>CM038052.1:117643853-118893853 GCA_021397845.1 Areca catechu
TTTAAGCATAAAATACTTACCAGGATCGCTATTTGGGCCTGCTCTAAAATGTGTGCAGATTCGCTACTAAAAAGCCAGGATTCTGTTGGAGCCGCGCAATCGCCCGGCCTCTTCTGGTATCCACACGAAGCTCTCACAACTGAGTCGTAGAGGGCACCGGACTGCTAGATCCTTGCAGCACTCTCCTCTTTCAGCAAATCGTTTGCTTTAAGAACTGTGCCGATCCAAATCTGGATCGACTTTTGGCTTCTGTCTTGCAATCTTAGATCTGCAAGACCTTGGACCTTTTTTCTCTTCTTTCTCTAGTAGAACATCTCTTTAGATCTCACAGAAGAAAAGAGAAAACAAATAAAGGATTGCAGAATTGTATCTTGGCGTTAGGAGAGAGAACCCCTGGTATAGCGCCCAAGAGAAGAGAAGATGCCACAAATTAATTCATTATGGAAGGAGAGAACTATTCATGCCAATAATCAGATCTGTTGGTCGGCCACATTTCTTCCTTTTTAAATTCAAGTTGTCCCATCTCTTTAAACCAAAACATCGGTGTTTCAATTTCAACCTCTTGAAAATTAAGAGGAGTGGAAGAGAAGGACCCTTCCCTCTCTTATTTACTTCACGCCAAACTAATATTAGCGCCTTGGTTTTCACACCCCACTATTTACCACATAAAATAAATGGGACCCACAAGAAAGGCATGTGGAGGGAGGGGGAGATATGGAGAGAGAGTCCCAGTCTAACTGGACTCTAGGTTTTGGTCCAAACTCAATTATTTTATAGTCAAACTAAAGCCGATTTTAAATTCGATCGAATCATTTCGAAGCAGACATTGACCCGAATCAATTAGGATTAATTAATTGAGTCTAACTCAATTAAATTAAATCTAATATAAATTAATTAATAATTAATCCATAATCAATTAATTGTAACATTTATAATTAGGTCAAATATTAATTGTAACACTTACAATTAGGTCCAAATTGATTTGCTGATTGGTTACTTGAGCTCCTAATATGTGTGACCCCTCAGGTCCTATCCTGTCTGGTAATAAGACATGCTATAATCTCTATTATATATCATCGAAACTCTTTTAGATGGATTGAAACAATTTCAGCTCAACCCTAATTAGGATCATCAATCCAAGAATGATCCTAATGAGCTCTCTTAATCCACCAGTGACACCTAGTAGTATGTAGTGGCAACCTAGCAGAATAAGATTGGAACTCCTATGTGTAGTTACCATGTGATTCGGTTTCTCTATCAAAATCCTGACATGATATTGGTTACGGATACTCGTCAAACCCATTAGTCATATGCTTAACCTAATTGACTCAAGTCCAATTATGATATTAATGAAAACACCTTTTTCATTATCACCCTACTATGGCCATAGATTTCTGGACTTAGTCTTATTAAGCTTGCATAAGATTATACCTTACTACTAAGGCTGATAGATCCCTACAAGTGAACACCCTACTCCTACAATAAACTTACTGTAGCCAACGAACACTGCAAGGTCCCATATGGAAAGGAACCATGTGATTGTGCTGTCAAACCACAGCAACCTTATTATGAGTAGCCGAGACACTTTAGATCAAGGAACTATTCACACAACTACAGTATCAGGAAGTTATTGATGAGTGAGTAATCATCCATATAACTCCTGTACTTGATCATCCTCAGTATCGTTGATCTTTATCAACTACCTGCACTCTCACTCCAGTGTCACTACACTGTAGGTCAGAGACTCATCTACCTAGAAAGAAAAGTGATCTGTGCATCGATTTTAATGGATCAATCACCATCCTCGTGATATTCCAACAATCGGGAACCTTTAGGAGTTAATCTATAAAGACACATGTCTTAGATTTTTAACTCTTGAGAATATGTGTAATTGTCCATTAACTCCATGGACGATTCATAGATACATCAATATGAATGAAACTAATACCCTTTAGTAATAAAGAAGAATTAAGTACAAAGTTAATGCCTTAAAAATTATAATGTGTCAAGCCAACATGGCTTTCAGGGCATACATCTAACATATGGTTACCGCATAATTCATCCCTTTGATCTCATAATGCTTAGGATAACCTAAGGTTCGATTGCCAACCTTAATTTGGTCCATCCAGATTATGTCTCAACTTACAAGTTCTGTGACTCCTCACAAGAACTACCCTGGCCAAGGATTTGCTAAATTGAGATATAATAAGTCATTCACTCCAAACTATTTGGAGGGGTTAATTTGATCTGATCCATCACCGCTCCATAAGTACTTGACTGCACCCAGAAACCTTCTATCACTAGATTAGAAATCTAGGTAGTCTGGTACTAAAGTACAGTGAGTTGCTTGCAAGCTACCATGGTGATCTCAGGTCTAAGGGACACATATACCCATATCCCTTCGCGAGCAACCCTTTGGTAGAAGGGAGCTCTGTAGATGGTCACGTTCAGTGAGATGTCATACATTTTACTAGCATATTATGCTAGTGTCTCCACACTCCTTGGTCAAGAGGATAACCAACAAATGTGACATACAACAACCTACACTTGATACATTATCATCCTATAACAATGAATCATTTGGTTATGAACTAGTTTAAGAACTACTTGATATATCCTCTCTATATCGAGTAGTTCTTAAATTGGTTCACAACCAAAGGATACATTGTTATAGGATGACGATGTATCAAGTATAGGTTGTTGTATCTTACATTGGTTAGTTGTCCTCTTGACCAAGAATTATGGTGACATTGATGTGACATACAAGTGTAATGTGTGACATCTCATTGAATGTGACCATTTGCGGAGCTCCCTTCTGCCAAAGGGTTGCTCGCGAAGGGATATGAGTATATATGTCCCTCAGACCTGAAGTCACCATGGTAGCTTGCAAGCGACTCACTATACTTTGATGCCAGACTACCTAGATTTCTAATCAAATGATGAAAGGTTTCTGGGTACAGTCAAGTACTTGTGGAGTGGTGGTGGATCAAGATGAAATTGACCCCTCCAAATATTTTGGAGTGAATGACTCGTTGTGTCTCAATTTAACAAAACCTTGGCCAAGGCAGTTCTTATGAGGAGTCACAAAACTTTTAAGTTGAAACACAATCTGGATGAACCAAATTAGGGTTGCCAATCAAATCTTAGATCATCCTGAGCATTATGAGGTCAAAGAGATGAATTATGCGATAACCATATACTAGAGGTTTTTGTAAGTTGCTCTGTAATCTTCGACCTATCCGAATATCAGGTATCATTGCTAGATGAGGACTTTGACTGGTATTGGAAGTGTTCCAGTGCTACCAGCTTAGTGTTCGAACCTATGGGGTCACACACCTTAGGGGTTTCTATATGATCTTAAGGCTGATCGACGATTGAGAATCGTTTGCCATCACTGGAGGTCAATGTGATTGACCATGTTTGAAGTGTCGACACTTGGAAGTGTCGACACTTGGAAGTGTCGACACTTTCAAGTGTTGACACTTGCAAGTGTTGACACTTGGTAAAATGGAAGTGTCGACACTTGACTAACAAGCAAAAATTATGGAAAGTTTTTTGGGAAGGTTTTGACTTAGAATTTTGAATTCGAATTTTGAATTTTGAGCATTTTTGGCTCCAAGCTTTCATTGTATGATGGTCATACTTGCCTTTTTAGCTTGGATGCATTTGGTATAGCCCTTGACCTTCTCCCCCAATCACTCCTCCTTCCTTTTTCTCCCTCTCATGGCTACCTTTATAAGTAAAGGTTATTTTAGGGGCTGCTGGTTAGTTGAAGAACTAGAAAGCAAAAGGGGGTTTGTGAGGATTTGGGATTGGGTGTGAGAATATCTAGTACTTAAGCTAGGTCTTGGGAAGAGAGCTAGTTAGGAAGGGTTCCACCTCTCCTCCTTGTCTTTCGAGAAGAAGAAAATCAGCCCGAAGGATCCCAAGTTGCTAGCACTCCGAGGGAGTTGATCAGAGTCGAGCCCCGGTGTGAACTACTTGTAGAGGCTAGATGCATGTGTGGCTTGAGAGCTTTTCATTACCTCCATCTTTAAGGTATAGCGGTAAGGTACCTTTATGCCTATTGACTCTTTTCTTGCTGTTGATGTTTGATAGCATGCTACATTGTTATACTAGGTCATGTTGCAGGTAGATTAGTAGATTGTTTTGATCTATATACTGAGCCTTCCGCTGCATATTTTAAAATAGTTTTAAAATACAATGTTTCTGCCTTGCATGCTTGCTTTCTTTTGCTTCATTTTTCCTTCAATGGTATCACAGCACCAGGTTCTTCATAGTATAATAATGCTAGCATGCTTTAACATCTTTGTTTTCTTTTAAGTAGTTGGATTGAGTTCTTCACCATGGCCGTCCAGTCATAGGAGAGGAGTAGGGATGCAAGACCCTCTCTTTCCATTCAATGGGATCTCCTAT
Organism: Areca catechu; assembly: GCA_021397845.1. Taxonomy (NCBI): domain Eukaryota; kingdom Viridiplantae; phylum Streptophyta; class Magnoliopsida; order Arecales; family Arecaceae; genus Areca; species Areca catechu. The sequence continues at coordinate 117,648,270 of CM038052.1, forward strand.
GGCATGTAGGGGTGCCGCTTGTGATTGACTCATGAAAAGAAAAAAATATAAAATATAAATTAAAAATATTTTAATCTAATGTTATGATAATAAAATAAATTTAGATGAGATCTAAGAGTTTTGTTTTGATCGGCTTTGATTAAAAGTTTGGAAAAACTTTGGATTTGAAATCACTATTTTTTGCCCTGTGACAGGCCTTGAGTCGACTCATGAAGGCTGAAGTGTAGACACTTGACTAGGAAGTGTCGATACTTAGGCTCGTGAGTCGACATTTTGCCTTAAAGGTATCGACTCATGAGCGCCTGCCAGAAAACATGGCAGTCTATTTTCTTCCTGTCTGAGGCCATGAGTCGACCCAAGTGTCGACACCTACCCCTGGTGAGTCGACACTTGACATCAGAATGCAGGAAAATAGTGAATTCAAATTTTGATTTGTTGTAAAAGTGTTTTACATTATGAATTAAAATTGTTTTAATTTATAAAGGCTATTGAGCTTAATTAAGAATTAAGTTACCTTGAATGACAAAAGAACTCTAGAATATGATTCAAAGATTTTAAGTCATTTCAATAAGCCTTAAGCGTCATGGGTTAGCTTCTTTTAGGTCCTTAACTGGGTTAGACCTAAGTTTAAATGCATTGGACTAAATAGAGAACTAATCTAATCAAATATTGAGTTAGGATTTCTTTTCTATAGATTCTCTAATAGTTAGATTGATTAGTCCATAAATCTAAATGGACCTAATTTATTGCTCAGTGGTCAGCTAGAGTCTTTAGGTTAGTTTAATCAAGTTTGATGAACTAATTGTTGTCCAAGGTAAGTTTGGCATTTTGATCTTGGTTCTTTTGGACTACCTCTTACCTGGCCAACTCAGTTGGTGTCTAAGGCAAGATAGTTAATGGAGGAACCCAATCCATGATCTCACTTACCTGGGTAATATGGTCGATCAGAATTGATTGGATAGCTCATTGACTCGTGTTAACCCATGTTACCCAAGGTTAATCAGTCTTGACTAATTTTAGGTGCCCATGGATTATTAGTTATGTGTAACTCTCTTTGATTGCTGATGTGGTCAGTGGGAAGTTGATCTATGTCTTCTCATCTCTTCTTCTGTCACATTAATAATAAATCCTCTAAATTTTTAGGTCCATAAAAGGATGAAGTTATAGGGATAACCAAGTCCTAGCCTTTCATTAAGTGGGATGGTAATGGATCCAATAGTTGGATGTTCATCGACAGATCCAAAGATCAGGTGTTCATCGGGCTATTAGAATTACTGTTTCTAATATGATGGCTCAGTGTGACTCTCTTAACGGTGGTCAGGTGGGCCGGCCAAAGTCGGGCTTGATTATTCGTTAGTTAAAAGTATTGAATTTTGTCATGTTAATGGTTGGACCTAACCGGAACCTTCAATAGGAGGCCCAAAGGATGATTGAAGTGCACCTTAGGGCAGAACTATAATACTAGAGGTTACTTGGAGAATAATCGATTGAAGAACCTACCTTTAGATGTGCATGGGAGGGTTGGCCAAAGTCGAGCTCATGTATTGTCTATTGGACTCTAGTACCTACTAAGGAATTAAAGTAATTCCTCGGATTGGAGGTAGAGGCTACCAGTTTGAACATAATAATGGGAGGGGGCTATAGACTAAAGTCCATGTCTTTAGGTTAATAATTCATATACACCAATAAAGTTTTGGTTTTTCTTTTAGATATCTTTCAACCTATCACTTTGGTCTCTTCTTGACAATGAGAAGCTCAATGGACCCAACTTTGATAGCTAGTATCGAAGGCTCAGGATTGTCCTGGAACATGAGCGGATCCTGTATGTGATATCGGATTTGGCACCTGAAATTCCTACTCTCAATGCTTGGGGTTCAGTCAGAGATACTTATCAGAAGTGGCTCTTTGACAGGACCACTATCCAATGCATAATGTTGGCAATGATAAACGATGAGTTCAGTCACAAGTTCGAGGAAGCCCAGTTAGAGAAAATCCTTCAAAAGTTGAAGGAGTCCTTTGGCACACCAGATGACATTGAGAGGTATAGGGTCTCCTGTGTTATCCACAATGCACGGATGCATGATGGGACCTCAGTCACGATCATGTACTGTATATGATCAAGATGATTGAGCACCTGGGCAAGCTCGGATGTCCCTTGCATGAATAGCTTAGGAAGGATGCGATTCTGAATTCCCTACCCTCTTCCTATCTAGATTTTCTCGATCATTATAGAATGAATAAGCCTGCAGTTAACTACCATGGTATGTTGGGGTTATTACAGACTTATAAGAAAGACCACCAACTAAACAAAGGGGTGGTAAATCTAGTAGGAGGATCTTTGACAGGGTGTCGTCCCTTTAAGAAAGGGAAAAAGAAAAATAAAGGAAAAAAGGTACAGAATGCTTTTAGGTCTAGTCAGGCCAAAAGGATGAAGGCTGATAAGAGCCATCTAGAGTGCATCTTCTGCAAGAAGTAAGGTCATTGAAAGAGGAATTGTCGTCTTTACATTGCATCCCTTGACCCGAACAGGTCCAAGAATAGAAAGCAGCAAGATGGTGCTGGACAAGGTATTTATATGGTAACACATTGTAGTTTCTCTATCTGCGATACTACTAACTGGGTATTGGATACAAGAAGTCCAATTCATATTTACAATTCTTTGCAGGGACTTCAAGTTAGTAGAAGATTCAAGGATGGTGAGAGGTTCTTGAACATGGAAAATGGAAGCCAAGTTCCAGTCCTGGCATTGGAAGTCCTCAAACTAGTTTTCGAGTCCTGTACAATCATTTTGAATGAGTGTCATTATTGTCCATCTTTTATCTTGAATGTTATTTTTGCAGGCCAATTGGCCATGTTTGGTTATGAACTATCAATAAAGAATGACATTTACAAAAACATTTGGAATGGTTCTGTAGTGATGATTGGATATATGAACAATGGCATTTATGTACTATCATGACCTGTTAGTGTAATGTACATGTCTAGCAAACGCCCTAGGATATATAATGTCAGCGATGTGTACTTGTGGCATTGTAAGCTAGGTCATATTAACAAGAACAAGATAAATAGATTGAAAAGCAAGGGTCTCCTTGATTTTAGTGAAAATGGTTCATTGCCAACCTATAAGTCCTGTCTTCTTGGAAAGATGACAAAGTCACCTTTTACTGAAAAAGGTGAATGAGCCAAAGAGATTCTAAGTCTGGTACATACTGATGTATGCAGACCCATAAATGTTTTTGCTAGAGGTGGGTACAGTTATTTTGTTACATTTATAGATGACCTTTTAAGTTATGGTTATGTCTTCTTGATGAAACATAAATATGAATCGTTTGAAATGTTCAAACGATATCGTAGTGAAGTAAAAAAATAAACTAGAAGGTGTATCAAAACTCTTTGATTAGATCGAGGTGGTGAATACCTTTCTTGTGAGTTTCTGACATATCTGGAGGAGAATGGGATTCTCTCTCAGTGGACACCTCCAGGGATACCTCAGTTAAATGGAGTGTCTGAAAGGAGGAATCGGACCCTGTTAGACATGGTTCGGTCCATGATGGGCTTTGCTTCTCTGCCGCTATCCTTTTGGAGATATGCTCTGGAGTCAACCTGTTACCTTTTTGAATAGGGCTCCGAGTAAGTCCGTTAGCAAAATCCCATATGAGATATGGACTGGACATATGCCGATACTCTCACACCTTCGGATCTAGGGTTACCTAGCTTACGTAAAACATTTGAAAATGGATAAACTTGGACCTTGGTCTGATCGGTGCCTATTTGTTGGGTATCCAAAAGAGTCTAAGGGATATCACTTCGACTTGGCCGAGTAATAAAAGTTGTTCGTCAGCCTTAGGGCTATCTTTTTGAAAAAGGAGTTCCTTGGTAAGGAATTGTAGCTGCTAAAATTAAACTTAGTGAAGTTCAATAAGTAGAAGAACTGACACACTTAAGGGATTACATAGAATCGGTTATGATAAGATCACACCTTGAGCCCATACAGGAACCATTAAGCAGATCTGGTAGGGTACTGAGTCGACCGGACAGATATGGTTTCTTGGTCCGAGACGGTGATCCCATTAAACTCGATGAGAACAATGAGGATCCGATCACCTATATTGATGCGATGCAGAGGTCCGACTGAGAAATGGCTGGGAGCCATGAAATCCAAAATGGAGTCCATGAAAATCAACAATATATGGACATTGGTTGATCCACCTGAAGGGGTAAAATCTATTGGATGCAAATAGATTTTCAAAAGAAAAGGGATGTAGACGGGTAGGTAGAGACCTATAAAGCCCATGTGATTGCCAAGGGGTATCGTCAATGTTATTGTATTGACTATAATGAGACGTTCTCTCCTGCGACAATGCTCAAATTCATTCAGATCATGCTTGCTTTGACGGCATACTTTGATTATGAAATCTGGCAAATGGATGTCCAAATAGCTTTCCTAAATGGTGAGTTGAAAGAGGAGGTGTATATGATACAACTTGAAGGGTTCACATCCATAGACAAGTCAAAGGTGTGCAAGCTTCAGAAGTCCATCTATGGATTGAAGCAAGCATCACAGAGTTGGAACACATGATTTGATATGTGTATTAAGTCATATGGATTCGTTAGGAATGAAGAAGAGCCTTGCATTTACAAATGGGCTAATGGTTCTGTAATTGTATTCCTTGTATTGTATGTGGATGACATTCTCTTAATCAGAAATGGCATCCCAGCACTACAAGGAATAAAGGTCTGGTTGTCATCTTAGTTCTCTATGAAGGACTTGGGTGAAGCCTCTTATATACTGGATATGAATATCTATATAGATAGATCTAAGAGGCTTCTGGGACTGTCCCAGTGTACGTACATCAACATTATGCTGAAGCGATTCAGCATAAGAAATTCCAAGAAAGGCTATCTCCCGATAGGCACTGGAATTGCTCTCTCCAAAAAGGATTGTGCAACAACTCTTGAGGAGAGAGAGTGTATGAGTAGAATCCAATATACTTTGATAGTGGGTTCTATCATATACGCCATGACATGTACTAGACTAGACATGGCATACTCACTAAGCATGGTGAGCAGATACTAGTCTGACTAAGATAAAGCTCATTGGAAAGTGATAAAGACCATCCTTAAGTATTTGCGAAATACTAAGGACCAATGATTGATTTATGGAGAACTTGACTTGAAACTTGTGAGGTATACTGACTCCAGTTTCTAGTCAGATAAGGAGATAGCAAGAGTGTGTCAGGATTTATCTTTATCCTAAATGGAGGAGCGATCTACTGGAAAAGTTCTAAGCAACCTACTATGGCAGACTTAGTATGCGAAGAGAATACTTTGCAGCATCGGATGCAGTGAAGGAAGCTGTGTGGTTGCGGAAGTTCCTTGGCGAGCTGGGAGTGGCACATTTCCTGGATGGTCTTGTTCCGGTGTATTGTGATAGCACTAGAGCCATTGCTCAAGCCAAAGAGACAAAGTCTCATCACCGCACAAAGCACATTCTGTGGTACTATCACCTGTATGAGAGATCATAGAACGAGGTGACATTGACCTTCAGATGATCAATGGAAAGGAGAACTTGGCTGACCCCTTCACTAAAGCCATCGAAATTCAGGAGTTTGACAGTTATAAATGGAAAATGGGAATAAGATTTTGTACCGATTGGCTTTAGTCCAAGTAGGAGTTATTGAAAATTGTGTCCCAAAGCCAATCATCTAGGCTGTAGATGGTTGTGCTATTATTTTATAATTGTATATGAATTTCTTAGTAAATAAAAGTTATTCTTTTGGCTATTCATCACAGGTGCATTTTCTTGAAAAAAACTCTTGTGTGATGATGTCCTTAGAACTATATTATATTTGATATAGAGAGGATATATCAAGTAGTTCTTAAACTGGTTCACAACCAAAGGATACATTATTATATGATGATGATGTATCAAGTATAGGTTGTTGTATCTCACATTGGTTGATTATCCTCTTGACCAAGGAGGTGGTGACACTGATGTGACATACAAGTGAAATGTATGACATCTCACTGAAGTGACCATCTGCGGAGCTCCCTTCTGCCAAAGGGTTGCTCGCAAAGGAATATGGGTATATGTGTCCCTTAGACTTGAGGTCACCATGGTAGCTTGCAAGCAACTCACTATACTTTGGTGCCGAACTACCTAGATTTCTAATCCAATGATAAAAGGTTTCTGTGTATAGTCAAGAACTTATGGAGTGGTGGTGGATCAAGATAGAATTGACCCCTCCATATAGTTTGGAGTGAATGACTCGCCGTGTCTCAATTTAGTAAAACCTTGGCTAGGGTAGTTCTTGTGAGGAGTCACAGAACTTGTAAAGTTGAGACACAATCTGGATGAACCAAATTAGGGTTGGTAGTCAAATCCTAAGTCATGTTGAGCATTATGAGGTCAAAGGGATGAATTATGCGGTAACCATATGCTAGAGGTTCTTGTAAGTTGCTATACAATCTTTGACCTATCCGGACATCGGGTATCATTACTAGATGAGGACTTTGACTGGTACTGGAAGTGTTCCAGTGCTACCAGCTTAGTGTTCGAACCTATGGGGTCACACATCTTAGGGATTTCTATCTGATCTTAAGGCTGATCGATGATTAAGAATTGTTTGTCTTCATTGGAGATTAATGTGATTGACCATGTTCAAAGTGTCGACACTTGGAAGTGTCGACACTTGAAAGTGTCGAAACTTGCAGGTGTCAACACTTGGTAAAATGAAAGTATCGACACTTGACTAATGAGCAAAAATTATGGAAAGTTTTTTGGAAAGGTTTTGAGTTCGAATTTTGAATTCGAATTTCGAATTCTGGACATTTTTGGCACCAGGCTTTCATGGTATGATGGTCATACTTGCCTTTTTAGCTTAGACCCATTTGGTATGGCCCTTGACCTTCTCCCCCAATCACTCCTCCTTCCTCTTTCTCCCTCTCATGGCTACCTCTATAAATAAAGGTTGTTTTAGAGGCTGTTGGTTGGATGAAGAACTAGAAAGAAAAAGAGGGTTTGTGAGGATTTGGGATTGGGTGTGAGAATACCTAGCACTTAAGCAAGGTGTTGGGAAGAGAGTTGTTAGGAAGGGTTCCACCTCTCCTCCTTGTCTTCCGAGAAGAACAAAATCGGCCCGAAGAATCCCAAGGAGCTAGCACTCCGAGGGAGTTGATCAGAGTCGAGCCCCAGTGTGAACTACTTGTTGAGGCCAAACGCGTGTGTGGCTTAAAAGCTTTTCAGTACCTCTATCTTTAATGTATAGCTGTAAGGTACCTTTATGCCTATTGACTCTTTTCATGATGTTGATGTTTTATAGCATACTACATTGTTATACTAGGTCCTGTTGCAGACAGATTGATAGATTGTTTTGATCTATCTACCGAGCCTTCCGCTGTATATTTTAAAATAGTTTTAAAATACCGTATTTCTGCCTTGCATGCCTGCTTTTCTTTGCTTCATTTTTTTTTAGTAGGTACACTTCAAAAGGAAATGGAAGATATGAGCATTCAAGAGAGACCAACTTAAGAAGGAGAAGAAATGGTAAGTAAAGACCATGCTGATCTACCAAGAGAATGGAGGTATGTAACTTCTCATCTAAGAGATTTAATCATTAGTGATCCTTCTCAAGGTATTAGGACTAGGTCATCACATAGAGATGCACATGATTACCTAGCATTTGTATCACAAATAGAGCCACACAGTTTAGAAGAGGCTAAAAATGACCAAAACTAGATGATGGCCATGCATGAAGAACTAAACTAGTTTGAAAGAAATAATATATGGACTTTGTTTGATAGACCTTCAGACCATCCCATTATAAGAAACAAATGGGTCTATAGAAATAAACTAAATGAACAAGGTAATGTAGTTAGAAACAAAGCTATATTAGTAGTCAAAGGATTCAACCAAGAGGAAGGAATAGACTTTGATGAAACCTATGCACTTGTAGCAAGACTAGAAGCCATAAGATTACCACTTGCATTTGCTTGCTACTTGAATTTCAAACTTTACCAAATGGATATAAAAAATATATTTTTAAATGGTTTTATATCAGAACAAGTTTTTGTAGAACAACCACCAGGTTTTGAAAGTTATGCTTTTCAAAATCATGTTTTTAAACTCAATAAAGCATTATATGATTTGAAACAAGCACCTAAAGCCTGGTATGATAGATTAAGCAGATTCTTACTTGAAAATGATTTTGCAAAAAAAAGAATGTTGAGAAAACTTTGTTTATCAAAAAGAAAAATAATGATATGTTAGTTGTACAAATTTACGATGATGATATTATATTTGGTGCAACTAATGAAACTCTTTGTAGAGAATTTGCTGAGTTGATACAGGGTGAATTTGAAATGAGCCTTATGGGTGAACTAAATTACTTCCTTGGACTTCAACTGAAATAAACAAAGGAAGGGATCTTCATAAACCAAGCCAAATATATCAAAGAAATCATCAAAAAGTTTGGTATGGAGACAAGCAAAGAAGGAAGCACCCCATGAGTCCTACCTACAGATTAGATAAAGACAAAGATGGCAACAACATTGATTAAAAGCTCTATCAAGGGATGATCGGATCACTGTTGTATTTAACAACAAGTAGACCTGATATCTTGTTTAGTGTATGTGTTTATGCTAGATTTTAATCTAATCCAAAAGAATCACATATGCTTGCTGCCAAAAGGATCATAAAATATTTAAGAGGAATAAGTAATTTAGGTCCATGGTATTCAAAGCAATCTTCATTGAATTTAATTAAATTTTTTGATGCTGATTATGCTGGTTGTAAAATTGATAAAAAGAATACTAGTGGTACTTGCCATTTTTTAGGGTTGAATTTAATTTCATGGCATTGTAAGAAACAAAACTCGGTAGCACTATCTACTATTGAGGCAGAGTATGTTGCCGCAGGGAGTTGTTATGTATAAGTATTTTAGATTAAACAACAACTAGAAGACTTTGGTGTTACACAATCTAAAATTCCTATCAAATGTAATAACACAAGTGCTATTGATTTATCTAAAAATCCAATTCAGCATTCTTGAACAAAGCACATAAAGATTATACATCATTTTATTAAGGATCATGTTTTAAATGGTGATATTGTGCTTGAATTTGTTCCTACTAAAAATCAAGTTGCTGAGATTTTCACTAAACCTCTTAATTTAGATAGATTTTAATTGATTAGAGATGAATTAAGTCTATGTGACCCATTTTAGAAAACTTGACCTAATTCTTCAAAACTAAAGAAACATTATCTAGAAAGCCTCCAACGTCAAATTAAGGATAATGACCAGTTCTCTTAGTGTATACCTTTTATTTGAAACCATTTTGAATTGTTTAGAACCTTTTATAAAGTTTTGGCTCGAGTCGACTCAAGCTACAGTGCTCAAGTCGAGTCGACTCGAACTGCAGGTTAAGTGTTTTTATATAAAATCGCAAAACCATACTTAGAGGTTTAAATTCACTTAAACCCTAGAAGAGCTCTCTTTCACTATCTCCAAGCTTAGATTCTAGAACTCTCACCCTACATTCTTCCAAAATCCATCCTACCCTAACCTAATTGGTGCTAATGGCTTCGAAGATGTCTGTTGGAAAGAGATCACGACAGGCTGTGCCTACTGTGGAAAGAGAAATAAGAATAAAGAGATGACAAGAAGAGCCGACTCGGACTGATGAAGTGGAAGAATAATATGTCAATGAGGAAGATCGGAATGCATCCCCCATGCAGCCTCGATCGATCATTTCGATGGGGAACTGACCGGTGACTACTGTTAGGAAAATCAATTTCACTTTTTTAGAGAACCAGGATTTCTGGATTGGTAATTGGATTGAGTCTCAGGGCTGGGAATTTTTTTGCACTTTATATTTGCCTATATACCCTAGCCTAGTCAGATCATTCTATGGAAACCTAACCCTAGAAGAAAATGGAGTTAGTTCGACTGTGAAAGGGGTTAGAGTGACTGTGAACGAGGAATGTTTGAGTCAAGTTCTGCATATGTCAAGTAATGGGAGCTGTCATCTGGTTATGAGGGAAAGACAAAGGACTTTATGACTAATTTTGGAAAGCAATAGTGTAGATGAAATTGCTAATGTAAAGGCTAATGTCCTTTTTCTTGAGATGAGGCTACTTCATAATATTGTCAGCAGAATATTTTTGCCTCGCACTGGTGATTCAATTGGGTCAGTGAGAGAGATTTGGTTTTTATGAGATATATGATTGAGGGGGAGGCCCTCAATCTCCCGTACATTATGCTAACCCAGATGAGAGATGCAGTTAGGAAGGCCAAGGCATGCTTACCCTATGGTATGGCCTTCACTCTTATTTTCAGACACTTTGGTGTTGTGCTTGATGAGGAGGACAGCAGGTTGTTACACCACACTGATACCTACTCAACCAATTCACTTCAATGTATGGGTTATCATCAGGTTTAAGGGGCTTGGTTAAAGAAAGGTTCAGATTAGAGGGCTGAAGGATCTTCAGATAATGATGATGAGGAGCAGCTACCAAAGGAGATTGGGACTGTTGCTGAGCCTTCTACACTTGAGGAGACTGCTACCACTGTTGCTACTGAGCTTACTGTTACAGATGCTGAGGAGTTAGAGCATAGAGAGAGGAGTCCTAGGACATTTCCAGGATCTCAACCAGCACCAGTGTCTCCACCAGCACCAGCTTCTCCACCTACTTCAATACCTGTACCTCCTGTGCCAGCTCCTGTAGTGACTGATACACATGCTCTTGGTCCATCTACTGATACTTCGAGACCATCTACTGATACTCCTGCACCTTCAGTGTCCCATGCATTTTTTGCCTAGCAGATGAGGCAACTATCTCAAACTCTGACCAGCTCCTTTGGTTTGATGTTTGGCAAGCTTTGCCAAACAGTTGACACCAAACTTGAGGAGCTCTGTGGTGAGATTAGATAGCTACACTCTAGGGCAGACAGTGTTGAGTCTACTGGACCACAACCATAGATTGATATTCAGGCACTTTCTGACTCTTTTAGATCAGTTTCAGATGGCATTAGACAGACTGTAGCTTATAGCAAAGATGAGTTCAGAATTGAATTGAGAGAGATAAGCTATAGAATGGGTTCACTGGAAGCAATAAAGAAGATGGAAGATGATTACACAAAAGAAGTGGGAATTCTAAGAGTAGAATTTAGAACAATGAGAGGATTAGCTAAGGCATTTACTAAAGCTCAAGCTAGTGAGCTCATTGCTCTATAGGAAGGGAACAAGAAGATTCAGATTGAGCTGAGCACAGTGTGGGTCTTTCTAGCCAGGCTTCAGACATTCAGGCTCTTGGAGTAGCTAGACCTTTAGCTAGTCAACCTGCACCTCATCCTAGACAGTCTGCACCATACTTTAGACAGCCTCCACCTTAGTCTACTCAGCCACCACCTTTTGTTCCTCTTAGTCTATTTGACCCAGAACCTATCTCTTCCAGACCACCACTTGAAACATCCACTAGCATTAGAGGACCTTCTAATATACCTAAATCTTGGCTAGGTAGATCTAAAAACATTAAGGTATAACCTATTGATAGTGACTAGACTAAAGTTTGTATATCTACTTTCAAACTTTTGTAATCTGTATTGAAAATCCTTGAATGCAATGAAATTATATGTTTCTTATGTTTGCAATATGATTTGTGGAATGAATGGTATTGTTAATGTGATTTGTGTATGCAACTCAAGATAAATTTATCTTAGAATATCAAAATTTCTTTCAAAAATCAAGATTCATGTACTTAATAAAGGGAGAGAATGATTCTAATTGAATACCTTTTTGATTATTGACAAAAAGGGGGAGAATAATATTGATATTGAATGCATGGAAAATTAGTAGAAGAAACAAATGAAAAAGAATGTTTTTATTGAAAATCATGTTGTTTCAAAATTTTCAGAACATACAACAAAGGGGAGAAAACTTTGTTGAATGGCTTAAATTTATTTACAATTGCTCTCAAATATGTGCAAATTTACTCTGATTATATCTTGCTATAAGCATTTGTTGATATCTCAAGATTTGAAACCTTTTGCCAACCTAAAACTCTGATACATTTTTGGCAAAAATAACTTTTGATAACTATTTCTTATGATACATATTGTTCTTATATCAAAAGCTCTGATACATTGTCTATATGCAAGCTCTGATACATTGATTTCAAATAAATTCTCAGTATACATCTCATACATGTTAATATTTACTTTCAAATACATTTATACATGTAATTGTAAAGTTTTTCCATGCCCGGTGTTTTGTCATCATCAAAAAGGGAGAGATTGTTGATCCCTTGAGTGATTTTGATGATAACAACATATTGGAGCATGTATTTGTCTTACTAACAACTCTTTGAGTGAATTACAAGTTTTTGTAGGATGATATTAATGCCTAATTGCAACTCCTACAACCTTATTATATGTTATGTGTTGCGTTGTAAGTGTTTCATGTAAAGAAGAATCCAAAGAAAGATTGATGTAATATTCTTGAAGAAGGGTTACTTCTATGTATTTTTCAAGCTTTAATTTCTTTAGAATTTGTCATTAGTTGAGTTGGAAAGAGTTTTTAGTGTTGAAGAGTTGCTGGAAGAATTCTGGAGAGGAGTTAAAGTTTTTATTGAAGATTCACCTGAGCCGACTTGTCCAATGAATCATTTCTTGAATCAGATAGGCGAGCCGACCCGAATGAAGTCTGAGTCAACTTATTTATTCAGTTAGGCATCCGAGTCGACCCTTCAGGCATTCGAGCCGACTCCTCCAGAGTCCATAAAAATCAATTTTATGAGAATATCTAGGAGAGCCGACTCGAAGGAACCCAAGCTGACTCCTTCAGAGTACAGTTTTGAAGACCTGAGAATCCGAGCCGACCTGACTGAGGCGAGCCAACCCGATCAGAGCGAGGAATCATCGACACTGAGGATTCGAGATGACTCAATTATGGCATTTTGACTCGATCAGAGTGAAGAATCAACTCTTTGAGAATCCGAGCCGACTCGAGGCATCCGAGCTGACTCGAACATCGATTCCAAGCAACTAATGGCTAGTTCCAGAACTTCATTTTCGAATTGAAAAAGTACTCAAATGGTCAAATGTCAAATCCCAACGGTCTACAATGACTATATCCACCCAATAAGAGTACAAGACTCTATAAATGAGGGATTTGGATAACCTTTAAAGAAGCTAATGCTTAATTGAACATTAAAAGAGCTTGTGAGCAAGAGAGCACCAAAAGAACATTCAAGTCAGCCTCCAAGTCTTCACCAACTCCTACCAAAAGGTTGAAGCACTTATTGTGGAAGAAGAGGAAGCCATTAAAGTGTATTAAATTTCATTTAAGAAGGCTTCTCTTGTTCTGCAACTGCAACCATCAGACAACTTGGGTTTGTCATTAGTTGCTTTCTTTCTTTTAACTCTTTGCGAGTTTGTGGGTTATTGGTGAGCCCTATTTAAAAACCAAGTTGGATTATTGGTGAGCCCGATTTGAAAACCAAGTTGGGTTATTGGTGAGCTCGGTTTAAAAACTAATTATGGGTTGTTAGTGATCCCGTTTTAAAACTAACAGTGTAAGGATTTTTGGTGAGCCCGGTCAAAACCAAAGTTGGGTTCTTGGTGATCCTGTTGAAAACCAAGTGTTAAGTTTTGGATGTGAGCCTAGTAAAACAATCCGACTGTATTCCAGTAGTGAATATAGTAGAAATCCCAAGTGATATCTTGGGTAGTGGATGTAGGAGCAAGGATGCTCCGAACCACTATAAATTTGCTGTGTTTGCATTATGATTTTTTTGTTTGCATTTGCTTCCGCTTATAATTTTTGAAACACAGCACCTACCACTAAAGTAGATTTAAAAGAGCACATATCTGATTAATTTTTTAAATTTCCAATTCACTCCCTTCTTGGGAAAGCCACCTGGGCAACATGAAAGAATCTTTTCTTCTTGTTTTCCTATGCTCTTGAGCATTGACACTCCATGAGGGAGGGGATTAGAGGCCCAACACTTATTCCAATTTTTTAGCCCTAGCCACCATCTCCCAAGCATCCAAGTGCCTTCTCCCCACTAGGCCACCAACATCTTCTCCATGCCAAGCACCATCAACTTCTTCTTCTACCTCCTCTCTACTTCCAACTCTCTACTTCGTATTTTTCCTACTTTACAGATCCCTAATCCTTGGTGTTTGCAGGATCCCTTAAGTGATACGATCATTGGAAGAAGTCCTCCTTGCCTTTAGAATCATTTAAAGAAAAGTTGGAACATCCATGGGAAATAGCTTCTTCTTCCAGGTGCCAGTCCCGAGAGTTGTGTGACCAAATCTAGCAAGAAGAAAACAATCATTGCCAAGTATGCAAACCCATCCCTTCTCACACATTCTGATTTATTAAAGAAGAGAATGTTCTAATTAGTGGTTTCTCAACCCTAGGATCCAATTTTCTTTATTACTTAGTTGAATCCTAATCTGTGGGTAGTTACTTTAGTCCTCATATAAACAACCTTTACTTGTTTTTATTCTTTTCGGGAAGCAACACCACTTAAAAATCTAAAATCATTGCTCTCTTAATCTGCCATTACTTTATGTTAATCTCTTGCATGATAACATCCCACATCAGTTTGGTATCAGAATAGGTTAGGACATGTTCATAGTTCTCAAAAAAATAATAAAAAAAAATCTGCATGCTGAAATTTCTGCATAGTAGTTCTAAACATAGAAATTGCTTTCACTAAAACATTTAGATTAGCCTTTATATTTTCATCCATCAATCATATAATTAATCCTTATTAAATTTGTAATTTTTTTAATAATTTCAGATCTATAAAATACAAAAAAAAATATGCATATTTTACTTTAGGTTTTCATGTGTGTGCATGCATAACTAAATTCACTTAAGGGCAATTTCTCTCTTTCAGATAAGGAAAGAATTTCATCACCTTTCTATTGCCCAGGTGGCTTTCCCAAGAGGGGGGTGAATTGGGATTATAAAAAAACTTTAGCAAGTATGTGCAATTTTAAAATCCTTTTAGTATTGTGATGAATTATGCAATGCGGAAGCAAACAATTAAACACAATCAAGGTAATCACAAACACAATATATTTAGAATGGTTCGAAGCAACCCGCTCCTACGTCCACTACCCAAGCACCACTTTGGATTTCCACTATATCCCCCATCGAAATATAGTTGGATTGTTTTAACAGGCTCAAAATCCAAACCTCTACATTTTGGTTTTAATACGGGATCACCAAAGAAAACCCACACTTGGTTTTAACACAAGCTAACCAAGAACTTAAATCCCTTTAGTTTTTAGAACCGGGCTCACCAAAGAAAACCCACACTTGGTTTTATATCGGGATCACCAAGAAACCCAAACACACTATCAAGACACAATCCCTTGCTATTCTTAGAGAGAAAACAAGATAAATCAAATGTATAAAGCAACTTTACAATAAACCAAACTTGTTTGAGTGTTGCCGATGAAGATCAAATTGAAGCCTAACGTTGAATGCTCTTTAATGCACTTCAAGCTGCTTCTTTACTTATTCAAAAGGTTAGATTCAAGGATGAAGATCAGTTGGTGAGGCTTTGAATCCTTTCTTGAATGCTCTCTTGAAGTTGGTTGGTGAAAGACTTGAAATTACTTTGAATAATCAATGAATAAAATGTTGAATAATTTTTTAATCCTCCATAAATACTCCCTTTTATAGTCTTCAATCAAAACTAGCCATTGTAGGGCCTAGGGAACTGAAATAGAGCCATTGGAGGGCTTTTGGAGTTCAAAAATAAGATTCTGCAACTAGTCGTTAGACTGCAAAAACCCGTCACTCGAGTCGGCTCGAGAAGCATGAGTCAGCTCGAAGTCTTAGTCAATGAAAAAATAAACTCTGTAGGAGTCGGCTCTTCAAGGCTGAGTCGGCTCTTCAAGTCACAGTCACCAACAATATAAACTTTGGACGAGTCGGCTCTTCTGGGCTTGAGTCGGCTCGAGGTCTCAGTCACCCAAAACACAAGTCCTGGTCAAGTCGGCTCTTAGGGTTCGAGTCGGCTCGAGGTCTAAAACTTTGAAATTTCTTGTGCTGTGCCAGAATAGGAGTTGGCTCTTACAAAAAATCCTTTTTATGCTTCAAATTTCTCTAAACTTCTTTAATTCAAGATTCCAACAAGAGAGTCTTCCAAAAATCTTCAAAGAGCTTACCAGACATGTGTAACCTACTTGCACTCATTTTTACTAATTTAGAGCCCTTTTTACAAGATTACATAGGTGAAAAAATTAGGACTTTACAACTTGAAGTGTACATGAGTTCATACAATATTGGAATACATCTCAACTAGATAGAAAACCAACTGATATAAAGATACATACTTTCCTGCAAAATTTCTTGAGTAATTGAAAGAATTAGTAAAGCATACATGCTCCAATATTTTGTAATTATCAAAATCATTACAGGGGTCAACAATCTTCCCCTTTTTGATGATGACAAAATACTGGGCGTGAAAAGGTTTAAAATACATTACAATTACCTGTAATGATATACTATGTACCATATTCACATGTATCAAGGTGTATTCAAAGTAGTGTGTATCAAAGCAATTAAAGTATCAGGAAGTTGAACCAAAGTAGTATCAAAACAAACCTTTCAACAAGTATTAGGCCAATAGTTTCACTATATTAATCATGCACTAAAATTATATGAAAGTATCAAATCATCACTATATCAATTTTCAGCTTTAATTAGGAGAACATATCAATTTTCAGCTTCAATTAGGAGAACTTTTCACTTTGCATTTGAAAGAAATTTTAATAAATGCTCAATAAAAGCTCTCCCTTTCTCATATAACATAAAAGCTTTCTTCTTATTTTCATGCTCTTTTCATTTTTCATGCTCATCTCCCGCTTTTTGTCATCAACACAAAAGTATAGAATTTAGGGAAAACATTCATTCATACTCAATCATTCATAACATTTTCAAAACACAAATATATATATATATATAAAGAGTCAATACAAGACATGATACATTACAAAATTGCTAAAGCACACCAAAATAGTATCACAAACAGTAGGAAATGCCAAAAATAAAACCTAAAGGTCAAAAGGAAGGACTAGGCTCATCATCACCAGGCTCATCTTCACTAGAAGAAGAGCCAACCTCTAAAATGCCAGAAGCAGGTTTAAATTCAGGGAACCTAGGTCTAAGGTCTCTAAGTCTAGTCTTAACAGGAACTGAAGACCTAGAAGTTTGAGGTCTAGATTTGGTTGGAGGCTCTGATGAAATCAAGATAGGTGTCAGCCGTCCAAAAGGAGGATCATCAGATAATGCTAAGGTGCTGGTAGTCGATAGAATCTGCATTGCCGGAGTGTTTGCTATGCTAGTGCTCTGACCCTGAGTACCAGTACCAATCCCAACAAGAGGAGTAGCTGTAGTATGAATGTCAGTGTGATGCTTAGTCTCTCCCTATGCATAGTTTGTATCATGAATATTTGGTCCAACTGAAGATGGAGGAGGTGCTGAATGGCTAGCTGTCTTGATTTGCTGAAGAACAGAAATTTGCTGGAAGCCATCTCGCATCTCAGTCTAAAGTGCCACTATCCTAGCCTCAATCTCTGTCCTACCTCTCTGTAGAGTAGAGATCTCATCTAGAATAAGATGCAACCTGCGATCATTACCTATACCATCAGCAGTAGATCCTCTCACAGGTGAATGAGGTATAGAAGGTGCTGGCTCAGAAGGTCCAGTTTCATCAGTTTGTAGCTCAGCCTCAGTACCCTATGCCTAACCAGTCTGGTCATCCTCATCTGACTTCCCATCAGAATGTGTAGCTGGCAGTCCAGAAGTCTTCCTGATCCAATGCTCATCTACCTTCAGAAAACCCATTCTGCTCAAGGACTTTATATTATATCTATCTATATGTAGTGGAGGCCTGCTATCCTCACCAGATAAATTCACCTCGGCGTCCTGAAAAAGTATTGTAAAAACCATGCCATAAGGATGACAAGCTCGTGCCCTACGAGCTGCTTCCCGCATCTGGGTTATCATGATATAAGGTAAGTTGAGAGCCTCCCCTCAATCAAGCATTTCATAAATACAAGATCCCTTTCACTCACCCAGTCAAACCTTCCAGTTTTGGGTAGAAAAACACGGTTAATAATATTATGAATCAATCTCATCTCCAAAGATAGTTGGTTTGCCCTGACATGCACTACACCAGAAACATCATTCCTCTCAAGGATAATTCTCAAAGTCTTCTGTTTCTCTTTTAACACTAAAAAGCTCTCCCCTTCCTTAGAAATCTGAAAAATATTATTGAGCTTCTGCTCATTTATCATAATGTGTTTCTCTTTAACTGTTGATTCCACATGAAATGTACCAAGGGACATGTTTTCAAAAAATTGCCTTACTCAAGCCGGAAATGTTGGTAAATTCAACATACAAAAGGATTTCCACCCTTGTGCAATGAGCCATTCCCCTACTCTTAAATTTTCTTGTTCTAGGAAACTAAAACCCACACATCTTCTAGAGGAAACTAGATGTTTCCCGTAAGAATGACTTGCCTTGGAGCTTTCGGAGCATCTTATTGTTCTTCATGTGGCTCTTCAGTGGGATTTGAAGTGTCTAATCTCCTCTTCGTTCTTCTTTCCTCTGCTACGGTCTGCACAACCCTTTTTGCTTTCTTCCCTATGGCTTTCATAGGACCCATTTTCGTTGGATTAGGGTTTAAGAGAGGTTTGGTGAAGTTCTAGAGTTTTTCCTCGGTTTGGAATAGGGAATGGTTGGAGTGGAATAGGAAAGGCAAAAGGAAAATAAATTTTGAAACCTACAGAGCCCTATTTAAAAAGGTTTGGCCTGACTCTCGAGTTGGCTCGACAGAACAAAGGGGTGCTCGAGTCGGCTCGAGCAAAAAATCAAAGTTAAAGCTTAAAAGATTAAAAAATAAAAATCTATAGGTAGCTTAGCACTAGGAGAAGTGGTCATAAGCTCTAAAGTGAATTTTGAAACGTCTAGATATTTTTCCTTATTTTTGAAAAATTAGGTCAAAACCTTTTAATATGGGTCACATAGACCTAACTCATCTCTAATCTTTTCAAATCTATCTTGGCTAAGAGGTTTGGTGAAAATATCAACAAGTTGATCTTTTGTAGGTATAAATTCTAATTCTACAACATTATTTAAAACATAGTCTCTAATGAAATGATGTCTAATTTCTATATACTTCATTCTAAAATGCTAAATTAGATTTTTAAATAAGTTAATAGCACTCGTGTTATCACATTTAATTTAAATTTTAGACTGGATAGCACCATAATCTTCTAGCTATTGCTTGATCCATAACACTTGTACACAACAGCTCCCCACAGCCACATATTCTGTCTCAGCAGTAGATAGTGCTACAGAGTTCTGTTTACGGCAGTGCCATGAAATCAAGTTGACAGCTAGAAATTGATAAGTGCCACTTGTACTCTTTCTATCAATCTTACAGCCACTATAATCAGCATTAAAAAATTAATTAACTTTAAAAATGAATGCTTAAAATACCATAATCCTATATTACATGTGCTTTTAAGATACTTAATGATTCTTTTAACAGCAATAATGTGTAACTCATTCAGATTTGATTGAAAACATGCACACATACAAACACTAAAAAAAATATCAGGTCTACTGGCAGTTAAATAAAGTAGAGATCCAATCACACCTCTATACAATTTTTGATCAACAATTGTGCCATTTTCATCTTTATCAAGTCTGCATGCCGGATTCATGGGTGTTCCAACACTTTGCTTGATTCCATGCCAAACTTTTTGATAATCTCTTTAATATATTTGGCCTGGTTGATCAAAACTCCTTTTGATTGTTTGATTTGAAGCCCGAGAAAGTAGCTTAGCTCACCCATTAAACTCATTTTGAATTCACCCTGCATTAACTTAGCAAAATCTTGGCATAAAGATTCAACAGTAGATCCAAATATTATGTCATCAACATAAATTTGAACAACCAAAATATCATCATTTTTCTTTTGAATAAACAAGGTAGTGTCAACACTACCTCTTATAAAATCATTTCCAATTAAAAACTTGCTTAATCTGTCATACCAGGCTCTAGGTGCCTGTTTAAGGCCATATAAAGCTTTATTCAACTTTAAAACATGATTTGAAAAAGTGTGATCGATAAAACCAGGTGGTTGTTCAACAAAAGCTTCTTTAGATAGAAAACTATTTTAAAAAGTATTCATTACATCCATTTGAAATAATTTAAAGTTTATAAAACATGTATATGCCAAGAGTAATCTAATAGCCTCTAGCCTAGCTACTGGTGCATAGGTCTCATTAAAAATCTATTCCCTCTTCTTGATTGTAATCTTGAGCTACCAGTCTAGCCTTGTTTCTAATTACATTACCTTGCTCATCTAGCTTGTTTCTATAAATCCATCTAGTGCCTATAACGAGGTAGTCATTTGATCTTTTTACAAGTGTCCAAACATTATTTTTCCTGAATTGGTTTAACTCATCATGCATAGCTAACATCCAATTTGGGTCGGTTTCAACTTTTTCTATAGTATGTGGTTCTACATGAGATACAAAAGCAATCAAATCATATGCATCCCTATGTGAAGCTCTAGTTCTAACACCTTGAGATGGATCTCCTATAATAAGTTATTTAGGATGTGAGTGTACATACCTTCATTCTTTAGGTATATCTTCATGATCTTTGCTTACCACTTCTTCATGTTGTTTACTTGTTTGCTTATCTTTGATAGTCATATCCTTTAGTTCATGTTCAAGTGTACCTGCATCATCATCATTACAGTCTTCTTTTCTAGAAGATGTCATGTCAGATTTATTGAAAACAACATAGATTGATTCTTCTATAGTCAAAGCTCTTTTATTGAAAACTCGATAGGCTTTGCTATTTGTAGAATAACCAAGAAATATAGCCTCATCGGATTTAGTGTCAAATTTACCAAGATTATCTTTTCCATTATTGAGTACAAAATATTTGCAACCAAAAATATGAAAGTAATTGATATCAGGCTTTCTATTGTTCCACAGTTCATAGGAGATTTTTCTTATAATAGGTCTAATCAAAACTCTATTTAAGATATAACAAGCAGTGTTCACAGCTTCTGTCTAAAAGTATTTTAGAAGATTTCCTTCACAAAGCATTATTCTGGACATTTCTTCCAAAGTTCTATTCTTTCTCTTTATAACACCATTTTGCTATGGTGTTTTAGGAGTGGAGAAGTTATGATCAATACCATGCTTTGTGCAAAAATGATCAAAATGTTGATTTTCAAATTTCATACCATGATCACTACGAATAAAAATAATAAAAAGATTTTTCAAGTTTGAAACTCTTTTGTAAATCTTTTTGAATACTTTAAAAGTTTTATCTTTATGTGCAATGAACAAAACCCAGGTGTATCTTGAAAAGTCATCTACAATCACAAGGCTATACTTCATACCACCTAGGTTTGTTATTCTAGTAGGTTCGAAGAGATCCATGTGAAGTAGCTCTAAAGGTCTAGTGGTAGAAACAATATTTTTGGATTTAAAACTCTCCCTCACTAGCTTTCCTAATTAACATGCATCACAGATATAATCAAAATTTACTTTAAATTTGGTAGACCTTTAACTAAATCTTTGGAAATAAGCTTTGCAATAGTATCCATACTAGCATGTCCAAGTCATCTATGCCATAGTAAACTTGATTCCTTGCTCTAATCATTCACTACCACAAGACTTGTATTGCTTGACATAGCTAGATCATTAAGATTGACATGCATCACAGATATAATCAAAATTTACTTTAAATTTGGTAGACCTTTAACTAAATCTTTGGAAATAAGCTTTGCAATAGTATCCATACTAGCATGTCCAAGTCATCTATGCCATAGTAAACTTGATTCCTTGCTCTTATCATTCACTTCCACAAGACTTGTATTGCTTGACATAGCTAGATCATTAAGATCTACTACATAAATATTACCAAGTCTATGTCCAATGAACTTTGTACTAGAGTCAAGAGGATCAACTACTATACACATGAAGACTTGAAGAAAACATTAAAACCAATATCACAAAGTTGACTGATGCTTAAAAGATTACGCTTTAATTTCTCTACAAGTAGTACATTCTCAATGAAAGTAGAAGGAGTAATTTTGATTTTACCAATACCAGTTATCCTTCCTTTGCGATTATCACCAAAGGTTACCATGCCACCATCTTTTTGTTCTAGGATGAAGAATTGATCTATATCACCCGTCATATATCTTGAACAGCTGCTATCAAGGTACCATCTTTTCTTTGCATTCATGGCTGCAAGACATCCTTGCAAAATAACCAAGTAGTGGATTTAGGTACCCAAGCCTTCTCGGGTCCTTGCAAGTTAGTTAGATTGGTTCCTTTCTATTGCCCAGGTGGCTATCCAAGAGGGGGGTGAATTGAAAAATTAAAGAATTTAAGGCAAATAATGTGCAATTAAAAATCCCTTGCAAGTGGTAGGTGCTGTGACAGAGTAGTAAATTGCAGAAGCTAAGTAAGAATAAAGAAGCACAACATAAACACACAAAATTTATAGTGGTTCGTAGCAACCCAGCTCCTACACCCACTATCCAAGATACCACTTTGGATTTCTACTATATTCACACCTGAATACAATAGGATTGTTTACAGGATCACAATCCAAAACCTCTACACTTTGGTTTTAACGGGATCACCAAAGAAAACCCAACACCCTTTGGTTTTAAACAGGCTCACCAAAGAAACCCAACTTGGTTTTCATAGGATCACCAAGAACCTAACTTGGTTTTACTAAGATCACCAAGAACCCAATACTTGGTTTTTATCAAGGCTCACAAAGAACCTATTTGGTTTTTCAACTAGGCTCACCAATAACCCAACACTTGGTTTTTATCAAGGCTCACCAAAAATCTATTTGGTTTTTCAATCGGGCTCACCAATAACCTAACTATTCAAAAATGAATTGAATTAAATGCAACAAAAATGACAAACTCAATTTGTTGGATAGTTGCTGGTGCAACTTGATAGAAGTCCACTTGAATGCACTTGAATGAGCTTTAATTGCTTCAGTGGCTTCTTTCCAAATTGCTTCAAGCTTCTGATCAGAGTTGGTGAAGACTTGAAGGCTGACTTGAATGTTCTTGTGCTCTCTTCTTGTTGGTAAGTAGGATATTCAATGAAGCTCTCTTTTCTTTGAAGAACTCTCTAAATCATTTCTTTTAAGGAAGTTCAACTCCTTCAAATATAAGGTCTTCCATTACTTCAAGGCAATTCTAGCCATTGTAGACGGTTGGAAAAGTGGTTTGTGATCGTTGGAGTACTTTTTGGCATTTAAAAACAAATTCTGGAACTAGCCATTGGATACCTGAAAGCAAAGTTCGAGTTGGCTCGGATGCCTTCGAGTCGGCTCAGATCCTTCGAGTCGATAGGTCGAGTAGTCAAATCCTCAGTGCAGTTGGCTCTTTGTCTTAGGGCACAAAACTTCACTCTGAACAAGTCGGCTTTTGATAGCTCGGGTCGGCTCGAACTTGTATCTTTAAAAAACTTGAACTCGAGGAGTCGGCTCTTTTGATCTTTAGTCAGCTCTTCTTCTCAGGTTCTGAAATCATCACTCTAGAAGAGTGGCTCATTGAAGTTCGGGTTGGCTCGCTTTCTCAGGTCTTCAAAATTAGGTATGGTAGAGTCGGCTCTTTCTAGTTCGGGTCGGCTCGCTTGGCTGTTCTCAGAAATCTTCAAAAATTGGACTCTAGAGGAGTCGGTTCGAACAAATTTCAATCAACTCGGATTCATTGGAGTCGACTCGATTGCCTTCGAGTCGGCTTGGATTGCTGTGTACCAGAATCCTTGCTGCATGCCATGAGATGGAGTCGGCTCTTCAACATGCTGGGTCGGCTCGAGTAATTTCTTCAGGATTTTTATAATTGAACTCAAAGAAAAACTCTCACCCACACTCTTACATATTTCAAACATACCAACTCAAAATAATTCTAAGGCACACACACAGAAGTAACCCTTTTTATATGATTTTTTCTTAGCTTTTTCATTGGATTCATCTTTACAAAAATAACTTACAACACAACTCAAACAAGAACAAAGGTGTAGGAGTTGAAGTTTGAATAATTAAATCATCCTACAAAAACCTGTAAAACACTTGAAGAGTTGTTAGAAATAAATGTACATGCTCCAATATTTGATTATCATCAAAATCACTTAAGGGGTCAATAATCTCTCCCTTTTTGATGATGACAAAACACTGGGCATGAAAGAGTAAGACAAAACTTTACAATTACTTGTATAACTGTATTTGCAAGAATATATGAACAAGTAAAATGAATTGACTTTAATTAGTGTCAAACTATGGAAGGAGAATTAAGGCAATGAAAGGTAATCTCCCCCTCGATAAGATACTCCATGTTTTGACACACTTTTCATGCAATTTTATATTTCAAAGCTCAAAAGTTTCTAACAGAACTTTAAGAATCAAAGATATTAAATGTCAAAGTTTAAAACATTATGTATCAGAGCTTAAATTTCTTACATTTTGTAAATCAGAGCTTTAAATATTGTATACTAGAACTTAAAGGAGTCAAAGCATGTTCTTTCCAAGCATTATGCATTATGTATCAGAGGTTTCATGTTTATTATGTATCAGAGCTTTCAAGCTAAAGTTTTATGTATTAGAGCAAACATACAAACATGAACACATTTTATCCTTTTCATGCAATATCTTCATAAATTTCTTCCCCTTTTTGTCAATCAATCAAAAAGGTAGAGTAAGAGTTAAGGTCAGATTTTAAAATAGAATGAAAAAGTATTTAAAATTTGTTTGAGATAATTTCACTTTCTCATATTGAAAATTCTAATTAAAGATTCAGTCATTGTATAAACAATTTGAGAGAGATATAACAACTCAAGAGACAAAAAGTATACTTTCATTTCATTTCAAGATGCCATTCAATACAAAGTACAAAATGAAAGAAAAATACATCTAGTCACTGTTTATGTTTACTCTAGGGTTTGGAGGTTGACCTAGAATTTGGATGCTCGGAGGGAGAGAAGCAATTGGGTCAGCATCTAAGATATAAGATGGTGGAATAGTGTGGGATCCTTGTGGCCTAAAATGAGGAGCTGGTTGTCTGGGATGAACAGACAAACCAGCAAAAGAAGATGATTGAGGCCTAGGTCTAGTAGGATCTATTGGTGTTGGAGGAGGTACACTTTGAGCAGATTGAATGTCTTCAACTTTGGTCATTAGCTTCAATAAAAAGTTATTAATGGTCTTCAATTCAGTTTCAATTTTCTTGGTATTCTTGGAAGCGGCCAATTTTTTCCTTGAGACTCTTATATTAGCAACTTCCTTTTGCAATGAAAGAATTTTCAAAGCTTGGACATTTGCAAAGGCTTCAGCTGATCCTCTAAGTCTCCCAAACTCAGCTCTTATAATTCCAATACCTCTTGTGTAATCCTCTTCCATCTTTTTGCCTTCTTCTACTGAGCCCATTATGATCCTTAAGTTACCCATCTCAACTCTATAAGCTTCAAGTATTTGAGTAACAGATTTCTCAATCTTTTCAGAACTTGAAGAAATTAGTTGAATAATTGGTTGTATATCTGTCTCAGTTGCACAAGTTGTAGTCTTGGAGGCTTCAATGGTATCCATTCTACTTCTCAGATTATCAATTTGTCCCCCAAACTGATTAAGTCTTTCATCAACAGACTGGAGAAATTTGCCAAACATAGTAGACATAGAGGAATTGATAGTTTCAGTCAAGTTTCCTATCTGCTGTGCAATGAAATCTTGTAATAGTGATGTATCCACAACAGGAGCGGTAATACCAGGAGTATGAATAGGAATATTAGTGGTAGCCTGAGTGTAGATAGGTGTACCAGGAGGCATATTAGGCACTGAAACATCTGGAAAATGAGCATCAAAGTCTATCTGGACTGTAGACCCTAGCTATGGCTGTGATTTTGGAATTTGAGTTGAAGTCCCTTCACCAGTCCCCATTTTAGCTTGCTCTTGTACTTCCTCAATTTTTTCAACTAATGGAGGATCATACTTCTTTTTCTAAGTTCCTTCAGATGAAAGGTAACCCATCCTTTGAAGGGTTTTGGCTGTATAAGTATCGGTATGAAAGAGGGTTTTGCTGTCTTCTCCTGACAAGTCAATGTTGGAATTCTGAAAGAAGAGTGTCAGAACCATTCCGTAAGGCAAACATGCCTTCACCTTTCTCATTGCCTCTTTCATTTGACTAATCATAATAGCTGGCAGGTTAATTTTGTCACCATTTATTAGTAGCTCCACGGAAACAAAGATCACGCTCACTTACCCAGTCAAAGCGGCCTGTCCTGGGTAGAAAAATCCTTCTAATAAAACTGTGAAGAATCCTCATTTCAATGGACAAAGTGCTGGCCTTGAGAATTCCAATTTCATCAACTTTAGTCCTTTCCAACACAGTTTGTAAGGTTTTTGTTCTATCTTTTAGGACCATGTACTTAGTGCCCTCAAATGGCATTTCTAAAACATTACCAAGGATTTCTGTAGATATAATAATTCTTCTCCCTTTAACTGAAGATTCTATAAAGTTTTCACCAAATCTCAAGTTTTCATAGAAGGTTCTGACTAGATTTGGGTAGGTTTTGATATCCAATGAACACAGATTTCTCCAACCTCGATTTTCTATGAAACCTCCAATCACAAAACCTATTTCCTTTAGGTATTCGAACAAAATCCTTCTTCCAGTAGTTATAGGTCTTATACTTGAGGAGATCTGATGACTTGGTGAAGCTGGGCTTGGTTCTTTATCTGATTCAGGTGGAATTCGGGAAGCACTGTCTTCTTGAAGCTTTGTTCTCCTTTCCTGTGGAGTAGCTTCAGTAACCCATCTCGATTTCTTCCCAACTGCCTTCTTTGGAGCCATTTACACAAAGACACTTGATTTCTGAAGCAGTTTTTAGAAAGATAAAGTATTTGGAAAGTTTCTTGGATGGAAAGAGAGTAGAGTTAAGGAATAGAAATGGGAAAGAAAATCCCTATGGCTCGAACTAAAAAGAGACAGCTCGACATCCGAGCTGGCTCAACCAATAGGTCATCTGCTCGAGTCGGCTCAAGTAGAGGGAGTACAAAAGTGATTTTTGGATTTCAATCAAAGCCCTTTTAACACAAAATTTGGGATTAGGTGGTCACCTAAATAATTTGTCCTTAAGTTTATAGGAGAGTTTCTAGAGTGGGTCACATAATCCTCGTTCACTTCTAATTATTGCAAATATATCAAAATTCAATGGTTTAGTAAAAATGTCAGCAAGTTGGTTTTTAGTTGGCACGAATTCAAGTATAGTATCATTATTCAATACATGTTCTCTTATAAAATGGTGCCTAATTTCAATGTGCTTAGTTCTTGAATGCTGAACATGATTTTTTGTCAAATTAATAGCACTTGTGTTATAACATTTGATTGAAATTTTTGATTGTGTAACACCAAAGTCTTCTAGTTGTTGTTTAATCCATAACACTTGAGCATAACAACTACCAGCAGCAATGTACTCCATCTCAGTAGTGGACAGTGCTACGAAGTTTTGCTTCTTACAGTGCCATGAAATTAAATTCAACCCTAGAAATTGGCATGTACCACTAGTGCTCTTTCTATCAATTTTGCAACCAGCATAGTCAGCATCAGAAAAATCAATTAAATTCAAAGATGATTCTTTAGAATACCAAAGTCCTAAGTTACTTATATCTTTTAAGTATTTAATAATTCTTTTAACAGCAAGCATATGTGTTTCTTTAGGATTGCATTGAAATCTAGCACATATACATACATTGTACAAGATATCAGGTCTACAGGTTGTCAGATATAATAAGGATCCAATCATACCTCTATATAGCTTTTGGTCAACGTTGGATCCATTTTCATCTTTGTCTAGCCTATAGGTAGGGCTCATGGGTGTGCTAGCCTCTTTGCTTATTTTCATGCCAAATTTCTTGATTATCTCTTTGATATACTTGGCTTGGCTTACAAAGATTCCTTCATTCATTTGTTTGACTTGTAATCCAAGAAAGTAGTTGAGTTCATCCATAAGGCTCATTTCAAATTCTCCCTGCATTAACTTAGCAAATTCTCCATGAAGATTTTTATTAGTTGCACCAAATATAATATCATTAACATAAATTTGTACAACTAATATATCATTCTCTTTGTTTTTAATGAAAAGAGTTTTGTCAACATTTCCTCTTATGAAATTATTTTCAGGTAAAAATTTGCTTAGTCTATCATACCAGGCCCTAGGTGTTTGTTTCAAACTATATAAAGTTTTATTCAATTTAAACACATGATTTGGAAAAGCATAATTTTCAAAACCTGGTGGCTGTTCTACAAAAAACTTGTTCTGAAATAAATCCATTTAAAAAAGTACTTTTGACATCCATTTGAAAGGGTTTGAAATTCATGTAGCAAGCAAATGCAAGAAGTAATCTAATGGCCTTAAGTCTTGCTACGTGAGCATATGTTTCATCAAAATCAATGCCCTCCTCTTGATTGTACCCTTTTGCTACCAACCTTGCTTTATTTTTTATAACCTTGCCATTCTTATCTAGTTTGTTCCTATAGACCCATTTGGTTCCTATAATTGGATGATCTGTAGGTCTGCTAACTAGTGTCCAAACATTATTCCTTTCAAACTGGTTTAATTCATCATGCATGGCCATCATCCAGTTATGATCAGTTTCAGCTTCTTCTAAATTATGTGGTTCAATTTATGAGACAAAGGCTAGGTAGTCATGTGCATCTCTATGTGTTGACCTAGTCCTAACACTATGAGAAGGATCACCAAAAACTAAATCTTTTGGATGTGAAGTTATGTACCTCCATTTCTTTGGTAAATCAGTATGATCCTTGCTTAACATTTCACTTCCATCTTGTGTTGATTTGTCTTGAATGCTTAGATCTTCCATTTCCTTTTGTAGAGTACCTGCATCATTATCTATGTACTCATCTTTTCTAGATGGTGAGGGGTTAGCTTAATCAAAAACAACATGAATTGACTCTTCAACAGTAAGAGTCCTCTTGTTAAATACTCTATATGCTTTGCTATGTAATGAATAACCAAGGAATATAGATTCATTAGATTTTGCATCAAACTTTCCTAGGTTATCTTTGCCATTATTTAACACAAAGCATTTACACCCAAAAACATGAAAGTAATTAATATTTGATTTTTTCCATTCCAAAGCTCATAGAGGTTTTCTTTGAAATTGGGCGTATTAAATCTCAGTTTAATATGTAACACGCAGTGTTCACCGCTTCTGCCCAAAAGTACCTTGGGAAATTGCCTTCACACAACATAGTTCGGGCTATTTCTTCTAAAGTCCTATTCTTTCTCTCTCCAACACCATTTTGTTGTGGTATTCTAGGAGAGAAGAAGTTATGATCAATGCTATGTTCAGTGCAATATTCATCAAAAAATTAATTTTGAAATTTAGTTCCATGATCACTTCTTATAGAAATAACAGAAAGATTTTTCTCATTTGAAACTTTCTTATGAAATTTTCAAAATACATCAAAAGTTTCATCCTTATGTGCAATAAATAATATCCATGTGAATCTAGAAAAGTCATCTACAATCACAAGGCTGTATTTCATACCTCCTAGGCTTGTTGTCCTAGTTGGTCCAAATAAGTCCATGTGAAGTAGCTCAAGGGGTCTAGTTATTGAAATAATATTTTTTGATTTAAATCTCCCCCTAGTTTGTTTGCCTAATTGACAAGTATTACAAACATAATCAAGATCAACTATAAAATGTGGCAAACCTCTAACTAGATTCTTTGAGATTAATTTAGAAATTGTATGCATGCTAGCATGACCTAATCATCTATGCCATAATAAACATGACTCCTTAGTCTTGGCATTCATTGCTACTAGACTGGAACTACTAGTCATGGCTAGATCATTTAGATCTACTACATACATGTTTTCAAGTCTATGGCCAATGAATTTGTTACTAGAATCAAGAGAGTTAGTTACTATACACATAGATAATTCAAAGAAAACCTTGAAGCCTTTATCACACAATTGACTAATGCTCAATAAATTATGCTTCAGTTTATCTACTAGCAGCACATCTTCAATAAAAGTACAGGGAGTTATTTTGATCTTACCGATTCTAATTATTCTCTCCTTGCCATTATCTCCAAAATTAACCAATCCTCCTTTTTTCATTTGTAGGGTGATGAACTGATATTTGTCAGCCATCATATGCTTTGAATAGTCGCTGTCAAGATACCATCTTTTCTTTAATTTTTGGGCTACAAGACAGTCCTGCAAAATAATTAAGGAGTGATTTAAGGTACCCAAGCTAACTTGGATCCTTTCGGGTTAGCAAAATTGGTTCCCTTTGGAACCCAAATAGTTCTATACTTCAATGTATCAATTTTGGTATTTTTCAATGAATTGCATTGATAAGCTTTATGCCCAACTCTGTGACATGCATAACAAACAAGTTTATCATTTTTGAATGATGCATGTTTTGAAGCTTTAAAAGATGCAGAAATAGACATATTTGGTTTAAAAGATTTTTGAATAGAATTCTTTGGAATATACTTCAAGCCATTTAAAATAGATTTTGATAGAAAAGCTTTTTGAAATTTAATATTTGAGGCTGAAGTCTTTGAAGATACAAATTTTGTTGCTGAAATTCCTTTAGCATTTAAGGCATGCATTAAATCCAATTCTAGCTTTACTTTTTGAATCTTTTTGTTCTTTCAAAATTAACTCAAGCTTGTTAGAACTCAAAGTAAGTTTTTCTACTAAAGGCTTGAGTTTTTCAACCTCCTTTCTCAAATCATTATGTTCGGCAACTAAAACATTGTTTATCTCATTTAAAGCATTTTTTTCATTTTTCAAAGCAATAACATTATCAAAAAAGATATTCAATTCTTTTTGCAAAATGTTATTCTTTTCAGAAATCTCATCATTGTCTTTTAATAAAATATCATTTTATTTCTTCAAGTATTTAATTTTAACCCCAGCTTTCTTGAATTCAATAAGTAAATTATGAAATGCAGAACTCAATTCATCATAAGTAAATTTAGTATGAAGCTCAGGGGATGATACCTCATTTTCAAGACCCATCAAACATAAATTTATAGATTTCGTGGTCTCTTCTTCTTCAGTAGATGAGGAAGCTTCGCTGTCTCTTCATGTCGCTACCATAGCTTTCTTTTTCTTTTTCTTAAATCACTTTTTCAGTAATGGACAATCTGGTCGGATGTGCCCTAGTTTTTTTGCATTCATAGCAAATGGGCACTTCTTTTTCTTTCTTCTTTTCCTTGTCCTTCTCCTTATTGGATTCTTTGTTCTTATAGAATTTTTTGAAGTTTCTTCCTTTTTATCTTCCCAAGAACCTTCTGAATTTCCTAACGATCATGGCAACATCTTCGTCTTTCATGCCGCTTTCAGTAGAGGAGCTCTCTTCTTCAGATTCTTCATCCTTTCTAGAATCCATATAAGCTTTGAAGGCAATAGATTTCTTCTTCTTTTGGTCATCTTCAGTTCAGTGCAGCATGGTCAGTTCATGTGTGATGAGAGATCCTAGTAGCTCATCTAGCAGTAAGGTATTTAAATCTTTTGCTTCCTGGATGGCAGTCACTTTCGGATCCCATTTGTCCAGAAGAGATCTTAGAATCTTCTGTATAAGATCTGCATTAGAATCACCTAGCCAAGACTTTTTAAGCCATTAATAATATCAGTAAAATATGAAAACATGGCAAAGATTGTTTCATTAGGTTCCATCTTAAATAATTCGTAAATATGCACAAGAAGATTAATTTTAGAAGACTTCACTTGAGAAGTTCCTTCATGGGTCACTTCGAGTTTATCCCAAATTTCCTTTGCAGAGGAGCAAATGGAAATTCAATTAAACTCATTACTATCCAAAGCACAATATAATAGATTCATTGCTTTGGCATTTAACTCACCCATTTTCATGTCATGTTTATCCCAATCCTCTTCAGGTTTTGGAATGTCCACTCCATCAATTTTAACCATGGGGATATAAGGATTTTTTAGAATGACCTTCCACAACTAAAAATCAACATCCTGAATATAAATCTTCATTCTAGCTTTCCAGTATACATAATTTGTGCCAGTGAAGAGTGGAGGTCTATTAGTTGATTAGCCTTCCGCTAAAGACGTACTCATTGGATGAGCCATCGATCTTTACTCTTATGTATTTAGAGACACTGCTATGATACCAGTTGTTGCCAAGGTGGTTATCCAAGAGGGGGTAAATTAGGAAATTAAAAAATTTAAGGCAAATAATTTGTAATTAAAAATTCCTTGCAAGTGGTAGGTGCTGTGACAAAGTAGTAAATTATAGCAGCTAAGTAATAATAAAGAAGCACAACACAAACACACAAAATTTTTAGTGGTTCGGAGCAACCCAGCTCCTACATCCACTACCTAAGATATCACTTGGGATTTCCACTTTATTCACACCTGAATACAATAGGATTGTCTTACAGGATCACAATCCAAAACCTCTACACATTGGTTTTAACGGGATCACCAAAGAAAACCCAACACCCTTTGATTTTAAACAGGCTCATCGAAGAAATCCAACTTAATTTTCATAGGATCACAAAGAACCTAACTTGTTTTACTAGCATCACCAGGAACCCAACACTTGGTTTTTATCAAGGCTCACCAAGAACCTATTTGGTTTTTCAACCGGGCTCACCAATAACCCAACACTTGGTTTTTATCAAGGCTTACCAAGAACCTATTTGGTTTTTCAATCGAGCTCACCAATAATCCAACTATTCAAAAATGAATTGAATTAAATGCAACAAAAATGACAAACTCAATTTGTCGGATAGTTGCCGGTATAGCTTGATAGAAGTCTTGGTGGGGACACCAAAGGCACCAGAATAAGATAGAGGCTTTTCAACCCTCTATGAATTGATCAATAATTTATGAGTCCATCTACAATAAGGGCTTAGCCTATCTGAGTCCATTTTAGTTGTTATTTGAGTATTTTGAGTTTCAGTTCTGTACTAGTCAGCTCATGTTGAGCTAGTTCAGTCCAGTGTTAGTCAGCTCATGTCAAGCTAATTTTATTTTTTTGAGTCTTATTCAACCATATTGAAGACTCAAGACCACATCATACAAGTGA
This sequence comes from Areca catechu, assembly GCA_021397845.1. Classification (NCBI taxonomy): domain Eukaryota; kingdom Viridiplantae; phylum Streptophyta; class Magnoliopsida; order Arecales; family Arecaceae; genus Areca; species Areca catechu. The sequence goes on from CM038052.1 coordinate 117,681,455, forward strand.
AGACCAAGTCCAACTAGATTGAAGACATGAAAGTATAGCCCAAGTCCAACCCAGCTTGAAGATTTGAAGACCCCAGGAGGAAAATTCAGAAAACCCTGATTTCTTGCAGATGCCCTCCAGATGCCCAGATTCCCTTCCAGATACCAAAGTATATTCAGAGATAAGGGCATCCATGATTCCAGAGGTCCATCTTCATCTTAGCCCAAAGAAATCAAGCCCAGGCGCCAAGCCCAAGCCCCTAAGAAGCAAGATACCAGGGAATATTCCTGCTACCTGGCTACCAGGCCACCCCAGCTTCCAAAGGCCCAAACCCATGCACCCAAGCCCCTTTGGGCCAGCCTCTTGCTGCTCCTAGAAGCCCAACACGCCCCCCTAGGCATCCTTGGAGTGTTGGCCAAGTCAAGAGATTTTTTAGGGATTTTTTCTACCTAATATTTCTTTATTTTCTAGCTAGGATTTGAGAGGGAAAAGGATTCTTATGTAAAGACTAATGTACCCTTACTTGGAGCCCAAGGTTAAGGGTCTATTTATGGGACCCTAGCCTCTTGTATGAAACCTAATTTTGATATGAATTAAAACCTTGAGTTCTTCTATTGAGTTGTGTGATACCCTGCTGTGTGCATAAAGGGGTTTGTGAGAGTTTTTCTTCCCAGGGCTGCAATCATCTTCCTGCTGCCAACAAGCCTCTCAGAACCCTGGACGCCCACTCCAAAAGAAGCCTTCCCTTACTATTTTCCCTTTGTTTTCTTGTTCCTTTGTGAGTTTTCTAACCCCTGACAGGTCATTTGCAGGTCCCCGAGTTCCTACGAATCTAACGACTCCAGCCAAGCCTCAATCGGATCACCAAGCAGAAAGCAGGGTATCCGCGGGTCTTTGGCTTGGTTTTCCAGGCCGCATCCATCGAGAAACGAGAGACCCCTTTGCTGAGATATTCACAGACATTGTTAGGTATACCCCCTCTACCTCCAGTAGTTTTATTGTAGGAGAACTTGCACTAACCGAGGCTTCTCAGCCCCGGCAATCCTTCTTTTCTACTTTTCTAGGTCCTAATCTGCATGCTGATCTTCTAGAATTCATATAAAATTCCCTACAACTTATTTTAATCTAAAATTAGGGAATTAATCACTCAACTCCACATATAAAATATACAAAAAGAATCGCTTACATATTAGTTCCCCATCATTTGGTATCAGAGCTTAGATTAGGGCTTGTTTTATGCAATTTTTCAGTCCATATATACTCTATTATTTTAATTATTTCTCCCTATGAAAAACTCCAAAAATTTTGAAATATATTTTTTAGATTCATCATAATTCACAGTAATTTTCATAATTTTTTTAGATTTTATTATGGCCTGTGAATTGTTTTCAACCTGAAATATAGCCTGTAAAATTTTGGCTCTATTTTTTTTTAGCAAGACAAGTTTGGAAGTTTTAGGGTTTTATTTAGCATTTTTTGCATATCTTTTAATTTTAGTATATTTCCTGCATATTAGGACATAATTTGCAAGTTTTTTTCTATTTAAGAAAATACCAAAAAAAAATAAAATAAAATTACATATTCTCCAAAAATACCAAAAATATCTAACCCTAATTTGCATCATTTGCCTGCCATCATTGCATAATCTACTTTTAAGGGCACTCTTGCTATGTCAGATGGGGGGAGGATTTGATCACCTCTCCTTAGCCCAAAACCACACCCCTTGCATTCAGTCCTAAGCCTTAACCTAAAATTAACTAGACTTAATTTGCCCTAGTGGGCTAGGGACACCAACTGATCGGGTCCGGACTATGTGTCAGATCATTGTGTCAAGCTAACCCGTGTGTGCTTTGTGCTCAGTGTCTAGAACGGTGTTTTAGGGATTCAATTCCGAAGGGCTTGTGTGCTGGTCTGCCTACCTGGCCAATCTCTGATTGGTGTCTAGGATTGGCAATCAGGGACCTAACACTCCCCTTACACCTGCCTGGCTGAGTACAGGATTACTATAGGCTAGTTTGCCACCCTGATTGAGCATCTAGTTTAGACTCTAGGTCTAGTTAGCTGTAGTCGGTCTGATCAAGTCTTGCAAGAGCACTAGATCAGGAGTTTCATATCACCCACCTCCTTCACAAATGTCTGAACCCATGAAAAATTTGCAAGCCCAAATGAAAGCCCTAGCTGATCAAATGGCCCAGATGGCTACCCAGATGACCCAGTTAACTCAGTCTCGTATTCAAACCAATGATAGAATTGACCATCTTGCCAATAGGTTTGATCAGTTAAAAGTCCGGGTAGGGACCCCAAGAAAAACCCATAGGTCACAGTCTGAGCCAGATCCTGATTCCCCTCAACCTAGGAGGACCCCAAACCCTGATCTATACCATGAGGTCGAACCTAGGAGAGCCCCTTATCCTGACCCGTACTACAATCCTTAACCTAGGAGGACCCCAAACCCTGATCCATACCTTGAGGCTGAACCTAGGAGAGCCCATCATCATGACCCAATCCCTAAGGTTAGTCCTAGAAGACCCAATCAGGATTTTATAGACCAGGAAGATAGATCCTATTTACCCTCTCCCTATAAGCCTAGTATACCCAAAACCTATAGATCTTATGACTCCAAATCCTATGAACCTAGAACGTATGAATCCATAACCTATGAACCTAGATCCTATGACTCTAGATCCCATGATCATAGATCCTATGCACCCACATCCTATGAGCCTAGTAGACCCAACACCCAATATTCTGACCCATATAGGGAGTCCAACCCTAGGAGAACCCAATATTCTGACCCATATAGGGAGTCCAACCCTAGGAGAACCCAGTATTCTGACCCATATAGGGAGTCCAAACCTAGGAGGACCCAATATCCTGACCCATATAGAGAGCCCAACCTTAGGAGGACCCCATACCATGATCCATCCTTAGAACCTGACCATAGAGCTGACCCAAAATCCTATGACCCCAGATCCTATTATCCCATGACCCATAGATCTGCACCATTGTCCTATGAGCCCAGAGAACCCATAACCCCTAAGTATCAATCTAGTACTAGTTAGGTTTTCCTTAGTCAACTTGAACCCCATAGGATTAGTACCCCTAAATATGAACCCAGTAGTAAGCCACTACCCCTTAGGCAAACTGAACCTACTAGGACTAGTGTCCATAATCAGAAACTAGGACCTAGCCAATTTTTTCCTAGCCAACCTTCTCCAACCATTTCTGAGATTGACAAGGCTTACATTAACACGGAAGTGTATGAAGCTGATGCAAGCCTAGTGGATGAGTATGAAGGAGAAGAGGAGACACCTTTAGTAGACCTAGAATTAGCTGACCCAGTAGATACCCAGGTAGAAACCAACCCAGAGCTAGTTGACCTTGACCACATCCAACCTAAAGCTATAGTGGAAGAACAATTAGAGGAAGAGAACTTTGATACTATGATTTTACCTGAGGAAACACTAGAAAAGGATCTAATTGTAGAGCCTATTCCTAAATTCCATGAACAAGAAGACTTTATTGAGGATTTGGCTTACTTAACCCATTGCCCTCAAGATGAATCCCTTCCTACCATTCCTATTGAAGATCTCTTCCCAGAAATTGTTGACCCATCCTTCCATAGCATGGACCTTTTCTTGCCCATAGATATACCGCAACCCCGTAAGGTTAGCCTCATTAGTCTAGGATTAGTCCCTGACGCCCCTTCTTTTATCCTACTTTATCCAACTAACCTTGAACCTTTTTCCCTACCCTACCAGACTAATTTTGAATCCACTTCCTATTTTCTACCCTTTCCAAATACCTCCAGCATTTCTAGTATCATGAGATTGCATTTAGCTGAGATTAGCATACTGCATGCATTCATCATGCATGTTAGGTTTGCATCTTACTTCTGGCATACTCTTTGGAATTTGCTAGGAGTTCATTGTAAATTTTCATGTGCATGTCAAGCTAGGATCAAACCTAGAGAACCTATAATCTCTTAGGTTTAGGTCTAAAGAGTTCAATAAAATTTCCTTCCATAGGAATGCAGAGTCGAGTCTGTTAGGTGTAGGTTTGAGTCATTTGAATCATTTGTTAGGAGTCTGCATGTGCCCAGCATGTTCACCACCTACACTATATTTAAACAAACTGGCTAATTCCCGAAGAAGGATCAAAGAATTTGATGTAGTGGATTCTATCTTGGTTAGGCTTAGGCCTAAAAGAAGCTTCATGCTCGCAGAGCCGAACCTTTTAAAGAGATAGAGAAGGATTGGATCAAATGCCTATGTGTTAGACATGCCTTCAGATTTGGGAATTAGTTCTACCTTCAATATTATAGACCTGGTTGAGTATAGGGAACCGGCAGCGATACCTAGTGAGGCCTTTGGACCTGTTCCTTTTCATTGTGAGTGATCCTAACCCAGAGTGTCCACTAACAAATTGACCTGAGAGAGGAGAACGGATCGAGCGTATCCTGGATGATCAAGCCATCACGACCCGGGGCCGTGACTATCAACGCTTCCTGGTCCGATGGCAAGGCTGGCCAGAGTCGGACGATTCGTGGATTTCTCGAGAGGACTTGCAGCACCTCAACCTAGACCTCCTCGAGAGATATGTGAGCCAGCTTGATCTTCACTCGACAGGGTCGAGTTCCTCCCACCCCGGGAGAATTGGTGGGGACACCAAAGGCACCAGAATAAGATAGAGGCTTTTCAACCCTCTATGAATTGATCAATAATTTATAAGTCCATCTATAATAAGGGCTTAGCCTATCTGAGTCCATTTTAGTTATTATTTGAGTATTTTGAGTTTCAGTTCTGTACTAGTCAGCTCATGTTGATCTAGTTCAGTCCATTGTTAGTCAGCTCATGTCGAGCTAATTTTATTTTTTTGAGTCTTATTCAACCATATTGAAGACTCAAGACCACATCATACAAGTGAAGACCAAGTCCAACCAGATTGAAGACATGGAAGTATAGCCCAAGTCCAACCCAGCTTGAAGATTTGAGGACCCCAGGAGGAAAATTCAGAAAAACCTGATTTCTTGCAGATGCCCTCCAGATGACCAGATTCCCTTCCAGATACCAAAGTATATTCATAGATAAGGGCATCCATGATTCCAGAGGTCCATCTTCATCCTAGCCCAAAGAAATCAAGCCCAGGCACCAAGCCCAAGCCCCTAAGAAGCAAGATACCAGGGAATATTCCTGCTACCTGGCTACCAGGCCACCCCAGCTTCCCAAGGCCCAAACCCATGCACCCAAGCCCCTTTGGGCCAGCCTCTTGCTACTCCTAGAAGCCCAACACGCCCCCTAGGTGTCCTTGGAGTGTTGGCCAAGTCAAGAGAATTTTTAGGGATTTTTTCTACCTAATGTTTCCTTATTTTCTAGCTAGGGTTTGAGAGGGAAAATGATTCTTATGTAAAGACTAATGTACCCTTACTTGGAGCCCAAGGTTAAGGGTCTATTTAAGGGACCCTAGTCTCTTGTATGAAACCTAATTTTGATATGAATTAAAACCTTGAGTTCTTCTATTGAGTTGTGTGATGCCCTGCTATGTGCATAAAGGGGTTTGTGGGAGTTTTTCTTCCCAGTGCTGCAATCATCTTCCTACTGCCAACAAGTCTCTCAGATCCCTGGATGCCCACTCCAAAATAAGCCTTCCCTTGCTATTTTCCCTTTGTTTTCTTGTTCCTTTGTGAGTTTTCTAACCCGTGACAGGTCGTTTGTAGGTCCTCGAGTTCCTACGAATCTAACGACTCCAGCCAAGCCTCAATCGGATCACCAAGCAGAAAGCTGGGTATCCGCGGGTCTTTGGCTCAGTTTTCCAGGCCGCATCTGTCGAGAAACAAGAGACCCCTTTGCTGAGATCTTCATAGACGTTGTCAGGTACACCCCCTCTACCTCCAGTAGTTTTATTGTAGGAGAACTTGCCCTAACCGAGGCTTCTCAGCCCCGGCGATCTTTCTTTTCTACTTTTCTAGGTCCTAATCTGCATGCTGATCTTCTAGAATTCATATAAAATTCCCTACAACTTATTTTAATCTGAAATTTGGGAATTAATCACTCAACCCCACATATATAACATACAAAAAGAATTGCATGCATATTAGTTCCCCATCAAGTCCACTTAAATGCACTTGAATGAGCTTTAATTGCTTCTATGGCTTCTTCCTAAATTGCTTGAAGCTTCTGATTAGAGTTGGTGAAGACTTGAAGGCTGACTTGAATGCTCTTGTGCTCTCTTCTTGTGGTAGGTAGGATATTCAATGAAGCTCTCTTTTATTTGACGAACTCTCTAAATCATTTCTTTTAAGGAAGTTCAACTCCTTCAAATATAAGGTCTTCCATCACTTCATGGCAATTCTAGCTGTTGTAGACCATTGGGAAGTGGTTTGTGACCGTTGGAGCACTTTTTGGCATTCAAAAATAAATTCTGGAACTAGCCGTTGGATACCTGAAAGCGATGTTCGAGTCGGCTCGGATCCTTCGAGTCGATAGGTCGAGTCACCAAATCCTCAGTGCAGTCAGCTCTTTGTCTTAGGGCACAAAACTTCACTCTGGACGAGTCGACTATTGATAGCTCGGGTCGACTCGAACTTGTATCTTTGAAAAACTTGAACTCGAGGAGTCGACTCTTTTGATCTTTGGTCTGCTCTTCTTCTCAGGTTCTGAAATCATCACTTTGGAAGAGTCGGCTCATTGCAGTTCGGGTCTGCTCACTTTCTCAGGTCTTCAAAATTAGGTATAGCAGAGTCGGCTCTTTCTGGTTCGGGTTGACTTGCCTGACTATTCTTAGAAATCTTCAAAAATTGGACTCTGGAGGAGTCAGGTCAAACGAATTTCAGTCGACTCGGATTCATTGGAGTCGGCTCGATTGCCTTCGAGTCAGCTCGGATTGCTGCGTACTAGAATCCTTGCTGCATGCCATGAGATGGAGTCAGCTCTTCAACATGCTGGGTCTGCTCGAGTAATTTCTTCAGGATTTTATAATTGAACTCAAAGAAAAACTCTCACCCACACTCTTACATTTTTCAAACATACCAACTCAAAATAATTCTAAGGCACACACACATAAAAGTAACCCTTTTTATAAGATTTTTTCTTAGCTTTTTTATTGGGTTCTACTTTACAAAACAACTTATAACACAACTCAAACAAGAAACAAAGGTGTAGGAGTTGAAGTTTGAACAATTAAATCATCCTACAAAAACTTGTAAAATACTTGAAGTGTTATTAGAAATAAATATACATGCTCCAATGTTTGGTTATCATCAAAATCACTTAAGGGGTCAACACTTTTGGAACCCAAATTTTCTTGATTTTCATTTTGCCATTATATTTCAAATGACATTCGAATGCTTTGTGACCAATATTATTACAAGCATAGCAGATAATTTTTGGCTTTGAATAAGAAGTATATGATGATGCAAACTTAGGTCTGTATTGCTTTGATGTAATAAACTTAGAAGCATAAGATGTGGATGCAGAAAATTTATTTGAATTTGAACTTTTATAACCCATTCCAAACTTGTTATTAGAATCTTTTTGATCTTTCAAAATCAGTTCAAGTTTGTTAGAGCTTAAAGTTAATTTTTCAACCAATGGTTTAAACTTTTGAACTTCCTTTTGCAAGTCAGTATTTTCATTTTGCAAAATTTTATTCTTTTCAAGAAGTTTTTCCTTTTCAAATTGAATAGTTTTAAGTCTTTCACAAATCAAACTTAATTCTCTTTGTAAAATCTTGTTTCTTTCACAAATTCCATTTTTATCTTTTTCAATTGTATCACAATTTTTTTTAAATTCTTCATTTTCAAACTAGCTTTCTTATACTCTATCAATAATTCACAAAAAGCATTATGAAGCTCATCATAAGTAAATTCTAGATTAGGTTCAGAAGTTGTTACCTCATCCTCCAAACCCATAAGGCAGATTTGAGCAATCTTTGTTGTATCTCCATCTTCTTCGGTTGATGTAGATTCATCACTATCGCTCCATGCCATAAGCATTGCCTTCTTTTTCTTTTTCTTAACCATCTTTTTCTTGATCTCTGGACAATTAGGACGTATGTGTCCTGGTTTCTTACGTTCATAATAAATAGGAGTTTGATCTTTGTCCTTATCCTTTTTTCTATCTTTTTCTCTTTCTTTTCCAAATTCTCCTCTTTTGAATTGCTTTCTCCATCTGTTAGTCCTTCTTCTGCCCATAAATCTTTTAAACTTTCTCATAACTAGGGAAAATTCATCATCTTCCATATCATCATTATCAATGCATCTGCATCTTCATCTTTGTCCTCTTCTATTGCTTTAAATGCAATAGCCTTTTTCCTTTTTAAGTCTTCTTCTATTCTTTGCTGCATGGCTAGCTTATGAGTAATCAATGACCCCAACAACTCATCCAATGGTAGGGTGTTTAAGTTCTTTGCCTCTTGAATAGCTATAACTTTTGCTTCCCATTTATCTGAAAAAGATCTTAAAATCTTTTGGACTAGATCAGCATTAGTATAAGTCCTACCAGGACTTTTAAGACCATTTATGATATCAGTAAAATGTGTATACATAGCAGATATAGTTTCACTTGGATCCATTTTAAACAATTCAAAATTATGCACAAGAATATTGATTTTTGAAGTCTTTACTTATGATGTGCCCTCGTGTGTGATCTCAAGCTTATCCCAAATTTCTTTAGCAAAATTGCAAGTGAGAATTTTGTTAAATTCATTTGGGTCCAAAGTATAATAAATTAAATTAATGGCTTTGGCATTTAGCTCAGCCAATTTCATATCATTCTCGTCACATTCCTCTTTCGGTTTGGGAACCTCAATATCATTAATTCTAATAGTGGGTGTGTGAGGTCCTTTTAGAATTATTTTCCAAAAATGAAAGTCTACGGCTTTAATGTATATCTTCATCCTAGCCTTCCAATATGTGTAATTAGTTCTACTGAAAAGTGGAGGTCAATTTGTAGATTGGCCTTCGATCAAGGAGGTGCTCATGGGATGCGCCGTCAATATTTACTCTAAGAAATTTTTAGAGACTCTACTCTGATACCACTTGTAGCCCAAGTGGCTTTCTCAAGAGGGGGGTGAATTGGGATTATAAAAAAAAAACTTTAGTAAGTATGTTCAATTTTAAAATCTTTTTAGTGTTGTGATGAATTATGCAATGTGGAAGCAAATAATTAAACACAATTAAGGCAACCACAAACACAAGATATTAAGAGTGGTTCGGAGCAACCCACTCCTACATCCACTACCCAAGAACTTGGGATTTTCACTATATACCCTACCAGAATATAGTCGGATTGTTTTAATAGGCTCATAATCCAAATCTCTACACTTTGGTTTCAACATGGGATCACCAAAGAAAACCCACACTTGGTTTTAACATAGGCTAACCAAGAACTTAAATCCCTTTGATTTTTAGAACCGGGCTCATCAAAGAAAATCCACACTTGATTTTATACCGGGATCACCAAGAAACCTAAACACACTCTCAAGACATAGCCCCTTGTGGTTCTTAGAGAGAAAACAAGATAAATCAAATGTATAAAGCAACTTTTCAACAAACCAAACTTGTTTGAGTGTTGCCGATGAAGATCAAATTGAAGCCTAGCTTTGAATGCTCTTTAATGCACTTCAAGCTGCTTCTTTACTTCTTCAAAATGTTGGATTCAAGGATTATTATCAGTTGGTGAAGCTTTGAGTCTTTTCTTGAATGCTCTCTTGAAGTTGGCTAGTGAAACACTTGAAATTTCTTTGAATAATCAATAAATAAAATATTGAATAATTGTTTAATCCTCCATAAATACTCCCTTTTATAGTCTTCAATCAAAACTAGCCGTTGTAGGGCCTAAAAAATTGAAATAGAGCCATTGGAGGGCTTTTGGAGTTCAAAAATGAGATCTGCAACTAGCCATTAGACTGTAAAAACCTGTCACTCGAGTTGGCTTTAGAAACATGAGTCAGCTCGAAGTCTCAATCAATGGAAAAATAAACTCTGCAGGAGTCGGCTCTTCAAGGCTAAGTCAGCTCGAAGTCACAGTCACCAACAATATAAACTTTGGACGAGTCGACTCTTCTAGGCTTGAGTTGGCTCGAGGTCTTAGTCACCCAAAACACAAGTCCTGGTTGAGTCAGCTCTTAGGGGTCAAGTTAGCTCGAGGTCTGAAACTCTGAAATTTTTATGTCGTGCCAAAATAGGAGTCGGCTCTTGCAAAAAATTCTTTTTATGCTTCAAATTTCTCCAAACTTCATTAATTCAAGATTCCAACAAGGACAAGTCTTCCAAAAAGATTCAAAGAGCTTACCAAACATGTCTAACCTACTTGCACTCATTTTTACTAATTTAGAGCCCATTTTACAAGATTACATAGGTGAAAAAATTAGGGCTTTACAACTTGAAGTGTACATGAGTTCATACAATGTTGGAATAAATCTCAACTAGATAGAAAACCAACTGATATAAAGATACATACTTTCCTGTAAAATTTCTTGAGTAATCGAAAGAATTAGTAAAGCATACATGCTCCAATGTTTTGTAATCATCAAAATCATTCCAGGGGTCAACACTTTCCTTGGCCCAAAACAACCACCATCATCCGATCTCAAGCCTAATTAAAATTGAGTAGAAACCTAAAGTAGCTGGGACACCAACAGGTCAAGTTTGAAGTATTGTGATAAAATTAATGCACTCAATCCTTCAGTTATTTCTTGAAATTGGTGTCTAGAAAAGAGGTCCAATGATAAATGCCTTAAGTGGACTTGTGGTTCTTTAATTAGGACCCTACGAGAGCAGGGGGAGCCTGATGTGGGACAAAGGGAAGGGGCTAGGAGGATTGTTGGGGAGCTGAGAAGTCTCCTATGATTAGGGTTGAAAAGGCACAAAAAAATATGTGGGGCAAGAAAAATGTATACTCTATAAATTTGGGACTTAACTTCATGGAGAGACGTCGCATCTCTAGGGCATATCACCCACCCCACTACATATAGTCTAGGGCATCCCACCGATCTCACTACATGCGGAGCCTAGGGCATCCCACCCAAATCACTTCCTGGGGCCGTGAAGGAGAAGCTCCAAGATCATAGAGGGGACTCAGCAATGGAAGGAGATAACTAGGGCCTCACGTCCCTCGATGCTCGAAAGTGAAGGAAGTGGGGTCTCACACCCCTTAACACCCACAGGTGAAGGAAAGACAAGCCTCATGCCCAGAGGCAGAACCAAGAACACTTTTTCTCAAAAGTTCATATTCATCATCATATTTTATTCAAGAGAGGTGGTGCCTTTATATAGGCTTACAAAACTTGGGATCCACGTAAAGAATACAAGGCATGCAGCCCAAAAAAAGTGACAACCTAAACCTGCTTTGTTTGTAGCCCGAAAACATGGTAGAAAACTAAACACAATCCTCTCCATATGGTGAAAAAATTAAACTAATCATAATCTAAAACTAATTTAAAAAAAAACATCCCAACTGGTCCATACATCTAGATTTAAAATAAATAAATTAAATATATAATGGATTCACAAAGATCAGCACCTGCTCTAAAATTTGTGACTTGATAACTGTGCAAAAAATTCTTGCTCCGAGAAGCATGCTGCTCTGAGATCCATGCAAAGCTATTTTCTACTGCTTTGAGATATGTGCAGATTTCTTCTCTTGACCTTGGAACAGAGGGTTGATGCACGAAGAAGAAGGGCTTGTGGGAGACTTCGTCGGTGTCGGTGGTTGGGGGAAGGCGGCGGCACGGTGGCGGCACGGTCGAGATGGCGGTTGGGAGGGAGGTGTCCATGGGAGGAGCCACAGGGGTGCACGATCTTTGGGCTTGGCCGTGGGTCTTAGAATCGACAGGCACAGATGGGCTGGAGTCGGAGGATGGTGGCTCAGGTAGTGGCGGACGGCGGCTCAGGCAACGATGGACAGCGGCGCCGGGGAGAGGAGCGCGTGGGCGGAGCCGCAGGGGTGGACGGCCATGGGTGGAGCCCCATGGAGAGAACGACCGTGTGCGGTTCGTGGGATTCACCAGCATTCCCACAAGGAGATTGATGCTGGGGTAAGGTGGACGGTCTTCGGGTTGGCTCCGGAGGTCGGGCGTGGTGGATCTAGGATAAACTGGAAGAAAAAAAAAGAAAAAATGGAGGTTTTGTGAATTTCTGGGAGGAAGAAGATGATTAGAATAGTAGAGGGATAAAATAGGGATAAGTCCAGAATAAAGCTAGAATAACAGGAATAGATGGAATAGCTAGAATAAGAAAATATGAAATAAAAATATAAAAATCTAGAAAAGAAAAAAGAAAACCTGGATGGATTTTGATGTCCCCATCATTTCCCTAGGGTAGGGAAAACTTGACTCCGTCGAGTCAGGCTCGTTGTAATTTTTTTTTCTCTCTTTTTTTTTTTTCAACTTTTTTTTTCAACCCTAATCCTCTCCTGCTTTGTACCAAAATTGATGTGGGACAAAGGGAGGGGGCTAGGAGGATCGTTGGAGAGCTGAGAAGTCTCCTGTGATTAGGGTCAAAAAGATAGAAAAAAATATGTGGGGGTAAGAAAGATGGATACTCTATGAACTTGGGACTTACCTTCACGGAGAAACGTCGCACCTCTAGGGCATCTCACCCACCCCAGTACATATAGTCTAGGGCATCCTACCCATCTCACTACATGCGGAGCCTAGGGCATCCCACCCAAATCGCTACCTGGGGCCGTGAAAGAGAAGCTCCAAGATCATAGAGGGGACTCAGCAATGGAAGGAGATAACTAGGGCCTCATGCCCCTCGACGCTCAAAAGCGAAGGAAGTGGGGTCTCACACCCCTCGACACCTACAGGTGAAGGAAAGACGGCCTCATGCTCGGAGGCAGAACCAAGAACACTTTTTCTCAAAAATTCATATTCATCATCATATTTTATTCAAGTGAGGTGGTGCCTTTATATAGGCTTACAAAACTTGGGGTCCAAGTAAAGAATACAAGGCATGCAGCCCAAAAAAAGTGACAATCCAAACCTTCTTTGTTTGTAGCTCGAAAATATGGTAGAAAACTAAACACAATCCTCCCCATATGATGGAAACATCAAACTAATCCTAATCTAAAACAAATTTAAAAAAAACTTCCCAATTGGTCCATACATCCAGATTTAAATTAAATAAATGAGGTATAATCTGGATTCACCAAGATTAGCACCTGCTCTAAAATATGTGTGACTTGATAATTGTGGAAAAAATTCTTGCTTTAAGAAGCATGCTGCTCCGAGATCCATGTAAAGCTATTTTTTGCTGCTCTGAGATCTGTGTAGATTTCTTCTCTTGACCTTGGAACAGAGGGGTGATGCACGGAGAAGAAGGGCTTGCGAGAGACTTCGACAGCGTCGACGGCTGGGGGAAGGCGGCGGCACGGTGGTGGCACGGCCGAGATGGCGACTGGGAGGGAGGCGGCGATGGGAGGAGCCGCAGGGGCGCACAGTCCTTGGGCTTGGCCGTAGGTCTTAGAATTGACGGGCACGGACGGGCTGGAGTCGGTGAACGATGGCTCGGTCAGTGGCGGACGGCAACTCGGGTAGCGACGGATGGCGGCGCCGGGGAGAGGGGTGCGTCGGCGGAGCTGTAGGGGTGTACCGCCATGGGTGGAGCCAAATGGAGGGAACAGCCGTGGACAGTTCATGGGATTCACTGGCGTTCCCACGAGGAGATCGATGCCGGGAGAAGGTGGACGGCCATCGGGGTGGCGCCGGAGGTCGGGCATGGCAGATCCATGACAAACGGGAAGAAAAAAAGAAAAAAAAAGAAAAAAATAGAGGTTCTGTGAATTTCTGGGAGGAAGAAGATGATTGGAATAGCAGAGGGATAAAATGGGGATAAGTCCAGAATAAAGCTAGAATAATAGGAATAGATGGAATAGCTAGAATAAGAAAATATGAAATAAAAATATAAAAATCTAGAAAAGGAAAAATAAAACTCGGATGGGTTTTGATGTCCCCATCATTCTCCTGGGGTGGGGAAAGCTTGACTTCGTCGAGTTAGGCTCGTTGTAATTTTTTTTTTCTCTTCTTTTTTTTTCAACTTTTTTTTTCAACCCTAATCCTCTCCTGCTTTGATATCAAAATTGATGCGGGACAAAGGGAGGCGGCTAGGAGGATCGTTGGAGAGCTGAGAAGTCTCCTGTGATTAGGGTCAAAAAGGCGAATAAAAATATGTGGGGGCAAGAAAGATGGATACTCTATGAACTTGGGACTTACCTTCACGGAGAGACGTTGCACCTCTAGGGCATCTCACCCACCCCACTACATATAGTCTAGGGCATCCCACCCATCTCACTACATGCGAAGCCTAGGGCATCCTATCCAAATCGCTATCTGGGGCCGTGAAGGAGAAGCTCCAAGATCATAAAGGGGACTTAACAATGGAAGGAGATAACTAGGGCCTCACGTCCCTCGACGCTCGAAAGCGAAGGAAGTGGGGTCTCACACCCCTCTACACCCACAAGTGAAGGAAAGACAGTTTTCATGCCCGGAGGTAGAACCAAGAACACTTTTTCTCAAAATTCATATTCATCATCATATTTTATTCAAGAGGTGGTACCTTTATATAGGCTTACAAAACTTGGGGTCCAAGTAAAGAATACAAGGCATATAGCCCAAAAAAAGTGACAACCTAAACCTGCTTTATTTGTAGCCCGAAAACATGGTAGAAAACTAAATGCAATCCTCCCCATATGATGGAAAAATCAAACTAATCCTAATCTAAAACTAATTTAAAAAAAACTTCCCAACTGGGCCATACATCCAGATTTAAAATAAATAAATTAGGTATACTCTGGATTCACCAAAATCAGCATCTGCTATGAAATCTATGTGACTTGATAACTGTGCAAAAAATTCTTGCTTTGAGAAGCATGCTTCTATGAGATTCGTAAAAAGCTATTTTTTACTGCTCTGAGATCTGTGCAGATTTCTTCTCTTGACCTTGGAAAAGAGGGGCGACGTGCAGAGAAGAAGGGCTTGTGGGAGACTTCACCGGCGCCGGTGGTTGGGGGAAGGCAGCGGCACGGTGGCGACATGGCCGAGATGGTGGCTGGGAGGGAGGCAGCCATAGAAGGAGCCGCAGGGGCACACGGTCCTTGGGCTTGGCCGTGGGTCTTAGAATTGATGGGCACGGATGGGTTGGAGCCGGCGGACGGTGGCTCGTGCAGTGGTGGACGTTGGCTTGGGCAGCAGCGGATGGCGGCATGGGGGAGACGTGATGGGGACATTGAGTAGATCCTACCAATCCAGATCCAGCCAGCCCAGATCTCAGTGCCAGCCCAGCACGAATCTTGATGTATTTATTTTATATGGGTGTACATGGGATTTGGGATATTTCCGAATCGGAGATTAGTTTTTATTTGTATTTAGAGTTATCGGAATCTCTTATAATTCCGATTATTTTGAGATGTTTTAGGATTTATCTTTATTGTTGTTTAGTTGTTTAGTTACTTTCTAAGGGAATGTTTCTTCATGAATAAAATTAACGAAGATTATTTTAAGAAAAATCAGGTGTGTCCCGATTCCTTCCCCCGTCTTCTTCTTCCCTCTGCATCTTCTTCTTTCTTGCTTTTCCCTGCTTCTTTATTTCTTCTACTTTCTTCCCCTCTCTCTCTCCTCTGTTCTATTTCTTCCCGAAGGTATATTTCTCTTCCAAGTGACTCAACCGAAAGTATCACACCGGATCCTCCAATCGAGCGACCACCGAACACCACCGTCTCCCTTCATCGGAGCCGCCATCATGCCTCCCACCACTGCCAAGTTTCCAGCCACCCACTGCTGCCCCTCCTAGCCTTATTCCGCCGATCTGGATGCTCCCCATCTCCATCCGTGCAAACTATCGAAGCTCCTCTCATGAAGCTTCGAGCCCCTGCACCGGATCCACTGCAGCCGAACTCCGCCCGTTTAAGCAGTCGCCATCGGTGCAGTGGAGCCCTCCACGCAACACCTCCCGTCGGATCTCCTCTGCCCACCCATCGCCAAGCGCCTGCCGCCGACTCCTGCCAGCACCACCGCCATCGCTGCCAAGCACCGTCATCGGCAAGATCCCGCCGAATCTGCCCTTTCGCCTGGTCCCCTGTTCTTCTTGGTGTTGATTCATGGAGAAAAAAGAACAGCACGAACATGAAAGCATTCACGTTCCTTGCTGTCGATTTCTGCACTACACGGGTCTCAAAGCATAAGGATTCAGAGCACATAGATTTTTGAACTGCATGGATCCCAGAGCCACACAGATACCAGGGCATTGATTAATTTGATTAATTTATTCTTTACTTGTTTTTAATTGATTCAGGTCCAATGGCTTCAGATCAATCTCGCCCACGAACCATTGGTCAGTATTTTGACTACCTCTAGACGATCTCCCTCTTCCAAGATTCATGAAATTCCATGCTTTCGGGTGAGATCCACTTTGTTAACTTGACCCAATTAATTACTGGTTTATTTTTATTTAATTAGATCTCATTTATTTAATCTAGACAGCCCTAACCTAGTGATCGTTTCTTAATGATCAACGGTCCCGAATCAATTTATTTTAGGTCTAGGATTTGTCGGCCCGTACCGTACCAGTCTTGGTATCAAAGCAATAGGTTAGGTTAGGGTCAATTTTAATTTTAATTTTGCATGACAACTAGGTCAAGAATCAAGTATCAATCAGAACATTCTTCCTTAGATAACAAAATGGATCATAGTTTAGAAACTGCCCTTTAGGGAATCATGGGTAAACTTGAAATAATTGATAGCAAGTTAGGATCTTTAGATGAAAGGGTAGGAGCTCTTGAAGAGGAACAACTAGTGAACACCAATTACCCTATTAGGAACTCTTCATCTAGAGTTACAGATCCTAGAGTTACATATCCTAGAGTTACAAATCCTAGAGATTCTAGAGATCGAATTAACTATCCAGGTTATGATAGTGGTCATACTCGTATCCTTCGACCTGACCCTAGAGATTGACATGATTATCCAGGTTTTGATCAAACACTTAGATTTTATCGCAACCAAATTGACCAAGATGAATGAATTATGAGGAGTGTTAAGGTTGATGCCCCAAGTTTCGTAGGTCACCTGGACCCCAAAGAATATATTGACTGGGAAGCTGATATGGACCACTATTTCACTTGGTATGATATGTCCGAGGATAGGAAAGTTAGGTTTGCCCAAATGAGGTTGTTAGGTCAAGCCAAATTATATTGGCACAATGTCTAGAGATTAGCCATTCATAGGAGACAGGACCCCATTGGAACATGGGATGAGATGAAGGATAAGCTTTGTGAGAAGTATCTTCCTGCATCTTATCAACAGCGACTCCTAGACCAATGGCAAAGGTTGACCCAAGGAACCGGATCTGTAAATGATTACATTGATAAATTTGATGAATATTTTATGCGGTGTAATGTGAGTGAAGACCTATCTGTTACTTTATCTCGGTTTAGAGCTGGTTTAAGGGTGGATATTCAAAAGGAACTATTTTTGAGAGAGGTTTATAGTCTAGAACAAGCATATCAATTAGCCCAGGATTATGAAAGATTTCAGTAGATGTCTATCACATGTAGACCTGAACCTTCTAGACCATGAATTTTAGGTCCAAGGCCTAGCCTGAATCAAGCCCCAACTTGTCCACAACCTAACATGAGTCAGACCCCTGGTAATCGACCCCCGTTTACAACCCCACCAATTAAGAGAGATGACAAAAGAAAAGAGATTATATGAGAGACTTCTCGTGGAAGTAGCTCTAAGATCGACTGCTTTAGGTGTAATGGAATAGGTCATGTCGCTAGCCAATGTCCATCTAGAACCTTGCATATAGGGGCACTTGAAGAACAAGAAGATCTAGGTGATGTCATTGAAGAAGAAATCTATACTGCTGACCCAGGATTAGCTGATGCCTACGAAGAAAATGACCATGAGTCTAGAGCTGAAGAACAATTAGGAGTCAATTTGATTAATACTTTGGATCTAATTAAATATGAAAAACCAGCACTGACACCTGGTAATTTATTTGAGCCTACATCTTCCTTTGAGAGTGACCCTCCTCTTGAGAGCCCACCAGCCCAAATGAGAGGAAAGCACGATGTGATCGAATGTATTTTGGATGAGCAGATCAAGTCTTCGAGGAGTCGAAATTGCTATTGGTACCTGGTTCACTGGCGAGGCAGACTGAAGTCAGAGGACTCCTGGATTACTGAAGAGGAGCTACAGAACATTGATCCAAATCTATTTGAGTACCTCTAGCCTGACTCGATGGAGTCGAGATCTCCCTACCCTAGGGGAAATGATGGAGACATTGAGCAGGTCCAGCTAGTCCAGATCCAGCCAGCCTAGATCTTGATGCCAGCCTAGCACGAATCTTGATGTATTTATTTTATATGGGTGTACGTGGGATTTGGGATATCTCCGAATCGAAGATTAGTTTTTATTTGTATTTTAGAGTTATCAGAATCTCTTATAGTTCTGATTATTTTGAGATGTTTTAGGATTTATCTTTATCGTTGTTTAGTTGTTTAGTTGTTTAGTTGCTTTATAAGAGAATGTTTCTTCATGAATAAAATTAACGAAGATTATTTTAAGAGAAATCAGGTGTGTCCTGATTCCTTCCCCCGTCTTCTTCTTCCCTCTGCGTCTTCTTCTTTCTTGCTTTTCCCTGCTTCTCTATTTCTTCTACTTTCTTCTCCTCTCTCTCTCCCCTCTATTCTATTTCTTCCGAAGGTATATTTCTCTTCCAAGTGACTCAACCAAAAGTATCCCACCGGATCCTCCAATCGAGCGGCCATCAAACACCACCGTCTCCCTTCACCGGAGCCGCCATCGCGCCTCCCACCGCTACCAAGTTTTCGGCCACTCACTATTGCCCCTCCAAGCCCTGTTCAGTCGATTTGGACACTCCCCATCTCTATCCATGCAAACCATCGAAGCTCCTTCCATGAAGCTCCGAGCCATTGCACCGGATCCACTGTAGCCGAAGTCTGCCCGTGCAAGCTGTCATCATCGCTGCAGTCGAGCCCTCCACACAACGCCTCTCGTCGGATCTTCTCCGCCCACCCGTCGCCAAGTGCCTGCCGTCGACTCCTGCCGGCACCACCATCGTCATTGCCTAGCACCGTCACCGGCAAGATCCTGCCTAATCTGCCCTTTCGCCCGGTCCCCTATTCTTCTTGGTGTTGATCCATGGAGAAGAAAGAACAGCACGAATGTGAAAGCATTCACGTTCCCTACTGCCGATTTCTACACACACGGATCTCAAAGCACACAAAACTCAGTGCATATAGATTTTTGAACTGCATGGATCCTAGAGCCACATAGATATCAGGGCATTGATTAATTTGATTAATTTATTCTTCACTTGTTTTTAATTGATTCAAGTTCGATGGCTTCAGATCAATCTCACCTGCGAACCATTGGTCTAGATTTCGACTACCTCTATACGATCTCCCTCTTCCAAGATTCATGAAATTCCATGCTTTCGGGTGAGATCCACTTTGTTAACCTGACCCAATCAATTGCTGGTTTATTTTTATTTAATTAGATCTCATTTATTTAATCTGGACAGCCTTAACCTAGTGATCGTTTCTTAACGATCAACGATCCTGAATCAATTTATTTTAGGTCTAGGATTTGTCGGCCCGTAATGCACCAAGAGGGGCACATGGGTGGAGCCACAGGGGTGGATGGCCATGGGTGGAGCCGCATGGAGGGAACGGCCATGGGAGGTTCATGGGGTTCACCGGTGTTTCCATGAGGAGATCAATGCCGGGGGAAGGTGGATGGCCATCGGGGTGGCGTCGAAGGTCGGGCATGGCAGATCCGAGACAAACATGAAGAAAAAAAAAGAAAAAAAAAAGAAAAAATGGAGGTTCTGTGAATTTCTGGGAGGAAGAAGATGATTGGAATAGCAGAGGGATAAAATGGGGATAAGTCTGAAATAAAGCTAGAATAACAGGAATAGATGGAATAGCTAGAATAAAAAATATGAAATAAAAATATAAAAATCTAGAAAAGAAAAAAGAAAACCCGGATGGGTTTTGATGTCCCAATCAGAGCCTCCCATAACCCCACCTCTTACTTGGCTAGTGGAAAGGATAATTGTTGAGTTGGTTGTAAATTGAGTTGATTCATTCTACTTGAGCTTCTAGGTCTAGGAGACCCTAGAATGAATTTGTGTGCTACATGACCACCAGGTCAAGAACCCATTACTATCAGCCCCAAACCTAATTTGGTTTAACCATGGAGTCCAATCTTGAAGCCCAATTGAGGGCCATTACTGAACAACCTGCCCAACTGAACCATAGGTTTATCCAAATGGAGACACGGGTCGGAATCCTAGAAGAAACCTATGAGACCCATACTGAGCATGAACTTGAAACCCCTCCCAACCCTAGAAGAGCTCCATGCCATGACCCAATCTTAGAGCTTAATCAGAAGAGACCCAATCATGATTTCATAGACCAATATGAGAGAGCCATTAGGAACATTAGGTTAGAAGTACCTACATTTGACGGCAGTCTTGACCCTAAGGTATACACTGATTGGAAAGGAGATATGGACCAATACTTTGAGTGGTATGAAATGTCTGAAGAAAAGAAGTTTAAGTTTGGTAAACTCAGGTTAGTTCACCATGCTAGACTATACTAGGGGAATGTTGAAAGGATAACTAGGCAAAGAGGAGACATACCCATAGCTTCCTGGAGAGCCATGAAACTTAAGCTTAGAAAAAAGTACCTCCCTATATCCTATCACCAAAGACTTTTTAGATCAATGGTAGAGGCTGAGTCAGGGAAACAAGACTATATTTGAATACATAGCTAAATTTGATAAATATGTCATGAGGTGTAGCATAAATGAGTCTGAAGCTGTGACCCTGTCTAGATTTAGTGCTGGACTACGTGAGAACATTCAGAGAGAGTTATTTTTAAGAAAAGTCCATGATCTTGAACAGGCTTATCAGATAGCTAGAGACTATGAGAGATTCCAAAGGGAACCCATGATCCGTCAACCTGAACCCACTAGGAATGGTACCCCTAATCAGAAACTATGATCTAGTCAAATGCACCCAGGCTGACCTAATCCTAGCACCCCATTGACCCGTAAGGAAGATAAGGGTAAGTCACCTAAAGTTCAGAGGAATCCCAATCCTAGTACTGCTTGTTTTAGATGTCATAAATTGGAACATTATGCTAGTCAATGCCCAACCCGATCCCTATACATAGGAGAACTAAAGAAAGAAGATCTTGAACCCACTGATGAGAATGAAGAGAAAGTGTATGAAGCTAGAGTATACTTAGTGGATGAGAATGAAGGAGATGATGATGGGGACATCAAGCAAAGGCAAATAGATTTCAAGCAAATCTTGCAGCTATGAAGGTCTTCTAATCAACATACCCATGGAGAAAGTAAGTCCACCTCATGGAACCAAAAAGAAAGCCCTAGCACTCAAGCAATTCACTTTTAAAGAAGCTACTTCCATGAGCCGACTCAAGAAGGAGAGCCCCAATTTTCAAGTGTCGACTCATCTACCTTGAGTTGACTCAACCTATCCTTGAGCCAACACATCATGCACCTTGAGTTGACTCAACCTGTCCTAGAGCCGATACTACCCCTTTGTCAAGCAATTCTTTCATGCCACTTGGGAGATCATTAAGCCATTTTTATTTGCCACTTGAGAGTTTATTGGAGCACCACTTGAAGCATCACTTAAAGCACACTTGAAGAGTCTTAGATGTCATTTCTTATGACATTTGGAAGTTCCATGTTGATTACACTTGGAAGTGTTGGCGTAGAGTCCCTTTTCCAGATCGAATGGAGTTTCTGGTTTGCAGGGGCTGCTCCTTGGTTTACCTGTAAAATAAATCCCTGGCCGGAGATGCTCCGGCAGGGGACACTCCGATGCCTAAGTCAGAGGCGGGCTCCAGCCACAGAATGGGGAAGGGAGTTTAATGGAGAGGAGAAGGACTCTAGTTTTTAGGAGTATTTTTCTGCCTTACCTTTAGCCTTCCTTTTTACCATTATTTTAAGGGGTCGTCTGGCCTGCGGTTCCATCCTTCCTCCAGCAATTATGATGGGGAGTCAATTCCTTCTCCATAATTCATAATCGTGGGTTGTCATGAATGGTTCTGGCCAGACCGGAGACGTTGCAGCTGGAGTTGTGCGCCATGATTGTATCCCGGAGATAGTCGATAGTAACCGTTGGTAACCATTGCTTATCGTATTTGTAGAGATTGAAGACAGATAATGGATTCATCTTCAGACTTTCCTTTTAGGAAGATTTTCATAATCAGATCGAGAATGTCTTCATCCTCAGACCCTTTCGAGACAGGTTGGAGATCCTATCTTCGGTACAGATTGAGGATTTGACCTTTGTCATAAGTCGAAGACTGTGCTTGTCACTAATTGAAGACCATGCCTTTGAAAGTAGGTGGGGTCATCCCTCAGATCATGCTGAGGGTCTCACCTTTGTGGGGGATGAATGCCGAAGACGTAATCCAAAGGCCTTGCCTTCGGATGTTGTAGGCCTGTGAAGAACTTCGGCTTGCCTGTAGGTTGCTTGGTTTTTTTCTTCAAACACCTGGGTCTGAAGTCTGCGATTCAGAAGAAGCATCTTTGATCGACCGAACCGGTGGCTGGCTGGTGCTTGGACCAACATATCCCAATAGTTTCCCCCTTACTCTCAGTTCTCGAAGGAAAAGATTTGTCTCGAAGAGTGGGAGTGTTACTGGTTTTGTCATTTCTTCCTGGATGATTACAAAACCCTGATTGGACTGTTTACCATAACTATCGGCTGTTTCGAGGACCAGGCGCTGGATAGTTGTCGCTCCCTGATTGAAGGGAGAAAGGAGTGGGCGGCCCAAGGACCTTCCTTTCTTTTTCCATTGCATGATGGTTCAAGTAATCTTTTAGTTGGGATTTGAGTGGTCATCGTGGTTCCTTCCTGCCTGTTGGATGATGAAAATGCTCCATCCTAGCTGTTGATCCAAATGGGCCATGACCTTTGGCTTATTCTTTGTCAAATCAGCTTGGTGGAACTTTAAGGTTTTTTTTCCTCTTGTATGTTCCATGTTGCGTCTTTGAATGTGGCTTGAATTAGGTCGTTGGCTCGGGTGGCAATTTGAGCCTCGTTGTTCTCTTTTCTAACTTGTCGAATGGCTGAGGCCGAAGGCCATTTGGCTGGTGGTCGACACCGAAGATGAACTTTGAAGCAAGTCGGGGTGCCGTTGTTGAAGACCATCTATGATCAACTAGGCTGAGTCACCTCCCTTTCATGATTGATCCATCCATCAAGGAACGGACATGGTGGACAGGTGTCACTTTCCTGTTGACTGGTGGTTAAAGAATCTTAACCATGATTCTCGTTGCTTGCATTGAGTGCGTGGATATTCGAACGGTCGCATTTTTGTGTGCCTTAGGTGCCGCCATATCTCTCTTTTCTGAAAAGGAGCCATTAACGCTGTCGCCGCTCGATGGAAATTTTCCTGGATTTGAAGCGCCAACGGTTGCCATTCCAAGAGTAGTTATTGATGGCCATACCATTCTCGAGCGGTCATCTGGGTTTCAAGGCATCGCTTTGACATGTGGCATCTTTTGGTTCATCTGGGAAAGGACGTGGAGCACGTTTCTGATGCGGGACAGAGATTGGACTGGATCGCTGGTGAGCATGAAAGTCACCAGAGATTAGGATTTGCAAAGAAGGAGGAAAGAAGAGGGTGCAGGGTTAAGAAAAAAAATACTAGGGTTCACATAGATTCCCCAAGAAGAACAAGCACATAGCAAAGGAGCTCACACAGATGCCCTAGAAGAATAAGCACATAGCAAAGGGGCTCACATAGATGCCCTGGGCTCACATAGATGCCCAAAATCAGGGATCACACAAAAACCCTGGGAAGATGGAGAAGGGATCATACAGATACCCTAGGATCACACAGATCCTTCACACAGAACAATAGAAATTTTATTCATCCATCCTCCTATTACAAAAGGCTGAGGGTGGTATTTATAGATTTTCTAACCCTCATTTGAATTTGAATACAAGATAAAAAGATAAGAACGAATCAAATTCAAATATAAGATAGGATAAGATAAGCCTATCCATATATCAATCCTAACCAACCAAATCCTAATTCAAATTTTAAACAAAAGATAAATCTTAAATAAATTTATTCCAAAAATGCTTCAAGATCTGTGCCACTCCAAGAATTATGCTTGCTCCAAGATCCGTGCTTGAGATGTCCCCATCATTCTCCTACGGTGGGGTGAACTCGACTCCATCGAATAAGGCTGAGCGAGGTTGATGGAACTGAAACCAATCAAAAAGGACTCCGATGCTGAGCGAGGTTGATGACGGTGGCGGCCATGGCGGAGGAACGCGGCTAGCCAACGGAGAGCACTGAGGCGATCCGGTGGAGCATTCGATCTGAAGCTTGAGGGCGACAATGAATCAGGTGTTAGGGGTCTCCGGCTGTATGCAGGGGAGATGTCATTGACGGAGAGAAGAAGACGACCGCCGGTGGGCTCGGAGGTGATCTCTCCGGTGAGGTCGGCGGACCAGAGTCTTTCACGGAGCGGCTGGGAGCTGGGGTTGAGGACGGCTGGGGGAGAATGGTCCGACGTCGATGTTGGTGAAGGATCCGTGGACGAGATTTGAAACAGGGAAGAAAGAGAACAGTGGGCCGGTGATGAAGCAGAAAAATCCTAATCCTTTAGCTCTGATACCAAGTTGATGGGGCACGGGATAGGGATAGGATCGTCGATGAGCTAAGAAGTCGTCGAAGATTAGGGTATCCTAATTTTTTTCTATTTTCTGATTTCTTTATGGTGGTGACGAAGGAAAAAATAGGGATGGAGGATAATGAGGATGGACTACCACGAACCCTGAAACCCACTCTCACAGAGAGACTTCACACCTCTAGGGCATTATACCTGCCACCCACCTCACTACATGCAATCTAGGGTATCTCACCTACCACCCATCTCACTACACGCGGAGCCCAGGGTATTTCACTTGCCACCTAGGTCACTCCTGGAGCCATGAGGGGGATTTCAAAGAACATGGAGGAAAACGAAGATGGAGGGATAACTAGGGCATCACGCCCCTACGATGTCCCGAAGGACAAAGACAACATCAACACCCGCAAGTGAAGACATAATGGGCCATAGCCCTGAACAACAATTGCCAAACCAACTGACAAACCAAATCCCAAAAATTCAATTTCTTTTACCTTTTTTACAATAGGAATGAGGGGTTATTTATAAGCTCCATAACCCTCATTTGAATTTGAATACAGGATAGGGATAACTCAAATTTAAATACAAGATAGGATAAGATAAGCCTATCCATATCTCAATCATAACCAACAAAATCCTAATTTAAATTTAAATAAAAGATAAATCCTAAATTTATTTTTTTCAAATTTATTTGCTACTTCAAAATTTGTGCTGCTCCGAGATTCGTGCAGGCTGATGTCCCCATCATTTCCCTGAGGTGGGGAAAAACTTGACTCCATCGAGTCAGGCTAGCTCAGGCTCAAGATGCACATGACTTGTAGAATGATTATTTTTTTTTTCTGAATTTTTTTTGTCTTTTTTTTCACTGATTTTCTTTTTTTTTTCCTTTTTTTCTCATGGCTGGTGTTTTTTTTTTCCTATGCTTGAAGTCGGCTGCCAACACCGGTTATGCCTTCATGATCATGCGAGGCCTCTCCCGATGCTTTAACGGTCATGCGAGAACGAGGGAAGGTCCCGGACGTGGAGATCCGGCGGGCTTCGTCAGTGACGGGGCTGAGGACAAGGACGACGGCCTGGGGAATGGTGGCGCGGCCTCTCCAGCGGGCGGTAGGCGTCATGGCAGCAGGGAATCGGGCGGGTGTCCGTGAGGCATCGCGGGTGGAGATGGGGAGCCGAGCGGGTTTCGGCGGCTCTCCAGTGTCGGGCGAATCTGCGACACGGGCGTGCAGCGGCAAGCGTGCAGCGATGGTCTTCCGACCTGAGACTTCACGGGCTGCACGGGGGTGCCGGCTGGAGTGTGTTGCTGGCGGCACGAGTGTACCGTCTCGGGGGCGACGCGAGCCTTGCTTCCGGCGGCTGGTGATGGTGGAAAGGGCCCACATGGTAGACAGCATCTCAGGCGGTGGGAGGGGCTTCATGGAGGGGTTCGGCTGTAGTGGTGCGGGCACCAGACTCAGAAGAAGACTTCAGAGCTCCATCTGGATCTCTGATTAACCTTGCCCGAAGAATTAGGGTTTTTGGTTTGTAATAAGAGTTGACTAGATCAACTCAATTTAGCTTGAGTCTACATTACCTGCATTTTATTTTGTTGAGTCATGTTGACTCAGTAGTGGACTAGGGTTTCAAACTAGGATGTTACACTTTTTTCCAAGACGAGGCAAGTGGACACCACACTCCCAGCCACACTCCCAGTCCAGGGGGCGCCATATCCACATCCAGCAGCTTTTGGTCCCCACTCCACAGATGGCAACTTCCTTCTCTTATGCGCCAGATAAAGAGAAGTCCACCAAGAGACCTCAAATCAAGGGGGCGGCCAAGACTTTCCCAAGAAACCCAAAGCAAAGAAGAGAAGAAATCATCTTGGAAGAGAATTTCAAGGGTGCGCCCACTACCTGCCAAAGACATCCAAAACAAAGATGGGAAGGACCTTGACTTAGGGAGGAAGAAAAGGAGGAGTCCAAAAGAGTTGATCCAGGGAAGGAAGAAAATTTTTATTGAAGATCCAAGCAAGGTGGCGCCATCTACCTGCCATTTATAACCCAAATCCATTTTTTTTGGTATTTTGGCCAACCATATGTGAAGGATTTTCCCTAATTTGTAGATCCCCTCCTTTAGTCCCACATGGAAAGATGTAAAACCCTCCTCCCTTGTAAAGCCTTATAAATTAAACCCCTCTTGTAAGTTTACAAAAATCAGATGAATGAAAGAAATTTTTCTTGAGCAAACTTGTGTTTTCTCTTGTCCGCACTTGCTTTCAGGTGTTGAGCTCCATGAGGGAGTAAATCCGGGTTCCCCTGGAACCTTGAGGAGGTGAGAGATCTCCAAAACCCTAAACCCTAGGTTAGCCACTCAATTCCCAAACCCTAGCCGCCATCACCCTTCTCTTTCCACCAAGCCCTAGTCTTTTCCTCTTCTCACGGCCACCTTCTCCAAGTCCTGGCCGACCACCAGCATCCGACTCCAGTCCAGATACTGCAGATCCACATCAATTCTAAGAGGAAGTCAGATCGGCCTCCAGGAGAATCCGATTTCAGCAACTTCAGCTTTCAAGTTCTTCAACCTGGTAAGATCTTTTCTTGGGTTTCTGAATTCCATCATTTGTTCCTCTTCTTTTCCAGATCTTGAGTCCAGGAGAAGCCGACCAAATCACGAGACCAGTATTGGAGGATCCATTACGAAGATAGCTGACTCCGAGGATCCCATAATCTGCTCGAGAGAGTTCTTCCACCAGAATCCTGAGAAGATCACTGTCTGGTGAGTAAACCGTCCCTCCTCTCTATTTCTGTTCTATTGAAAGTTCAGAGCGAAACCCTAGGTCTGGGAGTTTCTCAACCCCCAGCGATCCGTTACTTCTGAACTACTCTGATAATCTGGTTCCTTCTAAACTGTGCTTTCAATCTTTACTTAGTTTCCTTCAACATAGTTTAGCTTTACTTTGAGTCAAAGCCAATTTCTGAAATATATATATATAAAAAAAAAAAAAATTAATCTTAATTTTACTTCCGCATACGCTTCTTTGTTTCTTTGTTCTGCATCATTTTTGGTATCAGAGCTCTCGTTCTGCATCATTTTTGGTATCAGAGCTTTTCGTTCTGCATCAATTTTGGTATCAGAGCCCTGTCTAGGGTTTCTGTTTGATTGCCTGTTTGAGTCCCTCTCTTTTTACTTTGTCTGCTCGAAGTAGACTCCCCAGGACGTCCGGTCCTAGGAACGAAGCGAGGTGCAAACCTCCTCTTCCCATTCCACAGGGTGTTCCTAGGGCGTGTAGGGGATCCGTTGGGTTACAACTTCGTAGCAGAAATTGTAAACGGGGAAGTGCTCTATTTTCAGTCCATAATTGTCCTGTTGCAGGAATTATTTCTCACTGAAGGTAACTCTAAATTCAGTGATTTTGTTTTTTTGAAACCAATATAATTGAAACTAATTTTCATAATTTTCTCATGATTTATTGGTTTCCGTGAAATTTTTTAGAATTAAATTACTGCAACTCTGTTTTTGTATTCTGCAATCCATTTATTTTTGAGTGTTCATCTCTTAATTCAACTTAAGGGCATTTGAGCATCTAAGATAAGGGGAGGAGTTGATAACCTCTCCTTAGCCCAAAACCACCACCCCTTCATTCGAACCTAAGCCTTTAATCTAAAATTGATTAGACCTAATTTGCCCTAGTGGGCTAGGGACATCAACAAGTCGGGTCAAGGCTAGTGTTGAGTCAGTTTGTCTGGTTACTCTGTGTGTGCTTTGTACTCAGTTTCTAGAACGGTGGTTCAGGGATTCCATCCCGAAGGGCTTGTGTGCTGGTCCGCCTACCTGGCCAATCTCTGATTGGTGTCTAGGATTGGCATTCAGGGACCTAACACTCCCCTTACACCTGCCTGGCTGAGTCCTGAGTTACTATAGGCTAGCTTGCCACTCTGATTGGGCATCTAGTTTGGGCTCTAGGTCTAGTTAGCCCATAGTCGTTCAGTTGAGTCTCATTTTGTATGCTTGATTGCATCATGTCTACCCGGAATGGAGTACCCTACCAACCTGGTCAAACCCAACCTGATTTAGAGGCCATGGTTAGAAATCTTACCGAAAGTATGACCAAATTGAGTCAGGACATGAATGAGGGTTTTTCCCAGTTTAGGGATCGAGTCGAAGTACTTGAGAAACGTAGACATCAAAATTGGACCCCTGATCCAAAATTTAATAGGCCCCAACCTCACCCATGCCAGGAACCTAGGAGGACCTTATACCGTGATCCCGAGCATAACCTTAGGAAGCCTAACCATGATATCTATAGTGTGGATCGTGTCTATGAGAGGTCCTTACAAAATTCTAGACCAGTCACTCAACAACCCAAGTCTTCTAGATCAAACCATTTAGATCCACACCCATGCCCAAGTAAGATCTCTACTAGCTTGAAACCCAGTGTGACCCAGGTTCCTATATCTCAAGAATGTTTGTTTTGTGGAGAAAGAGGCCATAAATCTAGTCAGTGCCCATGCATAGGACTGGCTTGTGCACAGCTAAGTGGTAAGAATCCTAAGGATGACATTAATGAGGGAGAACCCAAGCCTACCAATGTGGAAGAACGGTTAGGTATGACAAGCCTAGAATCAGTTGACCCGATTACCACTGACCCGAAACCCATTGAAGATGGCATCGAGAAAGTATATGATGCTGGCTTGAGTCTAGTTGATGAATATGAGGGGGAAGAACTTGAAGAATGTGACATTGATATTATTGGTTCCTTACCTGAGGAGACCTTGGAAAATAACCAACTGGTAGGACCTAGTTCAGAAATTCAAGAGATTTGTGAGAACCAGGTTCCTTTAGTCAAATACCCCAGGAAGAACTCGTAGTGTTAGCCCGAGCTATTAGTTCGTACCCTCTAATGACAGTCATTCCGCAAGTACCAATTGAAGATCTTTGCACTGAACTGTTTAAGTTTGCCCACCCTATGGTAGATCCTCTCCTTAGGATGACTGAATCAAGCCTCTTACAATTGGACCTTGTCCCATGCTCAGCTACTAAGGTCTCTCCCATAATCTCAGTTGGACATCCTTTTCTTGAGCGGATTGATTCACCCAGTCCTGTAGAAGTCCTCCTTATGACCCCAGACCCCTTCCTTCGCATGACTGACCTACCCTTCTATAGAGTATACCTTTCCTCACCCATAGGTCAAATTTCAAGTCTTGAGGTCATCATCCATAGGCCCTTCCATGAATCATTCTCTAATCCATTTCTTGAGAAAGTGGATCATTATTTGCTTAGAGAACAAACCTTAATTGTTGCAATCACATGTCGTAGGCTACTCTCCGAACCATCTCTTGATCCATTCCTGGGAGTAGCAAACTTTTACTTTCATAAGGATGACCAGTTGACACTCATAGATCACCATTCAAACCTTCAGGTCACCACCTTTAGTCAGCAGGTAATTCGTGACTCCGCCTCATATTTCCTCCCTTTCTCTAGGATGTCCAATGCTTCTTACACCATCCAAGTATACTTTGTCGAAGTCTTTAGAGTGAACCACGTGTCAGAACCTATTAGGTTTGCCACCTACTTCTGGAAGACCTTATGGCACCTACTAGGCACCCATGATAAGTTTTCATGCTCTGCATGCCATCCTCCGACCCAAGGTCAAACCTAGAGAGTCGTAGTTTGTTAGGTTTAGACCTAGGGTTCCTTTGAATAAAGTCCATTCTTTAGGAATGCATCGTCGGTCGAGTTTAGGACATTGACTCAGATTTTGGTTTGATTGAGAGCACCAGGAATTGGGATTTGTATTTTGTTCAGGGCTGAAATTGCATTCAATGTTTCGATCAATAGGTCTATAGGCTAGAGTCCCTTTGAAATTGTTCATGGATACAAGCCTTACACACCACTTGATCTGATTTCACTATTAGCCCCACACACAAGTCTCTTGATTCACTTGCATAGCATGTAAAGGACTTGCATAAAGAAATTCATGCCAAAATAATTTTAAGTAATGAAACTTATAAGAAGTTGGCTGATTCTCAAAGGCGAGTCAAAACTTTTGTTGAGGGAGATTGTGTAATGATTAGGTTAAGGTCTGAACGGTTTCCTCCTGGAACCATTAGAAAGTTACATGCTAGGGGAGCTGGACCATTTAGAGTGGTAAAGAGAGTAGGATCCAATGCCTATGTGCTCGAGTTGCCTCCAGAACTAGGCATTAGCTCCACTTTCAACATTACAGACCTAGTAGAGTATAGGGAGCCAGCTGTGATTCTCAGTGAGGCTTTTGAACCTAATCCTGCTCTTGAGAGTGAACCTGACCCTGTGTGTCCACCAACAAATTGGCCTGTGAGGAAAGAGCAGATTGAAAAGATCCTGGATGATCAGGTTATCTCTACTCGTAATCGAGGATACCAAAGATACCTAGTCCGCTGGCTAGGAAGGCTAGATTCTGATGACTCTTGGATCTCCCGAGAAGAGTTACAAGAGCTGGACCCAGACCTCTTGGAGAGATACCAGAGCCAACTTGATCCATACTCGACAGGGTCGAGTTCCTCCCACCCTGGGAGAATTGGTGCGGGCACCAGACTCAGAAGAAGACTTCAGAGCTCCATCTGGATCTCTGATTAACCTTGCCCGAAGAATTAGGGTTTTGGTTTGTAATAAGAGTTGACTAGATCAACTCAATTTAGCTTGAGTCTACATTACCTGCATTTTATTTTGTTGAGTCATGTTGACTCAGTAGTGGACTAGGGTTTCAAACTAGGATGTTACACTTTTTTCCAAGACGAGGCAAGTGGACACCACACTCCCAGCCACACTCCCAGTCCAGGGGGCGCCATATCCACATCCAGCAGCTTTTGGTCCCCACTCCACAGATGGCAACTTCCTTCTCTTATGCGCCAGATAAAGAGAAGTCCACCAAGAGACCTCAAATCAAGGGGGCGGCCAAGACTTTCCCAAGAAACCCAAAGCAAAGAAGGGAAGAAATCATCTTGGAAGAGAATTTCAAGGGGGCGCCCACTACCTGCCAAAGACATCCAAAACAAAGATGGGAAGGACCTTGACTTAGGGAGGAAGAAAAGGAGGAGTCCAAAAGAGTTGATCTAGGGAAGGAAGAAAATTTTTCTTGAAGATCCAAGCAAGGTGGCGCCATCTACCTACCATTTATAACCCAAATCCATTTTTTTTGGTATTTTGGCCGACTATATATGAAGGATTTGCCCTAATTTGTAGATCCCCTCCTTTAGTCCCACATGGGAAGATGTAAAACCCTCCTCCCTTGTAAAGCCTTATAAATTAAACCCCTCTTGTAAGTTTACAAAAATCAGATGAATGAAAGAAATTTTTCTTGAGCAAACTTGTGTTTTCTCTTGTCCGCACTTGCTTCCAGGTGTTGAGCTCCGTGAGGGAGTAAATCCAGGTTCCCCTGGAACCTTGAGGAGGTGAGAGATCTCCAAAATCCTAAACCCTAGTTTAGCCACTCAATTCCCAAACCCTAGCCGCCATCACCCTTCTCTTTCCACCAAGCCCTAGTCTTTTCCTCTTCTCACGGCCACCTTCTCCAAGTCCTGGCCGACCACCAGCATCCGACTCCAGTCCAGATACTGCAGATCCACAGCAATTCTAAGAGGAAGTCAGATCGGCCTCCAGGAGAATCCGATTTCAGCAACTTCAGCTTTCAAGTTCTTCAACCTGGTAAGATCTTTTCTTGAGTTTTTGAATTCCATCATTTGTTCCTCTTCTTTTCCAGATCTTGAGTCCAGGAGAAGCCGACCAAATCACGAGACCAGTATTGGAGGATCCATTGCGAAGATAGCCGACTCCGAGGATCCCACAATCTGCTCGAGAGAGTTCTTCCACCAGAATCCTGAGAAGATCACTGTCTGGTGAGTAAACCGTCGCTCCTCTCTATTTCTGTTCTGTTGAAAGTTCAGAGCGAAACCCTAGGTCTGGGAGTTTCTCAACCCCCAGCGATCCGTTACTTCTGAACTACTCTGATAATCTGGTTCCTTCTAAACTGTGCTTTCAATCTTTACTTAGTTTCCTTCAACGTAGTTTAGCTTTACTTTGAGTCGAAGCCAATTTCTGAAAATATATATATATAAAAAAAAAAAAGAATTAATCTTAATTTTACTTCCGCATACGCTTCTTTGTTTCTTTGTTCTGCATCATTTTTGGTATCAGAGCTCTCGTTCTGTATCATTTTTGGTATCAGAGCTTTTCGTTCTGCATCATGTAGTGACAATGGTGATGCATGGGGGCCCGATTTCGATGATTGACAGCGAACAAGGGAGGAGCCTGGCGGATCTGGTGTCTTGCTGGCGGAGATGGGAGCGGAGGAGTCCTTCGGTGGGATCGACTGTGAAGAAAACAGGGGATCGAAAAAGGGTTTGCTGGCAATGGTGTGCTTGGGAGAATTATTCACAGGATGTTTTGAATGACAGAGATTAAGAGGAAGAAGCAGGAGAGTTAGAGGAGGAAGAGGGAAAGAAGAATCTGAGAAGAGACGGAGAGGGGGATCACGGGATGGAGGCGAAGGGGAGGCTT
Source organism: Areca catechu (assembly GCA_021397845.1). Taxonomy (NCBI): domain Eukaryota; kingdom Viridiplantae; phylum Streptophyta; class Magnoliopsida; order Arecales; family Arecaceae; genus Areca; species Areca catechu. Next base: position 117,714,659 of record CM038052.1, read on the forward strand.
TTGATCGGAGGGGTTCGAGCATGAACTTCTGGATCGGCTGCAGGCAACGGAGACGGTCTTCACGAGCGATGGTAGCAGGGGGTGTCAACATAGAAAAGAGTTGGGAAGAAGAAACGTACCCTAATCCGTCTGGGCTCTGATACCAAGTTGATGGGGCACGGGATAGGGATAGGATCGTCGACGAGCTAAGAAGTCATCGAAGATTAGGGTATCCTAATTTTTTTCTATTTTCTGATTTCTTTATGGTGGTGACGAAGGAAAAAACAGGGATGGAGGATAACGAGGATGGACTACCACGAACCCTGAAACCCACTCTCACAGAGAGACTTCACACCTCTAGGGCATTATACCTGCCACCCACCTCACTACATGCAGTCTAGGGTATCTCACCTACCACCCATCTCACTACACGCGGAGCCCAGGGTATTTCACCTGCCACCCAGGTCACTCCTGGAGCCATGAGGGGGATTTCAAAGAACGTGAAGGAAAACGAAGATGGGGGGATAACTAGGGCATCACGCCCCTACGATGTCCCGAAGGACAAAGACAACATCAACACCCGCAGGTGAAGACATAATGGGCCATAGCCCTGAACAACAACTGCCAAACCAACTGACAAACCAAATCCCAAAAATTCAATTTCTTCTACCTTTTTTACAATAGGAATGAGGGGTTATTTATAAGCTCCATAACCCTCATTTGAATTTGAATACAGGATAGGGATAACTCAAATTTAAATACAAGATAGGATAAGATAAGCCTATCCATATCTCAATCATAACCAACAAAATCCTAATTTAAATTTTAAATAAAAGATAAATCCTAAATTTATTTTTTCAAATTTATTTGCTACTTCGAAATTTATGCTGCTCTGAGATTCGTGCAGGCTGATGTCCCCATCAGTTTCCCTGTGGCCAGTAGCGGGTGCAGGGTCCTTATAAATAGGACCTTGTCCTTTGTTGTTAGAGGCCATTCTACTCTCAGACTTCTTCTTTGGTGAGCTCTCTTCTTTTTCCAGTGCTCCAGTCAAGATGAAGTTCAGCATCTCCGAGCTTCGAAGGGTGGCGAAGAAGTGAGCCCTCAGTACCGAAGAAAAAGGGAGCCCAGGATTCCTCGGGTTAAGCGACGATGATGACCCGATCGTTGATCGTTTGGAGAGGAAGGTCTGCGTTCTGGAGGCTAAACTGGTGGAGGCCCAGACACAGGTTGAGGCAGTCGTCATGGAGGCGGCGGAGGCCAAGAAGAAGGTGGCAACTGCCATCTCATACTTCAAGGCATCTTCCGCCTTCAAAGAGGAGGTCGCCGGGGCAGCCCTGGATTCTTATCAGTAAGGATTTCAGGAGTGCAGGGTTAAGGCCTTCAAGTATTATAACTTGAAGGGCCTTGGTAACATCAGACCCTCCATCCCATTTCGTGGGCACGAATTCAACTCCGACTTCGAGGAGGAGTCGGATTCGGATCCAGAGGGGAACTCCAGTGCTCCTTCTTCCTTGTAGAACTCCCCCCACCGGCATGGTAAAGGACCGCTGGGTGGTCACTAGATGTGCCTTCCAACTTCATGCAATCCTCTTTCTGTTCCTTTTCTTTTCTTTTCTTTTTTTTTTTGTGTAAACAATTTAGGAATGAAATGAAATATTTCAATTTCCCTTACCTTCTTCCATGCCTCCTTTGTGGTTCATTGCATTATGACATGCCGAAGGTGTAGACTTCCTAGATTTGTCAGGGTCGTAGGGTAGGGCATCTACGCTATCCCCGCACATTCATGTCATGATCAAGGTAGGCTGTTCAGGCCCGCCCCGGCGTGTCTTCAGATTTTCTTTAGGGTAGGCTATGAAAACTATCCCTACGCCTTCTTTACTGTAAGGTAGGCTGATTAGGCCCACCCCGGCACGTCTTCGAGTTTTCCATAGGGTAGGTTACTTGAACCGTCCCTGTGCCTTCTTTAGTGTAAGGTAGGCTGATTAGGCTCGTCCCGGCATGTCTTCGAGTTTTTCGTAGGGTAGGTTACTTGAACCATCCCTGTGCCTTTGATCTTCTTGGTGGCCTGATCAGGTCATCCATTGCGCTCGTTGGATATGCCAATAAGGTGAGCGGATCAGACTCTCTTTTGCACCATTGGCCGATCCCCTAGGTCGCGTCATCCAAGTTGTTGTCATTTTGTCGACATAACAGGTTGTTTAAGTTGGAAAAAATTACATAAGAAACTTAGAGATTAGTTTATTGATAGTATTTGTGAAGGTTTTGTACATTCCATGACCGAGACAATGTTTTGCCATCCAAGGTTTTGAGTCGATACGTTCCCGAACGTATGACTTCTTCAACTTAGTATGGTCCTTCCCAGTTGGGGGAAAGCTTGTCTTGTTCAGTCGGCCTAGATATTTCTGCCCTTCGTAGCACCATGTTCCCTATGCGGAAAATCTGTTCTTTTACCCTGGAGTTATAGTATTTGGCGACCTTTTGTTGATACGTCGCCATTTTTATCTGAGCCTGGAGCTTGGTGCTTTGTAATAAATCAAGATCGACTCTTCGGTGGTTGAAATTTTCTGGCTCTTCATAGTTGTCAATCCTTAAGGAATGGAGGGAGACCTCAATAGGGAGAACAACTTTGGTACCATATGCCAGGTTGAACGGAGATTCACCGGTGGCTATCCTCGGGGTGGTTCGGTATGCCCAGAGAATGGAGGTTAGCTCTTCGGCCCAAAGCCCTTTGGCAGCATTCAACCTCGTCTTCAGACTGTGGAGAATGGTCCAATTAGTTGCTTCGGCTTCTCCGTTGGCCTGTGGATGGGAAATGGAAGTCAGCCTGTGTTGCACATGGTACTGAGCACAGAAGTCTTTAAACTACGGATTATCGAATTGCCTCCCATTATCGGTGATTAATGTGTGTGGGATCCCAAATCAATATATGATGGAGTTCTTCACAAAATTCTCAACCTTGCCCTCTGTGATTTGGGCTAGTGGTTCGGCTTCAACCCACTTTGTGAAGTAGTCGATTGCCATAAGGAGGAACTTCCTCTATCCAGATGTGGGCAAAAACGGGCCAGGGATATCCATCCCCCTTTAGGAAAAAGGACAGGGGGTTGTTAGTTGGGTCAAGTGACTCGCTGGTTGCTTCTGAATATTGGCATATCTCTGGTATTGGTCGCATCTTCGCACAAAGTCAGCTTGTCCTTTTGAATAGATGGCCAATAGTATCTTTGGCGTATAATTTTATATTCTATGGATCTGCCCCCCAAGTGATCCCCACATATACCTTCGTGAACCTCTCTCAAGGTGTAGTCCGCATCTTCGGCCCTAATCATTTTAGCAGGGGTTGAGAGAATGATCTTTTGTAGAGGGTTTCATCCAAGATGACATATTGGGATGCCATCCAGCGGATCTTTTTGGCTTCGGCTTTGTCTTCTTGTAGAACACCTTCATTTAAGAATTTAATGATATGATCCATCCAACTTGGCTCAATCTTAATTTGGTGAACTTCCATAGCTTCTTCAGCTATGCTTGGGGTTTTAAGGTGCTCAACGATGGTGCGCCCAAGAGATTCCGGGGCTGTAGTAGCCAGTCGAGACAATGCATCCACTCGAGAATTCTCTGATCGAGGGACATGAATAATTTCAAAGAGTTCCAGTTGGGAAGATAAGCTTTGTACCTTATCTAGGTATTGCACCATGGTGGGGTCTCTGGCTTCATACTCTCCTTTAACTTGATTCATAACCAACTAGGAGTCCGAAAAAGCCTGGAGTCTCCGAACTCCCAAACTCTTGGCGATCCAAAGTCTGGCAAGCAGAGCTTCGTATTTGGCTTGGTTGTTCGAAGCATGGAAGAAGAACCAAAGTGCATACTCTATGGTATGGCCATCAAGTTCAGCCAGTATAAGACCGGCTCCACATCCAATGGAGTTGGAAGCTCCATCTACATGGAGCACTGAAACAGACTCTGTATTCCCTGAAACTCCCTCTTCTATTGGAGACACCTCATCTTCGGACTTCCAGGTACATTCAGCCAGGAAATCTGAAAGTACCTAGGCCTTCATAGCCGTTCGGGGCTGGAAGCTGATGTCGAACTCACATAGCTTCATAGCCCACTTGGCTATTCTTCCTGAAGTATCAGGACATCAGAGAACGGCCTTGAGGGGCTGATCGGTGAGCACCACGATGACATGGGCATTGAAGTATGGCTGTAGTTGCTTTGCCGCAACTATTAGAGAGTAGATCAGCTTTTTCATTTTCGAGTACCTTGTCTCGGCATCATGCAGAACTTTGCTGATGTAGTAGATTGGCTTGTGGGAGCCATCTTCTTCTCTTCGAACGAAGACTGAACTGACCACTTCGTCCGAAGCAAAAAGGTATAGGTAGAGTTCCTCGCCTTCTCGAGGTTTGGAGATTAGAGGGGGGGTCTCCAAATACTTCTTTAGCTCTTCAAAGGCAGTACGACTATCTTCAGTCCATTTAAAGTTCTGAGATTGTTGAAGTACCTTGAAGAACGGAAGGCACTTCTTGGCTGACCGAGAGATAAACCTGCTTAAGGAGGCGATCCTCCCCGTTAGTTGTTGGACTTTTTTCTTGCAAGATGGATGTCTCATATCTTTGAGAGCTTGAATCTTCTCAAGGTTTGCTTCAATTCCTCGTTTAGTAACAAGGAAACCCAGAAATTTGCTAGAAGTAACACCGAAAGTGCACTTGGTCGGGTTTAGCTTCATTCGATAGCATTGCAAGGTGCTAAATGATTCCTCCAAGTCTTGTATGTGATATTTTTTAAGGAGGCTTTTGACGATCATGTCGTCAACATAGGCCTCCATATTCCTCCCCAATTGCTCTTCAAATACTTTTTTGATTAGCCTCTGAAATATCGCTCCAGCGTTCTTGAGCCCGAATGGAATCATCTTGTAACAATACAGGCCTTTGTTGGTGATGAAGGCCATCTTCTCCTCATCTTGGGGGTCCATTTGGATTTGATTGTAGCCAGAGAAAGCATCCATGAAGCTTAGCAATTGGTGTCCGGTAGTAGCATCGACTAGTTGGTCGATCTTTGAGAGGGTAAAGCTATCCTTTGGATAGGCTTTATTGAGGTCTGTGTAGTCAATGCAGATCCTCCATTTGCTAGTAGCTTTTTTCACCATTACTATATTGGCCAACCACTTGGGATAATGGGCTTCCCGGACGAATCTTGCTTTAAGGAGCTTGTTTCCTTCCTTATTTGTTGCTTTTTCTCTTTCAAGAGCGAAGCTTCACTTCTTCTACCGAACTGGATTATACCTAGGAGCAACTTCCAGCCGATGAGTGATCACTTCGGTAGGAATCCCTGGCATGTTCGAAGCGGACCAGGTGAAGACATCAGCATTATCCCTGAGGAAACAAATCAGCTCAGTTCTAGTTTTTTCATCAAGCATGCTTCCAATCTGCATGGCCTTGGTGGGGTCTTTTTTAGTTAAGGACACCGAGATGGTTCTCTCTATGGGTTCGCCAGAATCCATGGCTGGGTCCCTCGGATCCAGCTGATCCAAGATTGTAGGGTTATTGGAGTGCTTATCTTGAATCATCAAGCACTATCGTGCCACTCTCTGATCTCCCCTAACTTCTTCGACACCATTCCTGGTGGGGAAGCGCACCAGGAGATAATAGGATGACACTACGATCTAGAATTTGTTCAGGGTGGGCCATCCCAAAATGATGTTGTAGGCTGAAGGGGTTCGGACCACCGTGAAATTGATAGGTAGCATCATTTGTCACGGTTTAGTGTCGAGGGTTATAGGCAAGACTATTTCTCCCTCGGTGTCAACCTGATTGCCCCTGAAACTAGTAAGCGGTATAGGGGATCTCCATAGTTTTTGTCTAGGCAAACACATCTTAGAGAATGCATCATAGATCAAGACATCAGTCGAACTTCCATTATCAACTAGAATCCATTGTACATCATAGTTGGCCACAATGGCCAAGATTATAATAGGATCGTCATGTGGAAGCCAGACTCCCGCAAGGTCATCATCGGAGAAGAGGATAGCATTATTGTCCTTGCATCACTTTGGGGCATCGTCTTCATCTCTTCTCCAGTCGGTAGGTCAGTGTATCATCCCCATACCTCCGTTGGTGGGCCTTTGATTTGGCAGTTTGGCCTCTTCAAGATGTGGCTGGGGAACAGTAGCTTCTGACCGAGGTCCTTGATGACCAACATACCGCCCCAAATGCCCTCTTTTGGTGAGATCCTCTATTACATCTCTCAGTTGGATGCACTCTTCGGTGTTGTGGCCATGGTCCCTGTAGAATCGACAGTATTTATTCCTGTTCCTTGTAGAAGAGGATGCCTTCATGGGACATGGCCATTGAAGATAGCCTTCTTTCTATATCTCCATAAGAATCTTTTCGTGAGAGAGGTTGAGGAGGGTGTAGAAGTCGAATCTTCCGTCCAATGCTCGGGGCCTGGGAGGACTTCTTCGATAGTCAGCATGCTTGTTGTTGTTGGAAGTTGGGGGACCCTGTCCCCTATTGTTTTTCTTTTTCGAAGGGGGCTTCCCTTCGATTAGTCGTCGATTCACCGCTTCGGCATCAGCATTTTTCTGAGCCCTTGAGAGTAGCTCAGCATAGCTTTTGGGAAACTTCTTATCCAGGAAAAAGATGAGCATGGATGTACGAAGCCCCTTCTTCAGTACAGACATGGCCACATGCTCGTTGAGATCGGGGATCTCGAGTGTGGCCATATTGAACTTGGAGATGTAGTCTCGCAGGCCTTCTCCTTCATTTTGATGGAGGAATAGTGTGTCCGTATTCTGGGAGGTCTTGTAGCAGGTCCTGAAATGCAAGACAAACAATTCTCTAACTTAGAAAAATAATCGATGGTACCTGGATGTATGCTTGAGTACCACATCCGAGCAGCTTTCTTTAGGGTGGCCGGGAATGCTAGGCAGTACATCGCGTCCGAAGCTCCCTGGATCATCATATGGGCCTTAAAACTGCCCAAGTGGTCAAAGGGATCGGAGGTGCCATCGTAGGGTTCCATCTAGGGAACCCTGAAGTGCCTAGGGATGACTTCGGCCATGACATGGTTGGTGTAGGTCGGATGTAGATCACACATCAACGAATCATTATGATCTTCTCGCATTCTTTGCTCCCGTACTCTCACCATCTCCGATTCGATGGCTTTGAATCTCCCATCGTAATCGGGGAGAACCTGCTTTGGCACTCTTTCTACCGGAGTAGAGTCTTCGAAGGAGGTTGAAGGAGCTCTCCTAGGCCTTTTCCCTTTCTGCGGGGACTCAGCAAGCCTAGGCATTCTTGAACTTCGACCTTCAGGGGAAGGCTGAGAATGGTGGGAATGGTGCGCGGACCCCTCTTGAGGGGCTCTCTTCCTTCGGGATCGTGAGCTATACTCGGAAGTGGCCGGTGTGTGCCCCAGCAGATCTTTTTGGCTTTGGCTTTGTCTTCTGGTAGAATACCTTCGTTTAAGAACTTAACAATAGGATCCATCCAACTTGGCTTAATCTCAATTTGGTGAACTTCCATAGCTTCTTCAGCTATGCTTGGGATTTCAAGGTGCTCAACTAAGGTGCAGCCAAGAGATTCCGGGGCTGTAGTAGCCAGTCGAGACAACTCATCCGCTCGGGAATTCTTTGACCGAGGGACATGAATAATTTCAAAGTGTTCTAGTTGGGAAGATAAGCTTCGTACCTTGCCTCGGCGACCTCCTCTTTGAAGGTGGAAGATGCCTTGAAGTCTGAGATGCTAGTTGCCACCTTCTCCTTGGCCTCCGCTACCTCCGTGACGCCTGCCTCAACCTGTGTCTAGGCCTCCTCCAGTTGAGCCTCCAGAATGCGGACCTTCCTCTCCAAATGATCAACGATCGGGTCATCGTCATCGCTTAACTCGGGGAATCCTGAGCTCCCTTTTTCTTCGGTAATGAGGGCTCTCTTCTTCACCGCCCTTCGAAGCTCAGAGATGCTGAACTTCATCTCGACTGGAGCACTGGAAAAAAAAGAGAGCTCTTCAAACAGTAAGTTTGAGAGTAGAATGGCCTCTAACAACAAAGGACAAGGTCCTATTTATAAGGACCTTACACCCGCGACTGGCCTTAGGAAAACGTGCTCCATGTCCTTTCCCAGATGCACCAAAAGATGCCATGTGTCAAAGTGATGCCTTGAAACCCAGATGACCGCTCGAGAGTGGTATGGCCATCAATAACTACTCTTGGAATGGCAATTGTCGGTGCTTCGAATCCAGGAAAATTTTCATCGAGTGGCGATGACGTTAATGGCTCCTTTTCAAAAAAGAGAGATATGACGGCACCTAAGGTGCACAAAAATGCGACCGTTCAAATATCCACACACTCAACGCAAGCAATGAGAATCATGGTTAAGATTCCTTAACCACCAGTCAACAGGAATGTGACACCTGTCCGCCATGTCCGTTCCTTGACGGACGGATCAATCATGAAAGGGAGGTGATGTCAGCCTAGTTGATCATAGACGGTCTTCAGCAACGGCACCCCGACTCGCTTCAAAGTTCGTCTTCGGTGTCAACCACCAACCAAACAGCCTTCGGCCTTAGCCGTTCGACAAGTTAGAAGAGAGAACAATGAGGCTCAAATCGCCACTCGAGCCAACGACCTAATTCAAGCCACATTCCAAGATGCAACATGGTGCATACAAGAGGCGAAAAAGCCCTAAAATTCCACCAAGCTGATTTGACAAAGAATAAGCCAAAGGGCATGGCCCATTTGGGTCAATAGCCAGGATGGAGCATTTTCGTCATCCAACAGGAAGAAAGGAATCACGACGACCACTCAAATCCCAACTAAAGATTACTTGAACCATCATGCAACGGAAAAAGAAAGGATGGTCCTTGGGCCACCCACTCCTTTCTCCCCTTAATTAGGGAGTGACAACTGTCCAGCACCTGGTCCACGAATCAGCCGGCAGTTATGGCAGACAGTCCAATCAGGGTTTTGTAATCATCTAGGATGAAAACGACAAAACCAGTAATACTCCCACTCTTTGAGGCAAATCTTTTGCTTCGAAAACTGAGAGTATGGGGAAACTATTGGGATATGTTGGTCCAAGCACCAGCCAGCCACTGGTTCGGTCGATCGAAGATGCTTCTTCTGAACCGCAGACTTATGACCTAGGTGTTTGAAGAAAAAAACAAGCAACCTACGGGCAAGCCAAAGTTCTTCACAGGCCTACAACATCCGAAGGCAAGGCCTTTGGATTACATCTTCAGCATTCATCCCCCGAAGGCGAGACCCTCAGCATGATCCGAGGGATGACCCCACCTACTTTCGAAGACATGGTCTTCGGTTCATGACAAGACACAGTCTCCAGCTTATGACAAAGGTCAAATCCTCAATCCATACCGAAGATAGGATCTCCGACCTGTCTCGAAAGGGTCTGAGGACGAAGACATTCCCGATCTGATTACGGAAATCTTCCTAAAAGGGAAGTCTGAAGATGGATCCATGATCTGTCTTCAATCTCTATAAATACGATAAGCAACGGTTACCAATGGTTACTATCGATTATCTCCGGGATACAATCATGGCGCACAACTCCAGTTGCAACGTCTCCGGTCTGGCCAGAACCATTCACAACAACCCATGATTATGAATTATGGGAAAGGAATTGACTCCCCTTCATAACCGCTAGAGGAAGGATGGAACCGCAGGCTGGATGACCCCTTATAAATAATGGTAAAAAGGAAGGCTCAAGGTAAGGCAAAAAAATACTCCTGAAAACTAGAGAGTCCTCCTCTCCATTAAAACTCCCTTCCCCATTTTATGGCTGGAGCCCGCCTCTGACTTGGGCATTGGAGTGTCCCCCGTCGAAGCACCTTCAGCAAGGGATTTGTTTTGCAAGTAAACTAGGGAGCGGCCTTTGCGAACCAGAAACTCCATCCGGTCAGAAAAAGGGACTCTATGCCAACAAATTGGCACGCTAAGAAGGGAAAGTGAGAAATTCCTGATGGCAAGAGGGAAGACTCAGATTGCTTCCACAAGTTGAAGTCGTGCTCCATCCCAAGGGGGTGCACCCCTAGCGGAGGACAACGTTCCACCTCCCATAATTGTCATGGGACTGCAGCATTTCGAAGCCTTCGTGAACCAGGTCACTAACCTTATGACCATGGTTCAGGATTTTCAAAACAGTGCTTTTCTGGTGGGGCACCCACCGGCCACTTTCAGGCATAGCTTACGATCCCGAAGGTAGAGAGCCCCTCGAGAGGGGTCCACACACCATTCCCACCATTCTTAGCCTTCCCCTGAAGGTCGAAGTTCAAGAATGCCTAGGCCCACTAAGTCCCCGTAGAAAGGGAAAAGGCCTAGGCGAACTCCTTCACCCTCCTCCGAAGACTCTACTCCCATAGAAAGAGCACCGAAGCAGGTTCTCCTCGATTACGATGAAAGATTCAAAGTCATCGAATCAGAGATGGCGAGAGTACGGGAGCAAAGAATGTGGGAAGATCACAATGATTCACTGATGTGTGATCTACGTCCGCCCTACACCGATCGTGTCATGGCCAAAGTCATCCCTAGGCACTTTAGGGTTCCCCAATTGGAACCCTACCATGGCACCTCCGATCCCTTCGACCACTTGGGCAGTTTTAAGGCCCATATGATGATCCAGGGAGCTTCAGACATGATGTATTGCCTAGCATTGGTGTAGAGTCCATTTTTCAGACTAGATGGAGTTTCTAGTTCGCAGGGGCCGCTCCCTGGTTTACCTACAAAACAAATCCTTGGCCGGAGGTGCTCCGGCGGGGGACACTCCGATGCCTAAGTCAGAGGCGGGCTCCAGCCACATAATGAGGAAGGAAGTTTAATGGAGAGGAGAAGGACTCTCTAGTTTTCAGGAGTATTTTTCTGACTTTCCTTGAGCCTTCCTTTTTACCATTATTTATAAGGGGTCGTCCGGCCTGCGGTTCCGTCCTTCCTCCAGCGGTTACAATAGGGAGTCAATTCCTTTCCCATAATTCACAATCATGGGTTGTCGTGAACGGTTCTGGCCAGATTGGAGACGTTGCAGCTGGAGTTGCGTGCCATGATTATATCCCGGAGATAGTCGATAGTAACCGTTGGTAACCGTTGCTTATCATATTTGTAGAGATTGAAGACAAATCGTGGATCCATCTTCAGACTTTCCTTTTAGGATGATTCCCGTAATCAGATCGAGAATGTCTTCGTCCTCAGACCCTTTCGAGACAGGTCAGAGTTCCTGTCTTTGGTATGGATTGAGGATTTGACCTTTGTCATAAGCTGGAGACTGTGTCTTGTCATGAACCGAAGACCATGTCTTCGGAAGTAGGTGGGGTTGTCCCTCAGATCATGCTGAGGGTCTCACCTTCGGGGGACGAATGCCGAAGACGTAATCCGAAGGCCTTGCCTTCGGATGCTGTAGGCTTGTGAAGAACTTCGGCTTGCCCATAGGTTGCTTGGTTTTTTTCTTCAAACACTCGGGTCTGAAGTCTGCGGTTCAGAAGAAGCATCTTCGGTCGACTGATCTGGTGGCTGGCTGGTGCTTGGACCAACATATCCCAATAGTTGCCCCCTTACTCTCAATTTTCAAAGCAAAAGATTTGCCTCAAAGAGTGGGAGTATTACTGGCTTTGTCATTTTCCTCTTGGATGATTACAAAACCCTGATTGGACTGTCGGCCATAACTACCGGTTGATTCGAGGACTAGGCACTGGACAATTGTCACTCCCTAATTGAGGGGAAAAAGGAGTGGGCGGTCCAAGGACCGTCCTTTCTTTTTCCATTGCGTGATGGTTCAAGTAATCTTTTAGTTGGGATTTGAGTGGTCATCATGGTTCGTTCCTGCCTATGATTTGATCATCAAGGACCTCGATCAGAAGCTACTGTTCCCTAGCCACTTGCTGAAGAGGCCAAACTGCCAAATAAAAGGCCCACTAATGGATGTGTTGGGATGATACACTGACCTACCGACTGGAGAAGAGACGAAGACGATGCCCCAAAGTGATGCAATGACAATAATGCTATCCTCTTCTCTGATTAGGCATCGAAGTGTCCCCCACTGGAGCACCTCCGGCCAGGGATTTGTTTTGCAGGTAAACTAGGGAGCGGCCCCTGCAAACCAGAAACTCCATCCGGTCTGAAAAAGGGACTCTACGCCAACAGATTGGCGTGCCAGGTAGGGGAGGGAGTTTAATGGAAGGAGAAGGACTCTCTAGTTTTTAGGAGTATTTTTCTGCCTTACCTTGAGCCTTCCTTTTTACCATTATTTATAAGGGGTCGTCCAGCCTGCGGTTCCATCCTTCCTCCAGCGGTTACGATGGGGAGCCAATTCCTTCCCCATAATTCGTAATCGTGGGTTGTCATGAACGGTTCCGACCAGATCGGAGACATTGTAGCTGAAGTTGCGCACCATGATTATGTCCCGGAGATAGTGGATAGTAACCTTTGGTAACCGTTGCTTATCGTATTTATAGAGATTGAAGATAGATCATGGATCCATCTTTAGACTTCCCTTTTAGGAAGATTCCCGTAATCAGATCTGGAATGTCTTCATCCTCAGACCCTTTCGAGACAGGTCGGAGATCCTGTCTTCGGTATGGATTGAGGATTTGACCTTTGTCATAAGCCGGAGACTATGTCTTGTCACGAACCAAAGACCATGTCTTCGGAAGTAGGTGGGGTCGTCCCTCGGATCATGCTGAGGGTCTTGCCTTCTGGGGATGAATGCTGAAGACGTAATCCAAAGGCCTTGCCTTCGAATGTTGTAGGCCTGTGAAGAACTTTGGCTTGCCCGTAGGTTGCTTGGTTTTTTTCCTCAAACACCCGGGTCCGAAGTCTATGGTTCAGAAGAAGCATCTTCGGTCGACCGAACCAGTGGTTGGCTGGTGCTTGGACCAACGTATCCCAACAGGAAGCATCCTTGGATGCCATGTGGAAACATCTCATGCCGCCACTTGGAAGATCACTTTTATTGAAGACAAATGGAAGATCCCTTGATGACACATGGCAATCTAAGAAGGTGCCACTTGGAAGTTTGTTGTAACCAAAATTTGTTATGAACCATTTCTTGTTGGAGGTTGTAACCAATTTTAGTTAAGGCCACCTAATCTAGTGCTTAGCATAACTAATCCATGGATTAGTTATTTTTTAATCTTTTTTTGGAAGAATTTTTTGAAAATTTCTTGGCCTATAAATAGGGCCAAGTCTCCCCTCTTGTATTCATTCCATTTAGAAATGAAATTGAGATGACATTGAGTTTGGTTTTCTTCTTGAATTCTAGTCTAGTTTCCTTGTGTGGAGAAGATGAGATGCCCCTTAATCTAGCTAGTTTCTTCATTTCCTAGTCTTAGAGCTAGTTCACTCCTTGAGGGAGAGGGTGAGAGGCCCATTTGATGCTTCAACGAATCCCTTCCAAAGTCTTTGAGGCATGTACCAAGATGAAGAAGAGAAGAGCTTGCCGCCTAGCTTCAAGCCATTCCCAAACTTCCATTCCTTTGTTTTCCTTTGATTTATTTCCTCCCATCATTGTTTCCATGCCCTTATTGCTGGTTCATTATAGGTTCTCTCAGGGATTCGAGTTGATGATGAAGGTTTCTTGCCATTATCCAAGTGCAAGGTAAGTTTATAAGTTGAAGGAGTTCTAGTTTTACCATCTAATCCTCTTTTCTAGAGTGTTGTATGAACTCTTCCACTAAAATATTTTATCCATCATTGTTGATAGGAAAACTCTTCCTAAGCTTTATTAGATCTGATCATTTGAAAGTTAACTAGCCCTAGTAGTGATGGTTTCCTTGCCATGAAGATCCTAATCTTTGTTTTGAACTAGATTTACATTGCGGGTGTTATAACTTAGATCAACTAGTTTCCTTATGAAAATTCTTTCCTTGGATTAATTTAGCCCATTTATTTGATAATTAATTTCTCATGTTTGCTTTCTAGTTAGCTTGCTAAAACTCTCCATCTATCATTTCATTTTTGTCCCGCATCAATTTTTGGTATCAGAGCTTTTGGTTACTAGGTTAAGTTGCTGAAATTTTGTTCCTTTGTGTGTTGCTTGTCTTTAAGTCCGAAATTCAAAGCCAAAAATTTGAGATTTAAATTTAAAAATTTGAGATATAAAACATTTGCTCTAATATCTGAAATTCCTAATTTAAATTTTAATTTTTTAAAGATTTTTAAATTTAAAATTTGAATTTTAAATCTAGTCAATTGGAGGTTTGCTGATTGCTGAAATTTCTATACTAGCACCAATCTGAGTTTTCCATGAATTTTTAGTATTTTTTTAAAAGGAAAAAAATCAAAAAAATTTTTTTTTATGCATTTCAGTAGTTTGGGATCCGAAATATAAAATTTTAAAAAATAATTTTCTAAAATTTATGGATTTTAAAATTCATATTCTTAGGTTATTTTCTAGAAGTTGTTCAAATTCTGTTTTTCCCTACCTTAAGTTTAATTTTCAAAAAAAAATTCAAAAATATTTTTTCTGAATTTAAAATTCGAGATATGAGATCTAGATGTCAAAATCTGATGATTATCATTTAAAATTTGAATTTTAGAAGGGTTTTAAATTTTAAATTTGAATTTTGAATCAAGGTAGTTGGAAGTTTGTTAAGCTGCTAAAATCTTCTAGTAACCACTTCTCATAACATCTTCCCTAACTAAAATTTGAAATATTTTGAATTCAAATCTTAAAATCTGATATCTTAACACTGATATTTAACTAATCCACTTTTAATTTCAAATTTTTGGGAATTTAAAAATTTAAATTTTAAATTTTCAAAACTAGTTAGTTGGAGGTTAGTTAAGAGGCTGAAATTTTCATGCAACCACTTTTATCTCCAAGAATGAATTTTCAAACTATAATACAAAATTTAAAATTTAAAATTTGAGTTTTAAAATTGATATTTCCATATCTAAAATTTTCAATTTAATTTTTGAATTTTAGAAACTTTGAAATTCGGGTTTGACTCATATGTTTGTTCTAGTATACATATCTTGTTAGCTAATTGGTTGTTTGTGCATCCATTTCAAAATAATTGTAAGGGCATTCAATATAACATAAAGGAAGGAGGTAATAACCTTTTTCTTAGCCCAAAACAACCATCCATTATTGTGTATTGACATAATCTTAATTAAAATTGAGTATGAACCTAAACTAGGGACACCAACAAGTCAGGTTCAAGTGCAAGATGAGGCAAAGTGCTATTTGAGTTTGTACTTACTCCTTAGAAATTGGTATTTAAGGCTATAGGTCCAACGGCAAATGTCTTAAGCAAACTTGCAGTTCTTTAATTGGGTCCTCGCAAGAGTGAGGGGGGCCTCCCACATTCCCACCTCTTACCTGGCCAGTGGAAAGGGTAATTGCATCCTTAATTAGTACCTAGTTAAATCCTGTATTTTGAACTTCTAGGTCTAGGAACCCTAGAAGCTAGGTTGTATTGCTTTTCTATTAGGTCAAAAGATTGAGACCAATAGTCCTGCACTCAGTCTGGTTTATCCATGGACCCCAATCTTGAATTCTTTATGAGGACCATGATTGAAAAGTTTGATATCCTGACTAAACAATTAGGGTCAATGAACAAAGAGTTTGGACAAATGGATAATCAAATCGGGAACCATACTAAGCCCAAATCACCTAGTCCACCTCCCCTTGGTCCAAGAGCCCAATGTCATGATCTTGCCCCTGAGTATAATCATAGATACCCCTGCCAAGACTTTGTAGATCAAGAGGAGAGAGTCTTTAGGAGCAATCAACCCTATAAACCCACTTTCGATGGAAATTTAGATCCTGAAGTGTATGTTGATTGGGAGAAGAAAATGGATCAATACTTTGAGTTTGATGAAATGTCGAAAGTAAGGAAGTGTCAATTTGCCAAATTAATGTTAGTCTGATATGCTAAAACATATTGGGGAGAAGTTGAGCGTAATAGTTATTATAGTAGGGATAAAATAATTACTTGGAGAGATATAAAGAGTAAACTGAGGGAAAAGTATCTAGAAAGATATTATGAGCAAAGACTTTTAAACCAATGGTATAGATTGAGATAAGATGATGCAACTATATCTGAGTATATTGCTAAATTCAAAGAGTTTGTCAGGAGATGTTGTAAGAGAACTATTCCTAGGGGTGACACAAGCATTTTAAAACTTTTCAAAAGTCATGCAGCAGCGAAAAGTGATAAAACCATTTTATCTCAAGATGTTAATCTAATTAACACAACCCCCTTACCAGGATCTAGATACATCTAGAGTAATGTAAATATGAAATCATGCAAACATTCTATGAAAAATAGAACAATTCTAGAAATTATACAATGATGCAGCAAAGATAATTATGTCATATATAAAATGAGCACATACCTTGGTGATGTTCACCAGGAAGAATCGGAAGTTGTAGAAATGCCTGCCTCTCAGTCATGATCCCAGGGATGGCACCAACCTGTGGAAAAAGTCTGGCTCTACAAGCAGCATAGTGTACTGCCTCTACGGGTGGTTCACATCATATAACATGATTTTTTCTCCTTCCTTCGAGGTGCTAGCCCCTACGGAAACTTTGTCGGGTTGACTCCTTCTTTAACTCCTTGAAGACGAGTTGGACACCTTCAACTCCTTGAAGTGCCGGTTGTTGCAATAGTGCTGGAACAGAATAAGGACTCTCCCAGTTCTCTCTATCCCAAACCTTCAATATAAGGTATGCACTTAGAGATCCCACCCAAAACTCACTCTATCTCAAAGATACAATCTCACAATCTCTCAAGGATCAAACATGATCTCTAACCAAGGAATATGGCAAAGTATGGAGCTTGATCCAAATCTGGAGAGTTGAGCCTTGAAAGTGAACCATTCACCTTCTTCAACACTGCCTGTATAACTGCAGCAGCCCCCAAAACCATTAAGGGTGTATAATGAAAGATTAATGAGCAGTTTGGGGTCTCTTAAGATTCCAGGGAGGTTATAAGTCCCTTGGAATTCAGCGATAGCAATTATTAAAACTCGAAATGCCCAGCATTAAATCCCATAACCATTACAGTATTTGATGAAGCATTCTCGAATTTCAGCAGTCCGTCAGACGAGTCGACTCGACTCGAGTCGACTCATTTAAAAGGGTCAGTGATGCAGCACGAAAGCTCTAATACCAAAAATGATGCAGAACAAAAAAAATGATGCGATGCGGAAGTAAATTAAAATTAATATATATATATTTTTTTATTTATTTATTTTCAGAAGTCAGCTTTGACTCAAAGGAAAGATAAACTAATGTTGAAAGAAACTAAGAAATGACAGAAAGCATAATTAAAAGGAGTGGATTATCAGAGTAACTTAGAAGTAGGATCGCTGGAGATTGAGAAACCCCCAGACCTAGGGTTTACTCCTCTTTCAAGAAACAGACGAAGAGAGAAGAGAAGGTTTTATACCTGACTGTGATATCTCTCGTTGCTTCAATTGAAGGACACTCTCGAGCAGATTGTAGGATCCTTGGAGACGGGATATCTTCGCAATGGATCTTTGGATTGTAGTCCTATGGCAAGGTTGGCCTTCTTCTCGAACTCAGGATCTGGAAGAAGAAGAACAAAAAAAAAAGAACCAGAAACTCAAAGAAAGACACTGACCTGAGGACTTAATGAAGATTGTTGGATGTAGAAGTTCCGGAGATCTTGATACTGATCTGACTCTTCTTTGAACTTGCTCTGTAGTTGAAACAGTTGATCTGAACCTGGATGCTTGTGGCCGGCCTCTATGTGGAAGAGAGGGGCCGTGGGATGTAGATGGAAAATTAGGGTTTGGTGGTGGTGGAGTAGAGATGGGTGGACTAAGCTAGGGTTTTGGGGTTGGAGATCTCACACCTCCTCAAGGTTCCTAGGGAACCCGGATTTACTCCCTCACGGAGCTCAACACTTGAATACAAGTACGGAAGAGAGAAACACAAAGTTGCTCACAAAGAAATTGATTTCATTCATCATTTTTTCAAGAGTTATATAGAGTTGAATATATAGACATAACAAAGAAATAAAATTTTATACATTTTCCATGTGGGACTAATAGGACTAACCCACACTTTAGGCATCAAATTTTCTTCCCAAGACTCCTTCCATGAGTGGGCAGTCCAAAAACTCCAAGAAAACTTGAAAATCAGCTCCAAATGGCAGGTTATGGGGGTGTCTCCTAGTATCTCTCCATGAATCAAGGATTTTCCCTTCATGGTTTGGCTCATTTGGACACCTCCTAGTCTTGCTCCACAAGTTTAGGCTTCTTCATTTCATGGCTTTGGCACTTTTGGAGACTTTTGGGTGCCTCCTTGATTTTCTCCCCAAGACATGCTCTCTTCCCTTTTATAACTTGGATTTTTATGGAACATTGTGGGGCACCTCCTTGATCCTCTCTTCAAGAAAAATTCTTGCCATCCTGGCTTGGGTTTATCTGGAAAGAAGTTGTCTCCTCCTTGGATTAAGGTATCTTGATGGATTTCTTCTCCAAGTGGTGCAAGAAAAAGAACCTGCTTACTTGAGGCATGGGGACCAAGGTACACTGGATGGAGATGTGGCAGGGAGTGTGGCACCCACTTGTAGCTGGAAAATATGGTGCCCTATGGCAAAGGGAATGACACCTACCTGGGCCTTGGACTTGGACTGAGTCAACATGACCCAACAAAAATTGAAATGACAAAATTACAGACTCAAAATTGAGTTGATCAGGTCAACCCTTATTACAAAACCAGAATACCCTAATTCTTCGAGCAAGGTCAATCAGAGATCCAGATGGAGCCCTGAAGTCTTCTTCTGAGTCTGGTGCCCGCACCAATTCTCCCGGGGTGGGAGGAACTCGACCTTGTCGAGTAAGGCTCAAGTTGGCTCTGGTATCTCTCCAAGAGGTATGGATCCAAATCTTGTAGTTCTTCTCGGGAGATCCAAGAGTCATCAGAGTCTGGCCTTCCTTGCCAGCGGACCAGGTATCTTTGGTATCCTCGATTACGAGTAGAGATAACCTGATCATCCAGGATCTTTTCAATCTGCTCTTTCCTTACAGGCCAGTTTGTTGGTGGACACACAGGGTTGGGTTCACTCTCAAGAGCAGGATTAGGATCAAAAGGCTCACTGGGAACCATAGCTAGCTCTCTATACTCTACTAGGTCTGTAATGTTGAAAGTGGAGCTAATGCCTAGTTCTGGAGGTAACTCGAGCACATAGGCATTAGATCCTACTCTCTTCACAACTCTAAATGGTCCAGCTCCTCTAGCATGTAACTTTCTAACGGTTCCAGGAGGAAACCGTTCAGGCCTTAACCTAATCATTACATAGCCTCCCTCAACAAAAGTTTTGAATCGCCTTTGAGAATCAGCCAACTTCTTATAAGTTTTGTTACTTAAATTTATTTTGGCATGAATTTCTTTATGCAAGTCTTTTATATGCTGTGCAAAAATTCAGCAGACTCTGAGACTCGTGTGTAGACTGGTAAAGGAGCTAGGTTAAGAGGTGTATGAGGTTTGTAACCATGCACAATTTCAAATGGACTCTTACCTGTAGACCTATTGACCGAGTCATTGAATGCAATTTCAGCCCTAGACAAAATACAAATCCCAATCCTGGTGCTCTCAATCAAACCAAAATCTGAGCCAAAGCCTAGTAAAGGGTCAAGAAAAACTAAACTAGACTGACGACGCATTCCTAAAGAATGGACTTTATTCCAAAGGAACCCTAGGTCTAAACCTAACAAACTACGACTCTCTAGGTTTGACTTTGGGTCGGAGGATGGCATGCAGAGCATAAAAACTTATCATGGGTGCCTATTAGGTGCCATAAGGTCTTCCAGAAGTAGGTGGCAAACCTAATAGATTCCTACACGTGGCTCACTCTAAAGACTTCGACAAAGTATACTTGGATGCTGTAAGAAGCATTGGAAGTCCTAGAGAAAGGGAGGAAATATGAGGTGGAGTCTCGAATTACCTACTGACTAAAGGTGGTGACCTGAAGGATTGAATGGTGATCTATGAGTGTCAACTGGTCATCCTTACGAAAGGAAAAGTTTGCTACTCCCAGGAATGGATCAAGAGATGGTTCGGGAAGTAGCCTAGGACATGTGATTGCAATAGTTAAGGTTTGTTCTCTAAGCAAATAATGATCCACTTTCTCAAGAACTGGATTAGAGAATGATTCATGGAAGGGCCTATGGATGATGACCTCAAGACTTGAAATTTGACCTATGGGTGCGGAAAGGTATACTCTATAGAAAGGTAGGTCAGTCATGCGAAGGAAGGGGTCTAGGGCCATAAGGAGGACTTCTACAGGACTGGATGAATCAATCCGCTCAAGACAAGGATGTTCAACTGAGATTACGGGAGAGACCTTAGTGGCTGGGCATGGGACAAGGTCCAATTGTAAGAGGCTTGATTCAGTCATCCTAAGGAGAGGATCTATCATAGGGTGGGCAAACTTAAACAGTTTAGTGCAAAGATCTTCAATTGGTACTTGGGGAATGACTATCATTAGAGGATACGCACTGATATCTCGGGCTAACACGATGAGTTCTTCCTGGGGGTATTTGACTAAAGGAACCTTGTTCTCACAAATCTCTTGAATTTCTGAACTAGGTCCTACCACTTGGTTGCTTTCCAAGGTCTCCTCAGGTAAGGAACCAATAGTATCGATGTCACATTCTTCAAGTTCTTCCCCCTCATATTCATCAACTAGACTCAAGCCAGCATCATATACTTCCTCGATGCCATCTTCAATGGGTTTCGGGTCAGTGATAATCGGGTCAACTGATTCTGGGCTTGTCATACCTAACCCTTCTTCCTCATTGGTAGGCTTGGGTTCTCCCTTATTAATGTCATCCTTAGGATTCTTACCACTTAGCTGTGCACAAGCCAGTCCTATGCATGGGCACTGACTAGATTTATGGCCTCTTTCTCCACAAAACAAACATTCTTGCGATATAGGAACCTAGGTCACACTGGGTTTCAAGCTAGTAGAGACCTTACTTGGGCATGGGTGTGGATCTAAATGGTTTGATCTAGAAGACTTGGGTTGTTGAGTGACTGGTCTAAAATATTGTAAGGACCTCTCATAGACACGATCCATACTATAGATATCATGGTTAGGCTTCCTAAGGTTATGCTCGGGATCACGGTATAAGGTCCTCCTAGGCTCTTGGCATGGATGAGGTTGGGGCCTATTAAATTTTGGATCAGGGATCCCATTTTGATGTCTACATTTCTCAAGTACTTGGAATTGATCCCTAAGCTGGGTAAAATTCTCATGGACTTGTTCTTTACACTGGGTAACAGTAGCAGTCAAATCTTAGCTCAATTTATTCATACTTTCAGTAAGAGCTCTAACCATGGCCTCTAAATCAGGTTGGGTTTGACCAGGTTGGTAGGGTACTCCGTTCCGGGTGGACATGATGAAGCAAGCACACACCTAAATGAGACTCGACTGAAACGACTACGGGCTAACTAGATCTAGAGCCCAAACTAGATGCCCAATCATAGTGGCAAGCTAGCCTGTAGTAACTCAGGACTCAGCCAGGCAGGTGTAAGGGGAGTGTTAGGTCCCTAGATGCCAATCCTAGACACCAATCAGTGATTGGCCAGGTAGGCGGACCAGCACACAAGCCCTTCGGGATAGAATCCCTGAACTACTGTTCTACACACTGAGTACAAAGCACACACAGAATAACTAGACAAACTGACTCAACACTAGCCTTGACCCGACTTGTTGATGTCCCTTGCCCACTAGGGCAAATTAAGTCTAATAAATTTAAAAATTAGGCTTAGGATTGAATGAGTGGGTGGTGGTTTTGGGCTAAGAAGAGGTTATCAACTCCTCCCCTTATCTTAGATACTCAAATGCCCTTAAGATGAATTAGGAGATGATCACTCAAAAAATTGAATTGCAGAAACACAGAAACAGAGTTGCAGTAATTTAACTCTCAAAAAGTTCATGGAAACCAATAAATAACATGAAAATTATATAAAATATCTTCAATTATACTGGTTCCAGTGAAATAAAAATCATACAATTTGGAGTTAACTGCAATGAGAAACAATTCCTGCAACAGGATAGTTACAGACTGAAAATAGAGTGCTTTCCCCGTTTACAATTCCTGCTACGAAGTTGTAACCCAACGGATCCCCTACATGCCCTAGGAACACCCCGTGGAATGGGAAGAGGAGGTTTACACCTCGCTTCATTCCTAGGACCGGACGTCCTGGGGAGTCTACTTCGAGCAGACAAAGTAAAAAGAGAGAGACTCAAAATAAGCAAGCAAGACAGAAACCCTAGACAGGGCTCAGATACCAAAATTGATGCAGCACGAAAGCTCTGATACCAAAAATGATGCAGAACAAAAAAGATGATGCGATGCGGAAGTAAATTAAAATTAATATATATTTTTTTATTTATTTATTTTCAGAAGTCGGCTTTGACTCAAAGGAAAGATAAACTAATGTTGAAAGAAACTAAGAAATGACAGAAAGCACAATTAAAAGGAGTGGATTATCAGAGTAACTCAGAAGTAGGATCACTAGAGATTGAGAAACCCCCAGACCTAGGGTTTACTCCTCTTTCAAGAAACAGACGAAGAGAGAAGAGAAGGTTTTATACCTGATTGTGATATCTCTCGTTGCTTCAATTGAAGGACACTCTCGAGCAGATTGTAGGATCCTTGGAGATGGGGTATCTTCGCAATGGATCCTCGGATTGTAGTCCTATGGCAAGGTTGGCCTTCTTCTCGAACTCAGGATCTGGAAGAAGAAGAACAAAAAAAAAAGAACCAGAAACTCAAAGAAAGACACTGACCTGAGGACTTAATGAAGATTGTTGGATGTAGAAGTTCCGGAGATCTTGATACTGATCTAACTCTTCTTTGAACTTGCTCTGTAGTTGAAACAGTTGATCTGAACCTGGATGCTGGTGGCCGGCCTCTATGTGGAAGAGAGGGGCCGTGGGATGTAGATGGAAAATTAGGGTTTGGTGGTGGTGGAGTAGAGATGGGTGGACTAAGCTAGGGTTTTGGGGTTGGAGATCTCACACCTCCTCAAGGTTCCTAGGGAACCCGGATTTACTCCCTCACAGAGCTCAACACTTGAATACAAGTGCGGAAGAGAGAAACACAAAGTTGCTCACAAAGAATTTGATTTCATTCATCATTTTTTCAAGAGTTACATAGAGTTGAATATATAGACATAACAAAGAAATAAAATTTTATACATTTCCCATGTGGGACTAATAGTACTAACCCACACTTTAGGCATCAAATTTTCTTTCCAAGACTCCTTCCATGAGTGGGCAGCCCAAAAACTCCAAGAAAACTTGAAAATCAGCTCCAAATGGCAGGTTATGGGGGTGTCTCCTAGTATCTCTCCATGAATCAAGGATTTTCCCTTCATGGTTTGGCTCATTTGGACACCTCCTAGTCTTGCTCCATAAGTTTAGGCTTCTTCCTTTCATGGCTTTGGCACTTTTGGAGACTTTTGGGTGCCTCCTTGATTTTCTCCCCAAGACATGCTCTCTTCCCTTTTATAACTTGGATTTTTATGGAACATTGTGGGTCACCTCCTTGATCCTCTCTTCAAGAAAAATTCTTGCCATCCTGGCTTGGGTTTATCTGGAAAGAAGTTGTCTCCTCCTTGGATTGAGGTATCTTGATGGATTTCTTCCCCAAGTGGTGCAAGAAAAAGAACCTGCTTACTTGAGGCGTGGGGACCAAGGTACACTGGATGGAGATGTGGCAGGGAGTGTGGCACCCACTTGTAGCTGGAAAATATGGTGCCCTATGGCAAAGGGAATGACACCTACCTGGGCCTTGGACTTGGACTGAGTCAACATGACCCAACAAAAATTGAAATGACAAAATTACAGACTCAAAATTGAGTTGATCAGGTCAACCCTTATTACAAAACCAGAAAACCCTAATTCTTCGAGCAAGGTCAATCAGAGATCCAGATGGAGTCCTGAAGTCTTCTTCTAAGTCTGGTGCCCGCACCAGTCAGCTCGAGCAGAAGTTTGACAACACCTTGTCAAATGAGTCCAGAATGATTCCCAATCATTTGTATACTAACAAAGCAAGAAGAAACCCTCGGTGTGTAAGCCCATAGGTTCAAACAGTAAACCGGTAGCACAGGAACATTTCCAGTACTAGCCAAAGTCGTCATCTAGCAATAACACCCGATGTTCGGATAGGTTGAAGGTTGTAGAGCAACATGAACCTGTCGAATATGTTATATCATTGAACTTATTCCTTGAACCTCCTAATGCTCTGGATGGCTTAGGATTAAACTGCTCAACCCTAATCAGTCCATCTTAATATGTCTCAAACAAAGAATCCTTGTAACTCCTTACAAGGAATGCCCTGACCAAGGTCTATCTCAATTGATGCAGATTAAGCATTCAATCCAAATCATTTGGGGAGGTCAATCCTATCTCTATCCTACTATCGCTATGCAAGTACTTGGCTATACCCAGCAACCTTCCATCACCGGATTAGAAATCCGAGTAGTCTGACACCTAAGTACAGTGAGTTGCTTGCGAGCTACCATAGTAATCTCAAGTCAGAGAAATAATTCATCTCCACATTCTAATGCAAGACTCCTCTTTGGCAGAAAGAGAATCTTTCATGAAAGTCACGTTCAGTGAAGTGTCAAACACAATACCTGATGTCATACCAGCATCTTCATACTACTTGGTTAAGAGGACAACCGACAAATATGATATCAATGACTTACTCTCGATATACTATCATCCTGAAATAGTGTATCCTTTGGTCACGAACCAGTTTATGAACTATACGATGTATCCTCTCTATATCGCATACAAGGTAGCTCAAAGGACATCTTCACACAAGAGTTCAATTAGGAAGATGACATATGATGAACAACCAAAATAAACTTTTTATTCAATTCAATAATTCATATACATATACATGAGTTGCACAACCGTCTACTACCTAGACGATTGGCTTTGGGATACAATTCCTAATAACTCCCACCTGGACAAAAGCCAATCGAAATAGAATCTAATTCCCATCTTCTATTTGCAGTCATCGAACTCTTGAATTCCAACATCTTTAGTGAAGGGGTCGGCCAAGTTCTCCTTTCCATCGATCTTCAGAAGCTCGATGTCACCTCGTTCAATGATCTCTCAGAAAAGGTGATAACGATGCAGAATATGCCTGGTTCGTTAATGTGACTTTGGCTCTTTGGCTTGAGCTATGGTTCCAATGCTGTCATAATACATCGGAATAGGTCCATCCAAGGAAGGTGCCACTCCTAGCTCACCTAGGAACTTCCACAACCACACATTCTCCTTTGCTGCATCCGATGCTGCAATATACTCTGCCTCGCAAATAGAATCAGCCACTGTATGCTGCTTGAAACTTTTCCAGCAGACAGCTCCATCGTTAAGGGTAAACACAAAACCAGACATACTTTTGCTATCATCTCTATCTGAATAAAAATTGGAGTCAGTATATCCCATAAATTTTAAGTCAGAATTTCCATAAATAAGCCATTGGTCCTTAGTATTTCTCAAATACTTAAGGATGTTCTGAACAACTTTCCAGTAAGCTTCACTTGGGTCAGACTGGTATCTACTCACTACTCCTAGTGAGTATGCCACGTTTGGTCTAGTACATAGCATAGCATACATAATAGAATCCACTGCCGAAGCATATGAAATCCTACCATACACTCTCTTTTCTCAGGTGTTATCGCATAATCCTTCTTGGAAAGAGTAATTCCATGAGCTATCAGAAGATAGCCCCTTTTGGAATTTTTCATGCTGAACCATTTCAGCACAATATCTATGTATATAGATTGGGATAGTCCCAGAAGCCTCTTAGATCTATCTCTATAGATCTTCATACTTAGTATGAATGAGGCTTCAACCAAGACTTTCATTGAGAATTGAGATGAAAGCCATATTTTTATTCCTTATAATGCTGGAATGTCATTCCCGATTAGGAGAATGTCCTCCATATACAAAACAAGAAATATAACTACAAAACCATTTGCCCATTTATATATACAAGGTTCCTCTCCATTCTAACGAAGCCATACATCTTGATACACTTATCAAAGCATATGTTCCAACTCTAAGAAGCCTGCTTCAATCCATAGATAGACCTCTGAAGCTTGCACACTTTAGACTCATTTATGGATGTGAACCCTTCAGGTTGCATCATATACACTTCCTCCTCCAGCTCGCCATTTAGGAAAGCTGTTCGGATATCCATTTGCTAGATTTTATAATCTAAATATGCTGCCAAAGCAAGCATAATTCGAATGGACTAAGCATTGCCACAGGAGAAAATCTCTCGTCATAGTCAATACCATAATGCTAACGATACCCCTTGGCAACCAGATGGGCTTTATAGGTCTCCACCTGCCCATCTGCCCCTCGATTCTGCTTGAAGATCCATTTACACCCAATGGGTTTTATTCCTTCAGGTGGATCAACCAATGTCCATACATTATTGATTTCCATGGACTCCATTTTAGATTTCATGGCTCCTAGCCATGACTCAGAATCAGGCCTTGTCATTGCTTCCATATAGGCGATTAGATCCTCGTTGTTCTCATCAAGTTCAACAGGATCACCATCTTGGACAAAGAAACCTTAGTATCTATCTGGTTGACATGGTACTCTACCAGATCTCCTTAATGGTTGCACTATGGGTTCTAGGTCTGATCTAATCAAATCCAGTTCTATAGTAGCCTTAGAGTGAGAAGGTTCTTCTATCTGTTGAACTTTACCAAGTTCAATCTCAGTAGCTTGAGTCCCTTCACCAAGGTACTTTCTTTCTAAAAAGGTTGTCCTAAGATTGATGAACAACTTTTGTTCCTCAAGCAGATAGAAATAATACTATTTGGATTCTTTAGGATGCCCAACAAAAAGATATTTATCAGACTTAGGTCCTAGTTTATCCATCTCCAAATGTTTGACATAAGCTAGACACCCCCAAACCTGAAGGTGACGGAAAGTCGGCTTCCGTCCAGTCCATATCTCATATGGTGTTTTGTCAACGGACTTACCTGGAACCCTATTCAGAAGGTAGGATGCTGACTCTAGAGCAAATCCCCAAAAAGATTTAGGCAGACTAGCTAGCCCATCACGGATCGAACCATGTCCAATAGAGTTTGATTCCTCCCTTCAAAAACACCATTTAATTGAGGTGTCCCAGGAGGGGTCCATTGAGAGAGAATCCCATTTTCCTCAAGATAAGTCAGAAACTCACCAGAAAGATATTCTGGTGGGGACACCGAGGCACCAGAATAAGATAGAGGCTTTTCAACCCTCTGTGGATTAATCAATAATTTATGAGTTCATCTGTAATAAGGGCTTAGCCCATCTGAGTCCATTTTAGTTGTTATTTGAGTTTTTTGAGTTGTTATTTCAGTTCTGTAGTAGTCAGCTCATGTTGAGCTAGTTCAGTCCAATGCTAGTTAGCTCATGTTGAGCTAATTTTATTTTTTTTGAGTCCTATCTAAGTACACTGAAAACTCAAGACTACATCATACAAGGGAAGACCAAGTCCAACCATATTGAAGACATGGAAGTATAGCACAAGTCCAACCCAGCTTGAAGATTTGAAGACCCCAGGAGAAAAATCAGAAACCCTTATTCCTTGCGGATGCCCTCTAGATGCCCAGATTCCCTTTCAGATGCCAAAGTATATTCATAGACCAGGGCATCCATGATTTCAGAGGTCCATCTGCATCCTAGCTCAAAGAAATCAAGCCCAGGTGCCAAGCCTAAGCCCTTAAGAAGCAAGATACCAGGGAATATTCCTGCTACCTGGATACCAGGCCACCCCAGCTTCCAAAGGCCCAAGCCCATGCGCCCGAACCCCTTTGGGCTGGCCCCTTGCTGCTCCTAGAAGCCCAACATGCCCCTCTAGTCATCCTTGGAGTGTTGACCAAGTCAAGATAATTTTTAGGGATTTTTTCTACCTAATGTTTCCTTATTTTCTAGCTAGGGTTTGAGAGGGAAAAGGATTCTTATGTAAAGACTAATGTGCCCTTACTTGGAGCCCAAGACTAAGGGTCTATTTAAAGGACCCTAGTCTCTTGTATGAGGATTGATTTTGATATATGAATTAAAACTTGAGTTCTCTTCAATTGCTGTGTGTTACCCTGCTGTGTGCATAAAGGAGTTTTGAGAGTTTCTTCTTCCCGGTGTTGCAACTGCCTCCAGCCATCATCCACGCCTCCTCTTCCCACGCCCTTGCTGCCTTGTTTTTGATTTTTTTCTTATGCTCCCAACCATTTTTTCTCACCCCTGATGGTTGTTTGCAAGT
This sequence comes from Areca catechu, assembly GCA_021397845.1. Taxonomy (NCBI): domain Eukaryota; kingdom Viridiplantae; phylum Streptophyta; class Magnoliopsida; order Arecales; family Arecaceae; genus Areca; species Areca catechu. The sequence goes on from CM038052.1 coordinate 117,742,901, forward strand.
CCCTAAGTCTCTACAAATCCAACGACTCCAACCGGGTCGCAATCGGACCACCGAGCAGAAAGCCAGGTATCCGCGGGTCTTTGGCTCGATTTTCCAGGCTGCATCCATCGAGGAACAAGAGATCCCTTCACTGCGATCTTCATCGGGCACTTCAGACATTGTCAAATATACCCCCTCTGCTACTAGTAATTTTATTGTAGGAGAACTTTCCCTAACCGAGGCTTCTCAGTCCCAGCAATCCATCTTTATTGCTTCTTAGGTCCTAATCTACATGCTTAGGCTTTAAATTTCATATAGAATTCCCTACAACTTATTTTGATCCATTATTCGGGATTTAATCACTTCACCCCATATATAAAATCCACAAAAATAATTGCATGCATATTAGTCACGCATCATCAGGTATCAGAGCTTAGATTAGGGCTTGTTTTCTGCATCTTTAAAGTCCATATATGCTTTGTTATTTTAGTTATTTCTCTCTGATCAGAACTTCAAAAATTTTGAAATTTAATTTGTTGGATTCATATTAATTCAAAGTATTGTATGAAGTTTTTGCATATTTTATTTCGATCTGTACAATTTCTGCAAGCCAAAATATAGCCTATAGATTTTTTACTCTATTTTTTCAGCAAGACAATTTTGGAAGGTTTAGGGTTTTGTTTAGCATCTCTTTGCATATATTTTATTTTAGTATGTTTCCTACATATTAGGCCATAATTTTCATGTTTTCTTCTATTTAAGAAAATACCAAAAAAAAAAAAAATACATATATAAAAGCTACCGAAACATCTAACCCTAATTTGCATCATCTGCTTGCCATCATTGCATAATCTACCTTTAAGGGCACTCTTGCTATGTCAGTGGGGGGAGGATTTAATCACCTCTCCTTAGCCCAAAACCACATCCCCTACATTCAGTCCCAAGATTAACTTAAAATCGATTAGACTTAATTTTCCCTAGTGGGCTAGGGACACTAACTGGTCAGGTCCGGGCTAAGTGTCAGATCACTGTGTCAAGCTAACCTGTGTGTGCCTTGTGCTTGGTGTCTAGAATGGTGGTTCAGGGATTCAATCCTGAAAGGCTTGTGTGCTAGTCCGCCTACCTAGCCAATCTCTGATTGGTGTTTAGGATTGGCATTCAGGGACCTAACACTCCCCTTACACCTGCCTGGCTGAGTACAGGGTTACTATAGGCTAGTTTGCCACCCTGATTGAGCATCTAGTTTGTACTCTAGGTCTAGTCAGCTGTAGTTGGTTTGATCGAGTCTTGCATGAGTATTAGATCAGGGATTTCATATCACCCACCTCCTTCACAAATGGCTGAATCCATGGATCATCTTGATGCTAAAACTGATGCCCTTGGAGAAAGGTTAGACCAAACCATCAATCTTAGGCTTTAGCAAGCAAATGCCTAGTTGACCCATAGGCTTGAACAATTAGATGCCCGACTAGGAACCCTAGAGAAAACCCGTAGGACCCAAACCAGATCCAAACCTGAACCAGAACTTGAGTCACCTCCCCAGCCTAGGAGAACCCCTCGCCATGACCCTTATTATGATACTGAACCTAGGAGGATCCCAAATCCTGATCCATACTATGAGGTTGAACCTAGGAGAGCCCATCATCCTGACCCATACTATGATACTGAACCTAGATCCTATGACTCTAGATCCTATTTACCCACATCCTATAAACCTAGTATACCCACAACCTATAGATCTTATGACTCCAAATCCTATGACTCTGAAACCTATGAGCCCAGTAGACCCAAGACCCATAGAGCTGACCCAAAATCCTTTAACCCCAGATCCTATAATCCCATGACCCATAGATCTGCACCCTTGTCCTATGAGCCCAGGGAGCCCATAACCCCTAGGTATCAGCCTAGTACTAGTCATGTTCTCCCTAGTCAACTTGAATCCCATAGGACTAGTACCCCCAAATATGAACCCAGTAGTAAGCCACTACCCCTTAGGCAACCTGAACCTACTAGGATTAGTGCCCATAATCAGAAACCAGGACCTAGCCAATTTTTCCCTAGCCGACCTTCTCCAACCATACCTGAGATTCACAAGGCTTGCATTAACATAGAAGTGTATGAAACTAATATGAATTTAGTGGATGAGTATGAGGGAGAAGAGGACACACCTCTAGAAGACCTAGAACTAGTAGACCCCGTAGGCTCCCAGCTAGAAGCCAATATGAAGTTAGCTAACCTTAACCATGCCCAGATTGAACTAGCAGTAGAGGACCAATTAGAGGATGAGAACTCTGATACTAGGATTTTACCTGAGGAAACACTAGAAAAGGGTCTAGTTGTAGAGCCTATTTCTAAATTCCATGAGCAAGAAGACTTTATTGAGGATTTGGCTTACTTAACCCATTGCCCTCAGGATGAATCCCTTCCTGGCATTCCTATTGAAGATCTCTTCTCTGAAATTGTTGACCCATCCTTCCATAGCATGGACCTTTTCTTGCCCATAGATATACAGCAACCCCGTAAGGTTAGCCTCATTAGTCTAGGATTAGTCCCTAACATGCCTTCTTTTATCATACTTTCTCGAACTAACCCGGAACCTTTTTCTCTACCCTACTAGACTAATTCTGAACCCACTTCCTATTTTCTGCCCTTTCCAGAAATCTCCAGCATTTTTAGGATCATTAGATTGCATTTAGTTGAGATTAGCATACTGCATGCATTCATTATGCATGTTAGGTTTGCATTATACTTCTGGCATACCCTTTGGAATTTGCTAGGAGCCCATTGTAAATTTTCATGTGCATGTCAAGCTAGGATCAGACCTAGAGAGTCTATAGTCTCTTAGGTTTAGATCCAAAAGAGTTCAATAAAATTTCCTTCGATAGGAATGCATAGTCCAGTCTGTTAGGTGTTAGTGTGAGTATTTTGCATCATTTGTTAGGAGACTGCATGTGCCTAGCATGTTCACCACTTGCACTAATTTTAAATAAACTTGCTAATTCTCGAAGAAGGGTCAAAGAATTTGATGTAGTGGATTCTATCTTGGTTAGGCTTAGGCCTAAAAGAATCTTCATGCTCGTAGAGCCAGACCTTTTAAAGTGTTAAAGAAGGTTGGATCAAATGCCTGTGTTAGACTTGCCTTTGGATTTGGGCATTAGTTCTACCTTCAATTTAAAGACCAGGTTGAGTACAGGGACCCGGTAGTGATACCTAGTGAGGCTTTTAGACCTATCCCCTCCTGTTGGGAGTGACCCTAACCCAGAGTGTCCACTAACAAATTTGGCCTGAGAGAGGAGAACGGATCGAGCGTATCCTGGATGATCAAGCCGTCACGACCCAGGGCCACGGCTATTAACGCTTCCTGGTCTGATGGTAAGGCCGGCTAGAGTCGGATGATTCATGGATTTCTCGAGAGGACTTGCAGCACCTCAACCCAGACCTCCTCGAGAGATATTTGAGCCAGCTTGATCTTCACTCGACAGGTCAAGTTCCACCCATCCTGGGAGAATTGGTGGGGACACCAGAGGCACCAGAATAAGATACAGGCTTTTTAACCCTCTATGGATTGATAAATAATTTATGAGTCCATCTGTAATAAGGGCTTAGCCCATCTAAGTCCATTTTAGTTGTTATTTGAGTCTTTTGAGTTGTTATTTCATTTCTGTACTAGTCAGCTCATGTTGAGCTAGTTCAGTCCAATGCTAGTCAGCTCATGTTGAGCTAATTTTATTTTTTTTGGGTCCTGTCTAAGTACACTGAGAACTCAAGATTACATCATACAAGTGAAGACCAAGTCCAACCAGATTGAAGACATGGAAGTATAGCCCAAGTCCAACCCAGCTTGAAGATTTGTAGACCCAAGGAGGAAAATCAGAAACCCTAATTCCTCGCAAATGCCGTCCAGATGCCCAGATTCTCTTTCAGATGCCAAAGTATATTTATAGACCAGGGCATCCATGATTTCAGAGGTCCATCTGCATCCTAGCTCAAAGAAATCAAGCCTAGGTGCCAAGCCCAAGCCCTTAAGAAGCAAGATACCAGGGAATATTCTTGCTACCTGGCTACCAGGCCACCCCAGCTTCCAGAGGCCCAAGCCAATGCGCCCGAGCCCCTTTGGGCTGGCCCCTTGCTGCTCCTAGAAGCCCAACACGCCCCCCTAGGCATCCTTGGAGTGTTGACCAAGTCAAGAGAATTTTTAGAAATTTTTTCTACCTAATGTTTCCTTATTTTCTAGCTGGGGTTTGAGAGGGAAAAGGATTCTTATGTAAAGACTAATGTGCCCTTACTTGGAGCCCAAGACTAAGGGTCTGTTTAAAGGACCCTAGTCTCTTGTATGAGGACTGATTTTGATATATGAATTAAAACTTGAGTTCTCTTCAATTGCTGTGTGTTACCTTGCTGTGTGCATAAAGGGGTTTTGAGAGTTTCTTCTTCCCAGTGTTGCTACTACCTCCAGCCATCATCCAAGCCTCCTCTTCCCACGCCCTTGCTGCCTTGTTTCTAATTTTTTTTCTTGTGCTCCCAACCTTGTTTTCTCACCCTTGATGGTTGTTTGTAGGTCTCCAAGTTTTTACGAATCCAACGACTCCAACCGGGCCACAATCGGACCACCAAACAAAAAGCCGGGTATCCATGGGTCTTTGGCTCGGTTTTCCAGGCTGCATCCATCGAGGAACAAGAGATCCCTTTGCTGCGATCTTCATTAGGTACTTCAGATGTTGTCAGGTACACCCCGTCTGCCACCAGTAATTTTATTGTAGGAGAACTTGCCCAAACCAAGGCTTCTCAGCCCCGGCGATCCATCTTAATTGCTTCTTAGGTCCTAATCTGCATGCTTAGCTTCTAAATTTCATATAGAACTCCCTACAACTTATTTTGATCCAATATTTAGGATTTAATCACTTCACACCATATATAAAATCTACAAAAATAATTGCATGCATATTAGTCTCACATCGTATTCACCATCTCAATCTGATCGAAGAGTTTTAATAAACTTTCTAGTTTGTTTTTCAACTTTAATATGATAACGTTTGAACATTTCAAACATATCAGATTTATGTCTCATGAGGTAGACATAACCGTATCTTGAAAGATCATTTGTAAACATAATGAAATAACTATATCCACCTCTTGCACTGATATTCATAGGTCCACATACATCAGATGTACTAGACTTAGAATATCCCTAGCTCTTTCACCCTTTCCAAGAAAAGGTGACTTGGTCATTTTTCCAAGAAGACAAGATTCACAAGTCAGCAAGGATTCACTCTCAATGAGATCTAGGAGACCTTCTCCCACCAACTTATTTATCATGTTCTTATTTATATGACCTAGCCTATAGTGCCAGAGATAAATATCACTGATCTTATCTATCTTAGGGCATTTATTAGTAGTGTACAATACAATAACGACTGTGACAATACATATACGCCATTCTTCAATTATACATTCATCATATTAGAACCATTCAAAGTGATGTAGCAAATATCTTTCTTTATTAATAATTCATAATCATCATTGGCCAACATGCCTACAAAAATGATATTTACTATAAAGGAAGGATAAAAATGACATTCATTAAGAATGATATTATAAGATTCAAAATACAAAGAAACAGTTCCCAATGCTAGAACTGGAGCTTGGCTTCCATTCCCAACATTCAGGAACCTTTCACCTCTTTTGAATCTCTTACTAACTTGAAGTCCCTGCAAAAAATCACAAATGTGGTAAGGACTTTAGATATCCAATACCTAGCTAGTAGTATCATAAACAGAGAAACTTTAAGGATTTATCATATAAATACCTTGGCCAGCAACACCTTGCTACCTTCCCTTCATTGGCTTGTTCGGGTCCAGAGTTGCTAGATAAGCAGAACAGTTTCGGTTCTAGTGACCCGGCTTCTTGAAGAAAAAGCACTCTGCCTTACTCTTGTCAGCTTTTACCCTCAAAGTCTAACTTGGCACAGCACTAAGCACCTTCTTATTCTTTTTCTTCTTCTTCCCTTTTCCAAAGGGATGACATCCTGCTCTAGAACCTCCCACCAGATTCACTAACCCCTTATTGAGGTTGTGGTCTCTCTCATAAGTCTACAGTAACCCTAACATCTCATGATAGTTTACTACAGGCCTATTTATTCTAAAATTATCAAGAAAGACCTGGTAGGAAGGGGGTAGAGAATTCAGAATTGCATCCTTGCCGAGCTACTCGTGCAAAGGACATCCGAGTTTGCCCAAATGCTCAAATAACTCGATCAAGTACATTACATGATCAGTCACCGAAGCTCCATCATGTATACACGTGTTATAGATGGTGGAAGAGATCCGGTATCTCTCCGTATCATCCGGAGTGCCAAAAGATTCTTTTAACTTTTCAAGAATCTCTTCTGGCTGGGCCTCCTCAAACTTGCGATTGAACTCGTCATTCATCATAGCCAACATTATGTAATGCACCGTGGTGCGATCAGAGATCCACTTCTGGTAAGTGTCCCTAACAGTGCCACGAGCTTTGGGGACTGGGATCTTAGGTGTCGGATCTGTTATTACATAGAGGATCCGCTCGTGCTCCAAGACTATCCCAAGTTTTCGATACCAGCTATCAAAGTTGGATCCAGATAGTTTGTCATTATCTAATAATGACTGGAGTGACAAAGTGGTCGATATTATTTGAAAATGGAGAACAAGACCTATCAATTTATGAATTATTTTAAAAAAAAATCTTAAAGACATGGATTTTATTCTAAAGGTTTTCCCACTATTTTATTCAGACTGGTAGCCTCTATACTCCAATCCGAAGAATAACTATTATCCTTTAGCAGGTACTAGGATCCAATAGACTACATATGAGCCTAACTTTGGCCGGCCAACCCAAATGCATCTAAAGGTAGGTACAATACCAATTACTTCTCCAAGCAATTCCTAGTGTTCATTTTGCCTTAGGGGTCCTCATAATCGGCCTTTGGGCCTCCTATTGAAGGTCCTGGTTAGGTCCTACCATTAACATGATCAAATTCAATGCTTCTAACTAACCCATGATCAAGCCCGACTTTGGTTGGCCCACCTGACCACGTGTTAAGATAGTCGCACTAAGCAATCATATGTTGAATGGCAATCCCACTTGCTTAATGACCACCCATTCTTTGAAACTGCCGATGATCACCTAACTTATGGACTCATTACCAATCCAACTTAATGGGAGGCTAAGACTTAGGCTGTCACATAACTTAGTCTTTTTATGGACCTAATAATTTAGAGAATTTAAATTTTTGTGATATTTGAGATGAAGACATGGAACTTGATCAAGAAAACTCCCACAAAACACTTAGAGGGTTTCAAGATCAATTTGGTCCATGGGCACCTATAAACTAGTCATACTGATTAACCTAAGTTGACATGGGTCAACTCGAATCAATAGATAATCTAATCAGATCTGATTCATCACATTAGCTAGGTAAGTAAGATCAAGGGATGGGTTAAGCCAACTAAGCCTCTTGCCTTAGACTCCAACCATGAGTTGGCCAGGTAAGAGTTAGCCCCAAAGAACCTTGATCACAACTGTCAAACTTACCTAAGCACCAAGTGATTTACCGAACTCAATCAGACTAACCTAAAGATTCGGGCTCACCACGAAGCCATGAATCAAGTCCATTTAGATGTATGGACTGATCTTACTAACTGTTGTACCATGACGGCTCACCCTCAACCAGAACTGGCCCAGTCCTGCGGTCCGACCTGGCCACCCTTTTTAAGGCTCCAACTAAGGGAGGTCCGACCTACCGGACAGAGGTTCGACCCACCGGAGCTGAGGTCCGAAAAACCCTCTCCTGCTGGTGTTCGGCCCATCGCCCTCCTTTAGAGGTTCGACCCATCGGAGCTGAGGTTCGAACGACCCTCTCCTATTGGGGTCTTGCCCATCGCCCTCCTTCAGAGGTCCGACCCACCGGAGCTGAGATCCGAACGACCATCTCCTGTTGGGGTCCGGCCCATCGCCCTGCTTCAGAGGTTCGACCCATCAAAGTTGAGGTCCGAATGACCCTCTCCTGCCGGGGTCCGGCCCATCACCCTCCTTCGGAGGTTTGGCCTTCGGTCCGACCGATCGACTTTCCCACGGTCGACGTCCGACAGGCGAGCCTTAGCATCCAGGGTGTTCAAGAAGCACCTTTCTGTTACTACAGGATCCTGCTATCCCAACGGCCTTGCTCCACTACTTCCACGATGCCACCGTATCTGCGCGCCACGTGGCCACTCTCCAGATTCTTCTAGGGGCAGATTGGTCTTTCTTAGCCTCTCCCCTAATGGATTTTGGACTATTCCGTGCCTATATAAGGTACCCGAGGGACCCCGTTCGAAGGTAGAAGAACTCTTCCCTTTCCATATGCTGTTCATCCTTTGATTCCTCCACTCTGTTGCCTTCAACCTCCTTCTAACTTAAGCATCGGAGGGTCCCCGGCCGGAACACCACCGGCGCCCTTGGGGACTTTGTTGCAGGTTCGCCCAGGAGAGGAGTGCTCCAGCCCATCCAGCTACCCCGGTTCCCGGTCCAGGAGTTGACGCCGCAACAGATTGGTGCTAGAGGAAGGACAGCTTTTTCTTTCTTCTAAAAGGAGGAATCCATCATCCCGGCAACAAAATGGCTAAGGGAAGAGCTCCAAATGCCACTACCAGAAGGGGTATCTCTCCTTCAAGGTCTGAGGAGCCTCTCAGAGAGAATAATATCGCTGCTTCTGCTCCTACCACCGTAGAACCCACCATCATGTTGGGGTTTCAGTAGTTCGAAACTTTGGTGAATCGCATTGAAACACTTACTGCTGCAATCTAGCATTTCCAGGAAGTAGCCGACAACCGTCAACAGCCACCAGCTATTTCCTGCACCAATCCTCTAACTACTGCTGAGGGAAGCCGACGACCGGAGGTCCCTCAACACTATTCTCACATCGCCACGGAGCCTCGGAGGTCCTTGGGTGACCACACCGATTGCAAGAGGGCAAGGTCTGCATCGCCTTCCTATGCTGAATCTGTCCCGGTCGGCAGTCGGCCTGCTGCTGAGCCTCCGAAGGACTATGCCAGCAAGATCATGCACATGGAGGAGCGCATTACCAAAATTGCCCTCCGGCAGAAGGCCAAAGGGGGACAGGTATACGACTCCTGTCCTCCATTCTCTAATGAGATTCTGGTAGAGATTATTCCCAGCCACTTCAAGATCCCACAAGTGGGCCCCTACGATGGTACCACTGACCCGATGGACCATCTGGGCACATACAAAGCCCATATGATGGTCCAAGGTGCCTCCGACGCTCTCCACTGCATTGCCTTCCCTGCTACCCTTAAGAAGACCGCCCGGATGTGGTTCTCCGCCATCCAGCCAGGTACGATCCACTCATTTTCTCAACTAGAATCACTTTTCCTTTTCCATTTTAGGAGTTGCAGTCGGACCCCGAGGAATACCGACTGCCTCTTCCTCGTGCTGCAAAAGGAGGGAGAGACCCTCCAGGATTTCATGGCCCATTTCAACTCAGCGGCCATGGAAGTCCCAAATTTGAATGAGGCTGTACTAATGTCAGCCTTCAAGCGAGGGTTTCATTCGTCCAGGCTGACCTTCTCCCTGGACAAGAAACATCCAACGAGCTATAGTGAACTCCTGGCCAGAGCGTAGAAGTACATCATGGTGGAAGAACAAGCAGCCAGCCGATGTCAAGTTGAAGGATGACCGACCTCGAAGAAGCGAAGCGATAAAGCTCCTAAAGTCTGACCTCCGAGTGATAGTCAGCAGTCGGCTCAATGCCAAAGTCCGAAGCTGAGGGACTTCCCCCGAAGGTTTGAGACTTATGCACCCCTATCCCTGCCAAGAGAGAAGATCCTGATGGAGATCGAGAACGAGACCTTTTTGCAAAGGCCTTGGCCGATGAGGGGCCCTCCTTCCCTAAAAAATAAAGACAAATTCTATCGGTTCCATTGGGATCATGGGCATAGTACTGAAGAGTGCCTACAGCTGAAAGATGCCATTGAAGACCTCATCCAGAGGGGATACCTGTGCAAGTACATCCGATCCCATCGGGACCGGGCTGAAGCATCAAACGCCCAAAACCTTCTGGAGGAGATGGAGCTCCCCAATCAAAGACCGACTGGCGGGGATGTTGGCATGCTGCATCGACGATCTGGAGGATGTTATAAGGATAGGATTGATATTGCTAAAAGGTCCTGGGGCTTCAATGCCATCACTTTCTCTTATGAAGATCTTCTGGAGACTCATGTTATTGAAAATGATCATATAGTCGTGTCGGCAGTGATTGCCAATTACGATGTAAGAAGGATACTTATAGATAATGGAAGCTCAATGGAGGTATTGCTGTATGATGCTTTTGTGAGAATGAATCTGTCCAGGTCCATGCTACAGGAATCTCCCGCACCGCTGACAGGCTTCAAGGGCAACTCCGTCGGAGTGGAAGGAGATATAGTTCTCCCTGTAACTATTGGAATGGAGCCTTTCCAAAAAACTCTCCCCATCAATTTTGTGGTAGTTCGGACAGCCTCACCTTGTAATGCTATTCTAGGCCGACTAGCCCTCAACAAATTCAAAGCTATAGTGTCCACTTACCATCTATTGGCGAAATTTCCGACCAGGAGTGGGGTCGGAGTGATGAGGGGAGACCTTCAGATGGCCAGGCAGTGTCTGACCATTATGAATCAACAGTCAGAAGGCCGTCCCACTTTGGAGCAACTTGACCCAAGAGCTGAGGCCGATGGTCTTGGCCAGCCGGGGGAGAAAATTCTATTTGTTCCCCTTCAAGAGGATGATCCCACCAAAGTCCTTCAGATTGGAGGTTCCCTTAGTGAAGACCTTAAGTCATAACTGATCGGCTTCCTTAGGAGTAACACCGACGTCTTTGCTTGGTCGGTGTCAGACATGCCTAGAATACCGTCGGAGGTCATCACTCACCAGCTCAAGGTCGATCCGACCTACCGACCTGTTCGACAGAAGAAAAGAAGCTTTGCTGCCAAAAGATAGAAAGCCATTGATGAGGAAGTAAAGAAGCTCAGTGATGCCAGCTTCATTAGGGAAGTCCACTACCCCAAGTGGCTGGGAAATGTGGTTATGGTAAAGAAGGCCAACGGGAAGTGGAGGATATGTATAGATTACACCGACCTCAACAAGGCCTGCCAGAAGGACAGCTTTCCAGTACTCAAAATTGATCAGCTGGTGGATGCCACAGCCGACCACCAGCTTCTCAGCTTTATCCACACCTTCTCCGGCTACAACCAGATAAAAATGCATCCAGAAGATGAGGAGAAGACCGCCTTTGTCACTGACAAGGGTCTGTAATGTTATCGGATGATGCCCTTTGGCTTGAAGAATGCCGGCGCCACTTTTCAAAGGTTGATCAACTGAGTGTTCGAAGGTTAGCTGGGCAAGAACATGGAGGCTTATGTGGATGATATGATCGTGAAGAGTCTCTATAAGGCCGACCACATAAGGGACTTGCAGGAATCCTTTGATGCACTCAGGCACCATCGGATGAAGCTGAACCCCACGAAATGCACTTTTGGGGTAACCTCTGGCAAGTTCCTTGGTTTTCTGGTCACACAGAGGGGAATTGAAGTGAATCTCGACAAGATAAAGGCCATCACGGAGATGGTGCACCCGACCAATAAAAAGCAGGTGCAAGAGCTTACCGGCTGAATCACCTCTCTTAGCCATTTCATCAACCCGTTCGACTGAGAAGTCCCTGCCATTCTCAAGACCCTGTACCGGTCAGAGGGTTTTGTTTGGACTGTTGAGTGTCGGTCGGCTTTCGAAACATTGAAGGAGTACTTGAAGAACCCTCCATTGCTAGCCAAGCCGATGGAGGGGGAGCCTTTATAACTCTATCTTTCGACGTCAGATGAAGTGACCTACACCGTCCTTGTGCGAGTCAGAGAGGACAGACAGCAAAAGCCTATCTATTATATCAGCAAAGTCCTCCACGATGCTGAAACAAGGTATCCCAAGATGCAAAAATTGATATACTCTTTGGTCATATCCACCAAGCGACTCCGACCGTATTTCCAGGCACATCCGATTATGGTGATGACCGACTAACCCCTCAAGGCAATCCTTCGGAGCCCGGATACATCCGGTCGGCTCGCCAAGTGGGCTGTCAAGCTAGGCGAATTCGACATCTCTTTCTAGCCATGATCTACCTTGAAGGCCCAGGTAATTGCTGATTTCATTACAGAGTGTACATGGAAACAGGAGACACCTTCTCGAATGGCTGAAGTACCTGAAGCCGATGCTGTCTATGAAGTAGAACCAGCCTGGACTCTCCATGTGGATGGAGCATCCAACCTCACGGGCTGTGGGGTAGGACTGATCTGGCCGACCCGGTTGGGGAAAACCTAGAGTATGCATTATATTTTTTATTTCAGGTGTCAAATAATCAAGCAAAGTATGAAGGCTACGAATCGCCAATGAACTGGGCATCAACCGACTCAGAGTTTTCTCCGACTCCCAACTGGTGGTTAATCAAGTGAAGGGGGAATTTGAAGCAAGGGATCCAACCTTGGAAAAATATTTAAACAAGGTACAAAACCTCATTTCTCAGTTCAGATTTTTTGAAATCCTCCACATACCTCGTCTGCAGAACTCTCGGGCGGATGCCCTGTCAAGGTTGGCTACGGCCTCCAGCGGGGCTTCTGATCGAACCTTTGTGGAGTATCTGCGGCACCCTAGCATTGCCGAAGAGCCGACCGAGGTCCACCAGGTAGAACATGAAGCTTCTAGGATGGATCCGATCCTTACTTTTCTGGCCAAAGGAACACTTTTGGAAGATCTGGTGGAGGCCAAGCGGGAGCGCTTGATGGCCTCTAGGTACGTCATCCTTGATGGCATCCTTTATAAGTGGTCATTCTCACAACCGCTGCTAAAGTGCTTGGGGCCGACGGATGCCAACTACACCCTCAGAGAAGTCCATGAAGGCATCTGTGGCGACCATCTCGGGGAAAGATCCTTAGCTTACAAGATCATCCGGCAGGGATATTACTGGCCCACCATTCAGAAGGACGCGTCGGACTTCGTCCGGAGGTGCGATGCATGTCAGAGGTACTCTGTCATTCAAAGGAGACCTGCCACTGAGCTGACTCAGATCACCGCCCCATGGCCGTTCACACAGTGGGGGATGGATATCCTGGGACCCTTTCCCCTGGCCTCCGGGCAACGGAAATTTTTGCTTGTGGCCATCGACTATTTCACCAAGTGGGTGGAGGCCGAAATGCTAGCACAGATAATGGAGGCTAAGGTGGAGAACTTCGTTCGGAACAATATCATCTTTCGATTCGGCATTCCCCGAACGATTATTACTGATAATGGAAGACAATTTGACAACTCTAAATTTCAAGATTTTTGTCAGCAATATCATGTCTCTCATTGACTTACCTCGGTCGGTCACCCTTAGTGCAATGGAGAGGCTGAAGTCACCAACCGAATAATCTTGCACGGGCGGAAGACCGGCTCAATGAGGCAAAGGGACTTTGGGTGGAGGAACTCCATTCAGTATTATGGGAGTATCGGATGACCGCCAGAGTGTCGACCGGCGAAACCCCGTTCAACCTCATTTATGGAAGTGAAGCTATCATCCCTATTGAGGCCTCTCTTCAATCCCTCCAGATTGACCGCAAAGTCAAACTGGCCAACTCCGAACAACAAAGGGCTGACCTGGACTTGCTTGAAGAAACTAGACTTCGGGCAAGTATGAAGATGGAGGTATGCCACCAGAAGATGGAAAAATATTACAACTCATGAGTCAAGGCGCGAGCTTTCCGAGTCGGAGACCTGGTTTTGCGGAGGGCTGAAATCTCGAGGCAGACTGAGCAAGGCAAGCATTCCCCAAACTGGGAAGGACCTTATCGGGTCATCGAAGTGGTTCGAGCCGGTACCTATCGACTTGAGTTTTTGGATGGACGACAGATGGTGCGTCCATGGAATGTAGATAACCTCCGCGAGTATTATCAATGAAGTTCACATTTCTTCTATGAACCACCTCCGAAAGTTTGACTTCGGTTGGCAAAGGCTCTAGGGCAGTCCACTTTCGAAAGTCCGACTCTGGTCGCAAAGGCCTAGGGCAGCCCACTTCTGAAAGTCTGACTCCGGTCGGCAAAGGCTCTAGGGTAGCCCACTTCTGAATGTCCGACTCCAGTCGGTAAAGGCTCTAGGGCAGCCCACTTATAAACATCTGACTTTGGTCGGCAAAGGCTTTAGGGCAGCCCACTTCCGAAAGTCCAACTCCGATCAGCAAAGGCTCTAGGGCAGCCAACTTCCAAAAGTCCAACTCCAGTTGGCAAAGGCTCTAGGGTAGCCCACTTCTGAAAGTCCGACTCCGGTCGGCGAAGGCTCTAGGGCAGCCCACTTCCAAATGTTCGACTCCGGTTGGCAAAGGCTCTAGGGAAGCCCACTTTCGAAAGTCCGACTCTGGTCGGCAAAGGCTCTAGGGAAGCCCACTTCCAAAAGTCCGACTCAGGTTGGCAAAGGCTCTAGGGCAGCCCACTTCCAAAAGTTTGACTCCGATCGGCAAAGGCTCTAGGGCAGCCCACTTCTGAAAGTCTGACTCTGGTCAGCAAAGGCTTTAGGGCAGCCCAATCCGGAAAGCCGACGGACCAACACTTAGGTTAAAATTCCTAAGCTAGTTGCTCCGGACTGAGCTGAAATCCGATCACTACCTCAACTACTTCTGGGTCTGGAAAGCTGACAGACCAGCACTTAGGTTAAAATTCCTAAGCTAGTTGCTCCGGCCTGAGCTAAAATCTGACTGCTGCCTCAACTACTTCTGGGTCCAGAAAGCGGACGGACCAGCACTTAGGTTAAAATTCCTAAGCTTGTTGCTCCGGCTTGAGCTGAAATCCGACCGTTGCCTCAACTACTTTTGGGTCCAGAAAGCCGATAGACCAACACTTGGGATAAATTTTCTAAGCTCGTTGCTCTGGCCTGAGTTGAAATCCGACCACTGCCTCAACTACTTCTGGGTCCGGAAAGCCGACGGACCAGCACTTAGGTTAAAATTCCTAAGCTTGTTGCTCCAGCCTGAGCTAAAATTCGACCGCTGCCTCAACTACCTTTTGGTTCGGAAAGCCGACGGACACCTATATAAGGAGGAAATCCTAAGGGAGTCTAGTTCGGCCTGGGCCACTATTCGACATTTGCCTTGGAGGTCCGACCGTTTGCTCATATCAGTCGACTAATCTACACTTAGTAAAATCTCAAAAAAAAAAAAGACAAAGCATTAAGAAAGAGATTTTTCATTACTTCAAAAAGGTGTCTTTACAAAACTGAAGGTCAGACCTTTACAAACAACTAGGTCTGATCCTCGGGAGGTACATCATATGCGGCCTCTCCGACCTCCTCAGCAACAATAGCTGCTTCGGCCCCTTCAGTCCTTTCGGCTGCTTTTGCTTTGGGCCCAATAGGGGTGTCCGTTTCGGCTACTTCCACGACAGCCTCCACCAGGGCTTCGATCGCTTGGTCAGTCGGATCCACCCCATCCAGCACCTCTACTTCCGTCGGCTTCAACAGCTAGAGGAATGACAGATCGAGTTCTAGGAATGCCGCACTGACCTTTCCCAAACACTCGTCATATCCATAGTCGAAGCCTACCATCCCGGCCTCGTTTATCTCCTCCATGAAGTCCTTAGAGGCTTTATATTTTGCAACGGCTTTCTCGCCGGCCATATTCAGCAGATCTTGGGCCGTCTTCAGCAAGCCCTTATATCTTTCCGCCGATGCCTGATAGCCCTTTGCATGGACATCAATGTCGGCCAGACACCCCTCCTCGACGGTTAGCCGACGGGTCAGGGTCTTGATCTTCTTCTTTTTATTCTTCAAACTGGCCTCCCGGTCTGCCTTCTGAGCCAGCAGGTCCTCCAACTGCTTCTTTTGGGCCTCCGACTTGGCCCGCAGGGTGGACACATCCATCGCTATGGCCCGTAAGCTGAGCACCTCTTCTCGGGAAGCTGTCAGCGCCTCCTAGGTTGTGTCCCTCGCAAGCTCGGCTGCTTTGGCCCTCTGGGTCAACTGCTCTTTCAGGTAGAGCATCTCACCTAGGCCTTCATCTATCAATAGGTTATCTTTGACAAGCTGCCGATAGACGCTCACGGTTAGAGAATCGGCAATCATGAATTCTAAGTGAAGACAGGAAGAGTGAAACTTACGCCCAGGAGATGACGAAGGGAACTCCTTGTGGCCTCGTTCACCGACCGCCCGTCGTTGTAAGGAGCAGCCCTCTAGAGCAGCTCCTTAGCCTCTTCAATGTCGTGCCACTTTCGGCGCTCCTCCTCTTCTTGTGAACCACCGGCCCTCTCATCAACGACCGATGGCCCCTCCCCTGTAGGGGTTCCTCGGGTCGCCGGGGGGATCACCATAGTTGGCTCCAATTGCATGGACGAAGGGGTCGCCTCCGGCCTGGTCGACATCGAGAGTGTCTCTTCTGTCTGGGCGACTGGTCGGCCGATCGAAGAGGATAACTCAGACGCAATCACCATTCGGTGTTCGGTCAGAGGCATGTCATCCTCTGACTCGACCGACACCACCGCGGTGGATGGTTCTGCCATCCGTCATTTCTTCGGCCTTTCGGGCACCGGTCCTGCCGCCCACTTTTTTCGGCTCCTATGGTGTCGGCTCTACAATCCTAACGGCCCTCCGTTATGCTGACCGTGCCGAAAGTACAGCCCGGTCTGGTTTCATCTTGCTGCCTGTTAGCAACCAAAGCTAAAGTCAGATGTAGTTGACAACCCGACAGAGAATGAAAAAGCCGATCTCTCACTATGACTCTCGTCCTACCTATCATCAGGTGCCGGCTGAGTTCGGCCTGGTGAAGGCACTCCTCAAGAAGCATAAAGCTGACAAACTTTGGATCCTCTCCCTCCAATTTATGGAAGTCAGCCTCGTCGGCCCTCGAGACTTTCCTTCCATTCAGAGCATTCAGCCTTGGCTCCCTCTAGGCTGCCTCAAAGCCCCACAGCTCCAGGCTATCTACGAGAAGTATCGGGACTTCTATCTGTGAATTACGGACGGAAGCCCCCTAGAATCTTTCGGCCAGGGTGTGGACTGAACATCCACCACTCCTGACTTCGGAAGTCCTACTTCAGTAGGAAAAAGCTCGAAAATAGGGATACCCTAGGCTCAATGTTGGCCTCCCGACAAAGGAATACGAAGCTGCAAAGGATGCTAGTGCTGTTCGGTGTCAGTTGGGAAGGTGTGATCCTATAGGTGTTGAAGATATGGACAAAAAAGTTGTGAATTGGGAAACGAAGACCGGCTTTCAGGTGGTGTTTGTACATGGGGAGAGCTCCTAAATTCAAAGGCCCGTTCACCCTACCCTCATGGCTGGGGATGGTTAGGTGTAAGGTGGAGGGAATGTTATATATAATCCTAAGTTTTTCGACCCTCTCTTAGGTCATGGCCGACAGAATGTCGAAAGGACCAGGTTCCCTATGACCGTGAGCCAAAAGCCATCTAAGATGGGTTATAGAAAAAAAAGAAGACAAGGAAGATGAAGACAAGACTGACCTGGTTCTTTGGATCTTTAAAAGAGGCTAAAAGCAGTGCAGGGAGGGAGGAGGCAACCTTCTCTTTAGGCACAAACACGGTGAAAGGTTCCTTCTAGGCACTGCTCCCCTCCTTTTATAGGCATCCGGGGGCCGCTTCCCAATGCATCCCCCCACGTGCCGAGATCCGACAGCTGGAATTTCAGTTCTCGAGTTGGATAGGAATCCAAGGGGATGCGCCGGATCGTATCCGACCGTGATCCGTGTGACAGTTGATGTAACGGTGGATGGGCCACTCTGGCAAGTGCACCAACCGCCCTGATGGGGCCACGTGTCCCACATCGCATCAAGAATCCAAACGGGCAGCAGCCACGCACCGTACCGGCCATAACTGCTCCCCCTATCCTCACCAACCAGGCACTGACACCTGTCCCGGATGCAGGAGGTGGCCGGACATAGCACGCCGAACTGGATTCGCCATCATTTGAAGGGCTGGTGCATTTACTTCCATTTAATGCCCTCGCCCTAAGAGCCTATGGACTTGCTCGAAGCACAAGGGCAAGGGGGACAACTGTTGTACCTTGATGGCTCACCCTCAGCCAGAACCGGCCCAGTCCTGCGGTCTGACCCGGTCGCCCCTTTTAAGGATCCAACTAAGGGAGGTCCAACCCACCAGAGCAGAGGTCCGACCCATCGGAGCTGAGATCCGAACGACCCTCTCTTGCTGGGGTCCGGCCCATCGCCCTCCTTCAGAGGTCTAACCCACCGGAGCAAAGGTCCGAACGACCCTCTCCTGCTGGGGTCCGGCCCATCGCCCTCCTTCAGAGATCCGACCCTTCGAAGGTGAGCTCCGAATGACCTTCTCCTGCTGGGGTCCGGCCCATCACCCTACTTCAGAGGTTTGGCCTTCGGTCCGACCGACCGACTTTCCTACGGTCGATGTCCAACAGGCGAGCCTTAGCATCTAGGGTATTCCAGAAGCACCATTCTGTTACTGCGGGATCCTGCTATCCCAATGGCCCTGCTCCACTACTTCCACGATGCCACCGTATCTGCATGCCACGTGGCCACTCTCCAGATTCTCCTAGGGATAGATCGGTCTTTCTCAACCTCTCCCATACGGATTTTGGACTGTTTCATGCCTATATAAGGTACCCGGGGGACCCCGTTCAAAAGTAGAAGAACTCTTCCCTCTCCATATAATGTTCATCCTTTGATTCCTCCATTCTGTTGCCTTCAACCTCCTGCTAACTTAAGCATCAGAGGGTCCCCTGCCGGAACATCACCGGCGCCCTTGGAGACTTTGTTGCAGGTTCGCCCATGAGAGGAGTGCTCCAGCCCATCTAGCCGCCCCGGTCCCCGGTCCAGGAGTTGACACCGCAACACTAACTATTAGAGAGATCTATAGATAAGAGACCTAATTCAACTTTTGATTAATCATTTCTTTATTTAATCCATTCATTTAAGCATAGGTCTAACCCATTTAAGGATCCAATTCTAGCTAACAAAATCGACCCATGATTTATGAATCATGACTTAAGATTAGAATCATATCCTAAACCTTAAAATTATACATCTTAATTCTTAATTAAGTGTATCACACTATTTGAAACATTTTCAAAATGAAATGAAACAATTTCATAAAAATTTGAAACTTAAAATTACTATTTCATAGTTTTCTGGTCGAGTTAGCTCTTGCAGATCGAGTCAGCTCTTCTAGAATATAGATTTTTGGTCGAGTCGGCTCTTTTGCTCGAGTCGGCTCTTCTGCTTGAGTCGGCTCTTCTAGAACATAGATTTCTGGTCGAGTCAGCTCTTCTGCTCGAGCTAGCTCTTCTAGTCAGTTCTTCTGCTCGAGCTAGCTCTTCTAGAACACAGTTTTTTTTTTCAAACTTCAGTCATTTCCACTTGAACTTTTCAAAATCTTAGATCAAACATTTTTTAGATCTTATCTAAACATAGTTATGATCTATAAACCATAGATTAAAATAATTTTAATCTATTAAATTCTTCACTTTCTTTTTCATAAGGTCATGATGCAGTGGCACCCCTACACGCCATAGGAGAACCCCTTGGAATGGAAAGAGATGGTCTTTAAACCATACTTCTCTCCTATGATCGGATGGCCATGGCAAATCCATCTTAATTCGAGTACTACATGAAGGAAATCAAACCAGTTTCATAAAAACATTAAATGAGATGCATACCCAACCTGGATGCTTTGATACCATTGTAAGGAACTATTCCTAAGGGTGACATATGTATTTTAAAATTTTTCTAAAGGTATGTAGCAGCAGAAAGTGATAAAACCATTTTATCTCAAGATGTTAATGTAATTAACACAACCCCCTTACCAAGATCTAGATGTATCCAGAGTAATGTAAATATGAAATCATGCAAATATTGTATGAAAAATAGAATAATTCTAGAAATCACACAATGATGCAGCAAAGATAATTATGTCATACATAAAATAAGCACATACCTTGGTGACGTTCACCAGGAAGAACCGGAAGTTGCAGAAATGCCCACCTCTTAGTCGCAATCCCAGGGATGGCACCAACCTGTGGAAAAAGTTTGGCTATGCAAGCAGCGCATGTGTACCACCTCTATGGGTGGTTCACATCGTGTGGCAAGATTTCTTCTCCTTTCTTCGAGGTGCTAGCCCCTATGGAAACTTTATCGGGTTGACTCCTTCTTCTTTAACTCCTTGAAGTACCGGTAGCTACAACAGTGCTGGAACAAAATAAGGACTCTCCTAGTTCTCTCTGTTGCCCAGGTGGCTATCCAAGAGGGGGTGAATTGGGAATTTAAAAATTTAAAGCAAGCAATATGTAATTAAAAATCCCTTAGAAGGTGTTAGGTGCTGTGACAGAGTTATAAATTGCAGGAGCTAAAAAGGAGTAAAGAAGCACAACACAAACACACCAAATTTATAGTAGTTCGGAGTAACCCAGCTCCTATGTCCACTATCAAAGATACCACTTAGGATTTTCATTATATTCACACTCGAATATAATAGGATTGTTTTACAGGATCACAATCCAAAACCTCTACACTTTGCTTTTATGGGATCACCAAAGAAAACCCAACACCCTTTGATTTTAACAAGCTCACCAAAGAAACCCAACTTGGTTTTACCAGGATCACCAAGAATCCAACACTTGGTTTTTATGAAGGCTCATCAAGAACTTATTTGGTTTTTCAACCGGGCTCACCAATAATCCAACAATTCAAAAATTGAATTGAAATAAATGCAACAAAAATGACAAACTCAATTTGTCGGATAATTGCCGGTGCAGCTTGATGGAAGTCCACTTGAATGCACTTGAATAGGATTTAATTGCTTCAGTGACTTCTTCCCAAAGTTGCTTCAAACTTCAAATCAGAGTTGGTGAAGACTTGAAGACTAGCTTGAATGCTCTTGTGCTCTTTTGCTGTTGGTAGGTAGAATATTCAATGAAGCTCTCTTAACTTTGAAGAACTTTTCAAAAACTTGTCAAGAATTATCTTTTGGATGTTTAAATCCATCAAATATAAGGTCTTCCATCACTCAAAGGCAGTTAGAGATGTTTTTGACCGTTGGGATGTGACTTGTGACCGTTGGAGCACTTTTTGGTATTCAAAAACAAATTCTGGAACTAGCTATTAGATACCTGGAAATGATGTTCGAGTTGGCTCGGATCCTTCGAGTCGATAGGTCGAGTCACCAAATCTTCAGTGTAGTCGGCTCTTTGTATCAGGGCTCAAAACATCACTCTGGATGAGTCGGCTCTTGATAGCTCGGGTCGGCTTGAACTTGAATCTTTGAAAAACTTGAACTCGAGGAGTTGGCTCTTCTTCTCAGGTTCAGAAAACCACACTTTGGAAGAGTCAGCTCGATGTAGTTCGGGTCAGCTCACTTTCTCAGGTCTTCAAAATTAGGTCTGGTAGAGTCAGCTCTTTCTGGTTCGGGTTGGCTTGCCTGACTATTCTCAGAAATCTTCAAAAATGGGACTCTATAGGAGTCGACTCGGATTGATTCCAGTCGACTCAAATTCATTAGAGTCGGCTTGCTTTCCATCGAGTCGGCTCGGATTGCTGCATTCTAGAATCCTTGCTGCATGCCAGTAAGCGGTGTAGGCTCTTTAACAAGTTTGGTCAGCTCGAGTATCTTCTTCAGGATTTTTTCATTTGAACTTTAAGAAAAACTCTTCCCAACTCTTTACATTTTCAAGCATACCAACTCAAAACTAATTTCAAGGCACGCACACACACAGAAGTAACCCTTTTCACATGATTTTTTCTTAGCTTTTTCATTGGGTTCTTTTTTACAAAAATACATTACAACATAACTCAAACAAGAAAACAGAGGTGTAGGAGTTGAAATTTGAACATTTAATCCATCTTACAAAAAGTTATAAAATACTTGAAGAGTTGTCAGAAATAAATATACATGCTCCAATGTTTGGTTATCATCAAAATCACTTATGGGGTCAAAAATCTCCCCCTTTTGATGATGACAAAATACTGGACATGAAAAATTCTTTACACTTTACATGTTTGAAAGTATTTAAAAATTAATTATTCACATGTATCAGAGCTAATTGAATTGGTAAATAAGTATCAGAGCTCAAGAGATGATATTATTGTATATCATCAAAGTGCTAAACTTTTCATGCTTCATAATGTTATAATTAGCGCAAAACATGGAGTATCAGAGAATTTAAAAAATTGACAAAAGCAATCAGAGCATTAAAATTAATTTGAATATCAATTAGAGCAAAATCATTTCAAGAGAATCTCCCCCTTTCTCTAGGTTTTAAAGCAATTTAAGCATTAAGTCTTTTTGAATACTATCATTTTTGTGCTCCCCTTTTTCATTCTTTTTATGCACTTTAAGAATAGTTGGTAGGAGATTTCCTATTTCTCTCATTTTTCATATTTCTCCCATTTTTTCATTCTTCACATTTTTCATATTTCTCCCCCTTTTTGTCAGTCAATCAAAAAGGCGGTTTCAAATAAAGCTCAGATTTTAAAATAGATTGAGAAAGTTTTTGATATTTGTTTGAGATAATTTCACATTCTCAAATTTGAAATTCTAATTAAAATTTCATCACAGTTGTATCAAAACATTGTATATTACAACAAATGAAATTGCTAAAGAAACTTTCATTTCATTGATAAGTTTGGCATAGAAAGTATGAAAGAAAGTACATTGCAAATGTAAAAGATAACATGTAGAACATTAACAAAATCAGAACTACACCTAAGAGACTAACCAAATAAACTATTCTTCTTCTTCCTCAGTTGAAGAAGAGGAGCCTACCTCTATAACTTTATCAAAAGTCTTAGATTTTAGGGGTTTAAACCTTAAATCCCTGAACCTAGTTCTAACAGGGGCTCTAAGAACTTTAGTCTTCTTAGTTTTGGGTTTTTTCTTAGTCTTAATAGGTTTGGGTAGATCAAATGAAGGAATAGGAGCAGGAATGTCAAGTGACTCCTTGATGATCTGTTCAGGAGCATCTTCAGTGGGAATTGTTTCCTTCTAGGATTGCAGTAGGATGCTTCTAATCTCTTCCTTAAAATCCTCCATTTTCTTTTCAATTTTCTGCTGGTGAAGCTTTTGTTTAGATCTCAAATCCTGTAGGTGGTGCGGGCACCAGACTCAGAAGAAGACTTCAGAGCTCCATCTAGATCTCTGATTGACCTTGCCCAAAGAATTAGGGTTTTCTGGCTTGTAATAAGGGTTGACTTGATCAACTCAATTTTAGCTTAAGTCTGTACTCCCTGCAATTTATTTTTGTTGAGTCATGTTGACTCAGTAGTGGTCTAGGACTTCAACCTGGGGTGTCACATTATCTCCCAAGGCCAAGCAAGTGGGCGCCACACTCCCAGCCACACGCCTGAGTCCAGGGGGCGCCACATCTCCATCTAGTATACTCTGGTCCCCACACCACAGATAGCAGCTCCCTTCTCTCATACACCATTTGAGGAGAAAGCAACCAGGGATCCACAAATCAAGGGGGCGGCCCAAGACCTTCCATAAGAGCCAAGCTATGAAAGGGAAGAAATTCTTCTTGGAGAGAACTTCAAGGAGGCGCCCATTCCCTGCCAAAAATGCCCAAAACAAAGATGGAAAGGACCATGACTTAGGGAGAAAGAAAAGGAGGAGTCCAAAAGAGTTGAGCCATGGAAGGAAAGAAATCCTCTCTTGAAGAACAAAGCTTGGAGGCGCCATCTACCTTCCTTTTAAAACCCAAATAAAATTTTTTTGGAACCTTTGGCCGGCCATATGTGTAAGGATTGATCCTACAATCCTAATTTGCAGATCCCCTCCTTTAGTCCCACATGGGAAGATGTAAAACCCTACTCTCTTGTAAAGTCCTATAAATTAAACCCCTCTTGTAAATTTTAATTAATCTGATGAATGAATTCAAACTTTTGTGTGAGCAAACTCTGTGTTTTCTCTCTTCCGCACTTGCATCCAGGTGTTGAGCTCCGTGAGGGAGTAAATCCGGGTTCCCCAGGAACCTTGAGGAGGTGTGAGATCTCCAAACGCCAAACCCTAGGTTAGCCACTTCACTCCCAAACCCTAGCCGCCCATCATCCTTCTCTTTCCACCAAGCCCTAGCATATCCCACCTCTCACGGCCACCCTCTTCAAGTCAAGGCCGACCCCAGCATCCGGGTCCAGTCCGGATACTTCAGATCCAGAACAATTCCCAAAGGAAGTCAGATCAACCTCCAGGAGAATCCGGATTTCAGCACATCAACTTTCAAGTTCTTCAATCTGGTAAATTCTTCCTTGAGTATCTGATTCCATCACTTGTTCTTCTTCTTTCTCAGATCTTGAGTCCAGGAGAAGCCGACTCAGCCACAGGACCAGTATTGGAGGATCCATTACGAAGGTATCCGAATCCGAGGATCCAATAATCTGCTCGAGAGAGTTCTTCCACCAAACTTTGTGAAGATCGCTGTCTGGTTGGTACCCTTCTCTTCTCTTTAATTCTGTCATGTTGAAAGTTCAAAGCGAAACCCTAGGTCTGGGAGTTTCTCAACCCCCAGTGATCCGTTACTTCTGAACTACTCTGATAATCCAGTTTTATTTAAATTGTGCTTTCAATTATTACCTAGTTTCTTTCAATTTAGTTTAGCTTTCCTTTGAGTCAAAGCCAATTTCAAAAATATATATAAAAAAAAAAGAATTAATCTTAATTTATTTCCGCATCGCATCATCTCTCCTCTTTTGTTCTGCATTAGTAGGCTTGCAACTGTACTTTTCATTTCATCAATTGCATAATTCATGTGATCTGTCAATGAGCTTGAAATTGCTTCCATCTTCTGAAATATTAGCTTCTTGAGGTCAGATGGAGTAATCATTGTGCCTTCAGTCCTTTCTTCAGCAGCAGCTTCATCATCATCAGAAAAGGTAGCAGCAACCTGACTAGGCATTCTTTTTATCCATATTCCTTCTTGTAGCTTGTAACCCATTCTTTTCAGTGAATTGAAGGAGTAGATATCAAAGTGATGTAATGGCTTGCCTATTTCATTGGTTAAGTCAACTCCTGCTTCTTCAAACAATTGAGTGAAAACCATACCGTAGGGTAGACAGGCTTTGACTTTTCTTGTTGCTTTAGTCATCTGAATCATCATTATATAAGGAAGATTGAGAGGCCTTTCTTCAATCAAGTGTCCCATAAAGATCATATCTTTCTCACTGACCCAATCAAAGCAGCTAGTTCTGGGAAGAAATATTCTGCTGATCATATTATGTAGAAGCCTCATTTCCTTCGATAATAAATTGGCTTGTACATGCTGAACTGTGCTCACATCTTCTTTTTCCAGAATCAACTTTAGAATATGTTCCTTTTCTGGTAGAAGAAGCTCAGTGGCACCGTTCGTAGGCATTCGGAGCAAATTGCCCAATTTCTCTTCATCCACCATTACTACCTTTCCCTTGACAGTAGATTCAAAGTGAAATTCTTTAATGACTATATTTTCATAGAAAATCCATACCAGTGCAGTGTAGGTCAAGATGTCCAAAGAGCAAAAGTGCTTCCAGCCTTGACTCTCTATCCATTTTCCAATTTTCATTTCCATTTCTTCTAGGAATGCAAAGTCGATCCTTCTTTCGCAAGTGACAGGCCGATTGACCATTGAGACACACTGTCTGGGAGGAGGAGTTTCTTCATCTTGTTGCACTAGAGCAGATCTTTTCCTCTTTTCCCCTTTTTCTTTTGCATCTATACTGCGAGTGCTGGATTCACCAATCTGAAGAACCTTCCTCGTAGATCTTCGAGAAGCCATTGCAGAGGGATTAAGGAATTTTAGGCTCTAGGGAATGATTTTTGGGAGTTTGGTAAAGTTTCCGAGAGAAGTGGAGTGAGTTTGAAGTAAAGTAAGAAGGTGAAGTACTTAGAAAAGATAGTTCAGAACTACCTAAATAGCGATTTCCCGACTTTCGAGTCAGC
This sequence comes from Areca catechu, assembly GCA_021397845.1. Lineage (NCBI taxonomy): Eukaryota > Viridiplantae > Streptophyta > Magnoliopsida > Arecales > Arecaceae > Areca > Areca catechu. The sequence continues at coordinate 117,768,839 of CM038052.1, forward strand.
TCGCCCAACCCTAAAAACATCCGAGTCGGCTCGACCAGAGCAAACTTAGAACAATTAGAACACCGAGTCGGCTAGGCAAAGACTTAGTCAGCTCGACCAGAGTGATAGGTAGAGAACTCAGATATTTAAGCCAGCTCGACCAGAGCAAAATTGCTCGAGTCGACTCGAACAGAAACTTTTCACATAAAATCAAATGATTCAGAAATTGAATTTGATATAATTAAAAATTCAAAGAAAGTTGTTCAAGAAATCATGAATAATTATAGGAGATTTTCTAGATAATTTTTTCTTAATTTTTGAAGGAAATTTGGTTGACTAAATCTAGATAGGATCACAAAGCCCTAATTCTCCTCTAAGCAATTCAAATCTATCCAGATTCAGTGGCTTAGTAAAGATGTCAGCTAATTATTTTTCTATTGGGATGTGTTACTGCGTCAACTCCTGGATCGGGAATCGGGATGGCTGGATCGGCTGGAGCACTCCTCTCCCAGGCGAACCTGCAGAAAAGTCCCTAGGGGCACCGGTGGTGCTCCGGCGGGGGACCCTCCGATGCCTAAGTTAGCAGAAGGTTGAAGGCAACATAATGGAGGAACCAAAGGATCCAACAGCGTAAGGAGAGGGAAGAGTTCTCGTACCTCCAAACGGGGTCCCCCAGGTACCTTATATAGGCACAGAACAGTCCAAAATTCGTTAGGGGAGAGGCTGGGAAAGATCGATCTGCCCCTAAGAGAATCTGGATAGTGTCCACGTGGTGCGTAGATGCGGCAACATCATGGAAGTAGTGGAGCAGGGCCGTTGGGATGGCAAAAACTTGTTGTAACAGAAAGATGCTTCGGGAGTACCCTGGATGCCAAGGCTTGTCCATCGGATGTCAGCCATAAGGTGGTCGGTCGGTCAAAGGCCAACCCTCCAAAGGAGAATGATGGGCCGTACCCCAGTAGGAGAGGGTCATTCGGACCTCGGCTCTAGTGGCTCTGACCCCTGGCGAAAGATGGCTGTACCCTAGTAGGAGAGGGTCGTTCGGACCTTGGCTCTAGTGGGTTGGATCCCTGGCGAAGGACGATGGGCCGTACCCCAGCAGGAGAGGGTCGTTCGGACCTCGGCTCCAGTGGGTCAGACCCCTGGCGAAGGATAATGGGCCATACCCTAGTAGGAGAAGGTCGTTCGGACCTTGGCTCTAGTAGGTCGTACCCCTCTCTGTTGGAGCGACCGGGTCAGATCACAAAATTAGGCCGGTTCCGATAGAGGTTGAGCTGTCATGGTATAACAGCTGTCCTCCTTGCCCTTGTGCTTCGAGCGAGTCCGCAGGCTCGAAGGGCGAGGGCATTAAATGGCATTAAATGCACCAGTCTTCCAAATGATGGCGAATTCGATTCGGTGCGTCGCACTTGTCCGCCTCCCACCCCAGTTTTTGTCCCTGAGACAAGTGGCAGCGCCTGATTGGCAGGGTCTGACAGAGCAGGTATGGCTGGTACGGCGCGTAGTGGCTATCCATCCGGATTCTCGAAGTGACGTGGGACATGTGGCACCATCAGAGCGATGGGTGCACTTGCCGAAGTGGCCCATCCACCGTTGCTTTGCTTGTCACACGGATCGCGGCCGGATACGATCTGGCACATCCCCTCGGATTCCCATCAAATTCAGAAATCGAAGTGGTAGTTGTCGGAGCTTGGCACGTTGGGGTGCGTTGGGACGCGACCCCCGAATGTCTATCAAAGGAGGGGGGGAGTGCCCAGGAGGCACTTGCTGCTGCATTTGCATTGGAAGAGAAGAGAATCGCCTCCTCCCCCCTCCGCACTGCTCTTAGGCTTCCTTAGAGACTCAGAAACAAGGTTAGTCTTGTCTTTGTCTTCCCCCATCTTCTTCTTTCCCTTCGGCAGATAGTCTTAGGATGGCCGTAGCCCATAGCCATAGGGAGCCTGGTCCGTTCGACATCCCATCGACCATGACCCGAGAGAGGGTCGAAGACCTCAGAACCATATACAGCATTCCCTCCACTTTGCACCTGACCGTCCCGAGCAGAGAGGGTAGGGTAAACAGACCCTTGAACATAGGAGCCCTCCCCATGTACGAAGACCATCTGAAGGCCGGTCTTCGATTTCCGATCCATAGCTTCTTTGTCCAGGTCTTCAACACCTTTAGGATCACACCCTCCCAGCTGACGCTGAATATCATTAGAGTGCTATGCAGCTTCGTGGTCCTATGTCGGGAGGCCGACATAGAGCCTAGGGTGTTCCTGTTCTCCAACTTCTTCCTGTTGAAATAGGACTTCCGGAGTCAAGAATGGTGGATGTTCAATCCCCGTCCTAACCAGAAGATCTTAGGGGGGCTTCCATCAGCTATTCATGGATGGAAGTCCAGGTTCTTTTTTGTAGATAGCCTGGTGCCGTGGGGCTTCGAGGTAGCCTGGAGGGGGCCGATGCTGGATGCCTTGCATTGGAGGAAGGTCTCGAGGGTTGACGAGGCCGACTTCCACAAGCTAGACGGTGAAGACCCGAAGTTCATTAGCTTCCTTCTTTTTGAGGATAGCCTCCACCGGGCAGGACTTAGCCGACAGCCAACATTAGGTAGGGTGAGGGTTGTGTAGGGAGAGATCAACCTTCACCCTCTTCTTCTTTACTCGTTGTCGGAATTTGCGATTGTTGCTAACTTTATTTTTACTACTGATAGGTGGAAAGATGAAGCCGGATAGTGCTGTCTTGTCGATGCGGTCGTCGCAGAAGAGAGCTATCTAGATCGTAGAGCCGGCACATCAAGAACAGAGGAAGCGGGCGGCGGAACCGGCGCCCAAAAGGTCGAAGAAGCAGTGGACGGTGGAGTCGTCTGTTCTAGTGGTCTCCATCGACTCAGGGGATGACATGCCCCTGACCGAATGCCATAAGGTGATCGTGTCTGAGCGATCTTCAATGGGACAAGCGGCCACCCAAGCGGAAGGGAGGCACTCCTCGTCGGCTGGGACAGTGGCAGCTCCTACTTTTCTGCCACCAGAGATGACTACGACAGTTCACTCGACAACCCAGGGGGCCCTCGTAGGCGAGGGGCCGTCGACTTCCGGTGAGAGGGCTGCTTGGGCCCTAGGAGAAGAAGGAGAGTGCCTACTATGGCACTTGGCTGAGGAGGCAAGGGAGCAGCTCCAGCGGTTCGTCCCTGAGACTGACGGGCAGTCAGTCAACGAGGCGGCAAGCATTTCCCTCCGCCACCTTCTTGGGGTAAGCTTCATTCTCTCGGTCTTCGCTTTCAGCTTACCATTATAGTTTTCCTGACTGTTCATCTTTGTTGGCAGCTCGTCAGGGACAACCTCCTGATGGACCAAGGCTTGGGCGAGCTACTGTATATAAAGGAGCAGCTGACTAAGAGGGCCGAGGTGGCCGAGCTAGTGAGGGGCACAGCACGGACAGCGCTGATAGCGTCACAGGAAGAGGTGCTCGGCTTGAGGGCTGAAGCAGCCATGGTGTCCCCGTTGCAGGCCGAGTTGGATGCCGAAAGGAAGAGAAGCGAGAACTTGCTCGCCCAGAAGGCTGACCGGGAGGCCAGGCTCAAAGAGAAGAAGAAGAAGCTTAAAGCCTTGGCCCGTTAGCTGAAGGTCGAGGAGGCCCATTATACTGATCTGGATCTCTGCTTGAAGGGATACCAAGCATCTGCGGAGAGGTACAAGGGCCTGCTGAAGACGGCTCAGGATCTTCTGAAGATGGCTAAAGAGAAGGCCATCGCCGACTACAAGGCCTCCAAGGATTTCGAGGAGGAGATGAACGAAGCCGGGACCGTCGGCTTCGATTACGGGTACGAAGAGTGCCTGGGGAATGTTAGCAACGCCTTCCCAGAGTTCGACCTCTCATTCCTCCAGCTGCTAAAGCCAGTGGTGGTAGAAGCTTCGGAGGGAGTCGATTCGACCGCCCAAGCGACTGATTCCCCGACGGAGATGATTGCCGAAGAGGCTGAAGAAGCTGGAGTGGGCGCCCCAGCTTGTGCTGAAGTGGAGGTAGCTGGGGGGGCAAAGAGGTTGAAGTGGCCGTTGTAGTACCCCCCGAAGGTCAGACCTAGCTGGTTGTAAAGGTCCGACCTTCACTTTTTGTAAAAGTATTTTTGGATTAATGAAGTAAACTTTTCATCTTAATTGTATCTTCCTTTTGTGCTTTTTACTGCACTGCTCTCTGAAACTTTGCTAAGTATGGGCCAGTCAGCATATTAGAGTGTGCGGTCGGATGTCAGCTCAGGCTAGAGCAACTAGCTTAGGAGTTTTATCCTAAGTGTTGGTCCGTCAGCTTCCGGATGCTGAAGCAGTTGGGGCAGCTATCAGATATCAGCTCGGGTCGGAGCAACTAGCTTAGGAGATTTATCCTAAGTGTTGGTCCGTCAGCTTCTGGATGCTGAAGCAGTTGGGGTAGTGGTCGGATGTCAGCTCGGGCTGGAGCAACTAGCTTAGGAGATTTATCCTAAGTGTTGGTCCGTCGGCTACCGGATGCTGAAGCATTTGGGGCAGTGGTTGGATGTTGGCTCGGGCCGGAGCAACTAGCTTAGGAGATTTATCCTAAGTGTTGGTCTGTCGGCTTCCGGATGCTGAAGCAGTTGGGGCAGCGGTTGGATGTCAGCTCGGGCCAGAGCAACTAGCTTATGAGATTTATCCTAAGTGTTGGTCCATTGGCTTCCAGATGCTGAAGCAGTTGGGGAAGTGGTCGGATGTCGGCTCGGGCCGGAGTAACTAGCTTAGGAGATTTATCCTAAGTGTTGGTCCGTCGGCTTCCGGATGCTAAAGCAGTTAGGGCAGCTGTCGGATGTCGGCTCGGGCTGGAGCAACTAGCTTAGGAGATTTATCCTAAGTGTTGGTTTATCGGCTTCCGGATGCTGAAGCAGTTGGGGCAGCGATTGGATGTCAGCTCGGGCCGGAGCAACTAGCTTAGGAGATTTATCCTAAGTTTTGGTTTGTCGGCTTCCGGACTGGACTGCCCTAGAGCCTTTGCCGACCGAAGTCTGACTTTCGGAAGTGGACTGCCTTAGAGCCTTTGCCGACTAGAGTCGGACTTTCGGAAGTGGGATGCCCTATAGCCTTTACCGACCGAAGTCGGACTTTCGGAAGTGGGGTGCCCTAGAGCCTTTGCCGACCGGAGTCGGACTTTCGGAAGTGGGCTACCTTAGATCCTTTGCCGACCGGAGTCGGACTTTCGGAAGTGGGCTGCCCTAGAGCCTTTGCCGACTGGAGTCGGACTTTCGAAAGTAGTTCGTAGGATAAATGTGAACTTCATTGATAATATTTGCGGAGATTGTCTATATTCCATGGACGCGCCAACTATCGTCCGTCCAAAAATCCCAACCGATAAGTGCTGGCTCGAACCACCTCGGAGACACGATATGGTCCTTCCCAATTTGGGGAAAGCTTGCCTTGCTCCGTCGGCCACGAGATTTTGGCCCTCCACAAGATCAAATCACTGACTCGAAAAGCTCGCGCCTTGACTCGCGAGTTGTAGTACTTTGCCATCTTTTAGTGGCACACCGCCATCTTCATGCTTGCCCGAAGCCTTGTCTCCTTAAGTAAGTCCAGGTCAGCCCTTCGTCGCTCAAAGTTGGCTGGCTCAGCATAGCGGTCGATCCGGAGGGATTGGAGAGAAATTTCAATAGGGATGACGGCTTCACTTCCGTAAGTGAGATTGAATGGAGTTTCGTTGGTAGATGCCCTAGCAGTCGTTCGATATGCCCATAACACAGAATGGAGTTCTTCCGCCCAAAGTCCCTTTGCTTCATTAAGATGGGTATTCAACCCATGCAGGATCGTCCTGTTGGTGACTTCAGCCTCACCATTGCACTGTGGGTGGCTGACCGAGGTAAGTCGGTGATAGATTTGGTACTGCTGACAGAAATCTTGGAACTTGGAGTTGTCAAATTATCTTCCATTGTCAGTGATAATTATCCGGGGAATGCCAAATCGGAAGATGATGTTGTTTTGGATGAAGTTCTCCACTTTGGGCTTCGTTATCTGCGCTAGTGGTTCATCTTCCACCCACTTGGTGAAATAGTCGATAGCCACAAGCAAAAATTTTCGTTGTCCAGAGGTCGGGGGAAAGGGTCCCAGAATATCCATCCCCCATTGTGCAAATGGCCATGGGGCGGTGATCGGAGTTAGCTCACTGGTGGGCCTCCTTTGAATGACGAAGTACCTCTGGCATGCATTGCACCTTCGGACGAAGTCCAATGCATCCTTCTGAATGCTGGGCCAGTAATATCCCTACCGGATGATCTAGTAAGCCAGAGATCTCCCTCCGAGGTGGTCATCGCAAATACCTTCATGGACTTCTCTGAGGGCGTAGTCAGCATCAGCCAGCCCCAAACACTTCAACAGTGGCTGTGAGAATGATCGCTTATATAAGGCGCCGTCAAGGACGACGTACTTGGGGGCTGTCATGCATATCTGTTTGGCCTCTGCCGAATCATCAGGAAGGGTTCCCTTGGCCAAGAAAGTAAGGATTGGGTCCATCAAAGAGGCTTCATGTTCCACCTGATGGATCTTCGTCAGCTCTTTGGCAATGCTGGGATGTCGTAAATACTCCACAAAGGTTCGGTCGAAAGTCTTGCCAGCGATCGTAGCCAGCCTTGAGAGAGCATCCGCCCGAGAGTTTTGCAGACGAGGTATGTGGAGAATTTCAAAGAACTTGAACCGATGGATGAGGCTTTGTACCTGGTTTAAGTACTTTGCTAGGGTCAGATCCCTGGCCTCAAATTCTCCCTTCACTTGGTTGACCACCAGCTGGGAGTCGGAGAAAACTCTAAGTCGGACGATGCCTAGTTCGTTGGCGATCCGCAGCCCCGCAAGGAGGGCTTCATACTCCGCTTGATTATTTGATACTTGAATAAGAAGTGCAAAGCATACTCCAGGTTCTCCCCGTCCAGCTCGGCCATAATCAATCCAGCTCTGCAGCCTGAAAGGTTGGATGCTCCATCCACATGGAGAGTCCAGGCTGGTTCTGTTTCATAAATAGCATCCGCTTCGGGTATTTCGGCCATCCGAGGGGGCATCTCCTGCTTCCATGTACACTCTGTAATGAAGTCAGCAATTACCTGGGCCTTCAAGTTAGATCATGGCTGGAAGGAGATATCAAACTCTCCTAACTTGATGGCCCATTTAGCGAGCTGACCGAATGTGTCCAGACTTCGAAGAATCGCCTTAAGAGGTTGGTCGGTCAGTACCATGATTGGATGTGCTTGGAAGTACGGTCGGAGCTGCTTAGCTGATATGACTAAGGAGTATATTAATTTTTGCATCTTGAGGTACCTCATTTCGGCATAATAGAGGACTTTGCTGATGTAATAGATGGGCTTCTACTGTCCATCCTCTCCGACTCGCACGAGGACGGTGCAGACTGCTTCGTCTGACGTCGAAAGGTAAAGGTATAAGGGTCCCCTTCTGTAGGCTTGGCCAGCAGCGGAGGGTTCTTCAGGTACTCCTTCAATGCCTCAATGGCCGACCGACATTCATCAGTCCAAACAAATCCCTTCGACTGGCGCAGGGTCTTAAAGAATGGCAATGACTTCTCAGTCGACCGGGAGATAAAAAGGCTGAGAGAGGCGATCCGGCTGGTGAGCTCTTGGACCTGCTTTTTGTTGGTCGGATTTGCCATCTCTGTGATGGCTCTGATCTTGTCAGGATTCACTTCAATTCCTCTCTGTGTAACTAGAAAACCAAGGAATTTACTAGAGGTTCCCCCAAAAGTGCATTTTGTGGGGTTCAGCTTCATCCGATGGCGCCTAAGTGCGTCGAAGGATTCTTGCAGGTCCTTGTTGTGGTCAGCCTTACGGAGACTATTCACTATCATGTCATCCACGTAAGCCTCCATGTTTCTTCCCAGTTGTCCCTCGAACACCAGGTTGATCCGTCATTGAAAGGTGGCACTGGCATTCTTCGAGCCGAAGGGCATCATCCGATAGCAGTACAGGCCTTTGTCAGTGACAAAGGAGGTCTTCTCCTCATCTTTTGGATGCATCTTTATTTGATTATATCTGGAAAAGGCATCCATAAAGCTGAGAAGCTGATGGCCAGCTATGACATCCACTAGCTGATCAATCTTGGGTATAGGGAAGCTGTCCTTTGGACAGGCCTTATTGAGATCGGTGTAGTCCACACAGATCCTCCATTTTCCATTGGACTTCTTCACCATGACCACATTCGCCAGCCATTCAGGGTAATGGACTTCCCTAATAAAGTCGGCATCACGGAGCTTCTTCACTTCCTCATCAATAGCTTTCTGTCTTTCAGCAACAAAGCTCCTCTTCTTCTGTCGGATAGGTCGGTAGGCCGGATCGACCTTAAGTTGGTGAGTAATAACTTCCAACGGTATCCCAGGCATCTCCGACGCTGTCCAGGCGAAGACGTCGGCGTTTCTCCTTAGAATGTTGATCAGCTCCGTCTTAAGGTTTTCGCTGAGAGAGCCTCCAATTTGGAGGACCTTAGTGGGATCATCCTCTCGGAGTGGGACAAACAGAATCTTCTCCCCTGGCTGACCGAGGCCGTCAGCTTCATCCCTTGGATCAAGTTGCTCTATGGCAGAACGGCCCTCAGACTATTGATTCAAAATAGTCAAACACTGTTTGGCCATCCGACGGTCTCCCCTCATCACTCCGACCCCGTTCCTGGTTGGGAACATGGCCAACAGATGGTAAGTAGAAACAATAGCTCTGAATTTGTTGAGGGCCGACCGACCTAGAATAGCGTTGTAAGGTGAGGTCATCCGTATGACCACAAAGTTGATGAGGAGAGTTTTCTGGAGAGGCTTCGCCCCAATTGTCATAGGGAGAACTATTTCACCTTCCACTCTGATGGAGTTACCCTCGAAGCCTGTCAGCGACGCGGGAGATTCCAGCAGCATAGATCTGGACAAGTTCATTCTCATAAAAGCATCATACAGTAGCACCTCTATCGAGCTTCCATTATCAACAAGTATTCTCCTTACACCGTAATTGGCAATGACAACCGACAAGACTACAAGATCATTCTCAAAGACATGATTTTCCAGGAGATCTTCATCAGAAAAGATAATGGCATTGGAGCCCCGGGACCTCTTAGCAACATCTGTCCTATCCTTCCAGCCTCCTCTGGATCGTCGATGTAGCATGCCGATGTCTCTGCCAGTTGGTCTTTGATTGGGGAGCTCCACCTCCTCCGGAGGGTTTCTGGCATTTGATGCTTCTGCCCAGTCCCGATGGGGTCGGACATACTTGCGCAGGTACCCCCTCCGAATGAGGTCTTCGATGGCATCCTTCAGCTGCAGGCACTCCTCAGTACTGTGCCCATGGACTTTGTGGAAGCGGCAGAACTTATCCTTGTTTCTTAGGGCAAGAAGGCCCCTCATTGGCTGAGGCCTTTGTAGAAAAGTCTCATTCTCGATCTCGATTCTTCGGGGAAAGTCCCTGGGCTTCGAACTTCAGCGTTGGGCTGACCGTCGACTATCGTTCGGAGGTCAGACTTCGAGAGCTTTGTCGCTCCGCTTCTTCAGGGCCGGCCTTCCTTCAGCTTGGTGTCGACCGGCAGCTTGTTCTTCCGCTAGGGCATACTTCTGCTCTCTGGCTAGCAAGTCGCTGTAGCTTGTCGGATGCTTCTTGTCCAGGAAAATGGTTAGCCTGGATGAGCGAAGCCCTTGCTTGAAGGCCGACATCGCCACAGCTTCGTTCAGGTCCAGGACTTCCATGGTCGTTGAGTTGAAACGGGCCATGAAATCCTAGAGGGTCTCTCCCTCCTTTTGCAGCATGAGGAAGAGGCAGTCGGTAGTCCTCGGGGTCCGACTGCAATCCTGAAATGGAAAAGAAAAAGGGATTCGAGTTGGGAGAAGGAATGGATTGTACCTGGTCGGATGGCGGAGAACCACATCCGGGCGGTCTTCTTGAGGGTCACGGGGAAGGCAATGTAATGGAGAGCGTCGGAGGTGCCTTGGACCATCATGTGGGCCTTGTACCTTGGACCATCATGTGGGCCTTGTACGTGCCCAGATGGTCCATCGGATCAGTGGTACCATCGTAGGGGTCCCCCTGTGGGATCTTGAAGTGGCGAGGAATCGTCTCCGCCAGAATTTCTGCAGAGAATGGGGGACGGGAGTCGTATGCCTATCCCCCTTTAGCCTTCTACCGAAGGGCAATCTCATCAATACGCTGCTCCATGCGCATAATCTTGCTGCTGTAGTCCTTCGGAGGTTCGGCGGCTGGCCGACTGCCAGAGGGGATGGACTCGGCATAAGAAGTCGAGGCAGACCTCGCCCTTTTGCCGTCGATGCGATCTCCAAAAGACCTCCAGGGCTCCGCCGCGGTGGGAACCATGCTGTGGGATCTCTGGCCTTCGACCTCGCACAGCAGCAGTCCAAGGGTTGGTGTAGGAAGCAGCTGGTAGTTGTTGCCGGTTGTCGGCTGCTTCCTGGACCCCCTGAACCGCAGCCATGAGTATCTCGATGCGATTCACCAAAGTTTGAAATTGCTACAGCCCGAAAGTGATAATAGGCTCTGCAGTAGTGGGGGTGGTTGCAACGAAATCATTCTCTCGAAGGGGCTCCTCAGACTTGGAAGGAGAGGTGTCTCTCCTGGCAGTGGCATTTGGAGCTCTTCCCTTAGCCATTTTTTTTTTGTTGAAGTGCTGGATTCCTCCTTTTAGAAGCAAGAATGAGCGGCGCCCTTCCCTCTAGCGCCAATCTATTGCTGCGTCAACTCCTGGACCGGGAACCGGGATGGCTGGATCGGTTGGAGCACTCCTCTCCCGGGTGACCTGTAGAAAAGTCCCTAAGGGTGCCGGTGGTGTTCCGGTGGGGGACCCTCCAATGCCTAAGATAGTAGGAGGTTGAAGGCAACAGAATGGAGGAACCAAAGGATCCAATAGCGTAAGGAGAGGGAAGAGTTCTCGTACCTCCAAACGGGGTCCCCCAGGTACCTTATATAGGCACGAAACAGTCCAAAATTTGTTAGGGGAAAGGCTGGGAAAGACCGATCTGCCCCTAGGTGAATCTGGATAGTGGCCACGTGGTGCGTAGATGCGGTGACACCGTGGAAGTAGTGGAGCAGGGCCGTTGGGATGGCAGAAACCCATTGTAATAGAAAGATGCTTCTGGAGTACCCTGGATGCCAAGGCTTGTTCGTCGGATGTCAGCCATAAGGTGGTTGGTTGGTAAAAGGCCGACCCTCTGAAGAAGAATGATGGGCCGTACCCCAGCAGGAGAGGGTCGTTCAGACCTCGGCTCCATTTGGTCGGACCCCTGGCAAAAGATGATGGGCCATACCCTAGCAAGAGAGGGTCGTTCGGACCTCGGCTCTAGTGGGTCGGACCCCTGGCGAAGGATGATGGGCCATACCCCAGCAGGAGAGGGTCGTTCGGACCTCAGCTCCAATAGGTCGGACCTCTCTCGGTTGGAGCGGCCGGGTCAGACCATAAAATTGGGCCGGTTCTGATAGAGGGCAAGCCGTCATGGTATAACAGGATGAATTCTAGTTCAATGTCACCATTCAAAACATGGTCTCTAATAAAATGATGTCTAATCTCTATGTGCTTAGTCCTAGAATGCTGAATAGGATTTTTTGTTTGATTTATAATGCTTGTGTTATCACACTTGATAGGAGTTGTGCATTGTATAACACCAAAATCTTCTAGTTATTGTTTAATCCACAACACTTGTGCACAACAACTCCTTGTAGCAACATACTCTGCCTCAGCAGTAGAAAGTGCTACCAAGTTTTGTTTCTTGCAGTGCCATAAGATTAAATTCAACCCTAAAAATTGACATGTGCCGCTGGTGCTTTTTCTATCAACTTTACAACCAGCATAATCAGCATCAGAGAATCCAATTAAATTCAAAGATGATTTTTTTGAAAATCAAAGACCTAGATTACCTGTACCTTTTAAATATCTCAATATTCTTTTAACAGCAAGCATATGTGTTTCTTTAGGATTAAATTGAAATCTTGCACATACACATACATTATACAAGATATGTGGTCTACTGATAGTTAAATATAATAAAGATCCAATCATACCTCTATATAGCTTTTGATTGACATTAGATCCACTCTCATCTTTGTCTAATTTGCAGGATGGGCTCATAGGTGTGTTCGTTTGTTTGCTCATCTCCATACCAAATTTCTTGATTTCCTCGATGTATTTGGCTTGGTTGATGAAGATTTCTTCCTTTGTTTGCTTTACTTGAAGTTTAAGGAAGTAATTAAGTTCACCCATTATGCTAATTTCAAATTCTCCCTGTATTAGCTTAGCAAATTCTTTACAAAAACTTTCATTAGTTGCACCAAAGATAATATCATCAACATAAATTTGTACAACAATATATCATTGTTTTTCTTTTTGATAAAAAGAGTTTTATCAACATTTCCTCTTAAAAAATCATTTTCAATCAAGAAAGTGCTAAGTCTATCATAGCAGGCTCTAGGGGCTTGTTTCAAACCATATAAAGCTTTATTAAGTTTAAACACATGGTTTGGAAAGGCATGATTTTCAAAATCCGGTGGTTGTTCTACAAAAACTTGTTCAGCGATAAAACCATTTAAAAATGCACTTTTCACATCCATTTGAAAAAGTTTAAAGTTCATGTAGCAAGCAAATGCAAGTAATAATCTAATAGCTTCTAGTCTTGCTACAGGTGCATAGGTTTCATCAAAATCAATACCTTCTTCTTAACTATATCCCTTAGCCACTAATCTAGCTTTATTTTTAATGGCATTTCCTTGTTCATCTAGTTTATTCCTATAGACCCATTTGGTTTCTATAATTGGGTGGTCTTTAGGTCTATCAACTAATGTCCAAACCTTATTTTTTTCAAACTGGTTCAGTTCTTCATGCATGGCTAACATCCAGTTTGGATCATTTTCTGCTTCTTCTAAAGTGTGAGGCTCTATTTGAGATACAAAGGCTAGGTAATCATGTGCAGTCCTATGTACAGACCTAGTCCTAATGCCTTAAGAAGGATCATCAATGATTAATTCTTTAGGATTGGAAGTAGCGTACCTCCATTCAGTTGGTAGATCGGTATGATCCTTATTTACTGTTTCTTCTCCTTCTTCAATTGGTATTTCTTGAATACTCATATCTTCCATCTCCTTTTTAATGGTATCTGTATCATTGTCAATATACTCATCTTTTGTAGATGGTAAAAGGTTAGTTTCATCAAAGATAACATGCATTGACTCTTCAACAGTAAGAGTCCTTTTATTAAAAACCCTATATACTTTGCTATGTAGAGAATAACCAAGGAAAATAGCTTCATCAGATTTAACATCAAATTTTTCTAGATTATCCTTACCATTATTAAGAACAAAGCATTTGCATTCAAACACATGAAAATAATTGATATTGGGTTTCTTTTCATTCCAAAGCTCATAGGGGGTTTTCTTCAAAATAGGATGGATCAAAACATGGTTTAAATTATAACACGCAGTGTTCACCGCTTCTACCCAAAAGTACCTTGGAAGATTACCTTCATAAAACATTGTTCGGGCCATTTCTTCCAAAGTCCTATTTTTCCTCTCTACAACACCATTTTGTTGTGGTATTCTAGGAGCAGAGAAGTTATGATCAATGTCATTTTCAGTGCAATAATCATTGAAAAATTAATTTTCAAATTCAGTGCCGTGATCACTTCTAATTGATATTATCAAGAGATTTTTCTGATTTGAACCTTTTTGTGAAATTTTCTAAACATTTTGAAAGTTTCATCTTTGTGAGCAATAAATAAAATCCATATAAATCTAGAAAAATCATCTGCAATCCAAGGACATATTTCATACCTCCTAGGCTTGTTGTCCTAGTTGGTCCAAATAAGTCCATGTGAAGTAGTTCTAAAGGTCTAGACATTAAAATCATATTTTTTGTTTTAAACCTCCCCCTAGTTTGTTTACCCATTTGGCATGCATCACAGACATGTTCAAAATCAACTTTAAACTTAGGCATGCCTCTAACAAGATTTTTGGAAATTAACTTGGCAATAGTATGCATGCTAGCATGACCTAATCTTCTATGCCATAATAAACAAGACTCCTTGGTCTTAGCATTCATTGCAACTAAACTGGAACTACTCGTCATGGCAATATCATTTAAATCTACCACATAAATATTTCCAAGTCTATGTCCAATGAATTTACTACCAAAATCAATAGAGTTGGTTACTATACACATAGATGATTCAAAAATAACTTTGAAGCCTTTATCACACAGTTGACTAATACTCAATAAATTATGCTTCAACTTATCTACTAGCAATACATTTTCAATGAAAGTACAGGGGGTTATTTTGATCTTACCAATTTTGATTATTTTTTTCTTTCCATTGTCTCCAAAAGTAACCATACCTGCTTTCATTTCCATGGGATGAACTGATCCTTGTCACCCGTCATATGCCTCGAGCAACCACTATCGAGATACCATCTTTTCTTCATTTTCTGGGCTACAAGACATTCCTGCAAGAAAGTCAAGGAGTTCTTTTAGGTACCAAAGCTAACTTGGATCCTTTCTGGTTAGCAGAGGTGGTTCTTTTGGGAACCCAAGTTTTTCTTGATGTATTATGGACATTTCTAATAATATTGCAATTGAAAGCTTTATGTCCTAATTCCTTGCAAACAAAGCATCTGATTCTAGAATTTTGAAATGTCTATACTTTGAAATTCTAGATGCATGAAATGTAGAGATAGCAGGTTTTGTATTTGAATTCTTGGTAACATATAAAGAAGGTTTTGAAATGGAAGTAGAACCTTTTGTGACAAATGTTTTATAAGGAGTAAACTTGGAAACAAAAGCCTTTTGTTTCATAAATGTAATAGCTGAAATATAATTTGAATTTGAGGAATTAAAACCTATTCTAGCTTTATTACCAGAAATTCTTTGATCTTTAAGAATTAACTCAAGCTTGTTCGTAGATAAAGTTAATTTTTCAACAAGTGGCTTGAGTTTCTCAACCTCCTTTTTCAGCTCATTGTTTTCTTTCAATAAAGTATTTTTTTTGTTATAAAACTCACTGTTCTCAGTTTTCAAAACATTACACTTTTCAGAAAAGATATGAAATTCTTTTTGTAGTAAAGAATTTTTTTATGAAATTTCTTCTCTTTCTTTGAGTAAAGAATCATTGATATGCTTTAATGATCTAATCTTTACTCCTACCTTTTTAAATTCAGATAAAAGATCATAAAATGCAGAATTTAACTCATCAAATATAAATTCAATTTTTGTGTCGGGAGAATTTACCTCATCTTCGAGACCCATTAGATATAGGTTAGCTATTTTCGTGGTCTCTTCTTCTTCAATCGAAGTGGAGTCTTCACTGTCGCTCCACATGGCAACCATCACTTTCTTTTTCTTCTTTCTGAAAAATCTTTTTAATTAAGGATAGTCCAGATGAATGTGTCCTGGTTTTTTACATTCATAGCAAGTGGGGACTAGTTCTTTATCTTTGTCTTTGTCCTTGTCCTTTCCTTTGGAATGTTCTCCTTGTTCATGGAATTTTCTATTAAACCTTCCTTTCTTCTTTCCCATAAACTTTCTGAATCTCCTCACGACCATTGCAATGTCTTCATCTTCAAGATCATCTTCGAAGGAGGAGTCATCTTCCGTCTCTTCATCATCCTTTGATTCTAATGCAGCCTTGAATGCAATTGTTTTCTTCTTTTTCTAATCATCATCCGTTCTATGCTGCATGGCTAGTTCGTGTGTGATGAGAGATCCCATTAATTCATCATTTGATAAAATGTTCAGGTCTTTGGCTTCCTGGATGGCAGTGACTTTAGGATCCAATTTATCAGGAAGTGATCTCAAGATTTTCTGTACTAAATCAGTATTTGAGTATACCCTGCCAAGACTTTTCAAACCTTTAATAATATCTGTAAATCTAGTATACATGGCAGAAATACTTTCATTAGGCTCCATCTTAAACAGTTGATAATTGTGCACTAAAAGATTAATCTTTAAAGTTTTCACTTGAGAAGTTCCTTCGTGGGTCACCTCAAGTTTATCCCAAATTTCGTTCACTGAAGAGCAAATGGAAATTCGATTAAACTCGTTTGAATCCAAAGCACAGTAAAGCAAGTTCATTGCTTGGCATTCAATTTCTCTAATTTCATGTCGTGTTCATCCCAGTCCTCTTCAGGCTTAGGGACATCCACGCCATCAACTTTGATTATGGGGATACTTTGCCCTTTAAGAATGACCTTCCATAATTGAAAATCAACAGCTTGAATATAGATTTTCATTCATGCTTTCCAATATGCATAATTTGTGCCTGTGAAGAGTGGAGGTCTATTGGTTGACTGGCCTTCCACCAGAGATGTACTCATGGGATGAGCCATCAATCTTTACTCTAGTATAATCAGAGACACTGCTCTGATACCAGTTGTTGCCCAGGTGGCTACTCAAGAGGGGGGTGAATTGGGAATTTAAAAATTTAAAGCAAGTAATGTGCAATTAAAAATCCCTTAGAAGGTGTTAGGTGCTGTGACAGAGTTATAAATTGCAGAAGCTAAAAAAAAGTAAAGAAGCATAACACAAACACACCAAATTTATAGTGGTTCGTAGCAACCCAGCTCCTACATCCACTACCCAAGATACCACTTGGGATTTTAACTATATTCACACCCAAATACAGTAGGATTGTTTTACAAGATCATAATCCAAAACCTCTACACTATGGTTTTACAGGATCACCAAAGAAAACCCAACACCCTTTGGTTTTAACAGGCTCACCAAAGAAACCCAACTTGGTTTTACCAGGATCACCAAGAATCCAACACTTGGTTTTTATGAAGACTCATCAAGAACCTATTTAGTTTTTTAACCAGGCTCACCAATAACCCAACAATTCAAAAATTGAATTGAAATAAATGCAACAAAAATGACAAACTCAATTTGTCAGATAGTTGCTAGTGCAGCTTGATGGAAGTCCACTTGAATGCACTTGAATAGGCTTTAATTGCTTCAGTGGGTTCTTCCAAAAGTTGCTTCAAACTTCAAATCAGAGTTGGTGAAGACTTGAAGACTAGCTTGAATGCTCTTATGCTCTTTTGCTGTTGGTAGGTAGAATATTCAATGAAGCTCTCTTAACTTTGAAGAACTTTTCAAAAACTTGTCAAGAATTATCTTTTGGATGTTCAAACCCTTCAAATATAAGGTCTTCCATCACTCAAAGATAGTTAGAGATGTTTTTGACCATTGGGACGTGATTTATGACCATTGGACCACTTTTTGTCATTCAAAAATAAATTCCGGAACTAGCCATTAGGTACCTGGAAATGATGTTTGAGTTGGCTCGGATTCTTTCGAGTTGGCTCGGATCCTTCGAGTCGATAGGTCGAGTCACCAAATCTTCAGTGCAGTCGGCTCTTTATCTCAGGACGCAAAACATCACTCTAGACGAGTCGGCTTTTGATAGCTCGGGTCGACTCGAACTTGAATCTTTGAAAAACTTGAACTTGAGGAGTCGACTCTTTTCAGCTTGGGTCATCTCTTCTTCTCAGGTTCGTAAAACCTCACTCTGGAAGAGTCGGCTTGATGCAGTTCGGGTCAGCTTGCTTTCTCAGGTCTTCAAAATTAGGTCTGGCAGAGTCGGCTCTTTCTGGTTCGGGTCAGCTCGCTTGGCTGTTTTAAGAAATCTTTAGAAATGGAACTCTGGAGGAGTCGGCTCAGACTGATTCCAGTCGACTCGAATTCACTAGAGTTGGCTCACTTTCTGTCAAGTCAGCTCAGATTGCTGCGTTCCAGAATGCTTGTTGCATGCCAGTAAGCGGAGTCGGCTCTTCAACAAGTTGGGTCGGCTCGAGTATCTTCTTCAGGATTTTTCATTTGAACTTAAAGAAAACTCTTGCCAACTCTTTATATTTTCAAGCACACCAACTCAAAACTAATTTCAAGGCACACACACACAGAAGTAACCCTTTTCACATGATTTTGTCTTAGCTTTTTCATCGGGTTCTTCTTTACAAAAATACATTACAACACAACTCAAACAAGAAAACAGAGGTGTAGGAGTTAAAGTTTGAACATTTAATCCATCTTACAAAAACTTGTAAAATACTTGAAGAGTTGTCAGAAATAAATATACATGCTCCAATGTTTGGTTATCATCAAAATAGATTGTGGGGTCAAAACTCTCTGTCCCAAACCTTCAGTAGAAGGTATGCACTCAGAGACCCATCCAAAATTCACTCTATCCCGGAGATCCAATCTTGTAATCTCTCAAGGATCACACAAGATCTCTAACCAAGGAATATGGCGGAGTATGGAGCTTGATCCAGATATGGAGGGTTGAACCTTGAATGTGAACTATTTACCTTGTTCAGCCCTGCCTATAAGCAGCAGCCCCCAAAACCATTAAGGGGGTATATTGAAAGATTAATGAGCAATTTGGGATCTCTTGAGATTCCAAAGAGGTTAGAAGTCCCTTGAAATTCAGTAACAACAATTATTAAATATTGAAATGCCCAGCATTAAATCTCATAACCATTACAGCATTTAATGAAGCATTCTCGAATTTCAACAGTCCGTTAGACAAGTTGACTCCACCATTCGAGTCGACTCAGCTCAAGTCGACTCGTTCAAAAAGAGTCAGCTCGAACAGAAGTTTGACAACACCTTGTCAAACGAGTCCGAAATGATTCCCAATCATTCGCAGGCTAACAAAGCAAGAAGAAACCCTCAGTGTGTGACCCCATAGGTTCAAACATTAAATCGGTAGCACGAAAACATTTTCAGTACTAGCCAAAGTTGCCATCTAGCAATGACACCCAGCATCCAGATAGTTGAAGGTTGCAGAGCAACATGAACTTGTCGAATATGGAATAGCATTGAACTTAT
This sequence comes from Areca catechu, assembly GCA_021397845.1. Taxonomy (NCBI): domain Eukaryota; kingdom Viridiplantae; phylum Streptophyta; class Magnoliopsida; order Arecales; family Arecaceae; genus Areca; species Areca catechu. The sequence continues at coordinate 117,787,638 of CM038052.1, forward strand.
TCCTTGAACCTCCTAATGTCTGGATGGCTTAGGGTTAAACTGCCCAACCCTAATCAGTCCATCTCAATATGTCTCAAACAAAGAATCCTTGTAACTCCTTACAAGGATTATGGCATATTAAGCATTCAATCCAAACCATTTGGAGAGGTCAATCCTATCTCGATCCTACTATTGCTATGCAAGTACTTGACTGTACCCAGCAACCTTCCATCACCGGATTAGAAATCCTGGTAGTCTGGCACCTAAGCACAATGAGTTTCTTGCAAGCTGCCATAATGATCTCAAGTCAGAGTAATAATTTATGTCCACATTCTAATGCAAGACTCCTCTTCGGCAAAAAGAGAATCTGGCATGAGAGTTACATTCAGTGAAGTGTCAAACATAACACCTGATGTCATACCAGCATCTCCATGCTACTTGGTTAAGAGGATAATCAATAGATATGACATCAACGACCTACTCTTGATACACCATCATCTTGAAACAACATATCCTTTGGTCACGAATCAGTTTATGAACTATACAATATATCCTCTATATATTGCATACAAGATAGCTCAAAGGACATCATCACACAAGAGTTTAATTAGGAAGATAACATATGATGAACAACCAGAATAAACATTTTATTCAATTCAATAATTCATATACATATACATGAGTTGCACAACCGTCTACTGCCTAGACGATTGGCTTTGGGATACAATTCCCAACAGATGTAGCACAGTTGAATCTGAGGCAATGATCATATCTAGATTTGAGCTGGTCTACATACGGACATCCAGTGAGAATTGTTTCAATGGAAAATTCACTGCCTAGAAGAAGCTTATCAAATTGCTAGGGAATTTGATACATATCAGAAGGAACTCTTGATCAGTCAACCAAAGTCCAAAAGGAATAATACATCTTGACATATGATGGGGGACAAATTTGATGAAATGAGTGTGTAGAGGTGTGATCTACTCACTTAACATTATCATACAAGAATTTGAGCTCCAAATATGGTCAAAATTATGCATAGAAGAGATGAAGAACATCAATATGAAAACTAAGTAAGCAGAATTCTGAATACCCTTTTGCAAGCTTTCTTTCAAGAAAATAAAAAGTAAGATCTAACGGCATAGAATCTCTCAAACTAGGCTAAGCTATCCTTAAAAACCTCAGACCCATGGATCAAGAGGGTCTTCTTCACAACAATGAAGAAGATCAAAGGTTAAAATGGAAGGATAGCACTCATCGCTTAAGAATTGAAGTCTAGGGACAAGATCTACACTCCCAACTTAGAACTTACCTTTGGAGCTTGGTCCTTGGCATGGAGCCTTCATCATCAGCTTCTAACCATTAAGAAAAACCTATAAATGATCCAAAGTAAGGTCGTGGTGATGATGAATTGAAAGAAAATGAAAAATTCAACAAAAGAAAGTGAAGGGATTTGAAGAAGGTTGCTGAATTTCTTGGGAGCACTTCTCCTTCTTCTTGATCTTCTTGGAACCTTGGTAGAATGGCTTAGGAATGGAACTTTGAGCCTCTCAGCCTCTCCCTAAAAGAGTGACCTAGGTCTAATGGTGAGGGAACTAACACTCAAACTCAAACAAAACATTCAAACTCAAGGAGAAAACAATGGAACTCGGCAAGGTGGAAGAAGAACCAAACTAAGCTTTCATTCATTCATAGGCTTTTCAATTGCTTTACATAAGGGGACCTTGGTCCTATTTATAGGCCAAGAGAACCCATAAGTGGAGGCAAAAGGGAGGATTAAGTGCTAACTAATCCATGTTTAGTTGGCAACTAATTACTTTATCAAACTCAAAGTACTGATCTATTTTCTTCTCCCAATCGACATACACCTCAGGCTTTCCATCAAAAGTGGGTGCATAGGGTCGATTGCTCCTAAAGACTCTCTCATCTTGATCTACAAAGCCTTGACGGGGATATCTAAGTTTATACTCAGGGGTGAGATCATGACAATGGACTCTTGGATCAATAGGAGGTGATTTAGGATTAGTACGGGTTAAGCGATCTTTTTCGATGTTCCTGATTTGATTATTCACTTGCCTTAACTCTTTATTCATTGATCCTAATTAGTTAGTTAGGGTATCAAAATTTTCAATCAGGGTCCTCATAAAGAATTCAACATTGGGGGGTCCATGGATAAACTAGACTGAGGGTGGGACTTTGGTATAGAGGTTTATAGGACACAGTACACAGATAAGCAATACAAGGGACAAGTAAAACCTAACTTTAGGGCTCCTAGACCTAGAATTCAAAATGCAGGACTTGACTTGGTACTAAATAAAAATGCAATTATCCTGTCCATTGGCCAGGTAAAAGGTGGGAATGTGGGAGGCCCCCCTTGCTCTCACGAGGACACAATTAAAGAACCGCAAGTCCACTTAAGACGTTTGCCATTGGATCTCTAGTCTTAGACACCAATTTCAAGGAATAAGTACAAACTCAAATAATACTTTGTCTTATCTTGCACTTGAACTCGACTCGTGGGTGTCCATAGTTTTGGTTCCTACTCGATTTTACTTATGGCTTAGGTCAATGCAAATGTAGGTGATTATTTTGGGCTAAGAAAAGGTAATGACCTCCTTCCCTTATGTAATATTGAATGCCCTTAAGATAGTTTAAAAATGGATGCAAACAATTTTAGCAAAACAAGGAGCACAATCAACTAGACTTAGCACAAATACATGAATTTTTTTTAACCCAATTTTGAGATTTAAAATAATGTAAATTTAAATTGGATAATTAAAATCTTGAAGCCTAGATCCCAGCAGTCAATTTTAAAATTTTAAATGTCAAAATTGAATTAGAAAACTGATCCTTGGAGATAAAGTGGTTAAAATATAATTTTCAGCTTCTAACTAACCTCCAGCTAACCTGAATTTGAAAATTTGAAATTTTAAATTTTAAAAATCCAAAAATTCAAAATAAAACCAAATTAGTTAGATCTCAGACCTGAAATCTTGGATTTTAAATTTTTAATTCAAATTAATTCAAATTTTGGTTGAGAATGTAGTTTGAAAATAGTTGCTAGAAGGTTCCAATAGTTTAACTAACTCTTAACAACCTGAATTCAAATTTTGAATTCTGAATTCTAAAACCTTATAAAATTCAAAATTTTAGTGGGAAATAGTAAAATTTGAAGTCTAGATCTCAGATATAAAATTTGAAACTTAGAAAAAAATATTTTTATATTTTTTTTTGAAAATTAAATGAAATGGAAGGCAGAAACATAATTTTAGAAAGAATTTCAGAGACAACCTAAGAACTCGTATTTTTAATTCCAAATTTATAAATCCTATTTTTCTGAATTTTATATTTAAGATACTAACGTCTAAGGTACTGAAGAGTATTTTTTTGGATTTTTTTATTTTTTTAAAAATTACAAAAAGTCATGAAAATCTCGAATGATGGTGGGACAGAATTCCAGCAACTTGCAAAGCTTAACCTAGAAACAAGGCTCTGATACCATAAATTGATGGGCGACGAATTTGATGAAATGATTGTGTGGAGATGTGATCTACTTACCTAGCATCATCATACAAGAATTTGAGTTCCAGATATAGTCGAAATTATGCATAGAAGAGATGAATAACTTCAATATGAAAACTAGGTGAGCAGAATTCTAAACACCCTTGTGCAAGCTTTCTTTGAAGAAAATAAAAAGTAGGATCTAAGGGCATATAATCTCTCAAACTAGGCTAATCTACCCTTAAAAACCTCAGATCCATTGATCAAGAGGGTCTTCCCAACAATGAAGAGGATCAAAGCTTAAAATAGAAGGATAGCACTCATCACTCAAGAATTGAAGTCTTGGGACAAGATCTACACTCCCTACTTAGAACTTACCTTTGGAGCTTGGTCCTTGGCATGGGGCCTTCGTCATCAGCTTCTAACCATCAAGAAAAACCTGCAAATGATCCAAAGTAAGGTTGTGGTAATGAAGAATTGAAAGAAAATGAAAAATTCAACAAAGGAAAGTGAAGGGATTTGAAGAAGGTTGCTGAATTTTTTGGGAGCACTTCTCCTTCTTGATCTTCTTGGAACCTTGGTAGAATGTCTTAAGAATGGAACTTTAAGCCTCTCACCCTCTCCCTAAAAGAGTGACCTAGCTCTAATGGCTAGGGAACTAACACTCAAACTCAAACCAAACACTCAAACTCAAGGAGATAATAATGGAACTCGGCAAGGTCGAAGAAGAACCAAACTAAGCTTTCATTCATTCATAGGCTTTTCAATTGCTTCACATAAGGGGACCTTGGTCCTATTTATAGGCCAAGAGAACCCAGAAGTGGAGGCAAAAGGGAGGATTAAGTGGAATTTTGGAAAGAAAGGTCTTCATTAGTTAAATTTCTTTGGCTTGCATGTCTCAAATGGAAATGGTCTTGACTTGCTTCATATAATAGGGGCTCTTCATCTTAAATAGGTGAAACTAGGAGCCTTCAAGATGCTTCATGAGGTTGGGCTTCATTTTCATAATTTTGAGTGGAACCTGAAAAAACTGGACTAGCTACAAAACCAGAGATTGTTAGCTTGCAACTTCTTCCTCTTGCCAATATCCCCATTAACATAGGCCTAGTTCTTGTCAGATTCCTTCAAACAAACGAACTCCTATTATCCCAGTAGTTTGTTAAGAAGAAATCCTTGAACCCATTAAAGATCTAAACGTAGAAATATATGAAGCTAAATTCAGTCTCATAAATGAAAATAATTAAGATAAAGAAGAGACTAAGCCCACTGAAAAATTAGAGAAAAAATCTTCTGAACCTGTTGAAGAATTTAAAGACAAAATAGAATCAAAGTCTTGTCCAAATGAAGGGCTAGAAAGAGATGATCCTAAACCTATTGAAGATTTTAAGGAAGAAGTTTATGAAGCTGGGTCTAACCTTATGGATGGGTATGAACAAGAACAATTGCTTGAGGATAAAATAATTACCCAGCCTAAAGAAATCAACAATGGGAATAATCAACTTGAAGAAAATGAAGTCCAGGGACAAAACGATGAAGAGCAATCCGAGGAGATAATAGAGGACCCAAAATTAATCAATATTAAGGACTTAGATCAGAGATTAATGAAGGATCATCTAATGGGGTATTGACCATCAGAGAAAACCTAGAACCAATTCCAAAGAATCAACCCCAACAAATTGTAGAACGATTAAAGGATTATTAATATGTATTCCCTGAAAGTTGCCTTGAGCGTGATTCACCCTTATGGAACATCCCCAATCCTAGTCCACCAAGCTGGGACATCCACCATACCATTGATCTGGTCCCAGTAATATTCAACAATTACTTTTGGAAGACATTATGGCATTTATTAGGCACCAAATTAAGATTCACTGCCACCTACCTAAAGTTGTGTGCCAGAGCCTTCAAAGTCATTTAGGGGAATATTGGAAATTAAGAACATTTGTTTTCTAGCCCAACAATAAAGTTTAGTCCATAGATAATAAAGTCTATTTGAGCTTATTTTGTTTTTGGTGTCATTTGTGTTTTGCCATTTGAAGTCATTTATGTTTGTCTTTTGCCATTTAGTATCATCTGTGTTTGTCTTTTGTCATATGATGTTATTTGACCTTTCCATGCATAAGTGTCCATGACTGCGAGGTCATATGCATAGCATGATTAGGAAGAAAATTTGAGCAATGGAATTAACTAGCATATGGCTAAATTTTCTTAAGAGTTTTCATGAAAAGACTACATGAAATGTTGCAAACCTGTGGTGTAGGTCCTATTCAAATACCAAAGAAATTTGGAGCTAATACTCATGTGCTTAAGTTACCATCCGACTTTTGTATAAGTTCCACTTTCAATGTTTCAGACCTAGTAGGGTAAAGGAACCAACTATGATACCTAGTAAGTATTTTTGGACTTAATCCAATTTTTGAGAGTGAACCAACCTTGAGTGTCTACTAGCCCCACTACCCAAATCAGTGAGATAGGAATGAGCAAATCTGGATAATAAGACTATTATTACCTAAAACAAGGACTATCTACACTATTTGGTTCATTGGCAAGGTCGACCTAAATCAGAAAACTCATGGATCACTAGAGAGAATCTTCAAAGGAATAGTCCAAACCTACTAGCCTATTACCAAAGTCAAATTGACCCGTACTCGACAGGGTCAAGTTTCTCTCCACCGCAAGAGAATTGATGGGGACATCAAGCAAAGGCAAATAGATTTCAAGCAAATCTTGCAGCTATGAAGGTCTTCTAATCAACATACCCATGGAGAAAGCAAGTCCACCTCATGGAAGCTAAAAGAAAGCCCCAGCACTCAAGCAACTCACTTTTAAAGAAGCTACTTAATAAGGACATTGGCAAGAAGAAAAAACTACAAACTAACAATCTTTGGTTTTAGTCCAATCTTTTTTTTCAGGTTCCCAAAAATATATGAAGAAATCCAACCTTATGAAGCACCTCTTGAAGACTCCTAATTCCATTTGAAGGAAGCAAATATGAAGTGTTCAAGTCCATAAAAAAAACTAGTGAAGACCCCTTCTTTTCCAAGTCCATGGGCTGGCCAAGATCATCTACATTAAAGCGCATCTTGGACCAACCAAGCTATGAAGCATTCATCTACTTTGGAGCCTATTGAAAGATCAAAATTAAAAGGACATGTGGAAGGATTGGATGAAGACAAATGTTTCAAGTAGATGGCGACACATGGAGCTTCTAGGACTTTCTCTTATTAGGATTAGTTAGACTAGGAACTAATCATGTAATTAATTACCAACTAAATCTGAATTAGTTGGCTCCTTAACCCACCCATTATGGCTGCCCTTGGCCTATAAATAGGACCAAGGCCTCTTGTTGTAAAGCAATGAATGATATGAATGATTTGAGTTGAATGAAAATTTTCTTGTTTGAGTTATCTTCCATCTTGCCAAGTTCTCTTGAGTTCTTCCTAGAATTTTGAGTGTTTTTCTTTAAGTTTGAGTTGGAGTGATGAGTTTGATCTTGAATTTGAGTGAGTGCCTTGAGTTTGGAGGGCCAAAGTTCCATTTCCAAGTTTGTCTACATATGATCCAAGTAGTCCAAGAAGAAGAGGAAGTGCTGCCAAAAAATTCCAGCAACTCTCTTCACTTCTCTTGTTGATTCATTCCTTTTTTTTTCCTTAATTTCTTTGAATTTCAACTTACCTTGACTCTTTATAGGTTTTTCTTGGTGATTTGAAGATGAAGATGAAGGCTCCATGCCAAGGATCAAAGCTTCAATGGTGAATCCAAGAAGGGAGTGTATATCTTGTCTCTAGCCTTCAATTTTTGAGTAGTGAGTACTTTTCTTCCATTTGAGCTTTGATTTCTCTTCATTGCTGGGAAAAGATCCTCTTGATCCTTAGATTTGAGATTCTCAAAGGTAGCTTAGCCTAGTTTGAGGATTTCTATTCCCTTAGATCCTCTCTTTTATTTTTTTGAAAGCAAGCTTGCACAAGGGTATCAGATTTTCTGCTCACCTAGTTCTTAGCTCGAAATTCTTCATCCCTTCTACCCATAAATCTGGCTATATCTGGAGCTCTAATGCTGATATGTTGCTGCTAAGTAAGTAGATCACATCTCCACACACCCATTTCATCAAATTCATCCCCCATCACTACTTCCATGAGCTGACTCAAGAAGGAGAGCCCCAATTTTAAAGTGTTGACTCATGCACCTTGAGTTGACTCAACCTGTACTTGAGTCGACACTTCATGCACCTTAAGTCGACTCAACCTGTCCTTGAGCCGACACTATCCCTTTGTCAAGCAATTTTTCCATGCCACTTGGGAGATCATCAAGCTTTTTTTATTTACCACTTGAGAGTTTATTGGAGCACCACTTGAAGCACCACTTAAAGCACACTTGAAGAGTCTTAGACGTCATCCCTTATGACATTTGAAAGTTCCATGTTGATTTCACTTGGAAGCATCCTTGGATGCTATGTGGAAACATCTCATGCCACCACTTGGAAGATCACTTTTATTGAAGACACATGGAAGAATCCCTTGATGACACATGGCAAGCTAAGAAGGCGCCACTTGGAAGTTTGTTGCAACCAAAATTTGTTATTAACCATTTTTTGTTGGAATAGTTAAGGCCACCAAATCTAGTGCTTAGCATAACTAATCCATGGATTAGTTATATTTTAATCTTTTTTAGATGAATTTTTTGGAATTTTTTTGGCCTATAAATAGGGCCAAGCCTCCCATCTTGTATTCATTCCATTTAAAAATGAAATTGATATAATATTGAGTTTGGTTTTCTTCTTGAATTCTAGTCTAGTTTCCTTGTCTGGAGAGGGTGAGATGTCCTTTAATCTAGCTAGTTTTCTTCATTCCCTAGTCCTAGAACAAGGTCAGTCCTTGAGGGAGAGGGTGAGAGGCCCATTTGATGCTTCAAAGAAGCCCTTCCAAGGTCTTTGAGGTGCGTAACAAGAGGAAGAAGAGAAGAGCTTGCCACCTATCTTCAAGCCATTCCCAAACTTCCCTTCCTTTGTTTTCCTTTGATTTATTTCCTTCCATCTTTGTTTCCACGCCCTTATTGCTGGTTCATTGTAGGTTCTCTCAGGGATTCGAGTTGATGATGAAGATTTCTTGCCATAATCCAAGTGCAAGGTAAGTTTATAAGTTGAAGGAGTTCTAGTCTTACCATCTATCCTCTTTCCTAGAGTGTTGTGTGAACTCTTCCACTAAAATATTTTAGCCATCATTGTTGGTAGGAAAACTCTTCATAAGCTTCATTAGATCTGATTATTTGAAGGTTAACTTGTCCTAGTAGTGATGGTTTCCTTGCCATGAAGATCCTAATATTTGTTTTAAACTAGATCTACATTGTGGGTGTTGTAACTTAGATCAACTAGTCTCCTTATGAAAATTCTTTCTTTGGATTAATTTAGCCCATTTATTTAATAATTAATTGCTCAAGTTTGCTTACTAGTTAGCTTGAGAAAACTTTCCATCCATTGTTTCATTTTTATCCCGCATCAGATGAGGAAGTCATTAAGTCATCTAATTTATTGGGAGTTGTTAGATTATCTTAACCCAAACCAAAGAACAAGAGGATCGGTGTAGGACCAACATCCTATAGATATTTGTGAAGTTAGGGAAAAAGGTATGCAAGATCATCATTGATAGTGGGAGCTGTGTTAATGCCATCTCAATCAGTGCTATCAAAATCCTAGGCTTATTTGCTGTTCCCCATCCCAACCCCTATAAGATATCCTGGATAGACTCAACTTCCATCCCCATTAAACTTAGATGCTAAGTCATGATCCAACTACAATCATATCAAGAAAAGGTATGGTGTGATGTCCTTCCTATGGGAGTTAGCAGTATCATCTTAGGTCAACCTTGGTTATATGACCATGATGCTACCCTGTATGGTTGATCAAATTCCTGTTCCTTTAACCACCGTGGGAAGAAGTTTGTGATAAATCCAACCCCACCTAAGGATAATATTAAAAAGGGATCTAGTAACCTAAAAGAGAAGAAACCAGGATTGAATCTGATCAATGCTAAAGAACTAGAGCATGAGATCACTGAGGGTTCACTAGTTTGGATTTTAACTATTAAGAAAATTCATGATCAAACCCAGAAAAAACACCCTCAGGAGGTAGTAGAGTTTTTGAAAGAATTCCAAGATGTGTTTCTGGAAGAGCTTCTTGATCAACTACCACCTTTAAGGGACATACAACATGCTATAGATCTAGTCCGAGGAGCCACTTTGCCTAATCTCCCATATTATAGGATGAATCCCACTAAGGACTTAGAGTTACAAAAATAGGTTAGAGAACTCCTCAAGAAGAGATTTATTAGGGAAAGTTCGAGTCCATGTGCAGTACTTTCCCTTTTAACCCCCAAGAAAGATGGCACTTGGAGGATGTGTGTTGATAGTCGAGCCATTAATAAAATAATAGTTAAGTATCATTTTCCCATTCCCTGTTTGGATGATATGCTAGATATGATGGCCGGAGCAACTATTTTTTTAAGGTTGATCTTAAGAGTGGCTATCACCAAGTTAAGATCAAACCTGGGGATGAGTGGAAAATAGCTTTTAAGACTAAGGATGGCCTTTATGAGTGGGTAGTGATGCCTTTTGGATTGTCCAATGCTCCTAGCACTTTCATGAGGATCATGACCCAAGTCCTAAGAATGTTCATTGAAAATTTTTTATGATTTATTTCAATGATATTTTGATCTACAATAGGACTAAGGAAGACCACCTAAGCCATATCCGACAAGTCTGTCAAGCCCTTAGGAAAGATAGCTGATGGGGACATCAAGATCAACCCTAGTGCACTATGGATCCCTGAATTTTGAGTCCCTTAACCAATTTCTAGATTTTATCTTTGCATCCAATAATCTGGCTATATTAGCGCTTTGAGTCCTGTAAGTAGGGATGGAGTCATCTGAGTCATTTGAAGTCCTGTAATAAGGGTTCTATCATGTGATCTAATTGCAGCCCTTTATGTTCGGTAATTAAAATTTTACTCGGTTAAGCCCGATTGTGCTCATTTGAGTCCTGTAATGAAGTCTAATTTTGAGTGTACCAAGTTTTGTAATAAGTACCCTATTGAGTCTTGTAATAAGTTGAGTTGTCTCAACCTCGTGAGTCTAATTGAGTCCTGGAAGTTTATGTTAGTCCAGTCTTGAACAAGAGGAGGATCACCAATCAAAGCCTTCACCAGGCCCTCCCAGGTCAGAGCAGAGTCCAAGCCCATGGAGCCTCCACACTTGAAGATACCTGGCACCCCAAGAATATTCCTTCTTCCAGGCATCCCAGCCTAGAAGCCCTCTCAAGCCCAGAGGCCCAGAAAAAGATGGCGCCCCAGGCCTACTCCAGTACAAATTGAAATGGGCACCCAGGGTTTTCCCAATCCATGCGCCAAGCCTATTTGGAAGCTGCCCAAGCCCACTTGATGATGCCCCATTTGGTGCCCAAAAGTCCACAAGAAGGCACCCAAAGTCCAAGTCCAATCCAAGGAGGCATCTTACCCCATGAGGGGTCCTTTGACCAAGTCCAAGAAGGAGATAGAAGTCCACAGTCTAGTAGGAATCAAGTTTTAATTCTATTCAAATTATGTACTCCTAGTCCTAAGTCACTTTATAATTTTCTTCCTAATCAAACTTTGTAATCCAATCCTAACAAGGAGAGGACCTGGGTTAGCATATAAATACCCCACCCCTCCACCCTCTTGTAAGAATGAATGAATTATGATTAATGAAAAGTTGAGAGTTTTTTTGCATAACCTTTGCCTTTGTGCATCAACCTCCATGTGGGAGTGAGTGAGAGACCCGTTAACCTTTGCTCTTTGAGCATCGAGGGGTGTGAGACCCTATTTATCAAAACCCTAGCCACCCTGCTTCTTCCACCTTGGATGACCAACAATCAAGCTTTATCTTGGCCGCACCTGCTATTCTCTTTTCCTTTCTTCTTTCAGCAATTCATCCCTTTTGTCATTTGTTTTCAAATCCTCCTTTGGTGTTTTACAGGTCCCTCAAGTTTCACAACTTTAGGATTCCATTTGCCTAGCCATCGGGTTAGCGGATAAAAAGCTGATAGATCCGCAAGTTTTTTGGCTTGACTTTCCAGGCTACATCCGGGAGCGAGGAGTGATCTCTTCATGGAAGCAGCAGCAATCATTTCTAGGTACACACCCCTTAGCCCTTTAGATGAGTTATTGCAGAAGAGCTAGCCCTACCGTGATTTCTTAGCCCTAGCGGTCCTATTTTTATCTCTTTTGAGGGTCTTTTTGCATGCTTGCAGTTTAGAATTTCTATTGGATGACCCTATTATCTATTTGACATGAAATTTGGGAATTAAAATCCTAACTTAATTTTAAATCTACAAAAATTCTCTTGCATGCTAATTAGTTCCCCATCATTTGGTATCAGAGCACTTTTAACGCTAATATTTTGCATCCCATATTTCCTATATATTGTTTGTTAAATTAATTGTTTCTTCATATTGGTATTTCAAAAGAATCTGATTCTTATTTTTTTGGCTTCATCATATTTGACTCTTATTTATTAGTAATTTTTATAATTTATTCCAAATGATATGTTTTCTAAACGCCTATTTTTCTGCCCTAGAAGATTTCTGCATCCTATCATCTACATTAGGTGTCTGAGTTTTGATCTGTTTTACCATCTTAGGCATTTTATTTTTTATCTAAAATACTCACAGAATACTATCTTTTCAGTCCTAATAATTTTAGTTATTTTTAATTATTTTTACAAAAAATATAAAAATATAAAAATCTGCATCTTTGAAACCCTAACTAGAACCTAAGTTTTCTGCACATAGTGTGAAACCCTAGGTGTTGCATCATCATCCGAATTTTTTTATATATGAAATTTAGTAGGGATCATCATCACTGTTAATTCTCTATCTTGAAAATTTTTGGAATTTTTCTCCTTTGAAAACCATAATAATTCTCCAACAAAACAGACCCATAATTTTAGTTCTGCATGCCTGACTAAACCAAACCTAATCAGCTATCAAATCCCACCTTACCAAAACAATTTTGTATGTAACTTAACCAACTCAAATTTTAGTTGCCACCTCATAAAAAGATAAAAAAAAAAAATTAATTTTCTATTTTGTTATTAGACTGCATCAGGGTCATTGATTATGCATCATCTCATCTAAACTAATCTTAAGGGCAATTTGCTATCTCAGATCAGGGTAGGAGGTCATTACCTGTCCTGAGCCCAAAACAACCACCTTGCAACCGTATCCAAATCCTTAATCAAAATCAACTAGCAACCTAATTTTCTTTAGTGAGCTAGGGACACCAACAGGTCGGGTCCGATTTGTGTGGGTAAACTAGTGCATTCAATTCCTCAACTATTACTAGAAACTAGTATCTAAAGCTAGAGGTCTAGAGGCAAACTCCCTAAGTAGACTGGTGGTTACTTAATAAGCACCCTATTATAGCCAGTGGGAGCCTCCCACCACCCACCTCTTACCTGGCCAGTAGAAGGATTAGTTGCTAAGTTGAGTGTAAGTTGAGTCGACCCATTCAACTTTGGCTCTAGGTCTACCAAACTCTAGAACATGCTAACCCTTGTGTACTTGACTGCATCATAGTCCCTTGATTGATTGATTGCATGACCATTAGATTAGGGACTCAGTACCAGTAGTCTAAACCCCTAACTAGTGTGACCATGGAGCCCAACCTTGAGATCTTCTTTAGGACCATGAACGATCGATTTGACCGAATGAACCACATGTTTGACCAATTGATCCAATCGAATAACCAAACAACCCATAGGTTCGACCAGGTAGTAGATCAATTAGGAAACCTAGAGAAAACCTCTAAAACCCATGCCAGACCTAAACCTGAGTCCAATGCTAGGGAAGCCCAATACCTTGACCCATACTCGGAGCCCAACCCTAGGAGAACCTCATACCATGACCCATACTTGGAGCCTAATCCTAGGAGAGCCCCATACTCTGACCCATACCAGGAGCCCAACCCTAGGAAACCCAATCATGATTTCTTTGACCAGGATAAGAGAGCCACTAGGTACATTATGTTAGAAGTATCTAAATTTGGTAGTTATCCTAAGTTTGAGGATTATCTTAATTAGGAAAGAGATATGGATCGGTATTTTTAGCAGGAGCGAATGTATGGGAGATGTCAGTTCGAATATGCTAAACGTAAGATAGTTTGCTAGGCTAAGATAGACTGAAATGTGTTTGAAAGAATGTCTAGACTAAAAGGAGAAATGCCCATAACTACCTAGGAAGCCATGAAAACCAAATTTAAGGAAAAGTACCTACCTAGATCCTATGACTCTAGATCCTATAACTCTAGATCCTATGCCTCTAGAACCTATGCATCCACATTCTATGAGCCCAGTAAACCCATAACCCATGGAACTGAACCCAGAAGATCGATAACCTATAGATCTAATTCCAAATCCTATGAACCTAGTTCCTAAGCACCCAAATCCTCTGAACCCAGATCCTATATACCCATGTCCTATGAGTCCAGGGAACCCATAACCCATAGATCCGAATCCATATCCTATGAGCCCAGGGAACCCATAATCCATAGATCTGAGCCCAGTATCGCATTAATTCCTATGAATGATAGGAGTGAGGACCTAAAGTTCAAATTGATTGCATTGATATTCAAGATTTAGAGTACCCCAGGTTGAGGAGCTAGAGGAGAATAAGAGCAAATCACCATAGGTTCAGAGAAGACCCAACATCACGTGCTTTAGATGCCACAAAACAGGGACACTATGCTAGCCAATATCCAGCCAAAGCCTTACATATAGGAGAGCTAGAAGAGGAGAAGTCCGAACCCATTACTGAGCCTAAAGAAGAGCTGTATGAGGCTGATCCAAGATTGGTGGAAGAGTATGAAAATGATGAACCCATTGAAAATTTAGAGAAAGAAACTCCTGAGCCCACGAAAAATCTAAAGAAGACACCTATGAGTTGAGTCTAGTAGAGGAATGTGAAGAAGAAGAGCAAGATAGTGAACCCATTGAGGAATCAAAGAAAAAAGGTCCTGAACCCACTAAAGAATTTGGGAGGCAAGTGACTGAGCCAGGATCGAACATAGTTGATGAGAAGGAGGGTTCACCAAAATTATCCATGGAGGAGGTCCAGGAACCAATCCCTAAGGAACAATATGAAAAAGTTGATATTATTTTAGAGGACTTTCCAAGTAAGCTTCCCAGAGACCTTCCTGACGACCTTCCACCAGTAATGGATTCCCAGCCTACTTTAGAACTAGTGCCTATAAACCACTCTAGTGCCAAACATGTGGTTAGGACAAGCACCCAGTTAATTTCCCTTAAGCATAGGAGCCTATAGAACCATGTCTACCTTAAGGACTTCCATGATACAATCCATGTCCTACAGTTCTGGAGAGAATATTTACTGTCCCTAGGAAACTTACGGTACCCATACCACAAGACTTTTAGGTTTTATGATTCCCAGAAAATTTTAAGTTTGAACCTGAAAGGTGGATCGAGTTTTGGATTTATATCTTTAACATAGGGGACGAAGTAAGAATAAACACTGAAGTGCTACATGGTTTCAATTCTAAAAGACTCTTAGGCCTAATCCCACTATTCACACTAGCACAGATCATTGCATAGCATCTGCATCTGGACATTAACATTCACTTGAACACTAATAATAACATGGCTAATTCCCGATATCAAGTCAAAGAGTATGCTAAGGGAGATCATGTAGAGATTAGGTCTAGACCTGAGTGGTTTCCTCTAGAAACCATTAAGAAGCTACATGCCTGTGAAGCTGGACCCTTACAAGTGATAAGGAGAGTTGATCCTAGTGCCTTTGTGCTTATGTTACCCCCAGATTTTGGCATTAGCTGGACTTTCAATATCTCGAGCCTAGTTGTGCATAGGGCACCAGCAATGATACCCAGTGAGATTTATGGACCTCACCCTATTCTTGAGAGAGAAACTTTACGTGAGTATCCACTAAATTACCCTGGGAGAGGAATACGGATTGAGCGTGACCTGGATGGCTAAGCTGTTATGACCCAGGAACAAGGCTATCCATATTGCTTGGTCCGATGGCAAGGCCGACCGAACTCTGAATGTTCATGGATCCCTCAAGAGGACCCGTAGCTCTACGACCCAACCCTTTTACCTACACCAGATTGACTCTTACTCGATAGGGTCAAGTTTCTCCCACCCTGGGATAATTAATGGGGACTTCAGGATCAACCATAGTTCACTATGGGTCCCTGAATTTTGAGTCCCTTAACCATTTTCCAGATTTTATCTTTGCATCCAATAATCTGGCTATATTAGCCCTTTGAGTCATGTAAGTAGGGATGGAGTCATCTGAGTCATTTGAAGTCCTGTATAAGGGTTTTATCATGTGATCCCAATGCAACCCTTTGTGTTCGATAATTAGGGTTTTACTCGGTTAAGCCCGATTGTGCTAACTTGAGTCCTGTAATGAAGTCTAATTTTGAGTGAGCCAAGTTTTGTAATAAGTACCCTATTAAGTCCTGTAATAAGTTGAGTTGTCTTAAACTCGTGAGTCTAGTTGAGTCCTGTAAGTTTGTGTTAGTCCGGTCTTGAAGAAGAGAAGGATCACCAACCAAAGCCTTCACTAGGCCCTCCCAGGTCAGAGCAGAGTCCAAGCCCATGGAGCCTCCACACTTGAAGATACCTGGCACCTGAAGAATATTCCTTCTTCTAGGCACCCCAGCCCAGAAGCTCTCTCAAGCCTAGAGGCCCAGAAGAAGATGGTGCCCCAGGCCTACTCCAGTCCAAAATTGAAGTGGGCGCCTAGGGTTTTCCCAGTCCATGCTCCAAGCCCAATTGGAAGCTGCCCAAGCCCATTTGAAGATGCCCCATTTGGTGCCCAAAAGTCCACAAGAAGGCACCCAAAGTCCAAGCCCAATCCAAGGAGGACACCTAGCCCATGAGGGGTCTTTTGACCAAGTCCAAGAAGGAGAGAGAAGTCCACATTCTACTAGGAATCAAGTTTTAGTTCTATTCAAATTATGTACTCCTAGTCCTAAGTCACATTGTAATTCTCTTCCTAATCAAACTTTGTAATCCAATCCTAACAAGAAGAGGACCTGGGTTAGCGTATAAATACCCCACCCCTCCACCCTCTTGTAAGAATGAATGAATTATGATTAATAAAAAGTTGATAGTTTTTTTGCATTGCCTTTGCCTTTGTGCATCGACCTCCATGAGGAAGTGAGTGAGAGACCCGTTAGCCTTTGCCCTTTGAGCATCGAGGGGTGTGAGACCCTATATATCAAAACCCTAGCCGCCCTGCTTCTTCCATCTTGGATGCCCAATAATCAAGCTTCATCATGGCCGCCCCTGCTATTCTCTCTTCCTTTCTTCTTTTAGCAATTCATCCCTTTTGTCTTTTGTTTTCTAATCCTCCTTTGGTATTTTATAGGTCCCTTGAGTTTCATGACTTTAGGGTTCTGTTTGCCTAGCCATCGGGTCGGCGGATAAAAAGTCAGCAGATTCGCAGTTTTTTTGGCTTGACTTTCCAGGCCGCATCCGGGAGCGAGGAGTGATCTCTTCACAGAAGCAGCAATAATCATTGCCAGGTTAATGCATGATAGTAGGACAATAATTAAAAATAAATTACTGTTAATAAGTCCTAATTATCAGAGGAAAATAGGGATTAATTTTTTTTAATATTTTTTTAGATTTTTAAGAAGACTTAAAGGCAACAATAAAGTAAACTAGTTCTAGTTAAATACCCGCAAGTAAACCTAACAAGTAAACAAAAAATTAGGATTTGGTGGCTAAGAAATCACTGTAAACTAGGGTCTACTTTTAACTATTCAGAGATCAAAGAGAAGGGAATAGGTTTTAAGTTATACCAATGTAGAATCATCTTTTTAATGCAGATCTGGCTGGACTCTTAAGATTTTGCGGCAGGGTTTCAAGATCTCAAATTCGAGCTTTGATCTTCCTTGTGTTGTCAGTTCTGAGACAAGAACACTTGATTTTGATTCCAGATCACCTACAAATACTCAATAAAGAAAATTCAGGTTAGGAAGCAACAAAGGAAGGGAAAAGAATGGAAGGGAAAGGTTAGAAGAGGTGGCTAGGATTTTTTTTTTTATCGACTGGATAGGTATGATAACTAGGGCCTCGCACTTCGCGATGTTCCAAAGAACAAAGGAAAAGTGCCTCACACTACGCGATGCACACAGCATAGGAATTGGACAAAATAACATCATCTTTATCGATGAAAAATAATAATAATATAGGGGGGTTGATGGGGTATTTATAAACCCTCAACTAGTGGTATAAGGGATACAAAGACTAGACTTGTTTTCCCTTTGACTACAACTCCTGGAATCCTTGCTTTGGGCATCCTGGACTCTTTTCTCTGGGCTGATCTGGACCTCTCTTCATGATGGGCGAAAACATGGGGTTCTCGTCTCATTTGGGTGCCTAGATGATGATTAGGTGAGTTGTCTTGATGTAGGGTCAAGATGGCTCCATTGCTTGGCCTATATTGTTGGACTCTGGTATCTAGATGATGTGGGCTCTTGCAGGAAAGTGGACTCTCCAATCTAGGTAGAAGAAGACTCAAGAGTTTTGGTGAGACTCTTGCGTTCTGGAAACCTAAGCAACTCGGAACTTGATTGATCAAAACACTTGAAGCACGAAATCCTTCCAACCTTCTCCACTTCGAGTGACAAGTTAAAATCAAATTCCTTGGAATTTGGCATTGGAAAAAGGATAGGAAGAGGGGGCTGACTCCTTGTATTTTGCATGAATTACTTGAAGTGAATGGCACCAAAGATGAAGACTCCTTCTCATTTACTTATCTTAAAAAGGAGGGGTGCCAATTTTTGCTTTCATTTGGCCGACCAAAGATAAAAGACATGGCATGTGGGATGTCCAAACATAAGTGACATGCCATGTGATAATGTCCTGGGTGATGTGGCGTGTGATGTCCAAAAATCATGTGATGTTGTCCAAATTCTTGAGAAAGGTGGTGCCAAGAAGTGGTTGCACATGACACATGACTTGGGCTAGCACATGGAGTCATATGGATTGTCTTGAGCTAGCACATGGGATCACATGGAATCTTGATTTAGGTGCACATGGATCTTGATTTGAGTGCACATAAAGTCACATGGTTCTTCAATTGGATCTCCCTTGTTTTACAGGACTCAATAACTAACTAATCACATGATTTAACCAACTAAAAACCAACTCTAAGACTAACTTGATCAAATTGATCAAAAGGCATAACCTCAAGCAACAAAAAGAATAAATTTAGTAAACAGGATTTGGCCCAACTGATAAATGGGGTTTTTATACAAACCCTAATTGGTAAAAAGGTCTAACTGGCACTAGACCATTTATAACCCAATTGAAATTGGGGTTTTTTTACAAACTCAATTTTGGGTCTAGGGATTTTGATAGGGACTCAATTTTAGGGTTTAGAACTAAACCCAGCTAAGCTAAAATAACAAAATTTAAAGATAAAATATTTATAGGTAAAATGGGTTTGGATTCAGGGCTTTATTCATAGGTGATCCACAAGGATGTGGGTTTAACCTGCCGATATTTTCTGGCCCGGTGTCCATACCAATTCTCCCCGGGTGGGAGAAACTTGACCCTGTCGATTATAGGTCAACTTCGCTATTATAGCGCTCTAGTAAGTCTGGGTCAACTCTCTGTAAGTCCTCTCTAGTGATTCAAGAATCATCAATCTCAGGTTATCCTTACCAACGAACCAGATATCACTGATAATCAGTGCCCCGAATAGCGATAATCTTGTCATCCAAGATCCACTCGATCCTCTCTCTCCAGGCTGGTGGTATGGTAGGTGGACACACATGGGTTGGATCACTCTCAAGGACTGGATTAGGCCCAAAAGACTCACTAGGACTCAATGTTGGCTTCATATACTCGATAAGGTTTGAAATATTGAAAGTAGAACTAATGCCTAGTTCAGGTGGTAACTCAAGCATGTAGGCGATAGATCCAATTTTTCTAATTACTTTGTGTGGTCCACTACTACAGGCATGTAACTTTTTCATGGTTCCAGGTGGGAACCTTTCAGGTGTAGTATAACCATGACAAAGTCTCATTCATTGTATTCTTTGAGTCTTTTTCTTGAATTAGCCATATGATTCTTATACAATTCTTTAATGTATTGTGCATATGACTCTGCAAATGTCTAATAGACTCAACTATGCAATTCTAGGGAAGAAAATATATATATATTTATTTATTTATTATCTTTTTAAGTCCTTAATTTTAATTCTATGCTTGACCCTTGATCGGTGGGTGACATGCAGATGAAAATTTAACATGAACCCCTAATAGATGCCATAAGGTTCTCCAGAAATAAGTGGCAAATCTAACGGGGTCAAAGGACTGATGAAACATACTAACTTTAACAAAATGTAATCTAATGGTCCTAGAAACAATGGAAAGCTTCAGGAAAATGTAGGAAATAGGAAGTGGATTCAGGGTTGACTTGGTAGGGTAGGAAATAAGAAAAGAGCTCATGGATTAGTCCTAGACTAACGGGGTTGACCTTATGGGTTGGACATTGATTCATACCTAAAGGGAATAAAGGGTTAGCCTAAAGAAAGGATGAGTCAAGAATTTCAGGAAAAAGATCTTCTATGGGGACTAATGGAGTGAATTCTTCCTGAGGTTGCTGGTTGGAAAAATCAAGTCCTCACTGATTATTTCAGGACTAAGCTCTATAGCTTGACTCTTTTCTAGTATTTCTTTAGGTAAGGTCCTAGCAATAAGGTTATACTTCTCATGGGTCTCTTTTTCTAAGGGTCCTACTAGTAGAGTTTCTATAAGGGTACAGTCATGGTCAACTAACTCTTGGCTGACTTCAGCCTAGGTGCCTACCGGGTCAGCTAATTATAGGTCAGCCATATGTATTTCCTCTTCTGCCTCATACTCATCCACTAAGTTCACCTCAGCCTCATACATTTCGATTTCAATGTCATCCTGGTGAACCAATAGGGTTGTAGGAGTAAGTTGGTTAAGAAAAAATTGGCTCGGATTTGGGATAGTATGTGTGGGTCAGCTCGGGTGAGAATTGGGTCGACTCTGCTGAGGAATGGGTCGACTCGAGTAGATTTGACTAGATCCTAAATTTTTATAAGGAGCACTAATCCTAATGGGTTCTGGCCAACTAATTGAAACCTGACTAGTGCTAGATTGATACCTAGGGGTTATGGATTCCTTGGGTTCATAGGGTATGGGCTCAGATATATAGGTCATGGATCTGGGTTCGTAAGATAAGGGTATATGCTAGATATAGGTTTGGGTCCATAACTGGGCCTTTGCTATAATTCTAGAGTTCTCTTCGAACTAAGATCCCAGATTGGGTCATGGCAAGGGGCTATCCGAGGGTTGGGTGGTGTGGGTAAGGGTGTCTTATGTTTTGGTTCAGGACGGGTCTTACAGGTTTTCTCTAGGTTACCTAATTGATCATCTATTTGGTCAAACTTATTATTCACTAGGGCAAATTATTCAGTCATGAACCTCAGAAAGGTTTCAAGGTTGTAATCCATGGTCAGACTGGGCTGGGTTTGGGTGAGACTACTGGTATTGGGCTCCTAATCTAGTAGCCATGCAATGCAAACACACAAAAATCTGAACTAAGGTTTCATAGACTTAGAGCTCAAGTAGAATGGGTCAGCTCAAATTATAGCCAATTCAGTAATTACCTTATCCATTGGCCAGGTAAGAGGTTGGGTCATGGGAGGCTCCCCCTGCTTTTACAGGGTCCTAATTAAAAACCATGAAACTGCTTAGGGTATTTGCCTCTGGACTTCTAGCCTTAGATACCTATTCAAGTGATAATCAAAGGATTGGGTGCACTAGCTCACACACAATACTTCGAACCTGACTTGTTGTTGTCCTTAGCTCACTAGAGCAAATTAAGTCTAATTGATTTTAATTAGGTTGGGTTTGGATGCAAAAGAAGGTTGTTGTGGGCCCAAGATAGGTGATGAGATCCTGCCCTGATTTGAGATGCTCAAGTGCCCTTAAGATTCGGTTACTTGACGATGCACACACAAGATAAAACCCTAATATTCAATGAATCAATAAAATAACAAAAAATAGTAGAAAAATATAAATTATTATTTTTATTTCAAAATTAAATTTCAGATCTAATCTGATCTCGGGATATCACGTTTGACCATAGCTCATTACTCCCATGGGTCAGACAGTACACTTGCATGTACCCGCTCAGGTGGTGTGATTTCCTTCCACTAGAAAATAGCAAATAAATTTATTTTATTATTTGATCTTTTCTGAGATTAATATAGGATTAAGAAAAAGTTTATTCTAATTCTTTTGAACTTTTTTAGATTGGTTTTATGCAGTTTTAATTTCAGCCTAGTTCTAGGTATGCAGAAATTTCAGAACTAGTAGTTAAACCATAGTTTAACCTTCGCTCTGATACCAAAAACTGATGCGGGATAATAATTAAAACTAAATTACTGTTAATAAGTCCTAATTATCAGAGAAAAATAGAGATTAATTTATTTTATATTTTTTAAGATTTTTAAGAAGACTCAAAGGTAACAATAAAGTAAACTAATTCTAGTTAAATACTCGCAAGTAAATATAACAAGTAAGCAAGAAAATCAGGATTTGGTGGCTAAGAAACCACCGTAAACTAGGGTGTACTTTCAATTATTCATAGATCAAAGACAAGGGAATAGGTTTTAAGTTTACCAATGTAGAATCATCTCTCTGATGCAGATCTAGCTGGACTCTCAACATTCTACAGCAGGGTTTCAAGATCTCAATTCCAGGCTCCGATCATCCATGCGATATCGGTTCCGAGGCAAGAACACCTAATTTTCATTCCATATCACTTGCAAATACTCAACAAAGAAAATTCAAGTTAGGAAGCAGCAAAGGAAGGGAAAAGAATGGAAGGGAAGGGTTAAAAGAGGTGGCTAGGATTTTTTTTTGTCGGCTGGATAAGTAGGATAACTAGGGCCTCGCACCCCATGATGTTTCGAAGAACAAAGGAAAAGGGCATCGCACGCCACGGTGTTCCGAAGAGCAAAGGAAAAGGGCCTCGCACCCCATGATGCACACAGCAAAGGAATTGGATAGAATAACGTCATCTTTATTGATGAATAATAATAATAATACAGGAGGGGTTGATTGGGTATTTATAGACCCTCAACCAGTGGTGCAAGGGATACTAAGACTAGACTTGTTTTTGCTTGGACTACAACTCCTAGAATCCTTTCTCTGGGTATCCTGGACTCTTGCCTCTGGGCTGATCTGGACCTCTCTTCAAGGTGGGCGATAACATGGGGCTCTCATCTCATTTGGGCACCAAGATGAGGATAAGGTGAGTTGTCCTGATATTGGGACAAGATGGGCTTGGCCTTGATTGCTGGACTCTGGAGTCTAGATGATGTCGACTCTTACATGCAAGTGGGATCTCCAGTCTGGATAGAAGAAGACTCAAGAGTTTTGGTGAGACTCTTGAGTTCTAGAAACTTAACAACTTGGAACCTGATTGATCAACACACTTGAAGCAAGAAATCCTTCCAAACTTCTCCACTTTGGGTAACAAGTTAAAATGACAATTGTTGCTTTCATTTGGCCGATCAAAGATAAAGACATGGCATATGGGATGTCCAAACATAAGTGACATACCATGTGATAATATCCTGGGTGATGTGGCGAGTGATGTCCAAAAATCATGTGATGTTGTCCAAATTCTTGAGAAAGGTGGTGCCAAGAAGTGGTTGCACATGACAAGTGACTTGGGCTAGCACATGGAGTCACATGGCTTGTCCTGAGCTAGCACATGGGGTCACATGGAATCTTGATTTAGGTGCACATGGATCTTGATTTGAGTGCACATGAAGTCACATAGGTCTTCAATTGGGTCCCCCTTGTATTACAGGACTCAATAACTAACTAATCCCATGATTTAACCAACTAAAATCCAACTCTAATCCCAACTTAAATAAATTGATCAAAAAGCATAACCATTTACATCAAAAAGAATAAATTTGATAAACAGGGCTTGGCCCAACTGATAAATGAGATTTTTGTACAAACCCTAATTAGTAAAAAGGTGTTGGGGACACCAGAGGCATCAGAATAAGACAGAGGTTTCTAAACCCTCTGTGGATTACTTAGTAGTGTTTGAGTCCATTTGTAATAAGGGATTAGACTATTTGAGTTATCATTTTTATTAATTGAGTCCTGTATGTAGCATTTGATCCATACCATTAGGGTTTTGGATTAGTCGATCAAGTCAGCTCATGTAGAGCTAATCATATTCTGAGCCTTGTAATCATGTCCAGTTGTATTGAGTCTATTTGAGTCAAGCCCAATCAAAGAAGATTCAAGCATATGAAGGACACCACCTAGCATGCCACCTCAACAGCCGCATGGAGTCCCAATCACACCCTAGATTTCACCACCTAAGATTACTTGGAGGATGATGAAGTCGGCCCACGCATGAGGAGTTGATGACCACACAGCAGCACACCCCTTCCACACCCTAAGCACACCAACTCCACATGCCAGCATTACAAGAAGGAAAGTCAAAACAGATAAACATGAATCCCATGATTCATGCCAGCTTGCTAAGGAAAGAAGTGGTCCACCCCAAGCCAAGAGAAGTAAGAAGTTGGCACCCCTTGGTCCCCCCCTTTGGCTACCCACTACCTACCTTATTTGGAGGTATTTTGTATGGCATGAGAGTATTTTCTTCCATGTATTTTGGTGCGGGCACTAGACTCAGAAGAAGACTTCAAAGCTCCATCTGGATCTCTGATTGACCTTGCCCGAAGAATTAGGGTTTTCTGGTTTGTAATAAGGGTTGACTTGATCAACTCAATTTTAGCTTGAGTCTGTATTCCCTGCAATTTAATTTTGTTGAGTCATGTTGACTCAGTAGTGGTCTAGGACTTCAACCTGGGAGTCACATTTTCTCCCAAGGCCAAGCAAGTGGGCGCCACACTCCCAGCCACACGCCTGAGTCCAGGGGGCACCACATCTCCATCCAGTATGCTCTGGTCCCCACACCACAAGATAGCAGGTCCCTTCTCTCATGCGCCACTTAAGGAGAAGACAATCTGGGATCCACAATTCAAGGGGGCAGCCAAGGAGTTTCCATAAGAGCCAAGCTATGAAAAGAAAGGAGCAAAGCTTGGGGAGGAAGACTAGGAGGTGCCCAAGTAATTCCAAATAAAACCAGGTATGAAAGGAAGGAAATTTCTCTTGAAGAGCAAGGTTAGGAGGCACCCAAATACTTCCAAATAAGACCGAGCATGGAAGGAAAAATATTTTTTCTTGAAGAGCAAGGCTAGGAGGCGCCACCCACTTTCCTTTTGAAGCCACCAATCAGCATTTTTGGAACCTTTTGGCCGGCCATATGTGTGGGAATTGATCCTACAAACCTAATTTGAAGATCCCCCTCATTAGTCCCACATGGAAAGATGTAAAACCCTACTCTCTTGTAAAGTCCTATAAATTAAACCCCTCTTGTAAATTTCAAAGTAATCTGATGAATAAATTCAATTTCTGTGTGAGCAACTTTGTGTTTCTCTCTTCCGCACTTGCATTCAGGTGTTGAGCTCCGTGAGGGAGTAAATCTGGGTTCCCTAGGAACCTTGAGGAGGTGTGAGATCTCCAACCCCAAAACCCCAAAACCCTAGGTTAGCCACTTCAATTCCAAACCCTAGCCACCCATCATCTTCTTCATTCCACCAAACCCTAACCTATCCCATCTTCTCACGGCCCCTCTCTCCAAGTAGAGGTCGACCACCAGCATCCAGGTCCAGTTCGGCTACTTCGAATACAGAGCAAATCCCAGAGGAAGTCAGCTCAGCATCCAGGAGAATCAGGATTTCAGCAACATCAACTTTCAAGTTCTTCTATCTGGTAAATCCTTCCTTGTGTATCTGGTTCCATAACTTGTTCTTCTTCTTTCCCAGATCTTGAGTTCAGGAGAAGCCAACTCTGCCAAAGGACCAGTATTGGAGGATCCATTGCGAAGATATCCGAATCCGAGGATCCAACAATCTGCTCAAGAGAGTCCTTCCACTAAACTCTGTGAATATCACTATCTAGTCCATAACCCTTCTCTTCTCTTTATTCCTGTCCTGTTGAAAGTTCAGAGCAAAACCCTAGGTCTGGAGTTTCTCAACCCCAGCGATCCTTTACTTCTAAACTACTCTGATAATCTAGTTTCTTTAAATTGTGCTTTCAATTATTATATAGTTTCTTTCAACTTAGTTTAACTTTCCTTTGAGTCAAAGCCGACTTCTGAAAAAAAAAAAAAAAAATTAGTCTTAATTTACTTCCACATCGCATCATCTCTTTTGTTCTGCATCAATTTTGGTATCAGAGCTTTCGTTCTGCATCATATTTAGCCCTACACTTTAGGAAGAAAGTGGTCACATATTATTTTTCATATTTTCTTTTGCTTAGGCCCTAAGTCTCATGACTCTATATAAGGGACCCCTTGTATGAAAATTTAATAACTTTTATTCATGAAATAATATTGAATTCCTCCAATTGCTGTGTGCTACCTACTGTTTGCTAAAAGGGATTCTGTGTGAGCCCTTCTTATTCCCGGTGTTCTGCACCCTGCTTCCAGCCGCCA
This sequence comes from Areca catechu, assembly GCA_021397845.1. Lineage (NCBI taxonomy): Eukaryota > Viridiplantae > Streptophyta > Magnoliopsida > Arecales > Arecaceae > Areca > Areca catechu. The sequence goes on from CM038052.1 coordinate 117,813,765, forward strand.
TCCTGCTCTCCAAACCCTAGCTGCCCTCTTCAAACAAACTCTTCCCCTTGCTGTTTTAACTTTTTTACTTCATCCCTACTATGTTTTCTAACCCTTGGAAGGTCGTTTGTAGGTCCCTCAACTCCGACAAATCCAATGCCTTCAGCCGGGCCGCAATCGGACCACCGAGCAGAAAGCCATGAATCCACGGGTCTTTGGCTTGGTTTTCCAGGTTGCATCTGGAGTGAGAGCAATCTCTTTGCATACGATCTATACCAGGCACTTCAACCATTGCTAGGTACACCTCCTCTACCACCGGTAGCCCTATTGTAGGTGAACTAGCCCAACCGAGGCTTCTTAGCCTCGGCGATCCTTCTTTTCTGTTACATTTAGATCTTGTTATGCATGCTTTAGTTTCTTATTTTCTTGTAGAACTCTTTACATCAATACTTGGTCTGATCTTCGGGATTAAAACTTATAACAAAAAAAAAATAATTGCATGCATATATAGTTCCGCATCATTTGGTATCAGAGCCTGTTTTGGCTCAGTTTTCTTTGGATATTCGGATCGGGTGCTTCACCATGGCCGTCCAGTCATAGGAGACTGGTAGGGCTGCAAGACCCTCTCTTCCCAATCTACAGGATCTCCTATGGCTGTAGGGGTGCCGCTATGAATTGACCCCTGAAGAAGAGCACAAAGTGTTCCAATAGGGTTTTGCATTTTTGACCTTCTCAGTATATTTTCTATTCCTTTACTTGTTTCTACCTGCATAGAACTTAGAAAATTCTGAATTTTATTTTTCTGGATTCCTCATAATTCAAATTAATTATCAGAATTTTCTTAAGAATTACTTCATTCTATGAATTTTCTCCCATCCGAAACACTGCCTAAGAAAATTCTGCTCTATTTCGCCAGCAAAGCTGATTTCAACAAGTTTATGGTTTTTTTAGTATAATCTTTGCATATCTTTAATTTTAGCATATTTCCTGCATATTAGATCACAATCTACAATTACCTTTTTATTTAAAAAAATCTCGAAAAAAATATACATATACTCAAAAACTCCAAAAACACTAAACCCTAATTTGCATTTTCATCTGCCTACCATCATTGCATAAATTACTTTAAGGGCACTTTCTATATGTCAGATAAGGGGACAAGTTGATAACCTTCCTTAGGCCAAAACCACATCTCTTACATTCGGTCCCATGCCTAATTTAAAATTAACTAGACTTAATTTGCCCTAGTGAGCTAGGGACACCTATCGGTCGGGTTCAGTCATTGTGGGATGACTAGTGCACCCAATTCATCTCTTATTACTGGATTCTGGTGTCTAGGATAGAGGTATAGTGTCAAACGACCTAAGCGGATCGGTGGTTCCATAATTGGTTTCCTGCGAGAGCAGGGGGGCCGCCCACCATCCTACCTCTTACTTGGACAGATTGAAGGGTCAGGATTTGAGTTGTGTAAGTTGAGTGAACCCATTCTGATTGGGCTCTAGGTCTAGGCAGCTATAGTTGATTCAGTGTTGAGTCTTGCATGAGTACTAGATCAGGAGCATCATATCATCCACCATCTCCACCTTTGGCTGAACCCATGGATAACCTTGAAGCCAAGATTAATGCACTCACTAAGCAGCTAGCCCAATCCATGGCCCAGATGACTACCAAGATGACTCAGTTGACCTAGTCCAATACCCGCACCCACAATAGGTTTGATCATTTAGCCCATAGGTTTGAACATATAGACAACCACTAGGAACCCTAGAGAAAACGCGTAGGACCAGACTAGATCCAAACCAGAACCACCTTTACCCACACTACCCAAATTATATGAACCTAGAACCTATGTATCCAAAACCTATGAATATAGATCCTATTCACCCACTCCTTATAAGCCTAATAGACCCATGACCTATAAATCCGAACCCATAGGCCATCGATCGGAACCCCATAAGGCTAGCATCCCTAGATATGAACCCAGTATTAATCCACTACCCCTTAGTCAACCTGAACCCACTAGGAGTAGTGCCCATAATAAAAAACTAGGACCTAGCCAATTTTTCCTTAGCCGACCTTCCCCTACCACCCTTGTGATTCACAAGGTTTACATTAAAGCAAAAGTTTATGAAGCTGATGTGAACTTAGTGGATGAGTATGAGGGAGAAGATGAGACACCTCTAGAAGACCTAGAATTAGTTGACCCCGTAGGTACCCGGTAGAAGCCAATCTAGAGTTAGTTGACCCTGACTATACCCAGCCTAAAGTTGTTGTGGAAGAATAATTAGAGGAAGAGAACCCAGAGACTGCTGCTAGAACCTTACCTGAGGAAACCATGAGGAGAGCCAAATTATAGATTCTAGTCCTAAAATACAAGAACCAGAAGAGTTTATTAAGGACCTGATATCTTTGAATCAATACCCTCAAGATGAACCCCCTCCTATAGTTCTTATTAAGGACCTCTTCCCTGAGGTTAGTAACCCATCCTTCCATTATGCAAACCCTATAGATATACCTCAACCTCGTAAGGTTAGCCTCATTAGTTTAGGATTAGTCCCTGACACCCCTTCTTATATCCTACTGTATCCAACTAACCCTAAACCTTTTTTCCTACCCTACCAGACTAATTCTGAACCCACCTCCTATTTTCTGTCCTTTTCAGAAACCTTCAGCATTTCTAGGATTATTAGATTGCATTTAGTTGAGATTAGCATACTGCATACATTTATTATGCATGTTAGGTTTGCATTTTACTTCTGGCATACTCTATGGAATTTGCTAGGAGCCCATTGTAAGTTTTCATGTGCATGTCAAGCTAGGATCAAACCTAGAGAACCTATAATCTGTTAGGTTTAGGTCCAAAGGGTTCAATAAAATTTCCTTCAATAGGAATGCATAGTCTGTTAGGTGTTAGTATGAGTCCATTGCATCACCTGTTAGGAGTTTGCATGTGCCCAGCATGTTCACCACCTGCACTAATTTTGAAACGTCTAAGAAACTGGCTAATTCCCGAAGAAGGGCCAAGAAATTTAATATAGTGGATTCTATCATGATTAGGCTTAGGCCTGAGTGGTTCCCACCTGGGACCATTTAGAAGCTTCATGCTCGCAGAGCCGAACCTTTTAAAGTGATAGAGAAGGTTGGACCAAATGCCTATGTGTTAGATCTGCCTTTGGATTTGGGCATTAGTTCTACCTTCAATATAATATAGCTGGTTGAGTACAGGGAACCAGTAGCGATACCCAGTGAGGCCTTTGGACCTATTCCTTCCATTGAATGTGACACTAGCCCAAAGTGTCCACCAATAAATTGGCTTGAAAGAAGAGAACGGATCGAGCGTATCCTGGACGATCAAGCCATAATGACCTGGGGCCACGGCTATCAACGCTACCTAGTCCGATGGCAAGGCCAACCAAAGTTGGATGATTCATGGATTTCTTGAGAGGACTTGTAGCACCTCAACCTAGACCTTCTAAAAAGATATGTGAGCCAGCCTGATCTTCACTCGACAGGGTCGAGTTCCTCCCACCCCGGGAGAATTGGTGGGGGCACCAGAGGCACCAGAAAAAGATAAAGGTTTCTAAACCCTCTGTGGATTACTTAATAGTGTTTGAGTCCATTTGTAATAAGGGCTTAGCCTATTTGAGTTGGCATTATTATTAATCGAGTCTTGTATGTAGCATTTGATCCATACGATTAGGGTTTTGGATTAGTCGGTCAAGTCAGCTCATGTTGAGCTAATCATATTTTGAGTATTGTAATCATGTCCAATTGTATTAAGTCTTTTTAAGTCAAGCCCAGTCAAAGAAGACTCAAGCATGTGATGAACACCACCCAGCATGCCACCTTAGCAGCTGCATGGAGTCCCGGTCACACCTTAGATTTCACCACCTTAGATTACTTGGAGGATCATGAAGTCAGCCCATGCATGACGAGTTGATGACCACACACCAGCACACCCCTTCCACACCCTAAGGACACCAACTTCACATGCCATCATGATAAGAAGGAAAGTCAAAATAGATAAACATGAATCCCATGATTCATGCCAGCTTGCTTAGGAAAGAAGTGGTCCACCGCAAGCCAAGAGAAGTAAGAAGTTGGCACCCCTTGGTCCCCCCCTTAGGCTGCCCACTACCTACCTTATTTGGAGGAATTTTGTATGGCATGAGAGTGTTTTCTTCGATGTATTTAGCCCCACCTTAAGGAAGAAAGTGGTCACCCATTATTTTTTTTATTTTCTTTTGCTTGGGCCCTAAGTCTCATGACTTTATATAAGGGATCCCTTGTATGAAAATTTAATAACTTTTATTCATGAAAGAATATTGAATTCCTCTAATTACTTTGTGCTACCTGCTATGTGCTAAAAGGGATTCTGTGTGAGCTCTTCTTCTTCCCGATGTTCTGCGCCCTACTTCCTGCCGCCATCCTACTCTCCAAACCCTAGCCACCCTCTTCAAACAATCTCTTTCCCATACTGTTTTCCCTTTCTTACTTCATCCCTACTGTGTTTTTTAACCCTTGGAAGGTCGTTTGCAGGTCCCTCGACTCCGACGAATCCAATGACTCCAGTCGGGCTGCAAACGAACCACCAAGCAGAAAGCCAGGAATCCACGGGTCTTTGGCTTGGTTTTTAGGCCGCATCTAGAGTGAGAGTGATCTCTTCACGTACAATTTATACTAGGTGCTTCAACCATTGCCAGGTACACCCCCTCTGCCACCGGTAGCCCTATTGTAGGTGAACTAGCCCAACCAAGGCTTCTCAGCTTTGGCGGTCCTTCTTTTCTGTTATTTTTAGGACCTGTTATGCATGCTTTAGTTTTTATTTTTATATAGAACTCTTTACATTGATACTTGGTTTGATCTTCGGGATTAAAACTTATAACACAAAAAAAATAATTGCATGCATATATGTTTCTGCATCAAAAGGGCTAACTGATACTAGACCATTTATAACCCAATTGAAATTGGGGTTTTTTTATAACTCAATTTTGGGTCCATGGGTTTTGATAGGGACTCAATTTTAGGGTTTAGTACTAAACCCATCTAAGCTAAAATAACAAAATTTAAAGATAAATTATTTACAAGTAAAAGAGGTTTGGATTCAAGGCTTTATTTATAGGTGATCTATAGGGATGTGGGTTCAACATGTCGATATTTTCTGGTTCTAGTGTCCACACCATAGGTACACACCTCCTAGCCCTCTAGATCGAGTTATTGTAGATAAGCTAGCACTACCAGGGTTTCCTAGCCCTGGAGGTCCTATTTTTATCTCTTTTGAGGGTCTTTTTGCATGCTTGCAGTCTAGAATTTCTATAGGATCATCCTATTATCTATTCGACTTGAAATTTGGGAATTAAAATTCTAACTTAATGCTGAATCTACAAAATTTTCTTGCATGCTAATTAGTCCCCCATCAATAGTCTCTCTGCCAATTTGAATAAATGTGAGTTCTTAACCCATAGAGCACCTTCCTAGACTTTGTAGTGACCCACGAAGGAGTATCAGCTGATCTAGAAAGAATTAAGTCCATAGTTAAGTGGCCAGAACCTACTAGTGTACATGATGTGCAAAGCTTCCATGGCCTTGCTATCTTCTATAGATGATTTATTCAGGGATTTAGATCTATATTTGCACCCATCACTGATTGCATTAGGAAGGGAACCTTCAAGTGGACTAAAGTTGTAGATAAAGCCTTCTTAGATGTTGCCCAATGTGACAATCCAAGAGGGGGGGTGAATTGGGTTTCTTAAAAATTTAAATACTAAGACATATATGGTTGAACTAAGGTTCTTGTGTAATAATGTGATTGTGCTAAAAAATGATATGCAGCAGAATCTTAAAGCAAATGCAATGTAAATCAGAGCAAGAAAAGAAGGAAGAGCAAGCAATCACAAACTCCAAGATGTATAGTGGTTCGGTGTACTTCAAGCCCCTACATCCACTCCCTAAGCTTTCTCTTAGAAATTTCCACTATAATCTATCCAAGATTATAGCCAACTTGTTTTCGAAGACTCACAAGTCAAACCTTGTTGGTTTTGTCACCTAGGCTCACCAACAACCTTTACAACTTATTTTTAATCTGGGTTCACAAGTCAAGCCCTAGCTGGTTTTATTCCTTAGGCTTGCCAACAATCTTTAATACTAGTTTCAATACCTTTGAAACAGGTAACAACAAATAAGACAAAAAGTATAGATATAAGCTCAGAAAAGAACTCTCAAAAGAGTACATATAAATGTCGTTGAAGCTCTTCTTGAATGCTTGAGTTGTCACTTTCTTGGAACCTCTTTAATGTATACTTTTAGCTAATGATTTGAAGGCTTAATAGCACAAAATTGAAGGCTTTTTCAGGTGGAATATTCTTTGAAGGCTCACTCAAGTCTTTTCAAGCTTTTTCTTAAAAGATAAACTTTGTCTCTTGTGATTTACTTTTCCTCTTATATCTTTAATGAGTTTGGTGAGTGACAAATAGCCCAAAAACCTTCAAAAAGTTATTGGAGAATGTTAGTACGAAGAAACTAGCCTTTTGGAGCCATTCGAAATCAATTCTGAGCTTCTAAAAAATTAACCATTGGACTAAGTGTTTACACTTGATTTGTTCATGAGTCGATCTATGAGTCGACACTTAGATCAACACTTAGGTCGACACCAGGTATAAATTTGAATTTTCAATATTTTTCTTCACTTCTGGTCTCAGGCTATGAGTCGACTTGTGAGTCGATGCTTGAACTCCATGAGTCGATACTTGGGTTGACACTTTGGTCAGCACTAGGCAAAATGTCCATGGAATGGCATGTTCTATCCTTTTCTTATCTCAGGCTATGAGTCTCTCTGTGAGTTGACACTTGAACTCAGTGAGTCGACACTTGGCATGCCAGCTAAAAGTTTTGCATGCTAGTCTTCAAGGTGTCGACACTTGCTTCTTGAGTCGACACGGTGAGTCGACACTTAGGTCGACACTTGCTTTGTGCCATTTCCAAAATGTGTGCCAGACTTCAAAATTTTTAGATTTCATCTAATTGACTTCTAGTTCCTTCTCCATAAAGAGCAAAGTGATTATTTTAAAGTCATTCCAAGGTAAGAAGACCTCTCAAACATTGGAATTCATCTTGCTTTGATATCCATAACTTTGATACTCTTGAGTGGAGAATTTGAAGCACCTGTGACCTAGAATTCACAACTCCAATTGAAACATTAGTCCAAATATATACTCAATATTTTGTTAATCATCAAAATCAAGGGCCAAAGCCAACAATCTCCCCCTTTTTGATAATGCCAAATTTTTTAGTATATAAGCATTTAAGTTCAAAATTTAACTATTGCAAATAAGCATAGTATCAAAAACACTAAAAATGTGAACAAGTTCATCAAATCATCTTCATAATTGTCATCAATCAAGGTTCATACAAGTATTACGACAATGATTCAAGAGTTTCAATATTAGATTTTATTAATTTCTCCCTCTGTCTTAAGTAACTTGTGAAGTAGAGGAATGTGAAGAAGAAGAACAAGATAGTGAACCCATTGAGGAATCAAAGAAAAGAGGTCCTGAACCCACTAAAGAATTTGGGAGATAAGTGACAAAGCCAGGATTGAACATTGTTGATGAGAATGAGGGTTGACCAAAATTGTCCATGAAGGAGGTCCAGGAACCAATCCCTAAGGAACAATCCGAAAAAGTTGATATTATTTTAGAGGACTTTCCTAGTAAGCTTTTCAGAGACCTTCCTGATGACCTTCCACCAGTAATGGATTCCCAGCCTACTCTAGAATTAGTGCCTATAAACCACTCTAGTGCCAAACATGTGGTTAGGACAAGCACCCAGTTAATTTCCTTTAAGCATAGGAGCCTGTTGAACCATGTCTACCTTAAGGACTTCCATGCTACAATGCATGCCCTATAGTTCTGGAGAGAATATTTACTATCCCTAGGAAACTTACGGTACCCATACCACAAGACTTTTAGGTTTTATGATTCCCAGAAAATTTTAAGTTTGAAACCTGAAAGGTGGATCGAGTTTTGGATTTATATCTTTAACATAGGAGATGAAGTAAGAATAAAGACTGAATTGCTACGTGGTTTCAATTCTAAAAGACCCGTAGGCCTAATCCAACTATTCACACATGCACGGATCATTACACAGCATCTGCATCTGGACATTAACATTCACTTGAACACTAATAATAACATGGCTAATTCCTGATAACAAGTCAAAGAGTGTGCTGAGGGAGATCATGTAGAGATTAGGTCTAGACCTGAGTGGTTTCCTCTGGGAAGCATTAAGAAGCTACATGCCTATGAAGCTGGACCCTTACATGTGATAAGGAGAGTTGATCCTAGTGCCTTTGTGCTTATGTTACCCTCGGATTTTGGCATTAGCTCGACTTTCAATATCTCAAGCCTAGTTGTGCATAGGGCACCAGCAATGACACCCAGTGAGATTTTTGGACCTCACCCTATTCTTGAGAGAGAAACTTTATTTGAGTGTCCACTAAATTACCCTGGGAGAGGAATACGGATTGAGCGTGACCTGGATGGCTAAGCTGTTATGACCCGGGATCAAGGCTATCCATATCGCTTGGTCCGTTGGCAAGGTCGATCAGACTCTGAATGTTCATGGATCCCTTGAGAGGACCCGCAGCTCCATGACCCAACCCTTTTACCTGCACCAGATTGACCCTTACTTGATAGGGTCAAGTTTCTCCCACCCTCGGAGAATTGATGGGGACATCAGGATCAACCTTAGTTCACTATGGGTCCCTGAATTTTGAGTCCCTTAACCATTTTCTAGATTTTATCTTTGTATCCAATAATCTGGCTATATTAGCCCTTTGAATCATGTAAGTAGGGATGGAGTCATCTGAGTCATTTGAAGTCCTGTATAAGGGTTTTATCATGTACGCCCAATGCAGCCCTTTGTGTTCGGTAATTATGGTTTTACTCGGTTAAGCCCGATTGTGCTCACTTGAGTCCTGTAATGAAGTCTAATTTTGAGTGAGCCAAGTTTTGTAATAAGTATGCTATTGAGTCCTGTAATAAGTTGAGTTGTCTCAACCTCGTGAGTCTAGTTGAGTCCTGTAAGTTTGTGTTAGTCCAGTCTTTAACAAGAGAAGGATCACCAACTAAAGCCTTCACCAGGCCCTCCCAGGTCAGAGTAGAGTCCAAGCCCTTGGAGCCTCCACACTTGAAGATACCTGGCACCCGGAGAATATTCCTTCTTCCAGGCACCCCAGCCCAGAAGCCCTCTCAAGCCTAGAGGCCCAGAAGAAGATGGTGCCCCAGGCCTACTCCAGTCCAAAATTGAAGTGGGCGCCCAGGGTTTTCCCAGTCCATGTGCCAAGCCCAATTGGAAGCCGCCCAAGCCCATTTAAAGATGCCCGATTTGGTGCCCAAAACTCCACAAGAAGGTGCCAAAAGTCCAAGCCCAATCCAAGGAGGTGTCCTAGCCCATGAGGGGTCCTTTGACCAAGTCCAAGAAGGAGAGAGAAGTCCACATTCTACAAGGATTCAAGTTTTAATTCTATTCAAATTATGTACTCCTAGTCCTAAGTCATTTTGTAATTCTCTTCCTAATCAAACTTTGTAATCCAATCCTAACAAGAAGAGGACCTGGGTTAGCATATAAATACCCACCCCTCTACCCTCTTGTAAGAATGAATGAATTATGATTAATGAAAAGTTGATAGTTTTTTTGCATTGCCTTTGCCTTTGTGCATCGACCTCCATGAGGAACTGAGTGAGAGACCCGTTAGCCTTTGCTCTTTGAGCATCGAGGGGTGTGAGACCCTATATATCAAAACCCTAGCCACCCTGCTTCTTCCATCTTGGATGCCCAATAATCAAGCTTCATCTTGGCTGCCCTTGGTATTCTTTCTTCCTTTCTTCTTTCAACAATTCATCCCTTTTCTCTTTTATTTTCTAATCCTCCTTTGGTGTTTTACAAGTCCCTTGAGTTTCATGACTTTAGGGTTCTGTTTGCCTAGCCATCGGGTCAGTGGATAAAAAGTCGACGGATCTGCAGGTGTTTCAGCTTGACTTTCCAGGCCACATTCGGGAGCGAGGAGTGATCTCTTCATGAAAGCAGCAATAATCATTGCTAGGTTGATGCAGGATAGTAGGACAATAAATAAAACTAAATTACTGTTAATAAGTCTTAATTATCAGATGAAAATAGGGATTAATTTTTTTTTAGATTTTTTTAGATTTTTAAGAAGACTCAAAGGTAGCAATAAAGTAAACTAGTTCTAGTTAAATACTCGCAAGTAAACCTAACAAGTAAACAAGAAAATCAGGATTTGGTGACTAAAAAACTACTATAAACTAGGGTCTACTTTCAGCTATTCAGAGATCAAAGAGAAGGGAATAGGTTTTATGTTTTACCAACGTAGAATCATCTTTTTGATGCAGATCTAGTTGGACACTCAAGATTTTGCGGTAGGTTTCAAGATCTCGATTCCGGGCTTTGATCTTCCGTGCGTTGTCGATTCCGAGACAAGAACACCTGATTTTGATTCTAGATCACCTGCAAATACTTAACAAAGAAAATTCAAGTTAGGAAGCAACAAAGGAAGGGAAAAGAATGGAAGGGAAGGGTTAGAAGAGGTGGCTAAATTTTTTTTTTTATCGACTAGATAGGTAGGATAAATAGGGCCTCACATCCCGTGATGTTCCGAAGACCAAAGGAAAAGGACCTCACACCACACGATGCACAAAGCAAAGGAATTGGACAGAATAACGTTACCTTTATTGATGAATAATAATAATAATATAGGAGGGTTGATGGGGTATTTATAGACCCTCAAATAGTGGTGTAAGGGATACAAAGACTAGACTTGTTTTTCCTTGGACTACAACTCATGGAATCCTTGCTTTGGGCATCCTGGACTCTTGTCTCTGGGCTATTTTTGACCTCTCTTCAAGGTGGGCGATAACATGGGGCTCTCATCTCATTGGGTGCCAAGATGAGGATTAGGAAAGTTGTCCTGATGTTTGGTAAAGATGGCTCCATCGCTTGGCCTTGATTACTAGACTCTGGTATCTAGATGATGTGGGCTCTTGCAGGTAAGTGGACTCTCCAATCTAGATAGAAGAAGACTCAAAAGTTTTGGTGAGACTCTTGCATTCTAGAAACGTAAGCAACTCGGAACCTGATTGATCAAAACACTTGAAGCAATAAATCCTTCCATCCTTCTCCACTTCGAGTGACAAGTTAAAATGAAATTCCTTGGAATTTGGCATTGGAAAGAGGATAGGAAGAGGGGGCTAACTCCTTGGATTTCGCATGAATTACTTGATGTGAATGGCACCAAAGATGAAGACTCCTTCTCATTTACTTATCTTAAAAAGGAGGGGCACCAATTTTTGCTTTCATTTGGCCGACCAAAGATAAAAGACATGGCATGTGAGATGTCCAAACATAAGTGACATGCCATGTGATAATGTCCTGGGTGATGTGGTAAGTGATGTCCAAAAATCATATGATGTTGTCCAAATTCTTGAGAAAGGTGGTGCTAAGAAGTGGTTGCACATGACAAGTGACTTGGGCTAGCACATGGAGTCACATGGATTGTCTTGAGCTAGCACATGGGATCACATGAAATCTTGATTTAGGTGCACATGGGTCTTGATTTGAGTATACATAAAGTCACATGGGTCTTCAACTAGGTCCTCCTTGTATTACAGGACTCAATAACTAACTAATCACATGATTTAACCAACTAAAAACCAACTCTAAGCCCAACTTGATCAAATTGATCAAAAGGCATAACCTCATGCAACAAAAAGAATAAATCTGGTAAACAGAATTTGGCCCAACTGATAAATGTGGTTTTATACAAACCCTAATTGGTAAAAAGGGCTAATTGACACTAGACCATTTATAACCCAATTGAAATTGGGATTTTTTATAGACTCAATTTTGGGTCTAAGGATTTTGATAGGGACTCAATTTTAGGATTTAGGACTAAACCCAGCTAAGCTAAAATAATAAAATTTAAAGATAAAATATTTACAGGTAAAATGGGTTTGGATTCAGGGCTTTATTCAAAGGTGATCCATAGGGATGTGGGTTCAACCTGTCGATATTTTCTAGTCTGGTGTGCACACCAATTCTTCCCGGGTGGGAGAAACTTGACCCTGTCAAGTATAGGTCAACTTCGCTATGATAGCGCTCTAGTAAGTCTGGGTCAACTCTCTACAAGTCCTCTCTGGTGATCCAAGAATCATCAGTCTCATGTTGTCCTTGCCAATGAACTGATATCGCTAATAATCTTTGCCCTGAATAGAGATAATCTTATCATCCAAGGTCCACCCGATCCTCTCTTCAGGCTGGTGGTATGGTAGGTGGACACACATGGGTTGGCTCACTCTCAAGGATTGGATCAGGCCCAAAAGACTCTCTAGGAATCAATGTTGGCTCCATATACTCAATAAGATCTGAAATGTTGAAAGTAGAACTAATACCTAGTTCAGGTGGTAACTCAAGCATGTAGGCATTAGATCCAATTTACCTAATTAGTTTGTATGGTCCACTACTACAGGCATGTAACTTCTTCATGGTTCCAGGTGGGAACCATTCAGGGGTAGTCTAACCATGACAAAGTCTCCTCATTGTATTCTTTGAGTCTTTTTCTTAAATTAGCCATATGATTCTTGTACAATTTTTTAATGTATTATGCATATTACTGAAAATGTCTAATAGACTCAACTATGCAATTCTAGGGAAGAAAATTTATTTATTTATTTATTTATTTAGTCTTTTTAAGTCCTTAATTTCAATTCTATGCTTGACCCTTGATTGATGGGTGACATGCAGATGAAAGTTTAACATGAACCCCTAATAGATGCCATAAGGTTTTCCAGAAATAAGTGGCAAATCTAATAGGGTCAAAGGACTGATGAAACATACTAACTTCAACAATATGTAATCTAATGGTCCTAGAAGCATGGGAAGCTTCAAGAAAAGGTAGGAAAAAGGAAGTGGATTCAGGGATGACTTGGTAGGGTAGGAAATAAGAAAAGAGCAAATGGATTAGTCCTAGACTAACGGGGTTGACCTTACGGGTTGGACATTGATTCATACCTATAGGGAATAAAGGGTTAGCCTAAAGAAAGGATGAGTCAAGAATTTCAAGAAAAATATCTTCTATGGGGACTAATGTAGTGAATTCTTCCTGAGGTTGCTGGTTTGGAAAAATCAAGTTCTCACTGATTACTTTAGGATTAAGCTCTATAGCTTGACTCTTTTCTAGTGTTTCTTTAGGTAAGGTCCTAGCAGTAAGGTTAGACTTCTCATGGGTCTCTTTTTCTAAGGGTCCTACCAGTAGGGTTTCAGTAAGGATACAGTCATGGTCAACTAACTCTGGGCTGACTTCAGCCTAGCTGCCTACCAGGTCAACTAATTCTAGGTCAGCATATGTATTTCCTCTTCTCCCTCTTACTCATCCACTAAGTTCACCTCAGCCTCATACATTTCCATTTCAATGTCATCCTGGTGAACCAATAGGGTAGTAGGAGTAAGTCGGTTGAGAAAAATTTGGCTAGGATCTGGGCTAGTAGGGGTGGGTTGGCTCGGATTAGGGTTTGGTCAGCTCGGGTGAGAATTGGGCAGACTCTGCTGAGGAATGGGTCGACTCGTGTAGATTTGACTAGATCCTAATTTTTTATAAGGAGCATTAATCCTAATGGGTTCTGGCCAACTAATTGAAACCTGACTAGCGCTAGATTGATACCTAGGGGTTATGGATTCCTTGGGTTCATAGGGTATTGGCTCAGATATATAGGTCATGGATCTGGGTTCTTTAGACAGGGGTATGTGCTAGATACATGCTTGGGTCCATTATCGGGCCTTTGCTATTATTCTAGAGGTCTCTTTGAACTAAGATCCCAGATTGGGTCATGGCAAGGGGATCCGAGGGTTGGGTGGTGTGGGTACGGGTGTCTCAAGTTTAGGTTCAGGACGGGTCTTACAGGTTTTCTCTAGGTTACCTAATCGATCATCTATTTGGTCAAACTTATTATTCACTAGGGCAAATTATTCAATCATGAACCTCAGAAAGGTTTCAAGGTTGTAATCCATGGTCAGATTGGGTTGGGTTTGGGTGAGACTACTGGTATTAGGCTCCTAATCTAGTAGCCATGAAATGCAAACACACAAAAATCTGAACTAAGGTTTCCTAGACTTAGAGCTCAAGTAGAATGGGTCAGCTCAAATTACAGCCAATTCGGTAATTACCCTATCCATTGGCCAGGTAAGAGGTTGGGTCGTGGGAGGCTCCCCTTGCTTTTATAGGGTCCTAATTAAAAAGCATGAAACCACTTAAGGCATTTGCCTCTGGACCTCTAGCCTTAGATACCAGATTCAAGTGATAATCAAAGGATTGGGTGCACTAGCTTACACACAATACTTGGAACTCGACCTGTTAGTGTCTCTAGCTCACCAGAGCAAACTAAGTCTAATTGATTTTAATTAGGCTGGGCTCGGATGCAAAAGAAGGTTATTATGGGCCCAGGATAGGTGATGAGATCCTACCCTGATTTGAGATGCTCAAGTGCCCTTAAGATTCGGTTACTTGACGATGCACACATAAGATAAAACCCTAATATTCAATGAAGCAATAAAATAACTAAAAATAGTAGAAAAATAGAAATTAATATTTTTAATTTCAAAATTAAATTTTAGATTTGATCCAATCTCACGATATCACGTTCGACCATAGCTCATTACTCCCATGGGTCAGACAGTATACTTGCGTATACCCGCTCAGGAGGCATGATTTCCTTCCACCAGAAAATAAAAATAATTTTTTATTATTATTTGATCTTTTATGAGATTAATAGAGGATTAACAAAAAGTTTATTTCTAAATTTTTTGAATTTTTTTAGATAGGTTTTATGTAGTTTTAATTTCAGCCTAGTTCTAGGTATGCAGAAATTTCAGAACTAGTAGTTAAACTCTAGTTTAACCTTCGCTCTGGTACCAAAAACTGATATGGGACAATAATTAAAACTAAATTACTGTTAATAAGTCCTAATTATTAGAGGAAAATAGTGATTAATTTGTTTTATATTTTTTTAGATTTTTAAGAAGACTCAAAGGTAATAAGAAAGTAAACTAGTTCTAGTTAAATACCCGCAAGTAAACCTAACAAGTAAGCACAAAAATCAAGATTTAGCAACTAAGAAATCAATGTAAACTAGGGTCTACTTTCAACTATTCATAGATCAAAGAGAAGGGAATAGGTTTTAAGTTTTATCAATATAGAATCGTCTCTCTGATGCAGATTTAGCTAGACTCTCAAGATTCTATGGCAGGGTTTCAAGATCTCAATTCGGGGCTCCGATCTTCCGTGCGATGCCGGTTTCGAGGCAAGAATACCTGATTTTGATCCTAGATCTCCTACAAATACTCAACAAAAAAAATTCAAGTTAGGAAGCTGCAAACGAAGGGAAAAGAATGGAAGGGAAGGGTTAAAAGAGGTGGCTAGGATTTTTTTTTTTGTCAGCTAGATAGGTAGGATTACTAGGGCCTCGCACCCCACAATGCTCCGAAGAACAAAGAAAAAGGGCCTCACACCCCACGATGCACACAGCAAAGGAATTGGATAGAATAACGTCATCTTTATTGATGAATAATAATAATAATATAAGAGGGGTTGATGGGGTATTTATAGACCCTCAACCAGTGGTGTAAGGGATACAAAGACTAGACTTGTTTTTGCTTGGACAACAACTCCTAGAATCCTTGTTCTGGGCATTCTGGACTCTTGTCTCTGGGCTGATCTAGACCTCTCTTCAAGGTGGGCGATAACATTGGGCTCTCATCTCATTTGGGCACCAAGATGAGGATAAGGTGAGTTGTCCTGATGTAGGGTCAAGATGGCTCCATCGCTTGGCCTTGATTGCTAGACAATGGAGTCTAGATGATGTGGGCTTATGCAGGCAAGTCGACTCTCCAGTCTGGATAGAAGAAGACTCAAGAGTTTTGGTGAGACTCGTAAGTTATGGAAACTTAACAACTCGGAACTTGATTGATCAACACACTTGAAGCAAGAAATCCTTCCAACCTTCTCCACTTTGGGTGACAAGTTAAAATGACAATTGTTGCTTTCATTTGGCCGACCAAAGATAAAAGACATGGCATGTGGGATGTCCAAACATAAGTGATATGCCATGTGATAATGTCCTGGGTGATGTGGCTAGTGATGTCCAAAAATCATGTGATGTTGTCCAAATTCTTGAGAAAGGTGACGCCAAGAAGTGGTTGCACTTGACAAGTGACTTGGGCTAGGACATGGAGTCACATGGCTTGTCTTTAGCTAGCACATGGGATCACATGGAATCTTGATTTAGGTGCACATGGATCTTGATTTGAGTGCACATGAAGTCACATGGGTCTTCAATTGGGTCCCCCTTGTATTATAGGACTTAATAACTAACTAATCCCATGATTTAACCAACTAAAAATCAACTCTAAGCCCAACTTGATTAAATTGATCAAAAGGCATAACCTTAAGCAACAAAAAGAATAAATTCGGTAAACAAGGTTTGGCCCAACTGATAAATGGTGTTTTTATACAAACCCTAATTGGTAAAAAGGTGGTGGAGACACCAGAGGCACCAGAATAAGACAGAGATTTTTAAACCCTCTGTGGATTACTTAGTAGTGTTTGAGTCCATTTGTAATAAGGGCTTAGCCTATTTGAGTTGTCATTTTTATTAATTGAGTCTTGTATGTAGCATTTGATCCATACCATTAGGGTTTTGGATTAGTCGATCAAGTCAGCTCATGTTGAGCTAATCATATTCTAAGTCTTGTAATCATGTCCAGTAGTATTGAGTCTGTTTGAGTCAAGCCCAGTCAAAAAAGACTCAAGCATGTGAAGGACACCACCCAGCATGCCACCTCAGCAGCTGCTTAGAGTCCCAGTCACACCATGGATTTCACCACCTTGGATTACTTGGAGGATCATGAAGTTGGCCCATTCATGAGGAGTTGATGACCACATGCCAGCACACCCCTTCCACACCCTAAGCACACCAACTCCACATGCCAGCATGATAAGAAGGAAAGTCAAAATAGATAAAAATGAATCCCATGATTCATGCCAGCTTGCTTAGGAAAGAAGTGGTCCACCCCAAGCCAAGAGAAGTAAGAAGTTGGCACCCCTTGGTCCCCCCCTTTAGCTATCCACTACCTACCTTATTTGGAGGGATTTTGTATGGCATGAGAGTGTTTTCTTCAATATATTTAGCCCCACACTTTAGGAAGAAAGTGGTCACCCATTATTTTTTTTATTTTCTTTTGCTTAGGCCCTAAGTCTCATGACTCTATATAAGGGACCCCTTGTATGAAAATTTAATAACTTTTATTCATGAAATAATATTGAATTCCTCTAATTGCTATGTGCTAAAAGAAATTCTATGTGAGCCCTTCTTCTTCCTGGTTTTCTGCGCCCTGCTTCCAGCCGCCATCCTGCTCCCCAAACCATAGCCGCCCTCTTCAAAGAACCTCTTCCCCTTGCTATTTTCCCTTTTTTACTTCATCCCTACTATGTTTTCTAACCCTTGGAAGGTCATTTGCAGGTTCCTCGACTCCTACGAATCCAACGACTCCAACCGTGCCGTAATTGGACCACCAAGCAGAAAGCCAGGAATTTGCGGGTCTCTGGCTTGGTTTTCCAGGCCGCATCCAGAGTGAGAGCAATCTCTTCACATACGATCTACACCAGTCACTTCAACCATTGCCAGGTACACCCCCTCTGCTACCGGTAGCCCTATTGTAGGTGAACTAGCCCAACCGAGGCTTCTCTGCCTCGGCGGTCCTTTTCTGTTACTTTTTGGTCCTGTTATGCTGCTCTAGTTTCTTATTTTCATATAGAACTCTTTACATCGATACTTGGTCTGATCTTTGGGATTAAAACTTATAACACAAAAAAAATAATTGCATGCATATATAGTTCCGCATCCAAAGGGCTAACTAACACTATACCATTTATAATCCGATTGAAATTTGGGTTTTTTTATAGACCCAATTTTGGGTCTAGGGTTTTTGATAGGGACTCAATTTTAGGGTTTAGGACTAAACCCAACTAAGTTAAAATAAGAAAATTTAAAGATAAAATATTTACAAGTAAAAAGAGGTTTGGATTCAAGGCTTTATTCATAGGTGATCCATAGGGAAGTGGATTCAACCTATCAATATTTTCTGGCCTTGGTGTCCACACCATAGGTACACACCCCCTAGCCCTCTAGATCTAGTTATTGCGGAAGAGCTAGCCTTACCAGGATTTCTTAGCCCTGGCTGTCCTGTTTTTATCTCTTTTGAGGGTCTTTTTGCATGCTTGCAGTCTAGAATTTCTATAGGATCGCCCTATTATCTATTTGACTTGAAATTCGAGAATTAAAATTCTAGCTTAATGCTGAATCTACAAAAATTTCCTTGCATGCTAATTAGTCCCCCATCAATAGCCTCTCTGCCAATTTGAATAAATGTGAGTTCTTAACCCATAGAGTCACCTTCCTAGGATTTGTAGTGACCCACGAAGGAGTATCAACTGATCTAGAAAAGATTAAGTCCATAGTCGAGTGGCTAGTACCTACTCGTGTACATGATGCGCAAAGCTTCCATGACCTTGCTACCTTCTATAGATGATTTATTCGGGGATTTAGCTCTATAGTTGCACCCATCACTGATTGCATTAGGAAGGGAACCTTCGAGTGGACTAAAGTTTTAGATAAAGCCTTCCTAGATGTTGCCCAGTGTAACAATCCAAGAGGGAGGGTGAATTGGATTTTTTAAAAATTTAAATTCTAAGACAAATATGTGGTTGAACTAAGGTTCTTATGTAACAATGTGATTGTGATAAAAAATGATATGCAGTAGAATTTTAAAGAAAATGCAATGTAAGTCAGAGCAAGAAAAGAAGGAAGAGCAAGCAATCACAAACTCCAAGATGTATAGTGGTTCGGTGCACTTCAAGCCCCTACATCCACTCCCCAAGCTTTCTCTTGAAAATTTCCACTATAATCTATCCAAGATTATAGCCAACTTGATTTCAAAGGCTCACAAGTCAAACCTTATTGGTTTTGTCACCTAGGCTCACCAACAACCTTTACAACTTATTTTTAATCTAGGTTTACAAGTCAAGCCCTAGCTGGTTTTATCCCTTAAGCTCGCCAACAGCCTTTAATACTAGTTTCAATACCTTTGAAACTAGTAACAACAAATAAGACAAAAAGTATAAATATAAGCTCAGAAAAGAACTATCAAAAGAGTACATATAAATGTCATTGAAGCTCTTCTTGAATGCTTGAGTTGTCTCCTTCTTGGAACCTCTTCAATGCATACTTTTGGCTAATGATTTTATGGCTTAACAGCACAAAATTGAAGGCTTTTTCAGGTGGAATATTCTTTGAAGGCTCACTCAAGTCTTTCCAAGCTTTTTCTTAAAAGATAGACTTTATCTCTTGTGATTTACTTTTACTCTTATATCTTTAATGAGTTTGGTGAGTGATAAATAGCCCAAAAGCCTTCAAAATGTCTTTGGAGACTGTTAGAGTGAAGAAACTAGCCATTTGGAATCAATTATGAGCTTCTGGAAAATTAACCATTGGACTATGTGTTGACACTTGATTTGTTCATGAGTCGATCTATGAGTCGACACTTAGATCCACACTTGGGTCGACACCAGGTATAAATTTGAATTTTCAATATTCTGCTTCACTTCTGGTCTCAGGCTATGAGTCGACTTATGAGTCGATACTTGAACTCCGTGAGTCGACACTTGGGTTGACACTTTGGTCAGCACTAAGCAAAATGTCCATGGAATGGCATGTTCTATCCTTTTCTTGTCTTAGGCCATGAGTCGACACTAGAACTCTGTGAGTCGACACTTTAAGTCGACACTTGGTATGCCAGCTAAAAGTTTTGCATACTAGTCTTCAAGGTGTTGACACTTGCATCATGAGTCGACACTTAGGTTGGCACTTGCTTTGTGCCATTTCAAAAATGGGTGCCAGACTTCGAGATTTTCAAATTTCATCTAATTGACTTCTAGTTCCTTCTCCATAAAGAGCAAAGTGATTATTTTAAAGTCATTCCAAGGTAGGAAGACCTCTCAAACATTGAAATTCATTTTGCTTTGACATCCATAACTTTGATACTCTTGAGTGGAAAATTTGAAGCACCTGTGACCTAGAATTCACAACTCCAACTGAAACATTATGATGCAGGACGAAAGCTCTGATACCAAAAATGATGCAGAACAAATAAAGGGATGCGATGCGGAAGTAAATTAAGATTAACTAATTTTTTTGTTGTTTTTATATGTTTGTAGAAGTTGGCTTCAAATCAAAGAAAAATTAACCTAACATTGAAAGATACTAATATGATAATTGAAAGCACAATTTTAAGGAAACTAAATTATCAGAGTAGTTCAGAAGCAACGGATCGCTGGGGGTTGAGAAACTCCCAGACCTAGGGTTTCGCTCCGAACTTTCAACAGAACAGAAATAAAGAGAAGAGATGGTTTATCTAACTAGACAATGATCTTCACAGATTTTGGTGGAAGAACTCTCCCGAGCAGATTGTTGGATCCTCGGATTCAGATATCTTCGTAATGGATCCTCCAATACTGGTCCTTTGGCGGGTTGGCTTCTCCTGAACTCAAGATCTGGAAGAGAAGAAAAACAATTGATGGAATCAGAGAGTCAAGGGAAAGATTTACCAGGTTGATGAACTTGAAGATTGAAATTGCTGAAAACTGGATTCGCCTAGATGTTGATGTGATTTTCCTTGGAACTTGCTCTGGATCTGAAGTAGCCGGACTGGATCTGGATGAAGGTGGATGGCCTGGACTAATAGAGAGAGAGAGGCCGTGGGAGATGGATGGAGCTAGGGTTTGATGGATTGAAAATAATGAAGGGCGGCTAGGGTTTTGGAATTTCAAGTGGCTAACCTAGGGTTTTGGATAAAGATGGAGATCTCTCACCTCCTCAAGGCTCCAATGGAACCCGGATTACCCCCTCACGGAGCTCAACACTTAGAATAGTGCGGAAGAAGAGAAACCTAGGTCACTCAACACAAGAGAATAGCAAAAATATTTTTTCTTCATTGATTTCTTAAAGTTACAAAGAGGGGTCTATTATATAGACCTAAACTTTTCTCCAAGCTTGTACAAATTCCCATGTGGGACTAAACACCTCCAACCTCTAGATTAGGTAAAAAATCTCCTCTCTTGGCCGATCAAGAGTTCAAAAAAAATTTGGGACGGCCATAAAGGAATTTTTTTTTTTGGAATTTTTATGGCGCCTCCTTTGGAGTTGGATTTGGATTTGGAGTCCTCTTCTTCTTATGGCATTTCTTCTTTCTTCCACTCCAAGTTAAGCTCTTTGATTTTGATTTGAACTTCAATTGGATGTCCTTCTTTAATTTTTTCTCCAAGAGAAGTCTTTTCCTTCTTTGCTTAGACAAAATTGGCAGGTATGGGCGCCTCCTTTAAATTAGCTTCCAATTTGATTTTTTTCTTCTTTGGATGTGGGGACCATGACACTGGGATGCCTCTGTGGCGCCTCCTGGACTCTGGCGTGTGCTCGGAGTGTGGCCTCCACTTGCTTGAACCTTGATTTGATTGGAAAACAAATGTGGCACCATTTTGGACCAAATTGAAACCATATCGGGACTTGCATCGAGTCAACATGACTCAACAAAATTTAAATGGTGACTCAAGAAATAAATAAACTGGTTGACCAGGTCAACCTTTATTACAAACCCTAATTTCTCGGGCAATGTCAATCAGAGATCCAAATGGAGCTCTGAAGTCTTCTTCTGAGTCTGGTGCCCGCACCAATTCTCCCAGGGTGGGAGGAACTCGACCCTGTCGAGTAAGGCTCAAGTTGGCTCTGGTATCTCTCCAAGAGGTCTGGGTCCAATTCTTGTAATTCTTCTCGGGAGATCCAAGAGTCATCAGAATCTGGCCTTCCTTGCCAGCGGACCAGGTACCTTTGGTATCCTCGATTACGAGTAGAGATAACCTGATCATCCAAGATCTTTTCAATCTGCTCTTTCCTCACAGGCCAGTTTGTTGGTGGACACACAGGGTCGGGATCACTCTCAATGATAGGGTTAGGCTCAAAAGGCTCACTAGGAATCACAGCTGGCTCCCTGTACTCTACTAAGTCTGTAATGTTGAAAGTAGAGCTAATGCCTAGTTCTGGAGGCAACTCGAGCACATAGGCATTGGATCCTACTCTCTTTACCACTCTAAATGGTCCAGCTCCCCTAGCATGTAACTTTCTAACGGTTCCAGGAGGAAACCGTTCAGGCCTTAACTTAATCATCACATAGTCTCCCTCAACAAAAGATTTGACTCGCCTTTGAGTATCAGCCAACTTCTTATAAGTTTCATTACTTAAATTTATTTTGGCATGAATTTCTTTATGCAAGTCTTTTATATGCTGTGCAAAATTCTCAGCAGATTCGGAGACTCGAGTGTGGACAGGTAAAGGGACTAGGTCAAGAGGTGTGTGAGGTTTGTACCCATGTACAATTTCAAATGGACT
Source organism: Areca catechu (assembly GCA_021397845.1). Lineage (NCBI taxonomy): Eukaryota > Viridiplantae > Streptophyta > Magnoliopsida > Arecales > Arecaceae > Areca > Areca catechu. Next base: position 117,836,306 of record CM038052.1, read on the forward strand.
CTTACCCGTAGACCTATTGACCGAGTCGTTGTACGCAAATTCTGCCCTTGGTAGGTATAAATCCCAATTTCTGATATTTTCACCAACAAGACATCTCAGCAGATTTCCTAGGCTACGGTTCACTACTTCAGTTTGGCCATCAGTTTGGGGATGATAGGCAGTTGAAAACTTAAGTTTTGTCCCTAACTTATGCCAAAGGGTCTTCCAAAAGTAACTGGTGAACCGGACATCCCTATCTGAAACGATTGTCTTAGGTAGGCCATGGAGTCTAACTATCTCATTGAAGAAAAGTGTGGCTACCTTAGACGCATCAAAAGTTTGGGAACAAGGCAAGAAGTGGGCCATTTTAGAGAATCGGTCGACTACGACACAGATAGAATCATGTCTCCTCTGGGTCTTAGGTAAACCTAACACAAAATCCATACTCACATCTTGCCAAGGACGATCTGGGACAGGGAGTGGGGTATAAAGGCCAGTGTTTTGTTTTCGCTGTTTGGCAACAGCGCAGGTTCGACATCTAGCTACAATATTAGCTACATCCCTTTTTAAGCTAGGCCAGAAAAAGTGGTCTTCAATAGCTAGAATGGTCTTGTCTTTTCCAAAATGGCCAGCTAAACCTCCAGCATGGATTTCCCAAATCAAAAATTCCCTAAGAGAAGTTCTAGGGATGCAAAGCCTATTTTTGAAGAACAAAAAACCATCTACAAGGGTATAATCCTGGTGATTACTAGATGGTCCTTGAACTAGATCCTGATACACAGTTGTGAAATCCGGACAAGACTCATATTCCTCTTTGATTTGCTCAAACCCTATGACCTCAGTTCTAACAGAAGTTAATAACAGAGATCGGCGACTAAGGGCATCAGCTACCTTATTCTCAACTCCAGCCTTATGTTTCAGGACAAAAGTATAGGACTGGATATATTCTACCCACTTAGCATGCCTAGGGTTAAGCTTCTTTTGGGAGTTCAGAAATCTAAGAGCCTCATGGTTCGAAAATAGTACAAATTCCTGCGGTAGCAAATAATGTCTCCAGTAATGCAAAGCTTGCACCACCGCATAAAATTCCTTATCATAGGTAGAATACCTAAGCTTAGCATCATTAAGTTTTTCACTAAAGAATGCTATGGGATGATTCTCTTGGCTTAGGACTCCACCTATTCCTACACCTGAAGCATCACAGGCAATCTCAAATACTTTAGAAAAATCGGGTAATCTCAGAATGGGTGCCTGGGTCATTTTATCCTTAAGATCTAGGAAGGCTTTATGGGCTGACTTAATCCAATGAAATTCTCCCTTCCTAATACAATCAGTGATAGGAGCAGCTAAAGTACTAAACCCCTTGATGAATCGCCTATAGAAGGTAGCCAAGCCGTGGAAACTTCTAACTTCATGCACATTGGTTGGCTCTGGCCAGTCTACTATGGACCTAATTTTCTCAGGATCGGCCGCCACGCCGTCAGGGGTTACTACAAAACCAAGAAAGATAACTCTACTAGTCATGAATTCACACTTCTTAAGATTACCGTAGAGTCTCTCATTCCTCAAAACTTGGCAGACTGCTCTAAGGTGGCCTAGGTGATCTGCTGGGGTCTTACTATAGATCAGGATGTCATCAAAATAGACCACCACAAATTTTCCTATGAAAGCTCTAAGTACCTGGGTCATAATTCTCATGAAGGTACTAGGGGCATTGGACAACCCAAAAGGCATAACAACCCATTCATAAAGACCATCCTTAGTTTTGAAAGCAGTTTTCCATTCATTCCCGGGTCTAATCCTAACCTGATGATAGCCGCTTTTGAGATCAATCTTAGAAAAAACCATTGCGCCAGCCATCATATCAAGCATGTCATCTAGTCTAGGGATGGGAAACCTATATTTGATTATAATTTTATTGATGGCACAACTGTCAACACACATCCTCCACGTGCCATCTTTCTTTGGGGTTAGTAAGGCTGGGACTGCACAAGGGCTAAGACTTTCTCTAATAAACCCCTTCCTCAATAATTCTCCAACCTGCTTTTGCAGTTCTTCATGCTCAGATGGATTCATCCTGTAATGGGGCAAGTTGGGCAAAGTCGCTCCTGGGATTAGATCTATGGCATGCTGGATATCCCTAAGAGGTGGAAGGTGGTCTGGCAAATCCTCGGGAAAGACATCCTCAAATTCTTTTAACACAGGTTTAACTTCTTGAGGAGGCTCTGAGGGTTCCGAAGTTCTAAGTTCCTTAGCAGTCAACATCCAGATGGGTGAACCACTATGAATTTCTTGTTCTAGATCCTTAGCACTGATTAGGTTCACTCCAGTTTTCATCTCCTTAACCTTACCGGCTCCTTTAGTTACCATGTCCTTAGGGGGAACGGAATGGATCGTAATCTTCTTCCCATTGAAACTAAAGACACAGGTATTGGATTTTCCTAAGAGGGTGGCATCATGATCATACAACCAAGGTCTTCCGAGAATTATACTGCTCACCCCCATGGGTAAAACATCGCACCAAATCTTTTCATGATAAGATTGCATTTGGATTTGGACTTGACATCTAGACTGGATGCGTATGGAGGTAGAATCTACCCAAGAAACCTTATAGGGGTTGGGATGGGGAACTGGGATTAAGCCTAACATCTTGACAGTGCTAGTAGAGATGGCATTTACACAGCTCCCACTATCTATGATGATCTTACATACCTTATCCCCTAATTTAAGAAAAGTCTGTAGGATGTTAGTCCTACGCCAATCCTCTTGAACTAGATTCTGGGATAGGATGCATCTTACAACTCCTAATTGGTCAGATTCATTGGGTTCCTCCTCTCCTTCATACTCCTCAACCAAATTCATTCCGGCCTCATAACCTTCTTCTTCAAATTCCTCACTGGGCTCGGAATTATCATTCTCTCCCTCTTCTATGTAAAGGGATCTCCGTGGGCACTGGCTAGCAATATGACCTACCTTATGACACTTGAAACAGGCTATGGCAGTACACTGAATAGAAATGTGACCTGGTTTCTGACACTTAAAACAGGTGATATTTGAACTAGGGGTTCTCTGGGTGTCAGGTGCCTTACCTTTGTCCATGGGCCTAGGGGTAGAAGTACCCTGAAAAGGTTTACTAGGGATAACTTGGCTAGGTCCATTCCTTGGGATTGGGGCACTAACCCTAGAAGGTATAGGTCCTCTCTGAAATTTCTCAGTGTTCAGTGCAATCTGGTAGGCTTGGTCTAGATCAGTAACCTCTCTCAGAAATAGTTCTCTCTTGATATCTTCCCTCAGTCCAGCCCTAAATCTAGACAAAGTGACTTCGTGGGCTTCACTCACATCACATCTCATTAGGTATTCATCAAAAGTAGCTATGTAGTCTGAGACAGATCGGTTTCCTTGTTTCAGGTTTTGCCATTGGTCTAACAGGTTTTGCTGGTATGAAATGGGTAGGTATTTATCTCTCAGTTTTTCTTTCATACCCTGCCAAGTGGTTATGGGCTCAACATTCCGTCTCCTAGTGGTTAGCTCAATGTTCCCCCAGTATAACCTAGCTTGATGCACTAATTTCATCTTGGCAAACTTGTATTTCCTCTCCTCAGACATAGCATACCACTCAAAGTATTGGTCCATCTCATCCTCCCAATCAGAATACACCTTAGGGTTCAGACTACCATCAAAAGTGGGTGCATCTAATTTGATGTTCCTGATGAACCTATCATCTCTATCTTCAGGCTCTGGGTCAGGCCTCCTATGATTAGTTTCAGGATCTCTATATAAAGGCCTTCTAGGCTCCTGATGTGGGTGAGGTTGAGGCACATTAAAATCGGGGTCAGGAGTCCAATTCCGATGTCTAGGTTCTTCAAGTACTTGGACTCGGTCCCTAAGTTGGGTAAGATCCTCATGAATTTGTGCGCTAAACTGGGCCACAGTGTTTGTCATATCCTGATTCATTTTAGCCATACTTTCAGTAAGAGTTCTGATCATGGCCTCTAAATCAGGTTGGGTTTGACCAGGTTGATATGGCACTCCGTTTCTGGTAGACATGATGATTCAAGCAAGCACACAAAATGAGACTAGACTAAATCGACTACTGGATCACTAGACCTAGAGTCCAAACTAGATGCCTAATCAGAGTGGCAAGCTAGCCTGTAGTAACTCAGGACTCAGCCAGGCAGGTGTAAGGGGAGTGTTAGGTCCCTGATTGCCAATCCTAGACACCAATCAGTGATTGGCCAGGTAGGCGGACCAGCACACAAGCCCTTCGGGAATGGATCCCTGAACCACCGTTCTAGACACTGAGTGCTAAGCACACATAGAATAACTCGGCAAACTGACTCAACACTAGCCTAGACCCGACCAATTGGTGTCCCTAGCCCACTAGGGCAAATTAGGTCTAACTGATTTTAAATTAGGTCTAGGTTCGAATGATTGGATGGTGGTTTTGGGCTAAGGAGAGGTAATCAACTCCTCCCCTTATCTTAGATACTCAATTGCCCTTAAGTAAATTATGAGATGATCACTCCAAAAAGAATTGAATTGCAGAACACAAAAACAGAGTTGCTGTATTTTAATGCTCAGAATTTTTACCGAAAACAATAAATTACAGAAAGATTATGAAAAATAGGTTCAATTATACTGGTTTCAACGAAGTAAAAATCATGCAATTCGGAGTTTTATGCAGGGAGAAATAATTCAGACAACAGGGCAATTACGGGCTACAACTAGATTGTCTTCCCCGTTTATAATCCCTGCTACGAAGTTATAACCCAATGGATCCCCTACACGCCCTAGGAACACCCCGTGGAATGGGAGGAGGAGGCTTGCGCCTCGCTTAGTTCCTAGGACTGGACGTCCTGGGGAGTCTACTTCGAGCAGACAAAATAAAAAGAGAAAACAATCAAAACAAGCAAGCAAGCAAATCAAAAACCCTAGACTGGGCTCTGATACCAAAAATTGATGCAGGATGAAAGCTCTGATACCAAAAATGATGCAGAACAAATAAAGGGATGCGATGCGGAAGTAAATTAAGATTAACTAATTTTTTTGTTGTTTTTATATGTTTGTAGAAGTTGGCTTCAAATCAAAGAAAAGTTAACCTAACATTGAAAGATACTAATATGATAATTGAAAGCACAATTTTAAGGAAACTAAATTATCAGAGTAGTTCAGAAGCAACGGATCGCTGGGGGTTGAGAAACTCCCAGACCTAGGGTTTCGCTCCGAACTTTCAACAGAACAGAAATAAAGAGAAGAGATGGTTTATCTAACCAGACAATGATCTTCACAGATTTTGGTGGAAGAACTCTCCCGAGCAGATTGTTGGATCCTCGGATTCAGATATCTTCATAATGGATCCTCCAATACTGGTCCTTTGGCGGGTTGGCTTCTCCTGAACTCAAGATCTGGAAGAGAAGAAAAACAATTGATGGAATCAGAGAGTCAAGGGAAAGATTTACCAGGTTGATGAACTTGAAGATTGAAATTGCTGAAAACTGGATTCTCCTAGATGTTGATGTGATTTTCCTTGGAACTTGCTCTGGATCTGAAGTAGCCGGACTGGATCTGGATGAAGGTGGACGACCTGAACTTATAGAGAGAGAGAGGCCGTGGGAGATGGATGGAGCTAGGGTTTGATAGATTGAAAATAATGAAGGGCGGCTAGGGTTTTGGAATTTCAAGTGGCTAACCTAGGGTTTTGGATAAAGATGGAGATCTCTCACCTCCTCAAGGCTCCAATGGAACCAGGATTACCCCCTCACGGAGCTCAACACTTAGAATAGTGCGGAAGAAGAGAAACCTAGGTCACTCAACACAAGAGAATAGCAAAAATAATTTTTCTTCATTGATTTCTTAAAGTTACAAAGAGGGGTCTATTATATAGACCTAAAATTTTCTCCAAGCTTGTACGAATTCCCATGTGGGACTAAACTCCTCCAACCTCTAGATTAGGTAGAAAATCTCCTCTCTTGGCTGACCAAGAGTTCAAAAAAAATTTGGGACGGCCATAAAGGAATTTTTTTTTTTGGAATTTTTATGGCGCCTCCTTTGGAGTTGGATTTGGATTTGGAGTCCTCTTCTTCTTATGGCATTTCTTCTTTTCTTCCACTCCAAGTTAAGCTCTTTGATTTTGATTTGAACTTCAATTGGATGTCCTTCTTTGATTTTTTCTCCAAGAGAAGTCTTTTCCTTCTTTGCTTAGACAAAATTGGCAGGTATGGGCGCCTCCTTTAAATTAGCTTCCAATTTGATTTTTTTTCTTCTTTGGATGTGGGGACCATGACACTGGGATGCCTCTGTGGCGCCTCCTGGACTCTGGCGTGTGCTCGGAGTGTGGCCTCCACTTGCTTGAACCTTGATTTGATTGGAAAACAAATGTGGCACCATTTTGGACCAAATTGAAACCACATCGGGACTTGCATCGAGTCAACATGACTCAACAAAATTTAAATGGTGACTCAAGAAATAAATAAACTGGTTGACCAGGTCAACCTTTATTACAAACCCTAATTTCTCGGGCAATGTCAATCAGAGATCCAAATGGAGCTCTGAAGTCTTCTTCTGAGTCTGGTGCCCGCACCACATTAGTCCAAATATATACTCAACATTTTGTTAATCATCAAATTCAAGGGCCAAAGCCAACAATCTCTCCCTTTTTGATAATGCCAAAACTTTGAGTATATAAGCATTTAAGTTAAAAATTTAACTATTACAAATAAGCATATTATCAAAAACACTAAAAATTTGAACAAGTTCATCAAATCATGTTCATAATTGTCATCAATCAAGGTTCATACAAGTATTACAACGATGTTTCAAGAGTTTCAAGATTAGATTTTCTTATTTTCTCCCTCTATCTTAAGTAACTTATGAATTCTTGAAAATTTTGAGATAGATCTTATATAGTCTTTCTTACTCCCCTTTTTGTCATCATTAAGCATTAAAAGGGATTTCTCCCCCTAAATTAGTGCTTTACTCAAAATAAAACATCAATTAGACAAAAAGAGAGTAATGAAGCAATTTTCATAATTGAAAAACATAACTTTCATAGATAATGAGTTTTAGTACAACATAGCAAATGACATACATGAATTGAAAATACAAGCATAAACTAGAAATACAACAAGGGAACTACATAGCACAACATAACATAAACTAAAAAAGTACATGAAATGCAAATAGGATATTTGAGAGGCTAATCCTCATCAGAAGGAAACTCCAAAACAATGGGTGCCATGACCCTAGAGGATGAGGATCTAGGAGTCTTATGCAACATACTCCTAGTCCTGAGGGAAGGTCCAGATCTACGTATGACTCTAATAGTGCTAGTGGCATGAGAAGTAAGGATTTCTGAAGGTGTCTCATAGGCTAAAATTGTGTCCCTCTGAACATCAGTAAAAGCAAGAACATCTGAAGTCTGATCAGGAATAACTGGAGTCTTGATGCGAGATCATTAATGCATGAAAAATATTTTTTCATGATTAACTAAAGAGCTAAGGTTTTAGATCTTAAATTTCAAGCCAAAATTCAAAGTAAAGAATTATAGAGAATTTTTAGAAGTCATACATGCAGAAATAAACCCTAAATTTAGAGAAAACAGGATCACCAAGGTGTAAGAAAACCCTTGTAAGGCTGCTCTTCTGCAAGACCACTACTAGGGAGTCAAGGGGGTGTACCTAGCAACAATTGAAGTGCCTGATGAAGATCGTGCACAAAGAGATCACTCTCGCTCCCGGATGCAGCCTTGAAAAGCAAGCTTCTGACCCTGCAGATTCATGACTTTCTGCTCGGTGATCCGAAGGCTGATCAGAAGGTATCCTCAGATTTGCGAGAACTAAGGGACCTGCAAATTACCATCTGTGGGTTAGAAAATGGTGTAGAGATGAAGAAATAAATCAAAAATAGCAAGGGGAAGAGTGTTTTGTGTTGGGTGGCCAAGGCTTGGAAGGAGGGTAGCAAGGGTTTTGATGTTGTGGATGGAAGCAGGGTGCATGAACAAGGAGAAAATAATTCGCACACAGCTCGCACAAAGTATGCACACAGCTCGTACACAGCAAAGTGAGAAAACTCAATTTAGTTCATCAATTCATCTTCAATTACATGAGGAGGGGAGGCCTTTATATAGGCTTACAAACTTGGGGCTTAAGAAAGGGTATACAAGTAATCTCACATTAAACCCTAACCTATACAAACTCTCCCTCAAGTTCTCTCCACTTTGACTGAGTCTCTCTCTCTCTCTCCCTCTCCTTCTCTTGGTCAGCCAAAGGGTGGTGACCCTAAGGGTGGCCGACCAAGGGGTGGTAACCCTATGGGTTGGTGCCTTCTTGGTTGCTCTTGAGCCTTAGGAGGCCCACTTCAATGCTGGGCAGGATTTAGGGCTTCTTCAGCTGTTCTCCTTTCTGGCGGGCTGGATCACATGTTCTCCAGGTCTTTCTTGATGGCTTCATGCTCCTAAATGGCTCAACTAGGTGGATGACTGGAGTGTTATGCTGATGGCTTCAAAATGATTCGAGTTTTCTTCTTTTTTACAGGACTAGATTGGACTCAATAGACTGGACTCACACTTACATAATTTAACTTCAAAATTTACATGACTCAAAACTTGACTTGACTTAACTAACTTGACATAACCTAAAAATTGATCTCAAACCCTAATAGTATGGATCAAAACCAAAATATAGGACTTAAATATTGAAAGTCCGAAAACAGGACTCAATGGCCATACAAACACTCATATGGACTAACCCACAAAATGCAAATGAACTCACTCAAATTAACTAATCCCTAATTACAAATTGGACTCAAATCCTAAACTTTAAATTGATAACCACAGAGGATTAAGATGCCTCTGCCAAAGTCTGGGACCTCTGATGTCTCCATCAATTCTCTTGGGATGGGAGGAACTCGACCCTGTCGAGTAAGGGTCACACTGAATCTGGTGTCTTTCTAGAGGGTCTAAGTAGAGGTGCAACAAGTCCTCTCGAGTAACCCACGAAGCATTAGATCCTGGTAGACATTGCCAATAGACCAGATGGTGCTGAAAATCGCTATCCTGGGTCAAAGAAGCTCGATCATCTAGGACACGCTCAATCCGTTTTCCTCTCTCAGGCCAAAATATAGGTGGACACTCAGGGTCAGGCTCACTCTCAATGGATGGGGTAGGTTCAAAGGCCTCAGGAGAAATTATTGCCGGTTGCCTAGACTTAACCAGGTTTGTGGTATTGAAGGTATATTTAAAGCCAAAATCCGAGGGCAACTCGCGCACATGGGGTCCTACCTTCTCTATCACTTCTAAGGATCCAGCTCTGTGAGCAAGAGACTTCTTCTTAGGCCTAAGCCTAACCAAGATAGAATTCCCTACATTAAATCCATTGGCTCTTATTCAGGAATTAGCAAGTTTGTTAGATGTTTCATTACTTAAATTACTCTTATGGCTAATATCCTGATGCATATGATGTGCGGTGTTTAGTGTAGGTGTGGACAGTTGAACTAGGTTTATGGACTCCTAACAAGTGACACAAAGGACTCATACTAACACCTAATAGACTCCACTGTGCATTCCTATCGAAAGAGGTTTATTAGGTCTTAACTACAACTTGGGCATGGGGCATGAGTCGTGGTTGATGGGTGACATGTAGATGAAAATTTGCTAGGAACTCCTAATAGATGCTAGAGGGTCTTCCAAAAGTAGGTAGCAAATGGGATGGGCTCAAGGATTCATGCAACCTGATAATCTCATCAAAATGTGACCTAATGTTTCTAAATACATGAGATGACTCAAGAAAAGGTAAGAAATAGGAAGAGGATTTCGGGAATGGTTCTGGACTAAAGAGACTGACCTTAATGTATGAACATCGGGTTATGTCTTTAGGCAAGAAATGGTCCATACTATGGACGGATGGGTCAACAATTTGTGGAAAAAGGTCCTTAATGGGAACTATGGGAGGGGATTCATCCTGAGGGTACTGAATTAAAAAGATCATGTCCTCAATAAATTCTTTGGGCTCTTGAATTTTAGGATCGAGATATATAATTAGGCTTTCCTCTAGTGGCTCTTCAAGCATGATTCTAATAGTAGGGTCAGGTTCCTCATGATCCTCTTTCTCTAACTGTTTTTCCAAGATAGTTTCAATTTAGGTGTGGTCAGGATCAACTACCTCTAGATTGGCTTCTACTTGGGTACCTATGGGGTTAACTAATTCTAGGTCTTCTAGAGATGTCTTTTCTTTTTCTCCCTCGTACTCATCCATTAAGCTCATATCAGCTTCATACACTTCCACTTTAATGTCATTCTGGTAAACCAGTGGGGTGGTAGGAGGGGTTTTGGTTAAGGGAATACTGGCTAGTGACTGGGGTAGCTGGGGTGGGTCGACTAAGGGGTATTTGACCAATATCTGGCTTCTGACTATGGGCACTGATCCTAGTGGGTTCAAGTTGTCTACGAGGAAGGGGACCAGTACTGCACTCATATCTAGGGGTACTAATCCTATGGAATTCAGGTTGATGGCCTATGGGTTCATTTTGCTTATAGGTCATGGGTCTACTGGGCTTATATGGTGTGGGTGCATAGGATCTATGGTCATGGGATTTGGAGTCATAAGATCTAGGTTCATAGGTTCTAGGTTCATAGGTTTTGGGTTCATAGGACTTGGGTAGTGTGGATAAAGGTGGCTTAGGTTTGGATCTAGTCTAGGTTCTATGGGTTTTTTCTAGGGTTCCTAGTCGAACATCTACTTGTCAAATCTATGAGTCAATTAGGCATTCGATTGGGTCATCTGGTCATCCATTTTGTCTAATCGGGTATTCAATCGGGCCATCTGGTCACTCAAGGTCTTTAAGACAGCATCAAGGTGGGATTCCATGGGTTCTGCCAATTATGGAGGTGGTGAATGCTATGAAGCTCTTGATCTAATATACATGCAAGACTCAAACAAATCGACTACGGGTACCTAGACCTAGAGCCCAAAGAAAATGGGTTGACTCAACTTATACACAACTCAACCCTTAATCCTTCTGCTGGCTAGGTAAGAGGTGGGATGGTGGGAGGCCCCCCTTCTTAACACAGGACCCAATTAAGGAACCACCGATCCACTTAGATTGTTTGACACTGTACCTCTAGTCTAGACACCAGCTTCCGGTAATAGGAGATGAATTGGGTGCACTAGTCTTCCCACAATGGTTGAACCCGATCTGTTGATGTCCCTAGATCTCTAGAGCAAATTAGGTCTAATTAATTTTAGTTTAGGTTGGGTTCAGATGCAAGGATTGTGATTTTGGGCTAAGAAGAGGTGATCAAATCCTCTCCCCATCTGATATAGTAAAAGTGCCCTTAAGGTAAGTTATGTAGATGATGGTACACATATGAAATACAAATTAAGGTTTTTTAGTTTTGGTATTTTTTTATTTTAAATATTTTTCCTTTTATCTTTATATTTGGCAGGAAATAAAATATACAAAAAAGTACCTAATATGTAGGAAATATGCAAAAAAATTGAAATATGAAAAGATTATGCAAAAAGAACCCTAAACATACTAAAATTTGTCTTGCTGAAAAATAGAGTAGAATTGTTCTCAGGCAGTCTTCTAATATGCAAAAAATTCACAGACTGAAATAAATTATGAGAAAATTCCAAAAAAAAATACTTTCAATTATAAAGAATCTATAAAAACAAAATTAGAATCTTTGGATCTTCTTACAGGCTGAAAACTTAAAAATAACAGACCATATATGAGAATTACGGGATGCAGAATTTAGCCCTAAACTATGCTCCGAGTCTAAAATCATATCTAGGTTTAAAGCTAGCCTACATAGAGTTATCTAATGGGAACTATTTATATGGCAAATTCAAGTCGTAGATGATGCCTATCACATAGCTTTGGAATTCGAGTCAACCCATAGGACTGAACCCAAAATCCTAAGTCAGCCTGAGCTCAATAGTATTAGTATCCCTAGATATGAACCCTGTGTTAGTCCACTTTCCTTTAGTCAATCTAAACCCACTAGGATCAGTGCCCATATTTAGAACCCTGGTATTAATCAGGAACCCCTTAGTCAACCCATCTCTGCTACCCTAGTTAATAGCCAGTTTTCCTTTAGCCAAATGCCTCCTACTACCCCATTGGTTCACCAAGATGACCTAGAAGAAGCGGTATATGAGGCTGATCCAAGTTTGCTGGAGTATGAAGATGATGAGTCTATTGAAGATCTAGAGGAAGATACACCTATAGAAGACCCAGAATTAGTTAACTATAACAAAACCCAGATAGAAAGCAACCTATAATTAGTTGAGTCGGAAGTCCAGTGCAACCAACCCAGTTCAGCCATGGAGTCCAATCTAGAAACCCTCCTTAAGGCCATGATTGAACAATTGACCCAGATAAACACCCAAAACCAAGCCCAGCTTGACTAGATGATCACCCAATCCCAAAATCAGTTTACCCCATCAACCAACAAAACCAACCAAATGATCCAAACCAACAACCAAGCAACCAATAGGCTTGACCAATTAACCAATAGGTTGGACCAAGTAGAAGCCAGTCCAAAGTTAGCTGACTGTAACCACACCCAACCCATAGTGGAAGAATCATTAGAGGAAAAAACCCATGACCCTGTGACTGCAACTCTACCTGAGGAGACTTTAGAAGGAAGCACAATTATAAAGCCTAGTCCTGAATTTCATGAGCTAGAAGAGTTTATTAAGGACTTGATCTTTTTAAATCAGTACCCTCAGGATAAAGTCACCTCTTCGACTCCACTTGATCTCTTCCCTGAAATCAATGACCCTTTCTTCTATTATGCGACCCTTTAGATATACTTAACCCCATAAGGTCAACCTCATTAATCTAGGATTAATCCCTGACACCTCTTCTTATATCCTACTCTTTCCAAATAATGCTGAACCCTTTTCTTACTTTCTACCCCACCAGACTAACCCCGAGTCCACCTCGTATTTTTTGCCTTTTCTTGGATCTTCTTATGATTCTTTAACCATTCACCTGCATCATGTAGAGGTTTGCATGTTGCATTCATTCATTGCACATGTTAGGTTTGCATATTACTTTTCGTATACTTTGTGGCTTTGCTAGGAGTCCATTGTAAGTTTTCTTGTGCATACCAAACCAAGGTTAAACCTAGAGAGCCTAGAGTCTATTAAAGTTTAGGCCCATAGAGTCCAATAGGAATGCATAGTCGACTCTGTATGTCATGAGTCCCTTGCATCATCAATTTGCATGTGTCAGCATGTTTGCATCTACATCAGGAAATTAGCCAAAGATTAATCTAAGTAATGAAACATATAAGAACTTGGCTAATTCTCGAAAGTAAGACAAAGGATTATGTGAGAGATTATGTGATCGTTAAGAATTTTATGCTCGCAAAGCTGGCCCATTCAGAATAATGAAAAGAGTTGGACCCAATGCCTATGTACTTGAGATGCTACCTAATTTAGGTATTAGTCCTACCTTCAGCATTTTAGATCTTATGGAGTACAGGGAGCCAGCAGTGATACCTAGCGAGCCCTTTGAGCCACTCCCTTTCTTTGAGAGAGAACCCAACCCAGAGGAGAAGTCTATGAGGTAGAAGATCAATTGTTGGATGAATATGAGGGAGAGGAAGCTGTTTGAGTCTGAAGACCTTTTAGGAGTAGTTAGATGCTTCCTTACGCAAAACATAGTGCAAGAAGATTGGTGTAGGACTAACATCTTACAAACCTTTGTCAAGTTAGGGGATAAGGTGTGTAAAGATCATAATTAATAGTGGGAGCTGCTTCAACACCATTTTTTTAAGTATTGTCAAATCCCTAGGATTGACCTTGGTTCCTCATCCCAACCCTTATAAGGTCTTCTAGATAGATTCAACTTCCATACCCATAAAGTCTAAATGCCAAATCATGATCAAATTAGAGTCTTATGAAGAGAAGATTTGGTGTGATGTCCTTCCCATGGGCGTCAGTAGCATTATCTTAGGATGACCCTGGCTTTATGATCACGATGCCACCCTTTATGGTCAGACCGATACCTGTGCCTTTAATCACCATGGGAAGAAATTTACAATCAGTCCTTTCGAGGTTGTCAATGGATACAAACCTAATCGACCTCTTGATTTGATTCCCCTACCCATCCATGGACGTGTCTCAGAATCCATTGAAGCATTTGCACAGCATATTAGGGACATGCATAAGGAAATTAGCTAGAAAATTAACCTAAGTAATATACATACAAAAGATTGGCTGATTCCCAAAAGCGAGCTAAAGAGTTTGAAATTGGGGATTCTATAATGATTAGGCTTAGGCCTGAACGGTTTTCACCAGGAACCATTAAGAAACTTCATGCTTGTGGAGCTGGCCCCTTTAGAGTGATAAGGAGAGTTGGCCCTAATGTTTATGTGCTTGAGCTACCCTCGGATTATGGCATTAGCTCAACTTTCAATATCTTGGACTTAGTCGAGTATAGGGAACCAGCAAACATACCCAGTGAGCTATTTGGGCCTGACCTTTCATTTGAGAGTGAACTCGACCCAGAGTGTCCACCACCAATGTTACCTGAGAGAGGAGAGCGGATCGAGCGTGTCCTGGATGATCAAGCTATCATAACTCAGGGCAAAGGTTATCAGCGTTACTTGGTCTGATAGCAAGGCCGACCGGAGTCTGATGATTCGTGGATTACTCGGGAGGATTTGTAGCGCCTCGACCCCAACCTTCTAGAGAAGTGCCAAAGCCAAGCCAACACTTATTCGATAGGGTCATGTTCCTCCCACCATGGGAGAACTAGAGTGGGCACCAAAATCAGACAGTGTCTCCTCAACCCTCTGTGGATCTCTGACTAGGGTTTTAGTCTGTTGGGTTATGTAATAAGGCTTCGAGCCTAGGCAATTTTATTTTGAGTCATGTGCTTTTGTCTTAGTCTTTTTCCTTGGCCAATGTGGTCAAGCAAGTTCAATAAACCCTATATTCCTCAACCCTCTGTGGATCTCTGACTAGGATTTTAGTCTTTTGGGTTCTGTAATAAGGCTTCAAGCCTAGGAAAGTTTATTTTGAGTCATGTACTTTTGGCTTAGTCTTGTTCCTTGGCCATTGTGGTCAAGCAAGGTCAATAAACCATGTATTCAACTGAATTGGTCCAAGCCCGAGTCTACTTGAAGATTGGGTCCAATCCTATTTGAAAAAGGAGTGGTCATTGAGTCTAGACCAATTATTAATGGGTCAAGCCATCTCCCACGCCTTGAAGGATGCCATCTCAGCCCTTGAGTGCCACCTCATCCATCCCATGTGGTAACACATCATCATGACAAGTGGGCAGCCAAGGCAAGAAGGAAATGCTGAATTTGTGGGTGCCATTCCTTGATTCTTTCTGCCCTTCCCTTCCCCTATCAAGTCTCTTTCCAAAGGAGCTATGGGCGGCCAAGGAAGGTCAATGGGCAATAAAGACATGATCCTTGTTTCAGGCCTCATATCAAGCCTTCTTCCCAAATTGTTTGGTCGGCTATGGAAGAAATGCATCGACCCAAAGGGCGCCAACTCAAATCAAGAAGACAACTCCCATCTTTCAAGCCCCAAATCAAGCCATGCCATCAAGCAAACAAGACATTGGTCAACCAAGAGAAGAAGAAATCTAAATTTGGGCACCCTCTTCATGAAGCCTTGTTATTTTTCATTTGAATTTGAATGGGTTTTAAGGTGCCTATATAAAGGGCCTTACCCCTCCCTTGTATGGACTAATTTTTGATGAAATGAAAAAAATCTTGAGAAGTTTTCTTCTAGCCCTTGTCTTCTAGACAAGGATCTCCATGAGGGAGTGCCTTTGTCCTTCGGGGCATTCAGGGGTGAGAGGCCCTAAGTTATCATCTTCAAGCCACCAACCTTTCTTCAAGTTCGGAAGCCATCTGGATGATCCACTTGGGCACCTAGCAAGAACTCCATCGACCACGAATCTCAACTTTCATTCCCTCATCTCTTGCTTGTTTTTTGATGAATTTTAACCCTTTTCTTGGTTACTCACAGGTCCTCCAGGTACCACAGACAATGGAGTTGGTCTCCCTTGCCTTCGTGACCATCAGATGGAAAGCCGACGAATCCGCAGGGTTGAAGGCTTGATCCTCCAGGCCGCATCCACGAGAGAGAGTGAACTCGGCATCAGGCACATCAAAGTTTGTTAAGGTTTGCATCCCCAAACTCCTAAGTTGATATTGTTCTAAGAGCTAAGTCCTACAGGGTTATTCAATCTCGGGGTCCTCTCATTATCCTTGTTTAAGGGCTAATTTGCTTGCTAGAAGTTCTTATCATTATAGAATCTCTAGATCTGCTCTTATTTATCTTCGGGAATCCTAAATCCATAAGAAAGCTTAAAAATCAAAAAAAAAAAAAAATCACTTGCATCATTCATCTCATCTTAGCATCTCTTAGTCCTACATCATGTTTGGTATCAGAGCATGGTTAGGACTTAGCTTCTTCTTAAGTACTTGGATTGGGTGCTTCACCATGGCTGTCCGGTCATAGGAAAAAGAAGGGCTACAAGACCCTCACATCCCATTCAACGGGAATTTTCTATGGTGTGTAGGAGTGCTGATGTGATTGACCCTTGAAGGGGAATACAAGAAGATAAGTTTTAAATCTGAAAGAAAAGTTTTGCATAATTAGAATCTAGTACCTTTGAAATTTCTGCACTTTTTCATCTCAGTACATGGTCTGCTGTTTTAGTTGTTTCTGCCTGTAGGAAACTTTGATTTTTGTGATTTTTATTTTGCTGGATTCTAATATTTGAATGTATTTTTTGGGATTTTCTTAGATTTTATTGCATTTTATAGAATTTTTACATTCAGGAATACTAGCTGAGAACAAATCTGTTCTAAAATTCTAGCAAGTGCACCTCATCACACTTTCATTTTTCATATAGTTTAATTTTGCATTAGGTTCATATTTTGTTATTTCCAGCATCTTATTTTCTAATATCAAACATCAAAAATCAAAAACACAAAAAAACTTAGATACATTTCATTAGATCATTTGTATGCCATCATTTTCATAATTAACTTAAGGGCGTCAATATCATATGATAAGGAAAGGAAGTCATTACCTTTTCTTAGCCCAAAAACAACCACCCTTGCATTTTGAACCCAAACCTAATCTAAAATCTAGTAGCAACTTAATAGATTAGGAACACCCACGAGTCTTGTTTAACCACTTTGGGAAAGCTAGTGCATGCAACCCATCAATTGGTACCGGGAAGCTGGTACCTAAGGCAAGAGGTTTAGCGTCAAATGACCTAAGCGGTGTTGTGGTTCTTTAATTAGGTCCTTGCGAAAGCAAGGGGGGCCTCCCACACTCCCACCTCTTACTTGGCTAGTGAAAGGGCTAGTTGTTGTGTTGTGTGTCTTCTACGTTGACCCACTCTGATTAAACTCCTAGGTCTAGCAAACCCATAGCACCATTCATTTTGTGTTGCATGTCGACTAGGTCAGGAGTCCCCTATCACCCACATCACTCCCAGTCAAGTGAATCCATGGAGAATGACCATGAGAATCCATTAAAGGTCATCACCGAACAATTAGCTAGGTTGAACAAAAGGTATGATGAGTTTGAAATCAGATTTGGAGCCCTAGAGAAGGGCAAGAGACCATCCTCTGAACTTGAGTCTGAGTCACCTCTCCACCCTAGGGAATACCCTCAATGTGATCCTTCCTTAGAGGTTGAACCCAGGAGAGTCCCCCATTTTAACTCAGCCCAAGAGATTCACCCTAGGAGACCCAATCAGAAGATCATAGACCATGAAGAGAGGGCCATCAGAAACATTAAGCTAGAAGCCCCTACCTTCGATGGCAGTCTAGATCCCAAAGTGTACATAGATTAGGAGGAGGACATGGAACAATACTTCGATTAGTACACTATGACAGAAAGGATGAAGTTTAAATTTGCCAAACTTAGGTTGGTTCACCAGGCTAGGTTATTTTGGAATAGTGTTGACAGGCTGGTAGGGCAAAGAGGACAAGAACCCGTAGCAACTTGGAGGGACATTAAAGCTAGGCTTAGAGAGAAGTACTTACCACTATCTTACACCCATAATTTATTAGATTAATGGCAGAATTTGAGTCAAGGGAGCAAGAGTGTGGTCGAGTACATCACAAAGTTTAATGACTATGTCATGCGATGTAATGTCGATGAATTAGCATCTGTGACCCTATCTAGGTTTAGGGTTGGCCTACATCCAGACATCCAGAGGGAGCTTTACTTTAGAGAGGTCATTAATTTGGAGCATGCTTACCAAATTGCGAGGAATTGTGAGCATTTCCAAAGGACACCCACCTATCGTAGACCTGATCCCTTTAGGAACCCTAGTCGAATCCCAGGATCTAACCAAGGGTATAGTCATGTCTACTCGAGTCAACCCAACCCTAGCCGACCCAGTCTGAGCCGACCTGACCTAAGCCGACCCCATTTCAATAGAGAGGATAAGGGTAAATCTATTGAAGTCTAGAGGAACCCCAACCCCCAAAACAAATGCTTTAGATGTCATAACCAGGGTATTATGCTAGCTAGTGCACCTCCAAAGCCCTACTCATAGAAGAGCCGACTGAAAATGAGCCAGAACCCATTGCTGAACTAGAAGGAGAAGTCTATGAGGCAGAAGATCAATTGTTGGAAGAATATGAGGGAGAGGAAGAGCTGTTTGAGTCTGAAGACCTTTTAGGAGTAGTTAGATGCATCCTTACCCAAAACATAGCGCAAGAAGATTGGCATAGGACTAAGATCCTACAAACCTTTGTCAAGTTAGGAGATAAGGTATGTAAGATCAAAATTGATAGTGGGAGCTGCATCAATGCCATTTCTTTAAGTACTATCAAATCCCTAGGATTGACCCCGGTTCCTCACCCCAACCCTTATAATGTCTCCTGGATAGATTCAACTTCCATACCCATAAAGTCTAGATGCCAAGTCATGATCAAATTGTAGTCTTATGAAGAGAAGATTTGGTGTGATATCCTTCTCATGGGCATCAGTAGCATTATCCTAGGATGACCCTGGCTTTACGATCATGATGCCACCTTTTATGGTCAGACCAATACCTGTGCCTTTAATCACCATGGAAAGAAATTTATAATCAGTCCTTTCGAGGTTATCAGTGGATACAAACCTAACCGACCTCTTGATCTGATTCTCCTACCCATCCATGCATGTGTCTCAGAGTCCGTCGAAGCATTTGCATAGCATATTAGGGACATGCATAAAGCAATTAGCCAGAAATTTAACCTATGTAATAATACATATAAAAGATTGGCTGATTCCTAGAAATGAGCTAAAGAGTTTGAAATTGGGGTTCTGTAATGATTAGGCTTAGGCTTGAACGGTTTCCACTAGGAACCATTAAGAAACTTTGTGCTCGTGGAGCTGGAGCTGGCCCCTTTAGAGTGATAAGGAGACTTGGCCCTAATGTCTATGTACTTGAGCTATCCCTAGATTATGGCATTAGCTAGACTTTCAATAACTCGAACTTAGTCGAGTATAGGGAACTAGCAAACATACCCAGCGAGCCATTAGGGCCTGACCTTTCATTTGAGAGTGACCATGACCCAGAGTGTCCACCACCAATGTTACCTAAGAGAGGAGAGCGGATCGAGCATATCCTGGAAGATCGAGCTATCACCACCCGGGGCAAAGGCTATCAGCATTACTTGAACCGATGGCAAGGCCGACCAGAGTCTGATGATTTGTGGATTACCCGGGAGGACTTGCAGCGTCTCGACCCCGACCTTCTAGAGAAGTACCAAAGCCAAGCCAACACTTACTTGACAGGGTCGAGTTCCTCCCACCCCGGGAGAACTGGTGTGGGCACCAGAATCAGATAGAGGCTCCTCAACCCTCTGTGGATCTCTAGAATGGTTATGTTTTCCATACAATGTTTGAATGATTTCATATTTACATTACTCTAGATGCATCAAGATCCTGGTACGGGCGGTACGGGCTTGTGTTATTTAGATTAACATCTACAAATAAAATGGTTTTATCATTTTTCGCTGCTGCAAGCCTTTAGAAAGTTTTAAAATACATATATCGCCCCTTAGGAACTATTCCTAATAGCTGGGTGGCTGCCTCACCCATCTGATGAACCATGATCTTGAGTAGGTTGATGGCCCTTTGTTGTCTTAGAGCAACCATCAACACCAACTCCCGCTCAGTGAAGAAGTTGAATCTGCTAGTCTTTGGAACCAGAATACAAGCAATAATGTGGTGGAGCACTGTTGGTGCTTTGTTGGTGCGGGCATCGAAGTTCTAAAGAGGCTTCAGCCTAATTCAGTATGGCTTTAATTCTTTCATCGAACTTATGTCTTGTAAATAGAGTCAGTTTACTTCTTTAATTGAATTTGAGTCATGTAATTAGAGTTGGGTTTATTTCAATTTGGTTTCTTTGAATCCAATTAGGATCAAATTGTTCTTGTATTTAGTAAGTTTAGTAGTTGGGTCCAAGAGAGGTTTGAAATTGGTTAAATGTAAGCAAGCTCACTTGAAGATGGAATGCACTCAACCACTTCAACAATTTAAGCCAAGGAGGATGCCACTTCAGCAAGCCATGTGGGATAACATGTCAACCTCCCAACTATGTGGAGTACACCTTAGCAAGCCACCTCATCACACACCGCATCACCAAGAGGGATTCAAATTCAAAGTGGGTGGCCAAGGAATTTAATCTTCCACCATTTTAGCTAGCTATTCCCATAAAATCTCCATGTAATTTGAATTCCACCCTTATAGCTAAGAACCTTCCATGAAAAGCTCCTTGTAATTTGAAATTTCAAAAGTCCTTGGAGGCTTATATAATCTACTCCAAGCTCTCTTGTAAAGGATGATGAATTGAATGAAAAAAAAATGAGTTTCTTTCTTCCATTTGGTGTTATCAAATGTCCTCCGAGAGGGAGTGGGTGAGAGGCCCTTAGCTACTTCAAGAAAGATCATCTTCCATGCCAATAGCCATTAGCAAATCTTCTAGTCCATCCAAGCACTCCATTCCAACATCCAAGGTGCAAGAAAAGCCATTCCAAGAGGGCTAGCCAAGCTATTTCCACTCCATCAACTTCTTCTCAACTTCAACCATCATTTCAATTGTTTTCTACCTTTCAATCTCCTTATTAACTCTAATATGGTATGTGTAGGATCCTCGGGATGTTCGGGTTCCAAAGAAGAGGGTTTTCCAAGATAAGAAATAGAGACAAGTTGTCCCAACATCTGAAGGAATCACCTTGTCATCCAAAGGCTTCATCCTTGAGTGTAACCATTCCAATCTTTGAGATTTTAATGCCTGGGTACCCCTCTTTTAATGTTTTTCCAGATCTGAAATATTAGATTAATTAGGCCCTATCCTGTGTGGTTTCTAAACCACGAAGATCCTTTCCTCTTTAATATTGTGAAAGTTCTCATTCAGGTCTAGTTTACATGCAAATCCCTTCATGATAGTTTCTATTCTTTTACATGGAAAGTAGCCTAGCTTTACTTCATTTTTAATTTAATTGTTACTATCTCCTCTTAGATTGCATCATTCCATTTCATCTCACATCAAATTGGTATCAGAGCTCGGTAGGTTAGGGCTTTGCATCACTTCAGTACCTATATTTGGGTGCTTCACCAGGCCATCCGGTCTTAGGAGAAAAGTAGAGATTTAAGACCCTCTCTTCCCATTCCAAGGGGATCTCCTAAGGCATGAAGGGGTGCCATTGTGGTTGACCCTTGAAGGAGAACACAAGAAGGTATATTTAAAATCCTAAAGAATAGTTTTGCATCATTTAAATCTAGCATCTTTAAAATTTTTGCTTGCTGTATTTCTGAGTAGGCTGACTATAATTCGCATAAAACTCTAAAAAAAAGTAGTTAATTTTTTATTGAAGTAATATTTTTCCTAATACATATAAATTTATCTATCAGCATGCATAATTTTATCCTTAAAAGAAAATCACAGAAAAAATAAAAATTCCCGCACTCCATCACTATTGCTGAAATTCCTGTATGTTCTGTTATGTTCCTTTTACATTATCTAATTTCAGGATCTGCTCAGCATGGCACAGATTTTATTTTTAAATTTCTTTTAATATGGAATATTATCTATGAGTTAGGAATATTTTTGATCTTTTCAAAATTTTTGACATAGTTACATTATACATTTCTGCACCACTTCAGAACTGCAACACACCAATTTCTGTACCTGAAATTAGGGTTCTTATGCATGTTTGCATTCATCTCATGGTAAATCAATTTTAGGGCATCAATATGACATAGGGTCAGGATTTCATTACCTGTCCCTAGCCCAAAAATCACCAACCTGCATAGCAAACCTAACCCTTAATTAAAACTATGTAGACATTTAATTTGCTCTAGCGAGCTAGGGACACCCATAAGGTCGGGTCGAACCAAGTGTCAAGCTAACTTAGACAACTTGTTTGTGTGTTCTTGTGTATTTAGTATCTAGGCAAGTGGTTCAAGGACAAGAGCCTGAAGGAAGGTGGGTTGGTTTGCTTACCTGGCCAATTTCAAATTGGTGTCTAAGGCAAGCAAAGAGGGACCTCCACCAACCTTACACTTACCAGGCAAGGTGCCAAGTAATTACAACCAAGATTGTCATCTTGACCTAACATTTAGTTTGGACTCTAGGTCTAGCAAATCCCTAGTTCAAGTTTGAGTCCGTGTGTGCATGGCAACTAGATCAGGAGCACCCTACCAGCAAACCCAAGCTCAATTGAGTGTAACCATTGACCAAAATTTTGAGAACTTGATGAAAACTTTGAATGACCAAATGACCCGACTAAACCAAAACCTGACAGACCAACTAGCCCAGACCAACCAAAGCATGATCGATCAGATGACCCTCATCACTACTAGGCCTGATCGATTAGAGGCCCGTACCCCTGGAGGAACCCATGAAGTCCAGAATGAGTTAGAGCCTGAACTAGAGTTTGATACACCCATCAATCCTAGAAGGGCTCTGCAACAAGACCTTTTTCCTGAACCTAATCCTAGAAGGCTTCACCAAGACCATTTCTTTGAGCCAAATCCTAGGAGACCCAAGCCTGATCGAGTCCATGACCCGAACCCTAGGAGAGCACACCATGACCCAGCCTATGAGCCAAACCTTAGGAGATCCAATTAGGATCAAATGGACCATGATGATCGAACCCTTAGGAACTTTAGGTTGAAAGCACAAACATTTGATGGAAATCTAGATCCTAAGGTTTATATAGACTTGGAGGGAGAAATGGATTAGTACTTCAAGTGGTATGACATGATTGAGGAGAGAAAATACAAATTTGTGAAGCTTAGGTTAATTCGTTAGACTAGACTTTACTGGAAAAATGTCGTGAGGTTCATTAGGCAAAGAGGTGGTGTTCCCATAGTAACCAGGAGGGCAATGAAACTTAGGCTTAGAGAGAAATACCTTCCCATGTCCTACCACGAAAGACTTCTATACCAGTGGCAGAGATTGATCCAGGGAACCAAGAGTGTAGCTGAATACATTGCAAAATTTGATGAGTTTGTGATGAGATGCAATGTCGATGAGTCCAAATCAGTTACTTTGTATTGATTTAGGGCTGGATTAAGAGAAGAGATTTAGAAACAGTTGTTCATGAGAGAAGTTCAAGATTTAGTGTTAGCCTATCAAGTAGCACGAGATGCTGAGTGATTTCATAGAGGACCAATTTATCGTAGACCAGAACCCCCTAAAATTAGTGCACCAGTCAGCAGCCAGGATCAAGTCAAATGCGACCCAATCGACCCAATCCTAATACACCTCTGACCCGTAAAGACGATAAGGGTAAAGCACCAGAAGTTCAGAGAACCCCAAACCCTAATACTCCTTGCTTGAGATGTCACAAATTAGGCCATTATGCTAGCAATTGTCCAACTAGAGCCTTGTATATAGGAGAATTATAAGAGAATGAGTTTGAACCCATAGAGCATCTAGGTGATAGCGTTGAGGAGGTATATCAGGCTGAGGATAGATTGGCAGATGAGTATGAAGGAGACGAGGATCATGTAGATCCTGACCTTTTGGGAGTAGTTAGATGCATCCTTACCTAGACTAAGACCCAGGAAGATTAGCGTAGGACTAATATCCTACAAATCTTTGTCAAGTTAGGGGATAAGGTATGTAAGATAATCATTGATAGTGGGAGTTGTGTGAATGCCATATCCACTAGTGCAGACAAGACTCTAGGATTAGTCATAGCCCCCCATCCAAATCCCTATAAAGTTTCTTGGATAGACTCCACCTCAATTCCTATCAAGTTTAGGTATTTAGTCCAAATCCAATTACAGTCCTATCAGGAGAAAGTGTGGTGTGACGTCCTACCTATAAAAGTGAGTAGTATCATCTTAGGTCGACCCTGGTTGTTTGAGCATGATACAGCCCTTTATGGCTGATCTAATTCTTGCTCATTCATGCACTTTGGGAAGAAATTTGTGATCAACCCTACTCCACCTAAGGACACTGATAAGACAGGATCAAGCCACCTAAAGGAGAAAAAGACTGGAGTCAAACTAATAACTGCAAAGGAAATTGAGAAAGAGCTCTTTGAGGGTATACCTGTTTGGGTTTTAACTGCTAAAGAAATTCAAGAGCCTTCCTAGAAAGAACACCCTCAGGAAGTGGTTGAAGTGTTAGAGGACTTTAAGGATGTGTTTCCAGATGACCTACCTGACCACCTTCCACCACTTAGGGACATCCAGCATGCCATTGATTTAGTCCCAGGAGCAACCTTACCTAATCTCCCATATTATAGGATGAACCCTACAGAACATCTAGAATTACAAAGACAAGTAGGGGACCTCCTTAGGAAAGGATTTGTTAGGGAAAGTTTGAGTCCTTGTGCAGTCCCAGCTTTGTTGACACCTAAGAAAGATGGCACCTGGAGGATGTGTGTTGATAGTCATGCCATCAACAAAATCATTATGAAATATAGATTTCCTATTCCCCGATTAGATGACTTGTTGGATATGATGGCTGGAGCTACTATCTTTTCTAAGATTGACCTTAAGAGTGGCTACAACCAAGTGAGGATTAGACCCGGGGATGAATGGAAGACTGCATTTAAGACTAAGGATGGGTTATTTGAATGGGTAGTGGTGCCTTTTGGATTGTCCAATGCATCAAGTACATTTATGAGGATCATGACCCAAGTCCTATGAGCTTTTATGGGAAAATTTGTTGTGGTTTACTTTGATGATATTTTGATTTATAGTATGACTAAGGAAAGACACTTAGACCACCTTAGCAAGTGTGTTCAACCCTTAGGAAAGAGAATCTCTATGCCAACTTGAAGAAGTGTGAATTCTTGGCCCCTAGAGTCACTTTCCTAGGTTTCATTGTTACCTTTGATGGAGTTTCAGCCGATCCTGAAAAGATCAAATCCATAGTTGAGTGGCCTGTTCCCAAAACTGTTCATGATGTTCGTAGCTTTCATGGCTTAGCCACCTTCTATAGGAGACTCATTCGAGGCTTTAGCTCCATTGTCGCCCCAATAACTGATTGTATTAGGAAGGGTAGTTTTGATTGGACTAGAGCAGCCAATAGAGCCTTCCTAGAGATAAAAGATAAGATGACACAAGCACCAATTTTGAGGTTGCCCAATTTTTCCAAAGTATTCGAGGTCGCTTGTGATGCATCCAGAGTTGGAATAGGAGGAGTTTTAAGCTAGGAGAGCCACCCCATAGCTTTCTTTAGTGAAAAGTTAAATGAGGCTAAGCTTAAATAATCCACCTATGATAAGGAGCTTTATGCGGTAGTGCAAGCTTTAAGGTATTAGAGATACAATCTTCTACCGCAAGAATTTGTCCTATTCTTTGATCATGAAGCCCTTAGATTTTTTAGTTCCCAGAGAAAGCTGAATCCTAGGCATGCCAAATGGGTAGAATACTGATGGGGACACCAAAGGCACCAGAATAAGATAGAGGCTTTTTAACCCTCTATGAATTGATCAATAATTTATGAGTCCATCTGTAATAAGGGCTTAGCCCATCTGAGTTCATTTTAGTTGTTATTTGAGTCTTTTGAGTTGTAATTTCATTTCTGTACTAGTCAGCTCATGTTGAGCTAGTTCAGTCCAATGCTAGTCAGCTCATGTTAAGCTAATTTTTTTTTTTGAGTCTTGTCCAAGCATACCGAAGACTCAAGACTATATCATACAAGTGAAGACCAAGTCCAACTAGATTGAAGACATGGAAGTATAGCCCAAGTCCAACCCAGCTTGAAGATTTGAAGACCCCAAGAGGAAAATTCAAAAAAAACCCTGATTTCTTGCAGATGCCCTCCAGATGCCCAGATTCCCTTCCAGATGCCAAAGTATATTCATAGATAAGGGAATCCATAATTCCAGAGGTCCATCTGCATCCTAGACCAAAGAAATCAAGCTCAGGCACCAAGCCCAATCCCCTAAGAAGCAAGATAACAGGGAATATTCCTGCTACCTGGCTACCAGGCCATCCCAGCTTCTAGAGGCCCAAAACCATGCGCCCGAGCCCCTTTGGGCCGGCCCTTGCTGCTCTTAGAATCCCAACACGCCCCCCTAGGCATCCTTGGAGTGTTGGCCAAGTCAAGAGAATTTTTAAAGATTTTTTCTACCTAATGTTTCCTTATTTTCTAGCTAGGGTTTGAGAGGGAAAATAATTCTTATGTAAAGACTAATGTGCCCTTACTTGGAGCCCAAGGTTAAGGGTCTATTTAAGGGACCCTAGCCTCTTGTGTGAAGGGAGATTTTTGATTTGAAATAAACCTTGAGCTCTTATATTATTTTGTGTGATTACCCTGCTGTGTGCATAAAGGGGTTTGAGAGTTCTTCTTTCCGGTGTTTGCAACCATCTTCGTGCCGCCAACCATCCTTCCAGCCCCCTCCAAAACAATCTTTCCTTTGCATTTTCCTTTGTTTTCTTGATTTCTTTTGAGTTTTTTAACCCCTGACAGGTCATTTGCAGGTCCCCGAGTTCCTACAAATCCAACGACTCCAGCCAAGCCTCAATCGGACCTCCGAGCAGAAAGCCGGGTATCCGCAAGTCTTTGGCTCATTTTTCTAGGCCGCATCCATCAAGGAATGAGAGATACCTTCACTGCGATCTTCATCGGGAGCTTCAAATGTTGTCAGGTACACCCTCTCTTCCTCCAGTCTTTATATTGTAGGAGAACTTGCCCTAACCAAGGCTTCTCAACCCCGGCGATCCTTCTTTAGTACTTTTCTAGGTTCTAATCTGCATGCTTGGTTTCAAAAATTCATACAAAATTCTCTATAACTAATTTTGATCTGAAATTCAGGAATTAATCACCTAACCTCATATATAAAATATACAAAAAGAATTGCATGCATATTAGTCCCGCATCAAATAAATCCAAGCCTACACTTTTGTCCTAAAGCACCGTGCCAGAACTAAGAATAAAGCAGCCGATGCTTTGAGTCGTAGAGCCTTACTTCTAAATTCGATCAGTATTGAAGTCATTGGATTTGAAATACTTAAGGATGAATATGAAACCTATCCAGACTTTAGTGAGGCTTACCAGGCTTTAAGTCAAGGACCATCTAATGACCATAGTGAGTATACCCTTCTAGATGGTTATCTATTTAAAGAAAATAAGCTCTGTGTTCCCAAAACTTCTTTGAGAGATTTTCTAGTTTAGGAGACCCATGCTAGAGGTGTAGTTGGCCACTTTGGAAGAAATAAAACCATATTAATAGTTGAAGAGAAATTTTACTAGCTAGGCCTTAAGAGACATGTAGCCAATATTATTGCCCGATGTAGGACATGTGATGTTACCAAACATCAAAGATAAAACACCGGGTTATACACTCCTTTACCTATGCCTGAGTGTCCATGGCAGGATCTTAGCATGGACTTTGTTTTAGGATTTCCCAAGACCCTTAGGAAGCATGATTCAATCTTTGTAGTGGTTGACAGATTTTCAAAGTTGGCCCATTTTATACCCTGTTCTCAAACTTTTGATGCCTCTAGGGTAGCCAAGCTTTTCTCGATCAAGTAGTCAAATTACATGGGTTACCTAAGACCATTGTTTCTGATAGGGATGTCTGTTTCATGAGTTACTTTTGAAAAACCCTTTGGCACCTACTAGGAACAAAACTAAAATTCTCAACTGCTTACCATCCTTAGACTGATGGACAAACTGAGGTTGTAAATAGAAGTCTTGGGAGCTTATTGAGGTGCCTTGTTGAAGAGAGTCTAGGAAATTAGGATTTGCTATTATCTCATGCTGAATTCACTTACAACAGCTCAGTCAAAAGGTATACTAGTAAAAGTCCCTTTGAGATTATCCATGGTTACAAACCTAGGAGACCTATCGACCTCATTCCATTACCCACACATGCATGAATGTCTGAGTTCGTCGAGTCATATGTACAGCATATTAAGGAATTGCATAAAGAGATTAATATAAACTTTAAATGAGTAATGAAGTATTTAAGCATATGGCCAATTCACGTAAACGAATGAAAGAATTCAATGTAGGGGACTCTTTAATGGTTAAACTTAGACCTGAAAGGTTCTCACTAGGAACTATGAAGAAACTGCATGCCCGGGGAGCTGGACCTTTCAAAATATTAAAGAGAGTCAGACCTAATGCATACGTATTAGAGTTACCACTGAAATATGGCATTAGTTCCACATTTAATATTTCTGATTTGAAAGAATACAAAGAACCGGCATTAATTCCTAGTGAGCCTTTTGGATGTTACCCAGCCTTTGAGAGTGAAACCCTACTTGAGTGTCCACCAGCACTTCAGCCAGAATGATGAAATAGGATTGAAAGTATCTTGGATGACCAGGTAATTACCACAAAAAATAAGGGCTATCAATGTTATCTGGTTCGATGGCAAGGAAGACCCGAATTTGAGGATTCCTGGATCACCCGAGAGGATCTGCAACAAATTGACCCAAACCTGCTAGAAAGGTACCAAAGTCAGATCAGTCCTTACTCGATAGGGTCGAGTTCCTCCCATCCTGAGAGAACTGGTGTGCTCACCAAAGTTCTAAAGAGGCTTCAGTCTAAATCAGTATGGCTTTAATTCTTTCATTAAACTTATGTCTTGTAAATAGAGTCAGTGTACTTCTTTAATTGAATTTGAGTCATGTAATTAGAGTTAGATTTATTTCAATTTGGTTTTTTTGAGTCCAATTAGGATCAAATTAGTCTTGTATTTAGTAAGTTTAGTAGTTGGATCCAAGAGAGGTTTGAAATTGGTTAAATGTAAGCAAGCTCACTTGAAGATGGAATTCACTCAACCACTTCAACAATTTAAGCCAAGGAGGATGCCACTTTAGCAAGCCATATGGGCCACCATGTTAACCTCCCAACCATGTGGAGCACACCTCAGCAAGCCACCTCATTATATGCCACATCACCAAGAGGGATTCAAATTCAAAGTGGGCGGCCAAGGAATTTAATCTTCCACCATTATAGCTAGCTATTCCCATAAAATCTCCATGTAATTTGGATTCAACCCTTATAGCTAGTAACCTCCAATGAAAAGCTCCTTGTAATTCAAAATTTCAAAAGTCCTTGGAGGCTTATAAAATCTACTCCAAGCTCTCTTATAAAGGATGATGAATTGAATGGAAAATAAAGTGAGTTTCTTTCTTCCATTTGGTGTTATCAAATATCCTCCGAGAGAGAGTGGGTGAGAGGCCCTTAGCTACTTCAAGAAAGATCATCTTCCATGCTAATAGCCATTAGCAAATCTTCTAGTCCATCCAAGCACTCCATTCCAATGTCCAAGTTGCAAGAAAAGCCATTCCAAGAGGGCCGGCCAAGCTACTTCCACTCCATCAACTTCTTCTCAACTTCAACCATCATTTCAATTATTTTCTACCTTTCAATCTCTTTCTTAACTCTAATATGGTTTGTGTCGGATCCTCGGGATGTCCGGGTTCCAAAAAATAGGGGTTTCCAAGACAAGAAATAGAGACAAGATGATGCGGGACGACTCTAAGATTGCTAAAGATGCAGGAAAATAGTAAACTAATTTATTTTTATATTTTTTATAATTTAATTTGTAGGCTAGATTCCCAAAATTAAGTAAGAACTAGTATAAGGAATAGCAATACAAAGAATCATCGTATCGCAGGCAAACTCATGCAAAATAATAAATTCTAGGTCCCGAGAATTGAGAAACTCCTAGATTAGGATAGCTTATCTTCATCAAATCAGAAATTAAAAGAAGGGAAGGATGTTACCAATCAGTGATTTGAAGGACTTCCGATGAAGAGATCATACAGCACTCTGATTGGAGTCTGGATGATAAAGTTTGGTTCCCTTGATTAGATGGCTGATTTGGATGGTTCTGGATGCAAGAAAAGCCTCCTATAGGGAGGTGAAACATCTCGAGGATCCTGCAAAATGTCAAGGGTCAATCAGAACAGCAAGTAAGAAAAAGAAAGGGGATTAGGTTTAGAAAGAATCAGGTCAGGGTTTAGAAGCGGGGCGGCTTGAAGGTTGATGAAGATCTCCTTGCTTGGTGGCCTAGGGCACTCCTTCTTGGATATGTGAAGGATTAGATGGCAGTGAGTTAGGGTGTGGAAGGATGCTAGGGTGGCAAGGAAACACAAACACAAACCAAAGAACTAAAAAAACAAAGTAACACAAGCTCGCAAGCTTAAAAAAAATTCACCAGGGTTTTGATATCATGAATAAAAGTTGATTACAAGAGAGAGAGGGATGGGTATTTATAGAGTTCCCATGCCCTCACTAACCATGGATACACTTGGGTTATAAGTCCTCTTCCAAATTGGAATACAAGTCCTTTCCTAGCTAGGTTAGAAAAATAAATCCCCATTAGGTTAGGAATTGACCTAGTCTTCTCCTTTTTCCATCATGCTTTGACTATTCCACTCAAGGACACCCCTTGGACTTGGTCAACACTTTAAGGATGCCTAGGAGGGTGTGTTGGGCTTCTAGGGGCAGCAAGGGGCTAGCCTAAAGGGGCTTGGGTGCATAGGTTTGGGCCTCTGGAAGCTGGGATGGCCTGGTAGCCTGTAGCAGGAATATTCCATAGAATCTTGCTTCTTTAGGGCTTGGGCTTGGGACTTAAACTTGATTTCTTTGGGCTAGGATATAGAGGGACCTTTGGAATCATGGATGCCCTGGTTTGGGAATATGCTCTGGCATCTAGACTTGAATCTGGGTATCTAGAGGATATCTGGAGAGAATCAAGGTTTCTGAAAGCATCTTGGATCCTGGGTTGTCACAAAAGATCCAATGGATTGATGTAGCGGTCTCTGACTCCTAGATGTGGCCTGGTGGAACTCCAAAATAGGGTGACCTCCTCTCTTGTACAAAAATTGGGCTCGTACTAGACTCAAAATTGATGTACAGGACTCAAAATACTGACTAGGTTGAGGGTTAAGACAAATCAACTAACCTCAACTTATTACAGGACTCAATCTTAATTGATTACAAAATTTTAAAACTTTGACACATGACTAAGTAAACCATATGGAATCTAGGGATCTGTGTCTGATCCTGGTGTCTCCACCAAATGAAATCCCAACATCTGAATGAATCACCTTGTCATCCAAAGGCTTCATCCTTGAGTGTAACCTTTCCAATCTTTGAGATTTTAGTGCCTAGGTACCCCTCTTTCAGTGTTTTTCCAGATATGAAAAATTAGATTAATTAGGCCCTATCCTATGTGGTTTCTTAACCATGAAGATCCTTTCCTCTTTAATATTATGAAAGTTCTCATTCAGGTCTAGTTTACATGCAAATCACTTCATGATAGTTTCTATTCTTTTACATGGAAAGTAGCCTAGCTTTAATTCATTTTTCATTTAATTGTTACTATCTCCTCTTAGATTGCATCATTCCATTTCATCCCACATCAACTCTCTTCTCCAATAATAACTGGTTTTCCAACACAATTGATACTCTCCTAATGTCCTCGCGCTCCAGTATGCATCGGAAAGCTGCATCTCTGTTACCTACCGGGTTTGCTACCAAACCATGTCATGGAATCTCCCAAACTCTGCTGATGGGGAACTAATATGCATGCAATTTTTTTTGTATGTTTTACATGTTGAGTTAGGTGATTAATTCCCAAATCTCAGATCAAAATTATTTGTAGGAAATTTTGTATGAATTTTTGAAGATCAGCATGCAGATTAGGACCTAGAAAAGTAGCAAAGAAGGACCGCCGGGGCTGAGAAGCCTCGGTTAGGGCAAGTTCTCCTACAATAAAACTACTGGAGGTAGAGGGGTGTACCTGACAACGTCTGTGAAGATCGCAGTGAAGGGGTCTCTCGTTCCTCGACGGATGCAGCCTGGAAAACCGAGCCAAAGACCCGCGGATACCCGGCTTTCTGCTCGATGATCCGATTGAGGCTTGGCTGGAGTCGTTGGATTCGTAGGAACTCAGGGACCTGCAAACGACCTGTCAGGGGTTAGAAAGCTCATAAAGGAACAAGAAAAGAAAGTAAAAATAGCAAGGGAAGGCTTCTTTTGGAGTGGGCGTCCAGGGATCTGGTGGGTTTGTTGGCAGTAGGAAGATGATTGCAAACACCGGGAAGAAGAACTCTCACAAACCCCTTTATGCACACAGCAGGGTATCACACCACTCAATAGAAGAACTCAAGGTTTTCATTCATCAAAAACTCTCCTCATACAAGAGGCTAGGGTCCCTTAAATAGACCCTTAACCTTGGGCTCCAAGTAAGGGTACATAAGTCTTTACATAAGAATCCTTTTCCCTCTCAAACCCTAGCTAGAAAATAAGGAAATATTAGGTAGAAAAATCCCTAAAAATTTTCTTGACTTGGTCAAGACTCCAAGGACGCCTAGGGGGGCGTGTTGGGCTTCTAGGAGCAGCAAAAGGCCAGCCTAAAGGGGCTCGGGTGCATGGGTTTGGGCCTCTGGAAGCTGGGGTGGCCTGGTAGCCAGGTAGCAGGAATATTCCCTGGTATCTTGCTTCTTAGGGGCTTGGGCTTGGCACCTGGGCTTGATTTCTTTGGGCTAGGATGCAGATGGATCTCTGGAATCATGGATGCCCTTATCTATGAATATACTTTGGCATCTGGAAGGGAATCTGGGCATCTGGAGGGCATCTGCAAGAAATCAGGGTTTTCTGAATTTTCCTCCTAGGGTCTTCAAATCTTCAAGCTGGGTTGGACTTGTGCTATACTTCCATGTCTTCAATCTAGTTGGACTTGGTCTTCACTTGTATGATATAGTCTTGAGTCTTCAGTATGCTTGGACAGGACTCAAAAAAAAAAATAAAATTAGCTCAACATGAGCTGACTAGCATTGGACTGAACTAGCTCAACATGAGCTGACTAGTACAGAACTGAAATAACAACTAAAAATACTCAAATAATAACTAAAATGGACTCAGATGAGCTAAGCCCTTATTACAGATGGACTCATAAATTATTGATCAATTTACAGAGGGTTGAAAAAGCCTCTGTCTTATTCTGGTGCCTCAAGTATCCCCACCAATTCTCCCGGGGTAGGAGGAACTCGACCCTGTCGAGTGAAGGTTAGACTGGCTCACATATCTCTCGAGAAGGTCTGGGTTGAGGCGTTGCAAGTCCTCTCGAGAAATCCATGAATCGTTCGACTCTGGCCGGCCTTGCCATCGGACCAGGAAGCGTTGATAGTCATGGCCCTGGGTCATGATGGCTTGATTGTCCAGGATACGCTCGATCCATTCTCCTCTCTCAGGCCAAATTTGTTTGTGGACACTCTAGGTTAGGGTCACTCACAATGAAAAGGAATAGGTCCAAAGGCCTCACTAGGTAGCGCTGCCGGTTCCCTATACTCAACCAGGTCTGTAATATTGAAGGTAGAACTAATGCCCAAATCCGAAGGCAAGTCTAACACCTAGGCATTTGATCCAACCTTCTCTATCACTTTGAAAGGTCCGGCTCTGCGAGCATGAAGCTTCTTTTAGGCCTAAGCCTAACCAAGATAAAATCCACTACATCAAATTTTTTTGATCCATCTTCGAGAATTAGCCAGTTGTTTTAACATTAGTGCGGGTGGTGAACATGCTAGGCACATGCAGACTCCTAACAAGATGATGCAAAGGACTCAAACCTATACCTAGCAGACTCGACTAAAGAGGTTTATTAGGTCTTAACTACCACTTGGGCATGGGGGCATGAGTCGTGGTTGATGGATGACATGCAGAAGAAAATTTGCTAGTAACTCCTAATATGTGCCAGAGGGTCTACCAAAAGTAGGTAGCAAATGGGATGGGCTCTATGGATCCTTGGAACCTAGTAACCTCAACAAAATGTAACCTAATAGTTCTAGACACATGAGAAAACTCAGGAAAGGGTAGAAAATAGGAAGTGGGTTCAGAATTACTCTGGTAGGGTGGAGAAAAAGGTTCTGGGTTAGTTGGATAAAGTAGAATCAAAGAAGGCATGTCAGGGACTAATCCTAGACTAATGAGGTTAACCTTATGGGGTTGCGATATATCTACGGGGTTTGTATAATGGAAGGATGGGTTATTAATCTCAGGAAAGAGGTCCTTAATGGGAACTATAGGAGGAGACTCATCCTGAGGGTACTGATTCAAAGAGATCAGGTCCTTAATAAATTCTTCTGGTTCTTGTATTTTAGGACTAGACTCTATAATTTGGCTCTCCTCTATGGTTTCCTCAGGTAAGGCTCTAGTAGCAGTACCTAGGTTCTCTTCCTCTATTTGTTCTTCCATTATAGCTTTAGGTTGGATATGGTCAAGGTCAACTAGCTCTGGGTTGGTTTCTACCTGGGTATCTACTGGGTCAGCTAATTCTAGGTCTACTAAAGGTGTCTCCTCTTCTCCCTCATACTCATCCACTAGGCTCACATCAGCTTCATACACTTCCACGTTAATGTAAGCCTTGTGAATCTCAGGAATGGTTGGAGAAGGTCGGCTAGCAGGAAATTGGTTAGGTTCTGGTCTCTGATTATGGGTACTACTCCTAGTAGGTTCAGGTTGTATAAGAGGTAGTGGCTCACTATTGGGTTCATATTTAGGGATACTAATCCTATGGGGTTCAAGTTGACTAGGGGAAGCATGACCAGTACTAGGCTGATACTTAGGGGTTATGGGTTCTCTAGGCTCATAGGACAAGGGTGCAGATCTATGGGTCATGGGATTATAGGATCTGGGGTCATATGATTTTGGGTCAGCTCTATGATCAGGTTCTAAGGATGGATCAAGGTATGGGGTCCTCCTAAGGTTGGGCTCTCTATATGGGTCAGGATATTGGGTCCTCCTAGGATTGGACTCCCTATATGGGTCAGAATACTGGGTTCTCCTAGGGTTGGACTCCCTATATAGGTCAGAATATTGGGTCCTCCTAGGGTTGGACTCCCTATATGGGTCAGAATATTGGGTGTTGGGTCTACTAGGCTCATAGGGTGTGGGTGCATAGGATCTATGATCATGGGATCTAGAGTCATAGGATCTAGGTTCATAGGTTATGGATTCATAGGTTCTAGGTTCATAGGATTTGGAGTCATAAGATCTATAGGTTGTAGGTATACTAGGCTTGTAGGGAGAGGGTAAATAGGATCTATCTTCCTGGTCTATAAAATCCTGATTGAGTCTTCTAGGACTAACCTTAGGGATTGGGTCATGACGATGGGCTCTCCTAGGTTCAGCCTCAAGGTATGGATCATGGTTTGGGGTCCTCCTAGGTTGAGGATTGTAGTACGGGTCAGGATAAGGGGCTCTCCTAGGTTCGACCTCATGGTATAGATCAGGGTTTGGGGTCCTCCTAGGTTGAGGGGAATCAGGATCTGGCTCAGACTGTGACCCATGGGTTTTTCTTGGGGTCCCTACCCGGACTTTTAACTGATCAAACCTATTGGCAAGATGGTCAATTCTATCATTGGTTTGAATACGAGACTGAGTTAACTGGGTCATCTGGGTAGTTATCTGGGCCATTTGATCAGCTAGGGCTTTTATTTGGGCTTGTAAATTTTTCATGGGTTCAGACATTTATGAAGGAGGTGGGTGATATGAAACTCCTGATCTAGTGCTCATGCAAGACTCGATCAGACCGACTATAGCTGACTAGACCTAAAGTCCAAACTAGATGCTCAATCAGGGTGGCAAACTAGCCTATAGTAACCCTGTACTCAGCCAGGCAGGTGTAAGGGGAGTGTTAGGTCCCTGATTGCCAATCCTAGACACCAATCAGAGATTGGCCAGGTAGGCGGACCAGCACACAAGCCCTTCGGGATTGAATCCCTAAACCACCGTTCTAGACACTGAGCACAAGGCACACACAGGTTAACTTGACACAGTGATCTAACACTAGCCCAGACCCGACCAGTTGGTGTCCCTAGCCCACTAGGGCAAATTAAGTCTAATTAATTTTAGGTTAAGGCTTGGGACTGAATGCAAGGGATGTGGTTTTGGGCTAAGGAGAGGTGATCAAATCCTCCCCCCATCTGATATAGCAAGAGTGCCCTTAAAAGTAAATTATGCAATGATGGCAGGCAGATGAGGATGCAAATTAGGGTTTAGATATTTTTTTTTGGTATTTTTTGGAAAATATGTATATATTTTTTTGGTATTTTTTAAATAGAAGAAAACTTGCAAATCATGGCCTAATATACTGGAAATATACTAAATTAAGAAATATGCAAAAACTCCTAAACAAAACCCTAAAACTTTCAAACTTGTCTTGCTAAAAAAAATAGAGCCAAAAATTTGCAGGCCCTATTTCGGCTTGCAGAAAATTCACAGGCCATAATAAAATCTGGAAATTTTTTTTAAAACTACTGTGAATTATTATAAATCTAGGAAAATAAATTTTAGAATTTTTGGAGTTTTTAACAGGGAGAAATAATTAAAATAATAGAGTATATATGGATTGAAAAATTGTAGAAAATAAGCCCTAATCTAAACTCTGATACCAAATGATGGGGAACTAATATGCATGTAATTTTTTTTTGTATGTTTTACATGTTGAGTTAGGTGATTAATTCCCAAATTTCAGATCAAAATTATTTGTAGGGAATTTTGTATGAATTTTTGAAGATCAGCATGCAGATTAGGACCTAGAAAAGTAGCAAAGAAGGACCGCCGGGGCTGAGAAGCCTCGGTTAGGGCAAGTTCTCCTACAATAAAACTATTGGAGGTAGAGGGGTGTACCTGACAATGTCTGTGAAGATCACAGTGAAGGGGTCTCTCGTTCCTCGACAGATGCGGCCTGGAAAACCGAGCCAAAGACCCACGGATACCCGGCTTTCTGCTCGATGATCCAATTGAGGCTTGGCTGGAGTCGTTGGATTCGTAGGAACTCAGGGACCTGCAAACGACCTGTCAGGGGTTAGAAAGCTCACAAAGGAACAAGAAAATAAAGTAAAAACAGCAAGGGAAGGCTTCTTTTGGAGTGGGCATCCAGGGATCTGGAGGGTTTGTTGGCAGCAGGAAGATGATTGCAAACACCGGGAAGAAGAACTCTCACAAACCCCTTTATGCACACAGCAGGGTATCACACCACTCAATAGAAGAACTCAAGGTTTTCATTCATCAAAAATTCTCCTCATACAATAGGCTAGGGTCCCTTAAATAGACCCTTAACCTTGGGCTCCAAGTAAGGGTACATAAGTCTTTACATAAGAATCCTTTTCCCTCTCAAACCCTAGCTAGAAAATAAGGAAATATTAGGTAGAAAAATCCCTAAAAATTTTCTTGACTTTGTCAAGACTCCAAGGATGCCTAGGGGGGCGTGTTGGGCTTCTAGGAGCAGCAAAAGGCCGGCCCAAAGGGGCTCGGGTGCATGGGTTTGGGCCTCTGGAAGCTGGGGTGGCCTGGTAGCCAGGTAGCAGGAATATTCCCTGGTATCTTGCTTCTTAGGGGCTTGGGCTTGGCACCTGGGCTTGATTTCTTTGGGCTAGGATGCAGATGGACCTCTGGAATCATGGATGCCCTTATCTATGAATATACTTTGGCATCTGGAAGGGAATCTGGGCATCTGGAGGGCATCTGCAAGAAATCAGGATTTTCTGAATTTTCCTCCTGGGGTCTTCAAATCTTCAAGCTGGGTTCGACTTGTGCTATACTTCCATGTCTTCAATCTAGTTGGACTTGGTCTTCACTTGTATGATATATTCTTGAGTCTTCAGTATGCTTGGACAGGACTCAAAAAAAAATAAAATTAGCTCAACATGAGCTGACTAGCATTGGACTGAACTAGCTCAACATGAGCTGACTAGTACAGAACTGAAATAACAACTAAAAATACTCAAATAATAACTAAAATAGACTCAGATGAGCAAAGCCCTTATTACAGATGGACTCATAAATTATTGATCAATTTACAGAGGGTTGAAAATGCCTCTGTCTTATTCTGGTGCCTCAGGTGTCCCCACCATCTGCTAAGGGTCTTAGGGGTCACTGGAATCTCAACACCTCTGACTCGACCTATCCACCTGATGCCATCCGTAGCCATGCTGCCATAAAACTTATGCATCAGGTGAGGAAAGTACCTCTCTCTCATGGTGTAGAAAGGTACAAGGCCTGCTGCCCTCAACAAATCTCTAATAATGAACCCCTCTAAATCCCAAAACTAAAGATCAACTCTTCTCCAACACTCTAACTTTCCCTGTAACTCACTTAGTTTTGGGGGATGACTGTGGAGGGAGTGCTCCATCTGTCTGCTGATCCTCGGGCTGCTCGATGTGCTCAACACGATCCTGCCTAGCCTTGGACCTTCTCTCCCCAGAACTCGGCTCACCCCGCTCAAATTTGGACCATTTCTTGCAGAAAGCCACTTGCTTCTTAGGTGCCATGACCACTAGAACACAAGGATCGGACCGGAAGGAGGAATGAACCAAAGGAAGGGAAAACATGCTGGAGAAGGGAAGAACGGACCCAAACGAACAGAGAATGGGAAAAATCAGAAGGAATGAGGGAAAGACTAGAAAGAAAAGAGGGAGAATAGGACCAAAATAATGGAAGAAAGAAAGATTTTACCCAAAAAAATGAAAGGTTTAGTTTGGAAGTTTACTGTTTATGGGGGAATGGAAGGTTTTGGGGACCACATGGAAGAGGGGAGAACAAAAAAACAAATGAGAAAATCATTCTGATGATGCCCTAAAAAAGTAGTTGATCCATTCATGAGTCAACACTTGTAAAATTGCTCATGTATCGACACTTCTGTGAGTTGACACTTGGGCAATTTTACAACTGTCGACACTTGGTCATTTTCCCGAAAAATTTCAGAATAAAATTCAACAAAATTTCAAAAAATTAGGAAAGTGTCTAAGAACTATACTAAGATATATTTGAAAGAATTTTGAGGCAATTGAAAGGATTTCAACAAGAATTTGAAAGGTTTTAGTCAAAGGGATCAATGATGCCTAACTCTCTTCTGATCATGCAAAACCTATCTTCGCTAAGGGGTTTTGTGAAAATATCAGCTAGCTGTCTATCAGTGCATACAAAATCAAGCATTATATTATCATTTTGCACATGATCTCTTATGAACTGATATCTTATTTCAATATGTTTGCTTCTTGAATGTTGAATTGGATTTTTAGTTAAATTAATAGCACTAGTATTGTCACATCTTATGGGTGTTTTATTTAACTTAATGCCAAAATCTTTGAGTTGTTGTTTGATCCATAAGATTTGAGCACAACTTCCGGCTGCTATATATTCAACTTCGACCATTGATAGAGTAACTAAATTTTGTTTCTTGCTAAACCATGAAATAAAATTCACTCCAAGAAATCGACAGGTTCCACTAGTATTTTTTCTAACTAATTTACATCCAGCAAAGTCAACATCAGATTAGGCAATCAATTTAATAGTTGAATCCTAGAGTACCACAGTCTAATATCAATTATGCCAGACAGATATCTAATTATATGCTTAACAGCCAATAAATGAGATTCCTTAGGAGCATACTGATATCTAGCATATATACATACACTGAACATGATATCTAGCCTACTTGCAGTTAAGTATAATAATGAACCAATGATACCTCTATATAATTTTTGAACCACATTTTTACTTGTTGCAGCCAAGATCGTCATGGCCTGTAGCTCGGTCATGTTGGGGCGTTCCTCCTCCCCCGCCACCGTGCGTCCTCCCTTCCTTCCTGCAAGACAGGGGAGACCCAGGCCGAGGATTCCATTGAGGACACTCCGACGATCAAGTCAGTGGGACAACCAGGGGGAGTAGAAAAGACCACGACATAGGGCTTGGGGGACCCGTTTGTTAGGAGGGTGTGACTCGATACGAAAATGTAAAGGAAATGAAAAGAGTCGGGATCGAGAGCGGGGAATGGTGTTTTACCTCTCCCTCGCCATCCCCCACATTCTTACCTTTTTTACCTTCCACCCTCTTCCTGGAGGAGGGGCTGTGGACTTTCTCCGAGAGGGGGTCTCCAGGAGCCCAGAGGAGCTCCTTGGATGCACCAATCTACGGACCTTCCCCTCTCCAAAGGGAAGAGACTCCTTTTCCTCCTCCCGTGAAGAAGACTCTTCTCTCTTTCTTTCTTCTTGGCTACTCTTTATAGGAAGGGTGCTTCTATTTTAGGATGGACTGCCCAGGCATTGCAGGTCCTGGGGCCATGGCTGAATTCCTCTCTTGGGAAGGCTTCGGGTGTCGTGCCGTGGTGGTGGGTGATCGTTGGTGGTACGATCATGTGCATGTCAGCATGCCATCGGGCCTGGGGGTGCTTATATCGTACCTGTGGTGGAGCTGCACTGCTTGTAGAAGGCTACGGGTGGCCAGGCTTTTGCTGCAGCATGATTTGAACATTTTCGTTTTGGCAGGAACTCCATACTTGGGACTCCATGTTGGGACACGAGCATGGCCCCGGCCGGGAGCTGACCTTGGATAGGGGGGCTGATCTCAGATGGGGGCCTCGCTTAATGATCCTGGCCTTGGTAGCTTGACCTCGGTAGGGAGGCTGATCTTAGATGGAGGGCTCGCCCAATGAGCCTGACCTTGGCTAGAAGCTTGACCTCGATAGGGAGGCTATTCTTAGATGGCGAGCTCGCCTAATGAGCCCAACCTCGGCTGGAAGCTTGACCTCGATAGGGAGGCTGATCTCAGACGGGGGGCTTGCCTAATGAGCTTAGCCTTGAATGAAAGCTTGACCTTGACAGGGAGGTTGATCTCAGATGGGGTGCTCACCTAATGATCCCGACCTCAGCTAGAAGGTTGAGCTTGGTAGGGAGGCTAATCTCAAATTGGGGGCTCGCCTAATGAGCCCGGCCTCGACTGGAAGCTCGATCTCGGAAGGGAGGCTGATCTCAGATGAGGGGGCTTGCCCAATGAGCCCGGCTTCAGCCCTTCGCCAGGCTACCATGCCCAAATGGTGGGTCTCCTGTTGCCATGGCCGCCAGCATGCTCCATGTCAATGAATGTCACCACATTAGATGGTGCCCACTCTCGAGCCCAGGGGATGAGGTAGCACTCGGGGTGAAGGGAGTAATGGTCCCGCTGACATGGGGGGGATGTGCCTGTGGTGCCATTAATGCCTTAGGTGCCTGTAGCCCAAAAATCATGCCCCCAGTGTGAACGAGGTGACGCTCTGCTCGATTTTCCAATGAAGGACCATGAATGCTCCATTTGGATCGAAGTGATGGCTGCAAGTTTGGCATATTTGGAGCATCCGACTGGGCCACATGGCCATCTTCGGTTGGCTAAAAGATTGAGGGGGCGCGTGCCTTGCACCGAGACGATGCGATGGTGGGTGGCGACCTTTAAAGCAAAGGGTCTGCACCCTCCCTATTTAAGGAGTCCATGAGTTCTGGCCAACAATATTCTCCCATACACTCCTTCTTTTACCTCTAGTCCTTCTCCCGCTCGAGTGTTGGGAGCATTTGATAGGCTAGACTTTTCCCCCATGCTTTCTTCCTTTACTCCTTCGGGCCATGCTAGGAGTGGGTTCTTGGTGGACTTCAGGTTCTTTGCCAAGAAATTACGGGGTTGAGCGAAGACTCTCTAGGACGGATTGGCCGGTCGTCAAGGCGATGGCATTTGGCTTGGAGAAGAAATCCTCCAAGCTCGAAAATTCTCTCCAAGGTGGATAAGGGGGAGAGCCTCTGATCGCACAATTAGGGAAGAATAGAAGAGGGAGAAAGAGGCTGCTCATGCTTCCCCTCAGTTTACAAGATTGGAGGTCCTCGACGGGGAGGAAAAGGCCGGGGTGTGGTCATTGTGCGACAGATCACGACCCCTCTGATGCCGTCAGAGATGGCATAATGAGGGTGTTGCCTTGGTGGCTTTCCCAAGAGGGGGGGTGAATTGGCTATTTAAAAAATTTGAACAAATATGTGCTCTTTTAAATCTTGTTTAGTGTAGAGGTGTTGTATTTCAAATAATTAAAAGCAGAAGCAAACACAAACAGAAAAAGCATAATGCAAACACAGCAAGTTTATAGTGGTTCGGAACACACTCGCTCCTACTTCCACTATCCAAGATACCACTTGGGATTTTCACTATATTTACCATCGGAATATAGTTGGATTGTTTTACCAGGCTCACAATCCAAAACCCAACCTGGTTTTTCAACCAGGCTCACCAAAAATCCAACTCTTGATTTTCAACAAGATTACCAAGAACCTAAGCTTGGTTTTGACCGGGCTCACCAAAAATCCCTACAACATTAGTTTTAAAATGGGATCACTAACAACCCATACTTGGTTTTTAATCAGGCTCACCAAGAACCTACAAACTCATAAAATAGTTAAGAAAAACTAAGCAACTAATGACAAATCCAAGTTATCTGATGGTTGCAGTTACAACTCTAGAGAAGCCTTCTTAATTGCAGTTTAATGCACTTCAATGGCTTCTTCTTCTTCCTTAATAAGTGCTTAAGCTTCTGATTGAAGTTGGTGAAGACTTGAAGTTTGACTTGAATGTTCTTCTTTTGTGCTCTCTGGCTCTCAAGATCATTTAATGTTCAATTATGCATTAACTTCTTCAAATGTTGTCCAAATCCCTCATTTATAAAGTCTTGTACACTTCTTGGGTGGATATAGTCATTGTAGATTGTTGGGATTTTATATTTGATCATTGGAGAACTTTTAAATTAAAAAATGAAGTTCTAGAACTAGTTATTACTTGCTTATAAGCGACATTCGAGTCGGCTCAGATGCTTCAAGTCGACTTGGATCCTCAAAGAGTTGACTCTTCACTCTGGTCGAGTCGGCTCGCCATAATCGAGTCAGCTCAGATTTTTAGGTCTTCAAAGTTGTACTCTAGAGCAGTCGGCTCTCCTTAGTAGAGTCGACTATCCTGGCTATTCTTTCAGAACTGATTTTTTTTGAACTCTAGAGGAGTCAGCTTAGATTTCTGAAGGGTCGACTCGGATGCCTGACTGAATGGTTGAGTTGGCTTAGAATTCCTTCGGGTTGGCTCGCTTGTCTGAT
The DNA here is from genome assembly GCA_021397845.1 of Areca catechu. Classification (NCBI taxonomy): domain Eukaryota; kingdom Viridiplantae; phylum Streptophyta; class Magnoliopsida; order Arecales; family Arecaceae; genus Areca; species Areca catechu. The sequence continues at coordinate 117,879,646 of CM038052.1, forward strand.
TCAAGAAATGAAGCTGTGGATGAGTTGGCTCAGGTTCATTCGAGTCGGCTCGGATCTTTGCATGCTAGAATTCTTCAACCGTGCCATGGACTAGAGTCGGCTCTCCTTACATGAGTCGGCTCGAGTAAAATTTCAATAAAATCTTCAACTCTTCTCCAAAAATCATCTAGTGACTCTTAATCACTTAAGACTCTTTCCAACTTAACTAACAATAGATTCTAAAGAATTTTAAGCTTGAAAAACACATATAAGCAACCCATTTTCATGAATATTACATCAATGTTTCTTTGGGTTCTTCTTTACATGAAACATTTACAACACTACACATGACATATAACAGGTTGTAGGAGTTGACATTGAGCATTAAAATCATCCTACAAAAACTTGTAATGCACTTGAAAAGTTGTTAGTAAGATAAATGCATACTCCAATGTTTTGTTATCATCAAAATTACTCAACGGGTCAACAATCTCTCCCTTTTTGATGATGACAAAATACTGGGCATGGAAATACTTTACAATTATATCTATAAATATATTTGGAAGTAAATATTAACATGTATGAGCTATACACCCAGAATGTATTTGAAAGAATTAAGGCATATTGACAATGTATCAGAGCTTTTGAAATAAGTCCAATATGTATTGTAATAAACACTTATCAAAAGTTGTTTTTGCTTGAAATGTATCAGAGTTTCAAATTTGCAAAAGTATCAGGTCTTGAGATATCAACAGATGCTTATAGCAAGTTCTAAACAAAGAAAATTTGCAACTTTTGAGAGCATATTTTAAGATAGATGTAAATTAAACTAAATGTATTCAAGCCATTCAGTTTCAACAATTTTTCTCCCCCTTTTTGTATGTTCTTAAAATTTTGAAACTTCATGTTTTTCATTAAAAACCATTATTTTTCATTTTTTTATTCTGCCATTTTTCCTTGCATTCATTGTCAATACCATTCTCCCCCATTTTATCATTAATCAAAAAGGTATTCAATTAAATGCTCCCCCTTTGTTAAAAACTTCAAGCTCAATTTTTGAAAAAGAATGATAATATTATAAACATTGTTTGAGATAATTTGACTTTCTCATAAAAGCTTTGATAATATGATATAAAATCATCAATGCATAGATAACATGGAAAACACAATAAGTGAGAAACAGATAATTTCATTACATTCAAAGATTTTCATTACAACTCGCAAAAGTTTGGAAGCAGAAATACTAAGAACTAGCCTAGTCACGATCACTAGGTTTTTCTTTAATAGGTTCAGATCTACCTTGCCAAGATTTAGGTCAACTAGAAGCACCCTAGTCCTAGTAGAAGGTCTAGTAGATTGAGGTGGTGGCTGTGTAGCATGAGGTGGTGGCTGTCTAGGAGGATATGATGAAGAAGGTGGACAAGAGGATATGGGTTATGGATCAAATAATTCAGGAGGTATAAAAGGTGGTGGAGGTGCTCGCTGTCTGAGAGATGCTCCAAGAGTCTCAATGACTAAAGATAGCTTCGCTAGAACAACCCATATAGTGCTTAGCTCTATCTGAATCTTCTTGTTTCCTTCATGGAGTGCAATGAGCTCACTAGCCTGAGCATTTGCAAAAGCCTCTACTGAACCTTTCAATCTGCCAAATTTAGCCCTGAGTATCCTTACACCTTTAGTATAATCATCTTATATTTTCTTGCTTTGCTCAATATATCCCATCCTATAGCTCATCTCTCGCAACTCAGATCTAAATTCCTCAATGCTATGAGCTACGATCTGTCGGATGTCATCAGATACTGACTTGAAGGAGTTTGATAGTGACTGTATGTCAATTTATGGCTCTGGTCTGGCAGACTCAACTTGTCTACCCTGGAATGTAGTTGTCTGATCTCACCATAGATCTCCTCAAGTTTGGTGTTGACTGTTTGACGATGCTCACCAAACATTGAACCAATGGTGCTGGTCAGGGTCTGAGATAGCTATTCATCTGCTGTGCAAAGAAGGCATGAGACACAAAAGGTCTTGTGGTATCTACAGATGATCCCGGAGCAGGTGCTGGTGCTAAAGGAGATGCTGATGGTACTGGTGCTGGAGAAGTCCTAGGACTCCCAAGCTCACTATGTATGTGCTCATGGTCCCCATCATCACGTACAGAGTGCTCAGTAACAGTGGCAGTCTCCTCAAGTAGCTGCTCCTCAACATCAGGTACTGAAGGCACAATAGTAGTGGTAGTCTCCTTAGGCTCTTCATCATCATCATCATCACTAGATGAGCCTACTGCTCTCTGTCCAGATACTTTCTTCCTCCAATTTCTATCTGTCAATTGATAACCCATTCTCTGCAATGACTTGGAAGAGTAGGTGTCTGCATGGTGTAGTGGCCTACCATCCTCACCAGTCAAGTTAACTCTAGAGGCCTGAAACAGTAGCGTGAAAACCATTCCATACGGGAGACAAGCCTTTACCTTCCTTATTGCTTCTTTCATCTGTAATAACATAATATGTGGTAAATTGAGGGCCTCCCCCTCAATCAGGTGTCCCATGAAGCATAGGTCTCTCTCACTCACCCAGCCAAACTAACTTGTTCTTGGAAGGAAAATCCTGCTGATGAAGTTGTGTAGTAGTCTCATCTCTAAGGAAAGGGAGTTAGCTTTTACATTTCCAACTCTACTCACATCACTCCTTTCCAAGATGGTTCTGAGGATTTTTTGTCTGTCCTTTAGAACTTGATGGTTAAGACCTGTAAGAGAACGGTACAGGTGGTTTGACATGATCCTATACTAGGCATACAAACAACTGCGGGAGCAGATTGGATTTTATAAACATTTTTAAAAATCCGTGCAGCGGAAATCTACTCCGCCCAGAAACTAATCTAATTCTAGTTGCAAATAGGCATGTAGGATAATATAAAATATTTACAAAATATTTGAATTAAAAATTCTATTCATGCATGATAAAAAAAAAACAATTTTTCATACCTTATTCCAGCTGGAATAACTATGGGATAAACCTGGAATAGGCTGGAATAGCTGGAATAAATCTATTCCACTCTTCTTCCTCCTTGGACCGTGGGATACTCTGTTTTGAGCCTGAAAAAGAGCATCCAAAAGTAGGCTTCCGGACCTCCGTCTGCTCCCAAATTTCAGCAGCGACAAAGCGGAGAAGTCTTCTTCGATTTGCCACCAAAATCTGCAACCAAAACATAGTGTACACGATGTACAAAATGCCCAAAAACCTGCTGCTAGAAATTCTGGTTGTAGAAAACTAGCAGCGATCTTCTTGGCGTTTGGAGCTGCAGCAGAGATCCTGGCTCGCGAGGCTTGCTCCCAGGAGTGGAAGAGTACTCCCTCTAGAGGGGAGACATGCTGGAGGCCCTCCGATCCACCTTCACGCGCGGTGCTAGCCACTGGAAGGAGACACAGTCACAGTGGGTGGCAGCAACCAGGCTTTGCTGCAGTCCTGGGTTTGAGCACTCTAATGGACAAGGAAAAGGGCCTTATAACTCTTCCTCACACACACCAAATCCCAGCACCCAATGGAAAATAGGACCCAGCTCTCAAAACCTCTCATAGGGAAGAACACACTTGTTGTTTTCTTCTTCACACGGTGTAACCTATCTTTCTGAAACAGGGGGACTTGCAATGGTTTATATGGGATAGCAGGGAGAGGGAGGTGGAGAGACGGGGAGGCCAAGAGGCAGCAGCTGCCATTCAATTTAACCAGCAAATAAACAGGAGTGTAAATCAATCGATGGAGGAGAGGTAGAGACGTCGCCCAGGAAAAGAACTTCGATCGTTTGGCCTCCTCCAGCGTAAGGAAATATCGTGTAAAACGATCAAGAGGAGAGAAAAAACACTGGTCCAATTAAAACCATTTAAACCAATTTGGTTCAAACCCATTGGTACAATTAACCAACGGTGGTTCAATTCAATTGAACCGGTCCGAGCCCAATAAAATTGGTTCAATTGGTTCACAACCAATTGGAGGCCAAAACGAACTCCGAATCAGTTCAAAACTGATTCATAAAAATCCTGGCACAGTCCAGGTCAGCCCGGAACAATTTCAGGTTGACACAGATAAGGGCAAGATGGCAAAAGAGGGCTTAAAAATACTGTGACCATAAAACCGAGACGATTCCCAATCGTAATCGTTATTCGGATCAGAGAGTTATCCTCTGTGGCGTGTGACCTCATAGGATTAAACCTAAATGGTAGCACTGTAACAATTCTAGTACCAGCACAGGAAACTATCTAGCAATGTGTCCCAGCATCCGGATAGGTCGAAGAAGCGGGAGCAAACTATCGAACCTCTGGTATATGGTTACCGTATAATTCATCCCTTTGACCTCTAATGCTCAGGATGACTGAGATTGGGCTGCCAACCTAGACTGAGTCAGTCGACTACGTGTCTCAACCTTGCAAGCCCAGTGACTCTTCACTAGGACTACCCCGGCCGAGGATTTGCTAAATTGAGATACTTCGAGATATTCAATCCAAACTGTTTGGACAGGTCAATTCCATCTTGGTCCATCACTGCTCCATAAGTACTTGCCTGTACCCAGAAACCTTCCATCACCGGATTAAAAATCCGCGTAGTCCGACACCAAAGCACAGGGAGTTGCTTGCAAGCTACCGTGATGACCTCAGGTCAGAGGGACACATATACCCATATCCAATCGTGAGTATCCCTTTGATGGAAAGGGGCTACACGGAGTCACGTTCAATGAGATTTCACATATCCCACTTGTATATCACATCAGTGTCACCACACTCACTTGGTCAAGAGGACAACCAAACGATGTGAACTATAACAACCTATACTTGATATATTGCCGTCCAGTATAATATATCATTTGGTTGTGAACAGAGTTTAAGGACCACTCGATACATCCTCTCTGTATCGAAGTCAGTGTAGTCCTAAGGACTTCATCACATGGAAAGAGTTCATTTCAGGAAAATACAATATGTGATGAGCTGCTATTAATAATATTTTATTATTTCAAAGAAAGTGTACAATACTTAGCTCAACCGCCTACAACCCAGGCGATTGGCTTTGGGACACAATTCCCAACAACTCCCACTTGTACTAAAGCCAATCAGAAGAGTCACTAATACCCATTTCCCATTTACAATAGTTGAACTCTTTTATTTCGAGGGCTTTAGTGAAGGGGACGGCCAGATTTTCCTTTCCATCGATCTTCAGAGGATTGATGTCGTCTCGTTCTACGATCTCTCGTATGAGGTGGTAGCGCCGTAGAATATGCTTGGTGCAGTGATGAGCTTTAGGCTCAGCTTGAGCAATGGCTCTAGTGCTGTCACGGTACACCGGAACAGGTCCATCTAGGAAAGGTGCCACCCCTAGCTCTCCAAGGAACTTCCACAACCACACAGCTTCCTTTGGTGCATCTGATGCTGCAATGTATTCTGCTTCGCATACCGAGTCTGCAATAGTTGCCTGCTTGGAACTTTTCCAGCAGATCGCTCCTCCATTCAGGGTAAATACAAACCCTGACATACTCTTGCTATCATCTATATCTGACTAGAAACAGGAGTCAGAGTACCCCACATGTTTCAAGTCAGGCTCTCCATAAATCAGCCATTGATCTTTAGTATTTCTTAAATACTTAAGGATGGACTTAACCACCTTCCAATGCACCTCACCTGGGTCAGACTGGTATCTGCTCACTACTCCTAGTGAGTATGCCACGTCTGGTCTAGTACAAGTCATAGCATACATGATAGAGCCTACTGCAGAAGCATAAGGTACTCTACTCATGTACTCTATTTCCTCAGGAGTTGTCGCACAATCCTTCTTGGAATGAGTAATTCCAGAACCTATCGGGAGATAGCCTTTCTTGGAATTTTCCATGCTGAACCGTTTCAGCACGGTGTCAATGTACGTAGACTGGGACAGTCCCAAAAGCTTCTTAGGTCTATCTCTATAGATCTTCATACCTAGTATGTAAGAAGCCTCACCCAAGTCCTTCATGGAGAACTGAGATGATAACCAGCCATTATTCCTTGTAATGCTGTGACATCATTCCCGATTAAGAGAATGTCGTCAACATACAGTACTAGGAATATAATCACAGAACCATTAACCCATTTATAGATGCACGGTTCTTCTCCGTTCCTAACGAAGCCATACGATTTGATACACCTATCAAACCGTAAGTTGCAACTTCGAGACGCTTGCTTGAGTCCATAAATGGACCTCTGCAACTTGCATACTTTTGATTCATCTGTGGATGTAAACCCTTCAGGCTGTATCATATACACCTCCTCTTCTAGCTCCCCATTTAGGAAAGCAGTTCGGACATCCATCCGCCAGATCTCGTAATCAAAATATGCTGCCAAAGCAAGCATGATCCGAATGGACTTGAGCATTGCCACAGGGGAGAAAGTCTCGTCATAATCGATACCATATCGCTGACGATACCCCTTGGTAACCAGACGGGCTTTATAGGTCTCTACCTTTCCATCTGCGCCCCTTTTTCTCTTGAAGATCCATTTACACCCGATGGATTTTATTCATTCAGGCGGATCAACCAATGTCCAAACATTATTGATTTCCATGGACTCCATTTCGGATCGCATGGCTCCAAGCCATGCCTCAAAGTCAGATCTCTGAAGAGCATCCATATAGGTGATCGGATCCTCATTGTTCTCATCGAGCTCAATGGGATCGCCATGCTGGACTAAGAAACTGTAGTATCTGTTCGGCTGACGGGGTATTCTACCGGATCTCCTAATGGGTTTTGGGTGTGATTCAATCACAGCCGGTTTTATGATATCCTTAGAGTGTGCAGGTTCTTCTATTGGCTGAGCTTCATCAAGTTCAATCTTAGAGGCTATAGTTCCTTCTCCAAGGAACTCCTTTTCAAAAAAGATAGCTCTAAGAGCAACGAACACCTTTTGTTCATTGTCCAAGTAGAAGAAATACCCTTTGGTTTCCTTAGGATAATCAATGAATAAACATCGATCAGACCTAGGACCAAGTTTGTCTGAGTCTAAATGCTTTACGTAAGCCAGACAACCCCAGACCCGAAGGTATGAGATTGAGGGTTTACGTCCAGTCCACATCTCATACGGAGTGGAGACAACAGACTTACTTGGAACATCATTTAATAAGTAACAGGTTGTCTGAAGCGCATATCCCCAAAAGGATAGCGACAGAGTTGCAAAGCCCATCATGGATTGAACCATGTCCAACAAGGTTCGATTCCTCCTTTCGGACACACCATTCAACTGTGGTGTTCCTGGAGGAGTCAACTAAGAGAGAATTCCGTTCTCCTCAAGATATGTCAAAAATGCACCAGATAAGTATTCGCCACCTCGATCAGTTCGAAGGGTTTTAATACTTTTTCCAGTTTTCTTTTCTACTTCATTACGGTATTGTTTGAACATTTCAAACGACTCAGACTTATGTCTCATTAAGAAGACATAACCGAACCTTGAAAGTCGTCAGTAAAAGTAATGAAATATTTGTATCCTCCTCTGGCACTAACTGTCATTGGTCCACATACATAAGTATGTATTAGACTTAGAAGTTCTGTAGCTCGTTCACCTTTTCCAGTAAAAGGTGACTTGGTCATTTTACCAAGTAAACAGGATTCATAAGTGGGCAGTGATTCTGAATCACTGACCTCGAAGAGTCCATCTCCTCGCATCTTGTTTATCCTATTTTGGTTAATATGACCTAGCCTACAGTGCCAAAGATACAAATTGTTGATATTATCTAATCTTGGGCGTTTGTTAGAAGTGTACATTACACTAACAGGCCTTGATAGTACATATATGCCATTATTTAATCTAGCTTTCATTATAATAGAGTTATTCAAAATAACATTGCAAAAATCTTCTTTTATTGATAGTTCAAAACCACAATTAGCCAAAAGGCCTACAGAGATTATGCTCATAATGAAACTAGGACAATAGTGACAGTCGACTAGTTCGACAGTACAAGACTCAAAGACAAGATGCAAGACTCCGACCGCCAGTACTGGAACACGATTTCCATTCCCGACGCTCAGAAACTGTTCTCCATCTTCAAATCTTCTGCTAACTAGAAGTCCCTATAACGAATTACAAACGTGAATTGGACTACCAGTATCCAATACCCAGTTAGCAATATCAACAATAGAGTAATTACAAGGTTTTATCATATAAATACCTTGTTCAGCAGACTTCTGCTTCCTCGGCCTATTGGGATCAAGGGACGCAATATAAAGGGGACAGTTCCTCTTCCAGTGTCCCTTCTTCTTGCAGTAGAAGCACTCTACAGAAGATTGATCAGCCTTATACTTCCTGGTCTGACTAGGGCCAGGAGCATTCTGCACCTTCTTTCCTTTTTTATTTATTTTCTTCTTCCCTTTCTTAAAGGGACGACGACCTCTACTACCTCCCACTAAATTCACCACCCCCTTATTCAGTTAGTGGTCTTTCTCGAAAGTCTGCAGCAACCCCAAAAGACCATAGTAGTTGACTGCAGGCTTGTTCATTCTATAATGATCGAGAAAATCAAGATAGGAGGAGAGAAGAGAATTCAGGATTGCATCCTTGCCGAGCTGCTCGTGCAAGGGACATCCGAGTTTGCCTAACTTTTTAATCAGCTCGATCATGTACAATACATGATCAGTGACTGAACCGCCATTTGGCATCTTGGAATTGTAGATGGCACAAGACACTTTATACCGTTCTACATCATCCTGGGTGCCGAAGGATTCCTTCAACTTTTGAAGGATTTCATCAGGTTGGGCCTCCTCGAATTTGCGACTGAACTCGTCGTTCATCGCTGCTAACATAATGCACCGGACAGTAGTCCGATCAGAGACCCACTTCAGATAAGTGTCTCTGACCGCACTCCGTGCATTAGCGGGAGGGATTTCAGGTGCCGGATCTGTTATCACATAGAGGATCCGTTCATGCTCCAGAACGATTCTCAATCTTCGATACCAACTATCGAAGTTGTGACCCTTTAACTTCTCGTTATCAAGAAGTGACCGGAGTGATAAATTAGAAGACATCTGAAAAGAAAATAAGACCAAATTAGTGTATGAATTAATAATTTAACCAAAAGACTTGGACTTTAGACTAAAGGTTTCTTCCACTAATTTTTCAGATTGGTAGCCTCTAACTCCAATTCGTGAAAACTCTTTTTCAAGTGGGTACTGAAATCCAATAGGCCACGCATGAGCCTGACTTTGGCTAGCTCACCCATACGAGCCTAAAGGTAGGTTCGTAAACCAATTATTTCCCTAAACAATTTTCAGTATTTTATTTTATCCCAGAGAACACCCCAATCGACCTTGGGGCCTCCTATTGTGGGTCTCAGGTTAGGTCCAACCATTAAAATGACAAATCCAATACTTCCAGCTAACTAAAGACCAAGCCCATCTTTGGCTGGCCCACCTGGTCCCATTAAGGAGGTTGCACTGAACCATCATCGATCAGATAGAAATTCCAGTCGCCGGATGTACACCCATTCTATGGAACTGCCGATGCACACCAAGCTAGTGGACACATTTCTAACTGACTTAATGGGAGGCTAAGACACTGTCAACTCCTTGACTTAGTCCTTTTAGGGACCTAATAATTTTAGAGGATTTTTAGTTGTGACAGAAGATAAGACAAGGACATGGATCATCCTCCCACTGAATCAATCAGATTTCAGGAGGGTTGAAATAAATCAACAAATTGATCCATGGGCACCTATAGATCAGTCAGACCGATCAACCTGGGTGACATGGGTTAACTTGAGTCATTAAGCTTTTCCAATCAGTTCTGGTCAACTCGACTAGCCAGGTAGGTGAGATCATGGGTGAGTATCCGCCATTAACCATCTTTCCTAGACACCAACCAATTTGGCCAGGAAAGAGGTAGCCTCATACAACCATGATCACAATGCCAAACCTACCTCGACACCAGTCAGTTTACCAGACTCGATCAGACTAGCCTAAAGACTCGGGCATCCACTGAGCCACTAATTGGATCCATTTTAGATGAACGGATCAACTAATCTAACTATTAGTTAGTTCTAAAGAAGGGCCTTAAACAACTCTTGTTTAATCTTCTTGTAATCCGGTTCAACTAAACTTAGGTCTAACCCAGTTATGAACCCAACTAGTCAGCTAATCCAATTAACCAAAAATGGCTTATGCAAATTTGTTTAGATTTCATAAACTTAAAAAATTTTTTAATAAGCCAAACACTTAATTAAAATAATTTTTAATTAAGTCACTATGTAAAACAATTTTTTACATACCAAATCATGCATCAAGATATTTTACAAATATTTTATATCCAATATAAAACATGCCTAATACATGTATCATCAAATTAAAACAATTTTTAAGTTTTAATATTCTTTAAGGATCCTTCTGAAGAGGCCAACATAGATGATCCGCATCGTGTCAAAGACACACGGTCATGGTGAAGGTCTCAACTAGGTTCCAAAAAGAAATTTGGATACATATTAAGATTAAACTAATTTTAATCTATTAAACATGCAAACTAGATTAGATTACACATGCAACCTGGCTCTGATACCACTGTAAGAGAACGGTACAGGTGGTTTGACATGATCCTACACTAGGCATGCAAACAACTGCAGGAGCAGATTGGATTTTATAAACATTTTTAAAAATCCGTGCAGCGAAAATCTACTCCACCCAGAAACTAATCTAATTCTAGTTGCAAAAAGGCATGTAGGATAATATAAATATTTGCAAAATATTTGAATTAAAAATTCTATTCTTGCATGATAAAAAAAAATAATTTTTCATACATTATTCTAGCTGGAATAACTATGGGATAAACCTGGAATAGGCTGGAATAGCTGGAATAAATCTATTCCAGTCTTCTTCCTCCTTGGACCGTGGGATACTCTGTTTTAAGCCTGAAAAAGAGCATCCAAATGTAGGCTTCAGGACCTCCGTTTGCTCCCAAATTTTAGCAGCGACAAGGTGGAGAAGTCTTCTTCGATTTGCCACCAAAATCTGCAACTAAAACACAATGTACACGATGTACAAAATGCCCAAAAACCTGCTGCCAGAAATTCTGGTTGCAGAAAACCAGTAGCGATCTTCTTGGCGTTTGGAGCTGCAGCGGCGATCCCGGCTCGTGAGGCTTGCTCCCAGGAGTGGAAGAGTACTCCCTCTAGAGGGAAGACACGCCGGGGGCCCTCCGATCCACCTTCACGCGCGGTGCTAGCCGCTGGAAGGAGACATAGTCACAGTGGGTGGCAAGAACCAGGCTTTGCTGCAGTCCTGGGTTTGAGCACTCTAATGGACAAGGAAAAGGGCCTTATAACTCTTCCTCACATACTCCAAATCCCAGCACCCAATGGAAAATAGGACCCAGCTCTCAAAACCTCTCATAGGGAAGAACACACTTGTTGTTTTCTTCTTCACACGGTGTAACCTATCTTGCTGAAACAGGGGGACTTGCAATGGTTTATATAGGAGAGCAGGGAGAGGGAGGTGGAGAGATGGGGAGGCCAAGAGGCAGCAGCTGCCATTCCATTTAACCAGCAAATAAACGGGAGTGTAAATAAACCGGTGGAGGAGAAGAAGAGACATCGCCCAGGAAAAGAACTTCGGTCGTTTGGCCTCCTCTAGTGCAAGGAATTACCGTGTAAAACGGTCAAGAGGAGAGAAAAAACACCGGTCCAATTAAAACCATTTAAACCAATTTGGTTCAAACCCATTGGTTCAATTAACCAATGGTGGTTCAATTCAATTGATCCGGTCCGAGCCCAATAAAATTGGTTCAATTGGTTCACAACCAATTGGAGGCCAAAACAAACTCTGAATCAGTTCAAAACTGATTTAGAAAAATCCTGGCACAGTCCAGGTCAGCCCGGAATAATTTTTGGTTGACACAAACAAGGGCAAGATGGGAAAAGAGTGCTAAAAAATACTGTGACCATAAAATCGAGACGATTCCCAATCGTAATCGGTATCCGGATCAGAGAGTTATCCTCTGTGGCGTGTGACCTCATAGGTTAGAACCTAAACGATAGCACTGGAACAACTCCAGTACTAGCACAGGAAACCATCTAGCAATGGGTCCCCGCGTCCGGATAGGTCGAAGATGCGGGAGCAAACTATCGATCCTCTAGCATATGGTTACCATATAATTCATCCCTTTGACCTCTAATGCTCAAGACGACTGAGATTGGGCTGCCAACCCAGACTGAGTCAGTCGACTACGTGTCTCAACCTTGCAAGCCCAGTGACTCTTCACTAGGACTACCCCGACCAAGGATTTGCTAAATTGAGATACTGCGAGACATTCAATCCAAACTGTTTGGACAGGTCAATTCCATCTTGGTCCATCACTGCTCCATAAGTACTTGCCTGTACCCAGAAACCTTCCATCACCGGATTAAAAATCCGGGTAGTTAGGCACCAAAGCACAGGGAGTTGCTTGCAAGCTACCATGAAGACCTCAGGTCAGAGGGACACATATATCCATATCCAATCGTGAGTATCCCTTTGGCAGAAAGGGGCTGCACGGAGTCACGTTCAATGAGATATCACATATCCCACTTGTAGATCACATCAGTGTCACCACACTCATTTGGTCAAGAGGACAACCAAACGATGTGAACTACAACAACCTATACTTGATATATTGCCATCCAGTATAATATATCCTTTGGTTGTGAACAGAGTTTAAGGACCACTCGATACATCCTCTCTGTATCGAAGTCAGTGTAGTCCTAAGGACTTCATCACATGGAAAGAGTTCATTTCAGGGAAATACAATAAGTGATGAGCTGCCATTAATAATATTTTATTAATTCAAAGAAAGAGTATAATACTTAGCTCAACCGCTTACAACCCAGGCGATTGGCTTTGGGACATAATTCCCAACAACTCCCACTTGTACTAAAGCCAATCAGAAGAGTATCTAATACCCATTTCCCATTTACAATAGTCGAACTCTTTTATTCCGAGGGCTTTAGTGAAGGGGTCGGCCAGATTTTCCTTTCCATCGATCTTCAGAAGATTGATGTCGTCTCGTTCTACGATCTCTTGTACGAGGTGGTAGCGCCGCAGAATGTGCTTGGTGCGGTGATGAGCTTTTGGCTCCTTAGCTTGAGCAATGGCTCTAATGCTGTCACAGTACACCAGAACAAGACCATCTAGGGAAGGTGCCACCCCTAGCTCTCCAAGGAACTTCTGCCACCACACAGCTTCCTTTGCTGCATCTAATGCTGCAATGTATTCTGCTTCGCATACCGAGTCTGCAACAGTTGCCTGCTTGAAACTTTTCCAGCAGATCGACCCTCAATTCAGGGTAAATACAAACCCTGACACACTCTTACTATCATCTCTATCTGACTGGAAACTGGAGTCAGAGTACCACACAAGTTTCAAGTCAGGTTCTCCATAAATCAGCCATTGATCTTTAGTATTTCTTAAATACTTAAGGATGGACTTAACCACCTTCCAATGCGCCTCACCTGGGTCAGACTGGTATCTGCTCACTACTCCTAGTGAGTATGCCACGTCTGGTCTAGTACAAGTCATAGCATACATGATAGAGCCTACTGCAGAAGCATAAGGTACTCTACTCATGCGCTCTATTTCCTCAGGAGTTGTCGCACAATCCTTCTTGGAAAGAGTAATTCCAGAACCTATCAGGAGATAGCCTTTCTTGGAATTTTCCATGCTGAACCGTTTCAGCACGGTGTCAATGTACGTAGACTAGGACAGTCCCAAAAGCTTCTTAGATCTATCTCTATAGATCTTCATACCTAGTATGTAAGAAGCTTCACCCAAGTCCTTCATAGAGAACTGAGATGATAACCAGACCTTTATTCCTTGTAATGCTGCGACATCATTCCTGATTAAGAGAATGTCGTCGACATACAGTACTAGGAATACAATCACAGAACCATTAACCCATTTATAGATGCACGGTTCTTCTCCATTCCTAACGTAGCCATACGATTTGATACACCTATCAAACCGTAAGTTCCAACTTTGAGACGCTTGCTTGAGTCCATAAATGGACCTCTGCAACTTGCATACTTTTGATTCATCTGTGGATGTAAACCCTTTAGGCTGTATCATATACACCTCCTCTTTCAGCTCCCCATTTAGGAAAGCAGTTCGGACATCCATCTGCCAGATCTCGTAATCAAAATATGCTGCCAAAGCAAGCATGATCCGAATGGACTTGAGCATTACCACAGGGGAGAAAGTCTCGTCATAATCGATACCATATCGCTCAGCTCAACCTAAATTACTTGAGTCGACTCGAGCAAAAACTCCATAGAAGTTTTCAAACAGTTCAAAAATGGTTTCAAATGAAAGATATATACTAAGAGATATGGTCATTATCCTTAGTTTCATGTAGGAGGCTTTCTATATAATGTTTCTTTAATTTTGAAGAATTTAGGTCAAGTTTTCTAAAATGGATCACATAGACCTAATTCACCTCTAATCAATTGAAATGTATCTAAGTTAAAAGGTTTAGTAAAAATATCAGCAAGTTGATTTTTAGTGGAAACAAATTCAAGTACAATATCACCATTTAAAACATGATCCCTAATAAAATAATGTCTAATTTTTATATGCTTTGTTCTAGAATGCTGAATTGAATTTTTTAACAAATTGATAGCACTTGTGTTATCACATTTGATAGGAATTTTGGATTGTGTAACACCAATGTCTTCTAGTTGTTGTTTAATCCAAAGTACTTATGCATAACAACTCCCTGCAACTATGTACTCTGCCTCAACAGTAGATAGTGTTACAGAGTTTTGTTTCTTACAGTGCTAAGAGATTAAATTCAACCCTACAAATTGGCATGTACCACTAGCACTTTTTCTATCTATTTTGTATCAACCATAATCAGCATCCAAAAAACCAATTAAATTAAATGAAGATTGTTTTGAATACCATAGACCTAAATTACTTGTTCCATTTAGATATTTTATGATTTTTTTTACTGCAAGCATATGTGATTCTTTAGGATTAGATTGAAATCTAGCACAAACACATATGCTAAACAAGATATCAGGTCTACTAGCAGTTAAGTCCAGCAGTAATCCGATCATACCTCGATAGAGTTTTTGATCAATGCTGTTGCCATCTTCATTTTTATATAATCTACAGGTAGGGCTCATGATTGTGCTTGCTTCTTTGCTTGTCTCCATACCAAACTTCTTGATGATTTCTTTGATGTATTTGGCTTGTTTTATGAAGATCCCTTCCTTTATTTGTTTCACTTGAAGTCCAAGGAAGTAATTTAGTTCACCCGTTAGACTCATTTCAAATTCATCTTGCATCAACTCAGCAAATTCTCTATGAAGAATTTTATTAGTTATACCAAATATAATATCATCAACATAAATTTGTACAACTAACATATCATTATTTTTTTTGATAAAAAGAGTTTTATCTACATTTTCTCTTATAAAATCATTTTCAAGTAAGAATTTGCTCAATCTATCGTACTAGGCTCTAGGTGCTTGTTTAAGTCCACACAATGCTTTATTGAGTTTAAAAACATGATTAGGAAAAGCATGACTTTCAAAACCTGGTGGTTATTCTACAAAAACTTTTTCTGATATAAAATCATTTAAAAATATACTTTTTACATCCATTTGAAAAAACTTGAAATTCATTTAGCAAGCAAATGCAAGTAGTAATCTTATGGCCTCTAGTCTTGCTATGGGTGCATAGGTTTTATCAAAATCTATTCCTTCCTCTTGGTTGTATCTTTTAGCTACCAACCTTGCTTTGTTTCTAATTACTTTACCTTGTTCATCTAGTTTATTTCTATAGACCCATTTGGTTCCTATAATGGGATGGTATGATGGTCTATCAACTAGAGTCCACATATTATTTCTTTCAAACTTGTTTAGTTCATCATGCATGGCCATTATCCAGTTTGGGTCATTTTTAGCTTCTTCTAAACCATGTGCTCTATTTGTGATACAAATGCTAGGTAATCATGTGCTTCTCTATGTGATGACCTTGTCCCAACACCTTGAGAGGAATCACCAATAATTAAATCTCTTGGATGAGAAGTTACATACCTCCATTCCCTTGGTAGATCAGCATGATCCTTACTTACTATCTTTTCTCCTTCTTGAGTTGGTTTTTCTTGTATGCTCATATCTTCCATTTTCTTTTCATGTGTATCTGCATCATTATCTATACACTCTTCTTTCTTTGAAGGTGAGCGGTTAGTTTCATCAAATATAACATATACTGAATCTTCTATAGTTAGTGTTCTTTTATTAAATACTCTATATGCTTTGCTATGTATTGAATATGACTTGAGTGTGGGTCCAATGGTCCTTCTCTTGAATATGACTTGAATGAAAGTAATTACAGGACTCAAATTGACACAAAACCTCAAAATGACAAACACTTATAACGAACTAACTCAACCATCTTAGCTCAACTGAACAGAACATAACCCAAACCTGACTCAAAATCCTAATGGTGTGAGTCAACTCTAGATACAGGACTCAAGTATAACAAGGCTTGAAAAATAAAACTCAAGGCCCAAATATAGGACTCAATGGGCATAATCAGGCTTAACTGATCAAAATCCTAATTACAGGACTTCAAGTGACTCATCTAACTTAAGCCCTCTTACAAGACTCAAAAGGCTAATAGGACTTGATTATTGGACTCAAAGACAAAATTGGAATCATGGCTAAGGGACTCAAAACTCAGGGACCCATAGTGAACTAGGGTTGACCTGATGTTCCCATCAATTCTCTACGGGTGGGAGGAACTCGACTCCATCGAGTAAGAGTTGCTTTGGCTCTAATATCGCTCAAGGAGGTCTGGGTTGAGGTGCTACAAGTCCTCTCGAGTAATCCACAAATAGTCATATTCTGGTCGACCTTGCTAACGGGCCAGGTAGCGTTGATAGCTATGGCCGTTGGTTATGATAGCTTGATCGTCCAGGATACGCTTGATCTGTATTCTTCTCTTAGGCAAATTTAGTGGACACTCAGGTAAGGCTTCTCTCTCAAAGGATGGGTGAGGTCCAAAAATCTCACTAGGAATCACTGCCAGTTTCCTATACTTAACCAAGTTTGTGATATTGAAGGTAGAGCTAATGCCTAAATCTAAGATCAGAACAAGCACATAGGCATTGGGTTCCACTTTCTTTATCCCTCTAAAGAGTTCAACTCTGCGAGCATGAAGCTTTATAACCATAACGGAATTTCCTACATTAAATTCCTTGGCTTTCTTTCGGGAATTAGCCAGTTTTTATAGATTTCATTACTTAAATTAATCTTTTGGGCCAATGTCCTGATGCAAATGCTGTGCAGAGATCAGTGCAGGTGTGGACAGATGAATTACGTTTAGGAACTTATTGGACTCAAAACCAATACTTAATAGACTCGAGTAAGCATTCCTATTGAAGGAAATTTATTAGAATCTTTGGATCTAAACCTAATAGAATTTAGGCTCTCTAGGTTTGATCCTAGTTTGACATGCACATGAAAATTTATAAAGAACATCTAGTAAATGCCATAGAGTATGCCAGAAGTAAGATATAAACCTAACATATACAATGAATGTATGCAGTAGGCTAATCTCAATAAAATGCAATATAATGATCTTAGAAATGCTAGAGGTTTCGGGAAAGGGCAGAAAATAAGAGGTGGGTTCAGGGTTAGTCTGGTAAGATAAAAAATAAGAAAAGGGTTCAGGGTTGATTGGAAAGAACAAGATACAAGAAGGGGTTTCCAGGATTAGTCCTAGACCAATGAGGTTGACCTTATGGGGTTGAGGTATATCAAAGGGTTTGCATAATGGAAGAATGTGGCACTAATCTCAGGGAAGTAATCAATTAGAGTCAAAGGAGTGACTTCATCCTGAGGGCACTGATTTAAAGAGATTAGGTCCTTAAAAAATTCTTCTGGTTCTTGGATTTCAGGACTAGGCTCTGTAATTGGGCTTTCTTATAGTGGCTCCTCGAGTAAGAGTATAATAGTAGGGTTGGGTTCCTCATGGTCCTCTTCCTTCAACTGTACTTTCAAGATGGGTTCTGTTTGGATATCTACTGGGTCTACTAATTCTAGGTCTTTTATAGGTATCTCTATTGGACTTAACTCATTAATGTCTCCTTTGAAAGGATTATGCTCTAAAGGCCAATCGAAATATTGTATTTTGATAGGATTTTCTTTTGTATCCTAAACCAGTGTATTGACATTATCAATTAATAAAGGCATTTTATTTTCATCACACGCTGTCTTATTAATTTTATTAAGATATGATGACCCTATAGATTAGGGCTATGATTCTAGGGTTATGATGAGATCATACTAGTGAGACCTAAAGCCTTAAAACCCTAATCTAGAATATTCCTGGTCGATGGGATATTGAGTAGGGGATCAATGTTTCCGGTAAGACCAGCACATCCTATGTATGCTTGGTGAAGTGGGTGACTGATCTCATAGTCACTTGTGTTTGACACTAATACTAGGATGTGGGTGCTCATTAGAGAATGAGTTCACTGAATGGATCCAGCTCAAGAACATCTAACGGAACCTTATCCATTTGTCAATAGATAGTTCTCATAGTGGGAGTAGTGCATGTGATCCTTTGACCTGAGACTGCCATGGTATCTTATATGCATGAATCCATACTTTGGTTCACACTCAATCATGACACTGAGTCATACATGGGGTGATACTGGGTATGGTGGATTGCATATGGAGGTTGTGAGTAGGTCAAAAAGGAATCGATCAACCCTAGTAAGAGAGAAGCGCATCCAGATGATTTCAATCAAATGAAGATTCGGGAAATCTTTGATCAAAGTATGAACATTAGAAATAGTTTCTAATGATTCATTAATGAATCATCATTATTAGATTGAGCAAGGAATGAATATGAAATTGGATTTGACAAGTATCCATATCCATAGTCATATTCAGGGTGCAAGTAGATCGAAGGACTGAATTGCCCGGTAACTCACCATTGAAGGGTATTTTGGTAAATCCACCAAAATTCCTCATCTTCCGAGTAGGCATGACACATTGCTAGATGTCAATCTTGTCTTGTAGGTCTTCATGAACCAATTGATTTGGTTTCATGAGTCAATTCGATGTGTGATTCGAATTGGACAATTAGATGAGCCAATTTGACCTAATTAGGTCAATCAGGTTCGATCGGATCGAATCAACTCAAACCTAAATCAACTACTAGCTAGATGTGGAACCCAATGGGTCATACACAATAGAGACTTGGCCAAAGAAGTTATTCATGATTTAATTAGGGTCATATGATCCTAATTAGTTAGCCGAATTACATACTTGCACATGTAGGCTAACCAAATTCCTAACCCAATTGGATTGGGTCCGGTTGCTTGCTAATTAGGCTAACCTAATTATGGAAAACCTAAATTAGGTTGAGTCCTAAGTGGGGCTAGCTTAATCAGAGCTAAATCTGATTTTAATTTGGATTTAAGGGCATTTTAGGCACCATACATGAAGAGTCCCAATGGCATGGGACTCTTGGTACCTAAATGATACCTTAACTTCAAAAGGGCACAGAATGAGATATAGATCTCTGATTTGAATATAATATATATGGTCAGAAAAGAAATTTTATGTTCTTTCCAATGACACCCATATTGCCTATATTTTTACTGGTCAACATTCTTTAAAATTTGCATGGAAGAAGGATGGCGCGTGTAGTGCATGAAGAGTCGCAACTCTTCATGTGGCACGCGGTTCTGTTGGAGAGTCCTTCTGCTGTCATGACTCTTCATAATATTTGATGTTTGGAGATTGAAGAGGTGCCTCTTGGCTTCCTAGGGACCAGTAATTGATATGTGTCAAGTGAGAATTCATCCAGATAAAAGAAGGGATGTGAATAAGGCCTTCGGTGCATGAATGGGCTTATTAGATATGATTTTTTAAGCTAGATAACTTATCTTCGGTCTTGAAAAATTATATCTGATAAGTTGATGGGAGGACATATCACACACCCCTCTTGTATCTATAAATAGGGGGCGGTGAAATGAGTCTGATATAAGAATTTCACCAAAGTATTATTCTGAGTGTCTCTCTCTCCCTCCTTCTTTCTTTAAGACAAGGTCTTTTCTAATAGGACAAGGCTTTATTTTAGGACATAAGCCTAAGGGATCCTAGAGGAGGGTTGTCCTAAAACCAAGAGTGGTTTAGGAGGGTGTCTTTAGTGCCCTACAGTAGGACAGGGTGTCCTACAGTGGTCAATAGTCCAAAGGTTGCCGAAAGAGTTCCACTTCTCTAAGCAACTTGAAGAAGGAGTTCTTCCGTGGTCTGAGTTTCGTGTGGATCACCGTTGGAGGGCGAATGTTTGGGCACCTGGTGGAGAAGAAGGCTGAATCAGGGTTTTCTTCATCGGATTGGATACTAGTCGTTCAGGTTGGTGCTTAAACTCTAGTTTTTATTATATATGCATGTTTGTATGTTTTAATTCCTAGTAAGGAGGTCTTGGGTTAAGGGTTTGGTAGCGATTTCATAATAAATTTTTGAAATCCACGCTTTCGCCCTGGTCACCAAAATCCTTACAGTGGTATCAGAGCCACCTTATTAGGGCTAAATTCTACAAAATTTGAAGTTGCCCAATTTTGTAGAACTCTTGAGGTTGCCCATTTTGGTAGGACTCTACAAAATTTGAAGTTGCCCAATTTTATAGGACTCTTGAGGTAGCCTATTTTTGTAGGACTCTACAAAATTTGAAGTTGCCTAATTTTGTAGGACTCTACAAAAGTTTAAAGTTACATATGATTGATATGTTTATGCATATATGTATGTCGCTGATTAGGATTTTCACTTAAACCTTAACCGATATAGAGATATGTTTAGCTTTCTAGTCATCATACTGAAATAAGGTTGCCCTAGCATAATGGTGGATCCATTATGTGGTAGATGGTTTTCCTAGTATGATGACACACATGGCACATTATAAAATAATATATGATGCATGGTTGATGAATGGCAATATTAGAATGTGCTTCTGTTTGAATTGCCCTCTATTAATATTATATTAAGTTGTAGTGTCATATACCAAAAGCAAAATAATCAAGATGATTAGTTAATCATTCGGTGTCTAGGAAAAGTGGTTTATGATCGGTAAAGAGGACATGGTTTTTAATTAGTTCCGTTGACTGACCTGGCCAATTTTTATTGGTGTCTAGGAAAGCAACGGGGGGACTCCCACTACTCTCCCACTTACCTGGCTGATAAGATTAACTTAATTCTTGATTGATATGCTTAGTGTAATATTCACTACATTAGGCCTTCCTTCATCCTAGGTTATTATTATGTTATGAACCATATTAGGTTTGTTGTGTACACACAAGACCTATTATGGTAATTAACACAATTTTGTCCTGGTGCATTTGATGCATATGGCATGATTTAATATAATACTTTGTTGTGAACACACAGGGGTATTATTATTATAATCATGACTATAAAGGAATAAAGGGTCTTACTTAACTAAAAATATTATAGTTTGTTGTGCACACACAAGGCTATTAATATTTTAGAGGCCAGGTTTTGTTGAGAATTGTATGAGATACAATTGGAAAGAGTTTTCCTACCTTTGAACTTATAAAAGATTTGTTGTGTACACACAAGGTCTTTTATAAGGAATTAGGATCTCAACCCCACTAAGAAAACCAATTAGGGTTTCTCGATCATCATATAGAGGGTTATGATGCTTGATAAAATAGTGGAAGACATAATTAAGTTAAAGTCCTAATTTAATTATGTTTTGTCAACATTGGTTGTTTGCTTATGTTATGTTCTTTATTAATGTAGATTAAATGGCCTCTTCACTCTCACTCCGTAGTATACTTGATGCCAATAAATTGACTGGATCGAACTATGTTGACTAGTTGAGAAGCCTAAAGATAGTACTTAGCCAGGAAAAACTTTCTTACATTCTTGATACCCCTACCTTGGAACCTTTAGGGAAAGATGCCTCGCAAGAGAAAAAGATCACATACAAGATGTGGCAAAATGACTCACTCACTGTCAAATGTATCATGCTTGCCTCTATGACCAATGAGTTGCAGAGGCAACATGATAGCATGGACATTAACTCCATACTGCTCAATCTAAAAGAGCTATATGGAGAACATAGTCGAACTGCTAGATATGAGATATCTAAGTAGTTGTTCCTTGCAAGAATGATAGAAGGTACATCCATACAATACCACATACTGATGGTTATTGACCTGATCACTCGATTAGGTCAATTGGGTTTTGTTATGGATGGGGAGTTGAATTAGGATTTGATCCTACAGTTACTCCCGGAGTCATTTTCACAGTTTGTTCTTAATTATCATATGAACAAACTTAACACTTTCTTGCCTGAGCTGTTAAACATGTTAAAAATAGCAGAGAGCCATTTAAAGAAAAATAAGGCTCCACTTCTTTTTATGGATGGGATCAACAAGAAGAAGTCAGGAAGAAAGGGTTCCAAGAGGAGATTGAACCCAAAAAGGGGCATCAAGAAGAAGAAAGGAAAGAAGGCCTTCGGACAGATGACCTGCTTTCACTGTGGCAAGCCGGGTCATTGGAAGAGGAACTGCAAGGCTTACCTTGCAGGTGTGAAGCCTTGTGCATCGGATGCACCAAAAGGTATGAAAGAAGTTCAAACTGTTTTGTCATTGGATTCTTCTATTTCAAATACTTGGGTATTGGATACCGCCTGTGGTCATATATCTGCAAATTATTGCAGGGGTTGCAGAGGCTTAGATTATTGAAGGAAGGAGACTTCGAGCTCTACGGTGCTGGAGGAGAGTCCATCCAAGCAGAGGCCGTAGGGACTTATATCTTGAAGTTACCTTCGGGGAAGATTTTAGAGCTGAGAGATTGTTACTTTATGCCTAAGGTCATTAAAAATATCATTTCTATACCCTTGTTACTTAAACAAGGTTATACTATGAATATGATGAGCAATGGTTGCTCAATCAGCTTTTCTAATGAAATTATATGTTGTGGCGTATTTTGCAATGGTTTTTTAACTCTATCCACTAATGATAATATACTTCATATAAGTAATAAATAAAAGAGAGATGATGTAAACAATACTTTACTCTGGCACTGTCTGCTTGGACATATTAGTGAGACTAGGATTAGCAAGTTATACAAGGAAAATTTCCTTAATCCTTATGATTATGAATCATTAGAAACTTGTGAATCATGTCTCATGGGTAAAATGGCTAAGACTCCATTTAGTGGACATAGAGAAAGGACACTGAGTTATTAGGACTCATACATACAGATGTATGTGGGCCTATGACAACTTAGGCCAAGGGTGGATACTCTTATTTCATCATGTTTACTGATGATTTTTCAAGGTACGGATTTGTTTATCTTATGAAACATAAGTTCGAAGCCTTTGATAAATTTTTAGAGTACCAAAGTATGGTAGAAAAACAAACGGGGAAAAGTATTAAAATCCTTCGATCAGATTGAGGAGGTGAATACTTATCCACCGAGTTTCTCGATTACCTTAAAGAAAAGGGGATTATCTCTGAATGGACCCCTCCTTACACACCACAATTAAATGGTGTTGCTGAAAGGACGAACCGTACCTTATTAGATATGGTACGGTCCATGATGTGATTCACAGAGTTACCTGTTTCCTTCTGGGGATATGCCTTGGAAACAGCGGCTAATATCTTAAATAGAGTACCATCTAAATCTGTCTCTAGCACTCCATATGAGATATGGAGGGGTAAGAAACCCAATCTTAAGTATCTTAAGATATGGGAATGTCCAGCCTATGTCAAAAGAAATTTTGGACATAAGCTGGATGCTAGAGCAGATTAGTATCTATTTGAAGGATATCCTAAAGATAGTATAGGATATCTGTTCTACCACCCTGCCGAACAAAAATTTTTGTCAGTAGGCATGCCACTTTTCTGGAGAAAGAGTTCATCCTGCAAAAGGGCAGTGGGAGAAATATTGAACTTGAAGAAGATCAACAAATAGATACATCTCAACCAAATGATAACATGGTTAGCATAGAACCAGAACACACCACTCCTATCCATAGGTCTGATAGGGTGCGTCATGCACCCGAGAGATATGGGTTCATTATTGAAAATAATGAAGCCCGGATCATTGAAAATGATGAGCCTCTAACCTATACGGATGCTGTTATGAGTAGGGACTCAGACAGATGGCTAGAAGTCATGAGATCCGAAATGGACTCCATGTATGTCAACCAAGTATGGACTTTGGTTGATGCACCAGAGGGTTTTAACCCTTTTGGATGCAAATGGGTCTATAAGAAAAAGATTGGGGCAGATGGCCAAGTCGAAACTTATAAAGCCAGATTAGTGGCTAAGGGTTTCAGACAAAAACAGGGAATAGATTATGATAAAACATTTTCTCCTGTTGCCATGCTCAAATCTATTCAGATCATGCTTGCTATAGAAGCATATCATGATTATGAAATCTAGCAGATGGATGTGAAAACCGCATTCCTTAATGGTTTCCTTGAGGAAGAGGTCTATATGTCACAGCCAGAAGGTTTTGTCTTGGAGACAAAACCTAATCAGGTATGTAGGCTGAAGAAATCCATTTATGGATTAAAGCAAGCATCCAGGAGTTGGAACATCCGATTTGATAAGACTGTCAAAGAGTTTGACTTTATCAAAAATGAGGATGAACCTTGTGTGTACAAGAAGACTAGTGGGAGTGCCATAGTTTTCTTGGTTCTGTATGTGGATGACATACTCCTTATTGGGAATGATATCCCAATGTTACAATCAGTCAAGGTATGGTTATCTAAACAGTTTTTCATGAAGGACTTGGGAGAAGCATCCTATATACTGGGTATCAAGATCTATAGAGATAGATCTAGGAGGACGCTAGGCTTATCCCAGTCTAGGTACATTGACCAAGTGCTAAAGAGATTTAGCATGGAGGGAAGTAAAAGAGGTTACTTGCCCATTGGTCATGGCATACATCATTCTAAGAAGATGTCTCCTAAGACACCTGAAGAAAGAAATAGAATGAGTTCTATACCTTATGCTTCGGCTGTAGGATCTATAATGTATGCTATGTTATGTACCATGCCTGATGTGGCATATGCCTTAGGTATAGCTAGCAGATTTTAGGCTGATCCAAGAGAGGATCACTGGAAGGCTGTGAAAAATATTCTTAAGTACTTGAGAAGGACTAAGGTTATTTTTTTGATATACGGAGGATCTGATCTTAAACTGGAAGCTTATTCAGATTCTAGTTTTCAATCGGATCCAAATGATAGCAAATCTATTTCAGGATATGTTTTTTCTCTAAATGGAGAGCTGTAAGCTGGAAGAGTTCTAAATAGCAGACTATAGCTGATTCAACAACTAAGGCAGAATACATTACTGTTAGTGAAGCTACCAAGGAAGCTGTTTGGATGAAGAAGTTCATCTCAGAGTTGGGCGTTGTTCCGGAGATTGAAGGTCTAGTACCACTTTACTGTGATAATACTGGAGCCGTCGCTCAAGCTAAGGATCCTAGAGCTCATCACAAATCAAAGCACATTCTAAGATGCTTCCATCTCGTTTGAGAAATTGTTGAAAGACAAGAAGTCTACATTAAAAGAGTAGAAACGAAGAACAACATAGCAGACCCATTCACTAAGGCTCTACCACAGCAAGAGTTTGATCGCCATCTCGATTGTATGGGGTTAAAATTTAACGGCGATTGGCTTTAGTGCAAGTAGGAGATTGAAAGGATTATGCCCTAAAGGCCAATCGAAATGTTGTATTTCGATGGGATTTTCTTTTGTATCCCAAACCAGTGTATTGACATTATCAATTAATAAAGGCATTTTATTTTCATCATACGCTATGTCTTATTAATTTTATTAAGATATGATGAACCCCATAGATTAGGGCTATGGTTCTAGGATTATGAGATCATACCAGTGAGACCTAAAGCCTTAAAACCCTAATCTAGAATATTCCTGGTCGATGGGATATTGAGTAGGGGTTCAATGTTTTCGATAAGACCAGCACATCCTATGTATGCTTGGTGAAGAGGGTGACTGATCTCACAGTCACTTTTGTTTGACACTATTACTAGGATGTGGGTGCTCATTAGAGAACCAGTTCACTGAATGGATCCAGCTCGAGAACATCTAATGGAACCTTATCTGTTTGTCAATAGATAGTTCGTATATTGGGAGTAGTGCATGTGGTCCTTTGACTTGAGACTGCCATGGTGTCTTGTATGCATGAATCCATACTTTGGTTCACACTCAATCATGACACTGAGTCATGCATGGGGTGATACTGGGTATGGTGGATTGCATATGGAGTTTGTGAGTAGGTCAAAAGGGTATCGATCAACCCTAGTAAGAGGGAAGCGCATCCAGATTATTTCAATCAAATGAAGATTCGGGAAATCTTTGATCAAAGTATGAATATTAGAAATAGTTTCTAATGGTTCATTAATAAATCATCATTATCAGATTGAGCAAGGAATGAATATAAAATTGGATTTGACAAGTATCCATATCCATAGTCATATTCAGGGTGCAAGTAGATCGAAGGACTGAATTACCCGGTAACTCACCACTGAAGGGTATTTTGGTAAATCCACCAAAATTCCTCATCTTCCGGGTAGTCATGACACGTTGCTAGACATCAATCTTGTCTTGTAGATCTTCATGAACCAATTGATTTGGTTTCATGAGTCAATTCAATGTGTGATTCAAATTGGACAATTAGGTGAGCCAATTTGATCTAATTAGGTCAATCGGGTTCGATCAGATCGAATCGACTCAAACCTAAACCTACTGCTAGCTAGATGTGGAACCCAATGGGTCACACACAATTGAGACTTGGCCAAGGAAGTCATTTATGATTTAATTAGGGTCATAGGATCCTAATTGGTTAGCCAGATTACATACTAGCATATGTAGGCTAACCAATTTCCTAATCCAATTGGATTGGATCCGGTTACTTGCTAATTGGGCTAACCTAATTATAGGAAACCTAAATTATGTTGAGTCCTAAGTGGGGCTAGCCTAATCAGAGCTAAATCTAATTTTAATTTGGATTTAAGGGCATTTTAGGTGCCATACATGAAGAGTCCCAATGGCATGGGACTCTTGGTACCTAAATGATACCTTAACTTCAAAAGGGTACAGAATGGGCTATAGATCTCTGATTTGAATATAATTTATATGGTAAGAAAGGAAATTTTATTATCTTTCCAATGACACCCATATTGCCTATGTTTTGACTGATCAACATTCTTTGAAATTTGCATGGAAGAAGGATGGCGCGCGCGGTGCATGAAGAGTCGCAACTCTTCATGTGGTGCGCGGTTATGATGGAGAGTCCTTCTGCTATCAGGACTCTTCATAATCTTCTATGTTTAGAGATTGAAGAGGCACCTCTTGGCATCCTAGGGACCAGAAATTGACATGTGGCAAGTCAGAACTCGTCCAGATAACAGAAGGGATGTGAATAAGGCCTTCGTTGCATGAATAGGCTTATTAGATATGATTTTTCAAGCCAGATAACTTCTCTTCAATCTAGAAAAATCATATCTGATAAGTTGATGGGAGGACATATCACACGTCCTTCTTGTATCTATAAATAAGGGGTGGTGAAATTAGTCTGATATAAGAATTTCACCGAAGTATTATTCTGAGTGTCTCTCTCTCCCTCCTTCTTTCTTTAAGACAAGACTTGTCTTGTTAAGACAAGGTCTTTTCTAATAGGACAAGGCTTTGTTTTAGGACATAAGCCTAAGGGGTCCTAGAGAAGGGTTGTCCTAAAACCAAGAGTGGTTTAGGAGAGTATCTTTAGTGCCCTACAGTAGGACAGGGTGTCCTACAGTGGTCAATAGACCAAAGGCTGCCGAAAGAGTTCCACTTCTCCAAGCAACTTGAAGAAGGAGTTCTTCCTTGGTCCGAGTTTCATGTGGATCACCGTTGGAGGGCAAACGTTTGGGTGCCGGGTGGAGAAGAAGGCTGAATCAGGGTTTTCTTCATCGGATTGGATACTAGCGGTTCATGTTGGTGCCTAAACTCTAGTTTATATTATATATGCATGTTTGTATGTTTTAATTTCTAGTAAGGAGGTCTTGGGTTAAGGGTTTGGTTGTGGTTTGATTATAAATTTTTGAAATCCACGGTTCTGCCCTGGTCACCAAAACCCTTACATCCTTTAGGTTCATCAATGGGCTCAGGAGTTTCTTCCTCTAAATCTTCAATAAGCTCATCATCTTCATACTCCTCTACTAGACTTGGATCAGCCTCATATACCTCTTCTTGAGGCTCAACAATGGGTTTAGACTCATCCTCATCTAGCTCACCTAAGTGCAGGGCGCTAACTGGACATTGGCTAACAAAATGGCCTGGTTTGCGACATCTAAAACACACTCTCACAGGGATTGGAACTCTTCTAAACATTTACCAACTTGCCTCTATCTTCCCTATGAGTCGTAGTTGTACTGGGCTAGGGTTAGCTCATGTTGGGCTGGTTAGGATCTAGTCCTGGGCTAGGGGTACTAGTCCTAAAGGGTTTAGGTTGAGTAAAGGGAAATGGACAACATTAGGCTCATATCTAGGGGTACTAATCCTATGGGGTTCATGTTGACTAGGGAAAACATGATTGGTACTAAGTGATACCTAGGGATTCGGGGTTCCTTGGGTTCATAGGACAAGGGTTCAACTCTTTGGATCTTGAGGTTATTGGGCTCATAAAAGGTGGGTGTATAGGTTCTAGAGTCATAGGCTTTGGGCTCAGACTTATAGGTTGTGGTTCTCTTATCCTGATCAATGAAATCATTATTGGGTTTCCTAGGGTTGGGCTTCTGGTATGGGTCAAAGTATGGGGTTCTCCTAGGATTCGACTCAGCATGGATCCTAAGCTCAGGCTCAGGCTTAGATCTGGTATAGATCTTAGGGGTTTTCTCTAGGTTTTCTAATTGGTCTCCTACCTGGTCAAACCTATGGGTTGTTTGGGTAGTCGATTGGATCAATTGGTCAAGTCTATGATTTATATAGGTATTGGATTGGTCAAACTTTAAGTTCATCTAGGCAAATTGGTTTTGAGATTGGGTGTTGTACTAGTTTATCTAGGTGGTTAATTAGGCAACCATCAGTTCATTCATAGCTTTTAGAAGAGTTTCAAGATTGGGTTCCATGGTTGAGCTAGGTTTGAGCTTAGACTGTGATACGGGATGAAGCTCTGATACCAAAAATTGATATGGGACTGATAAGAGGTGGGATCGTTGGTGAGCCTAGAAGTCACTTAGATTTGAGTACCACTATTTTTTTTAATTTTTTTGGATAGATGGAAAACTAGGGCCTCACACCCCTTGATGTTCCGAAGAACAAAGGCAAACTAGGGTCTCACACCCCTCAATGTTCCGAAAAGCAAAGGCAAACTAGGGCCTCACACACCTCAATGCTTGAAAGCGAAGGCATAGGGTCTCACACCCCTCGACGCTCGAAGGTGAATGCAAGATGGGCCTCTTGCCCACTTCTTTACGGAGGTAGAACGAAGAATCAGTCTTCCTTAAAAACTCATCTTCATTATTTTTTTTCAATACAAGAGCGGGGTCCTTATATAGGGACAAATTACTTAGGAAGAAAGTAAAGAAAATATGATGCACCACAATCCTTCTTGGTTTGCTAAATGAAAACATGGAAGGTTCTATAAAATTCTCAAAACAAACTCAAGAAAAATAAGAAAAGAAGAGGGGGACCAAGGGGGGGACCATGTGGGGCGCCAAACACTTGCTCTTTTGGGCTTGGGGGACCACATCTTTCCTTAGTTGCTTGGCATGAATCAAGGGATTCATGTTTATCCACTTGACCTTCCTTCCTTGCTTCAGGAGGGGCTTGAAGTGAGGTCCAGTGGCTCTCCTCTTTGACTTGATCAACCAAATAAACTAATGGATGCTCTCGGGTCCCCATCATTCCCTTGGAGTAGGGAGAACTCGACTCTGTCGAGTTTGAAGATGACTCGGATGGAACTGAAACCCATTATTTGAAGTTTATGCAGTGCTTGATGATTTTTTTTTTTGACTACACCAAGAATCATGCAATTTTGAAATTGGTGCAGCACTGAGATCCGTACTTCACCATATTTGGGCTGCTTTGAGATCCATGTTGTTTGAGGAGCATAAAACTTTTCATGTTTGTGTGCATCTCCTTTCTCCATGGATCGAAGGCTGGAACGAAGCAGGGAAGAAATGACTGTCGGTGGCCTTGGAGGGTATCGATCGCCGAAGTGAAGGAAGTCTGGTGGGAGCACGATCGTCGGATGGTGGCGGAAGGGAGGGGTGGCTCAAACAGTAGTGGAGGAACCGATCTGGGGTTGGAAGATGGTCGATCGGGCAGAGGAGGATGGAACAGGGGAGGCAGATGATGGGTGGAGCAGGACGGGTGGCTTGGGCCAGAGCAGGATCGTCTGGATCTGGGCGATGGTGTTTTGCAACATCGCGT
This sequence comes from Areca catechu, assembly GCA_021397845.1. NCBI lineage: Eukaryota > Viridiplantae > Streptophyta > Magnoliopsida > Arecales > Arecaceae > Areca > Areca catechu. Next base: position 117,910,087 of record CM038052.1, read on the forward strand.
GCAGAGATCTGGACAGGAGGATGGAGGCGAAGGTAGGGAAGGTGGTGCTTGGGTTCGGGTAATGCATTAGCCACGGTCGGTGGCTTTGAGGCACTGATTAGAGGAGTGGAGGTGACGATGTTTCCAGTCCGGATGATTGGGTGTTCACGGCAGTAGGGTTGTCCGCAAGGATGAACAGAGGTGTCGGTGAGATGAACAGAGGTGTTGGGGTGTCTGAGGGCGATGGAGGTAGTGTGGCGGCTTCTTCTTCCCTGACCGGTGACTGGGATTGGGGTTAGGGTTATGATTTCGGTTGGGGCTGGGGAGGGGGATCTTGGAGCATGGTGGGATTTGGGGCAAGGCGGGTGTTCTGGGGTGATTCAGGTAGTTTAGGAAGAAAAAGATGGGAATAATACCAGAATAAAGGAGGAATAAGGTCAAGATAGCAAGAATAATGAGAATAGAAAAAAAAAAGGGAAAGATATAGAATACCCTTATCCAACTTGGCTCTGATACCAAACATGATGCGAGATGAAGCTCTAATACCAAAAATTAATATGGGACTAATAAGGGGTGGGATCATTGGTGAGCCTAGAAGTCACCTAGATTAGGGTACCACTATTTTTTCTCTTTAATTATTTTGGATAGCTGGATAATTGGGCCTCACACCCCTCGATGTTCCAAAGAACAAAGGCAAACTAGGGTCTCACACCCCTCAATGTTCTGAAGAACAAAGGCAAACTAGGGCCTCACACACCTCAACGCTTGAAAGCGAAGGCATAGGGTCTCACACCCCTCGATACCTGAAGGAGAAGGCAAGACGAGCCTCACGCCCACTCCTTTACGGAGGTAGAATGAAGAATCACTCATCCCTATAAACTCATCTTCATTATTTTTTTTCAATCCAAGAGAGGAGTCCTTATATAGGGACCAATTACTTAGGAAGCAAGTAAAGAAAATATGATGCACCACAATCCTTCCTAGTTTACTGATTGAAAACATAGAAGGTTTTATACAATTTCAAAAAAAACTCAAAAAAAATAAGGAAAGAAGAGGGGGACCAAGGGGGGACCATGTGGGGCACCAAACACCTACTCTTTTGGGCTTGGGGGGACCACATCTTTCCTTAGTTGCTTGGCATGAATCAAGGGATTCGTGTTTATCCACTTGACCTTCCTTTTTTGCTTCAGGAGGGGCTTGAAGTGAGGTCCAGCGGCTCTCCTCTTTGACTTGATCAACCCAGTAAACTAATGGATGATCTTGGGTCCCCTTCAGACTGGTTGTACTAGACTCCTGACCTGGTGGTCATGCAATCAATCAAACAAGATGGTAGGATGCAGTCAAGCACATAAAATGAAAACGAAATACAGCTTGCTAGAGCTAGAGCCAAAATTGAATGAATCTACTCAACTTACATTTAGCTCAATAGCTAACCCTTCCATTGGCCAGGTAAGAGGTGGGGTGGTGGGAGGCTCTCCCTCCCTATGATAGGATCTTAATTAAAAACCACCAGTCCACTTAGGGCATTTGCCTCTAGACCTCTATCCTTAGACACCAGTTTTCAGTAATAGCTGGGGAATTAGGTGCACTAGTTGGCCCACACAATTTGGACCTGACCTGTCGGTGTCCCTAAGCTCACTAGAGCAATTAGGTTGCTAATTGATTTTAGTTATGGCTTGGTTCTGATGCTGGGTGGTTGTTTTGGACCTAGGACATGTGATGAAATCTTGCCCTGATCTGAGTGGAAATTGCCCTTAAAATTGATTAAATGAGATGATGAACACACTATGAGTCCTAATGTAACTAATAACAATCAAAAAAATAAAATCTATTTTGGTCTTTTATAAGATGGCAAATTAAGTTTAAGTGGGTTAAGTTAGCAAACAAAATTTGGGCTTGGGTGAGGTAGGGTTTGGAAGTTGATTAGGTTTGGTTTTATCGAGTATGCAGAACAGAAATTAAGGTTTGTTTGGAACAGAGTTTGGTTTTGTTTTTGGTGCAGAAAAAAATCAAAAAAATTTCAAAACCTAGGATGATCAGTTCAAATGACTCCTACCAAATTTCATGCAATGAAAAATCCAGACTATAGTGAAAAACTAAGGGATTTCAAACTATATATAAAAGTTCAAGATTTTCATTAGGGTTTCTAAGATGTAGATTCTTTTATATGTTTATTTTCTAAAAAAATAATTAAAAATCATGAAAATTATTAGGACTAAACAGAGAGTATGTCATGCAGATTTCAATGAAAAATAAAATCTCTATGTTGACGAAATAGACCAAAAATCAAACCTCTAATGAAGATGACAAGATGTAGAAGTTTCTAAGGAAAAAAAATAGATGTGAAAAAATTATATAGACCGAAATAAATCGCAAGAAAATTCTAAAAAATACTATAAATTATGATGAATCTATAGAAATAAAAAAAAACTTTTTTGATATATCTACCTATAGAAACAGTAAAAAGAATAAACTATGTATAGGAATTACGGGATGCAGAAACTAGACCTAAAACATGCTCTGATACCAACTAATGCGAGAATATTTATGCATGCCAAATATTTTTATGTTGTCAGGAATTAAGTAAGAAGTTTGTATCCTAAATCTCAAGCCAAATATTAAGTTAAAAATTCTATAAAAAATTTGAAGCACAGACCTGAAATGATTAGGCTTAGGCCTGAATGGTTTCCACCAGGAACAGTTAAGAAACTTCATGCTCGTGGAGCTGGCCGCTTTAGAGTGATAAGAAGAGTTGGCACAAATTCCTATGTGCTTGAGCTACCCCCGGATTATGACATTAGCTCGACTTTCAATATCTCGGACTTTGTCGAGTATAGGGAACCAGCAAATATACCCAGCGAGCCATTTGGGCCTAACCTTTCATTTGAGAGCGAACTCGACCTAGAGTGTCCACCTCCAATTTTACCTGAGAGAGGAGAGTGGATCAAGCATGTCCTGTATGATCAAGCTATGACCACCCGGGGCAAAGGCTATCAGCATTACTTGATCCGATGGCAAGGCCAACCGCAGTATGATGATTTGTGGGGTACCCAAGAGTACTTGCAGCACCTTGACCTTGACCTTTTGGAGAAGTATCAAAGCCAAATCGACCCTTACTCGATAGGGTCGAGTTCCTCCCATCCTGATAGAACTGGTGTGGGCACCAGAATCAAACAGAGGCTCCTCAACCCTCTGTGGATCTTTGACTAGGGTTTAGTCTGTTGGGTTCTTTAATAAGGCTTCAAGCCTAAGCAATTTTTACTTTGAGTCATGTACTTTTGTTTTAGTCTTATACCCTGGCCAATGTGGTCAAGCAAGGTCAATAAATCCTATATTTAGTTGAATTGGTCCAAGCCCAAGTCTACTTGAAGATTGGGCCCAAGCTAGAGTAAACATTTGAGTCAAGTCCAATTATTAATAGACCAAAACATCTCCCCCATGCCTTGAAGGATGCCACTTCAGCCTTTGGAAGCGCCACCTCATCTATTCCATGTGGTGCCACATCACCAAGACAAGTGGGTGGCCCAATCAAGAGGGAATGCATATTTCTTGGATGCCATCAAGCCATGTGGACAACATCTCTTGATCCAAGCCTCTCTTCCCTCCCCTTATCAAGACTCTTTCCAAAGGGACCATGGGTGGCCAAGGAAGAAAATTCAAATAGGAGACAACATTCCTCCCTTCCCTCCCCCTATCAAGCTTCTCTCCAAAGAAGGGTGGGCAGCCAAGGAAGGTCAATGGACAATGAAGATGTGTGAAGATATGCTTTTTGCTTCAAGCCTCCATATCATGCCTTCTTCCCAAAGTGTCTTGATCAGCCATGGAAGAAAATCAAAGTCCAAGGGTGCCAAGACAACATCCACCTTGCAAGCCCCAAATCAAGCCGTGCCACCAACCACATGCAAGATTATGGTTGGCCAAGGGTAGGAAAATTCAGAATTATGGCACCCTCTTCATGAAGACTTGTAATTTCTTTCATTTGAATTTGAATGGGTCTTAAGGTGCCTATATAAAGAGCCCTACCCCTCCCTTGTATGGTGAATGTTGATGAAATGAAAAGAAATTTTGAAGTCATTCTTCTAGCCCTTGTCTTCTAGAATTGGAACTCCGAGAGGGAGCGCCTTTGTCCTTCGAGGCATCGAGGGGTGAGAGGCCCTGAGTTACTATCCGCTTGCACAAGCCACCTTCCCATCTTCAAGTTTGGATGCCATTTGGATGATCCACCAGGGAGTCTAGCAAGAAGAACCTCCTCCACCACCATTATCAACCTTTGTTCCCTCATTTTTTACTTGCTTCTTGATGATTCCTAACCCTTCTCTTGGTTGCTCACAGGTCCTCCAAGTGCCACAGACAACAGAGTCGATCCCTCTTGCCTTCGCGACCATCGGACGGAAAGCCGACGAATCCACAGGGTTAAAGGCTTGATCCTCCAGGCCACATCCATGAGAGTGAGTGAACTTGGCATCAGGTGCATCAGAGTTTTACAAGGTTTGCATCCCTAAACTTCTAAGTAGATATTTATCTAAGAGCTAAGTCCTACAGGGTTTCTCAATCCTGGGGTCCTCTCATTATCGTTGTTTAGGGGCTATTTTGCTTGCTAAAAACTCTTATCATTATAGAATCTCCAGATCTGCTCTTTGCTTGTCTTCGAGAATCCTTAAATCCACCAAAACTTAAAAACATTAATAAGAAAAGAATCATTTGCATCTTTCATCTCATCTTAGCATCTCTTAGTCCCATATCAAAGACTCCTTAGTCTTAGCATTCATTGCTACTAGACTGGAACTACTAAACATGGCTAGATCATTCAGATCTACCATATAAATATTTCCAAGTCTATGTCCAAGGAATTTGTTGCTAGAATCAAGTGAGTTAGTCACTATACAAATAGATGATTCAAAGACAACCTTGAAACCTTTATCATATAATTGACTAATACTTAACAAATTATGCTTCAATTTGTCTACTAGCAATACATTTTTAATAAAAGTAGAGGGGTTATTTTGATCTTACCAATTCCGATTATTTTTCCCTTGTCATTATCTCCAAAAGTTACCAAACCACTTTCTTTCATTTCTAGGGTGATTAATTGATCCTTGTCACCCATCATATGTATTGAACATCCACTATCTAGATACCATCTTTTTTTCATTTTTTGGGTTGCAAGACATTCCTGCAAAACAATCAAGAAGTTCTTTTAGGCACCCAAGCTACCTTGGGTCCTTGCAGGTTAGCAGAGGTGGTTCCTTTGGAAACCCAAATCTTTCTAATTCTATTCCTTGCACTTCCTTTTTTTTTTAACAAATTGCATTGGAAAAATTTGTGTCCAACCCCATGACATGCATAACAAACAATTCTAGTATTTTGAAAAGATGTAAATTTTGAAGTTCTAGATGTAGAAGCTTGTGATGTAGATGTAAAACCATTTGACTTAAAAGACTTTTGAATTGAAATCTTAGGTATGTACTTTGAAGCTCTTGAAATGGATGTGGAAGCATTTGATACAAAAGCTTTTTGAGGTATAGATATTGGTGCATATGCAGTTGAAGATATAAATTTAGTAGCTGAAATTTTATTTGTATTTGAAGAGTTATAACCGATTCTAGCCTTGTTACATGAATTTCTTTGCTCTTTTAAAATCAAGTCAAGCTTATTTGAACTTAAAGTAAGATTTTCAACCAAAGGCTTATGTTTTTCCATCTCCTTTTTCAAATTAGTATTTTCATCAATCAAAGCTTTATTTTTCTCAAGATATAGATTTTTCTCAATTTCCAAAGCTTTGTTATTTTCAGAAACTAGTTAATTCTTTTTACAATAACTTGTTCTTTTCTGAAATCTCTTCCTTTTCTTTTAACAAAGAATCATTATTATTCTTTAAAGCTCTAATTTTGATTCCAGCCATTTTAAATTTTGAAATCAAATCATGGAATGCAGAATTTAATTCATCAAAAGTAAATTCAGCTTGAGGTTCAAGGGACATTACCCAATCATCGAGACCCATAAGGCATAGATTGGCAATTTTTGTGGTCTCTTCTTCTTCAGTTGAAGTCGACTCCTCACTGTCATTCCAAGTAGCAACCATCACTTTTTTCTTCTTCTTCTTAAATATTTTCTTTAACAGAGGACAATCGGGATGGATATGTCCAGGTTTCTTACACTCATAACATGTGGGCATTTGATCCTTTTCTTTTTCTCTTTCCTTGTCCTTACTGTGTTGACCTTTCTTTTGAAATTTTTTGAAGTACCTTCCCTTCTTCTTTCCCATAAACCTTTTGAGATACCTCACGACCATAGCTATATCTTCATCTTCTAAGTCATCTTTGGTGGAGGAGCAGTCATTTTCTAATTCCTCATCTTGTTTCTTTGATTTCGATGCAGCTTTAAGGGCAATGGTCTTTTCTTTTTCTGATCATCTTCATTCCTATGCTGCATGGCCAGTTCATGTGTGATGAGAGAACCCATCGGTTCGTCCAGAGGTGGTGTATTTAGATCTTTTACTTCTTGGATGGCAGTTACTTTAGGGTCCCATTTGCCTTGAAGTGATCTTAGAATCCTCTGTACTAAGTCTGCATTAGAATAAACCCTACCAAGACTTTTCAAGCTATTAATAATATGTATAAATCATGAAAACATGGCAGAGATAATTTCATTTTGCTCCATTTTAAATAATTCATAGTTATGTACTAAAAGATTAATTTTTGAGGTCTTCACTAGAGAAGTTCCTTCATGGGTCACTACGAGTTTATCCCAAATTTTCTTAGCTGAGTTGCATGTTGAAATTTAGTTAAATTTGTTTGCATCTAAAGGATAATAAAGTAAGTTCATGGCTTTGGCATTCAGTTCACCCATTTTCATGTCATGTTCATCCCAATCCTCTTCAGATTTTGGGACATCCATGCCATCAACTTTAATCGTGGGTATATGTGGACCCTTAAGAATGACCTTCCATAATTGAAAATCAATAACTTGAATGTATATCTTCATTCTAGCTTTCCAGTAAGAATAATTCATGCTAGTGATCAGTGGAGGTGGTGGGGACACCAGGATCAGACATAGATCCCTGGATCCCATATGGTTTATTGATTAGAGTTTTTTTTAGAACCATAGACATATGTCATAATTTTGTAAGCAAGTAAGATTGAGTCCTGTAATAAGTTGAGACTAGTTGATTTATCTCAACCTAGTCCAGTGAGAGTCCAGTTTTTGTACAAGAGGAGAGGATACCCTATTTTGGAGTTCCACCAGGCCTCACTCGGGAGCCAGAGGCATTTACATAAGCTTATGGGATCTTGTTGGACACCCCAAGGCCTTAGTACCCTCCAGATGCTCTCTAGATGCCCTAATTCTCTCCAGATGCCATTGCAAATGCCAGACTCCCTCCAGATACACCAAAATATGCCAGATGTTAGGTGCCCCATGATTCTAGGAATATGCTAGCACCTCAGGTCAAGGGATTACAAGCCTAGGAGTTAAGCCCATAAGCCCCAGAACCAAGATTCCAAGGAATATGCTGATACCAGGGCACCCTAGATTCCAGGGCTAAAAGCCCATGCACAAAGGAGGACACCCCTTGCTACCCTAAATCCATGCCCAACTTCATATTGGTGCCCAAGCCCAAAGAGAGCCCTTGGACCAAGTCAAATGAGGAGAGAAATCCATGTTGAATAAGGAGAACTAGTTTTATTTTCATTCAAATTATATTCTCCTAGTCTTAAGTAAACTTGTAATCCCTCTCCCTCTTAACTTTGTAATCCTATCCTAACTAGGAGAGGACTTAGGAAACAATTATAAATACCCCACCCATCCTCCTCTTGTAAGCAATCTTTATTCAAGAATTAAAATCCTGTTGAAATTTTAAGTTAAGTTCTTGTGTTCTTGTGTTCTTGTGTTTGAGGTGTGTGAGTTATTTTGTGTACCATAGTTCTTCCAAGCTTTAGCTAACCAAGCACCATCATTCAGGCCCTAAGATTTCCTAGGAGAAGTAGCCATCATCCGTCCAAAGCAAAGAGTCTTTTTTCACCCTCCATCCACCAGTAAACGAAACCCTAATTCCTTTCTTTCAAACCCTAGTTCCTACCCCTTTTACTATTTGCTATTTTGATTGACCTCTGTTGCTTACAAGATCTCCGAGGTGTTTCACCTCCCTAGAGGAGGCTTTCCTTGCCTCTAGGATCGCCCATGTCAGCCATCTAATCAGGGAAACCAAGCTTCATCATCTAGGATCCAATCAGAGTGCTGTGTGATCTCTTCATCGAAAGTTTTTCAAATCACTGATTGGTAAGAAACCTTCCCTACTCTTAATATCTGATTTGTTAAAGATAAGCTATTCTAAACTAGGAGTTTCTCAATTCCTAGGTCCCGACTTTCATTATCTTGCATGGATTATTTTGCGATCATGGTGATTCTTTGCATTGCTACTCTTTCTACTAGTTCTTACTTTTGTTTGGAGATTTAGCCTACAAACCTCAATTATAAAAATTAAATAAAATTAGTTTACTATTTTTCTTGCATGATTAGCAATCTTAGAGTCATCCTACAATAGGAGGTCTATTAGTGCATTGGCCTTCGGCCAAAGAGGTGCTCATGGGATGAGCCATCAATTTTATTCTAAATAAGTTCAGAGACACTGCTTTGATACCAGTTGTTGCTCAGGTGGCTTTCCCAAGAGGGGAGGTGAAATGAGAATTTAATAAATTTGAACAGATATGTGCTCTTTTAATTCTTCTTTATTGTGGAGGTGTTGTGTTTCAAATAATTAAAAGTAGAAGCAAACATAAACAGAAAAAGCACAATGCAAACAAAGCAAATTTAGAGTGGTTTGGAGCGCCCTCACTCCTACGTCCACTATCCAAGATACCACTTAGAATTTTCACTATATTCACCATCGAAATATAGTTAGATTATTTTACCGGGCTTACAATCCAAAACCCAACTTGGCTTTTCAACCAAGCTCACCAAAACCCAACTCTTGGTTTTCAACAGGATCACCAAGAACCTAAGCTTGGTTTTGACCGAGCTCACCAAAAACCCTTACAATGTTAGTTTTAAAATGGGATCACTAACAACCCACACTTGGTTTTTAATCAAGCTCACCAAGAACCTACAAACTCATAAAAGAATTAAGAAAAAGTAAGCAACTAATGACAATCCCAAGTTGTCTAATGGTTGCAGTTGCAGCACAAGAGAAGCCTTCCTAATTGCACTTTAATGTACTTCAATGGCTTCTTCTTCTTCCTTAATAAGTGCTTCAAGCTTCTGATTGGAGTTGGTGAAGACTTGAAGTCTGACTTGAATGTTCTTCTTTTGTACTCTCTTGCTCATAAGCTCACTTAATGTTTAATTATGCATTAACTTCTTCAAAGGTTATCCAAATCTCTCATTTATAGAGTCTTGTACTATTTTTAGGTGGAAATAGTCATTGTAGATCGTTGGGATTTGACATTTGATCGTTGGAGCACTTTTTAAATTCAAAAATAAAGTTCTGGAACTAGCCGTTACATACTTGGAATCAACGTTCGAGTCGACTAGGATGCTTCGAGTCGGCTCGAATCCTTAAAGAGTTGACTCTTCACTCTGGTCAAGTTGGCTCGCCATAGTTGAGTCGGCTCGGATTCTCAGGTCCTGAAAGTTGTACTCAAGAGGAGTTGGCTCGCCTTAGTAGAGTCGACTCTCCTAGCTATTCTTTTAGAACTAATTTTCTTTGGACTCTGGAGAAGTCTGCTCAGATTACTAAAGGGTCGACTGGGATGCCTGACTGAATGGTTGAGTCAGCTCAGATTGCCTTTGGATCGGCTCGCCTGTTTGATTCAAGAAATGAAGCACTGGAGGAGTCGGCTCAGGTTCCTTTGAGTCGGCTCAAATCTCTGCATGCTAGAATTCTTTAACCATGCCATGGACTAGAGTCGGCTCTCCTTACATGAGTCGGCTCGAGTGAATTTTCAATAAAATCTTCAACTCTTCTCTAGAAATCATCCAGCAACTCTTAATCACTCAAGACTCTTCCTAACTCAACTAACAACAGATTCTAAAGAATTTTAAGCATGAAAAATACATAGAAACGACCCATTTTGTTGAATATTACATTAATTTTTTTTGGGTTCTTTTTTACATGAAACTTTTACAACACTACACATGACATATAACAAGGTTGTAGGAGTTTCAATTGAGCATTAAAATCATACAACAAAAACTTGTAATGCACTTAAAAAGTTGTTAGTAAGATAAATGCATGCTCCAATGTTTTGTTTTCATCAAAATTACTCAAGGGGTCAACAAAGGGGCTATTGTGGCTGCCCTTGGAATCACAGGGTCAGTGAAATCCAAGGGGGACGTGGTGGACCCGATGCTGGACTCTAGATGTCTAACAGACACATAAGGAAGGGCCCCTATGGGCTTCGCCTATCTTGCTAGTGTCTTCTGTGCCAATCATGGAGGTTAAGATCAAGACCAGGGCCGGAGCTGACCAAGCTTCCTTCCCTTTGTGCTTGTAATCAGGTTTTGAGAGACTTCCTTGGCCTATCGAGGATCTCCCTTGATATAAGAGACTTTTGATTAATGAAGGCATATGTTTCTATTATCCGATGCATCTTCATCTTCTGTTCCTCTTCTTTAGAATAGGAAGGTGTACTTTTGGGGCCATCTTAATTCTGTTATGCACTTTTGGCTCCTGTAGGATGATGCTGGAGCCTTAGGGCCCTTTAGAAGGCCTTTGGCTTCTGAAGCTTTTGGGGTCCCTCAGCTTGACCCACCGAGCGAGACCTCAGACTCCTTCGGTTCCTATCCCCGGACTGTGATCAAGCCCGAAGGCTGGAGCTGAGAGGCCTGATAGAGGAGGCTGGGAGGCCTGATAGAGGAGGCCAGGAGGCCTGATGGAGGAGGTTGGAAGGCTTGCTGGAGGAGGCCGAGGGGCCTGATAGAGGAGGGCAGGGGGCTTGATGGAGGAGGTCGAGGGGCCTGATGTGCCAAGCTATGAGTCAGGCGATAGATGGCCAAGACTTTTGGAGTTTCTCGATGAATATCTCTGGACTATGAGCAAGGTGGCTGAAGCCAGGAGGCTTGATTAAAGGGGTCAGAGGCCTGATGGATGAGTCTAAGAGGCCTGCTGGAGGAGGCCAAGAGGCATGATGAAGGAGGTCGAGGGGCTTGATGGAGGAGGTTGGGGAGCTTGATGGAGGAGGCTGAGAGGCCTGATGTGCCAAGCTGTGAGTCAGGCGATAGTTGGCCAGGACTTCTAGAGTCTCTCGGTGGACAACTTTGGACTGTGAGCAAGGTGATCGAAGCTGGGAGGCTTGATGAAGGGGACTGAGAGGCCTGATAGAGGAGGTCGAGGGGCCTGATGTGCCAAGCTATGAGTTAGGCAGTAGATGGCCGAGACTTCTGGAGTCTCTCGATGGACATCTCTGGAATGTGAGCAAGGTGATCGATGTCGAGAGGCTTAATGAAGGGGGTCGAGAGGCCTGATGGAGGAGGCCAGGAGGCTTGGTGAAGGAGGTCGGGAGGCCTGATGGAGGAGGCCGGGAGAACTAATGAAAGAGGCTGGGAGGCTTAACAAATGAGGCTGGGAGGCTTTATTAAGGAGGTCGGGAGGCCTGATGGAGGAGGTCGAGGGGCTTGATGCGCCAAGCTATGAGTAAGGAGATAGATGGCCGGGACTTCTGGAGTAACCCGGAGGACATCTCTAGACTGTGAACAAGGAGGCCAAAGCTGAGAGGCTTGATGAAGGGGCCTAAGAGGCCTGATGGAGGAGGCTGAGTGGCCTGATGCATCAAGCTATGAGTTAGGTGATAGATGGTCAGGACTTCTGGAGTCTCCTGGTGAACATCTTTGGATTGTGAGAAAGGTGATCGAAGCTGGAAGGCTTGCTGAGCTTCTGGTCTTGAACACTGGACTTCGATAGTTTTTGGACTTAGAGTGCCAAGCTTCTGGAGTTTCTGGGCTTAAAGTACTGGGCTTCAGGAGTTTCCAGGCTTAGAGTGCTGGGCTTTCGGTGATTCTGGGCTTGGAGTGCTAGGCCTTGGGAGTTTTTGTGCTTAAAGTACTGGGCTACATAAGTTTTCGAGCTTAGAGTGCCGGGCTTTGGGAGTTTTCGAGCTTAGTGTGTTGGGCTTCGTAAGTTTCCAGGCTTAGAGTACCGGACCTTGAGAGTTTCCGAGCTTAGAGTACCAATCTTTAGGAGTTTCCCGGCTTAGAGAGCTGGGCTTCAGGTGTTTCTGGTCTTAGAGTGCTGGGCTTCAGGAGTTTTCGTGCTTAGACAAGTTTGAGGTCGGCCTGATGTTTGCTTGCATAGACAGAAGATGAGGTTGCACTAAAAGTGAGTTTCAATAATCAAAGGGCGAGTCTTACATCCTTGACAAGATGGTGGATTGCTCTGAGCTTAAAGCTTTGATGCGGGCCCATTAAGAGGGCTCAGCTCGTCGGTTGACCATGCTGCGAGTCAGGTGGCGGAGCTTCTGGCATCTCTGCAGACATCTCAGGATTGTTAGTGCAACAAGTGCCAGTCTGCGAGCCAAGCGATGGACAACGGGACCGCCGAGATTCCCTGTGAACATTTCTGGACTGTGAGCACAGTAGATGCCAAGCTATGAGCCTCGTGATAGATGGCGGGACTTCGTTGAGTCACCGTAGATACCTCTAGACTGTGAGCAAGGCAAGAGCTGAACTGAGAGACAGGTGGTAGATGGCGGGGGCTTTTCGGAGTCTTCATGGACATCCTTGAACTATTAGCACAACAGTTGCCAAACTGTGAGCCTTGTGGTAGATGGCGGGACTTTGTTGAGTCACCACGGACATCTCTGGACTTTGAGCAAGGCAATATTTGAATTGAGAGTCTGGTGGTAGATGGAGGGACCCCTCGGGCTTCTCGGTTGACATCCCTAGACTGTAGGCTCATCAATAGGTGTTAGACTGCAATACTTGCCATCGGTGGCGAGACAGAAGCTTCTCCTGCGAACCTATCACATAGCTCTTCATATTATGAGGGCAATAGGGGAAGAGAATTACCCATCAAACTTTGGTCGCATGGATGGGAGTGTGCTACTCCTTCATGGGGGCTCGAGTCGAACTCGTTGACCATTGTTTTAAGGAGAGATGGATGGAGCCGGCTCCCATCAGATGGTTCTGTGGGAGGTGGCCATCATTTGGGAAGACATGGTCGTCTTCCCATCTTGTGCCCCCAGTCTGCCCCCCAGGGGTGAGGATGGTTGCCATTATTCCTGGCATGCCAATCATTGGTTGCTAGGATCCTGAAACTTACCACTTCCTGGCATGCCAATCTGTTGGTCGCCAGGATCTTGAAACTTATCCCTACCTGTTATGCCAATCTGTTGGTCGCCAAGATCTTGAAACCTACCCCTACCTGGCACGCCAATCTGTTGGTCACCAGGATCTTGAAACTTACCCCTTCTTGGCATGCTAATCTATTGGTCAACAGGATCTTGGAACTTATCCCTACTTGGCATGCCAATTTATTGGTTGCTAGGATCTTAAAACTTACCCCTACCTGGCATGCCAATCTATTGCCACCAAGATCACTGTGGCCCGCAACTCGGTCGCACCAGGGCATTCCTCCTCCCCCGCCATCGTGCATCGTCCCTTTCTTCTTACAAGACAGGGGAGACCCAGGTTGGGGATTCTGACGAGGATACTCCGATGATCAAGTTAGTGGGATGATCAAGGAAAATAGAAAAGACCTCCATGGCATAGGGCTTGGGGGACCAATCCGCTAGGAGGGTGTGACTCGATGAGAAAATGTAAAGGAAATGGAAAGAGTCGGGATCGAGAGTGGGGAACAGGGACTTACCTCTCCCTCACCTTTCCCCACGTTCTTACCTTTCTTACCTTCCTCCCTCTCCCCGAAGGAGGGGCCGTGGACTCTCTCTGAGAGGGGGTCTCCAGGAGCCTAGAGGAGCTCCTTGGATGTGCTAATCTATGGACCTCCCCCTCCCTGAAGAGAAGAGACTCCTCTTCCTCCTCTTGGGAAGAAGACTCTTCTCTCTTTTTTTCTGCTCCACTGCTCCTTATAGGAAGGGCGCTTCTATTTCAGGAGGGACCACCCAGGCATTGCAGGTCCTGGGGCCTTGGATTATCAATAATAAGTTCTTTTGGGTGTCCATGGGCATACCTCCATTCTTTAGGTAATTGCTTGGGTGTAGATGAAGCTCCAACTTCTTGTACTTCTTCTACATTGTCTTAATCACCATCTTACTCCTTAGAAGGTTCTTCATTGATGGTCATTTTTTCAATCTTTTGTATACCTGTTTCATCATCAAGACATCTTCTTTTATAGAAGATTTTTTATTAGTCTCAAAAATAACATGGATGGATTCTTCAACAAGAAGTGTTCTTCTGTTGAAGACTCTGTATGCCTTGCTAGAAGTAGAGTATCTTAAAAAGATATCCTCATCTGACTTGGCATCAAATTTAATTAAATTGTCTTTGCCATTATTTAAAATAAAATAACAGCATCCAAAAATACACAAATACTTAATAGTAAGTTTCCTACCATTTCAACGCTCATAAGATGTTTTCTACAAAATAGGTCGAATTAAAACATGGTTCAAAACATAGCATGCAGTATTTATGGCTTTTGCCCTAAATTATCTAGGTAAATCATTTTTACAAAGCATGGTGTGTACCATTTCTTCTAATGTCCTATTCTTTCTTTCTACTATCCCATTTTGTTGAGGTATCCTAGTTGCAGTGAAATTATGATGAATTTTATTTTCATTGCAAAAGTTTTAAAATTATGATTTTCAAATTCAGTACCATGATTACTACGTAAGAAAATAATTGAAACACATTTTTCTTTTGAAACATTCTTATGAAATTTAATGAATGCAGAAAATGCTTCATCTTTGTGAGCTAAAAGTTTCATCCATGTAAAATGAGAGAAGTCATCTACAATTACTAGCCCATACTTCTTGCCTCCTAAACTAGATGTTCTAGTAGGTCCAAAGAGATCCATATGAAGTAATTCTAAGGATCTAGGAGTAGACACTACTCCTTTAGGTTTGAAAGAAGATTTTATGATGCGAGACTAACTAGATGTGAAGATGAGGAATGATGCAAGTGGTTTTTCTTTTTATTTTATGATTTTTAAGTTTTCTTAAGGATTTAGGATTCTCAAAGAAAAGACAACAGCAGATCTAGAAATTTGATAATGATAAGAACTACAAGCATGTAAATTAGCCCCTAAGCAAGGATAAAAAGAGGACCTTGGGATTAAGAAACCCTGTAGGACTTAGCTCTCGGATCAATATCTACTTAGAAGTTCTAGGGTTGCAAACCTCAAAAGCTTTGAAGTGCCCAATGCCGAGTTCACTTGCTCTTGCGGATGCGTCCTGGATGATCGAGCCTTCAACCCTCGCGGATGCACCGTCTTTCTGTCCAAAGGTCCCGAAGGCAAGGAAAACCAACTCCGTATTCATGGTACCTGGAGGACCTATGAACAATTAAGGGAGGAGTTAGGAATCACACATAGCAGGAAGAAATAACGAAGGAAAGGTTGCAGATGATGATGATTGAGGGTCTTCTTGCTGGGCACCTAGATGGATCATCCAATTGGCTTCCATACTCAAAGATGGAAGATGGATTAGCGGAAGATACGGTAACTTGAGGCCTCATACCTCTTGATGCCCGAAGGCGAAGTTACTCCCTTACGGAGATCGACGTTCTTAAGGAATGAAGGCAACTAAGAATAATACTCAAATAGCTTTTTTTTCATTCATCAACATTAACATTACAAGGAAGGGGGTAAGGTCCTTTATATAGGCACCTTAGACCCTTTCAAAATTTGAATAAAAAAATACATTTCTTCTCTTGCTAAGGCACCAAAAAAATATTCTAAAATCCCAAAAATTCTAAAATTCAATCTCCTTGGCCGACCAAAGCTTCTTGTGATTTGGGCGTGGCATGATAATGGGCTTGGAGGAAGGATCTTGGCTCCCTTGGTCTTGGAAAGTTGATTTTCATTTTAGGAAGAAGGCATGATGTAAGGCTTGTGTCTTCCTTCCTTCCTTGGTTGCCCACCCCTCTTTGGAGAGAAACTTGATATGGGGCTTGGTGCAAGGCTTGTGTCTTTCTTCTTTCCTTTGTTGCCCACCCATCTTTAAAGAGAAACTAGATATGGGACTTGGGACAAGGCCTTCATCTTCAACCATTCCTTGGTCTCCCATAACTCCTTTAGTAAGTGGCTTGATGGAGGAGGGAAGGGAGGAAAGGATATTTGATGTGTCTCCATTTGGTGCCCAAGAAAATCTCACTTGTGCTGCCCACTTGGCTAGATGAGATGGCACCACATGGGATGGTGAGGTGGCACTACATGGGGTGTTGAAGTGGCGGCCTAGGGTTGAAAAGTTGACCTTCAGGGCTTGGCCCAATAGCAGTTTAGCTGGACTCAAAGACCACTCTGGCTTGGACTAGACTCGGACTGGAATCAATACAGGACTAGACTTAATACAAGACACAACTTGACCAAATTGGTCAATGTACAAGACTAAACAAAAATAATTGAGACTAAATTCATGACTAAAAATTACAATGCTTAGGCTTGAAGCCTTATTACAGGACCCAAAATTTGAAACCCTAATCAGAGGTCTGATGCCCACACCAATTCTCCCCGGGGGGAGGAACTCGACTGGTGCGGGCACCAGACTCAGAAGAAGACTTCAGAGCTCCATCTGGATCTCTGATTAACCTTGCCCGAAGAATTAGGATTTTTTGGTTTTTAATAAGAGTTGACTAGATCAACTTAATTTAGCTTGAGTCTACATTACCTGCATTTTATTTTGTTGAGTCATGTTGACTCAGTAGTGGACTAGGGTTTCAAACTGGGATGTTACACTTTCTTCCAAGACCAGGCAAGTGGACACCACACTCCCAGCCACACTCCCAGTCCAGGGGGTGCCATATCCACATCCAGCAGCTTTTGGTCCCCACTCCACAGATGGCAACCTCCTTCTCTCATGCGCCAAATAAGGAGAAGTCCACCAAGAGACCACCAATCAAGGGGGCGGCCAAGACTTTCCCAAGAATTCCAAAACAAAGAAGGGAAGAAATTCTCTTGGAAGAGAACTTCAAGGGGGCGCCCACTTCCTGCCAAAAACAATCAAAACAAAGATAGGAAGGACCTTGACTTAGGGAGGAAGAAAAGGAGGAGTCCAAAAGAGTTGATCCAGGGAAGGAAGAAAATTTTTCTTGAAAATCCAAGCAAGGTGGCGCCATCTACCTGCCATTTATAACCCAAATCCTATTTTTTTGGTATTTTGGCTGACCTGTAAGGGATTTTCCCTAATTTGGAGATCCCCTCCTTTAGTCCCACATGGGAAGATGTGAAACCCTCCTCCCTTGTAATGCCTTATAAATTAAACCCCTTTTGTAAGTTTAAAAAAAATCAGATGAATGAAACCAAATTTTTTTAGTGAGTAAACTCTGTGTTTTCTCTCTTCCGCACTTGCATCCAGGTGTTGAGCTCCGTGAGGGAGTAAATCCGGGTTCCCCAGGAACCTTGAGGAGGTGTGAGATCTCCAAAACCCAAACCCTAGGTTAGCCACTTCTACTCCAAAACCCTAGCCGCCCACCATCACCCTTCTCTTTCCACCAAGCCCTAGCATATCCCACCTCTCACGGCCATTCTCTCCAAGTCTAGGCCGACCACCAGCATCCAGCTACAGTCCGGATAATTCAGATCCAAAGCTCTTTCCAGAGGGAGTCGAATCAGCCTTCAAGAGAATCCGGATCTCAGCGACATCAGCCTTCAAGTTCTTCGAACTGGTAAATCCTTCCCTGAGTCTCTGAATCCATCACTTGATTTTCTTCTTCCCAGATCTTGAGTTCAGGAGAAGCCGACCCAGCCACGAGACCAGTATTGGAGGATCCATTGCGAAGATTGCCGACTCCGAGGATCCAACAATCTGCTCGAGAGAGTTCTTCCACCCAAATTCTGTGAAGATCACTGTCTGGTTGGTAAACCGTCTCTTCTCTTTATTTCTATCCTGTTGAAAGTTCAGAGCGAAACCCTAGGTCTGGGAGTTTCTCAACCCCCAGCGATCCGTTACTTCTGAACTACTCTGATAACTTAGCTTCTTCTAAATTGTGCTTTCTATCCTTACCTAGTTTTCATCAACTTAGTTTAACTTTACTTTGAGTCGAAGCCAATTTCTGAAATATATATAAAAAAAGAATTAATCTTAATTTACTTCCGCATCACATTATCTCCTCATTTGTTCTGCATCATTTTGGTATCAGAGCTCTCGTTCTGCATCATCGACCCTGTCCAGTAAGGGTTGATTTGTCTTTGATATTTTTCTAGAAGGTCAGGGTCGAGGTGCTGCAAGTCCTCTTGGGTATCCTACGAATCATCATACTGCCATCAGCCTTGCAATCGAACCATGTAATGCTGATAGCCTTTGCCCCGAGTGGTCATATTATGATCATCCAGGACATGCTCGATCCGCTCTCTTCTCTTAGGTAAAATTAGAGGTGGACACTCTGGGTTGGGTTCACTCTCAAATAAAAGGTTAGTCCTAAATGGCTCACTGGATATATTTGTTGGTTCCCTATACTGACTAAGTCCGGGATATTGAAAGTCGAGCTAATGTTATAATCCGGGGGTAGCTCAAGCACATAGGCATTGGGGCCAACTTTCCTTATCACTCTAAAGGGGCCAGCTCCGCGAGCATGAAGTTTCTTAACCGTTCAGGCCTAAGCCTAACCATTATAGAATCCCTAATTTCAAACTCTTTGGTTCTCTTTTGGGAATCAACCAAATTATTTTAAAATTTGTACTTAATGCAGAATCCTAACATGATGCAAAATACAGACTCAACTAAGTATTCCTATAGAGTAGAATTTTATTGGACTCTTAAGGACCTAAACCTAACATATTATTGACTCTCTAGGATTGACCCTAGTCTGGTATGCACAAGAAAAATTACCATGGATCCCTAGAAAATGTCATAAGGTACACCAGAAGTAGATGAAAAAAGGGATGGGCTCTAAGGAGTCCTGCATTATGGTAATCTCAACAAAAAGTAACCCCAAGGCTCTAGAAATGTGAGAAGGCTCAGGGAAGGGTAGGAAATAGGAAGGAGACTTAGGGACTAGTTCAAAGTTAAAGAGACTGACCTTAAAATTTGGACATTGCTCTATAGGTGTCATATGTCCACTTGTTCCGGTAGATCTTGGGGCTTGCTAGGGTCAATCCCACAGTATGGAAGGTCTGTTAAAGAGGATCCTGGGACCAAGTCTATAGTATGCTGGATGTCTCTCAAGGGTGGAAGTTGATCAGTTAACTCATCGGGAAGTACATCCACAAATCCTTTCAGAGCTTCAACTATCTCTTGAGGATGTTCTCTTTGGGTCGGTTTATTAAGGGTTTGTTCCTGAATTCTTTCTGTGGACAAGACTGGCAAACCCTCATGTTCATTTACTAAATGTGATACTGGCTCGATCATTTCTTCTTCAAATTCTTTAGAGGGTTCAGGATCTTTTTTCTTTGATTCCTCAATGATTTTAACCTTGGGCCCATCTTCACCATACTCTTCTACTAAACTTGGTTCATAGATGCTTTCTTTGGATTCTTTGATGGGCTCCAGAGTTTCTTTCTCTAGATTATCAATGGGTTCAACTTTTCATACTTAAAGACTTCAATGGGCTCAGGGGTTTTCTCATTTAAATTCTCAGAATGTTCAACCTTTTCTTCCTGAAATTTGTTAAATGGTTCTTCCTCAGTAACCTCTTTCTCTAACTCCTTAGACTTGATCAGGGTGACTCCAGGCTTCTCTTCCTTAAGGCTACTTGATTTTCTTTTAACCTAGTCCTTAGGCTGAATTGGTTTGATTACAAATTTCTTCACATGGTGACTAAAGGCACAAGTATTGGTCTGACCATAAAGGGTGGCATCATGATTGTAAAGCCATGGTTGACCTAGGATAATGCTACTGACTCCCATGGGAAGGACATCACACCAAATCTCTTCCTCATATGATTGTAATTTGATCAAAACTTGGCATCTAGACTTGATAGGTATAGAAGTCGAATCTATTCATAAGACCTTATAAGAGTTGGGGTGAGGAACTAAGGTCAATCCTAGGGCTTTGACAGTAGTTAAAGAGATGGCGTTGACATAGCTCCCACTATCAACTATGATCTTACATACCTTATCCCCTAACTTGACAAAGGTTTGTAGGATGTTAGTCCTATACCAATCTTCTTGCACTATGTTTTGGATAAGGATGCACCTGACTATTCCTAAAAGGTCTTCAGACTCTAAGATAGGATCATGCTGAGGGTATTCCCTAGGGTGAGGAGGTGACTTAGACTCAAGCTCGATGGATGGTCTAATGTTCTTTTCTAAGGCTCCAAATCTATCTTCAAACTCATCAAGCCTTTTGTTTATCCTAGCTAACTGTTCAGTGATGAACTTTAAGTGATTCTTTTGGGTGTTTTCCATGTGTTCACTTGATTGGGAATGATGGGGGTGATAGGAGACTCCTAATCTAGTCGACATGCAACATACAACGAAAGATGTTATGGGTTTACTAGACCTAAGAGTTCAAACCAAATGTTAGGTCACTATGACAATCTTGGTAGTAGTAACTTGGCACCTGGCCAGGTAAGTGTAAGGTTGGTGGAGGTTCCTCTTTGCTTGCCTTAGACACCAATTTGAAATTGGCCAGGTAAGCAAACCAACCCACCTTCCTTCGGGCTCTTATCCCTGAACCACTTGCCTAGACACCAGATACTCAAGCACACACAAACAAATTATCTAAATTGACTTGACACTTGGTTCGACCCGACCTTATGGGTATCTCTAGTTCACTAGAGCAAATTTAGTGTCTACTCAATTTTAATTAGAGATTGGGTCTGATATGCAGGGTTGTTATTTTTGGGCTAAGGAAAGGTAATGACTTCCTTCCCTTATCTTTTGATATTGACGCCCTTAAGTGATTTATGAAAATGATGGCATACATATGATCTAATGAGATGTATCTAAGTTATGTTTTTGGATTTTTGATGTATGATAGCAGAAATAAGATGATGGAAATATATATATATGAACCTAAATGCAAAATTAAACTATTTGAGAAATGAAAACATGAAAAGATGCACTTGCTAAAAATCTCAGAATAGATTTTGTTCTCAGGTAGTATTCTAGCATGTAGAAATTCTACAGGCTGCAATAAAATTTGAGAAAATTAATAAAATTACTCTCAATTTTGAGGAATCTAACAAAATAAAAATCAGAAAGTTTTGATATTCCTATAAATAGAAACACCTAAAATAACAGGCCATGTACTGAAAGAAAAAATTGCAAAAATTTAAAGAAGATGATATCTAATGATGTAAAAAAAAATTTTTGGTTTTTTTAAAACCTAATCCTTATGTTCCCTTCAAAGTTCAATCACAGTGGCACCCCTACACACCATAGAAAATCCCTGTGGAATGGAAAGTGAGGGTCTTGCAGCCCTTCTTGTTTCCTATGACCAGATGGCCTGGTGAAGCACCAAATCCAAGTACTTAAGAAGTGCTAAGTCCTAACCATACTCTGATACCAAACATGATGCGGGACTAACTAGATGTAAAGATGAGGAATGATGCAAGTGGTTTTTTTTTATTTTGTTATTTTTAAGTTTTCTTAAGGATTTAGGATTCCCGAAGAAAAGACAATAGCAGATCTAGGGATTTGATAATGATAAGAACTACTAGAATGTAAATTAGCCCCTAAGCAAGGATAAAAAAGGACCCCAGGATTGAGAATTCAATCTAAGGTGCCAAAACAATATTCTAAAATCCCAAAAATTTTGAAATTCAATCTCCTTGGCTGACCAAAGCTTCTTGTGATTTAGGCATGGCATGATAATGGGCTTGGAGGAAGGATCTTGGCTCCCTTGGTCTTGGAAAGTTGATCTTCATTTTGGGAAGAAGGCATGATGCAAGGCTTGTGTCTTCCTTCTTTCCTTGGTTGCCCACCCCTCTTCGGAGAGAAACTTGATATGGATCTTGGAGCAAGGCTTATGTCTTTCTTCTTTCCTTGGTTGCCCACCCATCTTGAGAGAGAAACTATATATGGTGCTTGGGACAAGGCCTTTGTCTTCAACCTTTCCTTGGTCGCCCATAACTCCTTTAGTAAGTGGCTTGATGGAGGGAGGGAAGGGAGGAAAAGATATTTTATGTGTCTCCATTTGGCACCCTAGAAAATCTCACTTATGCTGCCCACATGGCTAGATGAGGTGGCACCACATAGGATGGTGAGGTGGCGCCACATGGGGTGGTGAAGTGATGGCCTAGGGTTGAAAAGCTGACCCTTAGGGCTTGGCCCAATAGCCATTAAGCTGGACTCAAAGACCACACTGGCTTGGACCCCGACTCGGACTGGAATCAATGCAGGACTGGACTCAATACAAGACACAACTGAAAGATTGTGCCCTGAAAGCCAATTGAAATATTATATTTCGATCCCAAAATCAATGAATTGAAATTATTATAATAAAGGCATTATTTTCATCGTACGCTGTGTCTTTATGATTATATGATGAACCCCATAGATTAGGGCTATGGTTCTAGGATTATGATGAGATCGGCACATCCTATATATGCTTTGTGATGAGGGTGACTGATCTCACAGTCACTTGTGTTTGACACTATTACTAGGATGTGAGTGTTCATTAGAGAATGAGTTCATCAAATTGATCCAGATTTAGAATATCTAATGGAACCTTATCTTTTTGTCAATAGATAATTCTCATAGTGGGAGTAGTGCATGTGGTCTTTTGGGAGTAGTGCATGTGGTCCTTTGACCTGAGACTACCATGGTACCTTATATATATGAATCCATACTTTGGTTCGCAATCAATCATGACACTGAGTCATGCATGAGGTGATACTGGGTATGGTGGATTGTATATGGAGGTTATGAGTAGGTCAACAAGGAATTGATCAGCCCTAGTAAGAGGAAATTGCATCCAGCTAATTTCGATCAAATGATGGATTCAGGAAATCTTTGATTAAAGTATGAACATTAGAGTTAAATTCTAATGATTCATTAATGAATCATCATTATAAAGATTGAGCTAGGGATGAATATCAAATTGGATTTGACAAGTATCCATATTCATAATCATATTTGGGATGCAAGTTGATCAAAGGACTGAATTGCCCGGTAACTCACCATTGAAGGGTATTTTGGTAATTTCACCAAAATTCCACATCTTTCGGGTAGACATGATACGTTGCTAGGAGTCAATCTTGTCTTGTAGGTATATGATTGAATTATGGTAATTCAAATCAGTTAATTAGAATTAGATTCTAATTGAACGAGTCGAGCTAGTTTGAGTTGACCTAAATCGGCTTAGTTGAGATCTAACCGAATTAAGTCAAATAGCACTCGAACCTACTGCTAGCTAGGTGTGGAACCCTATGGGTCACACATAAAAGAGAATTGATGAAGGATTTAATTTGAAATTAAATCATGTTTGGAGGATAAACACACTAGCATGTGTTGCAAACCCAATTTCTATTCGAATCAGATTCGAATTTGGTTCCGAATTGGGCTCAATTGGGTTCTAAATGAACTAGATTAAGGTCTAATTTAAATTTTAGGACATTGGGCTAACCCATGGCTGAACCCAAGTGTATCAAGTGCACTGAGACTCTCTCTCCAAGCCGCCCACTCCCTTCCTCACCCGCGCGCACCAAGAAGAAGAGTCCACGCGCGTGTGGACTCCTCTTCACATGCATGGGAAGGAAATTCCATCGGAGAAAAATCAAGATAGGGGGCGATTTGGATCCTTGTCTGACGTCCTTGGATCTGGATCCGATGGCCAGAAAAATTAAGGAAAAAGATCCATCATTTTTCGGTCGCAAGTCCGTCTCCAAAAGTCGCGATTCTTCCTGAAGTTTTTCCGAGAGTCCTCCTCATCGGAAAAACGAAAATTAAATTGGAGAATCATGATTTTTGGTTGAGGGGACGCGTGAAAAATGAGATATCATGATTCCTGGGGTTTCAGAGGGTTGCGTTGTTTTGAGAAAATGCCCCTTTGAAATCTATAAAAGGGATTTAGGTTCTCGGGGGTTTTCATATAATCAAATACAGAGATCATATTCCTCTCCTCCTCTCTGGAATACTCCTTCCCTTTATGCTTGTTGGGTATTGTTTCCTTTATAGAGATAATCTCTGTCGAAACTTTGACCCTAAACAAGAATAAGAGGAAGGTCTTGAATGGTAAAGGAAAGGAAAAAGAAGGGTTTGTTCTTCTTCTTTTCTTTCTTGAATTAAGACTTTACTTGTCTTAATTTCTTCTTCCAATTCAATTCAAGAAAAAGAATTCAAGAAAGGGAATTCAAGAAAAGAATTCAAGAAGAGGAAAGAAGGAAGAAAAGAAATTTTCAAGAAAGAAAATTTCATCCTAAAAGTCCAAGAATTGAATTCTTGAAAAAGAATTCAAGAAGAGGAGCCAAGAACAAGAAATTGTAGTCTTCATCTTTTTCTGTGTGGATCACTATTGGAGGGTGAACATTTGGGCACCTGGTGGAGATTTAAAGTTAGGATTTTAGCAATACAGGTTAGTACTTTAATATGAGTTTAAATCTTATATATACATGTTATATGTTTTAATTTTTTTTTTTAAGGAGATCTTGGGTTAAGGGTTTGGTGAAGATTTCATAAAGATAAAAAATTTTGAAATCTATGTTTCTGCCTTGCCACCGAACCCTACAGTGGTATCAGAGCCTCCTTATTAAGATTAAAATATATATGCTGATTTTTAGATGCATATGTATATAAGTAACATATGATATTGTATATGTTTGATGTAATGTCACCAATTAGGGTTTTCACTCAAACCCTAATTGTTGTAGAGATATGTTTAGACATCTAGTCATCATACTGAAATAAGGTTGCCCTAGCATAATGGTGGATCCATTATATGGTAAATGGTTGTCCTAGTATGATGACACACTAATCACATATTTGTGTTAATTATGCATATATGTTTGATGTATGCCACTAATTAAGGTTTTCACTTAAACCTTAATTTGTATAGAGATATGTTTAGCCTTCTAGTCATCATACTGAAATAAGGTTGCCCTGGCATAATGGAGGATCCATTATGTGGTAAATGGTTGTCCTAGTATGATGGCACACTATGGCACATATTTGCTAGGTTATATAAAGAATGTGCTTTGTTTTAATAAAGCCCTCTTTAAAAACATATTAAGTTGTAGTGTCATATACCAAAAGCAAAAATAATCAATATGATTAGTTTATCATTCGGTGTCTAGGAAAAGTGGTTCATGATCGGTAAAGAGGACATGGTTTTTAATTGGTTCCGTTGACTGACCTGGCCAATTCTTATTGGTGTCTAAGGAAAGCAACGGGGGGACTCCCACCACTCTCCCACTTACCTGGCCGATAAGATTAACTTAATTATTGATTGATATGCTTAGTGTAATATTCACTACATGTAGCCTTCTTTCATGCCAAGTCATTATTATGTTATGATCCATATTAGGTTTGTTGTGTACACACAAGGCCTTTTATGGTGACTAACATAATTTTGGCTTGGTACATTTGATGTTTATGGCATGATTTGATATAATACTTTGTTGTGTACACACAAGGGTATTATAATTAATATCATGACTATATAGCAATGAAGGGTTTAACTTAACTAAAATATTATAGTTTGTTGTGTACACACAAGGCTATTAATATTTTAGAGGCCAAGATAAGTTGAGAATTATATGAGTTACAATTGGAAAGAGTTTTCCTACCTTTGAACTTATATAAGATTTGTTGTGTAAACACAAGGTCTTTTGTAAGGAATTAGGATCTCAACCCCACTAAGAGAACCAATTAGGGTTTTCTCGATCATCATATGGAGGGTTATGATGCTTGATAAAATAGTGGGAGACATAATTGAGTTAAAGACCTAATTTAATTATGTTTTGTAAACATTGGTTGTTTGCTTATGTAATGTTCTTTGTTAATGTAGATTAAATGGCCTCTTCACTCTCACTCCGTAGCATTCTTGATGCAAATAAATTGACTGGACCAAACTATGTTGATTGGTTGAGAAACCTGAAGATAGTACTCAGCCAAGAAAGAATTTCTTATATTCTTGATACCCCAACCTTGGAACCATTAGGGGAAGATGCCTCGCAAGAGGATAAGACCACATATAACTTATGGCAAAATGACTCACTTACTGTCAAGTGTATAATGCTTGCCTCTATGTGTTGGGGATTCCGGTGAAGCGCAGCGGAAGTGTAATTTCAAAAATGATGAAATTGGCACCAAAATCCCTTAGCCAAGATCTCCTTATTCAGAATTAAAACATACAAACTAACATTGTTAGAATTAGGGCACCAACCTTTTAACGCTAAGTCCAATTTTGATGTAGAATCAGAACTTGGTGTTGAATGCTTCTTTTGATTTCACCAGGCGTCCAAATGTCCACCCTCCATTGGTGATCCACAAGATGATTGATCAAGATGCAAGCTTCTTCAAAATTCCTTCACTTGAATTCTTATCCTAGAACTCAAGAGGACTATGGCTCTAAAACTTCAGGGTAGGGGCTCCTTACTTCCTTTCTTCCTTCTTCCTCTCCCTTTCTTAAGACCTTGTCCTAAGAATAAAACTCTTGTCTTGAAGGAGGAGATGGATTTAAGACACTAATGTCTTAAAGTAAAGGAAATAGAAACAGAGTAGGAGTTCCTTTCTTTTACCGATCAAGAGATTCTTTCTATCTCTTGTTTTGGACTTGAGTTTCAACAGAGAAGAGAACTCTGTAAGAGGGAAACTCTCTTTGTCCTAAACAAGCTAAGGAGGAATCAGTTTCCTGGAAAGAAAAGACAATAAATAAACTCTGTCGTTCATTAGTTCAAACACCTGAGACCTCTGTTGTTTAAATAGATTACAGAGAGATGTCTTCTCAAAAGAACACAACTCTCCATAAACCCCATTCCACTTTGTCTCACGCCCCTTCCCTATTTCTCACGCCCAATCCTCCCATCTCACGGCCTTCCAGATTAAATCCCACAGCTTTTCTTAAAGGAAAAACCGCGGTGTTTTAAAAGGAAGGAAGTCGCGACTTTTCATCTCCGAAGAGATGTTATTTCGCGCGCTCGGGAGGAGTTAGCGCATTCCTTCTTTCTCAAAATCCCATCAGCCATTGGATTCTCATCCAAGGGGGGAGAGATGGTGCGCTAATTGCTTAAGAAGGAGGCCGCCCCAAATAAAATCATCGGAGAAATATTTGGGGCGCGCCAAGAGTCCATGCACCATGGACTCTTTCAAATGGCGCGCCAAGAGTCCATATGCGCATGGACTCTTGGCATTTGGCATGGAAAAATAAAGGGGGCGGGTTGGGAGGCTAGCCAAGCTACATGGCTAGCCAATAGGGTTAGCCATATTCCTGTTTTCTTAATTAGGGTCTAATTAGGTCCAATTAGAACCCAATTTGAACCAATCCGAAACCCTAATTCGAATCTGATCCGAATACAAGCTAGGGTTTGCAACACCTGCTAGAGTGTTATCTTGCAAAGATGATTTAATTCCAAATTAAACTCTTGATCAATCCTCTTAAGTGTGCGACCTATTGGGTTCCACATCTAGCCAGCAGTGGGTTCGAATACAAGTTGACCTAATCGATTAGAACTCTTTTTAATCGATTTAGGTCAAACCGGGCTTACCCGATTCGATCAATTAGGATTCTTCCTAACATGTGATCTTTGAACTTGATCAACCCACAAGACAAGATTGACGTCTAGCAACGTGTCATGTCTACCCAGAAGATATGGAAATTCTGGTGAAATACCAAAATTACCCTTCAGTAGAGAGTTACCGTATAATTAAATCTTTCGATCAGCCTGCACCCAAAATATAACTATGAATATGGATATATGTCAAATCCAATATTATATTTATTTCTAGCTCAATCTTATAATGATGATTCGATTATCTTGATATTAGAAACCTTCTCTAATATCTTCACTTTGATCAAAGATTCCCTGAATCATCATGCGATTATTGACTAGCTGGATGCAATCTCCTCTTACTAAGAGTGATCGATTCCTTGTTGACCTACTCATTACCTTCATATCCAATTCACCATTCCCAGTATCAATCCTGTGCATATCTCAGTGTCATGATTAGGATTGAACCAAAGAATGGGTTCATGTACATAAGGTACTTATGGCAGTCTCAGGTCAAAAGATTACTTGTACCACTCCCACTATGAGAACCTTCTATTGACATGTAGCTAAGACTCCATTAGATGTTCTCAAGTTGGATCATATCAGTGAACTCATTCTCCAATGAGCACCCATATCCCAGTATTAGTGTCATACACAAGTGACTGTGAGAGCAGTCACCCTTTCCAGTATACCCGGGATGTGCTAGTCTTATCGAAAAAACCCAGATCCCCTACTTAGGGTTCCTTTGACTAGGATTACTTTAGATTAAGGTTTTAAGATTTTAGGTCTCACTGGTATGATCTCATCATAACCCTAAAATCATAGCCCTAATCTATGGGGTTCATCATATAATAATAAAAAAAAAACAGCGTATGATGAAAAATAATGCCTTTATTTAGAAAATTGTCAATTACAATGGTTTGGGAGATACAACATAGATTGGCTTGTAGGGCATATCCCTTTCAATCTCCCACTTGCACTAAAGCCAATCGCCTTTGAATCTTAATCCCATACATTCGAGGTGGCGATCAAAATCTCGTTGTGGTAGAGCCTTAGTGAACGGGTCTGCTACATTGTTCTTTGTATCAACTCTATCTATGTAGACATCTTGTCTCTCTACTATTTCTCGGACAAGATGGAAGCGTCTCAGAATGTGCTTGGACATATGATGAGCTCTTGGTTCCTTAGCTTGAGCAATAGCCCCAGTGTTGTCACAGTAAAGTGGCACTGGGTTTTCAATTTGAGGAACAACACCCAACTCTATGATGAACTTCTTCATCCAGACTGCTTCCTTGGCGGCTTCACTAACAGCTATGTATTCTGCCTCTGTGGTTGAGTCAGCTACAGTCTGCTGCTTGGTACTCTTCCAACTCACTGCTCCACCATTTAGGGTAAAAACATATCCTGAAATGGATTTGCTATCATCAGGGTCTGATTGAAAACTAGAATCAGAATAAGCTTCTAGTTTAAGATCAGAACCACCATAAACCAGAAAAATATCCTTAGTCCTTCTTAGGTACTTAAGAATATTTTTAACTGCTTTCCAATGATCCTCTCCTGGATCAGCCTGAAACCTACTGACAATGCCTAAAGCATATGCCACATCAGGCCTGGTACATAACATGGCATACATTATGGACCATATTGCCGAAGCATAGGGTATAGAATTCATTCTATTTCTTTCTTCAGGTGTCTTAGGAGATATCCTTTTAGAAAGATGTATGCCTTGACTCATAGGAAGATAACCTCTTTTACTTCCTTCCATGCTGAATCTTTTCAGCACTAAGTCAATGTACCTAGATTGGGATAAACCTAGCATCCTCTTAGATCTATCTCTATAGATCTTAATACCTAGTATATAGGATGCTTCTCCCAGATCTTTCATGTAAAACTGGTTTGATAGCCAAACCTTGACTTATTGCAACATTGGGATATCATTCCCAATGAGGAGTATGTCATCTACATACAGAACCAAGAAGACTATGGCACTCCTACTAGTCTTCTTATAAACACAGGGTTCATCCACATTTTTGATAAAACCAAACCTTTTAATAGTTTCATCAAAGCGGATGTTCCAACTCCTGGAAGCTTGCTTTAATCCATAAATGGATTTCTTTAGCTTGCATACTTGATTAGGTTTATTCTTTGAAATAAAACCTTCTGGCTGTGACATGTAGACTTCTTCCTCAAGGAAACCATTGAGGAATGCAGTCTTTACATCCATCTGCCATATCTCATAATCGTGGTATGCTGCTATAGCAAGTAAAATCCGAATTGATTTCAGCATGGCAACAGGTGAAAATGTTTCATCATAATCAATTCCCTGTTTTTGTCTAAAACCTTTAGCCACTAATCTGGCTTTATAGGTTTCAACTTGGCCATCAGCCCCAATCTTTTTCTTATAGACCCATTTACATCCAATAGGATTAACACCCTCTGGTGCATCAACCAAAGACCATACTTGGTTTACATACATAGAGTCTACTTCGGATTCCATGGCTTCTTGCCATTTATCTGAATCAGTACTCAAGATTGCTTCCGTATAGGTCAGAGGTTCATCATTTTGAATGACTTGGGCTTCATTATTTTCAATAATAAACCCATACCTCTCAGGTGCCCGTGGCACTCTATCAGACCTACGAGGAGGAGTTTTATGTTCTGGTTCTGTCCTAACTATATGTTCTAATGGTTAAGAATTGTCTATCTGTATTTCTTGTACTTCTCCAAGTTCAATAGTTCTATCATTGCCCTTTTTAAAATGAACTCTTTTTCTAGAAAAGTGGCATGCCTGCTGACAAAAATCTTTTGTTCAGTAGGATGGTAGAATAGATATCCTCTACCTTCTTTAGGATATCCTACAAATAGACATTTATCCGCTCTAGGTTCCAACTTATGTCCAAAATTTCTTTTAACATAAGCTGGACATCCCCATACCTTAAAATATTTAAGATATAGTTTCTTTCCACTCCAAATTTCATATGGAGTACTAACAACGGATTTAGAAGGTACCTTGTTCAGAATGTAAACAGCAGTTTCTAGGGCATGACCCCAGAAGGAAATGAGCAAATTTTTGAAGCACATCATGGATCGTACCATATCTAATAAGGTACGATTCCTCCTTTCAGCTATACCATTTAGCTGTGGTGTATAAGGAGGGGTCCATTCAGAAAGGATTCCATTAACTTTAAGATAGTCTTAAAACTCCGTGGATAAGTATTCTCCTCCTCGATCAGAACGAAGAACTTTAATACTTTTCCCGGTTTGTTTTTCGACCATACTTTGATACTCCTTAAATTTATCAAAGGTTTCAGATTTGTGTTTCATAAGATACACATATCCGAACCTAGATAAATCATCTGTAAAAGTGATAAAATATGAGTATCCTCCTCTGGCCTGAGTTGTCATTGGACCACATACATCAGTATGTATAAGTCCTAATAACTCAGTTGACCTTCCCCCATGTCCAGTGAATGGAGTTTTTGTCATCTTACCCATGAGACATGATTCGCAAGTTCCTAATGATTCATACTCATAAGGATCAAGGAATTTTTCCTTGTATAACTTGCTAATCCTAGACTCATTAACATGACCAAGTCTATGATGCCAAAGTAAAGTATCATTAAAGTCTTTTCTTTTCCTTTTAGTATTGACATGAAAAATACTATCATTGGAAGAAAGAGTTAAGAGCCCATTGCTAAATATGCCAGAACAAATAATTTTATTAGATAACATTATCGAGCAACCAGTGCTCGTTACATCCATTACATATCCTTGTTTTAATAACAAAGGAATAGATATAATGTTCCTAATAATCTTTGGCATATAGTAACAATTCTCTAGCTCCAAGATCTTCCCTGAAGGCAACTTCAGAATATAGGTCCCTACAGCTTCTGCTTGGATGATATCACCACTAGCACCGTAGAGATTAAAGTCGCCTTCCTTCAATACTTTAAGCTGGTGGAGGTCCTGCAAAGATTTGCATATATGGTAACCACAAGCGGTATCCAATACCCAAGTATTTGATATAGACGAATTTAATGTCAATATAGTATGTATCTCATACATACCTTTTGGTGCGTTTGCCGCACCAGGCTTCACAGTTGCAAGGTTGTTGGGTTTGGGAACCAGTGCGGAAGTGTGGATTTCAAAATTTTATGAAATCAGGTCCGAACCCTAATCCCAAAATCTCCTTATTAGCAATTAAAACTTATGACTACATGCATGTCCAAATTTAAACATAGTTTAGATACTAACCTCAGATCGCTATATCCAATCTGATGTAGAAATAAACTCCAAATTGAGTAACCTTTTGAACACACCAGGCGTCCACTTGTCCGCCCTCCGATGGTGATCCACACGGGCAGATGATCAAGACAGTGACTCCTCAATTGGGTTCCTTCCAATCAAGTTCTATCCCAAGAACTTGATATATGGGCTATTGGCTAGGACTCCTCTAGCCAAACGGGGACTAAACCTTCTCTCTTACTCTTCTCCTAGTTTTTAGCAACTTTGGCCCCTTAAGACACTCTTGTCTTAAGAATAAGCCCTTGTCCTAAAATGAGACAAGGCTTGTCTTGGAGGGAGAAGAAAATTAAGACAAAAATTGTCTTAATGTAAGAAAGAAAGATAAGAGGCGCCTTCTTCCTTTACCGTCGGAGAGTTTCTCTCTCTGACTCTCCTTCTATTCTGAGATTCGACAGAGCCTAGGCTCTGTAAAGGAATCAAAGAGGAAAGAGAGGAGGGGGAAACAATCTTCTGGAGAGGGAGAAGGAAAGAGAAGCAAGGCTTCGCCGTAGAAAATCTGGAATAAAATTTTACGGTGAAGCCTTCTCCTTAAATAGGCGACAGAGAGGCGCCTTCTCATCTGAAAACATCCTCACACGTCCCTCTCTCTCTTCTCACGTCTTCTCTCTTTATCTCACGGCCCTTGGGATTAATCTCACGGCCTTTGGGATGGGAAGACGCGAAGAAGGACCGTGAAAAACTCAGAAGGGCGCGCGCAGAAAGAAGAGTCGCGCCCCTTCGGTGTTTTTTCTTTCTTTTCACGGTAATTCCAATTTTTGAAGAGTCCACGCCTAGGTGGACTCTGATCCACGCCTCATCAGCCAAAAGACGCCGGTCTCTTCTTTCTTTTCATGCAAAGACGCGACTTGGAGAGAGTCCACGCACGTGTGGACTCTTCTCCTTGCGCGCGCGCGTGGGAAGAGAAGGGGAGGGGTTTTAGGCGATGTGGGAAAGGGGTTTAGCCTCTTAGGTTAGCCCAATTGCTAGCCTACTGTTAGCCCAACATTTTGAATCTTCAATTAGATTCAAACCGGAATGAATTTGGATCTAAAAAAGACCAAATCGGAACCCTAACTCGAATCCGATTCAAGTAGAAGCCATGGTTTGCAACACATGCTAGTGTGTTCATCTGCAAACGAGATTTAATTCCAAATTAAATCCTTGATTATCTGTCCTAAGTGTGTGACCCATTGGGTTCCATACTTAGCCAGCAGTGGGTCCGAGTGCAAGTTGACCTAATCTGATCAGAACTCATTCTAATCGATTTAGGTCAAATCGAGCTAACTCGAGTCAGTCAATTAGGACTCCTCCTAATTAGTGATCCAATTAAACCATTTAATTTGATCAACCCACAAGACAAGATTGACGTCTAGCAACGTGTCATGTCTTCCCGGAAGATATGGAAATTCTGGTGTAATTCCAAAACTACCCTTCAGTGGAAAGTTCCCGTACAATTCGATCCTTTAATCATCTTGCATCCCGAGTATAACTATGGATATGGAATCATGTCAAATCCAGTTTATACTCATTCCCAGCTCAGTCATACACTAATGATTCAATTAATTCGATATTAGAAATCATTTCTAATATCTGTACTTTGATCAAAGATTTCCTGAATCATCATCTGACCTAATTTGGCTGGATGCAATCTCCTCCTACTAGGAGTGATCAATTCCTTGTTGACCTACTCATTACCTTCATATACAATTCACCATACCCAGCATCAACCTCGTGCATGACCCAGTGTCATGATTGAGATTGAACCAAAGCATGGGTTCATGTACATAAGGTATTATGGCAGTCTCAGGTCATAGGACTACTTGTACAACTCCCACTATGTGAAACATCTATTGACATGCAGCTAAGGCTCCATTAGATGTTCTCAAACTGGATCTATTCAGTGAACTCATTCTCTAATGAGCACCCACATCCTTGTATTAGTGTCCTACACAAATGACTGTGAGAGCAGTCACCCTTTTTAGCATACATAGGATGTGCCAGTCTTACCGGAAACCCTGATCCCCAACTCAGGGTTCCTATGACTAGGAATATTCTAGACGAGGGTTTTAAGGCCTTAGATCTCACTGGTATGATCTCATCATAGCCCTACAACCATAGCCCTAATCTATGGGGTTCATCATATAATGACACAGCGAATGATGAAGAAATTATTGCCTTTATTAATTTGTCAATTTACAATGGTCTGGGAGATACAGATATTGGCTTATAGGGCATAATCCTTTCAATCTCCCACTTGCACTAAAGCCAATCGCTCTTATTCTTTAACCAGATTACAATCGAGGTGGCGATCAAACTCCCGCTGTGGTAGAGCCTTAGTGAACGGGTCTGCTATGTTGTTCTTTGTATCTACTCTATTGATGCAGACTTCTTGTCTTTTGATTATCTCTCGGACAAGATGGAAGTGTCTCAGAATGTGCTTGGACTTGTGATGGGCTCTCGGTTCCTTAGCTTGAGCAACTACTCCAGTGTTATCACAATAGAGTGGCACCGGGTTCTCAATCTCAGGAACTACTCCCAACTCTGTGATGAATTTCTTCATCCAGACAGCTTCCTTGGCGGCTTCACTGACAGCTATGTACTCTGCCTCGGTAGTTGAGTCAGCTACAGTCTGCTGTTTAGTGCTCTTCCAACTTACTGCTCCACCATTCAAGGTAAAGACATACCCTGAAATGGATTTACTATCATCTGGGTCTGATTGAAAACTAGAGTCTGAATAGGCTTCTAGTTTAAGATCAGATCCTCCGTATATAAGAAAAATATCCTTAGTCCTTCTCAGGTACTTAAGAATATTTTTCACAGCCTTCCAGTGATCCTCTCCTGGATCAGCCTGAAATCTACTGGCTACACCCAAGGCATATGCCATATCAGGCCTGGTACATAACATAGCATACATAATCGACCCTATAGCCGAAGCATAAGGTATAGAATTCATTCTATTTCTTTCTTCAGGTGTCTTAGGAGACATCCTCTTAGAAAGACGTATGCCATGACCAATAGGTAAGTAACCTCTTTTACTTTCCTCCATGCTAAATCTCTTTAGCACCTGGTCAATGTACCTAGACTGGGACAAGCCAAGCATCCTTCTTGATCTTTCTCTATAGATCTTTATACCCAGTATATAGGATGCTTCTCCCAAGTCTTTCATGGAAAACTGTTTCGATAACCACACTTTGACTGATTGTAACATTGGGATATCATTCCCAATAAGAAGTATATCATCAACATATAGAACTAAGAAAACTATGGCACTCCCACTAGTCTTCTTGTACACACAAGGTTCATCCTCATTTTTGAAAAAATCAAATTCTTTGACTGTTTTATCAAATCGGATGTTCCAACTCCTGGATGCTTGCTTTAATCCATAAATGGATTTCTTTAGCCTACATACCTGATTAGGTTTAGTCTCCAAGACAAAACCTTCTGGTTGTGACATATAAACCTCTTCCTCAAGGAAACCATTGAGGAATGCAGTTTTTACATCCATTTGCCAGATCTCATAATCATGATATGCTGCTATAGCAAGCATAATCCGAATAGATTTGAGCATGGCAACAGGGGAAAATGTTTCATCATAATCTATTCCCTGTTTTTGTCTGAAACCCTTAGCCACCAATCTGGCTTTATAAGTTTCAACTTGGCCATCTGCCCCAATCTTCCTTTTATAGACCCATTTACACCCAATAGGGTTAATACCCTCTGGTGCATCAACCAAAGACCATACTTGGTTGACATACATGGAGTCCATCTCGGATCTCATGGCTTCCAGCCATTTGTCTGAGTCTCTACTCATGACTGCTTCCGTATAGGTTAGAGGCTCATCATTTTGAATGATTTGGGCTTCATTATTTTCAATTATGAACCCATACCTCTCAGGTGCCTGTCGCACCCTGTCAGACCTACGGATAGGAGTGTGTTCAGGTTCTATATTAACTATGTTGTTACTTGACTGAGAAGTTTCTATTTGTTGAATCTCATTAAGTTCGATATTTCTACCAGTGCCCTTTTGTAGGATAAATTCCTTTTCCATAAAAGTGGCATGCCTACTGACCAAAACCTTTTGTTCAGTAGGGTGGTAGAACACATATCCTATACTATCTCTAGGATATCCGATAAATAGACATTTGTCTGCTCTAGCATCTAGTTTATGTCCAAAATTTCTTTTTACATAGGCTGGACATCCCCATATCTTAATATACTTAAGATTGGACTTCTTACTTCTCCATAATTCATATGGAGTGCTAGAGACAGTTTTAGATGGTACTCTATTCAAGATATAAGTTGCTGTTTCCAAAGCATATCCCCAGAAAGTAAAAGGTAACTCCGTGAAGCACATCATGGACCGTACCATATCCAATAAAGTACGATTCCTCCTTTCAGCAACACCATTTAATTGTGGTGTGTAAGGAGGAGTCCATTCAGAGATGATCCCCTTATCTTTAAGGTGATCAAGAAACTCAGTGGATAAGTACTCACCTCCTCTATCTGATCGGAGGATCTTTATACTTTTTCCTGTCTGTTTCTCTACCATACTTTGATACTCTAAAAATTTTTCAAAAGCATCGGACTTATGTTTCATTAGATACACAAATCCATACCTTGAAAAATCATCAGTAAATGTGATGAAGTATGAGTATCCACCATAGGCTTGAGTTGTCATAGGCCCACATACATCTGTGTGTATGAGTCCTAATAACTCTTTTGTCTTTTCTCCATGTCCACTAAATGGAGTCTTGGTCATCTTACCCATGAGACATGATTCACAAGTTCCTAATGACTCATAGTCATAAGGATCAAAGAAATTTTCTTTGTACAACTTGTTAATCCTAGTCTCACTAATATGTCCAAGTCGACAATGCCAAAGTAAGGTATTGTTAACATCATCTCCTTTCCGTTTGATAGAAACATGAAAAATATTGTCATTAGTGGAAAGAGTTAAGAGACCATTGCAGAATATGCCATAACATATAATTTCATTAGATAAAGAAATTGAGCAGCCACTGCTCATTACATTCATAGTATATCCTTGTTTAAGTAACAAGGGTACAGATATGATATTTCTAATGATTTTTGGCATATAGTAACAATTCCTTAGCTCCAAGATCTTCCCTGAAGGTAACTTCAAAACATAAGTCCCTACAGCTTCTGCTTGGATGGGGTCCCCTCCAGCACCGTAGAGCTCAAAGTTACCTTCCTTCAATACTTTAAGCCCCTGAAGTCCCTGCAATGATTTGCAGATGTTATGACCACAGGCGGTATCCAACACCCAAGTATTTGAAATGGAAGAATCCAATGACAAAATAGTATGAACTTCTTTCATACCTTTTGGTGCCTCTGATGCACCAGGCTTCACACTTGCAAGGTAAATCTTGCAGTTCCTTTTCCAATGACCCGGCTTGCCACAATGAAAGCAGGTCATCTGTCCGGAGGCCTTCTTTCCTTTCTTCTTCTTAATGCCCCCTTTGGGATTCATCCTCTTACTGGAACCCCTTTTGCCTGTCTTCTTCTTATCCACAAGAAGAACTGGAGCCTTATTTTTCTTTACATGGCTCTCTGCTGTCTTCAACATATTCAACAGCTCAGGCAAGGAAGAATTAAGTTTGTTCATATGGTAATTAAGAACAAACTGTGAAAATGACTCTGGGAGTGATTGCAAGATCAAGTCTTGATTCAACTCCCCATCCATTACAAAACCTAATTGACCTAATCGAGTGATTAGATCAATTACCTTTAATACATGGTCTTGTACTGATATACCTTCTGTCATCCTTGCACGGAACAACTGCTTAGATATTTCATATCTAGCAGTTCTACTGTGTTCTCCATAAAGCTCTTTTAAATTGAGCAGTATGGAGTTAGTATCCATGCTGTCATGCTGCCTCTGCAACTCATTAGTCATAGAGGCAAGCATAACACACTTGACAGTAAGTGAGTCTTTTTGCCACATATTATATGTGGTCTTCTCCTCTTGCGAGGCATCTTCCCTTGGTGGTTCCAAAATTGGGGTATCAAGAATATAGGAAATTCTTTCTTGACTGAGTACTATTTTTAAATTTCTCAGCCAATCAACATAATTAGGCCCAGTCAATTTGTTGGCATCTAAAATACTACGGAGTGAGAGTGAAGAGGCCATTTATCTACATTTAAACAAAGAACAATGCATAAGCAAACAACCATGAAATGATAATACATGATTAAATTAGGACTTTAATTTAATTATGTCTCCCACTATTTTATCGAGCATCATAACCCTCTATACGATGATCGAGAAAACCCTAATTAGTTTTTCTTAGTGGGGTTGAGATCCCAATCCCTTATAAAAGATCTTGTGTGTACACAACAAATCTTATATAAGTTCATATGTAGGAAAACTCTTTCCAATTGTAACCCGTACAATTCTCAACTTATCCCGGCCTCTAAAATATTAATAGCCTTGTGTATACACAACAAACTATAATATTTTAGTTAAGTAAGACCCTTCATTGCCATATAGTCATGACTTTAATAGTAATACCCTTGTGTGTACACAACAAAATATTACATTAAATCATGCCATAAACAAATAATTGTATTAGGCCAAAAATTGTGTTAGTCACCATATTAGGTCTTGTGTGTACACAACAAACCTAGTATAGATCGTAACACAATAATGACCTATCATGAAGGAAGGCCAATAATAGTATTTTAACACCAAGCATGTTAGTCACGAATTAAATCAATCAGATCGGCCAGGCTAGTGGAAGAGATGTGGGGGTCCCCCCGTTGCTTTCCTAGACACCAATTTAAAATTGGCCAGGTCAGTCAACGGAACCAATTAAAACCACGATTCCCTTTACCTTCCCAGAACCACCTTTCTAGACACTGAAATGACTAATTATCCATCATGACTAATAATGCTTATCGGTTAACTATACTACCACTTAATATAATTTTAAGAGGGGTTCATGCAATGCCAGCACATTCAATTAAAAACTATCACATATATTAATACATGCTTTAAACTAAGCAAATATGTGAAATGTGTGCCATCATACTAGGACAACCATTTACCACATAATGGATACACCATTATGCCAGGGCAACCTTATTTCAGTATGATGGCTCTAGGGCTAATCATATCTCTAAGACAATTAGGGTTTCAGTGAAAAACCCTAACTGGTGGCAATCATCAAACTCATGTTC
This sequence comes from Areca catechu, assembly GCA_021397845.1. Taxonomy (NCBI): domain Eukaryota; kingdom Viridiplantae; phylum Streptophyta; class Magnoliopsida; order Arecales; family Arecaceae; genus Areca; species Areca catechu. Next base: position 117,949,243 of record CM038052.1, read on the forward strand.
AATCATCAATGCATGTCCAATATTGTGCATCAATATAAAAACTTTAAACTGATACTACATCACGAATTGAACTGCATAAGTTTTAATCTCAATAAGGAGGCTCTGATACCACTGTTGGGTTCGGGAACCAGTACGGAAGTGTGGATTTCAAAATTTTATGAAATCAGGTCCGAACCCTAATCCCAAAATCTCCTTATTAGCAATTAAAACTTATGACTACATGCATGTCCAAATTTAAACATAGTTTAGATACTAACCTCAGATCGCTATATCCAATCTGATGTAGAAATAAACTCCAAATTGAGTAACCTTTTGAACACACCAGGCGTCCACTTGTCCGCCCTCCGATGGTGATCCACACGGGCAGATGATCAAGACAGTGACTCCTCAATTGGGTTCCTTCCAATCAAGTTCTACCCCAAGAACTTGATATATGGGCTATTGGCTAGGACTCCTCTAGCCAAACGGGGACTAAACCTTCTCTCTTACTCTTCTCCTAGTTTTTAGCAACTTTGGCCCCTTAAGACACTCTTGTCTTAAGAATAAGCCCTTGTCCTAAAATGAGACAAGGCTTGTCTTGGAGGGAGAAGAAAATTAAGATAAAAATTGTCTTAATGTAAGAAAGAAAGATAAGAGGCGCCTTCTTCCTTTACCGTCGGAGAGTTTCTCTCTCTGACTCTCCTTCTGTTCTGAGATTCGACAGAGCCTAGGCTCTGTAAAGGTATCAAAGAGGAAAGAGAGGAGGGGGAAACAATCTTCTGGAGAGGGAGAAGGAAAGAGAAGCAAGGCTTCGCCATAGAAAATCTGGAATAAAATTTTACGGTGAAGCCTTCTCCTTAAATAGGCGACAGAGAGGCGCCTTCTTATCTGAAAACATCCTCTCACGTCCCTCTCTCTCTTCTCACGTCTTCTCTCTTTATCTCACGGCCCTTGGGATTAATCTCACGGCCTTTGGGATGGGAAGACGCGAAGAAGGACCGTGAAAAACTCAGAAGGGCGCGCGCAGAAAGAAGAGTCGCGCCCCTTCGGTGTTTTTTCTTTCTTTTCACGGTAATTCCAATTTTTGAAGAGTCCACGCCTAGGTGGACTCTGATCCACGCCTCATCAGCCAAAAGACGCCGGTCTCTTCTTTCTTTTCACGCAAAGACGCGACTTGGAGAGAGTCGACGCGCGTGTGGACTCTTCTCCTTGCGCGCGCGCGTGGGAAGAGAAGGGGAGGGGTTTTAGGCGATGTGGGAAAGGGGTTTAGCCTCTTAGGTTAGCCCAATTGCTAGCCTACTGTTAGCCCAACATTTTGAATCTTCAATTAGATTCAAACCGGAATGAATTTGGATCTAAAAAAGACCAAATCGGAACCCTAACTCGAATCCGATTCAAGTAGAAGCCATGGTTTGCAACACATGCTAGTGTGTTCATCTGCAAACGAGATTTAATTCCAAATTAAATCCTTGATTATCTGTCCTAAGTGTGTGACCCATTGGGTTCCATACTTAGCCAGCAGTGGGTCCGAGTGCAAGTTGACCTAATCTGATCAGAACTCATTCTAATCGATTTAGGTCAAATCGAGCTAACTCGAGTTAGTCAATTAGGACTCCTCCTAATTAGTGATCCAATTAAACCATTTAATTTGATCAACCCACAAGACAAGATTGACGTCTAGCAACGTGTCATGTCTTCCCGGAAGATATGGAAATTCTGGTGTAATTCCAAAACTACCCTTCAGTGGAAAGTTCCCGTACAATTCGATCCTTTAATCATCTTGCATCCCGAGTATAACTATGGATATGGAATCATGTCAAATCCAGTTTATACTCATTCCCAGCTCAGTCATACACTAATGATTCAATTAATTCGATATTAGAAATCATTTCTAATATCTGTACTTTGATCAAAGATTTCCTGAATCATCATCTGACCTAATTTGGCTGGATGCAATCTCCTCCTACTAGGAGTGATCAATTCCTTGTTGACCTACTCATTACCTTCATATACAATTCACCATACCCAGCATCAACCTCGTGCATGACCCAGTGTCATGATTGAGATTGAACCAAAGCATGGGTTCATGTACATAAGGTATTATGGCAGTCTCAGGTCATAGGACTACTTGTACAACTCCCACTATGTGAAACATCTATTGACATGCAGCTAAGGCTCCATTAGATGTTCTCAAACTGGATCTATTCAGTGAACTCATTCTCTAATGAGCACCCACATCCTTGTATTAGTGTCCTACACAAATGACTGTGAGAGCAGTCACCCTTTTTAGCATACATAGGATGTGCCAGTCTTACCGGAAACCCTGATCCCCAACTCAGGGTTCCTATGACTAGGAATATTCTAGATTAGGGTTTTAAGGCCTTAGATCTCACTGGTATGATCTCATCATAGCCCTACAACCATAGCCCTAATCTATGGGGTTCATCATATAATGACACAGCGAATGATGAAGAAATTATTGCCTTTATTAATTTGTCAATTTACAATGGTCTGGGAGATACAGATATTGGCTTATAGGGCATAATCCTTTCAAAGGTAAGCCTTGCAATTCCTTTTCCAATGTCCCGCTTTGCCGCAAAAGAAACAGGTTGACTGTTTTGAGGCCTTCTTTCCTTTCTTGTTCTTATTGTTGCCATCCTTAGGGTTTAGCCTCCTACTAAAACCCTTTTTGCCCGATTTCTTCTTATTGGTCTTATCAACAAGAAGAAGTGGAGCCTTTTCTCTCTTAACGTGGCTCTCTGCTATTTTTAACATATTTAACAGCTCAGGCAAGGAAGTGTTCAGTTTGTTCATGTGATAATTCAAGACAAACTGAGAAAATGACTCTGCAGGATTAAATCCTGATTCAGCTCCCCATCCATAATAAACCCTAATTGACCCAATCTGGTGATTAAGTCAATTACCTTCAGGACATGATCCTGAACGGATGTACCCTCTGTCATCCTAGCATGGAATAACTGCTTAGATATTTCGTATCTAGCAGTTCTGCTTTGTTCTCCATAATGCTCCTTTAAATTGAGCATTATGGATTGAGTATCCATGTTTTCATGCTGCCTCTATAACTCATTGGTCATAGAGGCCAGTATGATACACTTGACAGTGAGGGAGTCATTCTGCCACATTTTGTATGTGGCCATATCTTCCTGTATGGCATCATCCCCTAGTGGATTAAGACTAGGGGTATCAAGAATATAAGAAAGTTTTTCTGAACTCAGTACAATCTTTAAGTTTCTCAACCAGTCCACATAGTTTGGACCAGTCAATTTGTTGGTATCTAAGATGCTTCTCAGTGATAATGAAGATGCCATTTATCTACATTTAATTAAGAACAATACATAAGCAAACAACCATGAAATGACTTACATAATTAAATTAGGTCTTCAATTTAATTATGTCTCCCACTATTTTATCAAAAATCATAGCCCTCACTATGATAAATGAGAAGAACCCTGATCAGTTTTCTTAGTGAGATCGAGATCCTTATAATTTATAAAAGATCTTGCAGATAACACAACAAATCTTTTGTAAGTTCAAAGGTAGGAAACTCTTCCAATTATATCTCGTATAATTCTCAAAAATAACTTGGCCTCTAGAACATTATAAGTCTTGTAGAAAACACAACAAACCATAATGTTCTAGTTAAGTCAAGACCCTTTCATTTCTATACAGTCAGTACTCAAATATAATGCCCTTGCAGATAACACAACAAGGCATTATACTGAATACACTGTAAGCATATTTTTGCACTAGACCAATATTATGTCAATCACCCTATTAGGTCTTGCAGATAACACAACAAACCTAATGTGGTTCATAACACAGTAATGATCCAGCATGAAGGAAGGCCAACATATAGCATTTTTTTAACACTAAGCATATAAGTCAAGATTTAAATATAATCAAATCAGCCAGGCAAGTGGAAGAGATGTGGGAGTCCCCCCGTTGCTTTCCTAGACACCAATAAAAATTGGCCAGGTCAGTCAATGGAACCAATTAAAACCACGATTCTCTTTACCTTCCAAGAACCACCTTTCTAGACACCGAATGATCAATTGTTCATCATGACTAGTGATGCTCATTAGTTAAATATACTATGACTTAATATAATTTTAAGAAGAGGGCTTTATTAAAATTGCCAGCACATTCTTATAAAAACATATCACAATGATATCACTCTAATAAACATATATGTGCTAAGTGTATCATCATACTAGGACAACCATTTACCACATAATGGATCCACCATTATGCCAGGGCAACCTTATTTCAGTATGATGACTTCAAAACTAATCAGATCTCTATAATAATTAGGGTTTGAGTGAAAAACCCTAACTAGTGGCATACATCAAAACATTAATTATCATATATGCATCCCTTAAATTATTCTAAGTGTATCAGCATTCAAGGGTTTAAAAACCTAATTGCGATACTACAACAAAAATGCATGTAAATAATTTTCATATGTTTTAACTGTAATAAGGATTGCTCTGATACCACTGTTGGGGATTCCGGTGCAGCGCAGCGGAAGTATAATTTCAAAAATGATGAAATTGGCACCAAAATCCCTTAGCCAAGATCTCCTTATTCAGAATTAAAACATACAAACTAACATTGTTAGAATTAGGGCACCAACCTTTTAACGCTAAGTCCAATTTTGATGTAGAATCAGAACTTGGTGTTGAATGCTTCTTTTGATTTTACCAGGCGTCCAAATGTCCACCCTCCAATGGTGATCCACAAGATGATTGATCAAGATGCAAGCTTCTTCAAAATTCCTTCACTTGAATTCTTATCCTAGAACTCAAGAGGACTATGGCTCTAAAACTTCAGGGTAGGGGCTCCTTACTTCCTTTCTTCCTTCTTCCTCTCCCTTTCTTAAGACCTTGTCCTAAGAATAAAACTCTTGTCTTGAAGGAGGAGATGGATTTAAGACACTAATGTCTTAAAGTAAAGGAAATAGAAACAGAGTAGGAGTTCCTTTCTTTTACCGATCAAGAGATTCTTCCTATCTCTTGTTTTGGACTTGAGTTTCAACAGAGAAGAGAACTCTGTAAGAGGGAAACTCTCTTTGTCCTAAACAAGCTAAGGAGGAATCAGTTTCCTGGAAAGAAAAGACAATAAATAAACTCTGTCGTTCATTAGTTCAAACACCCGAGACCTCTGTTGTTTAAATAGATTACAGAGAGATGTCTTCTCAAAAGAACATAACTCTCCGTAAACCCCATTCCACTTTGTCTCACGCCCCTTCCCTATTTCTCATGCCCAATCCTCCCATCTCACGGCCTTCCAGATTAAATCCCACGGCTTTTCTTAAAGGAAAAACTGTGGTGTTTTAAAAGGAAGGAAGCGACTTTTCATCTCCGAAGAGATGTTATTTCGCACGCCCGGGAGGAGTTAGCGCATTCCTTCTTTCTCAAAATCCCATCAGCCATTGGATTCTCATCCAAGGGGGGAGAGATGGTGTGCTAATTGCTTAAGAAGGAGGCCGCCCCAAATAAAATCATCGGAGAAATATTTGGGGCGTGCCAAGAGTCCATGCGCCATGGACTCTTTTAAACGGCGCACCAAGAGTCCATATGCGCATGGACTCTTGGCATTTGGCATGGAAAAATAAAGGGGACGGGTGGGGAGGCTAGCCAAGCTACATGGCTAGCCAATAGGGTTAGCCATATTCCTGTTTTCTTAATTAGGGTCTAATTAGGTCCAATTAGAACCCAATTTGAACCAATCCGGAACCCTAATTCGAATCTGATCCGAATAGAAGCTAGGGTTTGTAACACCTGCTAGAGTGTTATCTTGCAAAGATGATTTAATTCCAAATTAAACTCTTGATCAATCCTCTTAAGTGTGCGACCCATTGGGTTCCACATCTAGCCAACAGTGGGTTCGAATACAAGTTGACGTAATCGATTAGAACTCTTTTTAATCGATTTAGGTCAAATCGGGCTTACCCGATTCGATCAATTAGGATTCTTCCTAACATGTGATCTTTGAACTTGATCAACCCACAAGACAAGATTGACGTCTAGCAACGTGTCATATCTACCCGGAAGATATGGAAATTCTGGTGAAATACCAAAATTACCCTTCAGTAGAGAGTTACCGTACAATTAAATCTTTCGATCAGCCTGTACCCAAAATATAACTATGGATATGGATATATGTCAAATCCAATATTATATTTATTTCTAGCTCAATCTTATAATGATGATTCGATTATCTTGATATTAGAAACCATCTCTAATATCTTCACTTTGATCAAAGATTCCCTGAATCATCATGCGATTGTTGACTAGCTGGATGCAATCTCCTCTTACTAAGAGTGATCGATTCCTTGTTGACCTACTCATTACCTTCATATCCAATTCACCATTCCCAGTATCAATCCTGTGCATGTCTCAGTGTCATGATTAGGATTGAACCAAAGAATGGGTTCATGTACATAAGGTACTTATGGCAGTCTCAGGTCAAAAGATTACTTGTACCACTCCCACTATGAGAACCTTCTATTGACATGTAGCTAAGACTCCATTAGATGTTCTCAAGTTGGATCATATCAGTGAACTCATTCTCCAATGAGCACCCACATCCCAGTATTAGTGTCATACACAAGTGACTGTGAGAGCAGTCACCCTTTCCAGTATACCCGGGATGTGCTAGTCTTATCGAAAAAACCCTGATCCCCTACTCAGGGTTCCTTTGACTAGGATTACTTTAGATTAAGATTTTAAGATTTTAGGTCTCACTGGTATGATCTCATCATAACCTTAAAATCATAGCCCTAATCTATGGGGTTCATCATATAATAATAATAAAAAAAAACAGCGTATGATGAAAAATAATGCCTTTATTTAGAAAATTGTCAATTACAATGGTTTGGGAGATACAACATAGATTGGCTTGTAGGGCATATCCCTTTCACTATGACCAATGAGTTACAGAGGCAATATGAAAGCATGGACACAAACTCCATATTGCTCAATCTAAAAGAACTTTATGGAGAACATAGTCGAACTGCAAGATATGAAATATCTAAGCAGTTATTCCGTGCAAGGATGACAGAAGGTACATTCATACAAGACCATGTATTAAAGGTTATTGACCTAATCACCCGATTAGGTCAATTGGATTTTGTTATGGATGGGGAGCTGAATCAGGATTTAATCCTGCAGTCACTCCCAGAGTCATTTTCACAGTTTGTTCTTAATTATCATATGAACAAATTTAACACTTCCTTGCCTGAGCTGTTGAATATGTTAAAAATAGTAGAGAGCCATTTAAATAAAAATAAGGCTCCACTTCTTCTTGTGGATGGTGTAAACAAGAAGAAAATAGGCAAAAAGGGTTCCAAGAGGAGGTTGAATCTAAAAGGGGGCATCAAGAAAAAGAAAGGAAAGAAGGCCTCCGGACAAATGACCTGCTTTCATTGTGGCAACCCGGGTCACTGGAAAAGAAACTGCAAGGTTTACCTTGCAAGTGTGAAGCCTGGTGCTAGTGATGCACCAAAAGGTATGTATGAGATACATACAATTTTGTCATTAGACTCTTCTAATTCAAACTCTTGGGTATTGGATACTGCTTGTGGTCATCATATCTGCAAATCATTGCAGGGACTACAGAACATTAGAGTTTTGAAGGAAGGCGACTTCGAGCTCTACGGTGCTGGAGGAGATTCCATCCAAGCAGAAGCTGTAGGGACTTATATATTGAAGCTGCCTTCTGGGAAAATTTTAGAGTTAAAATATTATTATTTTATGCCAAGAATCATTAGAAACATCATATCTGTACCCTTGTTACTTAAACAAGGATATATTATGAATGTAATGAGCAGTGGCTGCTCAATCAGTTTTTCTAATGAAATAATATTTAATGGCATATTTGGCAATGATCTCTTAACTCTATCTTCTGAAGATAATATACTACATGTTAGTAATAAACGAAAAAGAGATGAAGTAAACAATACTTTACTTTGGCACTGTCATCTTGGACATATTAGTGAGCAAAGGATTAACAAGTTATACAAGGAAAAATTCCTTAATCCTTATGACTATGAATCATTAGGAACTTGTGAATCATGTCTCATGGGTAAAATGACCAAGACTCCATTTAGTGGACATAATGAAAGGACAACTGAGTTATTAGGACTCATACACACTGATGTATGTGGACCTATGACAACTCAGGACAAGGGTGGATACTCATATTTCATCACATTCACTGATGATTTTTCAAGGTACGGATTTGTGTATCTAATGAAACATAAGTCCGAAGCTTTTAAAAAATTTTTAGAGTATCAAAGTATGGTAGAGAAACAAATGGGGAAAAGTATTAAGATCCTTCGATCAGATAGAGGAGGTGAATACTTATCCACCGAGTTTCTTGATCACCTTAAAGAAAAGGGAATCATCTCTGAATGGACTCCTCCTTACACACCATAATTAAATGGTGTTGCTGAAAGGAGAAATCGTACTTTATTAGATATGGTACGGTCCATGATGTGCTTCACAGACTTACCTGTTTCTTTCTAGGGATATGCCTTGGAAACAGCAACTAATATTTTAAATAGAGTACCATCCAAATCTGTATCTAGCACTCCATATGAGTTATGGAGGGGAAAAAACCCAATCTTAAGTATCTTAAGATATGGGGATGTCCAGCCTATGTCAAAAGAAATTTTGGACATAAGCTTGATGTTAGAGCAGAAAAGTATCTATTTGTTGGATATCCTAAAGATAGTATAGGATATCTATTCTACCACCCTACTGAACAAAAGGTTTTAGTCAGTAGGCATGCCACTTTTATGGAGAAAGAGTTCATCCTACAAAAGGGCAGTGGGAGAAATATTGAACTTGAAGAAGTTCAACAAGTAGATACATCTCAACCAAATCATAACATAGTTAGTATAGAACCTGAACACACCACTCCTATCTGTAGGTTTGATAGGGTGCGACATGCACCTGAGAGGTATGGGTTCATTATTGAAAATAATGATGCCCGAATCATTGATAATGATGAGCCTCTAACATATACGGATGCTGTCATGAGTAGTGACTCAGACAAATGGCTGGAAGCCATGAGATCCGAAATGGACTCCATGTATGTCAACCAAGTCTAGACTTTGGTTGATGCACCAGAGGGTGTTAACCCTATTGGATGCAAATGGGTCTATAAGAAAAAGACTGGGGCTGATGGCCAAGTTGAAACTTATAAAGCTAGATTCGTGGCTAAGGGTTTCAGACAAAAACAGGGAATAGATTTATGATGAAACATTTTCTCCTGTTGCCATGCTCAAATCTATTCGGATCATGCTTGCTATAGCAGCATATCATGATTATGAAATCTGGCAGATGGATGTGAAAACCGCATTTCTCAATGGTTTCCTTGAGGAAGAGGTTTATATGTCACAGCTAGTAGGTTTTGTCTTGGAGACTAAACCTAATCAGGTATGTAGGCTGAAGAAATCTATTTATGGATTAAAGCAAGCATCTAGGAGTTGGAACATCTGATTTGATAAGACAGTCAAAGAATTTGACTTTATCAAAAATGTGGATGAACCTTATGTGTACAAGAAGACTAGTGGGAGTGCCATAGTTTTCTTGGTTCTGTATGTAGATGACATACTCCTCATTGGGAATGATATCCCAATGTTACAATCAGTCAAGGTATGGTTATCTAAACAGTTTTCCATGAAATACTTGGGAGAATCATCTTATATACTAGGCATCAAGATCTATAGAGATAGATCTAGGAGGATGCTAGGTTTATCCCAGTCTAGGTACATTGACCAAGTGCTAAAAAGATTTAGCACGGAGGAAAGTAAAAGAGGTTACTTACCTATTGGTCATGGCATACATCTTTCTAAAAAGATGTCTCCTAAGACACCTGAAGAAAGAAATAGAATGAATTCTATACCTTATGCTTTGGCAGTAGGTTCTATTATGTATGCTATGTTATGTACTAGGCCTGATGTGGCATATGCCTTAGGTATAGCCAGCAGGTTTCAGGCTAATCCAAGAGAGGATCATTAGAAGGCTATGAAAAATATTCTTAAGTACTTAAGAAGAACTAAGAATATTTTTCTAATATACGGAGGATCTGATCTTAAACTAGAAGCTTATTCAGATTCTAGTTTTCAATCAGATCCAGATGACAGCAAATCTATATATGGGTATGTTTTTATCCTAAATGGAGGAGCTGTAAGCTGGAAGAGTTCTAAACAGCAAACTGTAGCTGACTCAACAACTGAGGCTGAGTACATTGTTGTTAGTGAAGCTGCCAAGGAAGCTGTCTGGATGAAGAAGTTCATATCAGAGTTGGGCGTAGTTCCTGAGATTGAAAGTCCAGTATCACTTTACCATGATAATACTATGGTTGTTGCTCAAGCAAAGGAACCAAGAGCTCATCACAAATCAAAGCACATTCTGAGATGCTTCCATCTCATTCAAGAGATTGTCGAAAGACAAGAAGTCTGCATTAAAAGGGTAGAAATGAAGAACAACATAGCAGACCCGTTCACTAAGGCTCTATCACAGTGAGAGTTTGATCTCCACCTTGATTGTATGGGGATAAGATTTAAAGGAGATTGGCTTTAGTGCAAGTGGGAGATTGAAAGATTGTGTCCTGAAATCCAATTGAAATATTGTATTTCGATCCCAAAATCAATGAATTGACATTATTATAATAAAGGCATTATTTTCATCATACGCTGTGTCTTTATGATTATATGTTGAACCCCATAGATTAGGGCTATGGTTCTAGGGTTATGATGAGATCATACCAGTAATACCTAAAGCCTTAAAACCCTAATCTAAAATATTCCTGGTCGATGGGACATTGAGTTGGGGATCAATGTTTCCGGCAAGACCAGCACATCCTATATATGCTTTGTGATGAGGGTGACTGATCTCAGAGTCACTTGTGTTTGACACTAATACTAGGATGTGAGTGTCCATTAGAGAATGAGTTCACTGAATTGATCCAGATTTAGAATATCTAATGGAACCTTATCTGTTTGTCAATAGATAATTCTCATAGTGGGAATAGTACATAGGGTCCTTTGACCTGAGACTACCATGGTACCTTATATATTTGAATCCATACTTTGGTTCGTAATCAATCATGACACTGAGTCATGCACGAGGTGATACTGGGTATGGTGGATTGTATATGGAGGTTGTGATTAGGTCAACAAGGAATTGATCAGCCCTAGTAAGAGGGAATTGCATCCAGCTAATTTCGATCAAATGATGGATTCAGGAAATCTTTGATCAAAGTATGAACATTAGAGTTAATTTCTAATGATTCATTAATGAATCATCATCATAAAGATTGAGATAGGGATGAATATGAAATTGGATTTGACAAGTATCCATATTCATAATCATATTCGGGATGCAAGTTGATCAAAGGACTGAATTGCCCGGTAACTCACCACTGAAGGGTATTTTGGTAATTTCACCAAATTTTCACATCTTCCTAGTAGACATGATACGTTGCTAGACGTCAATCTTGTCTTGTAGGTATATGATTGAATTATGGTAATTCAAATCAGTTAATTAGAATTAGATTCTAATTGAATGAGTCGAGCTAGTTTGAGTTGACCTAAATCAGCTTAGTTGAGATCTAACTGAATTAAGTCAAATAGCACTCGGACCTACTGCTGGCTAGGTGTGAAACCCTATGGGTCACACACAAAAGAGAATTGATGAAGGATTTAATTTAGAATTAAATTATGTTTGCAGGATAAACACACTAGCATGTGTTGTAGACCCAATTTCTATTCGAATCAGATTCGAATTTGGTTCCGAATTGGGCTTAATTGGGTTCTAATTGAACCAGATTAAGGTCTAATTTAAATTTTAGGACATTGGGCTAACCCATGGCTAAACCCAAGTGTATCAAGTGCACTGAGACTCTCTCTCCAAGCCGCCCACTCCCTTCCTCACCCGCGCGCGCCAAGAAGAAGAGTCCACACGCGTGTGGACTACTCTTCACGCACGTGGGAAGGAAATTCCATCAAAGAAAAATCAAGACAGGGGGCAATTTGGATCCTTGTCTGATGTCCTTGGATCTGGATCTGATGGCCAAAAAAATTAAGGAAAAAGATCTGTCATTTTTCGGTCGCAAGTCCGTCTCCAAAAGTCGAGATTCTTCCTGAAGTTTTTTCGAGAGTCCTCCTCGTCGGAAAAACGAAAATTAAATTGGAGAATCATGATTTTTGGTTGAGGGGATGCGTGAGGAATGAGGGATCATGATTCCTGGGGTTTTAGAGGGTTGCGTTGTTTTGAGAAAACGCCCCTCTGAAATCTATAAAAGGGATTTGGGTTCTCGGGGGTTTTTCATATAATCAAATACAGAGATCATATTCCTCTCCTCCTCTTTGGAATACTCCTTCCCTTTATGCTTGTTGGGTATTGTTTCTCTTACAGAGATAATCTCTGTCGAAACTCTGACCCTAAACAAGAATAAGAGGAAGGTCTTGAACGGTAAAGGAAAGGAAAAGGAAGGGTCAGTTCTTTTTCTTTTCTTTCTTGAATTAAGACTTTACTTGTCTTAATTTCTTCTTCCAATTCAATTCAAGAAAAAGAATTTAAGAATGGGAATTCAAGAAAAGAATTCAAGAAGAGGAAAGAAGGAAGAAAAGAAATTTTCAAGAAAGAAAATTTCAGCCTAAAAGTCCAAGAATTGAATTCTTGAAAAAGAATTCAAGAAGAGGAGCCAAGAACAAGAAATTGTAGTCTTCATCTTTTTCTGTGTAGATCACCATTGGAGGGTGAACATTTGGGAACCTGGTGGAGATTTAAAGTTAGGATTTTAGCAATACAGGTTAGTACTTTAATATGAGTTTAAATCTTATATATACATGTTATATGTTTTAATTTTTTTTTTTTAAGGAGATCTTGGGTTAAGGGTTTGGTGAAGATTTCATAAAGATAAAAAATTTTGAAATCTATGTTTCCGCTTTGCCACCGAACCCTACAACAACTTGGCCAAATTGGTCAATGTACAGACTAAACAAAAATAATTGAGACTAAATTCATGACTAAAAATTACAATGCTTAGGCTTGACGCCTTATTACAGGACTCAAAAATTGAAAACCTAATCAGAGGTCTGGTGCCCACACCATTTTGTTTATTTTCCAAGCTGGCATGCACTACAAATTTTGTCTTTTTCGAAAGTGAGTTTTGGTAAATCTTTTATAAGATTCTTTTTATTCAATTTTGAAAGTAAATGCATCTAGCATGCCCTAGTCTACGATGCCAAAGCCAACTAGTTTCATTGATCTTGGCTTCCTTTGCCACTAGGCATTGACCATTTTGCATAGGTAGATCATCAAGATCAACCATGTAAATGTTTCCATGCCTATGACCAATAAACTTGATGCCATGATCATCTAGACTAGACATAATGCACATAGAAGATTCAAAAACCACTTTAAATCCTTTATTACAAAATTAACTAATACTAAGTAAATTATATTTCAAACTTTCAATAAATAAAATATTATTAACATAAGTAGAGGGGGTGATATGGACTTTACCGATACTGACAATTTTGCCCTTTTTATTATCACCAAATGTTACGTTTCCACCATTTAAAGCCTCTAGAGATGAGAATTTCCTTACATCTCTAGTCATATATCTTAAGTAACTACTATCAAGGTACCATAATCTTCTTTTGTCCTTGGTTCCGAGACACACCTACAAAATAAGTCAAGTGGAAACTTTAGGTACCCAAGTCATCTTGGGTCCTTTAGGATTAGTTGCATTGGTTCCTTTTGGAATCCAAACTTTTCTAACTTTGTTCAATTTCTTTTATCACATAAATATGATTTATGTCCTAATTTACCACATGCATAACATGTTTTGTTAGAGGATGCAGGTACAAAAAAATTTTTGAAATATTTTTATTATTTTTGTGGTTTAAAATCTAATCCTGCTTTGTTAAAAATTATTCTTTGGCTATTTAAAAGTAAGTTTAGTTTTTCAGAACTATAAGTAAAATTTTCAACATAGTTTTATTTTTTCAAGTTCTTCTTTGTGTTTTTTATTTTCTTACAAAAGCTCTTTGTTTTGTTTAATAAGTTTTTCATTTGCTACTAAAACTTTATCCTTTTTCAAAGATCTTTTTCTTTCAAAAATTCTTCTTTTTCATTTTTCAATGAAATAATTTGATCATTCAACTTTTTGTTTTCTTGAAGTAAACTGTCATTTTCTATCAAAAACTTTATCATTTGATTTTGAAAGCTCTAAGTTTAGCTTTTTCAAATCTTTGATTTTCATTTTAAGTTTTCGATGTTCTACAACTAATTCATCAAAAATATTACATAATTCATCAAATGTAAAGTTATTTTCAGGTTTAGACTTTACCTCATCATCATTGGCCATAAAGTAGAGGTTGGCCACTTCTTGTTGCTCTTCATTAGAGCTTAAATTATCGCTCTCACTCCACGTTGCCATCATAGCCTTTTTTAAATTTCTTTTTTCCATTTTTAATAGTGGGGCAATCCATTTTATAGTGGCCAGGCTTTTTACATTCAAAACATATGGTTTGCTTTCTTTCCTTTTCTTTCTCTTTCTCCTTGTTAGGCTCTCCTCTTTGAGGCTTTTACTTGTAATTGTATCTTCTCTTTCTCATAAATATCTTGAATTTTTTTGAAACAAGGGCTATTTCATCTTCCTCATCTTCTTCATCTGAATCATCACTGGACTCCTCCTTGGTTGTGGACTTGAATGCTATGACCTTTTTCTATTCATTGTCCACTATTTTCTGCTTCAATAATAGCTTATAAGTCATCAATGAACCTAAGAGCTACTCAAGTGGAAGAGTGTTTACATCTTTGCCTTCTTCAATAGCTGTGACATTAGGATCCCAAGAAGCTAGAAGAGATCTGAAGATTTTGTTAACAAGTTCAGCATTATAAATAAGTTTTCCCAAACTCTTCGTGCCATTAACAATATTAGTGAACCTTGTATATATTTCACTAATAGTTTCATTTGGTTCCATCCTAAACATCTCATATATATGAATGAGCATGTTTACTTTGGTGGTCTTCATTTGATGTGTACCCTCATGGATAACTTTAAGTGTATCACAAATTTCTTTGGCAGAGGTGCAGTTAGATATTCTATTAAATTCACTTGGGTCAAGTGCATAAAATAATAAGTTCATGGTCTTAGCATTAAGCTTTGCTTTCTTAATGTCATTCTCATCCCAATCTTTTTCTAGTTTAGGGGTGGGAATGCTATTAATCAAGATAGTGGGCTGATAACGGCCTTTAACTATAGTTCTCCACATATTATTATCAACTACTTGAATGTATATACGCATGTGTATCTTCTAGTAGGTGTAATTTGTGCCACTAAACAGTGGGGAATGGTTTGAGGCTTGTCCTTCTACAATACCTATACCAATTTGGGCTGCCATTTGATCTTTGACTCAAGATTGTGAGATCTAAATACTGAGTACCAAGCTCTGATACCACTTATTGCCCAGTGTAGCAACCCAAGAGGGGGAGTGAATTGGATTTCTTAAAAACTTAAATTCTAAGGCAAATATGTGGTTGAGCTAAGGTTCTTGTGTAACAATGTGATTGTGCTAAAAAATGATATGCAGTAGAATTTTAAAGTAAATGCAATGTAAATTAGAGCAAATAAAGAAGGAAGAGTAAGCAATCACAAACTCTAAGATGTATAGTGGTTTGGTGCACTTCAAGCACCTACATCCACTCTCCAAGCTTTTTCTTGAAAATTTTCACTATAATCTATCCAAGATTATAGCCAACTTATTTTCAAAGGCTCACAAGTCAAACCTTATTGGTTTTGCCACCTAGGCTTACCAACAACCTTTACAACTTGTTTTTAATTCGGGTTTACAAGTCAAACCCTAGTTGGTTTTAGTTGGTTTTATTACTTAGGTTCACCAACAACCTTTAATACCAGTTTCAATACTTTTGAAACTAGTAACAACAAATAAAATAAAAAGTATAGATATAAGCTCAAGAAAAAACTCTTAAAAGAGTAGATATAAATATCATTGAAGCTCTTCTTGAATGCTTGAGTTGTCTCCTTCTTGGAACCTCTTCAATGCACGCTTTTGGCTAATGATTTGAAGGCTCAATAGCACAAAAATGAAGGCTTTTTCGGGCAGAATATTCTTTGAAGGCTCACTCAAGTCTTTTCAAGCTTTTGCTCAAAAGATAAACTTTGTCTCTTGTGACTTACTTTTTCTCTTGTGTCTTCAATGTATCTGGTGAGTGATAAATAGCCCAAAAACCTTCAAAAAGTCATTGGAGACTATTAGAGTGAAGAAACTAGCTGTTTGGAGCTGTTTGGAATTAATTCTGAACTTCTGGAAAATTAGCCATTGGACAAAGTTTTGACACTTGATTGTTCATGAGCCGATCTATGAGTCAACACTTAGGTCGGCACTAGGTATAAATTTGAATTTTCAATGTTCTCTTCATTTCTGGTCTCAGACTATGAGTTTATCTGTGAGTCGATACTTGAACTCTGTGAGTCGACACTTGGGTCGACACTTCAATCAGTACTAGGCAAAATGTCCATGGAATGGCATGTTCTATCCTTTTCTTATCTCAGGTCATGAGTCGATCTATGAGTTGATACTTGAATTCTGTGAGTCGATACTTGGCATGCCAGCTAAAAGTTCTATGTGCCAGTCTTCAAGGTGTCGACACTTGCTTCATGAGTCAACACGGTGACTCGACACTTAGGTCGACACTTGCTCTGTACCATTTCCAAAATATGTGCCAGACTTTGAAATTTTCAAATTTCATCTAATTGACTTATAGTTCTTTCTCCATAAAGACCAAAGTGATTATTTTAAAGTCATTTTGAGGTAAGAAGACCTCTCAAACAATGAAATTTATTTTGCTTTGATATCCATAACTTTGATACTCTTGAGTAGAAAATTTGAAGTACCTGTGACCTAGAATTCACAACTCCAACTGAAACATTAGTCCAACCATAAACTCAACATTTTTTTAATCATCAAAATCAAGGGCCAAAGCCAACACTAGACATTAAGGTCAAGATGACCCAAGTACCCATTTTGAGGTTACCCAATTTTTCAAAGGTTTTTGAGATTGCTTGTGATGCTTCTAAAGTTGGTATAGGAGGAGTCATAAGTCAAGAAAGTCATCCCATAGCCTTTTTTAGTGAGAAATTGAATAAGGCTAAGTTTAGGTACTTGACTTATGATAAGGAATTTTACGTGGGAGTTCAAGTCTTGAGATATTGGAGACATTACTACCACAGGAGTTTGTTTTATACTCTGATCATGAGGTACTCCGATTCCTTAATTCCTAGAAGAAACTGAACCTTAAGAATGGTAAATGGGTAGAGTACATTAAAGCTTACACTTTTATTTTGAAACACCATGTTGGTACTAAAAATAAGGTTGCTGATGCCCTTAGCCATTGATCCATGTTCTTGAATTTTGTTAGAACCGAAGTTGTAGGATTTGACAAACTGAAAGAGGAATATGAGACCTGTCCTGACTTTAGTGAGATCTGTCAATCTATGAAACAAGGACCGTCTAGTTTGTATAGTGAGTATACCCTTCAGGATGGCTACCTCTTTAAGGACACAAGTTGTGTATTCCCAGGACTTCCCTTAGAGAATTTCTAGTTTGGGAAACCCATGTAGGAGGTCTAGTTGGTCATTTCGATAGAAACAAGACCATTCTAGCAATTGAGGACCAGTTCTATTGGCCAAGTCTTAAAAGGAATGTCACCCAGATTGTGGCTAGATGTCAAACTTGTGCTGTTGTCGAGTAGCAGAAGCAAAACACTAGCCTTTACACCCCGTTACCTATGCCCGATTGTCCTTGGTAAGACCTTAGTATGGATTTTGTGTTAGGATTGCCAAAGACCCAGAGGAGACATGATTCAATCTATGTTGTGGTCGATAAATTTTCAAGATGGCTCATTTCATACCCTGTTCCCAAACAGTTGATGCCTCCAAGGTGGCCAAACATTTCTTAGATAAAGTAGTTAGGTTACATGGCCTGCCAAAAACCATTGTATTTGATAGGGATGTCCGATTCACGAGTTGCATTTGGGAAACCCTCTAGCACATGTTAGGAACTAAGCTCAAATTTTGTTCCTCCTACCACCCTCAAACTGATGGCCAGACTGAAGTAGTGAACCGAAGCCTTGGAAACTTGTTGAGATGTCTCGTAGGTGAAAACATTGGAAATTGGGACTTTTTGCTACCTAGAGCTGAATTCGCCTACAATAATTCAGTTAATAGGTCTGTAGGCAAGAGTCCATTTGAAATTGTCCATGGTTATAAGCCTAAGAGATGCATAGACCAAATCCCTTTTCCCAAACATGCACGAGTTTCTGAGTTAGTTGAATCATTTACATAGCATGTTAGAGATCTTCATAAAGAAATTAGCAATAAGATTAGTTTGAGCAATGATACTTATAAAAACATGGCCAATTCCCGAAAAAGAGTTAAAGAATTTGCTGAGAAGATTATGTGATGATTAGGCTTAGGCCTGAGCAGTTTCCTTCAAGGATTGTGAAAATGTTACATGCCTATGGAGCTGGACCCTTCAAAGTGATAAAAAAAGCTGGACCTAATATCTATGCTCGAGTTACCACCTGAACTTGGCATTAGCTCAACCTTCAATATCTCAGACCTAGTTGAGTATAGGGAGCCAGCAATGATACCTGGTGAGCCTTTTGGACCTAACCCTATTCTTGAGAGCGAACCCATACCTAAGTGTCCACCAATAAACTTAGCTGGAAAAGGAGAAAGGATTGAGCGTATCCTAGATGACTAAGCCATTACTACCTAGAATAAAGGCTACCAATGTTATCTGGTTTGTTGGCGAGGTCGACCAGAATTCGAGGATTCGTGGATCACTTGAGAGGATCTGCAGCACCTTGACCCATATCTATTAGAGCAGTACTAGAGCTGGATTGACCCTTGCTCGATAAGATCGAGTTCCTCCCACCCTGGGAGAATTAGTGCTAGCACCAGGATCAAAAAGAGGCTGCACCCAAGTCAGAGCTCATTATGGATTGCCTAGGCATTTGAGTCCATCAGTCCTGAGTCAATTGAGTTCTGTAGTAAAGCTGAGTTAATTGAGTCCATTTGATAAAGTTGAGTCCATTTGTTTTCATCCGAGTCTAGTCAAGTGAGTCCATCTTGAGTCCTGTAATTTTGATTTCTTTTATTCGAGTCAAGTCTAAGAGGAGAGCCACTGGACCCCACTTATACCCGGATAGAAGATCTCATGTGCCACCTCCACTGAACCCCACTCAAGCAAGGATAGTAGATTTCATGCACCACCTCCACTGGTCCCACTAAAGAAAAGAAGGAAGAGGAGACTTCATGCACCACCTCCCCTGGTCCCCACTCAAGCCATCCCAAGCAAATTGGGAGTCAAATTGGCACCCTCCTTATCCCACTCAAAAAACCCAAGCAAAGGAAGAAACCAAGTAGGCACCACTTTTTTCTTCTCTCCTTATTTCCATGTATAACCAGCAAAGATGGAAATTTTATGGTGCCCCCCCTCTTTTTCTCTTTATTCCATGTATACAATCTAACTTTGAAAGGGAGTCTAAGAGGATTGGGTGAATTATAAATACTCTCCTCCCTCTTTCAAGACATACTTTTTGATGAATGAAAGAATCTCTTCTTCTTGTTTTCCTATGCTCTTGAGTGTTGACACTCCGTGAGGGAGAGGGTGAGAGGCCCAACACTTATTCCAATTTCCTGGCCCTAGCCATCATCTCCCAAGCATCCAGGCATCTTTTCCCCAACAGACTGCCAACATCTTCTCCATGCCAAGCACCATCAACTTCTTCTTTTACCTCCTCTTCATATTTTTTCCACTTTATGGATCCCTAATCCTTGGTGTTTGCAAGATCCCTCAAGTGATACGTTCCTTGAAAGAAGTCCTCCTTGCCTTCAGAACCATTTGAAGAACTGCCAGAACATCTGTGGGAAATAGCTTCTTCTTCCAGGTGCCAGTCTCGAGAGTTGTGTTATCCAATCTAACAAGGAGAAAATAATCATTTCCAGGTATGCAAACCTATCCCTTCTCACACATTCTGATTTGTTGAAGAAGAGCATATTCTAATTTATGGTTTTTCAACCCTAGGATCCTATTTTCTTTATTACTTAGTTGAATCCTAATGTGCAGGTAGTTACTTTAGTCCTCGCATAAACAACCTTTGCTTGTTCTAATTCTTTTCGAAAAGCAACACCACATAAAAATCTGAAATCATTGCTCTCTTAATCTGCCATTACTTTATGTTAATCTCTTGCATGATAACATCCCACATCAACTCATCTCCTCTACATCTGGTCTCCAATCTTATGAGTTCCAAACTACTATACCAGCAAAAAAGATGGCGAGCATGATATTCACCGGCAAGTGAGATCAAGGAGGCGAAGCCATGAAGGAGAAAAAGGGGACCGGAGATGGACCACCCGTCCAACAATCCAACCAAGAAGAGACCAAGTCCACTAGAGGAGAGTCATGGATCACCCACCTACGTGTGCTCATTAATGTCGACCACCATAGCGAGGCCCTCACCTTCCTTCATCGCATGTTTCGCCCACCCAACCCCTCGTCCGATGCTTCCACCCTCCCCACTGCCCTCCTTGCCATCGCTACCCTCTCCCTCCCCCCGCCATTGCCCAGATCCACTCCTGTGCCATCTCGTCCGGCTCCCTCCCCGAGCCCTTTGTCCTCACCGCCCTTCTTTCTGCATACTCTTGTCCCTCCCTCCTCTCCCTCTCCCTTTACCTCTTCACTGATGTCTCCCCCACCGCCACCCTCATCGTCACCTTCAACACCCTCATCTCTGGCTATGCCTGCCACTCCCTCCCCTCTGCTGCCCTTGCTCTCTTTTGCTGGATGTGCTGCTCTAGCCTCCCCTTTAATGATATCACCCTCCTCATCGATGGCCAACAGAAATACAAAAAAATACTTGACGACTCACCTGAACGACGAATCAGAGTAAGAGGAGGGGTGGAGCTCTTATGTCCTTGCCATCACTGCCACTACCATCACCATCATGCTTGCTATCACCATCGCTTGGTCACGTATCCGAGAGGAAAAGGGGAGCTAGAATGATAGAAATAGGTGAATCTAGGCTTCGATGAATCGGGGGATCAACAAAGAAATGGGGGACTACAAATTAGGATGCTTTCCAATTTCCTTTATGAAAAATAATGATAAGGGTTTAAGTATTTTAAGATTTAATAGCTAATAGATAATAATTGATAAAATATGTTTAATATAATCTATATTAATTATATATGTATTAAAATATTAAAATAGTTCGGGTCAGGTTTTGGTTAGGTGCATATCTATTCAGTCATGGTATAAATTCAAAATTAAGACTCAGGTTTTATCCAAACCTGACCCAAATCTAGTCAAAGTATTGACTACCCAACCCAATCAGGTTGGTCTAGATCAGGTACCCATGGATTTGGTTACTACCATTCCTAGACCTAGTGGGCCAGGGCATGCTATGCTAGGCATGGCCCATTGCCTATCATTATGTAGGTTGTTGGAGGACTGGAGGAGAGCTTGGGTGAAAGTCAAAGTGGAGAGGGAAAAAAAATAGTTGGAGGGAGATTATAATTCTAGAGAAGAAATGCTAATTTATTCATGGCGGTTTATCTCTACGCTACATTTCACGGAGTACAGGACTTTACATGAGAAAATGACCCAATAAAATATTGTAATATAATAAACTTATCCCTTGATGCTTTTAAATAGGGGCAACGATCGTTAACTGTTTAATCTATTTAAGTTCTTTGGACTTGGACTGGATTATTTATTTAATAAAATGATTAAGTATATATATAAATTTTGATTTATTTGATAAATAAATCATATTCAGCTTGATAGATTTTGATATATTTTGTATTTGATCAGGCCATATCTGACCTAATTGCCATACCTACTATCAAACACATTCGAAGAGACTCTTCTAGCATGATGGAATGAAATAAATGATGACATTCAGGAACCCTTGCTAGGACTACAAGAGAACTTGGATTAAGTTACAACATTGTCCTTTAATTCGAATTTTTTTAGAGTTTCTGAGTAGCTAGTGCAATTTTTATGAGTGCTTTTGATTTCAATGGTTTTATTAAATTATTTGAAACTTGATTTCCAATTTTAGAATATGGTAATATGAGTTTTTTGTTCTAGATGAGTTTTCAAATAAAATGATAGTGAATATCAATATGTATTGGATTCTTTACAATTATAGTTGTTGAGTTGTCATGATAAACTTTTATTCATGCTGATTGGGGATGGTTGGTTGAGCTACACATGCTGATGCTACAAGAATTTAGCATCTATTATTGAGAGAGCAACCATTTCTTGCTTCTTAATTAAAGGATCAAGTGAATACATTGCTTCCTAGAAAGAATGCATTCCCTAATGTACCATTCCTTTCATTAATGTTGTTTGTCCTAATCATTATTGGTGAAACCAAGTTTGCAGTCATTGTTGGTTCAGAATAGGATGCCATAGTCCACTGTGCCACTAGTAGAAGAATTTGGCTAAATGTCTCCATGAATAAATTGACTTGTCTTGTAAGTACCAATTGTCACTATAAATTTTGACTCAAGATTGGAGAAGGAATAGATTGGTGAGAGTCATTATTGGAGAGACCTGCAAAAAAGTTCCTATGGTGCGGGCACCAGACTCAGAAGAAGAATTCAAGGCTCCATCTGGATCTCTGATTGACCTTGCCCAAAGAATTAGGGTTTTCTGGTTTGTAATAAGGGTTGACTTGATCAACACAATTTTTAGCTTGAGTCTGTATTTCCCTGCAATTTAATTTTGTTGAGTCATGTTGACTCAGTAGTGGTCTAGGACTTCTCCAGGGTGTCACATTTTCTCCCAAGGCCAAGCAAGTGGGTGCCACACTCCCAGCCACACTCCCAGCAACACGCCTGAGTCCAGGGGGCGCCACATCTCCATCTAGTATGCTCTGGTCCCCACACCACAAGATAGCAGGTCCCTTCTCTCATGCGCCACTTGAGGAGAAAATAATCTGGGATCCATAATTCAAGGGGGCGGCCCAAAACATTCCATAAGAGCCAAGCTATGTAAAGAAAGAAGCTCTTCTTGGGGAGCACTTCAAGGGGGCGCCCAATCCATGCCAAAAATGCCCAAAGCAAAGATGGGAAGATCCATGACTTAGGGAGAAAGAAAAGGAGGTGTCCAAAAGAGTTGAGCCATAGAAGGAAAGAAATTTTCTCTTGAAAAACAAGGTTAGGAGGCGCCACCTACTTACCTTTTGAAGCCACCAATCAGCATTTTTGGAAACTCTTGGCCGGCCATATGTGTGGGAATTGATCCTACAAACCTAATTTGAAGATCCACCCTATTAGTCCCACATGGGAAGATGTAAAACCCTGCTCTCTTGTAAAGTCCTATAAATTAAACCCCTCTTGTAATTTTTAAAGTTAACTGATGAATGAATTCAAATTTTGTGTGAGCAACTTTATGTTTTTCTCTTCCGCACTTGCATCCAGGTGTTGAGCTCCGTCAGGGAGTAAATCCGGGTTCCTTAGGAACCTTGAGGAGGTGTGAGATCTCCAACCCCAAAACCCTAGGTTAGCCACTTCACTTCCAAACCCTAGCCGCCCATCATCCTCTTCACTTCGCCAAACCCTAGCCTACCCCATCTCTCACGGCCCCTCTCTCCAAGTAGAGGCTGACCACCAGCATCCAGGTCTAGTTCGGCTACTTCGAAGACAGAGCAAATCCCAGAGGAAGTCATATCAGCATTCCAGGAGAATCAGGATTTCAGCAACATCAGCTTTCAAGTTCTACTATCTGGTAAATCCTTCATTGAGTATCTGGTTCCATAACTTGTTCTTCTTCTTTCCCAGATCTTGAGTTCAGAAGAAGCCAACTCTGCCAAAGGGCCAGTATTGGAGGATGCATTGTGAAGATATCTGAATCCGGGGATCCAACAATCTGCTCAAGAGAGTCCTTCCACTAAACTCTATGAAGATCACTGCCTGGTCTGTAACCCTTCTCTTCTCTTTACTTCTGTCATGTTGAAAGTTCAGAGCGGAACCCTAGGTTTGAGTGTTTCTCAACCCCCAGCGATCCTTTACTTCTGAACTACTCTGATAACCTAGTTTCTTTAAATTGTGCTTTCAATTATTACATAGTTTCTTTCAATTTAGTTTAACTTTCTTTTGAGTCAAAGCCGACTTCTGAAAATATAAAAAAAAAAAGAATTAGTCTTAATTTACTTCCGCATCGCATCATCTCTTCTTTCATCCTGCATCAATTTTGGTATCAGAGCTTTCGCTCTGCATCAATTTTGGTATCAGAGACCTGTCTAGGGTTTCTGTTTTTGCTTGCTTGTTTTGAGTCTCTCTTTTTACTTTGTCTGCTCGAAGTAGACTCCCCAGGATGTCCGGTCCTAGGAACGAAGCGAGGTGCAAACCTCCTCTTCCCATTCCACGGGGTGTTCCTAGGGCGTGTAGGGGATCCGTTGGGTTACAACTTCGTAGCAGGAATTATGAACGGGGGAAGCACTCTATTTTTAGTCTGTAACTATCCTGTTGTAGGAATTGTTTCTCATTTCAAGTAACTCCAAATTATGTGATTTTTATTTTGCTGGAACCAGTATAATTGAACTATTTTACATTATTTTCCTGTGATTTATTGGTTTCCGTGAAATTTCTGAGTGTTAAATTACTGCAACTCTGTTTCTGTGTTTCTGCAATTCAATTATTTTGAGTGATCATCTCCTAATTCATCTTAAGGGCATTTGAGCATCTAAGATAAGGGGAGGAGTTGATAAACTCTCCTTAGCCCAAAACCACCACCCACTCATTCGATCCTAAGCCTAATTTTAAAATTTATTAGACTTAATTTGCCCTAGTGGGCTAGGGACATCAACAAGTCGGGTCAAGGCTAGTGTTGAGTCAGTTTGTCTAGTTACTCTATGTGTGCTTTGTACTCAATGTCTAGAATGGTTGTTCAAGGATTCTATCCCGAAGGGCTTGTGTGCTGGTCCGCCTACCTGGCCAATCACTGATTGGTGTCTAGGATTGGCATCTAGGGACCTAACACTCCCCTTACACCTGCCTGGCTGAGTACCGAGTTACTACAGGCTAGCTTGCCACTCTGATTGGGCATCTAGTTTGGGCTCTAGGTCTAGTTAGCCCGTAGTCATTTTAGTTGAGTCTCATTTTGTGTGTTTGCTTGCATCATCATGTATACCCGGAATGGAGTACCCTACCAACCTGGTCAAACCCAACCTGATTTAGAAGCCATTGTTAGAGCTCTTACTGAAAGTATGAACAAATTGAGTCAGGATATGACTGCTACTGTTACCCAGTGTAAAGAACAAGTCCATGAGAATTTTACCCAGCTTAGGGATCGAGTCCAAGTACTTGAGAAATGTAGACATCAAAATTGGACCCCTGATCCAAAATTTAATAGGCCCCAACCTCATCCATGCCATGAGCCTAGGAGGACCTTATACCATGATCCCGAGCATAACCTTAGGAAGCCTAACCATGATATCTATAGTGTGGATCGTGTCTATGAGAGGTCCTTACAATATTCTAGACCAGTCACTCAACAACCCAAGTCTTCTAGATCAAACCATTTAGATCCACACCCATGCCCAAGTAAGGTCTCTACTTGCTTGAAACCCAGTGTGACCCAGGTTCCTATATCGCAAGAATGTTTGTTTTGTGGAGAAAGAGGCCATAAATCTAGTCAGTGCCCATGCATAGGACTGGCTTGTGCACAGCTAAGTGGTAAGAATCCAAAGGATGACATTAATGAGGGAGAACCCAAGCCTACCAATGAGGAAGAAAGGATAGGTATGACAAGCCTAGAATCAGTTGACCCGATTAACACTGACCCGAAACCCATTGAAGATGGCATCGAGGAAGTATATGATGCTGGCTTGAGTCTAGTTGATGAATATGAGGGGGAAGAACTTGAAGACTGTGACATCGATACTATTGGTTCCTTACCTGAGGAGACCTTGGAGAGCAACCAAATGGTAGGACCTAGTTCAGAAATTCAAGAGATTTGTGAGAATCAGGTTCCTTTAGTCAAATACCCCCAGGAAGAACTCATAGTGTTAGCCCGAGCTATCAATTCATACCCTCTAATGACAGTCATTCCCCAAGTACCAATTGAAGATCTTTGCACTGAACTGTTTAAGTTTGCCCACCCTATGGTAGATCCTCTCCTTAGGATGACTGAATCAAGCCTCTTACAATTGGACCTTGTCCCATGCCCAGCCACTAAGGTCTCTCCCGTAATCTCAGTTGAACATCGTTGTCTTGAGCGGATTGATTCACCCAGTCCTGTAGAAGTCCTCCTTATGGCCCCAAACCCCTTCCTTCGCATGACTGACCTACCCTTCTATAGAGTATACCTTTCCGTACCCATAGGTCAAATTTCAAGTCTTGAGGTCATCATCCATAGGCCCTCCCATGAATCATTCTCTAATCCAGTTCTTGAGAAAGTGGATCATTATTTGCTTAGAGAACAAACCTTAACTATTGCAATCACATGTCCTAGGCTACTTCCCGAACCATCTCTTGATCCATTCCTGGGAGTAGCAAACTTTTCCTTTCGAAAGGATGACTAGTTGACACTCATAGATCACCATTCAAACCTTCAGGTCACCACCTTTAGTCAGCAGGTAATTCGTGACTCCGCCTCATATTTCCTCCCTTTTTCTAGGACTTCCAATGCTTCTTACACCATCCAAGTATACTTTGTCGAAGTCTTTAGAGTGAACCACGTATCAGAACCTATTAGGTTTGCCACCTACTTCTGGAAGACCTTATGGCACCTACTAGGCACCCATGATAAGTTTTCATGCTCTGCATGCCATCCTCGGAACCCATGGTCAAACCTAGAGAGCCATAGTTTGTTAGGTTTAGACCTAGGGTTCCTTTGAATAATGTCCATTCTTTAGGAATGCATCGTCAGTCGAGTTTAGGACATTGACTCAGATTTTGGTTGAGTGAGAATACTAGGAATTGGGATTTGTATTTTGTTCAGGGCTAAAATTGCATTCAATGTTTCGATCAATAGGTCTATAGGCTAGAGTCCCTTTGAAATTGTTCATGGATACAAGCCTCACACACCACTTGATCTGATTTCACTATTAGCCCACACACACAAGTCTCTTGATGCACTTGCATAGCATGTAAAGGACTTGCATAAAGAAATTCATGCCAAAATAACTTTAATGAAACTTATAAGAAGTTGGCTGATTCTCAAAGGTGAGTCAAAACTTTTGTTGAGGGAGACTGTGTAATGATTAGGTTAAGGCCTGAACGGTTCCCTCCTAGAACCGTTAGAAAGTTACATGCTAGAGGAGCTGGTCCATTTAGAGTGGTGAAGAGAGTAGGATCCAATGCCTATGTGCTCGAGTTGCCTCCAGAACTAGGCATTAGCTCCACTTTCAACATTACAGACCTAGTAGAGTATAGAGAGCTAGCTGTGATTCCTAGTGAGCCTTTTGAGCCTAATCCTGCTCTTGAGAGTGAACCCAACCCTGTGTGTCCACCAACAACTGGCCTGTAAGGAAAGAGCAGATTGAAAAGATCCTGGATGATCAGGTTATCTCTACTCGTAATCGAGGATACCAAAGATACCTGGTCTGCTGGCAAGGAAGGCCAGATTTTGATGACTCTTGGATCTCCCGAGAAGAATTACAAGAATTGAACCCAGACCTCTTGGAGAGATACCAGAGCCAACTTGATCCATACTCGACAGGGTCGAGTTCCTCCCACCCCGGGAGAATTGGTGCGGGCACCAGACTCAGAAGAAGACTTCAGGACTCCATTTGGATCTCTGATTGACATTGCCCGAAGAATTATGGTTTTCTGGTTTGTAATAAGGGTTGACTTGATTAACTCAATTTTTAGCTTGAGTCTGTATTTCCCTGCAATTTAATTTTGTTGAGTCATGTTGACTCAGTTGTGGTCTAGGACTTCTCCAGGGTGTCACATTTTCTCCCAAGGCCAAGCAAGTGGGCACCACACTCCCAGCCACACTCCTAGCGACACGCCTGAGTCCAGGGGGTGCCACATCTCCATCCAGTATGCTCTGGTCCCCACACCACAAGATAGCAGGTCCCTTCTCTCATGCGCCACTTGAGGAGAAAATAATCTGGGATCCATAATTCAAGAGGGCGGCCCAAAACATTCCATAAGTGCCAAGCTATGTAAAGAAAGAAGCTCTTCTTGGGGAGCACTTCAAGGGGGCGCCCAATCCATGCCAAAAACGCCCAAAGCAAAGATGGGAAGATCCATGACTTAGGGAGAAAGAAAAGGAGGTGTCCAAAAGAGTTGAGCCATGGAAGGAAAGAAATTTTCTCTTGAAGAACAAGGTTAGGAGGCGCCACCTACTTACCTTTTGAAGCCACCAATCAGCATTTTTGGAAACTCTTGGCTGGCCATATGTGTGGGAATTGATCCTACAAACCTAATTTGAAGATCCACCCTATTAGTCCTACATGGGAAGATGTAAAACCCTGCTCTCTTGTAAAGTCCTATAAATTAAACCCCTCTTGTAATTTTTAAAGTTAACTGATGAATGAATTCAAATTTTGTGTGAGCAACTTTATGTTTCTCTCTTCCGCACTTGCATCCAGGTGTTGAGCTCCGTGAGGGAGTAAATCCGGGTTCCTTAGGAACCTTGAGGAGGTGTGAGATCTCCAACCCCAAAACCCTAGGTTAGCCACTTCACTTCCAAACCCTAGCCGCCCATCATCCTCTTCACTCCGCCAAACCCTAGCCTACCCCATCTCTCACGGCCCCTCTCTCCAAGTAGAGGCCGACCACCAGCATCCAGGTCCAGTTCGGCTACTTCGAAGACAGAGCAAATCGTAGAGGAAGTCAGATCAGCATTCTAGGAGAATCAGGATTTCAGCAACATCAGCTTTCAAGTTCTACTATCTGGTAAATCCTTCCTTGAGTATCTGGTTCCATAACTTGTTCTTCTTCTTTCCCAGATCTTGAGTTCAGAAGAATCTAACTCTGCCAAAGGGCCAGTATTGGAGGATGCATTGCGAAGATATCTGAATCCGGGGATCCAACAATCTGCTCAAGAGAGTCCTTCCACTAAACTCTATGAAGATCACTGCCTGGTCTGTAACCCTTCTCTTCTCTTTACTTCTGTCCTGTTGAAAGTTCAGAGCGAAACCCTAGGTCTGGGAGTTTCTCAACCCCCAGCGATCCTTTACTTCTGAACTACTCTAATAACCTAGTTTCTTTAAATTGTGCTTTCAATTATTACATAGTTTCTTTCAATTTTGTTAACTTTCTTTTGAGTCAAAGCCGACTTCTGAAAATATATAAAAAAAAAGAATTAGTCTTAATTTACTTCCGCATCGCATCATCTCTTCTTTCGTCCTGCATCAATTTTGGTATCAGAGCTTTCGCTCTGCATCATCCTAGCTGGAATTGACTCCAGCGAGGACCCTTCGATGCTCAAGTCTGATATCTCGAACAGAAAATAAGTAGTAAGTAGGAAGAATTCAATTACTTGGATCCTTAGGGTTCTGATTATTTATAGCAAAGGGTTAAAAAACCATATGATTTTGATAGTATCGGGTTGTTAATCATGCTATTACAAGCATGTGATTTTAGCCCTCATCAGATCTTGTATAGGGAGGAAGCTGTTGTTGTTGATCTTATCTACATATGGTAGTCATTTCTGCATGCTAGGTGATTGGCCATTTAAAATTTTAGAGATGGATCATGTGACTGGTGAGCCTCGCATTAAAGAAGAGATGTTGATAGAGACTAAGTATAGAAATGCATTGGCTTAACATAAGAGTCGATGGATGGGTCGGCAAATGGGTGGACATGAGCATCTACTACCTTCAGAGTTGTTTAGACCATAAATTTGAGACATCAACAGTAACCTCCTAATTCTTGCCCCCTACTTCCAAGTCTAAGTAAGAAATGGGTTAGATGAAGAAAGTATTGTTGATGTTATGTCTAAGACCTAGGAATGCATGCTCATGTCCCCAGGTAAAGTACCATACCTTTTATTTAATGGAGGCACAGCCTATATATTACCGGTGGCCAGCTTTTTGAAAGATTGATGTGATTGATCAAGCAATCTAGACCACCAAACCCTTTTTGAATTTTGGACTAATGATGACGCCCCTTTGTCTTCTCTTATTTTCCCCCCTTTTTAAGTCCATCCTTCCACCTTTGGAATATATCTGGAGAACTCCAATAATAAATCCTTAAGCAATTTTGCTTTTATCATTCTTAAGGCAAGATGAGGCTAGAAGATCTTCAAGTGCTTGAGAGGCTATCCAAGAAGAAGAAACAAATTAGGGCACTATACTGGTCAGTGATCTCCCAGCTCTGACATGCAATGACGTCAACCCTCCGATCATCTAACTTTTGGTTCTGACATTGACAAGTGGAGATATTAATCCATCGATAGCTCATCTTTTAACTCTGATGAGCAACGATGATAACCCACTGAAACAAGTCTCGATAGAGATGATGGACCACACTGGCCCATCAGAGCAGGTTCCAGTAGAAATGCTGGATCTCACTAGTCCATTGGAGTTCTAATGGAGATGTCGACTCTCTAAGAAATCCTCTAGTGGCATTTCCTTCAACCTATCTTCCATAAGAAACACCTCTCATTAGTCCTGCTAGATAGTCTCAATGCCACCATGGAGCTAGTTAGGGGACTTTTTCCCTTAGCTGACAAATAATCATCGGCAACACAAGATATAGAGAGGTAGATGGCGAAACCCCGAGAGTCATACTTGCACATAAGAGATTCTCACATTTTTTGCATCTTCTATAAGGACACCTTGTCAACATAGCCTTATTCAAATTTTGTACAACTATGGTGGTGGGGGCACCAGGATCAGACACAGATTACTGGGCCCTATTTGGTTTACCTAGCCATGTGTCAAATTTTGTAATCAACTAGAATTGAGTCTTGTAATAAGTTGAGATTAGTTGATTTGTCTCAACCCTCAACCTAGTCAGCATTTTGAGTCCTGTACATCAATTATGTGTCCCGTATGAGCCCGATTTTTATACAAGAGAGGAGGTCACCCTTTTTTGGAGTTCCACCAGGCCACATCTGGGAGTCAGAGGTCGCTACATCAGTCTATTGGATTTTGTGTGACAACCCAGGTCCAAGATGCTTTCAGAAATCCTGATTCTTTCTAGATGTCCTCCAGATGCCCAGATTCCTCCCCAGATGTCAGAGCATATTCCTAAACTAGGGAATCTATGATTCCAGAGGTCTACCTGCATCCCATCCCAAAGAAATCAAGCCTAGGTGCCAAGCCTAAGCCCTTAAAAAGCAAGATTCTAGGAAATATTCCTGCTACCAGGCTATCAGGCCACCTCAGCTTCCAGAGGCCCAAACCCATGCACCCAAGCCCCTTTGGACCAGCCCCTTGCTGCTCCTAAAGGCCCAACATGTCCCCCTAGGCATCCTTGAAGTGTTGACCACGTCCAAAGAGGTTTGACCAAGTCCAAGTTAAAGAGAAGAAGGAGAAGACCAAGTTTATTCCTAACCTAGTTGGGGTTTCTAATCCTTTTAAACTTTGTAATTCTAACCAAGCTAGGAAAGGACTTGTATTCCAATTTAGAAGAGGACTTGTAACCCAAGTGTAACCATGGTTAGTGAGGGCATGGGAACTCTATAAATATCCCACCCCTTCCCCTTTTGTAAGCATCTCTTTCTTATGAATACAACTTGCTAAAATTTTGAGTTATTGCATTGTGTTGGTGTTTTGTTTTGGTTCTTTGGTTTGTGTTCTTGTGCTTGGATGAATTCCTTGGTACCCTAGCATCCTTCCACACCTTAAATCACTGCCATCAAAGCCTTCACACGTCTAAGGAGAAGTGCTGGTGGGGACACCAAAGGCACCAGAATAAGATAGAGGCTTCTTAACCCTCTATGGATTACTCAGTCATATTAAAGTCCATTTGTAATAAAGTTTGGTTCATCTAAGTTGTTTTCTTTTATCACTTGAGTCCTGTACTAGTCAGCTCATGTTGAGCTAGTCATTTTCCGGAGTTTAGTACATATCCAGTAATGACTCATACAAGTGAGGACCAAGCCATGCAAGTGAAGACCAACCCAACTAAAGCTATGAGGATCATGAAAAGCCTAGGAGAGGAAATCAGAAGCCCGGGAGACAAACCCGAAGCCCTGAAGCCCTGAAATGCAGTCCAGAAGCCCTGAAATGCAGTCTTGAAGCAAACTGGGTCAGCCCAGGCCCAAGAAGGGAGATAAGTGGTACCAAGACCTTATTCTTACCACCCTTGGTCATCCACTAGGGTCACCTCCCTTGGCCAACCAAGGAAAGAGGAGGGAGAGAAACTTTAGGGATTTTTTCTACATATTTTTTCCTTATTTTCTAGCTAGGGTTTGGGTGGGAATAAAATTCTTATGTAAAGTCTAATATACCCTCACTTGGAGCCCAAGACTAAGGTTCTATTTAAAGGATCCTAGTCTCTTGTATGAGAGTTGATTTTGATATATGAAATACACTTGAGTTCTCTACAATTGCTTTGTGCTACTCTGCTTTGTGCTTAAGGGATTTATTGGTGTCTTCTTCTTCTCGGTGTTGCAACTGACTCCAGCCTTCATCCAAGCTTCCTCTTCCCATGCCCTTGCTGCCTTGTTTCTGATATTTTCTTATGTTTCCAACCTTGCTTTCTCATCCTTGATGGTTGTTTGTAGGTCTTCGAGTTCCTACGAATCCAACGACTCCAACTGGGCTACAATCGGACCACCGAGCAGAAAGCCGGGAATCCATAGGTCTCTGGCTTGGTTTTCTAGGTCCATCGAGGAACGAGTGATCTCTTCACTGCGATCTTCACCAGGCACATCAGATGTTGCCAGGTACACCCTCTCTGCCACCAGTAGTTTTATTATAGGAGAACTAGCCCTAATCGAGGTTTCTCAGCCCCGGCGATCCCTCTTTACTGCTTTCCTATGTCCTGATCTGCATACGTAGCTTTTAAAATTCATATAGAATTATCTATATCATATTTTGATATGATATTTGTGATTTAACCACCTCATCCAACCTCTAAAACATAAAAAAATAATTGCATGCATATTAGTTCCGCATCAAGTGCCCTAGGCCACCAAGCAAGGAGATCTATAACAAGCTTCAAGCAGCCCTACTTCTAAACCCTAACTTGAATCCTTCTAAACCTAGTTCTTTTTCTATTTTTTATTTGCTCCCCTGATGCTTGCAAGATCTCTGAGGTGTTTCACCTCCCTAGAGGAGGCCTTCTTTGCCTTCAGACCGTGTCCAAATCAGCCATCTGATTCAAGGAACCAAGCTTCATCTTCCAGGCTCCGATCAGAGTGTGAGTGAATGCTTCTGCTACTGAATTTCAATCTCTGACTTGTAAGAAACCTTCCCTTCTCTTATTATCTAATTTAATAAAGAAAAGCTATCCTAAACTGAAAGTTTCTCAACTCTCAAATTCTGGCTATTTCATTAGTTTGCATGAGTTTGCCTGTGATCCGATGAATCTTTGCACTACTATCTTTCTGCTAGTTCTTACTTTATTTTGGGAATCTAGCTTGCAAATAAAATTAAAAAAATCACAAAAAAATTATTTTACTAGTTTCCATGCATGTTTAGCAGTCTTAGAGTTGTCCCGCATCATATGGTATTACTTAGCTCATTTCATAGGTTCTACCATGGAAGCCCCAACATAGGAGCTTATTACAGCAAAAGAAAGGGCTGATTGGTTGGAGTATGCTCTCAGATAAGAGAAATCTACCAATACCAAACTAATCAAGGAGATTGACTTCTATGAGGAAGCTCTCTGAGAGGACCAAGAAAGAATCAACTATCAAGATGATGAAATAAAAAGGTTAGAAGAAAAGATTAGAGAACTTGAGCAATGAGCTACTTGGGTAGAGAGAGACTGCTTACTAGCCCATGATGAAATCAAACACTTAAGGAAAGCTTTGGAGGAAGAAAGAGGAAAGAAGAGCCAAGGTAATGCTTCCACCAAGGCTCATTCCTCAAGAAGCCCCCTCACTAGGAGGATAGATGCTTCGACCGGGTGTGCCGGGGCCCTGAATGAGGCTAACCATCCGAAGGGGTTACCTTGGAAGACTGGTACGGATATCAGGGCCTGAAGAAAATGATAGGTCGAACCCACATCCTTGTGGGTCACCTATGAATGAAGCCCTAAGCCCAAACCCCAGATCACTTATAAATATTTATCTTAAATTATGTTATTTTAGCTTAGTTGGGTTTAGCCCTAAACCCCATAATTGAGTCATCTATAGAACCCCTAGACCCAAAATTGAGTCTGTAAAAATCCCAATTTCAATTTGGACATTAATTTTATTATAATGGTCCAGTATTATTTAGCCCTTTTTATCAATTTTAATTGGGTTTTGTATTTGCAAGCCTAATTAGGTATAGTATGGTTCAGTTATGAATTGGTTATGCCTTTTGATCAATTTGATCAAGTTGGGCTATTAGTTATTTAATTGAGTGAGTCTTGTAATTGTTAGTTGAGTCCTGTAATACAAAAGGGGGCCCAAGTCAAGACCCATGTGACTCCATGTGCCAACCCAAATCAAGACACCATGTGCACCCAATTCAAGACCCCATATGACACCATGTTCTAACCCAAGTCATGCCGCATGACAACTACCTCTTGGTGCCACACCATCACATGTGATCCATTTGGAGCACCAATTAAGAATTACATCTTGATTTCAAGACATCCGAACATCCAGACGTCCAGACATCAAGACATCCAAACATCCAGACATTTAGACATCAGGACATCAGACAATTAAGACCTCATCCTATTTTATCCAAGGAGGGAACCTCATTTAAATTTCAAGTTGCGATGGATTTAAGAGAAGTAAAGTAGAAGGACTCTCATCTTTTTAGCACCTCCTCTCATCTTTATTTTGTCACCCACATAAAGAGGAGCGCCTCCTCTCATCCATTCAAAATTAAAGCCAAGTTCCAAGGATTATCTTATTAGCTTTCAAATTCAAGATGGAGGATTATCTTATTTCAAATGGAAGAGAATTAACATGGATGCCAAGATGGGATTAACATCAAGATGGAAAGGTTTGGATGCCACATCTCTCTCAAGTTGTTGCCCACTCTCATATTTGAATTGAAGAAATCAAAAATCAAGAAGGAAGAATGCCATCTCACTTTTTATTTTGTCACCCATCTCATTTTGTCGCTCATCACATGGAAGTACCCAACTTCAAGGGAGCACTTATCTAATTTAAATTCAAGAAATTTCAGCCACTTCAAGGAGGAGATTTGAATCATATGTTAGCTCCAATTATCTTGTATTCAAAGGAAATTCAATGTTATCTTGCTATCTTGTATGGAGGCTCTATAAATACCACCCCTAAACCCCCTTGTATGACAATTATTATTCATGAAATAAAGCTGACATTCTGTCAATTCCTTTGCTATGTGTATTGTGGGGTGTGAGGCCCTATTCCTTTGTTCTTCGAAGCATCGTGGGGTGTGAGGCCCTATTCCTTTGTTCTTCGAAGCATCGCAGGGTGTGAGGCCCTTGTTATCCTAAATCTATCCCACCATCAGAAATCCTAGCTGCCTACAAGCTTCTTCCTCCCCTTTCCTTTCTTTTTTTCTTCTTCAATTAAATTTTAGATATGATTAATTTCAGATTTTCGATCTAGGGATATCATGTCCGGTCGTAGCTCATTACTCCCATGGGTCGTGATAGTATACTTCGTATACCCACTCAGGAGGCACGATTTTCTTCCACCAGAACAAAAACTATGCAATAATTTTTATTTCTAATTTTTTTGGGGATTAGTAGTAGATTAATAGAGGATTAACAACAAATTAATTACTAATTTTACATATTTATTTAGAATGGTTTTTATGCAATTTATTTTCAGCCTAAACCTAGATGTGCAGAAATTTTAGAACTAGTAGTTAAACCCTAGTTCAACCTTCACTCTGATACCAAAAAATGATGTGGGATAATATGCAAAATTAAATTATTAGTTTTAAATCTAATTTTAGTGATTAATCACAGATCAATTTTTATGGATTCTTTTAGTTTAAATACTCAAAGCAACGAATAAAGTAAGACTAGTCAACTAGCTATCACCCACAAAGTAGATCTAATACATCTAATTAGAAAATAAGGATCTAGTGATTAAGAAATCACCGTAAACTAGGGTTCTACTTATCAAAGGATAAGAAATTAAGAGTTAGGGATGGTTAATACTTTACCAATGAAGATGATAACCCTCTTGATGAAGATCTGAAGGGACTCTCTAGGATCTTGTGGCAGCACTTCAAGATTGTCAATCCTCGAGCTCCGATCTTCAACTCGACTGGTTCCAAGGAAAAGATAACTGTCACTTTGATCTCGATCACCTACAATCAGTCAAACACTCAAAAGTAAATATGGAAGGAAGAAGGAAATTCAATGGAAAAAAAAAAGAAAGGAAAGGGGAGGATGAATGATGCAGGATGACTATAAGATTGCTAAATATGCAGAAAAAATAGTAAACTAATTTTTTTATAATTTTTTATAATTTTAATTTGCAAGCTAGATTTTTGAAATCAAGTAAAGACTAGCAGGATGAATATCAATGCAAAGAATCATCATAATCGCAAGCATGCTCATTCAAAATAATAAAAGTTCAAACCCGAGAATTGAGAAATTCCTAGCTTAGGATATCTAACCTTCAATCAAAATAGAAATTAAGAGTGGGAAGGTTTGTACCAGTCAGAGATTGAAGACCTTGCTAATGAAGGGGTCACATAGCTCTCAGATTGAGGCTTGGAAGATTAAGCCTTTGGTTCCCAAATCTGAAGGCGATATGGACCCGCTCTAAAGGCAAAGAAAGCCTCCTCTGGGGAGGAAAGACACATCGGGAATCTTGTAAAGCATCAAGGTTAGGTTCGAATCAACAATCAAATGAAATAGACAAGGTATGAAATAGAAGGGAAAGATTAGGGTTAGGAGTGCTGGCGTCTTAAAGAAGAAGGAGGCTCTTAGCAAGGGGGGCCTTGGGCTTCTTCTCAATGATGAAGGCTGATACTTGAAGACTTGAAAGGTTGCTTGGGCATGGATAAAAGTTGGAGGTAGGGGTCGGCCAACTAGAGGAACAAAAGTAAAACAAAAACAACACCAAAACTCAAGACAATATTTCACCATAATTTAATTTCATAAGAAAAGAATGAACACAAAAGGAGGAGGGGTGGGGTATTTATAGAGTTCTCATGCCCTCTTCTAAAAGGATTACAAGTCTTCTCCTAGTTAGAATAGGTTTACATAATTTAAGTAGGAGAAAGACTACAAAATAAACCTAGAACTAGGATTATACAAGTTGAATAAAATAAAGACTTGATTTCATCCTTCCACTTGGACTCTTCTTCTTAGCTTGGATCGAGTCAACCCCAAGGATGCCACTCTTGGCATGTTGGACTTCATGGGGGGCAGTAAGGGCCAGCCAAGGGCTTGGGGCGCATGTGCTTTGGGCCTCTTGGAAGCTGGGGTGCTTAGACTGGTATATTCCAGGCATCAGACTGGAATCTTGGTTCTTAAAGGCTTGGGCTTGGCACTTAAGCTTGATTTCTCCTGGGCTGGGCATAGATGGACCTCTGAATTTATGATATGTTCTTGTATGAGAATATACTCTGGCATCTGGAGGGAATCTGGACATCTGGAGAGCATCTATAAAGAATCAGGGCATCTGGAGGGAATCAAGGCATCTGGAGAGCATCTGGAGGGTATCTAGGGCTTTGGGGTGTCAAACAAGATCCCATAAGCTGATATGAATGCCTCTAGCTCCTGGGTAAGGCTTGGTGATGTGAGACAGATGGGGGTAGGATCGTTGGTGAGTATAGAAGTCACCTAGATTAGGGTACTACTATTTTTTTAAATTTTTTCTAGTGTGGTGACGAAGGAAAAATGGGGATGGAGGGTAGGAAAATCTAGACTTTCATGGACTTTGAAACTCATACTAATGAAGAGACTTCTCACCTCTAGGGCATTCCACCCACCTCGATATTTGGAGGCACTATGGGGAATCTCAAAGGACATGGAGGGTAAAGAGGATGGAATCAAGGAAGGGGATAACTAGACATGACCTATCATCATGTCCTCATATTGGGCCTCACACCCTCTCCTCATTGAGTGAAAGAAAAGAATCTCTCTTTACTAAAAAGTCATCTTTATTGACTAAACTATTTTTTTATAAAGGATTGAGGGTGGTATTTATAGACCTTTCCAACCCTCATTTGAATTTGAATACAAGATAAAAAGATAGGGATGATTCAAATTTAAATACAAGATAGGATAAGATAAGGCCTATCCATATCTCAATCCTAACCAACCAAATCCTTACTCAAATTTCAAACAATCGATAAAGATAAATCCCAAACTAATTTATTTTGGATATCCTCCGAGTTTCATGCAGCTCCAGGATTCGTGCTTGCTCCGAGATCCATGCTGGCGAAGTCCCCATCAGTTGGTGAAACTCCAAAATAGGGTAACCTCTTCTCTTGTACAAAAATTAGACTCTCACTGGACTAATACTCAAGTACAGGACATAGTGACTGACTAGGGTTGAGAAAAATCAACTAGTCTCAACTTATTATAGGACTCAATCTTATTTATTTACAAAAATGTGATACATAGCTAAGTAAACCAGATAGGGCCCAGTAATCTGAGTCTGATCCTGGTGCCCCCCACAATTCTTCCGGGGTGGGAGGAACTCGATCCTATCAAGTAAGGGTCAATTTGGCTCTCATACTGCTCGAGTAGGTGTGGGTTGAGGCACTACAGATCTTCATGGGTGATCCATGAGTCCTCAGATTCTGGTCGACCTTGCCATCAAACCAAATACCTCTGATAGCCTTTATTCTGGGTACTGATGGCTTGATTGTCCAGGATTCTCTCAATCTTTCCTCACTATATGGCCAATTTGTTAGTGGATACTCTAGGGTAGGATCACTCTGAATAGAAGGGATAGGTCCAAAAGGCTCACTGGGTATCGCTGCTGGCTCCCTATACTCTATACGGTATGAGATGTTGAAGGTGGAACTAATACCTAAGTCGGGTGGTAACTCAAGCACATAGGCATTGGGTCCAACTCTTTTTATTATCTTGAATGGGCCAGCTCCGTGAGTATGAAGTTTCTTTACGGTCCCTGGAGGGAACCATTCAGGCCTAAGCCTGATCATCACAAAATCCCCTATAGAAAATTCTTTAGCTATTTTTTGGGAATTAGCCAAGTTCTTATATAGTTCATTACTTAGGTTTATCTTTTGGCTAACTTCTTTATGCAGATCCCTAACAAGCTGTGCAAAAGACTCAGCTTACTCAGAAACTCGTGCATGTGAGGGTAAGGGGATCAAATCAAGAGGTTTATTGGGTTTTTAACCATGCACAACCTCAAAAGGACTCTTCCCTATGGACCTATTAACAGAACTATTGTAAGCAAATTCAGCTCGGGATAACAATAGGTCCCAATTTCTGGTGTATTCACCTACGAGGCATCAAAGAAGATTTTCTAAACTTCTATTCACTACCTCGGTCTGACCATTAGTTTGTGGGTGGTATGCTATAGAAAATTTTAACTTGGTCCCTAATAAGTGCCAAAGGGTTTTCCAAAAGTGAATGGTAAAGTGAACAT
Organism: Areca catechu; assembly: GCA_021397845.1. Lineage (NCBI taxonomy): Eukaryota > Viridiplantae > Streptophyta > Magnoliopsida > Arecales > Arecaceae > Areca > Areca catechu. Next base: position 117,988,955 of record CM038052.1, read on the forward strand.
CCCTATTTGACACTATTGTCTTAGGCAATCCATGTAACCACATGACCAAGGAAAAGATGGGCTACTCTAGATGCGTCAAAAGTTTGAGATTAGGGTATAAAGTGGGCCATTTTGGAAAACCTATCGACCACTACACATGGAATCATGTTTCTTGAGGATCCTAGGTAGGCCTAAAACAAAGTCCATGCATAAGTCCTACCATGGATGGTTTGGTACGGGTAAAGGGGTATATATTCCAGTATTTTGCTTCTGTTGCTTTGCAACATCACAGGTTCTACATCTGGACACTATATTGGCAATGTCACTCATTAAACTAGGCCAAAAGAACTGGTCCTCCACAACTAAAATAGTCTTATTTCTCCCAAAGTGACCAGTAAGGCCTCCTGCATCGATTTCCCAGACTAAGAATTCTCTAAGGGAAGTCTTGGGAATACACAACCTATCATTCTTAAACAAATAACCTTCTTGAAGGGTTTATTCACTATGGGTGCTAGATGGTCTTTGGGTTAGGAATTGGACAACTTCACCAAAGTCAGGATAGGTTTCATTATCTCCTTTTAACCTATCAAATCTAATGACTTCAGTGCTAACAGAGTTTAATAGTAAAGCTCGTTCGCTAAGGGTGTCAGCTACCTTGTTTTCAATTCCAGCTAGGTGTTTTAGTACAATGGTATAGGATTGTATAAACTCTATCCACTTAGCATGCATAGGGTTTAACTTCTTCTAGGAGTTCAAAAATCGGAGTGCTTCATGGTCAGAGTAAAGAACAAATCCTGGGGTAGTAAATAATGTCTCTAGTATCTAAGAGCTTGTACTACTGCATAAAACTTTGTCATAGGTTGAGTACTTCAATTTAGCCTCATTAAGTTTTTCACTGAAAAAGGCTACTAGGTGATTCTCTTGGAAAAAGGCTACTAGGTGATTCTCTTGGCTTAGAACTCCTCCTATGCCTACTCCCGAAGCATCACAAGCTACCTCAAAGACTTTGGTAAAATCAGGTAACCTCAAGATGGGTGCTTGTGTCATCTTAGTCTTAATCTCTAGGAAGGCTCTATCTGCTGCTTTGGTCCATTCAAAACTACCCTTCCTAATACAATCAGTGATTGGCACTACTATGGTGCTAAATCCGCTAATAAATCTCCTATAGAAAGTGGCTAAAATATGGAAACTTCTAACTTCATGGACACTAGTAGGTACTGGCCACTATACAATGGATTTGACCTTCTCTGGATCATCTGCTACACCTTCAGGGGTCACCACAAAGCCTAGGAAGATAACTCTATGGGTCATGAAATCACACTTCTTCAAATTAGCATAGAGGTCTCTTTCCTTAGAGTCAAGCAAACTTGTTTCAGATGTTCTAGATGGTCATCCTTAGTTTTGCTATAAATCAGGATGTCATCAAAATATACTACCACAAACTTTTCAATGAACATCTTAAGGACTTGGGTCATAATTCTCATAAAGGTGCTAGGGGCAATGAATAACCCAAAAGGCAACCCACTCATATAGACCATCTTTGGTTTTAAAAGCTATTTTCCATTCATCCCCAGGTCTGATTCGAACATGATGGTAGCCACTCTTAAGGTCTATCTTTGAAAAGATTATGGCCCCTACCATCATATCCAGCATATCATGCAAGCGGGGGATGGGAAACTTATACTTCATAGTTATTTTATTTATGGCACGGCTATCAACACACATCTTCCACGTGCCATCTTTCTTAGGGGTTAATAGGGCTGGTACAGCACAAGGACTTAGGCTCTCTTTAATAAATCCTTTTCTAAGAAGCTCACCCACCTATCTTTGAAGCTCTAAGTGTTCGGTTGGGTTCGTCCTATAATGAGGCAGGTTAGGCAGGGTAGCTCCTGAGACTAAATCAATTGCATGTTGGACGTTCCTAAGTGGTGATAATTGGTTAGGTAAATCTTCAGGAAATATGTCACTGAATTCACTCAAGACTCCCTTGACCTCCTGAGAATACTCTCTATCAATAGGATCAGATACTTACTTCATAGCTAACATCCAAACAGTAGTGTCCTCAGATATCTCTTTCTCTAGCTCTTTTGCAGTGATTAAATTAACTATAGTTTTCTTCTCCTTAAGTAAGCTAGATCCTCTCTTAATTGATTCCTGAGGTGGGGTGGGGTTTATGGTGATCTTCTTCCCACGAAAAGTAAACATACAAGCATTAGACTGGCCATAAAAGGTGGCATCATGATCATTGAGCCATGGCCATCCTAAGATTATACTGCTTACCCCTATGGGCATAACATCACACCACACTCTATCCTGGTATGACTAAAGTTGGATCTGGACTTGGCATCTAGACTTAATGGGTATGGATGTGGAGTCTATCCAGGATACCTTATAGGGGCTAGGGTGGGGAACTGGGTTTAAGCCTAGGATTTTGATAGTCTTGTGTGAGATGGCATTCACACAGCTCCCACTATTTATAATTATCTTGCAGACCTTATCCCCAATCTTCATAAAGTTTGTAGGATGTTAGTCCTATGCCAATCTTCTTGGGTTTTGGTCTGGGACAGGATACATCTAACTACCCCTACGAAGTCTGATTGATCAAAATCCTTCTCATCTCCTTCATACTCAATTAAGTCTACCTCAGATTCATAGACCGCTTCTTCCTCATTCTCATTGGGTTCAGGCTCATCTTCCTCAAGCTCCCCTATGTGCAAAGACCTGGTGGGACACTGGCTAGCATAATGACCTACCTTGTTGCACCTAAAGCAGACATTGGGGCTGTGGCTTGGGTTCTTTTGATAAGTAGGTGCCTTACCCTTGTCATTCCTATTTGTTGCAACATTGCTAGCACTGGATTTACTCGAACTAGGTTTTGGACGAGATGGATCAGGGATGGGATGACTTGGGTTGGGGTTGGGTCGACTCAAGGATGGTTTAAGCTATTTAGGATTGGGTTAGGCCAGGCTTGATTAAAATCTGGTCGGCCCTGATAGGTTTTGCTTTGATTTGGCCTAAAGCTTGGGTTATTGGTTCTAAAGGGTTCAGGTTTTCTGACCATAGGTACTCTCTGGAACCTTTCAAAATTTTCAGCTACCTGGTAGGCATGTTCTATGGTTTCAACTCCCTTTAAGTATTGTTCCCTCTAGATATCCTCTCTGATGGGGACCCGAGAGCCCAGCCACCTTAGCAGCCACATGGAGTCCCAGCAATATCCTGGATTGCACCACTTAAGATTACATGGAGGATCACATGAAGATGGCCCATTTATGACCACATGCCAGCACACCCCTTCCACTCTCCAAGCACATCAACTCCACATGCCATCAAGTGAGAAAGGAATGTCAAGTGGATAAACATGAATCCCTTGATTCATGCAAAGAAACTATGGAAAGATGTGGTCCACCCCGAGCCAAAGAGAGTAGGTGTTTGGCGCCTCACATGGTCCCCACCTTGGTGCCCCCCTTCTTTCCTAATTTTTCTTGAGCTTTTTTTTGGAAATTGTATAACACCTTCCATTTTTTCAATCAGCAAACCAGGAAGGATTGTGGGGCATCATATTTTCTTTACTTGCTTTCCAAGTAATTGGTCCCTATATAAGGACCCCTCTCTTGTATTGAAAAAATAATGAACATGAGTTTTTTAGAAGAGTGATTCTTCTCTCGCCTTCGCCTTCGGGAATTGAGGGGCGTGAGGCCCTAATTATCCCCATTTCCTTCCATTTTCTTTATCCCCTCATGTCCTTTGAGATTCATCCTAACGCCTCCAAGTATCGAGGTGGGTGGAATGTCCTAGAGGTGAGGTCTCTTCGTTAGTATGAGTCTCGAAGTCCATAAAATCTAGATCCCTATCTTTCATCCCCATTATTTTCTTCACCATCCCTAGAAAAAAAAATCCAAAAAGAATATGATGCCCTAATTTTGGTGACTTCTAGGATCGCCAACGATCTTACCCATCTATCCCCCATCACTCTCTAAGGCCAGCTCTAAACCTAGATAGGGTAATTGACTTAGGTTCATCTAGACCACATCTTAGGGTGCACTCATTAAACTGGGTTATGAACTTTCTTACAGTTTTGGTCCCTTGTTTTAACCTCTGCCATTGGTCTAAGAGATACTGTTTATAGTATGGGGGAACATATTTGGCCCTATGCTTTAATTTCATGGCATCCCAGGTGACAATAGGTGGGTGTCCTCTTTGCCTACCGAGATGCTCTACTTGCTCCCAGTATAACCTAGCTTGATCGGTTAGCCTAAGCTGGACAAATTGACACTTTTTCTCATCACATAAGTTATACAAGTTGAAGTACCTCTCCATGCCTCCCTCCCAATCTATATAGACCTTTGGATCTAGGTTGCCATCAAAGGAAGGTGGGTCTACCTTGATGCTCATAAGAATCCTATCATCATGGTCTTGTTCCTTATGATGGGTTCTCTAGTGGTTAGGTTCATGATATGGATCTTGGTGTTGGTTTCTCCTATGGTTGGGCTCCCTAAATTGATCCTGGTTCTGGGGTCTCCTAAGGTTATGGGAGGTGGACAGGGGTGAGTCAGGCTCGGTATTAGACTCCGAGGTCCTTTCTATGGTCCCTATTCGGTTCTCTACTTGGTCTAACCTAATGGTTAACTGGTCAATCCTATTAGTTGCTTGGTTATTGGATTGGGTCATCTAGGCAAGCTGGGTAGTTAATTGGGTATGTTGGTTTTGGTTTTGGGTAGTGGTTTGGTCATACTTGTGGTTCATATGGGCAAACTGGGCTTGGGTTTGGGAATTCATCTGAGCAAACTGATTAGTCATGGCTTTCATAAGGGTCTCAAAACTGGAATCCATGGCTGAATTGGGTTGGGGCGTAGACTTCTAGTATTGGGTTCTTATTTTAGTGGTCATGCAAATAAATAATCAATCAAGGTGGAATGGTGCAGCCAAGCATGCAAAGGGTTATCTTAATCTAGGATTTCCTAGACCTAGAGCCAAAATTGAGTGGGTCAGCTCAACTTACACCCAACTCAACAACTAATCCTTTATCTGGATAGGTAGGGGGTGGGAGTGTGGGAGGCCCCCCCTGCTTTCGCAGGCACCCAATTAAAAACCATAACACCACTTAGGTCGTTTGACTCTGGAACCCCAGCCTTATATACCAGATTCTAGTAATAGTTGGAGAATTGGATGCACTAGTTGGCCCACACAATTTGGACCCGACTTGTTGGTGTCACCTAGCCCACTAGGGCAAATTAGGTCTAATTAATTTTAATTTAGGCTTGGGTCAATATGATGATGGTTGTTTTGGGCCTAGGACAGGGGATGAAATCCTGCCCTGATGTTAGATAGCAATTTCCCTTAAGATTAGGTTAAAGAGATGATGGCACTCGATGGTCCTGATGCAATCTAAAATAATCAGAAAAATAAAATATTTTATGTCTATTTTATGAGGAGGAAAGTTAATTTTAGGTTGATTTGGTTAGCAAGCAAATTGGGCTTGGGATTGGGGTGTGTGGATGTTGGTTAGGTTTGGTTGAGTCAAGTGTGCAGAGTTCACAGAATTCTGAGATTTAGGGTTTAGGTTAATGCAGTGTTTGACATGGATTTTAATTCTCAAAAAAATCAAAAAAATTCTATGACATAGGATGGATGTCTTTGATGACCTCTGCCAAATTTTATGCAAAAAGAAAATCAGATGATGATGCAAATCCTAGGGTTTTCAGACTAATGTAGAAATCTTAGGTTTTCAGTTAGGGTTTTTAATATGCCAAATTTTAGGACTTTTACTTTTTTGTAAAATTAATTAAAATTTATAATAAAACACAGGACAAGATAGAAAACAATTCATGAAAATTTCATAAAAAAATAAAATTCTTAGGTAGTCAAAATCATATAAAAAATAGACACCTAATGAAGCTAGCAGGATGCAGAAATTATGGTTCGTGATCCTAATGCAGATGAATACTATCCTAAACCCGCTCTAATACCAAACTGATGTAGGATGACTCTAAGATTGCTAAATATGCAGGAAAAATAGTAAAATAATTTTTTTGTATGTTTTTATAATTTTAATTTGCAGGCTAGATTCCCGAAATCAAGTAAAGACTAGCAGGATGAATAACAATGCTAACAATCATCATAATCACGGGCATGCTCATGCAAAATAATATAAGTCAAGACTTGAGAATTGAAAAATTCATGGCATAGGATAGCTAACCTTCAATCAAAATAGAAATTAAGAGTGGGAAGGTTTGGTTCCCGAATCTGAAGGAAATCTGGACCTGGTCTGAAGGCAAGAAAAGCCTCCTCTGGGGAGAGGAGACACCTCGGGGATCCTAAAAAGCATCAAGGTTAGGTTCGAATCAACAATCAAATGAAATAAACAAGGTATGAAATAGAAGTGAAAGATTAGGGTTAGGAGTGCTGGTGGCTTGAAGAAGAAGGAGGCTCTTAGCAAGGGGGGGCCTTGGGATTTTTCTCAAGGATGAAGGCTGATACTTGAAGACTTGAAAGGTTGCTTGGGCATGGATGAAAGTTGGAGGTAGGGGTCGGCCAAGTAGAGGAACAAAAGCAAAACAAAAACAACACCAAAACTCAAGACAATATTTCACCAGAATTTAATTTCATAAGAGATAAATGGTCACAAGAGGAGGAGGGGTGGGGTATTTATAGAGTTCCCATGCACTCTCCTAATTGGATTACAAGTCTTCTCCTAGTTAGAATAGGTTTACATAATTTAAGTGGGAGAAAGACTACAAAATAGACCTAGAACTAGGATTATACAAGTTGAATAAAATAAAGACTTGATTTCCTCCTTCCACTTGGACTCTCCTTCTTAGCTTCGACCGAGTCAACCTCTAAGATGCCACTATTGGTGTGTTGGGCTTCATGGGGGGGCAGCAAGGGCCATCCAAGGGCTTGGGGCACATGGGCTTTGGGCCTCCTGGAAGCTGGGGTGCCTGGGCTGGTATATTCCAGGCATCAGATTGGAATCTTGGTTCTTAAAGGCCTGGGCTTGGCACTTATGCTTGATTTCTCCTGGGCTAGGCATAGATGGACCTCTGAATTCATGATATGCCCTGGTCTAGGAATATACTCTGTCATCTAGAGGGAATCTAGGCATCTGCAAGGAATTAGGGCATCTAGAGAGCATCTGGAGGGTATCTAGGGCTCTGGGGTGTCAAATAAGATCCCATAAATATATGTGAATGCCTCTGGCTTCTGAGTGAGGCCTGGTGGAACTCCAAAATAAAGTAACCTACTTTCTTGTATAAAAATTGGACTCTCACTAGACTAATACCCAAGTACAGGACTCAATGACTGATTAGGATTGAGACAAATCAACTAGTCTCAACTTATTACAGGACTCAATCTTATTTTCTTACAAAAATGTGACACATGGCTAAGTAAGGTAGATAGGGCCCAGTAATCTATCTGATCCTGGTGCCCCCACCAAAGAAGCTTGTAGGTAGCTAGGGTTTCTGATGGTGCAATGGATATAGGATAACTAGGGCCTCACACCCTGCGATGCTCCGAAGAACAAAGGAATAGGGCCTCACACCCCGCGATGCTTAGAAAAATAAAAGAATAGGTCCACACACCTCACGATGCACACAGCAAAGGAATTGATAGAATGTCGGCTTTATTTCATCAATAATAATTGTCATACAAGGGGATTTAGGGGTGGTATTTATAGACCCTCCATACAAGGTAGCAAGATAACATTGAATTCCCTTTGAATACAAGATAATTGGAGCTAACATAGGATTCTAATCTCCTCCTTGAAGTGGCTAAAATTCCTTGAACTTAAATTAGATAGGTGCTCCCTTGAAGTTGGATTCTTCCATGTGATGAGCGACAAAATAAGATGGGTGACAAAATAATAAGTGAGATGGCATTCTTCCTTCTTGATTTTCGGTTTTTGAATTCAAATTTGAGAGTGGGTGACAACTTGAGAGAGATGTGGTGTCCAAACCTTTCCATCTTGACGTTAATCCAATCTTGGCATCCATTAATCCTCTTCAATTTAAAATAAGATAATCCTCCATCTTGAATTTGAAAGCTAATAAGATAATCCTTGGAACTTGGCTTGAATTTTGAATGGATGAGAGGAGGCACTCCTCTTTATGTGGGCGACAAAATAAGGATGAGCGGAGGTGCTAAAGAGATGAGAGTCCTTCTACTTTACTTCTCTTAAATCCATTAGCAACATGGAATTTAAGTGAGGCACCCTCCTTGGATAAAACTGGATGAGGTCTTAATTGTTTGATGTCCTGATGTATGAATGTCTGGATGTCCGGATGTCTTGATGTCTAGATGTCTGAATGTCTGGATGTCTTGAAATCAAGTTGTAATTCTTAATTGGTGCTCCAAATGGATCCCATGTGATGGTGTGGCACCAAGAGGTAGTTGTCATGTGGCATGACTTGGGTTGGCACATGGTGTCACATGGGGTCTTCAATTGGGTGCACATGGTGTCTTGATTTGGATTGGCATATGGATTCACATGGGTCTTGACTTGGGCCCCCTTTTCTATTACAGGACTCAACTAACAATTACAAGACTCACCCAACTAAATAACTAATAGCCCAACTTGATCAAATTGATCAAAAGTCATAACCAATTCAAAACTGAACCATACCATACTTAATTAGGCTTGCAAATACAAAACCTAATTAAAGTTGGTAAAAAGGGCTAAATAGCACTGGACCATTATCACATAATTTATGATCCAATTGAAATTGGGGTTTTTTTATAGGCTCAATTTTGGGTCCAGGGGTTTTTTTTGATGACTCAATTTTAGGATTTAGGGCTAAACCCAACTAAGCTAAAATAATAGAATTTAAGATAAATATTTATAAGTGATATAGGGTTTGGGCTTAGGGCTTCATTCATAGGTGATTTACAGGGATGTCGGTTTGACCTATTATTTTCTTATAGCCCTGGTGTCCACTCTTATTCTCCCTGGGTGGGAGGAACTTGTTCCTATCGAGTATGGGTCAACTTTGCCGTGATAGTGCTCTAGTAAGTCTGGGTCAATTCTTTGCAAGTCCTCTCTAGTGATCCAATAATCGTCAGTCTCGGGTCGTCCTTGCCATCGAACCAGATATCGCTGATAGTCTTTACTCCGAGTAGCAATAGTCTTATCGCCAAGATCTGCTCGATCCTGTCTCTCCAGGCTAGTAGTATGGCAGGTGGACACACTTGGGCTGGTTCACTCTCAAGGATTGGATTAGGCCCAAAAGGCTCACTAGGTATCAACGTTGGCTCCCTATACTCTATAAGGTCTAAAACGTTGAAAGTAGGACTAATACCTAGTTTAGGTGGTAACTCAAGCACATTGGCATTAGGTCTAATTTTTTTAATTACTTTGTATGGCCCACTACTACGGGCATGTAACTTCTTCATGGAACCGTTCAGGTAGTAGCTTGACCATGACAGTCTCCATTGAATTTCTTTGAGTCTCTTTTCTTTTTCCTTTTTTTTTCTTTTTCCTATTGACGTGCATGTAAGCCCTAAACTATAGCTGAGTCTGACCCTTGGTTGTTGGGTGACATGCAGATGAGAATGGTGCATGGACTTCTACTAAATGCCACAAAGTCTGCCAAAAATAGGTTGTAAACTGAAAGGGATATGCCCTACAAGCCAATCTATGTTGTATCTCCCAAAACCATTGTATTTGACAATATTCTAATAAAGGCATTATTTTTTCATCATACGCTGTGTTTATTATTATATGATGAATCCCATAGATTAGGGCTATGATTTTAGGGTTATGATGAGATCATACCAGTGAGACCTAAAGTCTTAAAACATTAATCTAAAATATTCCTAGTCAAAGGAACCCTGAGTAAGGGATCAGGGTTTTTCCGGTAAGACTAGCACATCCCATGTATACTGGAGAGGGTGATTGCTCTCACAGTCACTTGTGTATGACACGAATACTAGGATGTGGGTGCTCATTAGAGAATGAGTTCACTGATATGATCCAACTTGAGAACATCTAATGGAGTCTTAGCTACATGTCAATAGAAGGTTCTCATAGTGGGAGTGGTACAAGTAATCCTTTGACCTAAGACTGCTATAAGTACCTTATGCACATGAACCCATGCTTTGGTTCAATCCTAATCATGACACTGAGACATACACAGGATTGATAATGGGAATGGTGAATTGGATATGAAGGTAATGAATAGGTCAACAAGGAATCGATCACTCTTAGTAAGAGGAGATTGCATCTAGCTAGTTATCAATCAGATGATGATTCAGGGAATCTTTGATCAAAGTAAAGATATTAGAGATGGTTTCTAATATCAAGATTATTGAATCATCAATATAAGATTGAGCTAGAAATAAATATAATATTGGATTTGACATATATCCATATCCATAATTATATTTTGGATGCAGGCTGATCGAAGAATTTAATTGTACGGTAACTTTCTATTGAAGGGTAGTTTTGGTATTTCACCAGAATTTTCATATCTTCTGGGTAGACATGATACGTTGCTAGACGTCAATCTTGTCTTGTGGGTTGATAAAATTTAATGATCATTTATTAGGAAGAGTCCTAATTGATCAAAATCGGGTAAGCCCGATTTGACCTAAATCGATTAGAAAGAGTTCTAATCAAATTAGGTCAACTTGTATTCGAACCCACTGTTGGCTAGATGTGGAACCCAATGGGTCACACACTTAAGAGAATTGATCAAGGGTTTAAATTTGTAATTAAATCATCTTTGCATGATGACACTCTAGCAGGTGTTGCAAATCCTAGCTTCTATTCGAATTAGATTCGAATTAGGATTCCGGATTGGTTCAATTTGGGTTCTAATTGGATCTAATTAGACCCTAATTGAGGTTATAGGGATTATGGCTAACCCTATTGGCTAACCATGTATCTAGGCTAGCCCCCCACCCGCTCCTTAGCCCTTGCATGCCAAAAACACCAAGAGTCCATGCGCTTATGGATTCTTGGCACGCCATATGGAGGAGTCCATGGGTGCATGGACTCTTGGCACGCCCACTTAATTCTCCGATGAATTAAGTTGGGGCGACTTTTCCTTCTCTCTTTAGCACCTCAATTGTCCCACTTTGGATTGGAATCCAAGGGTTGATGTTTTTTTAGAAAGGCAGAAAGCATTCGTTGCTTCCCAGTTGTGCGAAATAACATCTCTTCGGAGATTAAAAGTCGCGACTCCTTTCTTTTAAAAACATCATGATTTTTAATTTAAGAAAAGCTGTGGGATTTATCCGGAAGGCCGTGAGAAGGAAGGATGGGGCATGAGAAAATGAGAAAAGGCGTGAGAAGTTTTTCATGAAGAGTTGTGTGGGCGCCTCTCTGAGATCTATTTACGGGGTCAGGAAAATCAGAACTCGGTAATTTAATGTTTTTCCTTCTTCCTCTCCTAAAGACTCTTTCTCTCTTTTCTTGTTCTTGCACTGTTTCTTTTACAGAGTACACCTCTGTCGAAACTCTGCTATTGAACAAGAACATGAGCGAAAGTCTCCGACGGTAAAGGAATGAAGGAGTTCTGATTTTGTTCTTTCCTTCTTACATTAAGACATTCTTGTCTTAATTTCTCCTCCAATTTAAGACAAGCCTAAATCCCCTTAGGACAAAGTCTTATCTTCAAGGCAAGTGTGTCTTAGAGGGTCAAGGTCTTAGTAGAAGGAGGAGAAGAGATAAAAGAAAGGAAGGCAACCTCTTGTGTCGAAGAATTCCAGCCATAATCCGAAGAATTGATTTCTAGGAAGAAGAACTCAATAGGAGGAACCGTTGGACAAGAAGATAGTGTTCTTGATCATTGCTCTATGTGGATCACCATCGGAGGGCGTACACTTGGACGCCTGGTGAATTCAAATAGCCCGTTGATCTTCAAGTTTTAAGTCTTCATAAATTGGAATTAGCGATTACAGGTTGGTATTCTAATTCAATTTGCATAGAAATGTTTGTCTTCATACATTCTAGTCTTATTAAGGAGTTCCTGTTTTAGAATTTTTGGTGCATATTAATTACATTTTTTGAAATTACCCTTCCGCTGCAATGCACCGGAACCCTACAGTGGTATCAGAGCCACCTTAATTAGGACTATAATCTATGATAGTTTGTATGTCACATCTTAGGGTTTTTAAATCCTAATATGTTACTACACTTAGCATATCTTTGATTGCATATATATTTTGATGTATGCCACTAGTTAGGGTTTTTCACTCAAACCCTAATTATTATAGAGATATGTTTAGTTTTTAAGTCATCATACTGAAATAAGGTTGCCCTGGCATAATGGTGGATCCATTATGTGGTAAATAGTTGTCCTAGTATGATGACACACTTAGCACATATTTGTTTATAAGAGTGATATGTTGATTGTGATACATTCTATAAGGATGTGCTGGTAATTTATAAATCCCTCCTCTTAAAAATTATATTAAGTCTTAGTATATTTAACTAATAAGAATCACTAGTCATGATGTACAATTGATCATTCGGTGTCTAGAAAGGTGGTTCTGGGAAGGTAAAGAGAATTATGGTTTTTAATTGGTTCCGTTGACTGACCTGGCCAATTTTTATTGGTGTCTAGGAAAGCAACGGGGGGACTCCCACATCTCTTCCACTTGCCTGGCCGATTTGATTAAATTTAAATCTTGACTAAAATGCTTAGTGTTAAAAATACTATATATTGGCCTTCCTTCATGCTGGATCATTATTATGTTATGAACCACATTAGGTTTGTTGTGTTATCTGCAAGACCTAATATGGTGATTGACATAATACTAGTCTAGTGCATAGATATGCTTACAATATATTCAGTATAATGCTTTGTTGTGTTATCTACAAGGGCATTATATTTGAGTATTGACTGTATAGAAATGAAAGGGTCTTGACTTAACTAGAACATTATGGTTTGTTGTGTTTTCTGCAAGACTAATAATGTTCTAGAGGCCAAGTAACTTCTTGAGAATTATATGAGATATAATTGGAAGAGTTTCCTACCTTTGAGCTTATAAAAGATTTGTTGTGTTTTCTGCAAGATCTTTTATAAGTTATTAGGATCTCAATCTCACTAAGAAAAATCGATCATGGTTTTTCTCGATTATCATAGTGAGGGCTATGATTTTTGATAAAATAGTGGGAGACATAATTAAATTGAAGACCTAATTTAATTATGTAAGTCATTTCATGGTTGTTTGCTTATGTATTGTTCTTTGTTAAATATAGATAAATGGCATCTTCATTGTCACTGTGAAGTATCTTAGATACCAACAAACTGACTGGTCCGAACTATGTGGACTGGTTGAGAAATTTAAAGATTGTGCTGAGTTCAGAAAAACTTTCTTATATTCTTCATACCCCTAGTCTTAATCCACTAGGGGACGATGCCACACAGGAAGATATGGCCACATACAAAATGTGGCAGAATGACTCCCTTACTGTCAAGTGTATCATACTATCCTTTATGACCAATGAGTTATAGAGACAGCATGAAAGCATGGATACTCAATCCATAATGCTCAATCTAAAAGAGCTTTATGGAGAACATAGCAGAACTGCTAGATATGAAATATCTAAGCAGTTATTCCGTACTAGGATGACAGAGGGAACATCCGTTCAGGATCATGTTCTGAAGATAATTGACTTGATCACCAGATTGGGTCAATTAGATTTTATCATGGATGGGGAGTTGAATCAGGATTTAATCCTGCAATCACTCCCAGAGTCATTTTCTCAGTTTGTCTTGAATTATCACATGAACAAACTGAACACTTCCTTACCTGAGCTGTTAAATATGTTAAAAACAGCGGAGAGCCACATTAAGAAAGAAAAGGCTCCACTTCTTCTTGTTGATAAGACCAATAAGAAGAAATCAGGCAAAAAGGGTTTTAATAGGAGGCTAAACCCTAAGAGTGGCATCAATAAGAATAAGAAAGGAAAGAAGGCCTCCAAACAGTCAACCTGTTTCTTTTGCGGCAAAGCGGGACATTGGAAAAGGAATTGCAAGGCTTACCTTGCAACTGTGAAGCCTGGTGCATCAGATGCGCCAAAAGGTATGTATGAGATACATGCTATATTGACATTAAATTCATATATATCAAATACTTGGGTATTGGATACCGCTTGTGGTTACCATGTATGCAAATCTTTGCAGGACCTCCACAAGCTTAAAGTATTGAAGGAAGGTGACTTCAATCTCTACGGTGCTAGTGGTGATATCATCCAAGCAGAAGCTGTAGGGACCTATATTCTGAAGTTGCCTTCAGGAAAGATCTTGGAGTTAGAAAATTGTAATTATATGCCTAAGATTATTTGGAACATTGTATCTGTTCCCTTGTTATTAAAACAAGGATATGTAATGGATGTAACGTGCACTGGTTGCTCGATAATGTTGTCTAATAAAATTGTTTGTTCTGGCATATTTGGCAATGCGCTCTTAACTCTTTCTTCCAATGATAGTGTTTTTCATGTAAATAATAAAAGAAAAAGAGAAGACTTTAATGATACTTTACTTTGGCATCATCGACTTGGTCATGTTAATGAGTCTAGGATAAGCAAGTTATACAAGGAAAAATTCCTTGATCCTTATGAGTATGAATCATTAGGAACTTGCGAATCATGTCTCATGGGTAAGATGACCAAGACTCCATTTACTGGACATGGAGAAAGGTCAACTGAGTTATTAGGACTTATACATACTGATGTATGTGGTCCAATGACAACTTAGGCCAGAGGTGGATACTCATATTTTATCACTTTTACAGATGATTTATCTAGGTTCGGATATGTGTATCTTATGAAACATAAATCTGAAGCCTTTGATAAATTTAAGGAGTATCAAAGTATGGTCGAAAAACAAACCGGGAAAAGTATTAAAGTTCTTTGATCTGATCGAGGAGGAGAATACTTATCCACAGAGTTTTTAGACTATCTTAAAGTTAATGGAATTCTTTCTGAATGGACCCCTCCTTATACACCACAGCTAAATGGTATAGCTAAAAGGAGGAATCATACCTTATTAGATATGGTACGATCCATGATGTGCTTCACAAATTTACCCATTTCCTTCTGGGGTCATGCCCTAGAAACTACTGTTTAGATTCTAAACAAAGTACCTTCTAAATCCATTATTAGTACTCCATATGAAATTTGGAGTGGAAAGAAACTATATCTTAAATATTTTAAGGTATGGGGATGTCCAGCTTATGTTAAAAGAAATTTTGGACATAAGTTAGAACCTAGAGCGGATAAATGTCTATTTGTAGGATATCCTAGAGAGGGTAGAGGATATCTGTTTTACCATCCAACTGAACAAAAGATTTTTGTCAGCAGACATGCCACTTTTCTTGAAAAAGAGTTTATTTTAGAAAAGGGCAATGGTAGAACTATTGAACTTGGAGAAGTACAAGAAACACAGATAGACAATTCTCAATCAATAGAACATATAGTTAGATCAGAACCAGAACACAAAACTCCTCCCCGTATGTCTGATAGAGTGTCACGGGCACCTGAGAGGTATGGGTTTATTATTGAAAATAATGAAACCCAAGTCATTCAAAATGATGAACCTCTGACCTATACGGAAGCTATCTTGAGTACTGATTCTGATAGATTGCAAGAAGCCATGGAATCCGAGATAGATTCTATGTATGTCAACCAAGTATGGACTTTGGTTGATGCACCAGAGGGTGTTAATCCTATTGGGTGCAAATGGGTCTATAAAAAAAGATTGGGGCTGATGGCCAAGTTGAAACCTATAAAGCTAGATTAGTGGCAAAAGGTTTTAGACAAAAACAGGGAATTGATTATGATGAAACATTCTCACCTGTTGCCATGCTCAAATCAATTTGGATTTTACTTGGTAGGGTAGAAAATAAGAAAAAGGTTCGGGGATTTATCCTAGACTAACGGGGTTGACCTTAAGGTTTGGATATTGGGTTACATGAATAGGTAAATAAAGGTCAGCCTTATGGAAGGATGAGTCAGTGATTTCAAGAAAAAAATGACAGGTCAAACCCACATCCTTGTGGATCACCTGTGAATGAATCCCTAAGCCCAAACCCTAGATCACTTGTAAATATTTATCTTAAATTATGTTATTTTAGCTTAGTTAGGTTTATCCCTAAATCCCAAAATTGAGTCATCTGTAAAAACCCTTGGATCCAAAATTGAGTCTGTAAAAAAATCTCAATTTTAATTGGGTCATAAATTCTGTTATAATGTCAAGTGTTATTTAGCTCTTTTTGCCAACTTTAATTAGGTTTTGTATTTGCAAGCCTAATTAACTATGATATGGTTCAGTTATGAATTGGTTATGCCTTTTGATCAATTTGATCAAGTTGGGCTATTAGTTATTTAGTTGGGTGAGTCTTGTAATTGTTAGTTCAGTCATTTAATACAAAAGGGGGCCTAAGTCAAGACCCATGTGACTCCATGTGCCAACCCAAATGAAGACACCACGTGCACCCAATTCAAGACTCCATGTGACACCATGTGCCAACCCAAGTCATGCCACATGACAACTACCTCTTATCGCCACACCATCACATGGGATCGATTTGGAGCGCCAATTAAGAATTACAACTTTATTTCAAGATATCAGGACATCCAGACATCAAGACCTCCGGACATCTAGACATTCAGACATCAGGACATTAGACAATTAAGACCTCATCCTATTTTATCCAAGAAGGGTGCCTCATTTAAATTCCAAGTTGTCGATGGATTTAAGAGAAGTGAAGTAGAAGGACTCTTATCTTTTTAGCACCACCTCTCATCCTTATTTTATCGCCCACATAAAGAGGAGTGCCTCCTCTTATCCATTCAAAACTCAAGCCAAGTTCCAAGGATTATCTTATCAGCTTTCAAATTCAAGATGGAGGATTATCTTATTTCAAATGGAAGAGGATTAACATGGATGCCAAGATGGGATTAACATCAAGATGGAAAGGTTTGGATGCCATATCTCTCTCAAGTTGTCGCCCACTCTCAAAGTTGAATTCGACAAACTGGAAATCAAGAAAGAAGAACGCCATCTCACTTCTTATTTTGGTTCCCATCTCATTTTGTCGCTCATCACATGGAAGAATCCAACTTCAAGGGAGCACCTATCTAATTTAAATTCAAGAAAATTTAGCCACTTCAAGGAGGATATTAGAATTCTATGTTAGCTCCAATTATCTTGTGTTCAAAGTGAATTCAATGTTATCTTGCTACCTTGTATGGAGGGTCTATAAATACCACCCCTAAACCTTCTTTTATGATAATTATTATTGATGAAATAAAGCCAGCATTCTGTCAATTCCTTTGCTGTGTGCATCATGGGGTGTGAGGCCCTATTCCTTTGTTTTTCGGAGCATCATGGGGTGTGAGGCCCTAGTTATCCTATATCTATCCTGTTGGGAATCCGGTGCACCATTGTGAAAAATAATTTCAAAAATGATGAAATTTTCACCATAAACCCTTAGCCAGGATCTCCTTATTCAGGATTAAAACATATATTAAACATGCAAACTTACATTATTAGAATTAGGGCACCAACCTGTTAACGCTAAATCCAATTTTGATGTAGAATCAAAACTTGATGTTGAATGCCCCTTTTGAATTCACCAGGCATCCAAATGTCCACCCTCCAATGGTGATCCCATGAAGATTGATCAAGATGCTAGCTTCTTCAAAATTCCTTCACTTGAATTCTTATCCTAGAACTCAAGAGGACTATGGCTTTAAAACTCCACGGTAGGGACTCCTTACTTCCTTTCTTTCTTCTTCCTCTCCCTTTCTTAAGACCTTGTCCTAAGAATAAAACTCTTGTCTTGAAGGAGGAGGAGGATTTAGACACTAATGTCTTAAGGAAATTGAAACAGAGTAGTAATTCTTTTCTTTTACCGATCGAGAGATTCTTCCTATCTCTTGTTTTAGACTTGAGTTTCAACAGAGAAGAGAACTCTGTAAAAGGGAAACTCTCTGTGTCCTAAACAAGCTAAGGAGGAATCAGTCTCCTGGAAAGAAAAGAAAAATAAAACCTCTGTCGTACATGAGTCAATCACCTGAAGTCTCTGTTCCTTAAATAGATTACAAAAAGGTGCCTTTTCAAAAGAACACAACTCTCCGTAAAATATTTCTCACGGTCTTCCATATTTCTCATGCCCCCTTCCCTCCTTCTCACACCCTTCCAGATTAAAACTCATGGCTTTTCCTAAAAGAAAAGTCATGAAATTCCAGAAGAAGGGAATCGCGATGTTTCGATCTTCGAAGAGACGTTATTTCATGCAACCGGGAAGAGTCAGCACCTTTTGTCTTTCTTAAAAATCTTCCAGCCGTTGGACTCCCATCCAAGGGGACACATGTGAGGCGCTAATAGTGAGAAATGAAGCCGCCCCATCTTAATTCATCGGAGAATTAAGTGGGTGCACCAAGAGTCCATGCACCCATGGACTCCTCCAAATGGCGTGCCAAGAGTCCATAAGCGCATGGACTCTTAGCATTTTGGTGTGAAAATGCAAAGGGGTGGGTGGGAAGGCTAGCCTAGTTACATGGCTAGCCAATAGGGTTAGCCATAATTCCTATAAACTCAATTAGGGTCTAATTAGATCCAATTAGAACCTAAATTGAACCAATCCGGAACCCTAATTCGAATCCGATTCGAATAGAAGCTAGGGTTTGCAACACCTGCTAGAGTGTTATCCTGCAAAGATGATTTAATCACAAATTAAACTGTTGATCAATCCTCTTAAGTGTGTGACCCATTGGGTTCCACATCTAACCAGTAGTGGGTTCGAATACAAGTTGACCTAATTTGATTAGAACTCTTTCTAATCGATTTAGGTCAAACCGGGCTTTCCCGACTTGATCAATTAGGACTCTTCCTAATAAGTGATCTTTAAATTTGATCAACCCACAAGACAAGATTGACATCTAGCAACGTGTCATGTCTACCCGGAAGATATGGAAATTCTGGTGAAATACCAAAACTACCTTTCAGTAGAGAGTTACTGTTCAATTAAATCTTTCGATCAGCCTGCACCCAAAATATAACTATGGATATGGATATATGTCAAATCCAATATTATATTTATTTCTAGATCAATCTTATATTGATGATTCAATTATCTTGATATTAGAAACCATCTCTAATATCTTTACTTTGATCAAAGATTCCCTGAATCATCATCCGATTGTTAACTAGCTGGATGCAATCTCCTCTTACTAAGAGTGATCGATTCCTTGTTGACCTACTCATTACCTTCATATCCAATTCACCATTCCCAGTATCAATCCTGTGCATGACTCAGTGTCATGATTAGGATTGAACCAAAGCATGGGTTCATGTGCATAAGGTACTTATGGCAGTCTCAGGTCAAAGGATTACTTGTACCACTCTCACTATGAGAACCTTATATTGACATGTAGCTAAGACTCCATTAGATGTTCTCAAGTTGGATCATATCAGTGAACTCATTCTCCAATGAGCACCCACATCCCAGTATTAGTGTCATACACAAGTGACTGTGAGAGTAGTCACCCTTTCCAGTATACATGGGATGTGCTAGTCTTACCGGAAAACCCTGATCCCCTACTCAGGGTTCCTTTGACTAGGAATATTTTAGGTTAAGGTTTTAAGACTTTAGGTCTCACTGGTATGATCTCATCATAACCCTAAAATCATAGCCCTAATCTATGGGGTTCATCATATAATATAAACACAGCGTATAATGAAAAATAATGCCTTTATTAGAATATTGTCAATTACAATGGTTTGGGAGATACAACATTGATTGGCTTGTAGGGCATATCCCTTTCATATCCCACCAACAGAAATCCTAGCCACCTACAAGCTTCTTCTACCCTTTCCTTTCTTTTTTTTTTCCCATTGAAATTCCTTCTTCCTTCCATATTTACTTTTAAGTGTTTGATTGATTGCGTGTGATCGAGATCGAAGTGATGGTTATCTTTGCCTTGGAACCAGCCGAGTTAAAGATCGGAGCCTGAGGATCGACAATCTTGAAGTGCTGCCACAAGATCCTAGAGAGTCCTATCAGATCTACATCAAGAGGGTTTTCATCTTTGTTGGTAAAGTATTAACCATTCTAACTCTTAATTTCTAATCCTTTGATAAGTAGAACCCTAGTTTATGGTGGTTTCTTAATCACCAGATCCTTATTTTCTAATTAGATTTGTTAGATCTGCTTTTTGGGTGACAGCTAGTTGACTAGTCCTACTTTATTCGTTGCTTTGAGTCTTTAAGCTAAAAAAATCTAGAAAAACTAATCTCTAATTAATCACTGAAATTAGATTTAAAATCAGTATTTAATTTTGCATATTGTCTCGTATCAAAGACCAAGGACCAACTTGCCATGGAGAAGGCCGAAGTAGTTGATATTTAAAAGTGGGCACCCGCAAAGCCATCGAACTTGTAGGCCAAACTTCATATGGCCACATTAAGGGTAAAACACATCAAGAGTTTGCTAAAAGAAGAAGATGAACTCATAATGGACCTCCAACATAGATTCTCAGATCAGGAAACAATAGTCAGGACCATTGATAGAAAGGCATCTAGGTTAGAGAAAAAGGGGGCTGAGGCCATGATGAAAGCCTGCAAGATGGCCTTTGCAGCGAGCTTTAAAAAGTGCAAATCAATGGTTCAAGCTCACTTTCCTATTATCAGCATTATGTTTTTGCATGCCAACCTTTTAGATGGAAGCTTTAGCACCGTAGTGAATGAAGGTATCGAGTCAACTATAAAAATCTCTAAGAGGTTTACCTACAAAACTAATGCCAATGTTGCTTATCAAATAAAAGAGGATATTGGTTTTTTTGAGTGTCACTGGAGATTACTTCGAAGCTGATGTCGAAGCTCTCCTACAAATCATCGAAGGTCATTCTAAGGCAAATAATGTTCCAAAGTTGGAATAATGTAACTTTTCTCTTTTTTGCTTATGTAATCAACCCCATATTCAATAAAGAATAATTTTTTCAAAATATCTTCTTCTGTTATATTGCTAGAGCTCTGAACTTGTCATGCTGATTAAATCATTAAAGAATCAATTTGAGCCATAGTCTATAGTCCAAACCATAAGTTGAGGCATAGGAATAAAACAATCTAAGCCAAAATCCAATCAAGGACTTGGGTAAGATGCTCCAAAAGATTTGTGTGCTAATGGTGGGAAAGGATTAGCATTTGAACCATTTCTGCAAAATAGGTACTTTGAAGCGCCACATCAAGTTTAGTGTAGAGCATGATTCACTTAGCGCTAGCATTAATTGCCAAATCAACTATAGTATCTATACCTAGCAATGAGATGCCATGTGTCTATCATCCACCCAGACTTCACCAAATTATGCCTTTTTGTTGCCCCTTCGCAATTAATTTAATGAAAAAAGGCATGTGATATTTATTGAAAATATAGTATAAAATCAACCTTATTTAAATAAAACTGATACTTTTATGTTGTATTTTGTAGGAAAGAACCCTACCAACATGAAGAGCTCTAGTCTAGGAGTCCAACGATGCAAACAGTTTTCAAATCAGACATGAAACAAGCTTAGAATCACTGTTTGAAGAGTTAAGAAGGAATTGCATGACTTTTAAAGTGCCAGACCACCATGGACCGGTTGTTTGGTTCACAGGATGCCTGTCCGGTCCATAGCAGCTATTACTGCTGGTCCACGAAATAGATCTATGGACCATCGGCCTCCCCAAGCTGATTCTTCACCAGAGAAGCCACCAGTGCCCCTCCTCTCACCGCCAAGAAGCCTCCCCATGCCTCCAAAGCCACCTACTCCTCTTCCATGGTGACCTTTTATCCAAATCAAGTGATCTCTTCTCTTGCCATTGAGAAGCCTCCGGCACCTTCTTTTGGTCTCTTCTCTATTCCCTGCTGATCCAAGACTGGCTGTATGCCTCCCTCGCCATCGAGCCAAGAGCCACCGATTACCTTATAGCCAACCCACTAAAGTCGTTGATTCTCGGTCCATTGCCATTCGAGGCATATCATCGCATCATCATCGAATCGAGATGCTTCCTACTATTTTTTGCTTGTCATGATTGCCACCACCCTTTCCCGCGATTGCTGTGCTTGCTAGCCACGGTGAGTCATTTGTTGGACATTGCTGCACTGCTCCATATTCTCCCAGTCATTGTCCAAGCCATCGGTTTATTGTCGAGATTGGGACCAGGATGTCCAAAGAAGAAAGGAATGTCATGATTATGGAGTTATTTGAGGAATGATCGATGGAACAGAACCTAGGGATCATGTGAGTGGGTGCACGATAGGTGGAACAGAACCCGAGGATCATGCGAGTGGGTGCACGATAGGTGGAACGGAACCTGAGGATCATGCGAGTAGGTGCGAGGATAGGAATGTGGAACCGGGGTGGTTGGACAGATTATGATGAAAAACCACTATGGTTCCTACATGGGCCCGACGCATTGTTTCTCATCTATAAAAGCCTTTGACCAATCTCCGCATCACTGATTACTCTCTAGACTTCCCATTCCACTTCCATCTCTCTGCTCCACTCCGTAGTCCACTCCCCTCTCTGATCCATTTCCAGTCTTCCCATCGAGTTCCATTCCCGCTCTCATTCATTTCCATTCTTCCCATCGCTCTCAT
The DNA here is from genome assembly GCA_021397845.1 of Areca catechu. Taxonomy (NCBI): domain Eukaryota; kingdom Viridiplantae; phylum Streptophyta; class Magnoliopsida; order Arecales; family Arecaceae; genus Areca; species Areca catechu. Next base: position 118,011,524 of record CM038052.1, read on the forward strand.
TCGACTTCCATTCTAATGCCCCGGCTTCCATTGGTTCACTGCTGCCTTGGTTTCCACCTCACTGCTACTCTATCTATCCCATCTTTTGGTTCCATCTGCTGATCAGCTACTGAATTTTCTTCAAGAGTCAGGGAAGGGAAGAAAAATTTTTGTGCAATTTATTTCATTAAAGTGATGTATTCTATATTTTATGAAATGAAAAAGGCTTTTTTGTTTATATTAACTCATGTTCTTTCTTATTTTCTTTATTTTATTTGAAGAAGCAGCTTGGAATTATCAAAGGATACAAGTTTTAAGGTAACTTTCTTTAAGTGAAGATAACTTGAATGATCTATACCTAAAAGGGACGGGCCGTGATCTATGGGTATGGGTCATACTCTCATGATAGGTCATATCTAGATTATCTTCATAAATATTTTTTTTAATATCTATTATTTTATTGCACTACTTTTTCTCAGCAAATAAAATCTTAGTTTTATTCTTTAAAAATTCTCTTTTAAAATAACTCAAAAATCTCTGAGGATTCGACCCTTACTCCCGCCATTTTACCTAAGAAGAGTGGAATTAAGGAATTTAAATTAGTGTGTAGTGATGTGCACCAGTTTTTTGGCATCATTGCCAGGGACTTCTGGCATTATTTTGAAAAAACAAAAAAAATCGAAGATTAGTATTTAGTATTTTTCAATCGTATGTATCCTGACATAAGGTTGCTCTGGCATAACTTTATGTTATGTTGAACGGTTGTCCTTGGATGCAAGAAGATGGAATAGACTTTAAAAAATCAAAAAAATCTCTTAAAAAAATAAATTTTTATAATTTTAAAATTTTGACATCTTCATAACTTATTAGGAAGTTAGAGACTCAACCACCAAATTTTTTTAAAAAAAGTAATTAGTTTTATTTTCCTTGTTTATAACTCTATGTTTTGGACATCTTACTAGTCGCATTTCATTTCTCATAAATTATTTTAAGGGCATAAACCATTAATCAGATAAGGTAGGGAGTTCATTACCCTTCCTTAGCCCACAAATCATTTCCTTGCATGTGTATTGACCCAAACCTTAATTTTAAAATTCATTAGATGCCAGCCCTAGAAATTTCATGCTCAATAGGATAAGTGAACCCTAAAGTTGGATTGGATTCATTTTAGTTAATTGCTCAGTGTCTAAGGCAAGTGGTTCAGGGACAAGAGCCCGAAGGAAGGTGGTTCTTTATTTGGTTCCATTCGCTTGCCTGGCCAATTTCAATTGGTGTCTAAAGCAAGCAATGGGGGGACCCCCACCAACCATACACTTACGTGGCCAAGTCAGTTAGTAAATCATAGGCTTGGAGTGCTCGAAGGTAACCTTGGAATGGTTAAGAGTTGTCTAGATTTAGGTTAACCCTAGGATAGAAGTGATTTTGCTTGTGTCACTTGTTTGAAAAAAAAAAAAAAAACTCTCTTTTTTGTAGAGATTCCTAGGCACTGATACCACTTGTTGGGAGAATCTAGACCAGTGCCTATGTAGCAAAAACAACGAGGGAGAAATCAAGAACCAACCTTCTTGATTCAAGAACCAGCAATAACCTGTTCTTGGATTCAATATCATGCAACAAAGGAGATATAGAGAAGAGATGTACGTAGGAGAAAAACAGAGATTGCATTATTCCATTGGAGAAGAAACTTGTTTCCATTACAAGACATAATACCCCATGGCACTCCTTCTAAAATCCCAAAAGTTTCTCATTATCACCCGCACGTCTTCACTCTTGTAGGCCTCACACCTCAAGAACTCACGTATAGCCATGCACGGACAATAACTCACGTGCGTTCCCTTCTCTAATCCTTGTGAAGAACCCTCATGGTCCGAGCCCTCCATGTGAAAAACCCTCCACCTGCACCTCTCTACAGTCCATCACCGTGGCCTCCTTAAAACCTAGGAAGTCTCCCATGGTCATGCCCCTATTGATGGAGGATGGATAAGGGTAGGATCGTTGGTGAGCCTATAAGTCACCTAGATTAGGGTACTTTTTTTTTGTATTTTTTGTAAGGAAGTGGTGAAGGAAATAATGGGGATGAAAGATAGGGATCTGGATCTCATGGACTTTGAGATTCACACTAACGAAAAGACCTCTCACCTTTAGAGCATCCCACCCACCTCGATACTTGGAGGTGTTAGGGTAAATCTCAAAGGACATGGGAGGTAAAGAAAATGGATTCAAAGAGAAGGGGGATAACCAGACAGGACCTCTCATCATGTCCTGGGGTTGGGCATCACACCCAAAAGAAAAGAATCACTCTTTTCTAAAAGAACTCATTTTTATTCATCAAACTCTATTTTCTACAAAGGACTGAGGGTGGTATTTATAGACCTTTCCAACCCTCATTTGAATTTGAATACAAGATAAAAAGATAAGGACAGTTCAAATTCAAATACAAGATAAGGATAAGATAAGGCCTATCCATATCTTAATCCTAACCAACTAACAAATTTCAAAATAAAGATAGGTCCTAAAAACTAAAACTCGATCATAAAAATAACTTATTTTGGATATGCATCGAGATCCATGATGCTCTATGATCAGTGCTGACGATGTCCCCATCATTCCCTTGAAGTGGGAAAAACTCGACTCCATCGATTCAAGATCAGCGGGGAGCTTTGATGAACCACATCCAAAGGCTCTGCTTTGAGATCTATGCAGCTTTGAAGTCCATGTAGCTCTGAAATTATGCAGCTCTGGAAACTATCCCAAATTATTTTTTCTCCATTTTTTTATTATTTTTTCCTCTCTCTCTTTTTCTTTTTCTCTCTTTTTTTTCACCTTTTTTTCCCTTTATTTCCTACCTAATCCTGAAGTGGGTAAAATCAGCAACAGATGGAATGACTTTGCTTTAAGGAACGTGCCATGCTTAAAGTCGGTAGAGAAAGTCGATTTAGCTTTCACGTTCATGCAATTTCCCTACTTCTTCACGAACTCGAAGCAGGAACAGGGGCTCGTGGAGGGGTGTCACTGGCATCGATGCTGGACGGAGTCGGTTTGGTAGGGCGATGGTGGTGATGGTGGAGTCGGCTATGGCTAGCGATGGCAGCAGGGAGGAGATCCGGTGGGATGGGCATCACGTGGATCTACGACACAAGGGGCTTCTGGGTAGGCTTCGGACAGGATCTCCACCAGTGTTCTCGAAGGAGCCATCACCGGAGAAGGGGTGGCACGGAGATCTGACCAGAGGACGAAGCTGCTTCCATTCAACTGTAGACTGTGGAGACAGTGGGCTTTTTCATGCCTTCGATGGCCGGCTTGCTTGGGGAAATGGCCGACAGAGGGGCTGAGGATGCTCTCGATTGGAGCAGTGGAATGCGGCGATGGTTCTGATCGGGATGATCGGGATCGGGTGGCTGGAGCATGGAATTCTGTTAGCGATGGTGAGGGGTCTTCGGTTGATAGGAAGATGACTGTGGTGTTACCGATTTGATGAACATCGACCACAAAGGAAGATGATGGTGAGCATGGGTCATGGCCTCACCGCAGTTGTAGGGACGGCCGAAGGCAATGGGATCCACAAACTTGTGCCATGGCCGGTGGGTGGCGAACAAAGGCCCTGCCCCGCTCCTTGGCCATGGAGAAGAACTCAACAGTGCGGGAGGTGGAGGCCATGGTGCCCTTCGGGGTGGTGGGGATGGTCCCATAGCCGCCGCGCCAAGAGGTGGAGGCTATCTTAGAGGTGGAGGTCCAAAACCTTAACCCTAGATCTTCTTATGGACTTGGAAAAATGGGATAGAGAAAATAATAGCAGAGGGAACAATGGGGATCAGGCACTCCCAGTTGTAGGTGGAGGTGATGGGTGGTCAGACTCGGAGGAGGTGATGCCGGATTTGGCTCGGTGATGGTTCTTAGGTGGGAAGGAAAAAAGACAGAGAAGGGGGAAAGAACAGTGATAAGGTCGAAGTAACGGAGAGAAAGATCTGAAAAAAAATTTGATGGTGAAGAAAATTTGGAGTGATTCAGGAAGAAGATAATACCCTAATCTTTTGGGCTCTGATACCAATTTGATGGAGGACGGATAAGGGTAGGATTGTTGGTGAGCCTAGAAGTCACCTAGATTAGGATACTTTTTTTTTGTATTTTTTATAAGGGAGTGGTGAAGGAAATAATGGGGATGAATGACAGGGATCTAGATCTCATGGACTTTGAGACTCGCATTAACGAAGAGACCTCTCACATATAGGGCATCCCACCCACCTCGATACTTGGAGGCGTTAGGGTGAATCTCAAAGGATATGGGAGGTAAAGAAAATGGATTCAAAGGGAAGGGGGATAACTAGACATGACCTCTCATCATGTCCTGGGGTTGGGCCTCACACCCAAAAGAAAAGAATCACTCTTTTCTAAAAGAACTCATTTTTATTCATCAAACTCCATTTTCTACAAAGGACTGAGGGTGGTATTTATAGACCTTTCTAACCCTCATTTAAATTTGAATACAAGATAAAAAGATATGGATGGATCAAATTCAAATACAAGATAAGGATAAGATAAGGCCTATCCATATCTTAATCCTAACCAACTAACAAATTTCAAAATAAAGATAAATCCTAAAAATTGAAACTCGATTGTAAAAATAACTTATTCTGGATATGCATAGAGATCCGTGCTGCTGCAGGATTAGTGTTGCTCTGGGATCAGTGCTGGCGATGTCCCCATCACCTAAGGGATGTTCTCAGCCTTCACGGTCAATCCATGACTGTGAGAAGTCCTCACGAACTCCCCATCTTGTTTCACGCACGCCCCCCTTCTTTTATAAGCACATGGGGTGGTCTTGTATCTTATTGGGACTTAACTACTTGGGCGGTTAGGACTTGGATGGTCCAATAACAAACCAGTTAGAACTCCTCAGGTAGTTGGGCTTCATAATTTGTGACAACCAACCAACTAACCTCCAACCAACTAACTAACCTCCCAACCAACTAACCCCTCTCACTTCTAAGGGTAGCTGCTACACCTTTGGACCTAAACCCCATAACCCAACTAGGTTATGTTACAATCTCTCAAAAATCTCCCCCAAACAAGTCAATATGAAAAAACCCTTAACCCTGGGTCAAGCCTCCTGACCCAACATGACTCTGGGGCCCTTGGAACTTATAAACCTAAGCCCCCAAACTAGTTTATGAATACACCATGAACCCATGGAACACCTCCAGGACCTCTGGAATACCTCCAAAAATTGCTTGGCATGCCTCCAAGCACCCAGGGATCGCCTCGAACATCCCTGCCATTGCCTCCAAAATCTCTCCAAAGCTTGAGAGCACCATGCAAAACCCTACAATCTCTACCTTGGTGCCCCCAAGCCTTGGCAAACTTGGCAATGTCCTCCTGCACAACCTCGCTATAACTACGTGTCCTGACAGCTCCTTGTGCGGATCTCCTTGCCTCTGCCAACACCCTTTAGTTGTGTGCACCCTTGGAGGCCTTTATGATGATCGCCTCCTTAGCTGAAGAACCTTGCTTTTATCCTTGGCACCACCATTATAGCCTACCTTCTGCCTGGCAACCGCATCAATCATTTCCTTGGACTTCCTTGGAGAGACCACAGTGATCCTGAACCGGCACTTGTTGTAACTGGAGCTTTACTTGACACCATCTCCTCAGAGCCATGCAAATCTCCGCACACTCTGCTCTGCCAGCTAAGTGCACCCTTGGCACTTATGCTAGGACCTGGCTAGTATCCCTGCGCCTCCCACTCTGAACTCATGCCAAATCCTGCTCCACCTGTGAAGCCACCTCTCCCTGGTGCTCCACCTAAAATTGAAGTCTCCTTGATGCCACAGAAAGAAATCTTGAGGCTAGCCACTCAACACTGCCCTGCTGAACATGCACCTGCACCTCGTACCTAGTCGCTGCCTCCTCGGACCCTTCGCATCTAGCAAACCTCTCCGAGACCATTTCGAATACACTGCCTCCCTGCAGGCTCCTTCAAAACCCAGGAGCTCATCCCAACTCTTTTAACCTAGCGACTAAACTTGAGAAATCCGAGCTTTTCCTTTCTCCATCCTTGACAAGCTCTGCATGACCGTCTGCACCCTTACTGCTATCTCCAAAGCTGACATCTTCCTGTCGAAGCAACCTCATCTCCCCAGCTAGAACATCAACCCGTGCTCCACAGCTCCTGAGACACGTGCTCCACTGCACTCCTGACCTCGAACTGATGTCTTCCTACTCTGTCCCTGTGACTGCAACACCAACCTGTGCTTCTGTAGTGCACCTAGATAGCTGTGCAAACCTAATGCCAATGTCAAACCTCTTCTTCCTTGAATCCTCCTCTCCCAATGCTTGAACAAGGCTTAAACACTACTCTGATACCAATTATAAAGATTCCTAGGCATTGATATCACTTGTTGGGAGAATCCAGACCAGCACCTATATAGCAAAAATAGTAAGGGAAAAATCAAGAACTAACCTTCTTGATTCAAGAACTAGCAACAACCTATTCCTGGATTCAATCATGCAATAAAGAAGATATAAAGAAATGATATATATAGGAGAAAAAAAGAGATTGTATTATTCCATTGGAGAAGAACCTTGTTTCCATTTCAAGATACAATACCCCAAGGCATCCCTTTTGAGATCCCAGAAGCTTCTTGCCGTCACTCGCACGTCTTCTCTCTTACAGGCCTCACACCTTAAGAACTCACGTACAGCCATTCATGGACATTACCTCACGTGCGTTCCCTTCTCTAATCCCCGTGAAGAACCCTCATGGTCCAAGCCCTCCACGTGAAAGACCCTCCACATGCACCTCTCTATAGCCCATCACCGTGGCCTCCTTAAAACCAAGGAAGTCTCCCATGGTCATGCCCCCAAGGGGCATTCTCAGCCCTCATGGTCAATCCATGACCGTGAGAAGTCCTTAGAGACTCCCCATCTTGTTTCACACACACCCCCCTTCTTTTATAAGCATATGGGGCGGTCTTGAATCTTGTTGGGACTTAACTACTTGGGCGATTAGGACTTGGATGGTCCAATAACAAACCGGTTAGAACATCTCAGGTGGTTAGGCTTCCTAATTTGTTATAACCAACCAACCTACCTCCAACAAACTGACTAACCTCCTAACCAACTAACCCCTCTCACACCTAAGGGTAGCTGGCTACATGTCTGAACCTAAACCCCATAACCCAACTGGGTTATATTACAATCTCTCAAAAAACTCTCCCCAACAAGTTAACGTGAGAAAACCCTCAACCTTGGGTCAAGCCCCCTGACCCAACATGACTTTGTGGCCCTTGAAACTTATAAACCTAAGTCCCCAAATCAGTTCATGAATACACCATGAACCCCCTGGAACATCTCTAGGACCTCTGGAACACCTCCAGAAATCGCTTGGCATACCTCCAAGCACCCAGGGATGGCCTTGAACACCCCTGCTATGGCCTCCCAAATCTCTCCAAAGCTTGGGAGCACCATGCAAAACCCTACACTTTTCTCTCTAGTGTAGGACACTCTTAGGAGTCTTTCCTTTAGACCTCTTCTCATTTTTCCATTTTTCTTAAATTAATTAATTAAAAAAGGAGAAAAGTTAAAAGAAATTGAACTGCTATTTGCTTTAGAGTTCTATTGTAGGGTGTATGCTAGGTCATCGATCTTTAGAACCTAAAATCATATCCCTAGATCCTGAAATAGACCGAACCTGTAGAGCAAACAGACTACGAACTATGGATCCTAATCAGGAAATTGATCCTCCATGATAATTGAAGGAGTACTTCACTCCTTCAAAGTGTACCTATTCACCTTGTATCCAAATACTACCAATAGAGGCCATCTAGTATGAAATCAAGTCCAGTGTAATTCAGAAGTTACCATCTTTCTATGGACTTGCAAGTGAAGACCCCTACAAACACTTAGATGAATTTTTGGAAATATGTTCGACTATTAAAATCCAAAATTCTTCGATGATGCCCTTAGGCTTAAGTTATTCCCCTTTTTCTCAGAAGATAAAGTTAAGTATTGGTTGAATTCCCTAGATACTATTATAATTTTAACTTGGGATCAACTTCAGAGAGAAATTTTTTAAGAAATACTTTCCAATGGGAAAAACCAATCAAATCAAAAAAGCCATTACTAGTTTTTTCCAATTAGACAGAGAAATGTTTCATGCGACATAGGAGAGATTGATGAATTGATTAGGAAATGTTTGCACCATGCCATACCTAAATGGAAATTGGTGTAGTATTTTTATGATAGTCTATCAGAAAGGCATCGGCAAATGGAGGATGCCTCATGTGGAGGAACATTCATACCCAAAAATGAACATGAGGCATGGCAGCTGTTTGAAACCCTAAGTGAAAATTTCTTGCATCACATGTCTGCTGCCCATAGAGATACTTCCATAGGACCCAGACCCAAGAGAGGTGGAATGTATGAAGTAGGTCATTCTATAGACATCTACAGCAAGGTAGATGAACTATCTCAGAAGCTTGACCGAATTTTATGAGTTGGAAATATTTCCTCCTTGCCTTATCAAAATCATGATATTTGTATTATCTGTTCAAGTCCCATCCATCTGATAGGTGATTGTCCAGTCGCTTACTAGAAGAAAGCCCATCAAGCCCAAACCCGAATGACTCCTAGAGTAGGAAACGATCCATATTCGAACTCTTATAATCCTGGTTGGTGAAATCATCCAAATTTTTCTTGGAAATCCCAACCTATCATCAATTCATCAATTAGGTCCAACCATTAGGAGACCAACTTTAGAAGCATGTAGTATTCGCAATACCCGAGTGCCCTACAACCTCCACTGAATAATCATGATCCTACTTTTGAAGAGAAGGTGCTCCAAGCATTGAAGGGGCCGGAAATGAATACCCAACTCCTTCACTTCCACACGAAATCCATCACAAAGCTAGAAACCCAGATAGGTCAACTAGCTATAGCTTTCAATCAAAGAGAGGAAGGTAATTTACCTAGTCAGCCCATTAGTAACCTGGAAGGGCAATACATGGTTGAGAGATCCACTAGTCCTGAAACTTTTCCAGAACATGCTAAATCAGTCATAACTTTAAGAAATGGTAAAACATTAAACCAGCCTGAATTGACCCAAAAGCAAGAATTAGCTAAGCTAGGGAAGAAAAATAATAAAGAGGAAAAGGAATCCATTGGCCAAGCATCTATACCTAAGGCTCCATTTCCTAGTACTTTAGAATCACCTCTACCTTTGGAAAAGAAGAATCTAAAAATGAATGAGATGCTTAAACTATTCAAGAAAGTCCAAATAAACATACCCCTTCTTGATGCTATCAAACAAGTTCTGGCTTATGCCAAATTTTTCAAAGACCTGTGCACACAAAAACGAAAATCTAAGGTACACTACCAAAGAAAAACTAGTTTACTGAGCAGGCTAGCTCAATTTTTTAGCAGATATATAGCCCCAACCAAACTCAAAGATCCTGGTACCCTGATCATATCATGTGTCATAGGGGACATCACAATCAAGATAGCCTTATTAGATTTGGGTGCAAGTATAAACCTTCTTCCCAATTTAGTGTATGATTTATTCGGATTCGGAGAATTGAAACCCACGGTGACTTTATAATTAGCAGATCGATTAGTCAAGGTACCCTGTGGAGTGTTAGAGGATGTGTAGGTGAAAGTAGATGAATTCTACTTCCCTGTTGATTTTTTTGTTTTGGATATGGAATCTAGCGGTAACCCTAGCCAAATACCCATCATTCTTGGAATACCTTTCCTGGCTATCACTAATGCTTGTATAAATTGTAGAACGAGGGTTATGGATTTATTTTTGGAAATAAAAAGATGAGATTGAATATTTTTAATGCATCCCAAGGACCACCTATGTATGATCATAATATAGTGAACATGCTAGAGGAAGTTGTAGATAAGAAACTCCCTATTTTGCTTGATTCAAACCCTCTACAAGCATGTCTGACACATTTTAAAATAGATGATTTTGATATTGATGAATATACAAATGAAGTAAATGCATTGTTAGAGTTGCCCAAGTTTAAGACCACTCCTCTTTGGACTGTAAAATATGAACCATTACTGACTCAATCAAGTCCCTTAGTACCATCCTTTGAAGCACCACCCCTGTTAGAGTTGAGACTTCTTCCTGTGGAATTAAAATATTCTTTTCTTAGACCCAATGATACCCTTATGGTAATCATTGCATCTACTCTAACCTCTGATCAGAAAGATAAATTGGTGGATGTACTCAAAGAACATGAAGAAGCAATTGGATGGACAATAGCTGATCTTAAGGGAATTGACCCTTCTGTTTGCAAGCATCATATTCGATGTGAAGTTGAATCCAAACCATATAGGGACATGCAATGGAGTCTAAATCCAAACATGCGGGAAGTTGTTAAGAAAGAAGTGGTGAAATGTCTTGATGCCGGTATTATTTACCCAATTCGAATAGCCAATGGGTCAGTCCAACCCAAGTAGTACCTAAAAAGTCAGGTATTACTATTATAAAAAATAAAAAGGGCGAGTCAATTCCTACCCAAGCAACGACTAGTTGTAGAGTGTGTGTAGATCATCGAAAACTGAATGCCGTTACAAGGAAAGATCACTTTCCTCTACCTTTTATTGACCAAATTTTAGAATGGCTAGCAGGGCAGAGTTCTTTTATTTTTTGGATGGATATTTAGGATATAACCAGGTCTTAATTTTTCTTGCTGATCAAGAAAAGACCACCTTTACCTGTCCCTTCGGAATGTTTGCCTTTAGACACATTTCTGTCCCTTCAGAATGTTTGCCTTTAGACACATTTCTATCCCTTCGGAATGTTTGCCTTTAGATGCATGCCATTTGGTCTCTGTAATGCACTAGCCACCTTTCAACGATGTATGTTGGCCATATTTTCTGACATGGTTGGTCAGTTTCTTGAAGTATTTTTGGATGAATTTTCTGTGTTTGGATCTTCATTTGATGTTTGTCTCCAAAACTTGACTTAGGTACTAAAATGATGTATAGAGATGAATTTAGTCTTAAGTTGGGAGAAGAGCCATTTTATGGTTCGTGAGGGAATCATGCTTGGACATATTATTTTCGAGCGAGGGATTGAGATTGATAAAGCTAAGGTTGAACTAATCTCCAAGCTACCTCCCCCAACCTTGGTTAGACAAGTACAATCCTTCCTTGGCTATGCTAGTTTTTATAGATGCTTCATCAAGGACTTCAATAAAATTTCTTGACCATTATGTAATTTACTTGCCAAAGATAATTCTTTTGATTTTAATAAAGAATGTCTAGCCACCTATAACATTCTTAGAATTTCTTTGACCACTGCACCGATTATCAAGCCTCCATATTGGACTTTACCTTTTGAAATCATGTGTGATGTCTATAATTATGCCGTAGGGGCAGTTTTAGGACAGAGGCTTATTAGGAAACCACATGTAATTTATTATGCTGGTAAAACTCTTTCAAATGCATAAATGAACTATACCATTACTAAGAAAGAGTTACTAGCAGTTATATTCACTCTAAAAAAATTTTGATAATATTTATTAGGGTCTAAGGTCCTAGTTTATTCTGATCCTGCAGCATTGACACATCTGCTATCTAAAAAGGATACGAAGCCTAGACTAATTAAATGGATCCTTTTACTACAGGAATTTGTCTTAGAAATTTTAGATAAGAAGGGTTTTGAAAATATGGTAGCAGATCATATTTTTAGGATCTTAGTAGAATACAACAAGTAATCAATTAAAGATAGGTCCTTGATGAGCAACTATTCTCAATTTCTTCTAGCAGTCTTCCCTGGTTTGCACATATTGCTAACTACTTTGCAACAGAACAGGTTCCTCCCCACTGGTATAAATAAAAAAAAAGATAGATTCTTCTCGCAAATCAAATATTTCTTTTGGGAGGAACCTCAATTATTTAAGTACTGTTTAGATCAGGTGATTAGATGATGTGTCCCTGAGAATGAATTCAAAAGCATACTCACTTTTTATCATTCTCTTGCCTGTAGGGGACACTTTAGTGGAAGGAAAACTACAATGAAGGTGCTGCAGAGTGGGTTTTTCCGGCCAACTCTTTTCAAAGATGCACATGAATTTGGTCACAATTATCTTAGATGTCAATAAACGAATAATATTTCATGAAAATATATGATGCCCTTAAACCCTATCTTAGTTGTTGAGATTTTTGATGTGTGGCGTATTGACTTCATGGGACAATTTCCTCCTTCCTTCGAATTTGAGTACATTTTGGAAGCAGTTGATTATGTGTCCAAATGGATAGAATCTATGGCAACTCAAACCAATGACCATAAAGTTGTGGTCATGTTTATTCAACGTAACATCCTTAGTCAGTGATGTGGTGGCATCTACTAATGTGGAGCATGCGGGTGGCCATGGTGATAGGAAACCCGCCATCCGGGCATGGTGGCCTAGCGAAGGGTCGAAGCCGGGCTCATTAGGCAAGGCCCCCCATTTGAGATTAGCCTCCCTATCGAGGTCGAGCTTCTAGCCGAGGTCGGGCACATTAGGCAAGCCCTCCATCTGAGATCAGCCTCCCTGCCGAGGTCAACCTTCCAACTGAGGTTGGGCTTATTAGGCGAGCCCCCCGTCTGATATCAGCCTCCCTGTTGAGGTCAAGCTTCCAGCTGAGGCCAAGCTCATTAGGCGAGCCCCCCATTTGAGATCAACCTCCCTGTCGAGGTCAAGCTTCCAGCCAAGGCCGGGCTCATTAGGCGAGCCCCCCATCTAATATCAACCTCCTAACCGAGGTCATGCTTCCAGCCAAGGCCAGGCTCATTAGGCAAGCCCCCCATCTGAGATCATCCCCCTATTTGAGGTCTGCTCCAAGCTGGAGCCATGCTTGTGTCCCAGGTATGGAGTTCTCACCAGAAAGCAGATGTTCAAATCATGCCGCAGCAAAAGCCTGGCTACTTGCAGCCTTTTCCAAGTGGTGCAATCTCCACCAGAGGTATGATACAAGCACCCCCAAGCCCCAGGTCTGGTGGCATGCTGCCATACCCACAACCATACCACCAACGGTCACCCACCACCATTGCACGACACTCGAAGCCTCCCCGAGGGAGGAATCCAGCCAAGGCCCCAGGACCTACAATGCTTGGGCGGTCCCTCCTAAAATAGAAGTGCCCTTCCTATAAGGAGCAGTGGAGAAGAAAAAAAGAAAGAAGAGTCTTCTTCCTGGGAGGAGGAAGAGAAGTCTCTTTTCTTTGGGGAGGGGGAGGTCTGTAGATTGGCACATCCAGGGAGCTCCTCTGGGCTCCTGGAGACCCCCTCTTGGAGAGAGTCCATGGCCCAACCTCCAGGGAGAGGGAGGAAGGTAAGAAAGGTAAGAACGTGGGGGAAGGTGAGGGAGAGGTAAGTCCCCATTCCCCGCTCTTGATCCCGACTCTTTTCATTTTCTTTACATTTTCGCATCGAGTCACACCCTCCCGGTGGATGGGTCCCCCAAGCCCTATGCCATGGAGATCTTTTCTGTTTCCCTCGATCATCCCACTGACTTGATCATCGAAGTGTCTTCGCCAGAATCCCTGGCCAGGGTCTCCCCTGTCTTACAGGAAGGAAGGAAGGACGCGCGGTAGCGGGGGAGGTGTTGACCCCTGGAATGATTTTGATGATAACCAAACATTGGAGCATGCATTTGATTACTGGCTATCTTTCAAGTGTTCTCAAAGTCTTATAGGTTGATTTCATTGAACAACCCTCCTTCCTACAACATTATAGTATGTTAAATTAATTTTTGTTAAAACTCTATGTAAAGAAGAGCCCCCTAGTAAAATCAATTGTATACTCATTTACGAGGGCTACTTCTATGTATGTTTCTAGTTTAACTATCTCAAGTTCAGTCTTTGAATGAGTTGGAAATGTTTTGAGTTGTTTGAAAACCACTGGAAGGAGTCTGGAAAAGTTTGATAATTTTTGGACTTAAGTCAGAAGAGCCGACTCAAAGAAGGAGAGCCGACTTGAAGTCTGGCACGGCTCCTTATTTTTTGGCATGTAGACATTCGAGCTGACTCAAGTCAGAAGAGCCGACTCGGGCAGAGTTCAATTCTGAAGTTCTGAGAATTTGAGCCGACTCATCTAGAGTGTAGTTTTCTCATAAACATCTGAGCTGACTTGAGTATTGAAGAGCCAACTTGTCCAAAGTATTGAAAATCTCAGTTCTGAAGAACCAGCCAGGTGAGCTGACTCGAAGGAGAAGAGCTGACTCGACTAGAGTGTTATTTTGACTTACCGAAGAATCCGAGCTGACTCGAGCTATCCAAGCCAACTCGAGTGACTGTTTCAGGTTAGTAACGGCTAGTTCTAGAACTTTTATTTTGAATCCAAAATGGTCTCCAATGGCTATATTTTGAATCCCAACGATCTACAAAGGCTATAACCATCTGAAATTAGTTAAAGGAAAGATATTTAAGGGATTTGAATCACTTTTGGAGATATAAATGAGAAGTTAATGTGAGATTGAAGAGCTTTCATTGAACATTCAAAAGTACATACTAGAAAGCATTCAAAACAAGCACTCAAGACTTCACCAACTCTTATCAGTATCTTGAGGCAATTATTGAAGAAGTTAAGATGCCTTGAAGATGATTCAAAGTACAATCAAAAGGGCTTCTCAAATGCTGCAACTGCAACCATGCGACAACTTCAATTTGTCATATTATTGCTTGATTCTTTAACTCATCTTTTGAGTTATTCCAAGTATAGCAAAGGGCTATAACTTGGAGTTTGATAGGTTATTGGTGACCCTCAAAAATCAAATGTTGTGGGTTGTTAGTGATCCCATTCAAAACTAACTTTGCATTAAGTTTTTGGTTAGCCCGGGATAAAACCAAGTTTGGATTTTGGATTGTGAGTCCATGAAAATAATCCGGCTATATTTCGAGGATGAATATAGTGAAAATCCTAAGTGGTATCTTGGGTAGTGGACGTAGGAGCGAGGTAGCTCCAAACCACTGTAAAATTTGCTATGTTTGTGATGATATTTCCTATTCTTACTTGCTTCCATAGTAGTTAACTTAATTTACAGCACTTACCATACTAAGAACTCAACAAGGAGCACATACTTGCAATAATTTTTTAAATACCCAATTCACCCCCCTTTTTGTGTAAGCTATCTAGACAACAACTGGTATCTAAGCAGTGTCTCTGAAATTACTAAGATATGGCAATTCCAATGAGCACTTCCTTGGCTAAAGGCCAATCAACAAATAGACCTCTACTGTTCACGGGCACTAACTACACATATTGGAAAGCTTGAATGAAAATATACATTCAAGCTATAGATTTTCAATTGTAGAAGGTCATTCTTAAGAGACATCAAGTACCCATGATAAAATTTGATGGCATGGACATCCCAAAGCCTAAAGAAGAATGGGATAAACATGACATGAAAATGGGTGAGTTAAACACCAAAGCAATGAATTTATTATATTATGCTTTGGATGCTAATGAGTTTAATCAAATCTTTACTTGCACATCAGTAAAAGAAATTTGGGATAAACTTGAGGTAACCCACGAAGAGACTTCCCAAGTGAAAACCTCAAAGATTAACCTTCTTGTACATAATTATGAACTATTTAAAATGGAGCCCAATGAGACTATATCTAACATGTTCTCACATTTTATAGATATTATTAATGGTTTAAAGAGTCTTGGCAGCACTTACTCTAATGCAGATCTTGTGCAAAAGATATTTAGATCACTACCAGATATATGGGACCCTAAAGTGATTGCCATCCAGGAAGCAAAAGATTTAAATACTCTACCATTAGATGAATTGTTAGGATCCCTGATCACTCATGAGCTCACGATGCAGCATAGAAATGAAGATGACCTAAAAAAGAAAAAGTCAATTACCTTTAAAGCTGCTATGGAGATGAAACAAGAAGAAGAAATCGATGAAGAAAGCCCCTCCTCCGAAGATGAATTAGAAGATGAAGATATTGCAGTTGTAGTGAGGAGATTTAGAAAGTTTATGGGCAAGAAAATAGGAAGATACTGGAGAAAATCTCATAGGAAAGGAGAATTCAGCAAGGACAAGGAAAAGAAAAAAAAAAGAATAAAGAGCAATAGCCCATCTACTATGAATGCAAGAAACCTGGGCATTTTAGATCTAATTGTCCAAATTTGAAGAAAATTTTCAAAAAGAAAAAGAAGAAAGCAATGGTTGCAACTTGGAGTGACACCGAGGAGTGGACTTCAAATAAAGAAGAATAGACCATAAAGATAGCGAATAAATGTTTAATAGGTCTTGAAGATGAGGTAATGTCCCCCGATCCTCATTAAGAATTTACTTTTGAAGAGCTAAATAATGCATTTCATGAATTACTAGCTAAGTACAAAAAGGTCGATTTAAAAATAAAATTTTTGAAAAATAGCAATGATAATTTGGTGAAAGAAAAAGAAGAGATTTCAAAAAAGAATAAGATCTTATAAAAAGAATTGAATACCTTTTCTTAAAATTATAAAGCTTTGGAAGTTGAAAAGAATGATTATTTTGAAAATAACAAGGCTTTACATGAAAAAAATGTTAGCTTGCAAAAAGAAGTTGAAAAACGTAAACCCTTAGCTGAAAAGCTAACATTAAGTTCAAACAAACTTGAATTGATTTTGAAACTGTAGGCACCAGAATCAGACAGAGGCTCCTCAACCCTCTGTGGATCTCTGACTAAGGTTTAGTCTGTTGGGTTCTGTAATAAGGCTTGAAGCCTAAGCAATTTTTAATTTAGGTCATGTATTTTTGTTTTAGTCCTGTACCTTGATCAATTTGGTCAAGTTAGGTCAATGGGTCATGTATTTAGCTAAGTTGGTTCTAGTCCAAGTCTACTTGAAGATTGGGCCCAAGCTTGGAGTGGTCATTAAGTCTAGTCCATTTATTAAAAGGTCAAATCATCTCCCAATCTTTGAAAGATGCCACTTTAGCCCTTGAGCGCCACCTCATCCATCCCATGTGGTGCCACATTACTATGAAAAGTGGGCGGCCAAGGCAAGAAGGAAATGCTGAATTTGTGGGCGCCATTCCTTGATTCTTTCCTCCCTTTCCTCCACCTATCAAGCCTCTTCCCAAAGGAGCTATGGGCAGCCAAGGAAGGTCAATGGGTAATGGAGACATGATCCTTGTTTCAAGCCCCATATCAAGCTTACATCCCAAAGAGCTTGGTCGGCTATGGAAGAAATACATTGACCCAAAAATTAAGGAGACAACTCCCATCTTTCAAGCCCCAATTCAAGCACAAAACCTTGGTCGACCAAGAGAAGAAGAAATCTGAATTTGGGCACCCTCTTCATGAAGCTTTGTATTTTTTTTTCATTTGAATTTGAATGGATCTTAAGATGCCTATATAAAGGGCCTTACCCCTTCCTTGTATGAACAAATTTTTGATGAATGAAAAAAAGATTTTGAGTGCTACTCTTCTTGTTTGTTGCCTTCATTCTCTAAGAATGTCGATCTCCATGAGGAATTGCCTTCACCTTTGAATGTCGAGGGGTGTGAGGTCCTAAGCTACTATCTCTTCCGCCAATCCATCTTCCATCTTCGAGTTCAGAGGCCATCTGGCTAATCCATCTAGGGGCCTAGCAAGAAGATCCTCCATCATCACCATCTTCAACCTTTCTTCCTTTATTTCTTCCCACTTCTTGTTGATTCCTAATCCTTCTCTTGATTGCTCACAGGTCCTCCAGGTGCCATGGACACGGAGTCAGTCTCCCTTGCCTTCGTGACCTTTGGACAGAAAGCCGACGCACCAGCAAGGTTGAAGGCTCGATCATCCAGGCCACATCCACGAGAGGAGTGAACTCGATGTCGGACGCATTAGAACTTTACAAGGTTTGCCACCCAAACTTCTATGTTGGTATTGATCCAAGAGCTAAGTCCTATGGGATTTCTCAATCCCGGGGTCCTCTTCTTTTTCTGTTTAGGGGCTTACTTATTAGTTTGAAGTTCTTATTGTTTTAGAACCATACATCTATTCTTGTCTGTGTTCGAGAATCCTAAATCCATAAAAAAAACCTAAAAACCACAAAAGAAAAATCACCTTCATCATCCTAACATCTTGTTAGTCCCACATCATCTAGTATCAGAGCATGGTTAGGACTTAGCATCTTCTTAAGTACTTAGATTAGGTGCTCCACCATGGCCGTCTAGTTATAGGAAAAAGAAGGGCTACAAGACCCTCACATCTCATTCAACGAGGATTTCTTATGGCATGTAGGGGTGCCAATGTGATTGACCTTTGAAGGGGAACACAAGGAGATAAGTTTTGAATATTAAAGAATAGTTTTGCATCATTAGAATCTAGCATCTTCAAATTTTTTCATTTTTTTTCATTTCAGTACATAGTCTGATATTTTAATTGTTTATGTCTATAAGAACTTTGGATTTTTATGATTTTTGTTTTTTGGATTTTGATAATTATAAGTATTTTCCAGAATTTTTATAGATTTTATTTCAATCTGTAGAATTTCTACATGGCTGATTACCACTTGAGAAAAAATTCTGCTCTGAAAATTCAGCAAGTGCATCTCATCACATCTACATTTTCCATATAGTTTTATTTTGTATTTAGGTTCATATTTTGTTATTTCCAGCATTTTATTTTCTGCTATCATACATCAAAAATTCAAAAACAAAAAAAAACTTTGGTACATTTCATTAGATCATTTGTGTGCCATCATTTAAATAATTCACTTAAGGGCATCAATATCATAACATAAGGGAAGGAAGTCATTACCTTTCCTTAGCACAAAAACAACCACCCTTGCATTTCAAACCCAGGCCTAATCTAAAATCTAGTAGCAACCTAATAGATTAGGGACATCAACGAGTTGGGTTTGACCATTTTGGGGAAGCTGGTTGCATACAATACTTCAATTGGTACCGGAAAGCTGGTGTCTAAGGCAAGAGGTCTAGCATCAAACGACCTAAGCGGTGTTGTGGTTCCTTAATTGGGTCCTTGCAAAAGCAAGGGGGGCCTCCCACACTCCCACCTCATACCTGGCTGGTGAAAGGGCTAATTGCTGTGCTGTGTGTCTACTATGTTGAGCCATTTTGATTGAACTCCTAGGTCTAGCAAACCAGTAGAACCTTTCGTTGTGTGTTGCATGTCGACTAGATCAGGAGTCCCCTATCAACCCCATCATTACCAATCATGTGAACACATGGAGAATGATTATGAGGATCAATTAAAGGTCATCACTGAACATCTAGCTAGGTTGAACAAAAGGTTTGATTTGCTTGAAATCAGAATTGAAACAAGGCTAGAAACTCTGGAGAGAACCGGGAGCCTTCCACTGAACTTGAGCTTGAATCACCTCCCATACCAAGTTTGGTAGAAGATCAATTATTAGAAGAATATGAGGGAGAGGAAGAATTTTTTGAATCTCAAGACCTTTTAGGAGTAGTTAGATGCATCCTTACCCAAAGCATAGTGCAAGAAGATTGGCATTGGACCAACATCCTATAAACCTTTGTCAAGTTAGGGGATAAGGTGTGTAAGATCATAGTTGATAGTGGGAGCAATGTCAATGCCATCTCTTCAAGTACTGTCAAAGCCCTAGGATTGATCCCAGTTCCTCACCCCAATCCTTATAAGGTCTCATGGATAGATTCAACTTCCACACCCATAA
Organism: Areca catechu; assembly: GCA_021397845.1. NCBI lineage: Eukaryota > Viridiplantae > Streptophyta > Magnoliopsida > Arecales > Arecaceae > Areca > Areca catechu. The sequence continues at coordinate 118,031,134 of CM038052.1, forward strand.
AGTCTTGAAGCCAAGTCATGATCAAATTGCAGTCATTTGAAGAGATGATTTGGTGTGATATCCTTCCCATGGGTGTCAGTAGCATTATCTAAGGTTGACCCTAGCTTTACAATCATGATGCCACCCTTTATGGCTTGACCAATACCTATACATTTAACCACCATGGGAAGAAATTTACAATCAATCCAATTCAGCCTAAGGACCAGGTTAAAAGAGGATCGAGTAGCCTTAAGGAAAAGAAACCTGGAGTCAACCTAATCAGTGACAAAGAGTTAGAGAAGGAGATTACTAAGGGAACCCCTGCCACTAGAGAAATTCATAAATTGACCCAAAGAGAACCCCTCAAGAGGTAGTTGATGCCCTGAAAGTGAAATAATTTGATGACATATTTCTTGACGAGTTAACTAATCAACTATCACCTGATGAGATTACTAAGGGAACCCTTACTACTAAAGAGATTCATGAACCGATCCAAAGAAAACACCCTCAAGAGGTAGTTGAAACTCTAAAAGAATTTGAGGATGCATTTTTCGATGAGTAGGCTAAGCAACTACCACCCGATGAGATTACTAAAGGATCCCCTGCCACTAAGGAGATTCCTGAACTAACCCAAAAAGAACACCCCCAGGTAGTAGTTGAGGCTCTGAAAGAGTTTGAGGATGTTATACTCGATGATTCACCTGATCAATTACCACCCTTGAGGGACATCCAGCATGCTATAGACTCGATCCTAGTATCCTCTTTAATAGACCTTCCTCACTATGAGATTAACCCTACCGAGCCCCAAGAACTACTAAAACAAGAGGACCATATGACACCCATAGAACAATGCCCAAATTTTAAGATTATCCTAAATACCCAAGGTCCATTTCATGCTTCCCATAGATTGCCCCAAGACTTGGATTCCTATTTCCTACCCTTCCCTGAGTCTTGACATGTTTTTAGAGCCATGGGGCTATATTTTGTTGAGATTACTAGATTGCATGAATCATTAGAGCCCATCCCATTTGCTACCTACTTCTGGTATACCTTATGGCATTTGATAGGGATCCATGGTGATTTTTCAGGTGCATACCAAACCAGGGTCAAACCTAGAGATTCAATAATATGTTAGGTTTAGGCCCTAAAGAGTCCAATAAAATTCATCTCAATAGGAATACATAGTTGAGTCTGCTTTTTGTTAAGTGTCAGTGTGAGTCTCAAAGTCTACAAAATCTTTTGCACAGCATATTAGGGATATACATAATGAAATTAGCCAGAAAATTAATCTAAGTAATAACATATATAAAAGATTGGCTGATTCCCAAAAACAAGGTAAAGAGTTTGAAATTAGGGATTCTATAATGATTAGGCTTAGGCCTAAACAATTCCCACCAGGAACTGTTAAGAAACTTCATGCTCGTGGAGCTGGCCCCTTTAGAGTGATAAGAAGAGTTGGCCCTAATGCCTATGTGCTTGAGCTACCCTCGGAATATGGTATTAGCTTGACTTTGAATATCTTAAACTTTGTCGAGTATAGGGAACCAGCAAACATTCCCAGCAAGCCATTTGGGCCTGACCTTTTATTTGAGAGCGAACCTGATCCAGAGTGTCCACCACAAATTTTACCTGAGAGAGGAGAGCGGATCAAGCATGTCTTGGATGATCAAGCTATCACTACCCGGGGCAAAGGCTATCATCGTTACTTAGTTCGATGGCAAGGCTGGCCAGAGTTCGATGATTCATGGATTACCTGGAGGACTTGTAGCGCCTCGATCCTGACCTTATGGATGAGTATCAAAGCCAAATCAACCCTTACTCGACAGGGTCAAGTTCCTCCCATCCCGGAAGAACTAATGTGGGCACCAGAATAAGACAAAGGTACCTCAACCCTCTGTGGACCTCTGACTAAGGTTTAGTCTGTTGGGTTCTGTAATAAGGCTTCAAGCCTAAGCAATTTTTAATTTAAGTCATGTATTTTTGTTTTAGTCCTGTACCTTGATCAATTTGGTCAAGTTGGGTCAGTGGATCCTGTATTTAGCTAAGTTGGTTCTAGTCCAAGTCTACTTGAAGATTGGGCCCAAGCTTGGAGTTTTCATTAAGTCTAGTCCATTTATTAAAAGGTCAAACCATCTCTCAATCTTTGAAATATGCCACTTTAGCCCTTGAGCGCCACCTTATCAATCTCATGTGGTGCCACATCACCATGACAAGTGCGCGGCCAAGGCAAGAAAAAGATGCTAAATTTGTGGGTGCCATTCTTTTATTCTTTCCTCCCTTCCCTCCACCTATCAAGCCTCTTTTCAAAGGAGCTATAGGCAGCCAAGGAAGGTCAATGGGTAATGGAGACATGATCCTTGTTTCAAGCCCCATATCAAGCTTACTTCCCAAAGAGCTTGGCCAGCTATGGAAGAAATGCATTGACCCAAAAATCAAGGAGACAACTCCCATCTTTCAAGCCCCAATTCAAGCCACAAAACCTTGGCTGGCCAAGAGAAGAAGAAATATGAATTTGGGCACCCTCTTCATGAAGCTTTGTATTTTTTTTCATTTGAATTTGAATGGATTTTAAGGAGCCTATATAAAGGGCCTTACCACTCCCTTTTATGAATGAATTTTTGATGAATGAAAAAAAGATTTTAAGTGCTACTCTTTTTGTTTGCTGCCTTCATTCTTTAAGAATGTCGATCTCTGTGAGGGAGCACCTTCGCCTTCGAGGATCGAGGGGTGTGAGGTCCTAAGCTACTATCTCTTCCGCCAATCCATCTTCCATCTTCGAGTTCGGAGGCCATTTGGATGATCCATCTAGGCACCTAGCAAGAAGATCCTCCATCATCACCATCTTCAACCTTTCTTCCTTTTTTTCTTCCTGCTTCTTGTTGATTCCTAATCCTTCTCTTGATTGCTCGCAGGTCCTCCAGGTGCCATGGACATAGAGTCGGTCTCCCTAGCCTTCGCGACCTTGAGATGGAAAGCCAGCACACTCGTAGGGTTGAAGGCTCGATCATCCAGGCTGCATCCATGAGAGCGAGTGAACTCGGCATTGGATGCATCAAAACATTACAAGGTTTGCCACCCTAACTCCTAAGTTGGTATTGATCCAAGAGCTATGTCCTATAGGGTTTCTCAATCCTGAGGTCCTCTTCTTTTTTTGTTTAGGGGCTTATTTTCCAGTTTGAAGTTCTTATTATTGTAGAACCCTAGAACTACTCTTGTTTGTCTTCGGGAATCCTAAATCCATAAAAAAAACCTAAAAATCACAAAAAAAAAATCACTTGCATCATCCTAGCATCTAGTTAGTCTCGCATCAGAAAGATCAAAGAGATTCAAGTAATAAAGCTGAAATTGGTTATAATCCTTTGAATATAAATGGTATTTCAGCTACAAAATTTATGCCTTCAAAATCTTATGTTCCAAAATTTTCAGCACCTAAATTTTATGCACCAAAGTTTACAAATCAAAGGTCATTTATATCAAATGTTTCTGCATCTGGATTTAAAGCTTCAACTTTTGTATCATTGCAAAATTCAAAAGTTATTTGTTATGCATACAATGGGGTTGGACATAAGTCATTTCAATGCAATATGAAAAAGAATAAAAATAAGATTAGAAAGATTTAGGTTCCCAAAGGAACCACCTCCACTAACTTGCAAGGATCCAAGAAGACTTGGGTACTTAAAAGAACTCCATGATTATTTTGCAGGAATGTCTTGCAGCCTAGAACTCAAAGAAAAGATGGTATATGGTAGTTTGGGCAACAGGAGCAAACAGAGGCTCCTCAACCCTTTGAGGATCTCGGATTAGGGTTTTTTTTATTGGGTCTTATAATAAGGCTTCAAGCCTAAGCAATTTTATTTTGAGTCATGTACTTTTATTTTAGTCTTGTACCTTGGCCAATGTGGTCAAGCAAGGTCAATAAATCCCATATTTAGCTGAAATGGTTTAAGCCTGAGTCTACTTGAAGATTGGGCCCAAGCCTATTTGAAGGATTGGTCATTGGTCTAGTCCAAATATTAATGGGTCAAGCCATCTCCTAAGCCTTGAAAGATGCCACTTCAGCCTTTGAGCACCACCACATCCATCCTATGTGGCACCACATCATCATGACAAGTGGGCGGCCAAGGCAAGAATGAAATGCTGAATTTGTGGGCGCCATTCCTTGATCATTTCCTCCCTTTCCTCCCCCTATCAAGCCTCTTTCCAAAGGAGCTATGGGCGGCCAAGGAATGTCAATGGGCAATGAAGACATGATTCTTGTTTCAAGCCCCATATCAAGCCTTCTTCCCAAAGTGCTTGGTCGGCTATGGAAGAAATTCATTGACCCAAAGGGCGCCAACTCAAATCATGAAGACAACTCCCATCTTTCAATCCCCAAATCAAGCCATGCCATCAAGCAAACAAGACCTTGGTCAGCCAAGAGAAGAAGAAATTAGAATTTGGGCACCCTTTTCATGAAGCCTTGTAATTTTTTCATTTGAATTTGAATGGGTTTTAAGGTGCCTATATAAAGGGCCTTACCCCTCCCTTGTATGAATATTTTTTGATGAAATGAAAAAATCTTGAAGAGTTTTCTTCTAGCCCTTGTCTTTTAGACTAGGATCTTAAGAGGGAGTGCCTTTGTCCTTCGAGGCATCGAGGGGTGAGAGGCCTTGAGTTACTCTCTTTTCTGTGCAAGCCATCTTCCATCTTCAAGTTCGGATGCCATCTGGATGATCCACCTGGGCGCCTAGCAAGGAGAAGCCTCCATCACCACTATTCTCATCTCTTTTCCATCCTTTCCTACTTCTTTCTTGATGATCTCTAACCCCTCACTTAGGTGCTCGTAGGTCCTCCAAGTACTACGGACAATGGAATCGGTCTCCCTTGCCTTCACAACCATCAGACGGAAAGCCGGCGATCCACAGGTTTGAAGGCTTGATCCTCCAGGCTGGATCCGCGAGAGCTAGTGAACTCGATATTGGGCACATCAGAGTTTTCCATGGTTTGCATCCCTAAAACTCCTAGGTAGATATTGATCTAAGAGCTCAGTCCTATGGAGTTTCTCAATCCCGGGGTCCTCTTCTTATCTTTGTTTAGGGGCTACCTGCATGCTAGGAAGTTCTTATCATTCTAGATTCTCTATATCTACTTTTCTTATCTTCAGGAATCTTTTAATCAACTAAAACTTCAAAAAAAAATTAACAAGAAATTCATCTGCAATCATTAGCATGCATTTTAGCATCTTAGTCCCACATCATGTTTGGTATCAGAGTATGGTTAGGACTTAGCATCTTCTTAAGTACTTGGATTGGGTGCTTCATCATGACCATCCGGTCATAGGAAAAAGTAAGTCTACAAGACCCTCATATCCCATTCAAAGGAGATTTCCTATGGCATGTAGGGGTGCTGATGTGATTGACCCTTGAAGGGGAACACAAGGAGATAGGTTTAGATCCTTTAGAAAAGTTTTGCATAATTAGAATCTAGCACCTTTGAAATTTCTACATTTTTTATCTCAGTACATAGTTTGCTATTTTAGTTGTTTTTGCATGTAGGAACCTTTGATTTTTATGATTTTTATTTTTCTATATTCTATGTATTTGAAATTATTTTCCAAAGTTTTATTAGATTTTATTACAGTCTGTAGAATTTTTACATGCTAGAATACTACTTAAGAACAAATTTGTTTTGAAATTCCAGCCAGTGCATCTTATCACACTTTCATTTTCCATATAGTTTAATTTTGCATTTAGGTTCATATTTTGTTATTTCCAGCATCTTATTTCTGCTATCATATATCAAAAATCCAAAAACAAAACTTAGATATATTTCATTAGATCATGTGTATGTCATCATTTCCATAATTAATTTAAAGGCATCAATATCACAAGATAAGGGAAGGAAGTCATTACCTTTCCTTAGCCCAAAAACAACCACCCATGCATTTCGAACCCAAACCTAATCTAAAATTTAGTAGCAAACTAATAGATTAGGGACATCAACGACTTAGGTTTAACCATTTTGGGGAAGCAAGTGCATGCAACCCTTCAATTGGTACTGCGAAGTTGGTGTCTAAGGCAAGAGGTCTAGCATCAAACGACCTAAGCGGTGTTGTGGTTCTTTAATTGGGTCCTTACGAAAGCAAGGGGGGCCTCCCACACTCCCACCTCTTACCTAGCGTTGAATAGGCTAGTTGTTATGCTGTGTATTTTCTATGCTGATCCATTCTGATTGACCTCCTAGGTCTAGCAAACCCATAGCACCATTTGTTGTGTGTTGCATGTCGACTAGGTCAGGAATCCCGTATCACCCACATCACTCTCATTCAGGTGAACCCATGGATAACCACAAGTATCAACTTAGGCTCATCGCTGAGTAGCTTGCTAAGTTGACCCAAAGAGTTGATAGATTTGAAACAAGGCTAAGAACTCTGGAGAGGACCCGGGAGCCTCGCACTAAACCAGAGTTTGAATCACCTCCTGACCCTAGGAGATTCTGTCAACATGATCTCTCCTTAGAGGCTGAGCCCAAAAGAGTCCCACACCCTAACCTAGCCCAAGAGGTTCACCCTAGGAGAACCAATCAGGAGTTCATGGACCAGGTTAAAAGAGGATCTAGTAGCCTAAAAGAAAGGGAGCCAAGTGTTAACCTGATCAAGGCCAAGGAGTTAGAGAAGGAGATTACTAAGGGAACCCCTGCCACAAAAGAAATTCATGAACCAACCCAAAGAGAAGAACCATCTGAAGAATTTTAGGAAGAAAAGATTGAACCCACTAAGAATTTAAGTGAAGAAACCCCTGAGCCTATTGAGGAATCCAAAAAAGACATCTATGAATCAAGTCTAGTGGAGAAGTGTGATGAAGATGGACCCAAGGTTGAAATCACTAAGGAACTCATAGAAAAAGATCATGAACCTACTATAGAATTTGAAGGAGTGACTGAGCCAGGTTCAACATAGTAGATGAAAGTGAAGGTTTGCAAGAGTTGTACATAGAAGAGGACCAAGAACAAGTCCTTAAAGAACAACCCCAGGAAGTAGACATTAGTTTAGAGGACTTTCAAGATAAACTTGGTATGGGAACCAGGGCCAAAAGAAGTCGACAGGTTGAACCCATATCCCTGTAGATCACCTGTGAATAAAACCCTGAACCCAACTCTATTTACCATGTAAATATTTTATTTTAAATTTTGTTATTTTGGTTTAGTTAGTGTATACCTTTTTTTACCAATTATAATTAGGGTTTTGTTTATTTTGGGATAAAATCCTTTTTACCAGGTTGAGTCAAAACCCCAATTGAGTCAACCCCTAATTATCCAATTGGGATCTTAGTAGTCCAATTTAATTAGCTTTTTTTACCAACTTTAATTGGATTTTTATTATGAAAGCCTAATTAAGTATGGTTGGTTTAATTAGTTATCAGATGGTTAGTTATTCATTGAGTCCATGTAATTAGTTGAGTTATTTAGTCCTGTATTATAAGGGAGATCTAATTGAAGACCAATGTGACTCAAATCAAGACCCATGTGCTAGCTCAAGACAAGCCCATGTGACTCCATGTGCTAGCACAAGTTTCTTGCCACATGTCATCCTATTTGGCGCCACCATTGCAAGATTTCTAGACAACACCTGCCACATCACCAGGGGACAATAACACATGGCATGTCACTTGTGTTTGGACATGCAACAAGTTTAAGACATTCCCATATGACAACATCCTTTGGTCGGCTAATGAAGAGAGGATTAATTAGCACCTCATATTTTAAGATAAGTAAGTGTGAAGGATTCTTATCCTTGGCGCCCCTCCATTCAAGTTAATTCATGCTAAAAGCAAAGTAGTCAGCCAAAGTATTTCACTTCCTTCTTGTCGCTTCTTGTCGCCAACTTCAAAGGGAGTTTCAAGTTATTTGCTCACCAAGTGTTAGAGGTCCAAGGGTTCCTATTTCTAGCATTTCACTCAAACAAGTTGCTAGTTGGTCAAGCTTCAAGAACTCAAGAGTTTCATCAGAACTCTTGAGTCTTCTCCAATCCAAACTAAAGAGTCCATGCACCTGCAAAAGGCTACATTATCAAGACTCCCGAGTCCATCCATCATGACCAACGAAGGAAGCAATCATGGCCCTTCATCAAAGTTCATCACCATCTCCATCTTAGCACCAACCTAGGATAAGAGTCCCATTCAATCCATGAAGCAGGAGTACAGGCTACTTAGATCTAAATTCCAAAGTTGTAGTTCAAAGGGAACAAGAGTCTTGTATTTGAGTCTTTACTTCACTGGTTGGGGGTCTATAAATACCCCACCAGCCCCCCTTGTAATTCATGAAATTATTATTGAAATACAAAGAAATTATGCCAAATTTTTTCTTTGCTGTGTTCTTCGCGGGGTGTGAGGCCCTATTTATCCAGCCGACAAGAAGACCTAACCATCACTTCAAACCCTTTCTTTTCCTTCTTTTTTTTCATTGCTGATTTCTAACTTGAAATCCTTTGCTGAGTGTTTTGCAGGTGACCAAGAATCTAGATTTGGTGTTCTTGCCTTGGAACTGGCATCGTGTGGAAGATCGAAGCATGGAAGCGAGATCTTGAAACCCTGCCGTAACAATCTTGAGAGTTCTATTACATCTGAAGAATCGATCTTCACTGGTAACTTTAAACCTATTTCTTCTCTTTAGTTTCTGATTAGTTGAAGCTTAATCTTAGTTTCGGTGGTTTCTCAACCACCAGGTCCTGCTTTTAAATTGCTTTATAGGTTTACTTGTGCAAGTAATAGACTTATTAGTTTCCTTTACTGTCTCCTTTGAGATCTCCTTTAAAATCTAAAAATATAAAAAATATTAATTACTATTTTTATTATTTATTTATTTGTCCCACATCAGTTCTGGTATCAAAGTAGGTTAAACTAGGGTTTAATCTCTCTTATGCCAACTTAGTTCTCTTTAAGTACTCGGATCGGGTGCTTCACCATGGCTGTCTAGTCATAGAAAAAAGTAAGGCTGCATGACCCTCATCTCCCATTCAAATGGGATTTCCTATGGCATGTAGGGGTGCCGCTGTGAATTGACCCTTGAAGAAGAAAACGGAATGATAGGCATTTTTAGGTTTTGATTTCTGCATCTAGGTTTTAATTTCTGCATCTCAGATATCTTAGTATATATTCTATTGTTTAAATTGTTTCTACATCTAGATAACTCAGAATTATCTGATTCTTATTTTGTTGGATCGACCATAATTGAAGCTATTTTTCAGATTTTTCTCATGAATTATTGCAGTCTATAGATTTTCTTCTTGTTGGAATATTGCATGGGAACATTCTATTCTGAATTTCAGCAATTCTAGTTTAGGGTTCTTTTTTGCATAAATCTTGCATATTTTAATTTCCTGCATCTTAGGATTTTTTCTGCAAACTATATCTCTGCTGAAAAAAATAATAATAATAATAAATAAATTTTTTTTTTTTTATTTTAATCAATATAGTTTGATTGCATCTAGGGTTTCTCTTGTGTGCGCATCATCTAAAGCTAATCTTAAGGGCACTCAATATCTGTATAAGGGAGGGATTTCATCACCCTTCCTTAGCCTACAATCACCAGCTTTGCATCGGTCCTAGCCCTAATTAAAATTGATTAGACTTAATTTGTTCTAGTGAGCTAGGGACACCAACCGGTCGGGTTCTAAGTATTGTGTGTAAGCTAGTGCAACCAATCCTTTGATTATCACTTGAACTTGGTGTCTAAGGCTAAAGGTCCAGAGGCAAATGCCCTAAGCAATTTCATGGTTTTTAATTAGGACCCTGCGAGAGCAGGGGGAGCCTCCCATGAACCCAGCTCTTACTTGGCCAGCAGACATGGTAATTATTGAATTGGCTATAATTTGAGCTTACCCATTCTACTTGAGCTCTAGGTCTAAGAAACCCTAGTCTGAGTTGAGTTCTGTGTGATTGCATTGCATGGCAACTTGGTCAGGCACACCCTATCAGCCTGCTTAAACCCAACATAATCCACCCATGGACCCTAATATGGAAAATTATTTGAGAACAATAACTGATCAACTTACTCAGCTTACTACAAGGTTTGACCAAGTGGAAGAAAGGCTAGGTAATCTTAAAGAATCCCATGTGACTATATCAGATCCTAAAACACCTAGACCCATTCACCCAGGTCAAAGTTCTGAAACCCCTTGACCCACTCCTCTAGGTCAAAGCTCAAAGACACTTAGGCCCATTCTCCAAATTCCTCGAGCCCAACTCACTCTCATAGATCTAAGAGGTCAATATAGAGAACCTGCTTACCCAGGTCCAAGAGCCCAACATTGGGAAAATACTCCTGACCCAATCCCTAGGTGCCATATCCCTGATGTGAATGACCAGGAAGAAAGGATTCTTAGGAGCATTCGATTAGATGCACCCACATTTGAGTGTAGTTTAGATTGCACCCTTATTTGAGTGTAGTTTAGATCCTAAGGTTTATACAGATTGGGAAAGTGATATGGACCAGTACTTTGAGTGGTGCGAAATGTCGGAGGAAAAAATTTCAAATTTGCCAAGCTTAGGCTAGTCCGACAGGATAGATTGTACTGGGGAAATGCAGAATGATTGAATCGATAGAGAGGTGACCTACTTATAGGTACATGGTGAGCCATGAAGGTAAAGCTTAGGGAGAAATACCTACCATTCTCATCTGAACAAAAATTATTAGACCAATGGCAAAAATTGACTCAAGGAAATAATTCGGTAGCTGATTATATTGCTAAATTTGATGAGTTCGTTATGAGGTGTAGTGTAGTCAAGTCTGAAGCTGTCACCTTGTCAAGGTTTAGAGCTAGTTTACATGAGGATATCCTGAGGGAGTTATTCTTAAGGGAAGTTAATGATTTGGAACATGCTTACCAGAATGCTAGGGATTAGTAACGATTCCAGAGGAGACCTATCACCTATAGACCTGAGCCCAATAGGTTTAATACCCCTGGAAGTAGACCTAGCCCTAATCGATTTCCACCTAGCCAGCCAAGTCCTACTTCTCAACCAATTTGTAAGGAAGATTAAGGAAAGGCACCTATGGTCCTTAGAAATAAAAATAAAAATGCAATATGTTTTAAGTACCGTAAAACGGGTCATTTTGCTGCTGATTGTCCCGTGCGAAAATTGCATATAGGTAAATGTGAGGAAGAAAATGTCGAGGATATAGAAGAATTTGAGGAGGAAATTTATGAAGTGGAAGAAGACTTGGTAGAAGAGTATGAAGGTGATGAAGAGCCCATAGAGTCATCTGACCTACTAGGTGTAGTTAGGTGTATTCTAGCTCAAACTAAGAAGAATGAGGACTGGCATAGGACAAATATCCTTCAAACCTATATTAAGCTAGGAGATAAAGTGTGCAAAATCATTATAGACAGTGGGAGTTGTGTGAATGCAATATCTACTAATGCTGTTAGAGCTTAGGCTTACCCATAGTTACACATCCTATCCCATATAAGGTATCCTGGATTTATGCTACATCAATTCCTATTAGCTTACAACGCTAGGTCCTAGTCCACATTCAGTCCTACCAACAGAAGGTATGGTGTGACGTGATTCCAATGGGGGTTAGTAGTATCATACTAGGTAGACCGTGGTTATATGATCATGATGCAACCCTCATGGCCGATCTAACTCGTGTGCATTCAAACACCATGAAAAGAGAATTGTGATGAACTCGACCCAACCCAAAGACAATACAAAAAGAGGGTCTAGTCATTTGAAGGAAAAAGAACCTAGATTGAACCTAATTACTGCTACGGAGTTAAAACATGAATTCACTAAAGGTTCAACAATCTGGATGCTGACTACAAAAGAAGTTCATGATGAACCCTTGAAAGAACATCCTAAGGAAATTTTAGATTTCCTTAAAGAATTTAAGGACGTCTTTCTAGAAGACCTCCCTGATTGTTTACCTCTATTAAGGGACATACAACATGCTATAGACTTAGTCCCAGGAGCTACCTAGCCAAATTTACCTCATTATAGGATGAATCCTACTGAACATAAGGAGTTACATAGGCAAGTTGAGGATCTTCTTAGAAAATGATTCATAAGAGAAAGCTTAAGTCCTTGTTCCGTTCCAGCACTCTTGGCTCCCAAGAAAGAAGGCACATGGAGAATATGTGTTGATAGTAGAGCCATCAATAAGATTACAGTAAAGTATAGGTTTCCAATATCCTGACTTGATGACATGCTAGACATGATGGTTAGTGCTACCATATTTTCAAAGATAGACCTTAAGAGTGGCTATCATTAGGTTAGAATTAGAACCGGGGATGATTGGAAGATTGTATTTATGACCAAGGATGGCTTGTACGAATGGTTAGTGATACCTTTTGGTTTACCGAACGCAGCTAGTACTTTTATGAGGATTATGACTCAATTATTGAAATCATTTATTGAAAATTTATGATAGTATATTTTGATGATATTCTCATATATTGTAAGAATAAAAAGGATCACTTAGTCTATCTTCAGCAAGTTTGTTAAGTACTTAGAGGAGATAATCTTTATGCAAATTTAAATAAATGTAGTTTTATGACTCCAAGTATTATTTTCCTAGGTTTTGTAGTAACTGCTGAAGGAGTATCGATAGACCTTAAGAAGATCAAATCCATAGTTGAGTGGCCTATCCCTAAGAATATTCAGGATGTACGAAGCTTTCATGGATTAACTTTTTCTATAGAAGATTTATTTGAGGGTTTAGTATGATAGTTGCACCTATTATAGACTGTATGAAGAAAGGAGCATTTGATTGGTCAAAGGAAGCCAATAGGGCTTTTGAAGAGATTAAGAATAGAATGACCCAAGCACCAATTCTGAGGCTACTCAATTTTTTGAAAGTTTTTGAGATTGCTTGTGATGCCTCATGGGTAGGAATTGGAGGAGTCTTGAGTCAAGAAAATCACCCGGTTGCATTCTTTAGCGAGAAACTAAATGATGCTAAATTGAAATATTCTACCTATGATAAGGAATTGTATGCGATGGTTCAAGTACTTAGGTATTGGTGACACTATTTGTTGACCCCATAAGTGATTTTGATGATAACCAAACATTGGAGCATGTATGTTTATTTCTAACAACTCTTCAATTGTTTTACAAGTTTTTGTAGGATGGTTTAATTTTTTCAAACTTCAACTCCTACACTATTATTTTTTGTTTGAGTTGTGTTGTAATTTGTTTTTGTAAAGAAGAACCCAATGAAAAAGTTAGGAAGAAAAATCATATAAAAAGGGTTACTTCTGTATGTGTGTGTGCTATAAAACTATTTTGAGTTGGTATGCTTGAAAATGTAAAAAGTTGGTGAGAGTTTTTCTTTGAGTTCAAGTGTGAGCCGACCCAGTATGTTGAAGAGCCGACTCCACTTACTGGCATGCAGCAAGGATTCTAGAACGCAGCAATCCGAGCCTACTCGAATGTAACCGAGCTGACTCTAGTGAATCCGAGTCGACTAGATTATGTCCGAGCCGACTCCTCCAGAGTCCAGTTTCAAAAGATTTCTGAGAACAACCAGGCGAGCTGACCCGAACCAGAAAGAGCTGACTCTACCAGACCTAATTTTGAAGACCTGAGAAAGCGAGCCAACCCGAACTACATCGAGTCGACTCTTCTAGAGTGTTCATTTTAGAATTTGGGAAGAAGAGCCGACCTAAGCTGAAAAGAGCCGACTCCTCGAGTTCAAGTTTTTCAAAGAAAGAAGTTCGAGCCGACTCGAGCTATCAAGAGCAGACTCATCCAAAGTGAAGTTTTGCTCACTGAGTTAAAGAGCCAATTGACTGAAAATTTGGTGACTCGACCTATCGACTCGAAGGATCTGAGCCAACTCGAAGGAATCCGAGCTGACTCGAACATCATTTTCAGGTATTCAACAGCTAGTTCCAGAATTTATTTTTGAATGCCAAAAATTGCTCCAATGGTCACAAATCATTCCCCAACAGTCTACAACAGCTAGAACTACCTTGGAGTGATAGAAGATCTTATATTTGAAGGATTTGAACATCCTAAAAGTAAAAGTTTTTGAAAGTTCTTCAAAGTTTAGAGAGCTTCATTGAATATCCTACCCACCAATAGCAAAAGAGCACAAGAGCATTCAAATCAACCTTCAAGTCTTCACCAACTCTGATCAGAAGCTTGAAGCAACTTTGGGAAGATGCCACTGAAGTAATTAAAGCTTATTCAAGGGCATTCAAGTGGACTCCATCAAGCTGCACTGGCAACTATCTGACAAATTGAGTTTGTCATTTTTGTTGTATTTACTTCAATTCATTTTTTGAATTGTTGGGTTATTGGTGAGCCTGGTTGAAAAATCAAATAGGTTCTTGGTGAGCCTCGATAAAAACCAAGTGTTGGGTTCTTGGTGATCCTAGTAAAACCAAGTTAGGTTTCTTTGGTGAGCCTGTTTAAAATCAAAGGGAGTTAGGTTTTCTTTGGTGATCCTGTTAAAACAAAAGTATAGAGATTTTGGATTGTGATCCTGTAAAACAATCCTACTATATTCAGGTGTGAATATAGTGAAAATCCCGAGTGGTATATGGGGTAGTTGATGTAGGAGCAAGGTTGCTCCGAACCACTATAAATTTTGTGTGTTTGTGTTGTGCTTCCTTGCTTTTACTTAGCTTCTGCAATTTATTACTTTGTCACAGCACCTACCACTTGCAAAGGATTTTTAATTGCACATTACTTGCTTTAAATTTTAAAAGTCCCAATTCATCCCCCTCTTGGATAGCCACCTGGGAAACAGTATTTGCTATCACAAGAGTTCATATTATATTCTGATCATGAAGCTCTCAGGTTCCTTAACTCATAAAAAAGTTTAATGCTAGGCATAAAAAATGGGCTGAATATATTCAGGCCTACACTTTTATTTTAAGACATCAATCGAGTACTAATAACAAAGTTGCTGATGCATTAAGTAGGAGATTTATGCTCTTGAGTTGTGTTAGTACTAGAGTAGTTGGATTTGAGAAATTAAAGGATGAATATGAAAACTGTAATGATTTTGGAGAAGTTTATAAGGTAGTTATGCAAGGACCGACTAGTTCATATAGTGACTACACAATTCAAGATGGATACCTCTCTAGGGAGTGTAAGCTATGTATTCCAAACACTTTGCTTAGAGACTTCTTGATTTGGGAAACACATGCTGGAGGGTTAGCTGGATACTTTGATAGAAATAAGATAATTTTAGCTCTAGAAGACTAATTTTATTGGCTGAATCTTAAGAGGAATGTTGCTCAAATAATAGCTAGATGTCGAACTTGTGCTGTTGCAAAATAACAAAAGTAGAACACTGGCTTATACACCCTTCTTCCTGTATTGGATTGTCCATGGCAAGACCTTAGCATGGACTTTGTTCTTGAATTACCTAAGATCCTAAGAAAGAATGATTCTATATTTGTAGTGGTCGATAGATTTTCAAAGATGGCACATTTCCTGCCTTGTTCCCAAACCTATGATGCTTCTAAAGTAGCCAAGCTATTTCTGAATGAAGTAGTTAGATTGCATGGATTACCTCAGACCAAAGTATTAGACAAGGACGTACAGTTCACCAGTTATTTTTTGAAGACACTAGCATTTATTAGGAACAAAAATTAAATTTTCTATAGCTTATCATCCTTAAACAGATGGCCAGATCGAGGTTATGAATCATAGTTTAGGAAACTTATTAAGAAGTTTAGTGGGATAACATACTACCAATTGGGACCTATTACTGTCTAGAGCTGAATTCGCATACAATAGCTCAGTAAATAGGACTACCGAGAAAAGTCCTTTTGAGATTGTACATGGGTACAAACCTAGAAAACCTCTAGATCTTATTCCTTTACCCATGCATAATCATATTTCAGAATTTGCTAAGTCATATGCTGAACATGTTAGAGAGTTGCATAAAGAAATAAGTCAATAAATTAGTGAAAGCAACGAAACTTATAAACATATGGCAAACACAAAAAGGAGACATAAAGAATACACTGAAGGAGACTTTGTAATGGTTAGACTATGACCAGAATGGTTCCCACCCGGAACCATGAAAAAATTGCATGCCCATAGTAGTGAACCATACAAAGTAATTAAGAAAATAGGATCTAATGCCTATGTGCTCGAGTTGCCACCTGAACTAGGCATTAACAATACCTTCAACGTTTCAGACCTTATCGAGTATAAGGAACCAGCGTTGATTCCTAGTGAGCCATTTGGGCCTAATCCTGTCCTTGAGAGTGAACCAACCCATGTGTGTCCACCTGCCATACCACCATCCCGGAAAGACAAAATAGAAAGGATCTTGGATGACAAGATCATCACTACCCGAAGCAAAGATTAACAGCAATATCTGGTTCATTGTCAAGGATGACCTGAGTCTGATGATTCTTGGATCACCAAAGAGGATTTGCAGAGAGTTGCCCCTGACTTACTAGAGTATTATAATAGTGGAATTGACCCATACTCGATAGGGTCAAGTTCCTCCCACCTGGAAAGAATTGGTGCGGGCACTATGGCCAAAAGAAGTCGACAGGATGAACCCACATCCCTGTGGATCACCTGTGAGTAAAACACTAAACCCAACCCTATTTACCATGTAAATATTTTTTTTTTAAATTTTGTTATTTTGGTTTTGTTAGGGTAAACCCTTTTTGCCTACTGTAATTAGGGTTTTGTTTATTTTGGGATAAAACCCTATTTACCAAGTTGAGTCGAAATCCAAATTGAGTCAAACCCTAATTACCCAATTGGGATCTTAGTGGTCTAATTTAATTAGCACTTTTTACCAACTTTAATTGGGTTTTTATTTTGAAAGCCTAATTAAGTATGGTTGGTTCAATTAGTTATCAGATGGCTAAAGACCCATGTGACTCAAATCAAGACTCATGTACTAGCTCAAGACAAGCCTATGTGACTTCATGTACTAGCCCAAGTTTCTTGCCACATGTCATCCTATTTGGTGCCACCTTTGCAAGATTTCTAGACAACACCTACCACATCACCAGGGGACAATAACATATGGCATGTCACTTGTGTTTGGACATGCAACAAGTTCAGGACATTCCTATATGACGGCATCCTTTGGTCGGCCCATGAAGAGAGGATACATTAGCGCCTCATTTTTTAAGATAAGTAAGTGTGAAGGATTCTTATCCTTGGTGCCCCTCCATTCAAGTTAATTCATGCCAAAAGCAATGTAGTCAGCCAAAGTATTTCAGTTCCTTCTTATCACCAACTTCAAAGGGAGTTTCAAGTTATTTGCTCACCAAGTGTTGGAGGTCCAAGGGTTCCTATTTCTAGCATTTCACTTAAATAAGTTGCTAGTTGCTAAAGCTTGAAGAACTCAAGAGTTTCATCAAAACTCTTAAGCTTTCTCCAATCCAAACTGAAGAGTCCATGCACTTGCAGAAGGCTACATTATCAGGACTGTCCACCCATCATGACCAACAAAGGAAACAATCGTGGCCCTTCATCAAAGTTCATCACCATCTCCATCTTGGCGCCAACCTTGGATAAGAGTCCCATTCAATCCATCAAGCAGGAGTCCAGGCTACTTAGATCTAAATTCCAAAGTTGTAGTTCAAAGGAAACAAGAGTCTTGTATCTGAGTCCCTTACTTCACAAGTTGGGGGTCTATAATACCCCACCTGCCCTCTCTTGTAATTCATGAAACAATTATTGAAATATAAATAAATTCTACTGAATTCTTCCTTTTCTATGTGCTTCGCGGGGTGTGTGGCCCTTCCTTTATTCCTTTGGGAAGACCCAACCGTCACTTTGAACCCTTTCTTTTCCTTCTTTTCTTTTCATTGCTGATTTCGAACTTTAATTCCTTTCCTGAGTGCTTTGCAGGTGACCAAAAATCTAGATCTGGTGTGAGTCCCTAATGCCTATATGCTTGAGCTACCCCCAGATTATGGCATTAGCTTGACTTTCAATATCTCAGACTTAGTCCAGTATAGGGAACCAGCAAATATACCTAGCGAGCCATTTGGGCCCGACCTTTCATTTGAGAGTGAACCCAATCCAGTGTGTCCACCTCCAATTTTATTTGAGAGAGGAGAGCGGATCGAGCGTGTCAGGGTTGATCAAGCTATGACTACCTGGGACAAAGGCTATCAGTGTTAGTTGGTCCTATAGCATGGTCGACCACAATCCGATGATTTATGAATTAACCAAGAGGACTTGTAGTGCCTCGACCTCGACCATCTGAAGAAATATCAAAGCCAAATCAACCCTTACTCGACAAGGTCGAGTTCCTCCTGAAAAAATTGGTGTGAGCACCAGGATCAGACAAAGGCTCCTCAACCCTCTAAGGATCTCGGATTAGGGTTTTAATTAGTTGGGTCCTGTTATAAGGCTTCAAGACTAAGCAATTTTATTTTGAGTCATGTACTTTTGTTTTAGTCTTGTACCTTGGCCAATGTGGTCAAGCAAGGTCAATAAATCCTATATTCAGCTAAAATGGTTCAAGCCCGAGTGTACTTAAAAATTGGGCCCAAGCTTGTTTGAAGAAGGAGTGGTCATTGAGTCTAGTCCAATTATTAATGGGTCAAGCCATCTCCCAAGCCTTGAAAGATGTCATTTCAGCCCTTGAGCACCACCTCATCCATCCCATGTGGCACCACATCATCATGACAAGTGGGCGGCCAAGGCAAGAAGGAAATGCTAGATTTGTGGGCGCCATTCCTTGATCCTTTCCCCCCTTCCCTCTCCCTATCAAGCCTCTTTCTAAAGGAGCTTTGGGCGGCCAAGGAAGGTCAATGGGCAAAGAAGACATGATCCTTGTTTCATGCCCCATATCAAGCCTTCTTCTCAAAGTGCTTGGTCGGCTATGGAAAAAATGCATTGACCCAAAGGGCACCAACTCAAATTAAGAAGACAAGTCCCATCTTTCAAGCCCCAAATCAAGCCATGCCATCAAGCAAACAAGACCTTGGTCAGCCAAGAGAAGAAGAAATCAGAATTTGGGCACCCTCTTCATGCAGCCTTGTAATTTTTTTATTTGAATTTGAATGGGTTTTAAAGTGCCTATATAAAGGGCCTTACCCCTCCCTTGTATGAATAATTTTTGATGAAATGAAAAAAATCTTGAAGAGTTTTCTTCTAGCCCTTGTCTTTTAGACTACGATCTTCGAGAGGGAGTGTCTTTATCCTTCGGGGCATCGAGGGATGAGAGGCCCTGAGTTACTTTCTCTTCCATGCAAGCCATCTTCCATCTTCAAGTTTGGATGCCATCTGGATGATCCACCTGGGTGCCTAGCAAGAAGAAGCCTCCATCACCACTATTCTCATCTCTTTTCCATCCTTTCCTAATTTTTTCTTGATGATCTCTAACCCCTTACTTGGGTACTGGCAGGTCCTTTAGGTACTACAGACAATAGAATCGGTCTCCCTTGCCTTCCGACCATCAGACAGAAAGCCGGCGAATCCACAGGGTTGAAGGCTTGATCCTCTAGGCTGTATCCGCGAGAGCGAGTGAACTCGGCATCAGGTGCATCAGAGTTTTCCAAGGTTTTCATCCCTAATTCTCCTAAGTAGATATTGATCTAAAAGCTAAGTCCTACGGGGTTTCTCAATCCCGGGGTCCTCTTCTTATCTTTGTTTAGGGGCTACCTGCATGCTAGGAAGTTCTTATCATTCTAGAATCTCTAAATCTACTTTGCTTGTCTTAGGAAATCATTCAATCAACTAAAACATAAAAAAAAAAAAATTAACAAGAAATTCATCTGCAATCATTAGCATGCATTTTAGCATCTTAGTCCAATATCATCTGAACAGCGACTATTCAAGATATATGATGGGTGACAAAGATCAATTCATCACCCTAGAGATGAAGGATGGAGGAATGGTCACTTCTGGTGACAATGGCAAGGAAAAAATAATTGGCATCAGTAAGATCAAAATAACCCCTTCTACATTCATTGAAAATGTATTGCTAGTTGATAAATTGAAGCACAATTTATTAAGTATTAGTCAATTATGTGATAGAGGCTTCAAGGTTGTCTTTGAATCGTCTATGTGTATTGTAACTAACTCACTTGATTCTAGCACCAAGCTCATTAGTCATAGACTTGGAAATATATATGTGGTAGATTTAAATGATCTAGCCATATCTAGTACTACAAGTCTAATGGCAATGAATGCTAAAACCAAGGAGTCTAGCTTATTTTGGTATAGAAAATTAGGTCATGCTAGCAAGCATACTATTGCCAAATTAATTTCTAAAGATCTAGTTAGAGGTTTACCTAAATTCAAAGTTGATTTTAAACATGTTTGTGATGCTTGTCAACTAGGTAAACAAACTAGGGGAAGTTTTAAATCAAAAAATATGGTTTCAACTTCTAGACCTCTTGAGCTGCTACACATGGACCTATTTGGACCAACTAGGACCACAAGCCTAGGTGGTATGAAATATGGACTTGTGATAGTAGATGATTTTTCTAGATTTACTTGGATTTTATTTAATGCACACAAAGATGAAGCATTTAAAGTTTTTCAAAAATTTCATAAGAAAGTTTCAAATCAGAAAAATCTTTTAGTTATTTCAATTAGAAGTGATCACAGCATAGAATTTGAAAATCAATATTTTGATGATTATTGCATTGAGCACGGCATTGATCATAACTTCTCCGCTCCTAGAACACCATAGCAAAATGGTGTTGTACAGATGAAGAATAGGACTTTGGAAGAGATGGCCCAAACAATATTATGTGAAGGCAATCTTCCAAGGTACTTTTGGATAGAAGCGGTGAACACTGCTTGCTACATCTTAAATCGTGTTTTGATAAGACCGATTTTGAAGAAAACCCCCTATGAACTTTGAAATGATAAGAAACCTAACATTAATTACTTTCATGTTTTTGGTTGTAAGTGCTTTGTGTTAAACAATGGAAAGGATAACTTAGGAAAGTTTGATGCTAAATCTAATGAAGCTATCTTTCTTGGTTATTCAATCTATAGCAAAGCTTATAGAGTGTTTAATAAAAGGACTTTAATAGTTGAAGAATCTGTTCATGTTATCTTTGATGAAGCTAACCCCTCACCTTCTAGAAAAGACAAGCATATTGATAATGATGTAGGTACACTTGATAAAACCATAGAAGATATGAGCCTAAAGGACAAACCAACTTAAGAAGGAGAGGAAATGGTAAGTACAAATCATGGTGATCTTCCAAAGGAATGGAGGTATGTAACTTCACATCCTAGAGACTTAATTATTGGTGATCCCTCTTAAGGTGTTAGGACTTGGTCTTCACTTAAGCATGCACATGACTATCTAGCCTTTGTCTCACAAGTAGAACCACATAGTATAAAAGAGGCTGAAAATTCCCTAATTGGATGATGGCCATGCATGAAGAACTTAACCAATTTGAAAGAAATAATGTATGGACCTTAGTAAATAGACCCTCAGACCATCCTGTCATAGGAACCAAATGGGTTTATAAAAACAAATTAGATGAAAAAGGAAATGTAATTAGAAATAAAGCAAAATTAATGGCAAAAAGATATAATCAAGAAGAAGGAATAGATTTTGATAAGATCTATGCACCTGTAGCAAGACTAGAGCCATTAGACTATTACTTGCATTTGCTTGCTACATGAATTTCAAACTATTTCAAATGGATGTAAAGAGTACATTTTTGAATGGTTTTATATCTGAGAAAATTTTTGTAGAACAACCACCAGGTTTTGAAAGTCATACTTTGCCAAATCATGTTTACAAACCCAATAAAGCATTGTATGGATTCAAACAAGCACCTAGAGCCTGGTATGATAGATTAAGCAAATTCTTACTTGAAAATGATTTTGTTATAGGTAATGTAGATACAACTTTATTTATCAAAAAGAAAGAGAATGACATGTTAGTTGTATAGATTTATGTTGATGACATTATTTTTGGTGCAACTAATGAGAATATTTGCAAAGAATTTACTGAGTTAATGTAGGGTGAATTTGAGATGAGCTTGATGGGTAAACTAACTTACTTCCTTGGACTCCAAATTAAGCAAACAAGAGGAGGAATTTTTATCAACCAAGCAAAGTACGTCAAGAAAATTATTAAGAAGTTTGGTATGAAGTCATCCAAAGAAATGAGCACACCCATGATCCCTACATGCATATTAGACAATGGTGAAGATGGCAACAACATTGATCAAAAGCTTTATCGAGGTATGATCAGATCACTATTGTACTTAACTGCTAGTAGGTTTGATATCTTGTTCAGTGTATGCATATGTGCTAGATTTCAATCAAATCCTAAAGAATTACATTTGATTGTTGTGTTAAAAGAATCATAAAATATCTTAAAAGAACAAGTAATCTTGGTCTATGATATTCTAAGAAATCTTCATTAAATTTAATTGGCTTTTATGATGCTAATTATGATGGATGTAAAATTGATAGAAAGAGTACTAGTAGCACTTGCCAGTTTCTAGGGTTGAACTTAATTTCATGGCACTATAAGAAACAAAACTCTGTAGCACTATCTACTACTGAGGCAGAGTATGTGGCTGCAGGGAGTTATTGTGCACAAGTGTTATGGATTAAGCAACAACTAAAAGATTTTGGTGTTATTCAATCTAAAATTCTTATTAAATTTGATAACACAAGTGCTATTAATTTGAGAAAGAATCAAATTTAGCATTCAAGAACTAAGCATATTGAAATTAGACATCAATTTATTAGGGATCATGTACAAAATGGTGATATTGAACTTGAATTCATTCAAACTGAAAACCAACTTGCTGACATCTTTACTAAGCCACTTAATGAAGAAAGATTTGAGATGATTAGAAGTGAATTAGGTTTGTGTGATCCTTTCTAGAAGTTTTGACCTATTTTTTTTTAAGATTAAGAAAAATTATCTAGAAGACCTCCAATATTAAATTTAAGGACAATGACCACCTTATCTAGTATGCTACTATCCTTATAAATCTTTTTGCTAGCCTTTTAGAGCTTTTTCGAGCATTTTTGCTCGAGTCGACTCGAGCAGACAAGGCTCTAGCTGAGTCGACTCGATTATCGGATTAGGAATTTTTATATAAAACACATAAGACCGGGTTAGGGCTTACTTTCATTGTTTAACCTCAGCCAAAACCCTCCAAAACCCTTCCAAACCTTAGAAACCTCTATTCCTTCCCATTTTTCTTGAGTTCCAACCTCTGTCCATCCTTGATTTTCAGAATGGCTCCCAGAAGGGTAGTAAGGAAGTGCTCTTGGGCAATCGACTCGAGTGCTCAAAAGGAAAGAAAAAGTAAGAGAAGAGAAGAGGAAAAGTCAACTCGAAGGCAACAAGAGGAAAAAGAAATGGAAGAAGAATCTCCTTCACTACCAAGGCAAGTTTTCTCTTTAGCCAATCGGCCAGTCACTAGTGGTAGAAGGATCATATTTTTTTTTTTTTTTTAATTAGGAGTAAGAATAGGGGAATGGATTGAAAAATAGGGCTGGACATTTTTCTATTCTTTAGACACCCCTACTTACCCTAATTTGGTGAAAGCTTTCTTTGAAAATATTACCCTTGGGGAGTACCATATTGAGTCAACTGTGAAAGGGGTAAGAATAATTATGAATGAGGAGAAGCTGAGCAACATTTTACAGATGCCCACAGATGGTTTAAATCACTTGGTTCTGAAAAACAAGCATAGGACTTTAAGGATTATATTGGAAAGATCAGATATGGATATAATCAAAAATGTGCAGGCAAATATGCTCTCATTGGAAATGAGATTGCTGCATAATATTATCAGTCATATTTTCCTACCTAGGACCGGTCGCTTTGACTGGGTAAGCGAACGGGACCTAATATTCACAAGACATTTGATTGAGGGGGAGGCCGTCAATCTACCATACATCATGCTTGTGCAGATAAGAGAGGCAGCAAGAAAGGTAAAGGCTTGCTTGCCCTATGGAATGGTATTCACACTGCTATTTCAGGATGTAGGGATTGATCTCATTGGGGAGGATGGCAGACCCCTACACCACACAAACACCTATTCAGCAAAATCTCTTCAAAAGATGGGATACCATCTAGTAGAAGGAATTTGGTCAAAAAGGATATCAGGGCAGAGGGCTGCTACCGCTTCTAATGAAAACGAGGATGAGGAGGATCAGACTGAGCATCCTGCTAGTGACACTGTGATGGGGGACAAAAAGGGGGGCTAGGAGGATTGTTGGAGAGCTGAGAAGTCTACTATGATTAGGGTCAAGAAGGCAAAGAAAATATGTAGGGAAAAGAAAGATAGATACTCTATGGACTTGGAACTTACCTTCACGGAGAGATGTCACACCTTTAGGGCATCTCACCCACCCCACTACATGTAGTCTAGGGCACCCTACCCAAATCGCTACCTGGGGCCATGAAGGAAAAGCTCCAAGATCATATAGGGGACTCAGCGAGGGAGAAGATTAGGGCCTCATTCCCCTCGACACCCATAGGTGAAGGAAAGACGGGCCTCATGCCCACTCCTAACGAAAGCAGAACCAAGAACACTCTTTTCAAAATTCATATTCTTTATATTTTATTCAAGAGAGGAGGTGCCTTTATATAGGCTTACAAAACTTGGGGTCCAAGTAAAAAATACAAGGCATGTAGCTCAAAAAAGGTGACACCCCAATCTACTTTGTTTGTAGCTTGAAAACATGGTAGAAAACTAAACACAATCCTCCCCATATGGTGAAAAAAATCAAACTAATCCAAATCTAAAACTAATTTAAATAACTTCCCAACTGATCCATACATCCAGATTTAAAATAAATAAATTAGGCATGCCCTGGATTTACCAAGATCAGTGCCTGCTCTGAAATCTATGCAACTATGAAATTCCTGCTGCTCTGAGAATCGTGTGCTCTAGAAATCATGCAGCTCCAAAAAAATCGTGTAGCACTGACGTCGGCAACATGGGATGACACTACTTTGACGACCATGAGGAGCTTTCACGTTCATGCTCGGCGCCTTCTTCCTCTCTCAGTTCGATGCAGGGTGGAATAGAGAGACTCTGGCAGGCTTCGCCGGTAACTTGCGTTGGGCAACGATGGTGGCATGGACAGGGAGAAGGCCGGCATGGTGATCTCTCAGCCGGTTGACTGGGTTAGTGGCACAGTGGGGAGGAGGGCAGCTGATGTGGGACAGGTAAGGGTAGGATCGTCGGTGAGCTGAGAAGTCATCGAAGATTAGGGTATCCTATTTTTTTTATTTTATTTTCTTCTATGGTGGTGGAGAAGGAAAAATAGAGATGGAGGGTAGAAAAGTTGGACACTCTAGGACCAGGGACATAGCTTCACGGAGAGACATCTCACCTGAGACATCTCACCTCTAGGGCATCTCACCCACGCCACTACATGTAGCCTAGGGCATCCCACCCATCACACTACATGCGGAGCCTAGGGCATCCCATCCAAATCGCTACCTGGAGCTGTAAAAATATATTTCTAAGACCTAAAGGGGACTTGACGGGGAAATGGGATAACTAGGGTCTCACACCCCTCAATGCTCGAAAGCGAAGGACTAGGGTCTCTCACCCCTCGATGCTTGAAAGTGAAGGACTAGGGTCTCTCACCCATTGACACTCGAAAGTGAAGGACTAGGGTCTCTCACCCCTCGACGCCTGAAGGCGAAGGACAGATGGGCCTCTCACCCTCCCCATACGGGATGAACGAAAAGAAAAACTCTTTTCTAAAAACTCACTTGATTAACCAAACTATTTTTTTACAAAGGACTGAAGGTGGTATTTATAGATATATCCAACCCTTATTTGAATTTGAATACAGGATAAAAAGATAGAGATGACTCAAATTCAAATACAAGATATGATAAGATAAGCCTATCCGTATCTCAATCCTAACCAACCAAATCCTATTTCAAATTTCAAACAAAAGATAAATCCCAAACTAATTTATTACTGATATTCTTAGAGAATCGTGCCACTCCGAAATCCATGCTACTCTGAGATTCGAGCGAGTTGATGTCCCCATCATTCCCTTGAGGTGGGGAGAACTCAACTCTGTCGAGTCAGGGTCAGATTCCAACTGCAGCTTGATTTCAGGTTCTTGGGACTCCAACTTGACTTATCAATAGCCATAGATTTTTTTTTGGCTCTTTTTTTTTCACCTATATTTTTTTTTATTTCCCTCCTACTCTTGAAGTCGACAAACGGGTAGGCATCTTGCTTTAAGAAGCGTGTAAAGAGTCTTGCTTTGAAATCCATGCACTTTCACATTCATGCGCATCTTCTCCTTCTTCATAGATCGAACTAGGAACAGGGTGGATTTTTTCATCAACAGGCTCTCTGGCGATGGTGCTGGGGAGGAGGACGGCAACACGGGGAAGAAGATGAGCCACGTTTGGATCAGCATCCTTTGTCGATGCCATCCTTCTTCCATGGATGGAGGCTGGGCGGAACAGAGGGGGCTTGCGGGCATGATTCCGGTGGGCTTCCTCGGTAATGGCAGAGTGGAAGAACTGGTGACCGACGATGATGTTGGGGAAGAGAGCACTGGCTTGGGGAGAGGGGAGGCACGGGTAGTTCGCTGGCCACAGACATTGCAGGTGAAGAGCATCCGGCGGGAGGAGTTTAGACCAAATGGTATATCCGGTGTGGGGACTGTTGGAGGGGCCGGAGGGGAGGTGGTCGGTGTAGAGGAGGGGGTCGGGGTGGATGTTGGGGGGTGATGACATGAGCTAGGGATGGGGAGGCCGAGTGCGGGAGATGGGTGCGGGGGTAGGGGGCTTCTTCTTCCTCGGCCAGTGACTAGGATTGGGGATGAGCATGGACTTGCGGTTGCACACATACCAGTTCTGGGTGATGTTCTCGGTGCTGACGACAATGGCGTATGAGTTGCAGTTGGCTTGGTGGAGGTCGTAGGCAAGGTCGATGGCGATGATGCCAGTGCTGCAACCCATGCCGCTGAGGTTGAAGCTGTTGACGTGGCTGCAGAGCTTGTAGTGGTTGACGATCATGGCGGAGAGGGAGGGGGTAGGGTCAAAGAGGCTATAATTGATGACGAGGATACTGATGTCGCTAGGCTTGATGCCGGTGTTGTAGAAGAGGGCATCGAGGGTGCCGAACATGACTTGCTGGGCCTCCTCGCGGGCATAGGCCATGGTGGGGCGGGGTGGCGAGAAGCGGAGCACCTCGGGGAGACAAGTCTCCTCGTCGAGGTCGAAGCATTCAAGGACCTTGCTCTGGAACTCGAGAGAGGCTTCGAAGGCTGCACGGATAGAGGGTTGGGCAGATCTAGGCTTCCTGGGATGGAGTGAACCTCTCGACAAAAATCGATGCCAAGGGTTTGTCGGCTGATGAAAGATTTGATGGAGGCACTGATCCGAGGAACTTTGGTTACAGAGTAAGACGGTGGATGTGGGCAGTGTAGCAAGAACAGAGAAGATGGTGAACTATAGAATTGATGGGGTGGGGAGGGGGGAATCTGGGATTGGGAAAGAAACGTACCCTAAACTAACCTATGGCTTTAATACCAATTTGATGTGGGATAGGTAGGGGTAGGATCATCGGCGAGCTGAGAAGTCACTGAAGATTAGGGTATCCTACTTTTTTTTTTATTCTATTTTTTTCTTTGATGGTGGTGAAGGGAAAATAGAGATAGATGGTAGGAAAATTGGACACTCTAGGACCTGGGACTTACCTTCATGGAGAGACATCTCATCCACCCCACTACATGTAGCCTAGGGCATCCCACCCATCTCACTACATGCGAAGCCTAGGGCAACCCGCCCAAATCGCTACCTGGGGCCATAAAAAAAAATTTCTAAGACCTAGAGGGGACTCGATAGGGAATAGGATAACTAGGGTCTCACACCTCTCGTTGCTCGAAAGTGAAGGACTAGGGTCTCTCACCCCTCGATGCTTGAAAATGATGGACTAGGGTCTTTCACCCCTCAATGCCCGAAGGCAAAGGACAAACGAGCCTCTCACCCTCCCCATACGGGGCGAACGAAAAGAAAAACTCTTTTCTAAAAACTCACTTGATTAACCAAACTATTTTTTTAAAAAGGACTGAGGGTGGTATTTATAGACCTGTCCAACCCTCATTTGAATTTGAATTCAGGATTAAAAGATAGGGATGACTCAAATTCAAATACAAGATAGGATAAGATAAGCCTATCCATATCTCAATCCTAACCAACCAAATCCTAATTCAAATTTCAAACAAAAGATAAATCCTAAACTAATTTATTTTGGATATCCTTCGAATTTCATGCCACTCCAGGATCCGTGCTGCTCTGAGATTCGAGTGGGTCGATGTCCATCACGGACGGTAGATGTGGCGGCTGGAGTCGACGGTGGCTGGTGATGGTAGCAGGGAGGAGCTCCGTGGGCTAGTTTAGGATGACTCCAGGTGGAGGGCAGGGCGAGGAGATGGCAGCATATGAAGAGGCAATTGAGGATACGCTCAGCCTTGGTGAAGCCGGCAACCATGGAGTGGGGCGGTCAGAGAAGGTGTGGATGGGGGCGGAGTGGGAGTGGAGGACGTGGGCGATGAAGGCCTCGATGGAGGTGTCAGAGAGGTGGTGGGTGTTGAGGATGAGAAGACCGGTGATGGTGGAGGGGGGCACGCGTGAGGTGAGGAAATCGGCGGTGAGGATGCGCGGGGTGACGAAGAGGGTGGCACTGGAGGAGTAGAGGGAGATGTGGTGGTGAGGGGTGCGGCATGGCATGGGCGGAGCAGCAGGGATGAACGGTCGCACGGGGAAGAGGGGTGCGTGTGCGGAGTAGCAGGGGTGGACGGCCGTGGGCAATTTCGGTGGGATTCATCGATGTTCTCACGAGAAGATTATCGCTGGGGGAGGTGGATGGCCGTTGAGGGTTGCCGTTTGTCGGGCATGGAAGATCCATGACCGGCTACAAATAAATTGGAAGTTCTAGTAATAGTCTTGAGGTTAAAGATGATGGGGATAAAAAGGAATAAGTTAGGAATAAAATAGGTATAAAGTGGGAATAATGGTGATAACTGGAATAGGTGGAATAAGAAAATTAAAAAAATAAAAAAATAAAATTTGGGAAAAAAGAAAATCCGGATGGATTTTGATGTCCCCGTCATTCCCTTGGGGTGGGGAAAACTCAACTCCGTCTAGTCAGGCTCGTTGCAAATTTTTTTTCTCTTTTCTTTCTCTCCTTTTTTTCCAACCCTAATCCTCTCTTGCTCTGATACCAAAATTGATGGGGGACAAAAAGGGGGGGCTAGGAGGATCATTGGAGAACTGAGAAGTATCATGTGATTAGGGTTAAGAAGGTAGAAAAAAATATGTAGGGAAAAGAAAGATGGATACTCTATGGACTTGGGACTTACCTTCATGGAGAGACGTCGCACCTCTGGGGCATCTCACCCACCCCACTACATGTAGTGTAGGACGTCCCACCCAAATTGCTACTTGGGGCCATGAAGAAAAAGCTCTAAGATCATCGAGGGGACTCTGCGAGGAAGAAGATAACTAGGGCCTCACGCCCCTCGACACTCGAAAGCGAAGGCAGTGGGGTCCACACCCCTCGACACCCGCAGGTGAAGGAAAGACGGGCCTCTTGCCCACTCCTAAAAGAGGCAGAACAAAGAAAACTCCTTTCAAATATTCATATTCTTCATATTTTATTCAAGAGAAGAGGTGCCTTTATATAGCCTTACAAAACTTGGGGTATAGTAAAGAATACAAGGCATGCAACTCAAAAAAGGTGACACCCCAAACCTACTTTGTTTGTAGTCTAAAAATATGGTAGAAAACTAAACACAATCCTCCCTGTATGGTGAACAAAATCAAACTAATCCTAATCTAAAACTAATTTAAATAACTTCCCAACTGATCCATACGTCCAGATTTAAAATAAATAAATTAGGCATACTCTGGATTCACCAAGATCATTGCTTGCCCTGAAATCTATGCAATTATGAAAATCTCGCTGCTCTGAGAATCGTGAACTCTGGAAATCATGCAGCTCCAAAAAAATCATGCAGCACTGATGTCGGCAACAGGGGATGGCACTACTTTGACGATCGTGCGAAGCTTTCACGTTCGTGCTCGGTGCCTTCTTCTCTCGGTCCGATGCAGGGTGGAACAGAGTGACTCCGATGGGATTTGCCAATGACTGGCGCTAGGCGGTGATGGCGGCACGGACGGGGAGAAGGCCGGCATGATGATCTCTTGGCTGGTCAACTGGGGTAGTGGCATAGTGGGGAGGATGGTAGCACGGATGGCAGACGCGGTAGCTGGAGTCGGCGGTGGCTGGTGATAGCAGTAGGGAGCAGCTATATTGGTCGGTTGAGGATGACTCCAGACGGAGGGCGGGACTAAGGAGATGGCGGCACTTGAAGAGAAACTTAAGGATACGCTCGGCCTTGGTGAAGCCAGCGACCATGGCATGGGTCGGTCGGAGAAGTTGCGGATGGGGGCGGAGTGTGAGAGGTAGCAGAGGACACGGGCGATGAAGGCCATGGTGGAGGTGTCAGAGAGGCGGTGGGCATTGAGGACGAGAAGGCCGGCAATGGTGGAGGGGGGCACGTGAGAGGAGAGGAGGTCGGTGATGAGGATGCGCGGGGTGATGAAGAGGGCGGCACTGGAGGAGTGTAAGGGTTTGGTGACCAGGGTGGAAGCATGGATTTCAAAAATTTATTATGAAACCACTACCAAACCCTTAACCCAAGACCTCCTTACTAGGAATTAAAACATACAAACATGCATATATAATATAAACTAGAGTTTAGGCACCAACCTGAACCGCTAGTATCCAATCTGATGAAGAAAACCCTGATTCAGCGTTCTTCTCCACCAAGCGCCCAAACATTTGCCCTCCAACGGTGATCCCCATGAAACTCGAACCAAGGAAGAATTCCTTCTTCAATTTGCTTGGAGAAGTGGAACTCTTTCGGTAGCCTTTGGTCTATTGAGCATTGTAGGACACCCTGTCCTACTATAGGGCACTAAAGACACTCTCCTAAATAAATCTTGGTTTTAGGACAACCCTCCTCTAGGACCCCTTAGGCTTATGTCCTAAAACAAAGCCTTGTCCTTGTAGAAAAGACCTTGTCTTAACAAGACAAGTCTTGTCTTAAAGAAAGGAGGGAGAGAGAGACACTCAGAATAGTACTTCGGTGGAATTCTTTTTTTTTTTTAGACTCATGTCACTGCCCCCTATTTGTAGATACAAGAGGGGCATGTGATATGTCCTCCCATCAACTTATTAGATATGATTTTTCAAGATCGAAGAGAAGTTATCTGGCTTGAAAAATCATATCTAATAAGCCCATTCATGCATCGAAGGCCTTATTCACATCCCTTCTTTTATCTGGACGAATTCTCACTTGACACATGTTAATTACCAGTCCCTAGGAAGCCAAGAGGCACCTCTTCAATCTCCAAACATCGGAGATTATGAAGTCCTGATAGCAGAAGGACTCTCCATCAGAACTATATGCCACATGAAGAGTTGCGACTCTTCATGCACCGTGAGCGCCATCCTTCTTCAATACAAATTTCAAAAAATATTGACTAGTCAAAACATAGATAATATTTGTTTCATTGGAAAGAGCATAAAATTTCCTTTCTGACCATATAAATATTATTCAAATTAGAGATCTATAGCTCATTCTGTGCCCTTTTGAAGTTAAGGTATCATTTAGGTACCAAGAGTCCCATGCTGTTGGGACTCTTCATGTATGGCACCTAAAATGCCCTTAAATCCAAATTAAAATCAGATTTAGCTCTAATTAGGCTATCCCCACTTAGGACTCAACCTAATTTAAGTTTCCCATAATTAGGTTAGCCCAATTAGCAAGCAATCGGACCCAATCCAATTGGGTTAGGAATTTGGTTAGCCTACATATGCTAGTATGTAATCCGGCTAATCAATTAGGATCCTATGACCCTAATTAAATTATGACTGACTTTCTTGGCCAAGTCTCTATTGTGTGTGACCCATTGGGTTCCATATCTAGCCATCAGTAGGTTAAGGTTTGAGCCAATTCGATCCGATCGAACCCGATTGACCTAATTAGGTCAAATTGGCTCACCTAATTGTCCAATTCGAATCACACATCGAATTGACTCATGAAACCAAATCAATTTGTCCATGAAGACCTACAAGATAAGATTGACATCTAGCAATATGTCATGCCTACCCGGAAGATGAGGAACTTTGGTGGATTTACCAAAATACCCTTCAGTGGTGAGTTACCGGGCAATTCAGTTTTTCGATCTACTTGCACCCTGAATATGACTATAAAAATGGATACTTATCAAATCTAATTTCATATTCATTCCTTGCTTAATCTGATAATGATGATTCATTAATGAACCATTAGAAACTATTTCTAATGTTCATACTTTGATCAAAGATTTCCCGAATCTTCATTTGATTGAAATCATCTGGATGCGCTTCCCTCTTACTAGGGTTGATCGATTCTTTTTTGACCTACTCATAACCTCCATATGCAGTCCACCATACCCAGTATCACCCCATGCATGACTCAGTGTCATGATTGAGTGTGAACCAAAGTTTGGATTCATGCATACAAGGTACCATGGCAGTCTCAGGTCAAAGGACCACATGCACTACTCCCACTATGAGAATTATCTATTGATAAACAGATAAGGTTCCATTAGATGTTCTCAAGCTAGATCCATTCAGTGAACTCATTCTCTATTGAGCACCCACATCCTAGTATTAGTGTCAAACACAAGTGACTGTGAGATCAGTCACCCTCTTCACCAAGCATACATAGGATATGCTGGTCTTATCGGAAACATTGATCCCATACTCAATATCCCATCGACCAGGAATATTCTAGATCAAGGTTTTAAGGCTTTAGGTCTCACTGGTACGATCTCATCATAACCCTAAGAACCATAGCCCTAATCTATGGGGTTCATCATATCTTAATAAATTTAATAAGACATAGCATATGATGAAAATAAAATGCCTTTATTAATTGATAATGTCAATACACTGGTTTGGGATACAAAAGAAAATCCCATCAAAATACAATATTTCGATTGGCCTTTAGGGCATAATCCTTTCAAGGAGTAGAAGGTAGTGCGGTGGTAAGGGGCATGGTATGGCACGGGCAGAGCAGCTGGGGTGGACGACTGTGTGGGGGAGAGGGGTGCGTGGGCGAAGCAGTAGGGGCAGACGACCGTGGGTGGTTCCGGTGGGATTCGCTGGCATTCCCATGAGAAGATTGTCGTCAGGGGGAGGTGGATAGCCATTGGGGATCGCTGATGGTCGGGCCTGGCCGATCCAGGACCAACCACAAAAAAACTGGAAGTTATGGTAATAGTCTTGAGGTTGAAGATGACAGGGATAAGGAGGAATAAGTCAGGGATAAAATAAGGATAAAATGGGAATAGTGGGGATAACTAGAATAGGTGGTATAAGAAAAATAAAAAAAGAAAAAAAATATGGGAAAAAAGAGAACCTGGATGGGTTTTGATGTCCCCATCACACTGATACTACTGCCGCCAGAGGAGATGATGGTACACAGGCTGGAATTGATCACCAGGGTCAGACATAGAGAGAGCCTGATAGTCCTACGACCCCCTGGACCTGCTCCCGGACCTTCTATTACAGCACCATTAGCTTCATAGGCCTTTAAAGCCCAGCATATCAAACTTCTTTCAGAGTTCCTGACGAGCTCCATTAGTTCGATGTTTGGCGAGCTATGCCAGATAGTCAACACTGGTCTACAGGACATCAGGGCATAACTGACATAGTTGATGATGGGGGACAGAGGGTAGGATCGTTGGCGAGCCTAGAAGTCACCAAAATTAGGGTATCATTTTTTTTTGAATTTTTTTTTCTAGGTGCAGTGAAGGAATAGTGGGGATGGAAGACAGGGATTTGAATCTCATGGACTTTGGGACTCACCATAACGAAGAGACCTCTCTCCTCTAAGGAATTACACCCTCCTCGATACTTGGAGGCGCTAGGTTGAATCTCAAAGGTCATGAGGGTTTAAAGAAAATGGAATGGGAAGGGGGATAACTAGGGCCTCACGCCCATGCCCGAAGGCGAAGGCAAGAAGAATCACTCTTCTAAAAAACTCAATTTTTTTTTTCTCCAAAAACTATTTTTTTACAAAGGACTGAGGGTGGTATTTATAGACATGTCCAACCCTCATTTGAATTTGAATACAGGATAAAAAGATAGAGATGATTCAAATTCAAACACAAGATAGGATAAGATAAGCCTATCCATAACTCAATCCTAACCAACCAAATCTTGATTCAAAATTCAAATAAAAGATAAATCCCAAACTAATTTATTAAAATTTGTGCTACTTCGAGATTGGTGCTGCTCTAGGATTAGTGCTGCCTATGATCAGTGTAGCTTCAAGATCAGTGCTACTCTAAGATCCCCATCATTCTCCTGAGGTGGGGAAAACTTGACTCCATCGAGTTAGGCTAGATCTAGGATGCACATGACCTGTAGAATGATTTTTTTAGCTCTGTTATGAGATCTGTGTAATTTAAAGATTGTGCAGCTTTGAAGATCATGCTCTTCGAAATTGGTGTGGTTTTGAATTCCGTGCAATTCGGAAACTCGTGTAGCTTTGAAGATCGTGCCTTTGAAATTGGTGCAGCTTTGAATTCCATGCGACTCTGAAACATGGCCCATTGAATCGAACTGAAATAGGTCCAGGAGAGGATCTGATGAAGAAGACTGTAGAGCTTTGAGATTGGTGCAGGATCCCTTAAGTGAAGTCAGCATCAAAGGGGGGGAATTGCATTCACGTTCATGCAATCCCTCTCTTTCTTCTTCACAGACCGAAAGCAAGGACAGACTTTATCGGTGATTCCGACTTACTGGTGAGGCTCTCCAACGAAGGCGCTAGGTGGAGACTGCGGACGGATGGAATGATGGCCGGTGTGAAGATCTTCACGATCGGTAGGGGGACGGGGGGCCGACAGGTAGTCCTTCGGTGGGGGGTGGGGAAAGAAGATGAACACTCTCAATTTCGAGAGGATGCCTTGGACTTGAGTGCGTGGCTGGCGATGGATGGCTCGTCGGCGAGGAGGAGGTGGTACCGGCAGAGAGGATACGTCACGTGGTGGTAATCGAGCCAGCGCTCTAGGTAGACCTGGTGGAAAAGATGGCCGCAGGTGAGGTGGTTCACCACCAACACCGGATCGAACCAAGCCAGGCAAACCTGATGGTTGACCGCCTCCTGGAGCTGCCGACCGAAGGTTGACCCAAACTCGATGGGCTTGAAGCTGCTCCGGAATCGCTCCTTGAGGGTGGGCTCTGAGGGCCAGTCGGAAGCAGGCACGATAGGGTTTGGCGCCAGCGGGAAGGGGCAGAGGCGAGTACGTGGAGGAGGAGGAGGTAGCGTGCGACAGGGTAGTGGATGGAGAGGGGGAGACGTGGGAGAAAGTGATGCTCGGGAACTCTAGCTGCCTCTGCTTCTGCCCTAAAGAAGCCTCCATTCCTCCACCTCTCTTTTCCTCCAACTTCTATGACGGCTAGGGTTTTTAGAGCGGGGAGGTTGGGAATTTCCAGGGTTAGGGTTCGGAAAGGAAAAGAGGGGGGAAGAAAGGGAAGGAGGGCAGCGTGGGATCTGGTTGAAACAGGGGATTTGTGGGGTTGCGAAGGGAAGGGAGGCCATGGTGGAACTCGGACCACTATTCGTAGGAAGGTAGGCCGAGGTGGAGAACTCGATCGAGGAAGCAGTGATGTCCGGTCAGTGGTGGGCATGGAAGACCGGCAGTGAAAACATAATCAAAGATACGGTGTTGTCCGACGGTGGAATGGGCGGAAGGGATCGGCAATGGGAAAGTGGAGGGACTCATCAAGGCAAGTGAGAAAGAAGGGGATCTGAGGTACCCTAATTTTTCTGGGCTCTGATACCAAAAATTGATGGGGGATAGGGGGTAGGATCGTTGGCGAGCCTAGAAGTCACCAAAATTAGGGTATCATTTTTTTTGGGATTTTTTTTTCTTGGTGTAGCGAAGGAATAGTGGGGATGGAAGACAGGAATTTGAATCTCATGGACTTTGGGACTCACCTTAACGAAGAGACCTCTCACCTCTAAGGCATTACACCCTTCTCACTACTTGGAGGCGCTAGGTTGAATCTTAAAGGTCATGAGGAGTTAAAGAAAATGGAATGGGAATGGGGATAACTAGGGCTTCACGCCCATGCCCGAAGGCAAAGGCATGAAGAATCACTCTTCTAAAAAACTCAATTTGTTTTTCTCCAAAAACTATTTTTTTATAAAG
Organism: Areca catechu; assembly: GCA_021397845.1. Taxonomy (NCBI): domain Eukaryota; kingdom Viridiplantae; phylum Streptophyta; class Magnoliopsida; order Arecales; family Arecaceae; genus Areca; species Areca catechu. Next base: position 118,067,302 of record CM038052.1, read on the forward strand.
GACTGAGGGTGGTATTTATAGACCTGTCCAACCCTCATTTGAATTTGAATACAGGATAAAAAGATAGAGATGATTTAAATTCAAACACAAAATAGGATAAGATAAGCCTATCCATATCTCAATCCTAACCAACCAAATCCTAATTAAAAATTCAAACAAAAGATAAATCCCAAACTAATTTATTATAATCTATGCTACTCTGAGATCGATGCCTCTTTGGGATTAGTGCTGCTCCAGGATCAGTGTGGCTTTGAGATCAGTGCTACTTCGAGATCAATGCTGCTCTGAGATCACCATCAGTTGACCACCAGTGTCGAGGCTATGGAGAGCATGCCACATTTGCAGGAGGACATTCATGGTACTATCAGAGAGCTCCATGCAGACTTTGGCAGATTGAGGGGAGCTATAGATGGTTTTAGGGCACAACAGGCTATTGAGATGCAGGGCATGCAGAGAGGACTGGAAGGTCTCAAGGATGAGCTTCGAGCTATATGGTTGTACTTACACAAGCTTTCATCCACTACTGAGTCTTCTATAGCTCAAACCTCCAGGAAGCCACCTGCACACCGACCTTCACCACCAGCTCAGCCACCACCTTTTAACCTCTAGGGCTATTCGATCTAGATCCTATTTCTTTTATACCACCCACTAAACCTTGTATGCTCTCTGAAGTTAAAGTAGAACCTACTCCATCTAAGGCCAAAACAAAATCTAGGGGTAAACAAAAAGCTAAGACACCTAAGGCCCCTACTAGAACAAGATTTAGAGACCTTAGATTTAAACCTTTAAAGACTAAAACTTGAAATACTGTTGTAGATGTTGGTTCTTCCTCTAGTGAGGAAGAACACTAGTTTGTATCTTTGTGCTTATTTCTTTTTATCTTTAAATGTATTACTTTTTGATGTAATGTACTATCTTTTTGATGTAATGAAATGCCTTCTTTTCTGAATCATTGTGTACATTGTGATGAATCTCTTATTTCTACATCTTATTACTTCCTTCAATGATCTCAATGTTTAACCTAATAAGGGGAGAGAAACTTTACTTAAATTTTAATGAAGAATTTTAACTTGAAAAATTTTATGAGAAGGTGAAATTATCTCAAACAATATTATCAATGTTTTTACCTTATTTAAAAAGATAAAATAATATGCTTTTTGAAAACTTTTTTGATTAATGACAAAAAGGGGGAGTGTTTGATGTGCGTGGAAATGAATTGGCATATTGATGTAAAAATGAATGAATTGGCATAATGAGTATGAAATTTGCTCAAAATAGTTTACTCTGGCACTCATATTGGATCATATCTTGCTCTGGTACTCAAATTTGATCATATATTGACCAATCTTGATTCATTTGAATCTCTTATTGCTAATATAATAGCTCTAATACATTCTTAATACCTTTGATGCTTTTCATAATAACTCTGATATAATCCTGATATTATAGATCTAACATTTGTTTAAAACATCTCTCATATTCTCTGATACATAAGCTCTGATACATTTTGTGCTTTTGCTCTGATACATTCTGTCTTGGTATTTTCCTAAGCTCTGACATCTTTTTTGACTTTAATTCATGATAGGCAAAAGCAGCTTTTGATCTAAATTAACTCTGATACATATTGGATCTAATTGAACAGTCTTGATACTTTGTTGATAAACCTTAATACTTTCAATATATTCATGATACTTATTGATACATATGAATACATCTTAATATTATAGTCATATACAAGTTACTCTGATACATTTATTGAAATCTATAAAGTTTTTCCATGCCCAATGTTTTGTCATCATCAAAAAGGGAGAGATTGTTGACCCCTGGAATGATTTTGATGATAACCAAACATTAGAGCATGCATTTGATTACTGACTATCTTTCAAGTGTTCTCAAAGTTTTTGTAGGTTGATTTCATTGAACAACCATTCTTCCTACAACATTGTAGTATGCTAAGTTAATTTTTGTTAAAACTCTATATAAAGAAGAGCCTCTAAGTAAAATCAATTGTATACTCATTTAAGAGGGCTACTTCTATGTATGTTTATAGTTTAACTGTCTTAAGTTCAGTCTTTGAATGAGTTGGAAAGGTTTTGAGTTGTTTGAAAACCACTGGAAGAAGTTTGGACAAGTTTAACAAGTTTTGGACCTAAGTCACAAGAGTTGACTTTAAGTCTGCCATGGCACCTTGTTTTCTAGCATGCGACATTTGAGCCGACTCTAGTCAGAAGAGCCGACTCGGGTAGAGTTCAACTTTGAAGTTCTGAGAATTCAAGCCGACTCAAGAGGATCTGAGTCGACTCATCCAGAGTGCAGTTTTCTCACAAACATCCGAGCCAACTTGAGTATTGAAGAGTCAACTCATCCAGAGTACTGAAAATCTCAGTTCTAAAGAACCAGCTAGACGAGCCGACTCGATCAGAGTGTTATTTTGACCTACATGAGGATCCGGACCGACTCGAGCTATCGAAGCCGACTCGAGTGACTATTTCAGGTTAATAATGGCTAGTTCTAGAACTCTTATTTTGAATCCAAAATGATCTCCAATGTCTATATTTCGAATCCTAGTGATCTACAATGGCTATAACCATCTGAAATTAGTTAAAGGGCAGATATTTAAGGGATTTGAATCACTTTTGGAGATATACATGAGAAGTTAATGTGAGATTGAAGAGCTTTCATTGAACATTCAAAAGTACACACTAGAGATCATTCAAAGCAAGCACTCAAGACTTCACCAACTATTATCAGTATCTTGAGCCATTTATTGAAGAAGTTAAGAAGCCTTGAAGAGGATTCAAAGTACAATCAAAAGGGCTTCTCAAGTGCTGCAACTGCAACCATCCGACAACTTCGGTTTGTCATATTGTTGCTTTATTCTTTAACTCATCTTTTGAGTTGTTCCAAGTATAGCAAGGGGCTATAACTTGGAGTTTGATAGGTTATTGGTGAGCCTCAAAAACTAAGTGTAGTGGGTTGTTAGTGATCCCGTTCAAAACTAACTTTGTATTGGGCTTTTGGTTAGCTCGGGATAAAACCAAGTTTGGGTTTTAGATTGTGAGCCTGTGAAAACAATCTGGCTGTATTCCAAGGGTGAATATAGTGGAAATCCCAAGTGATATCTTGGGTAGTGGACGTAGGAGAGAGGTAGCTCTGAACCACTATAAAATTTGCTGTGTTTGTGATTGTGTTTCCTGTTCTTACTTGCTTCTGCAGTAGTTAACTAAATTCACAGTACCTACCACATTAAGAACATAACAAGGAGCACATACTTGTAATAATATTTTAAATTTCCAATTCACCCCTTTCTTGGGTAAGCAACCTGGGCAACAAGGAGGAATGCCCAGGCATGAACAACCTACAAGCCATGGTGATCTTGGTGGAAATAGATTGGCGCACTAGGTAGGGGTAAGTTTCAAGATCTTGGCGACCAACAGATTGGCATGCCAGGAAGGGATAAGTTTCAAGATCCTGGAGACCAACAGATTGGCATGCCAGGAATAACGGCAACAATACTCATCCCTAGGGGGCAGACCGAGAGCACAAGAGGGGAAGACGACCTTGTCTTCCCAAATGATGGCCACCTCCCCCAGCACCCTCCGGTGGGAGCCGGCACCATCCATCTCTCCTTAAAATGATGGTCAACGAGTTTGACCCGAGCCCCCTGAAGGTGTAGCACACTCCCATCCATGCGACCAGAGTCTGATGGATAATTCTCTTCCCTTATTACCCTCATAATATGAAGAGCTGTGTGACAGGTTTGTAAGAGAAGCTTCTATCTGGCCATCGATGGCAAGTATTGCAGTCTAATACCTACCACTGAGCTCGCGATCTATGGATGTCAGCCTGGAAGCTCGAGGGGCCCTGCCATCTACCACTAAACTCTCAGCTCAGCTCTTGCCTTGTTCACGGTCCAGAGGTGTCTACAGTGACTCAACGAAGTCCCGCCATCTACCGTGAGGCTCACAGTTTGGCAACTACTATGCTAATAGTCAGAGGATGTCCGCAGAGACTCTAAATGGCCCCCTCCATCTACCGCCTGACTCTTAGTTTAGCTCTTGCCTTGCTTATAGTCTGGAGATATCCGTGGTGACTCAACAAAGTCCTGCCATCTACTGCGAGGCTCACAACTTGGCATCTACTATCCTCACAAACCAAAAATGTTCACAGGCAACCCCGGCGATCCCGTTGTCCATCGCATGGTTCGCAGATCGGCACTTGCTGCACTAACGGCCTTAGATGTCCACAAAGATGCCAGAAGCTCCACCACTTGACTTGCAGCATGGTCAACCAACAAGCTGAGCCCTCTTGATAGGCCTGCATCAAAGCTTTGAGCTCGGAGCAGTCCACCACCTTGTCATGGATGTATGACTCATCTTTTGATTATTGAAACTCACTTTTAGTGCAACTGATGTGGCATGCAAGAATAAATTCTAACTTAAAGGATTAACTAATTGGATGAGCAATGATACCTACCTACATTAGTAATAATTCATATGTAAGAATGCCAAAAATAAATCAAATAAAGGGACAACTTAATGAAATGAAACCTGCTTGCAATGTAACTCAATCCTAATCAAAAGAAGAAGGGACCTAATGATTGAGGAACCATTAAGACCAAGACATATACCTTCATATGAATAGACTTAAAAGGCTCGGATGGGTTTACTAACCAATGATGAGCACTCACTCCGTTGATGAGAGATTAATTTCAGCATTGCATTGAGCCGCAACTAAACTTAAAGATTATCACTACTGGAATGAAAACTCCATCCATAGTTTGTTCCAAGGCAAAGCATACCTCTTCTTTAACTTTGAATTATAGGGGACCCTGTAAAGAAAGACATTAGAGACATGCTAAGGTTGAGGAAAGTTGACAAAAGGGATCAAGAGGAAGAGTAGAGTGTTGGCTCTTTTATGTTGGATGGAAGAGGTCTTGGAGGAGAAGAAGCTAGCATCCTTAGAGGAGGATTAACTCCTTGGTGTGCTTGGAATGTGGAAAGGTTGGCGCCTCTTAAAGAAGCTTGAATGAAGATCCTTGAAAGTTGAAATTGGTGGGTAGATTTGGAATGAAGAAGAAGATGGCTATCTTTGATGAGTTGATGTTGTTGACTTCATTGGAGATGGCAATCTTGAGGACTTGGAGATGGTGGAATTGTGGGCTGATGGGAAGAGGGCTTTGTTTGGTAGACTAATACTTATAGGATAGCTAGGTTGAGCCTCACACTCATTCCCTCACGGAAGACATTTGCATCACACAAATGGGAAGAAAATTGGAACTAATAAACTTTCATTCATTTACTCATAACATGCCATTACAAGGAGCTATGGAGAGGTATTCATAGACCTTCCAAGCTCTATTGAAAATTCAAAATTCATGGAGGATTACATGGAGAAGATGGTGGGGAGTTGGAGAAGATGGAGGAGAGTTACAACCAATCTTGATTCATGGAGAATAATATTGGCCAGCCACTTTAAATTTGAATTTGAATGTAGGTGCCCAAGTGGAGGGGGGGTGTGAGGTGTCCTCCAAGTTGCATGGCAACCACCTAGGCTTGGTGATGTGGCAGTCCAACTTGGACTAGTAGTTGGGAAGTTACTCCAAGGTAGTTGCTTTGCTGATTTTATACCATGTGCTGAGTTATCCTAGATAGCTGAAGTTATTCGAAGTGGCAGAAGAAATGCTGGAGTGTTGAGTTATTCCAAGTAGTAGAATAAGTACTGAATAGCTAAAATGTTGTAGTAGAAAATTATAGTAGAATCTCTCGAGTTGAGTCGGCTCCAGTGCTTGAGTCGAATCTTTGGGTTATGGTTGAGCTGACTCTTGTGGCTTCAAATGACTTGCTTTAATTTATAATTTAATCCATAATGAATTTGACTGAAGGCATTTGTTGGTGTCCACACCAACAACCTCGTCTTCTGTCTGTGTGGGCACTCATCTAGCCAATCCAAGCCCGGAAACTCTCAAAGCCTAGCACTCTAAGCCCAGAAACTTATGATGCCAAGTACTCTAAGCCCGGAAACTCCCAAAGCTTGGCACTCTAAGCTCGGAAACTTACGATGCCCGGCACTCTAAGCCTGGAAACTCCAGAAGCCCAGCACTCTAAGCCTGAAAACTTATGAAGCCTGGCACTCTAAGCTCGGAAACTATCGAAGCCCGACACTCTAAGCTCAGAAACTCCCGAAGCTCAGCACTCTAAGCCCAGAAACTCCCGAAGCATGGTGTTCAGGACTAGAAGTTCAACCAGCCTCCTGACTTCGGCTGCCTTGCTCACAGTCCGGACATGTTCGCTGGGAGGCTTCAGAAGTCCTGGTCATCTGCCGCTTGACTCATAGCTTGGTGCATCAGGGCCCTTGGCCTCCTCCACCAAGCCTCCCGGCCTCCTTCATCAGGCCTCCCGGCCTCCTCCATCAGGCATCTTAGCCCCCTTCATCAAGCCTCCTGGCTTCGGTCGCCTTGTTCATAATCCAGAGATGTCCACCAAGAGATCCAGAAGTCCGGACCATCTACCACCTGACTCATAGCATGGTGCAACAGGACCCAGGCCTCCTCCATCAGGCCTCCCAGCCTCCTTCACCTAGCCTCCTGGCCTCCTCCATCAGGCCTCTCGGACCCTTTCATCAAGCCTCTCGGCTTCGACCGCCTTGCTCACAGTCCGGAGATGTCCCCGGGAGACTCAAGAAGTCCCAGCCATCTACCACCTGACTCATAGATTGGCATATCAAGCCCCTCGACCTCCTCCATCAGGCCTCTCAACCCCCTTCATCAAGCCTCCTGGCTTCGACCGCCTTGCTCATAGTCCGAAGATGTCCACTGGGAGACTCTAGAAGTCCTCGCCATTTACCGCCTGACTCACAGCTTGGCGCATCAAGCCCCTCACCCTCCTCCATCAGGCCCCTCGGCCTCCTCCAACAGGCCTCCCAACCTCCTCCATCAGGCCTCTCGGCCCCCTTCATCAAGCCTCTCGGCTTTGACCGCCTTGCTCACAGTCTAGAGATGTCCATCGGGAGATTCTAGAAGTTCTAGCCATCTACCGCCTGACTCATAGCTTGGCATATCAGGCCCCTCGGGCTCCTCCATCAGGCCCCTCAGCCTCCTCCATCAGGCCCCTCGGCCTCCTTCATCAGGCCTCTTGGCCTCCTCCAATAAGCCTCCTCTATTAGGCTTCCCGGCCTCCAACATCAGGCCTCCCGGCCTCCTCCGTTAGGCCACCCGGCCTCCTCCGTTAGGCCTCCCGGCCTCCTCCGTTAGGCCTCCCGGCCTCCTCTATTAGGCCTCTTGGCTCTAGTCGTTAGGCTCGATCGTAGTCCAGGGATGGAAATCGGAGGAGTCCGAGGTCTCACTGGGTTGGTCAAGCTGAGAGACCCCAAAAGCATTAGAAGCCAAAGGCCTTCACTTGGGCTCTAAGGCTCTAGCATCATCCTGTAGGAGCCGAAAGTCCAGAACATACTCAAGATGGCCTCGGAAGTACACCTTCCAATTCTAAAGAAGAGGAATAGAAGATAGAGATGCATCGGATAATAGAAAAAGATGCCTTCATTAATCAAAAGTCTCTTACATTAAGGGAGATCCTTAACAGGCTGGGGAAGTCTCTCAAAAACCAATTATAAGCACAAGGGGAAGGAAGCTTAGTCAGCTCCGGCCCTGGTCCAGATCTTAACCTCCGTGATTGGTGCATAAGGCACTAGCAGGATAGGCCGAGCCCATAGGGGCCCTTCCTCAGGTGTTCGTCGGACCTCTAGGGTTCGGCAATGGGTCTACCACCTCCCCCTTGGATTTCACCGACCTTGTGATTCCATGGGCAACTGCAGCTACCCCTCATTATGCCACCTTTAATGGCATTTGTTGCCCAGGTGGCTTCCCAAGAGGGTGGTGAATTGAAAAATAAAACTTTCTTGCAAATATGTGCACATTGAAAATCTTTTAGTATTGTTGTTGTGATAGATTATGCAACGGAAGTAATTAAATCAACGAAAACAAAGAAGTCAATCAAACACAATCACAAATACAAAGAAATTAGAGTGGTTTAGAGCAATCCGCTCCTACATCCACTACCCAAGCACCACTTGGGATTTTCATTATATCCCCCACCAGAATATAGTCAGATTATTTTAACAGTCTCACAATCCAAACCTCAACACTTTGGTTTTTAAACTGGGCTCATTAAAGAAACCCAACACTTGGTTTTAATATAGGCTAACCAAGAACCTAACTTCCTTTATTTTTTAGTATCAGGCTCACCAAAGAAATCCAAGATTAGGTTTTAATAAGCTCACCTAAAAACCTTTCAACACTCACAAGACACAGCCCCTTGCTACTCTTATAGAGAAAACAAGATATATCAAATAAAAATAGCAACTTTACAACAAACCCAATTTGTTTGGTAGTTGCCGATGAAGTTCAAATTGAAACCTTGCTTTAGATGCTCTTGAATACTCTTAAAGCTGCTTCTTGACTTCCTCAAAAGTTGAATTCAATGAATGAAGATGAGTTGGAGAAGCTTTGAATCCTTTCTTGAATGCTCACTTGAAGTTGGTTGGTGAAAGACTTGAAATTCAATTTAATGCTTTTTAACTTTCAATGAATAATCAATTAATCATTGCTTAATCCATCATAAATACTCCCTTTTATAGTTTTCAAGAAAAACTAGTCATTGTAGGGCCTAGGGAACCAAAATATAGCCATTTAAGGGCCATTAAAATTTAAAAAATTGATTCAGCAACTAGCCATTGAAAAGCCAGAACCCGTCACTCGAGTTGGCTCGAGAACCATGAATCGGCTTGAAGTCACAGCTAGACCAAAAACAAACTCTAGACAATTCGGCACTTTTGGGTTGGTCGGCTCATGGCTCTGAGTTTCTGAACCTTGTGATTTACAACTTTTGGGCTAGTCGGCTCATTATACTCGAGTCCGCTCGAACTTCTAAAAATTTGAGACTCTACATGCCATGCCAGAACATGAGTCGACTTTTGGTCCATGAGTCGGCTTGAGTTCTATGAGTCAGCTTAAGCAAAACTTCTTTAAGGCAATTTTCCAATAAGAGCAAGTCTTTCAAACACTTCAAAAAACTTATCACAAATGTCTAACCTGTTTATACTCACTTTTTACTAATTTTTAGCCATTTTTACAAGATTACAAGGATAAAAATTAGGGCTTTACAACTTGAGATGTACATACGTTCATACAATACTGGAATGCACTTCAACTGAATAGAAAACCAAATGATACAATGATAAATACTTCCTATAAAATCTTGTTGAGTAATTGAAAGAATTAGTAATACATACATGCTCCATTGTTATGTAATCATCAAAATCATTCCATTGGTCAACAATCTCCCTCTTTTTGATGATGACAAAACACTAGGCATGAAAAACTTTAGAACACTTTATAATTACATGTAATGATATACTATGTATCGATATTCACATGTATTACTATGTATCGATATTCACATGTATCAGTGCGTATTCAAGGTAGTATGTATCAGAACAAGTGAAGTATCAAGATGTTGAAATAAATTACTATCAAAACAATGTATCAACTATTAAGAATATGTATCAGGGAAATAAGGTTACTATACTAGTCATGCACTAAGGCTGTAAACAAGTATCAGATTATATACTAATCACTAATATATTAATTTCCAACTTTATTCCGGAGAACTTTTCATTTTATATTTTGAAGAAATTTCAATAATTTCTCCCCCTTTCTCATATAATACAAATTTCAATATTTTCTCCCCCTTTCTCATATAATAGGGTAATTTATGCTTAATATGCAATATACTTCTAGTTTTTTATCATACTTTTCTATTCATTTTCATGCACTTCTCCCCCTTTTTGTCAACAACAAAATATATACATTTTAGTGATAACATTCATTCACAATCATTCATACATATGTATCAATCAAAACACAAAATTTTCAAAACATATATATATATATATGTAAAGTCAGTACAGGATGTGATAAGTACAAAAGTGCTAAGCACTACAAAAGTGTATCACATACATGAGAAAATGCAGGAAAAAAAAGACCTAATGTTCAAAAAGAAGCACTAGACTCATCTTCATGGGAAGAAGAGCCAACTTCTATAATGCCAGGTTGAGATTTAAATTTAGGAAACCTAGGCCTAAGGTCACTAAGTCTAGTCTTAATGAGAGCAGTAGGTTTAGGAACTTTAGGTTTTGGCCTGAAAGGAGTTTCTGAAGAGATCCGGATGGGAGTGGGCTGCACAGAAGGACTAGACAAGGCTAAAGTGCTAGTGCTCGAAAGAATCGGAGTTACTGGAGTGTTTGATACACCAGTGCTCTGTCCCTCAGTGATCTGTGCACCAGTACCATCCCCAATTATAGGAGTATCTACAATAGGTGTGACCGTAGAAGGCTCAGTCTCTCCCTGTCCAATGTCAGCATTATCATCTAGTCCTACTGGTGGTGGAGGTGTGGTGGGGACACTAGGATCCAACACAGATCACTAGATCCCATATGGTTTACTGATTAGAATTTTAGTATCTTAGTCATGTGTCACAATTTTGTAAGCAAGTAAGATTGAGTCCTGTAATAAGTTGAGACTAGTTGATTGTGTCTTAACCTTAGTCTAGTATTGAGTCTTGTATTTCAGAATGTGTCCAGTATTTGTCCAGTTCATGTACGAGAGAGGAAGATACCCTATTTTGGAATCCCACCAGTCCTCATCCAGGAGTCAGAGGTCACTACATTAGTTTATTGAATTTTGTGACACCCTAGGGTCCAAGATGCCTTCCGAATGCCCAGATTCTCCCTAGATGCCATTGCAGATTCCAGATTCCTTCCAGATGACAGATTCCTTCCAGATGCCTTGGAATATTCTCAACTTAGGGTGCCCCTTAATTCTAGGGATATACCAGCATCTTAGTCCAAGAAATTCCAAGCCCAAGAGCAAGGCCCATGCACCCCAGAACCAAGATTCCAAGAATATACCAAATGAGAGGTGCCCCAGCTACCAGGGCCCAAAGCCCAAGCACCAAACCCAAGGAGGCCGACCCCTTGTTGCCCTTTGGAGCCCACATGCCCAAGCTAAGTCCAAGAGGCATCCTAGCCCAATCCAAGTGGCTTTGATCGATCTAAGGAAGGAGGAAGAATCCAAGTGGAAGAAGGAAAACAAGTTTTTCTTTCATTCGACTATGTACTCCGAGTTCTAGGTTAATATTGTAGTCCTTCTCCCACTCAAAGCTTGTAAACCTATCATAACTAGGAGAGGGCTGAAGTCATAACAAAGAGAGGGCATGGTTCCACCCCTCCTCCTCTTGAATTGAATCAACTCTTATGAAATAAAACTCTATTATTTTGGTGTTTAGCTTCTTGTGTTCTGGTTTTTAGTTTTTTGGTTGTGGTTCTTTGTTCTCTTGCTTGGCTGACCACCCTTCCTTGGAATTCTCCATGCCCTAGCAGCAAATCAAGCCTCCAAGTAGTAGCCACGTTCAAGAAGAGAAGCCTTGATGATGCCCCAGATCAAGAGCTCCTTCTTCCTTGCTGCCAGCCCTAACCCTAATTCCCCTTGTTCTTTCTTTCATATTTTGTTTCTTTTCATTGATCACATACTTCGTGCCTAACCTTGATGCTTGCAGGATCCCTGAGGTGTTTCTCCTCCTCGGAGGAGGCTTTCCTTGCCTTCAGACTAGGTCCAGATTGCCTTCAGATTTGGGAACCAAAGGCTTGTTCTTCCAGGCGCCATCCAGAGTGTTGAGGGATCTCTTCTTCAAAGGAACTGCAATCGCTGCCTGGTAAAAGCCTTCCCCCTCCTGAGTTCTGATCTGGTGACATGTACACTATCCTAAGCTGGGAGTTCATCAATTCTCGGGTCCTGGCTTTATTATTCTGCCAGGGTTATTTTGCGGGTATGATAGTTTCTTTCATTACTAGTCTTCCTACTGATCTTTACTTATTTTTTGGGTCTTTAGCCACTGAATTAAAACTCTTAAAAATCATTAAAAAATTTGTTTTTTATTTGTCATCAGTCCTAGGATCATCCCCCATTACGGTGCTGATGGGCCAGCTACACTGATCTTTTGAAGAACTATCAAGATCTGTTGAAAACCATCCCTCATCTCGGTCCGTAGAGCAACTATCTTGGCATTAGTCTCTGCTCTACCTCACTGCAAAGTAGAGAGCTCATCCAAGATAACTTGCAATCTCTGATCATCTCTTGAACCACCAGTATCAGACTCTCTCACAGGTGATTGAGGTAGAGTGGGTGCTGGCTCAGAGAGTCTAGCCTCATCAATAAGTCGCTCTGCCTCAATGCCCTATGGTTGACCAGCCTGGTCATCCTCATCGGACTCCTCATCAGAAAGTGTAGCTCTTACCCGGAGGTCTTCCGAATCCAATGTCCATTAATCTTAAGAAACCCCATTCTGTTAAAAGATTTCATATTGTACCTGTCAGTGTATAATAGGGGCTTACTGTCCTCCTCTGATAGATCAACCTCAATATCCTGGAAAAGAAGGGTAAACACCATATCATAGGGAAGGTAGGCTCGTGCCCTGCGAGCTGCTTCCCTCATCTGAGAGATCATAATGTATGGCAAGTTGAGGGCCTTCCCCTTAATCAGACATCTCATAAACATCTAATCTTTTTCACTTACCCAGTCGAATCTTCCTGTTCTCGGTAAGAACACTAGGCTAATGATATTATGAGTTAGCCTCATCTCCAAGGACAATTGGTTTGCTCTGACATGAACAATCCCATATACATCACTCCTCTCTAAAACTTTTCTCAATGTCTGCTTTTCCTTCAACACCAAATAACAATCTCCTTCTTTGGGAACTTGAAGAACACTGCTCAATTTATGTTTATTCACCACAATGCTTTTACCTTTAACAGTGGATTCCAAATGAAAGGTGCCCAAGGATAGGTTCTCAAAAAACTATCTCACTAGGGTTGGATATATGTGCAAATCAAACATACAAAATGATTTCCAACCCTGAGCATTAAGCCAATCTCCTATCCTTAGGATTTCATGCTTTAGAAAGTTGAAATCCACAAATCTTTTGGATTTTACCTATCTATTTCCCATAAGGATGATCTGCCTGGAGGCTTCCGGAGCTTCAGGTTACTGCTCTTCATGCTGCTCTTTCGTGGAATGTGAAGTTGAAGCATCCAACCTTCCTTTGTCCTTCATTCTTCTAAAACCGATCGAACAAGCCTCTTCGATTTCTTTGCAACAACCTTCCTACGACCCATCTTGCTCGGATTGAAGATTAGGAAGGGTTCTAGAGGTTTTTTTAAGGCTTAGGAGAGGGAACTGTTAGAGTTCAATAGTAGAAGTGAAAAGAAAATAGGTTTGAAAGATTACGGAACCCTATTTAAAAAAGCTTCAACCCATCCTTCGAGTCGGCTGAACAGGATAGGGGATTGCTCGAGTCGGCTCGAGCAAAAACATAGGATAAAGCTTGAATGGTCAAACTAATAGTTTCTATGGGTAAATCAATACTAGATCAAGCGGTCAAAAGCTCTAAATTGACTTTTGAAAACTCTAGATAATTTTTCCTATTTTTTGAAAAATTAGGTCAACAGTTTTAATAAGGGTCACATAGACCTAACTCATCTCTAATCTTTTCAAATATATCTTGGCTAAGAGGTTTGGTGAAAATATCAGCTAATTAGTTCTCAGTTGGTACAAATTCTAATTCTATGACATAATTTAGGACATGGTCTCTAATGAAATGATGTATAATTTCTATATGCTTTGTTCTAGAATGCTGAATTATATTTTTGATAAATTAATAGCACTTGTGTTATCATGTTTGATAGGAATCTTAGACTGGATAATACCATAATCTTCTAGCTGTTGCTTGATCCACAACACTTGTGCATAATAGCTCCCTGCAGCCACATACTCTACCTCAGCAGTAGACAGTGCTACAGAGTTCTGTTTACGGTAGTGCCATGAAATCAAGTCAACATCTAGAAATTGGCATGTGCCACTGGTGCTCTTTCTTTCAATCTTACAGCCACCATAATCAGCATCAGAATAACTAATTAACTTTAAAGATGAATGCTTGGAATACCATAATCTTATATTACATATGCCTTTAAGATATTTGAAAATTCTTTTGACAGCAATAATGAGTGATTCTTTTAGATTTAATTGAAAACGTGCACACATACAAGCACTAAATAGAATATCAGCTCTACTGGCAGTTAAATAAAGTAGAGATCTTTGATCATACCTCTATACAACTTTTGATCATCACTTGTGCCATTTTCATCTTTATCTAATCTGCATGCAGGACTCATGGGTGTTCCAACTTCTTTGCTTGATTCCATGCCAAACTTTTTGATAATTTATTTAATATATTTGACTTGGTTGATTAGAATCCCTTCCTTCGATTGTTTGATTTGAAGCCCGAAGAAGTAGTTCAGCTCACCCATTAGACTTATTTCAAATTCACCCTACATTAACTTAGGAAAATCTTGACACAAGGATTCATCAATTGATCCAAATATTATATCATCAACATAAATTTGAACAACCAAAATATCATTATTTTTCTTTTGAATAATCAAGGTAGTATCAACACTACCTCTTACAAAATTTGGTGGGGACACTAACATCAGACATAGATCACTGGATCCCATATGGTTTACTGATTAGGGTTTTAGAACCTTTGTCATGTGTCGTAATTTTGTAAGTAAGATTAAGATTGAATCCTATAATAAGTTGAGACTAGTAGATTATGTCTCAACCCCAGTCCTGTATTTCAGTATAAGTCCAATTTTTGTACAAGAGAAAAGGTTACCCTATTTTGGAGTTCCACCAGGCCTCATCCAGGAGTCAGAGGCCACTACATCAGCTTATTGAATTTTTTGTGACACCCTAGGATCCAAGATGCCTCTCTATATGCCCTGATTCCTTCTAGATGCTCTCTAGATGCCCAGACTCTCTCCAGATGCTAGAGTATATTCCCAAACCAGGACAATCATTAATCTAGAGGTCGATCTATGCCCAGCCCAGGAGAAATCAAGCTTAAGTGCTAGGCCCAAGCCATTAAGAATCAAGATTCCAGTTTGATGCCTGGAATATACTAGCCCAGGCACCCCAGCTACCAAGAGGCCCAAAGCCCATGCGCCCCAAGCCCTTGGCTGGCCCATTGCTGCCCCTTGAAGCCCACATGCCAACCCTAGGCATCCTTGGAGTGTTGACCAAGTCCAAACATGGTGGAAGAGTTCAAATGAAAGGAGTTTGAGTTTTTATTTCATTCAACTTGTATACTCATAGTTCAAGGTTTATTTTGTAGTCTTTCACCCACTTAAATTGTGTAAACCTATTCTAACGAGGAGAAGACTTGTAATCCCTTTAGAAGAAGGCATGGAAGCTCTATATATACCCCACAGCTCTTCCTCTTGTAATCATCTTTTACCATATGAATTAAACTTTGCTGAAATTTTTTCTTGAGTATTGTTCTTGTGTTGGAGTTTTGTGTTTTGTGGATTGTTCTTCTTTTGCTTGGCCGAACCCCTGCTGCCCTAGCATCCTTCTGTGTCCCAGAAGATCAGCCATGCCCAAGAGAAGAGTTCCCTTGCTGCCGTCCAAGTGAAGAAACCCTTCTTCTCTAGGCCGTCAGCTTCTAACCCTAATCCTACTTCAACCCAAACCCTAGTTTCTTTCCCTTTTATTATTTGCTATTTTGATTGACCTCTGATGCTTGCAGGATCCTCGAGGTATTTCCCCTCCCCAGAGGAGGCTTTCCTTGCCTCCAGGACTATCCAAATCAGCCATCTGATCCAAGGGAACTGAAGCTTCATCATCCAGGCTCCAATCAAAGTGTGTGATCTCTTCATCTATTGAATCTACAATCTCTGACTGGTAATATCCTTCCCAACTCTTGATTTCTATTTTGTTGAAGATTAGCTATCCTAAGTTGAGAATTTCTCAATTCTCGGGTCCTGGTTTTTTATTATTTTGTATGAGTATGCCTGCGATCATGATGATTCTTTACATTGCTGAATATCCTGCTAGTCTTTACTTAACTTTGGAAATTTAGCCTGCAAAAAAAAATTATAAAAAAATTATAAAAAAATTATTTACTAGTTTTTTATTGAATATTTAGCATTCTTAGAGTCATCCCACATTATTTTGAAATTATATCAGGTTTAGGATAGCATTTATCTGTATTAGGATCACAGACCCTAATTTCTGCATCCTGCTAGCTACATTAGGTGTCTGCTTTTCATCTGATTTTGACCATATAGGAATTTTATTTTTTCTATGAAATTTTCATGTCATGTCTTCTATTTTGTCTTTATAATTGTCATAATTTTTAATTAATTTTATAGAAACCCTAATTCACTAAAATTTGGCATATTAGAGACCCTAACTAAAATCTTGATATTTCTGCATCAGTTTGAAAACCCTAGGATTTGCATTATCATCTTATTTTTGTTTTGCATAAAATTTAGTAGAGTTCATAATCACCATCCATCCTCTATTATAAAATTTTTTAGATTTTTTTCTGCATTGGTAACTATATCAAAACCTGCATCATCTAAAATCCTAATTTTCTAAATTCTGCTATTTCTGCATTTTGACTCAACCAAACCTAACCAACTTCCACACACCCCAATCCCAAGCCCAATTTGTTGCTAACCTAATCAACCTAAACTTAACTTGCCACCTCATAAAATACACATAAAATATTTTTATTTTCTGATTGTTTTAGACTGCATTAGGACCATCGATTGCCATCATCTCTTTAACCTAATCTTAAGGGCAATTGCTATCTAACATCAGGGCAGGATTGATCCTCTATCCTGGGCCCAAAACAACCATCATCATTCTGACCAAAGCCTAATTAAAATTAATTAGACCTAATTCACCTTTGAGTTTTAGGTGACACTAATAGGTCAGGTCTGAATTGTGTGGCCAACTAGTGCAATTAATCCTATGGCTATTACTGAAATATGGTGTCTAAGGCCGAGGGTCTAGAGTTAAACAACCTAAGTGGTGTTGTGGTTTTTAATTGGGTCCCTGCAAAAGTAGGGGGGGCCTCCTGCACTCCCACCCTCTATGTGGCCAGAGAAAGGATTAGCTGCTGGGTTAAGTGTATGTTGAGTTGACCCATTCAATTTTGGCTCTAGGTCTAGGAAACCCTAGAATTACTGATCCTTTGCATGCTTGACCACACCATCTCATTCTGACTGATTGTTTAATTGCATGACCAATAGACTAGGAACCCAAATATCAAAAATCTAAACCCTAACCCAGCTCAGCCATGGAATGCAATTTTGAGACCCTCATGAAAGCCATGACTGACTAGTTTGCCCAAATGAATTACAAGCTTGACCAAACTAATACCCAATTAAACCAGACCAATACCTAGCTGAACCAATCAACCACCCAAATCCAAACACAACTTGCCCAATTAATCACCAAGATTAACTAGATGACCCAATCCAATAACCAAACAATCCATAGGATTGATCCATTAGATGACCAAATAGGAACCCTAGACAAGGCCTATAGAGCTTAACCCTTGCCCTGTAATCCCCAGGAATCCATAGTCCCTAGATATGAACCCAGTAATAACCCAGTATCCCTCAGTCTACCTGAACCCTATTAGATTAATACCCCTAGATTTGAGCCTAGTATTAGTCAATTTTCCCTTAGTCAACCCCCTCTTACCATCTTATTGGTTCACTAGGAAGACTTTGAAGAGGAGAAATATAAGGTTGACCCAAGCTTAGTGAACGAGTATGAGGAAGAAGAGGAGTTTCCCATAGAAGACATAGAGTTAGATGACCCTGATCACACCCAAGCTATAATGGAAGACCAGCTAGAGGAAGAGAACCTAAATACTACTATCAAAACCTTACCTGAGGAGCCACTAAAAGAAAGCCCAACTATAGAGCCCGATCCTTTGGTTTTTGAGCCAGAAGAATTTATTAAGGACTTGATCTCCTTAAATCAGTAGCCTCAGGATGAAATCACTCCATTGACTCCAATTGATCTCTTCCCTAAAATTAATGACCCATTCTTTCATAATGCAGATCCTGTAGGACTACCTCAAACCCATAAGGTCAATCTCATTAGTCTAGGACTCATCCCTGAAGCACCTTCCTGTATTTTATGCTTTTTGATTAACCCTGAGCCATCTTTTTATTTCTCACCCTACTAGACTAACCCTGAATCTACATCTTATTTTCTACCCTTTCCTGAAACTTCTTCTATTTCTTTCACTATTAGGTTGCATTTTATAGGAGTTTGCATGTTACATTCATTCATTGAGCATGTCATGTTTGCATTTTACTTCTGGAAAACCCTATGGCACCTAGTAGGAGTCCATAGTAAATTTTATATGCATGCCATGCTAGGGTCAAACCTAGAGGATCTATAGTGTGTTAGGATTTTGACCTAACGAGTCCAATAAATTTTCTTTGATAGGAATGTCTAGTCGAGTCTATTAGGTGTTAGTTTTGAATCCAATAAAATTCACAATCCTAACACATTTGTCTGTACCTGCACTAGCCTCTGCACAGCATATGCATCTGGAAATTAGTCAAATGCTGAACAAAAGTAATGAATTAAATAAAAACTTGGCTAATTCCCAAAAGTGAGATAAAAAATTTTTTGCAGAGAATTATGTGATTATGAAGGAATTTCATGCTCACAAAGCTGGCCCATCCAAAATAATGAAGAGTAATGGACCCAATGTCTATGTGCTTGAGATATAATCTGATTTAGGTATTAGCTCCACCTTCATCATCTCAGATCTTGTAGAGTCTAGGGAGCTAGCAGTGATACCTAGCGAGCCCCTTGAGCCACTCCCTTTCTTTATGAGTGAACCCACCCTTGAGCGACCACATACAATTTGGCCTTTTGATGAGGAAAAGATTGAGAGAATCCTAGATGTTCAAGCCATCAGTATCTGGGATGGAGACTGTCTGAGGTACTTGGTCGGTGGAAAGGTTGGCCAGAATCTAAGAACATATGGAATGCTAGCACGGATCTGTAGCACCTCAACCCAGAACCTCCATGAGCAGCCAAATTGATCCTTACTCGACGGGGTCGAGTTCCTCCCGCCCTGGGAGAATTGGTGGGGACACAAAGATCTGACACAGATCACTGAATCCCATATGGTTTACTGATTAGAGTTTTAGAACCTTGGTCATGTATCATAATTTTGTAAGTAAGATTAAGATTGAATCCTATAATATGTTGAGACTAGTTGATGTGTCTCAACCCTAGTCTAGTTTCGAGTCCTGTATTTTAGTATAAGTCTAGTATGGGTCCAATTTTTGTACAAAAGAGGAGGTTATCCTATTTTGGAGTTCTATCAGGCCTCATCCATGAGTCAGAGGCCACTACATCAGCTTATTGGATTTTGTGTGACATCCTAGAATCCAAGATTCTCTCCAGATGCCCTGATTCCTTCTAGATGCACTCCAGATGCCCAGATTCTCTCCAGATGCCAAAGTATATTCCCAGACGAGGGCATATCATGAATCCAAAGATCTATCTATGCTCAGCCTAGGAGAAATCAAGCTTAAGTGCTAGGCCCAAGCCTTTAAGAAGCAAGATTCCATTTTGATGCCTGGAATATATCAGCCCAAGCACACCAGCTTCCAAGAGGCCCAAAGCCCATGCACCCCAAGCCCTTGGCCGGCCCATTGCTGCCCATTGAAGCCCACAACCCAACCCTAGGTATCCTTGGAGTGTTGACCAAGTCCAAACATGGTGGAAGAGTTCAAATAAAAGGTGTTTGAGTTTTTATTTAATTCAACTTGTATACTCCTAGTTCTAGGTTTTTTTTGTTGTCTTTCTCCCACTTAAATTTTGTAAACCTATTCTAACTAGGAGAAGACTTGTAATCCCCTTAGGAGAGGGCATGGGAGCTCTATAAATACCCCACCCATCTTCCTCTTGTAATCATCTTATATCATATGAATTAAACTTTATTGAAATTGTCTTGAGTATTGTTCTTGTGATGGAGTTTTGTGTTTTGTGGATTATTCTTCTTGTGCATGGCCGAACCCCTACTTTCTAGCATCCTTCTACATCCTAGAAGATTAGCCATGCCCAAGAGAAGAGTGCCCTTGCTGCCGTCCAAGTGAAGGAACCCCTTTTTCTCCAGTCCGCCAGCTTCTAACCCAAATCCTACTTCAACCCAAACCCTAGTTTCTTTCCCTTTTATAATTTGCTATTTTGATCGACCTCTGATGTTTGCAGGATCCCCGAGATGTTTCCCCTCCTTAGAGGAGGCTTTTCTTGCCTCCAGGACTACCCAAATCAGCCATCTAATCCAAGGAAACTGAAGCTTCATCATCCAGGCTCCAATCAGAGTGTGTGTGATCTCTTCATCTATTGAATGTACAATCTCTGACTAGTAATAACCTTCCCAACTCTTGATTTCTATTTTGTTGAAGATTAGTTATCCTAATCCAAGAATTTCTTAATTCTCGGGTCTTGGTTTTTTATTATTTTGCATGAGTATGCCTGCGATCATGATGATTTTTTGCATTGCTAAATATCCTGCTAGTCTTTACTTAGCTTTGGGAATTTAGCTTACAAACAAAAATTATAAAAAAAATCATTTTACTGATTTTTCTTACATATTTAGTAATCTTAGAGTCATCCCGCATCAAAATCATTTCAAAGAAAAAATTTGCTTAATTTGTCATACCAGGCTCTAGGTGCCTGTTTAAGACCATATAAAGCTTTATTTAACTTAGAAACATGATTTGGAAAAGCGTGATTGATAAAACCAGGTGGTTGTTCTACAAAAACTTTTTTGGATAGAAAACCACTTAGAAAGGCACTCTTTACATCCATTTGAAATAATTTAAAGTTCATGAAACATGCATAAGCCAAGAGTAATCTAATAGCTTTTAACCTAGCAACTGGTGCATAGGTCTCATCAAAATCTATTCCTTCTTCTTGATTATAACCTTGAGCTACCAGTCTAGCCTTATTCCTAATTATATTACCTTGTTCATCTAGCTTGTTTCTATATACCTATCTAGTACCTATAACAGGGTAGTCAACTGGTCTCTTTACAAGTGTCCAAACATTGTTTCTCCTAAATTGGTTTTACTCATCATGCATAGCTAACATCCAATTATGGTCGGTTTCAGCTTCCTCTATGGTATGTGGTTCTACTGAGATACAAAAGCAATCAGATCATGTGCATCCCTATGTGAAGCTCTAGTTCTAACACCTTGTGATGGATCTCCTATAATGAGTTCTTTGGGATGTGAATGAACATACCTCCATTCTTTAGGTATATCTTCATGATTCTTACTTACCATATTTTCTTGTGGTTCACTTGTTTGCTTATCTTTAATAGTCATGTCCTTTAATTTATGTTCAAGTGTACCTGTATCATCATCAGCATAATCTTTTTTTCTAGAAGATGTCATGTCAATTTCATTGAAAATAACATAAAATGATTCTTCTACAGTTAAAGTTCTTTTATTGAAATATCGATAGGCTTTACCATTTGTAGAGTAACCAAGGAAGATAGCCTTATCTGATTTAGCATCAAACTTACCAAAATTATCTTTACCATTATTAAGTACAAAACATTTGCAACCAAAAACATAAAAATAATCAATGTTAGGCTTCCTATTGTTCCACAGTTCATAGGGGGTATTTCTTATAATAGGTCTGATTAAAACTCTGTTTAAAATATAATAAATGATATTTATAGCTTCTGTTCAACAGTATCTTGGAAGATTGCCTTCGTAAAGCATTGTTCTAAACATTTCTTTCAAGGTTTTATTCTTTCTCTCTACAACACCATTTTGCCGTGATATTCTAGGAGCGGAGAAGTTGTGATCAATATCATGTTTTGTGCAAAAATGATCAAAATATTGATTTTCGAATTCCGTACCATGATCACTATGATTAGAAATAATAGAAAGATTTCTTAAGTTTGAAACTCTTTTGTAAAACTTTTTGAATGCTTTAAAAGTTTCATCTTTACTTGCAATAAATAAAACCCAAGTGTATCTCGAAAAATCATCAACAATCACAAGACCATACTTTATACCACCTAGGCTTGTTGTCTTAGTGGGTCCGAATAGATCCATGTGAAGTAGCTCTAAATGTCTAGTAGTAGAAACAATATTCTTGGATTTAAAACTTCCCCTCACTTGTTTTCCTAATTGGCATGCATCATGAAAGGATTATGCCCTATAAGCCAATATCTGTATCTCCCAGACCATTGTAAATTGACAAATTAATAAAGGCAATAATTTTTTCATCATTCGCTGTGTCATTATATGATGAACCCCATAGATTAGGGCTATGGTTGTAGGGCTATGATGAGATCATACCAGTGAGATCTAAGGCCTTAAAACCCTAATCTAGAATATTCCTAGTCATAGGAACCCTGAGTTGGGGATCAGGGTTTCCGGTAAGACTGGCACATCCTATGTATGCTGAAAAGGGTGACTGCTCTCACTGTCATTTGTGTAGGACACTAATACAAGGATGTGGGTGCTCATTAGTGAATGAGTTCACTGAATAGATCCAGTTTGAGAACATCTAATGGAGCCTTAGCTGCATGTCAATGGATGTTTCACATAGTGGGAGTTGTACAAGTAGTCCTATGACCTGAGACTGCCATAATACCTTATGTACATGAACCCATGCTTTGGTTCAATCTCAATCATGACACTGGGTCATGCACGAGGTTGATGCTGGGTATGGTGAATTGTATATGAAGGTATTGAGTAGGTCAACAAGGAATTGATCACTCCTAGTAGGAGGAGATTGCATCCAGCCAAATTAGGTCAGATGATGATTCAGGAAATCTTTGATCAAAGTACAGATATTAGAAATGATTTCTAATATCGAATTAATTGAATCATTAGTGTATGACTGAGCTGGGAATGAGTATAAACTGGATTTGACATGATTCCATATCCATAGTTATATTCGGGATGCAAGATGATTGAAGGATCGAATTATACGGGAACTTTCCACTGAAGGGTAGTTTTGGAATTACACCAGAATTTCCATATCTTCCGGGTAGACATGACACGTTGCTAGACGTCAATCTTGTCTTGTGGGTTGATCAAATTAAATGGTTTAATTGGATCACTAATTAGGAGGAGTCCTAATTGACTGACTCGAGTTAGCTCGATTTGACCTAAATCGATTAGAATGAGTTCTGATCAGATTAGGTCAACTTGCACTCGGACCCACTGCTGGCTAAGTATGGAACCCAATGGGTCACACACTTAGGACAGATAATCAAGGATTTAATTTGGAATTAAATCTCGTTTGCATATGAACACACTAGCATGTGTTGCAAACCATGACTTCCACTTGAATCGGATTCGAGTTAGGGTTCCGATTTGGTCTTTTTTAGATCCAAATTCATTCCGGTTTGAATCTAATTGAAGATTTAAAACGTTGGGCTAATAATAGGCTAGCAATTGGGCTAACCTAAGAGGCTAAACCCCTTTCCCACATCGCCTAAAACCCCTCCCCCTCTCTTCCCAAGCGCGCGCGCAAGGAGAAGAGTCCACACGCGCGTGGACTCTTCCAAGACGCGTCTTTGCGTGAAAAGAAAGAATAAAACACCGGTGATTTTTTGAAGAGGCGTGGAAGAGAGTCCACCTAGGCGTGGACTCTCTAAAAGAAAGAAAAATACCGTGGAAAAGAAGAGAAAAACACCGAAGGGGCGCGACTCTTCTTTCTGCGCGCGCCCTTCTGTGTTTTTCACGATCTTTCTTCGCGTCTTCCCATCTCAAAGGCCGTGAGATTAATCCCAAGGGCCGTGAGATTTAAGAAAGAAGACGTGAGAAGGGAGAGAGGGACGTGAGAGGATTTTTCTGAAGGAGAAGGCGCCTCTCTGTCGCCTATTTAAGAAGAAGGCTTCACCATAAAAATATTTTCCAGATTTTCTACGGCGAAGCCTTGCTTCTCTTTCCTTCTCCCTCTCCAGAAGACTGTTTCCCCCTCCTCTCTTTCTTCTTTGATTCCTTTACAGAGCCTAGGCTTTGTCGAATCTCAGAACAGAAGGAGAGTCAGAGAGAGAAACTCTCCGACGGTAAAGGAAGAAGGCGCCTCCTTTTTCCTTCTTTCTTACATTAAGACAACTTTGTCTTAATTTTCTTCTCCCTCCAAGACAAGCCTTGTCTCACTTTAGGACAAGGGCTTATTCTTAAGACAAGAGTGTCTTAAGGGGCCAAAGTTGCCAAAAAACTAGGAGAAGGGTAAGAGAGAAAGTTTTAGTCCCTGTTTGGCTAGAGGTGTCCTAGCCAATAGCCCATATATCAAGTTCTTGGGGTAGAACTTGATTGGAAGGAACCCAATTGAGGAGTCACTGTCTTGATCATCTGCCCGTGTGGATCACCATCGGAGGGCGGACAAGTGGACGCCTGGTGTGTTCAAAAGGTTACTCCATTTGGAGTTTATTTCTACATCAGATTGGATATAGCGATCTGAGGTTAGTATCTAAACTATGTTTAAATTTGGACATGCATGTAGTCATAAGTTTTAATTGCTAATAAGGAGATTTTGGGATTAGGGTTCGGACCTGATTTCATAAAGTTTTTGAAATCCACACTTCCGCACTGGTCACCGAACCTAACAGTGGTATCAGAGCCATCCTTATTAGGATTAAAACTTATGAAGTTCAATTCATGATGTAGTATCATGTTAAAGTTTTTATATTGATGCACAGTGCATGTCTTTGATTGAACATGAGTTTGATGATTGCCACCAGTTAGGGTTTTCCACTGAAACCCTAATTGTCTTAGAGATATGAGTAGCCCTGGAGCCATCATACTGAAATAAGGTTGCCCTGGCATAATGGTGTATCCATTATGTGGTAAATGGTTGTCCTAGTATGATGGCACACATTTCACATATTTGCTTAGTTTAAAGCATGTATTAATATATGTGATAGCTTTTAATTGAATGTGCTGGCATTGCAAGAACCCCTCTTAAAATTATATTAAGTGGTAGTATAGTTAACCGATAAGCATTATTAGTCATGATGGATAATTAGTCATTTCGGTGTCTAGAAAGGTGGTTCTGGGAAGGTAAAGGGAATCGTGGTTTTTAATTGGTTCCGTTGACTGACCTGGCCAATTTTAAATTGGTGTCTAGGAAAGCAACGGGGGGACCCCCACATCTCTTCCACTAGCCTGGCCGATCTGATTGATTTAATTCTTGACTAACATGCTTGGTGTTAAAATACTATTATTGGCCTTCCTTCATGATAGGTCATCATTGTGTTATGATCTATACTAGGTTTGTTGTGTACACACAAGACCTAATATGGTGACTAACACAATTTTTGGCCTAATACAATTATTTGTTTATGGCATGATTTAAAGTAATATTTTGTTGTGAACACACAAGGGTATTACTATTAAAGTCATGACTATATGGCTATGAAGGGTCTTACTTAACTAAAATATTATAGTTTGTTGTGTATACACAAGGCTATTAATATTTTAGAGGCCGAGATAAGTTGAGAATTGTACAGGTTACAATTGGAAAGAGTTTTCCTACCTATGAACTTATATAAGATTTGTTGTGTACACACAAGGTCTTTTATGAGGGATTGGGATCTCAACCCCACTAAGAAAGATCAATTAAGGTTTTCTCGATCATCGTATGGAGGGTTATGATGCTCGATAAAATAGTGGGAGACATAATTAAATTAAAGTCCTAATTTAATTATGTGTTGTCATTTCATGGTTGTTTGCTTATGTTTTCGTTCTTTGTTTAAATGTAGATAAATGGCCTCTTCACTCTCACTCCGTAGTATTTTAGATGCCAACAAATTGACTGGGCCGAATTATGTTGATTGGCTGAGAAATTTGAAAATAGTACTCAGTCAAGAAAGAATTTCCTATATTCTTGATACCCCGATTTTGGAACCACCAAGGGAAGATGCCTCGCAAGAGGAGAAGACCACATATAATATGTGGCAAAATGACTCACTTACTGTCAAATGTGTTATGCTTGCCTCTATGACTAACGAGTTACAGAGGCAGCATGATAGCATGGATACTAACTCCATACTGCTAAATTTAAAAGAGCTTTATGGAGAACACAGTAGAACTGCTAGATATGAAATATCTAAGCAGTTGTTCCGTGCAAGGATGACAGAAGGTACATCAGTACAAGACCATGTATTAAAGATAATTGATCTAATCACTCGATTAGGTCAATTAGGTTTTGTAATGGATGGGGAGTTGAATCAAGACTTGATCTTGCAATCACTCCCAGAGTCATTTTCATAGTTTGTTCTTAATTACCATATGAACAAACTTAATTCTTCCTTGCCTGAGCTGTTGAATATGTTGAAAACAGCAGAGAGCCATGTAAAGAAAAATAAGGCTCCAGTTCTTCTTGTGGATAAGAAGAAGACAGGCAAAAGGGGTTCCAATAAGAGGATGAATCCCAAAGGGGGCATTAAGAAGAAGAAAGGAAAGAAGGCCTCCGGACAGATGACCTGCTTTCATTGTGGCAAGCCGGGTCATTGGAAAAGAAACTGCAAGGTTTACCTTGCAAGTTTGAAGCCTGGTGCATCAGAGGCACCAAAAGGTATGAAAGAAGTTCATACTATTTTGTCATTGGATTCTTCCATTTCAAATACTTGGGTGTTGGATACCGCCTGTGGTCATAACATCTGCAAATCATTGCAGGGACTTCAGGGGCTTAAAGTATTGAAGGAAGGTAACTTTGAGCTCTACGGTGCTGGAGGGGACCCCATCCAAGCAGAAGCTGTAGGGACTTATGTTTTGAAGTTACCTTCAGGGAAGATCTTGGAGCTAAGGAATTGTTACTATATGCCAAAAATCATTAGAAATATCATATCTGTACCCTTGTTACTTAAACAAGGATATACTATGAATGTAATGAGCAGTGGCTGCTCAATTTCTTTATCTAATGAAATTATATGTTATGGCATATTCTGCAATGGTCTCTTAACTCTTTCCACTAATGACAATGTTTTTCATGTTTCTAACAAACGGAAAAGAGATGATGTTAACAATACCTTACTTTGGCATTGTCGACTTGGACATATTAGTGAGACTAGGATTAACAAGTTGTACAAAGAAAATTTCTTTGATCCTTATGACTATGAGTCATTAGGAACTTGTGAATCATGTCTCATGGGTAAGATGACCAAGACTCCATTTAGTGGACATGGAGAAAGGACAAAAGAGTTATTAGGACTCATACACACAGATGTATGTGGGCCTATGACAACTCAAGCCTATGGTGGATACTCATACTTCATCACATTTACTGATGATTTTTCAAGGTATGGATTTGTGTATCTAAT
The DNA here is from genome assembly GCA_021397845.1 of Areca catechu. NCBI lineage: Eukaryota > Viridiplantae > Streptophyta > Magnoliopsida > Arecales > Arecaceae > Areca > Areca catechu. The sequence continues at coordinate 118,094,604 of CM038052.1, forward strand.
GAAACATAAGTCCGATGCTTTTGAAAAATTCTTAGAGTATCAAAGTATGGTAGAGAAACAAACAGGAAAAAGTATAAAGATCCTCCGATCAGATAGAGGAGGTGAATACTTATCCACTGAGTTTCTTGATCACCTTAAAGATAAGGGGATCATCTCTGAATGGACTCCTCCTTACACACCACAATTAAATGGTGTTGCTGAAAGGAGGAATCGTACTTTATTGGATATGGTACGGTCCATGATGTGCTTCACGGAGTAACCTTTTTCTTTCTGGGGATATGCTTTGGAAACAGCAACTCATATCTTGAATAGAGTACCATCTAAAACTGTCTCTAGCACTCCATATGAATTATGGAGAAGTAAGAAACCCAATCTTAAGTATATTAAGATATGGGGATGTCCAGCCTATGTAAAAAGGAATTTTGGACATAAACTAGATGCTAGAGCAGACAAATGTCTATTTATCAGATATCCTAGAGATAGTATAGGATATGTGTTCTACCACCCTACTGAACAAAAGGTTTTGGTCAGTAGGCATGCCACTTTTATGGAAAAGGAATTTATCCTACAAAAGGGCACTGGTAGAAATATCGAACTTAATGAGATTCAACAAATAGACACTTCTCAGTCAAGTAACAACATAGTTAATATAGAACCTGAACACACTCCTATCCGTAGGTCTGATAGGGTGCGACAGGCACCTGAGAGGTATGGGTTCATAATTGAAAATAATGAAGCCCAAATCATTCAAAATGATGAGCCTCTAACCTATACGGAAGCAGTCATGAGTAGAGACTCAGACAAATGGCTGGAAGCCATGAGATCCGAGATGGACTCCATGTATGTCAACCAAGTATGGTCTTTGGTTGATGCACCAGAGGGTATTAACCCTATTGGGTGTAAATGGGTCTATAAAAGGAAGATTGGGGCAGATGGCCAAGTTGAAACTTATAAAGCCAGATTGGTGGCTAAGGGTTTCAGACAAAAACAGGGAATAGATTATGATGAAACATTTTCCCCTGTTGCCATGCTCAAATCCATTCGGATTATGCTTGCTATAGCAGCATATCATGATTATGAGATCTGGCAAATGGATGTAAAAACTGCATTCCTCAATGGTTTCCTTGAGGAAGAGGTTTATATGTCACAACCAGAAGGTTTTGTCTTGGAGACTAAACCTAATCAGGTATGTAGGCTAAAGAAATCCATTTATGGATTAAAGCAAGCATCCAGGAGTTGGAACATCCGATTTGATAAAACAGTCAAAGAATTTGATTTTTTCAAAAATGAGGATGAACCTTGTGTGTACAAGAAGACTAGTGGGAGTGCCATAGTTTTCTTAGTTCTATATGTTGATGATATACTTATTATTGGGAATGATATCCCAATGTTACAATCAGTCAAAGTGTGGTTATCGAAACAGTTTTCCATGAAAGACTTGGGAGAAGCATCCTATATACTGGGTATAAAAATCTATAGAGATAGATCAAGAAGGATGCTTGGCTTGTCCCAGTCTAGGTACATTGACCAGGTGCTAAAGAGATTTAGCATGGAGGAAAGTAAAAGAGGTTACTTACCTATTGGTCATGGCATACGTCTTTCTAAGAGGATGTCTCCTAAGACACCTGAAGAAAGAAATAGAATGAGTTCTATACCTTATGCTTCGGCTATAGGGTCGATTATGTATGCTATGTTATGTACTAGGCCTGATGTGGCATATGCCTTGGGTGTAGCCAGTAGATTTCAGGCTGATCCAGGAGAGGATCACTGGAAGGCTGTGAAAAATATTCTTAAGTACCTGAGAAGGACTAAGGATATTTTTCTTATATACGGAGGATCTGATCTTAAACTAGAAGCCTATTCAGACTCTAGTTTTCAATCAGACCCAGATGATAGTAAATCCATTTCAGGGTATGTCTTTACCTTGAATGGTGGAGCAGTAAGTTGGAAGAGCACTAAACAGCAGACTGTAGCTGACTCAACTACCGAGGCAGAGTACATAGCTGTCAGTGAAGCCGCCAAGGAAGCTGTCTGGATGAAGAAATTCATCACAGAGTTGGGAGTAGTTCCTGAGATTGAGAACCCGGTGCCACTCTATTGTGATAACACTGGAGCAGTTGCTCAAGCTAAGGAACCGAGAGCCCATCACAAGTCCAAGCACATTCTGAGACGCTTCCATCTTGTCCGAGAGATAATCGAAAGACAAGAAGTCTGCATCAATAGAGTAGATACAAAGAACAACATAGCAGACCCGTTCACTAAGGCTCTACCACAGCGGGAGTTTGATCGCCACCTCGATTGTATGGGGTTAAAGAATAAGAGCGATTGGCTTTAGTGCAAGTGGGAGATTGAAAGGATTATGCCCTATAAGCCAATATCTGTATCTCCCAGACCATTGTAAATTGACAAATTAATAAAGGCAATAATTTTTTCATCATTCGCTGTGTCATTATATGATGAACCCCATAGATTAGGGCTATGGTTGTAGGGCTATGATGAGATCATACCAGTGAGATCTAAGGCCTTAAAACCCTAATCTAGAATATTCCTAGTCATAGGAACCCTGAGTTGGGGATCAGGGTTTCCGGTAAGACTGGCACATCCTATGTATGCTGAAAAGGGTGACTGCTCTCACTGTCATTTGTGTAGGACACTAATACAAGGATGTGGGTGCTCATTAGTGAATGAGTTCACTGAATAGATCCAGTTTGAGAACATCTAATGGAGCCTTAGCTGCATGTCAATGGATGTTTCACATAGTGGGAGTTGTACAAGTAGTCCTATGACCTGAGACTGCCATAATACCTTATGTACATGAACCCATGCTTTGGTTCAATCTCAATCATGACACTGGGTCATGCACGAGGTTGATGCTGGGTATGGTGAATTGTATATGAAGGTATTGAGTAGGTCAACAAAGAATTGATCACTCCTAGTAGGAGGAGATTGCATCCAGCCAAATTAGGTCAGATGATAATTCAGGAAATCTTTGATCAAAGTACAGATATTAGAAATGATTTCTAATATCGAATTAATTGAATCATTAGTGTATGACTGAGCTGGGAATGAGTATAAACTGGATTTGACATGATTCCATATCCATAGTTATATTCGGGATGCAAGATGATTGAAGGATCGAATTGTACGGGAACTTTCCACTGAAGGGTAGTTTTGGAATTACACCAGAATTTCCATATCTTCCGGGTAGACATGACACGTTGCTAGACGTCAATCTTGTCTTGTGGGTTGATCAAATTAAATGGTTTAATTGGATCACTAATTAGGAGGAGTCCTAATTGACTGACTCGAGTTAGCTCGATTTGACCTAAATCGATTAGAATGAGTTCTGATCAGATTAGGTCAACTTGCACTCGGACCCACTGCTGGCTAAGTATGGAACCCAATGGGTCACACACTTAGGACAGATAATCAAGGATTTAATTTGGAATTAAATCTCGTTTGCAGATGAACACACTAGCATGTGTTGCAAACCATGACTTCCACTTGAATCGGATTCGAGTTAGGGTTCCGATTTGGTCTTTTTTAGATCCAAATTCATTCCGGTTTGAATCTAATTGAAGATTTAAAACGTTGGGCTAATAATAGGCTAGCAATTGGGCTAACCTAAGAGGCTAAACCCCTTTCCCACATCGCCTAAAACCCCTCCCCCTCTATTCCCACGCGCGCGCGCAAGGAGAAGAGTCCACACGCGCGTGGACTCTTCCAAGACGCGTCTTTGCGTGAAAAGAAAGAATAAAACACCGGTGATTTTTGAAGAGGCGTGGAAGAGAGTCCACCTAGGCGTGGACTCTCCAAAAGAAAGAAAAATACCATGGAAAAGAAGAGAAAAACACCGAAGGGGCGCGACTCTTCTTTCTACGCGCGCCCTTCTATGTTTTTCACGATCTTTCTTCGCGTCTTCCCATCTCAAAGGCCGTGAGATTAATCCCAAGGGCCGTGAGATTTAAGAAAGAAGACGTGAGAAGGGAGAGAGGGACGTGAGAGGATTTTTCTGAAGGAGAAGGCGCCTCTCTGTCGCCTATTTAAGAAGAAGGCTTCACCGTAAAAATATTTTCCAGATTTTCTACGGCGAAGCCTTGCTTCTCTTTCCTTCTCCCTCTCCAGAAGACTGTTTCCCCCTCCTCTCTTTCTTCTTTGATTCCTTTACAGAGCCTAGGCTCTGTCGAATCTCAGAACAGAAGGAGAGTCAGAGAGAGAAACTCTCCGACGGTAAAGGAAGAAGGCGCCCCCTTTTTCCTTCTTTCTTACATTAAGACAACTTTGTCTTAATTTTCTTCTCCCTCCAAGACAAGCCTTGTCTCACTTTAGGACAAGGGCTTATTCTTAAGACAAGAGTGTCTTAAGGGGCCAAAGTTGCCAAAAAACTAGGAGAAGGGTAAGAGAGAAAGTTTTAGTCCCTGTTTGGCTAGAGGTGTCCTAGCCAATAGCCCATATATCAAGTTCTTGGGGTAGAACTTGATTGGAAGGAACCCAATTGAGGAGTCACTGTCTTGATCATCTGCCCGTGTGGATCACCATCGGAGGGCGGACAAGTGGACGCCTGGTGTGTTCAAAAGGTTACTCCATTTGGAGTTTATTTCTACATCAGATTGGATATAGCGATCTGAGGTTAGTATCTAAACTATGTTTAAATTTGGACATGCATGTAGTCATAAGTTTTAATTGCTAATAAGGAGATTTTGGGATTAGGGTTCGGACCTGATTTCATAAAGTTTTTGAAATCCACACTTCCGCACTGGTCACCGAACCTAACACATCACAGATGTAATCAAAATTTATTTTAAACTTTGGCAAACCTTTAACTAAATCTTTTGAAATAAGTTTTTCAATAGTATCCATACTAGCATGTCCAAGTCGTTTATGCCATAGTATACTTTATTCCTTGCTCTTATCATTCATTGCCACAAGACTTGTATTACTTAACATAGCTAGATTATTAAGATCTACTACTATATATTGCCAAGTCTATGTCCAATGAACTTTGTACTAGAGTCAAGAGGATCAACTACTATACACATTGAAGACTTGAAGAAAATATTAAAGCCAATATCACATAACTAACTGATACTCAATAGATTATGCTTTAATATTTTACTAGTAGTACATTCTTAATAAAGATGGAAGGAGTAATTTTAATTTTACCAATACTAATTATCCTTCCTTTATGATTATCACCAAAGGCTATCATGCCACAATCTTTTTGTTCCAGGGTGAAGAATTGATCTATATCACCCATCATATGTCTTGAAAAGCAGCTATCAAGGTACCATCTTTTCTTTGAGTTCATAGCTGCAAGACATCCCTGCAAAACAATCAAGTAGTCGATTTAGGTACCCAAGCTCTCTTGGGTCCTTGCAAGTTAGTAGGATTGGTTCCTTTTGGAACCCAAATTTTCTTGATTTTCTTTTTGCCATTATATTTCAAATGACATTCAAATGATTTGTGACCGATGTTATTACATGCATAGAAAATAATTCTCGACTTTGAACAAGAAGCATGTGATGCAAACTTAGGTCTACATTGCTTTGATGTAATAAACTTTGAAACATAAGAAGTGGATGCAAAAAACTTATTTGCATTTATGCCTTCATAACCAATTCCAAACTTGTTACTAGAATCTCTTTGATTTTTCAAAATCAATTCAAGTTTGGTAGAGCTTAAAGTTAATTTTTTAACTAATGGATTAAGCTTCTGAACTTCCTTTTGCAAGTCAGTATTTTTCTTTTGTAAAATTACATTCTTTTTAAGAAGTTCTTCTTTTTCAAATTGGATAGTTTTAAGTCTTTCACAAGTCATACTTAATTCTCTTTGTAAAATCTTGTTTCGTTCACAAACTTATTTTTTATCTTTCTCAAAAGTATCATAATTATTTTTTAAACTCTTCATTTTCAAACCAGCCTTTTTGTATTCAATCAACATTTCACAGAAAGCATTATGAAGCTCATTATAGGTAAAATCTAAATTTGGTTTAGAAGTTATTACCTCATCCTCTAAACCTATAAGACAAATTTGAGCTATTGTCGTTGTATCTTTTTCATCTTCAATTGATGTAGATTCATCACTATCGCTCCATGCTGCAACCATTGCTTTCTTTTTCTTCCTTTTGAACAATTTTTTCTTAGCTTCTGGGCAATCAGGGCGTATGTGTCTTGGTTTCCTGCATTCATAACAAATTGAAATTTGATCTTTATCCTTATCCTTTTCTTTGACAGTCTCTTTCCTTTACATAGTCTCCTCTTCTAAGATGCTTTCTCCATCTATTTGCTCTTCTTCTGCCCATAAATTTCTTGAGTTTTCTCATTACTAGGGCAATTTCATCATTCTCCATATCATCATCATCAGAAGTATCTGAATCTTCATCTTTATACTCTTCAGTTGCTTTAAATACAATGGCCTTTTTCTTTTCTGAGTCTTCTTCTATTCTTTGCTGCATGGCTAGCTTATGAGTGATCAATGACCCCACCAGCTCATCTAATGGTAGAGTGTTTAAGTCCTTTGCCTCTTGAATAGCTGTAACCTTTGCTTTCCATTTTTCTAGCAAAGATTTCAAAACTTTTTGCACTAAATCAGCATTATTATAAGTCCTACCAAGACTTTTAAGACCATTTATAATGTCAGTAAAGCATGAAAATATAATAGATATAGTTTCATTTGGCTCTATTTTGAATAACTCAAAATTATGTACAAGAAGGTTAATTTTAGATGTCTTTACTTGTGATGTGCTCTCTTGTGTGATTTTGAGCTTATCCCAAATTTCTTTAGTAGAATAACACATGGGAATTCTGTTAAATTCATTTGGATCTAAAGCACAATAAAGTAAATTTATGGCTTTGTCATTTAACTCGGCCTTTTTCATATCATTCTCATCCTATTTCTCTTCAGGTTTGGGAACCTCAACATCATTAATTCTGATAGTGGGTAAGTGAAGTCCTTTTTGAATTATCTTCCACAATTAAAAGTCTACGGCTTGAATGTATATCTTCATCCTAGCCTTCCAATATGTGTAATTAATTCCAGTGAAAAGTGGAGGTCAGTTTATGGATTGACCTTTGGCCAAGGAGCTATTCATGCGATGTGCCATCAATCTTTACTCTAAGAAATTTTAGAGACTCTGCTCTAATACCGTTTGTTGCCCAGGTGGCTTTCCAAGAGAGGGTGAATTGGGAAATAAAACTTTCTTTCAAATATGTGCACTTTGAAAATCTTTTAGTGTTGGTGTTGTGATAGATTATACAATGGAAGTAATTAAATCAATGAATACAAAGAAGTCAATCAGACACAATCACATACATAAAGAAATTAGAGTGGTTTGGAGCAACCCGCTCCTACGTCCACTACCAAAGCACCACTTAGGATTTCTACTATATCCCCTACTAAAATACAGTCAGATTGTTTTAATAGACTCACAATCCAAACCTTTACACTTTAGTTTCTAAACTGGGCTCACCAAAGAAACCCAAGCTTATGTTTTAATAGGCTCACCTAAAAACCTTTCAACACTCACAAGACACAAATCCTTGCTGCTCTTGGAGAGAAAATAAAATATATTAAATGAAAATAGCAACTTTACAACAAACCCAATTTGTTTGGTAGTTGTCGATGAAGTTCAAATCGATGCCTTGCTTTAGATGCTGTTGAATACTCTTAAATCTGCTTCTTGACTTCCTCAAAAGTTGGATTTAATGAATGAAGATAAGTTGGAGAAGCTTTGAATCCTTTCTTGAATGCTCACTTGAAGTTGGTTGGTAAAAGACTTGAAATTCATTTGAATGCTCTTTAACTTTCAATGAATAATCAATTAATCATTGCTTAATCCATCATAAATACTCCCTTTTATAGTTTTCAAGCAAAACTAGCCATTGTAGGGCCTAGGGAACCGAAATATAGCCATTGGAGGGCCTTTTGAATTTAAAAAATATATTCAGTAACTAGCCATTAAAAAGCCAGAACCCATCACTCGAGTCAGCTCAAGAACCTTGAGTCGGCTCGAAGTCACAGACAGACCAAAAACAAACTCTGGATGAGTCAGCTCTTCTGGGTCAAGTCAACGCGAAGTCTCGGTCAGGATAAACATAAACTCTGGACGAGTCGGCTCTTCTTGGTTGAGTCGGCTCATGGCTTTGAGTTTCTGAACCTTGTGATTTACAACTTCTGGGCGAGTCGGCTCATTATACTCGAGTTGGCTCGAACTTCTAAAAATTTGAGACTCTCCATGCCATGCCAGAACATGAGTCGGCTCTTGGTCCCTGAGTCGGCTCGAGGTTTATGAGTCGGCTTAAGCAGAACTTATTCAAGGCAATTTTTCAATAAGAGCAAGTCTTCCAAACACTTCAAAAAACATACCACAGATGTCTAACCTATTTATACTCACTTTCTACTAATTTTTAGCCCTTTTTACAAGATTACATGGATAAAAATAAGGGCTTTATAACTTGAGATGTACATGAGTTCATACAATACTGGAATACACTTCAACAGAATAGAAAACTGATGGGGATCTAAAAGCATCACTGATCACGAAGCAGCATTGATCTCGGAGTAGCACTGATCCCGGAGCAGCACAAATTTCAATAAATTAGTTTGGGATTTATCTTTTGTTTAAAACTTAAATTAGGATTTGGTTGGTTAGGATTGAGATATGGATAGGCTTATCTTATCCTATCTTGTATTTGAATTTGAATCATCTCTATCTTTTTATCTTGTATTCAAATTCAAATGAGGGTTGGACAGGTCTATAAATACCATCCTCAGTCCTTCGTAAAAAATAATTTAGTGAATAAAAATGAGTTTTTAGAAAAGAGAGACTCTTTTCTTTCACTCCGTGAGGGGAGGGTGTGAGGCCCAACCCCAGGTCATGTCTAGTTATCCCCCTTCCATTTGATTCTATTTTTTTTATCCGCTCATATCCTTTGAGATTCATCCTAATGCTTCCAAGTATCGAGATGGGTAGAATGCCCTAGAGGTGAGAGGTCTCTTCGTTAGTGTGAGTCCCAAAGTCCATGAGATCCAGATCATTGTCTTTCATCCCCATATTTCTTTCGCCACCAAATTAGGAAAAATATATATATATATAGGATATCCTAATCTTCGGCGATTTCTCAGCTCATCGACGATCCTTCCCCTGATCCATCCCCCATTAAATTGGTATTAGAGCCATAAATCAGGTGAAGGTACATTTCTTTCCCAATCCTAGATTTCCCCCACCAGTTTTGCCATCTTTCCTATTCTTGTTCCACTGCCCACAGCCACCGTCTTCCTTTGTGACCGAAGTTCCTCAAATCGGTGCCTCCACCGGATCTCCTCCCTGCCCCTGTAGTTGCTGATGACATCGACGAACCCTGCAATCATCGATGACATCGACTGCCGTAAAGCTCGCCCTCATCATCTGCCTCTTTCTATCCCGTTCAGAGAGATCCCTCGACCAAGTCAAGTCACATCCGATGCCTCATGAACAATGGTTCGATGATGCCCCTGGTATTGCAACCGCCGCTGTCTCCCATAAAACCCATTCCTCCATCGTCCGGTCCCGATCCCATCGCCCACCGGACTACCCATCGAACGCCGTCCCCTCCCACAACCGTGCTTCCCTCTCATCGAGCCACCATTCACCTATCTTCCAATCGCCAATCTCATCCGAGATATCTCCATCCGCTACCTCCCATGAAGCCCCATCTCCATTGAACACCAACGGCCACCATGCATATCTTCCATCCGCCATCATTGAAACATAGTCATCAATTACGAATTTCTATTTAGCGTTGCTTTTGGCATCCATGGTTGCTATCATTGATGCAATCAGTTTCATCTCCTTCTCCTCCAAGAACCCTCGAGCCTTTCACTTTGGTGAGAATGGATTCTTTCTTCCAGTCCCAGGCTAGCTTTGGAACCAGTTGGAGCTATGAATCACTGAAGAATTTCAGGCAGATCTCTCCCACCATGCAGAATCACCTTAAGCTGGTTTACCTGACACTATGTTGTGCACTAGTGGCTTCTACAGTTGGAGCATTCTTGCACATTTTGTGGAACATCGGTGGCTTCTTGACCCTGGCGAGATGCTTCATAAGCATCGCCTGGTTATTCTCTTCACCTGTACATGAGGAAAGAAAGAGATTGGGCCTTCTAATTACTGGTGCCTTCTTTCAAGGTGCTTCTATGGGTCCACTGATAGAGCTAGCCATCAACGTTGATTCAAGTATACTTATAACTGCATTTGTGGGGACTGCTCTGGCTTTCGGATGTTTCTCTGGAGCTGCCATTGTAGCTAAGCGGCATGAGTTCCTATACTTGGGTGGCCTGATATCTTCTGGCCTTTCAATCCTTTTTTGGTTGCAGTTTGCAGCCTCCATCTTTGGCTGCTCTACTGCTAAATTCAAGGTGAAGCTTTATTTTGGGATGTTGCTATTTCTGGGATACGTGGTCTTTGACACTTAGGAGATCATTAAGAGAGCACACCTTAGGGACCTAGATTATATCAAACATGCTCTGACACTCTTCATGGATTTTGTTGCTATTCTTGTTCGTATTCTCATCATCATGCTGAAAAATGCATCTAAGAGATCCGTCTGTGGAAGAGGAAGAAGCCCGCACGATTGTGAAGGCAACTTCCATCCCTGTTTTCGACATCAAGATTTGCACGGTTCTCAAAATTGCATAGTTTTTGGAGTTACACAAATCTCAAAACCTGCACATATCTCAAAGTTGCACAATTTTCAAAGCTACATAGATTTCAAAGTAGAGGAAAAAAATATCATGGCTAGTTGAAGCTGGAGTTTGACCATGACTCAATGGAGTTGAGTTCTCCCCAACTTCGAGGAATGATGGGGACATCACCAGCACAGATCCCAGAGCAAGCACGAATCCAGGAGCTGCATGAATCTTGGAGGATATCCAGAATAAATTTGTTTGGAATTTATCTTTATCTTTTGTTTGAATTTTGAATTAGAATTTGATTGGTTAGGATTGAGATATGGATAGGCTTATCTTATCCTATCTTGTATTTGAATTTAAATCATCCCTATCTTTTTATATTGTATTCAAATTCAAATGAGGGTTGGAAAGGTCTATAAATACCACCCACAGTCCTTTGTAAAAAAATAGTTTGGTCGATAAAGATTTGTTTTTTGAAAAGAGTGTTTCTTTTCGTTCGCCCCGCATGGGAAGGGTGAAAGGCCCATCTTTCCTTCGCCTTCGGACATCGAGGGGTGTGAGACCCTATGCCTTCGCTTTCGAGCGTCGAGGGGCGTGAGGCCCTAGTTATCCCCTTTCCCGTCGAGTCCTCTCTATGGTCTTAGGGATTTTCCTTCATGGCCCCAAGTAGCAATTTGGATGGGATGCCCTAGGCTCCGCATATAGTGAGATGGGTGGGATGCCCTAGGCTACATGTAGTGGGATGGGTGAGATGCCCTGAGGTGAGAGGTCTCTCCGTGAATGCATGTCCCAAGTCTATAGAGTGTCCAATTTTTCTACCTTTCATCTCCATTATTCCTTTTCCACCACCCTCCAAAAAAAAAAATCTAAAAAGAAGTACCCTAATCTAGGTGACTTCTAGGCTCGCCAACGATCCTATGGCCTGTCCCCCATCAATTTTTTATCAGTGCTACTCCGAGAAACCCATCAAAAACCAAATGATACAATGATAAATACTTCCAGCAAAAACTTCTTGAGAGTTGAAAGAATTAGTAATACATACATGCCCCAATTTTTGTAGTCATCAAAATCATTCCAGGGATCAACAGCATTATAGGGGTCATGATCTATCGCACAACGACCACACCCCGGCCTCCGCCTCCCGTCGAGGGCCTCCGGTCTTGTAAATTGAGGGGAAACATTAGCGGCCTCTTTCTCCCTCTTCTGTTCTTCCCCAGCAATGCGACTAGAGGTTCTTCCCCTTGTCCTCCTTGCGGGGAATTTTGGAGCTTGATGGATTTCTTCTCCAAGCCAAATGCCATCGCTTTGATGACCGGCTGATCCCTCTCGGAGTGTCTATGCTCGACTCCTTGATTCCTTGGCAGAGAACCTGAAGTCCACCAAGAGCCTTGTCCCGGCATTGCCTGAAGGAGGAGTAAAAGAAGAAAGCATGGGGGAAAAATCTAGCCTATCAAAAGCTCCCAACACTCGAGCAGGAGAAGGACTAGAGGAAAAAAAAGGAGCGCATAGGAGAATATTGTTGGCCAGCACTCAAGGACTCCTTAAATTGGGAGGATACAGACCCTTTGCAGTAAAGGTCGCCACCCACCGTTGCCTCATCCTGATGCAAGGCACACACCCCATCAGTCTTTTGGCCAATCAGAGACTTCCATGTGGCCTAAACGAATGCCCCAGATATGACAAACTTGTAGCCATAGCTTCGATCCAAATGGAGCATTCATGGTCCTTCATTGAAAAACTAAGCGGAGCGCACCTCGTTTGCACTGGGGGCATAATTTTTGGGCCGTAGGTGCCCGAGGCATTAATGGCACTGCAGGCGCATCCCCCCATGTCAGCAGGACCATTACTCCCTTCACCCCGAGCGCTACCTCATGCACTGGGCTCTGGAGTGGGAGGCATCTGATATGGTGACATCAATTGACGTGGAGCATGCGGGCGGCCATGGCGATAGGAGACCCACCATCCAGGCGTGGTGGCTTGGTGAAGGGCCGAAGCCGGGCTGATTGGGTGAGCCCCCCATCTGAGATCAGCCTCCTTACCGAGGTGATCTTCCAGCCGAGGCTGGCTCATTAGGCATGCCCCCCATCTGAGGTCAGCCTCCCGGCCAAGGTTGAGCTTCCGGTTAAGGACAGGCTCATTAGGTGAGCCCCCCATTTGACATCAACCTCCCTACCGTGGTCAAGCTTCCATCCAAGGCCGGGCTTATTAGGCGAGCCCCCCATCTAAGATCAGCCTCCCTACCAAGGTCAAGCTTTTAGCCAAGGTCAGGCTCATTGGGCAAGCCCCCCATCTAAGATCAGCCTCCCTACCGAGGTCAAGCTTGTAGCCAAGGCCGGGCTTATTAGGCAAGCCCCCCATCTGAGATCAGCCCCTCTATCCGAAGTCAGCTCCCGGCCAGGGTGTTGGCTGGGCCAGCTCGCACCCTCGTGGCTTGGCCAGTGTAGGGTCTGGGCCCACTGGGTGTGGGTGCCATCGGTAAGTCGGGTCTGGTGCCACGTCGACATCCCTTGGTTGGTGCTGCGGTGCTCGTCTCCAGCGAGCCGACTCGAGGGTGAGTACCCTGGGTTGCTCTTGCGGGGGTCGGCGGAGGGGTCGACTCGAGTGCCCGGTTGCTGCGCTGGTTTAAGAGAGATAAACCTGCCTCTTATAATAGGGACGTTCCTTTTGTAAGAATGGTTAGGGGCATCGATCCAACAATTGGTATCAGAGCCGGAGGTCTCGGGTTCGAGTCTCCGCAGGGGGAAAAACTCGGTCGTTTCGCTGGGGGGGGATTGTTGGCTGGGCCAGCTCGCACCCTCGTGGCTTGGCCAGTGTAGGGTCTGGGCCCACTGGGTGTGGGTGCCATCGGTAAGTCGAGTCTGGTGCCACGTCGACATCCCTTGGTTGGTGCTACGGTGCTCGTCTCCAGCGAGCCGACTCGAGGGTGAGTACCCTGGGTTGCTCTTGCGGGGGTCGGCGGAGGGGTCGACTCGAGTGCCCGGTTGCTGCGCTGGTTTAAGAGAGATAAACCTGCCTCTTATAATAGGGACGTTCCTTTTGTAAGAATGGTTAGGGGCATCGATCCAACACAGGGCCATGCTCGTGTCCCAACACGGAGTCCCAGGTATGGAGTTCCTTCCAGAAAATAGATGTTCAAAAAATGCCGCAGCAAAAGCCTGGCCACCCATAGCCTTTTACAGGTGGTGCCAGCTACATCAAAGATACGATACAGGCACCCCCAGGCCCTACGCCCGATGGCATGTTGATAGGGACATCAAAACCCTTTCAGGTTTTCCTTTTCTTTTTCATATTTCTTTTATTTTTAGTTTAAAAATATTTATCCCAAATATTCCATCTATTCCCATTATCCTCACTCTATCCATGTTTATTCCTGATGTATTACATGTTTATCCCTGTCATCTTCTTCCTCCTAGAAAACTCCCAGAACCTCCATTTTTCTCCATTTTTCTTCCCGTTTGACCTGGATCTGCAACACCTGACCACCGGCGACCCCGACCGCAGTCCACCTTTCCCCCAGCATCGATCTCCTCGTGGGAATGCCGGCAAATCCCATGGGACCGCCCACGACCGTGCACCCCTGTAGCTCCTCCCATGGCCGTCCACCCCTGCGGCTCCACCCATATGCCCCTCTCCCCTGTGCCGCTGTCCACCGCTGCCCGAGCCATCGTTTGTAGCTGCCCGAGCCATCCCCACCAGACCTCCACCCGTGAAGCCGTCTCCACACCTCCGTGCCATGCCCCTCTCTCCCACGATCACTGCCCAGCCTGCCGATGCTCGGTAATCCCCGCCACTGCTGCCCCCTGCCCCACCACCGTGCCCTCCCATCTGGAAGACTCACGGCCAAGCCAACCATGCCGCTCGGCTGCTACAAATCCTCTTAATCTGCCTCAACGGTACTGCCCAATGGCCATCTCCTCAACGGCACCGCCATCTCCTCTGCCACCTCCGGCCAAGCCACCACCGATGCCCGCGGCCATGACTCTCTAATCCCTCCTTGCCAGATTTGCCTCAGTCACTCTTCCCCATCCATCCACCCTTGTTCCATGGCCACGGGAAGAAAAAATAATCTTTGCACGTATCTCAAAGCAAAAACAACCTACACAAATCTCAAAGTAGTGAATTTTTTGTATAGATCTCAGAGCAGAGGAGGAATTTGAATTCGAATTTGAATGGGTCCACATTTTCCTCCATAAATGCCACCCCTCTTCATGGAAACGCCCACTATTTTCTTTCCTTATTTTGTTATTTTTGAATTTTGAAATTTTAATTTCAAAAATGGCTTGGTGTCTATAAAATAGGCTCCAATCCTTCTTGTAAAAATAATTGATGAATGAAATTTTTATTTTAGAGAAGAGTGATTCTTCTTCTGCTTTGAGAGGAGAGGGTGTGAGGCCCAACCCCAAGAGGACATGATGTGAGGTCATGCCCAGTTATCCCCCTTCCCATTCTATTTTCTTTATCCCCTCGTGACCTTTGAGATCCATCCTAGTGCCTCCAAGTATCGAGGAGGGTGTAGTGCCTTAGAGGTGAGAGGTCTCTTCGTTAGGGTGAGACCCAATGTCCATGAGATCCAGATCCCTATCTTCCATCCCATTATTCCTTCACCATCAAATTAGAAAATCAAAAAAAATTTAGGATACCCTAATCTAGATGACTTCTAGGCTCACCATTCGATCCTTCCTAGCCCTACCTATCCCGCATCAATTTTGGTATAGAGCAGGAGAGGATTAGGGTTGAAAAAAAGAAGAGAAAAATAAAAAGAGAAAAAAAGGAACAAAAAAAAAATTGCGGGAAACTTGACTCGACGGAGTCGAGTTTTCCCCACCTCAGGAGAATGATGGGGACATCAAAACCCAGGAAATTTTCCTTTTCTTTTTTCAGATTTTTTTATTTTTAGTTTAAAAATATTTATCCCAACTATTCCACCTATTCCCGTTATCCTCACTCTATTCCATGTTTATTCCTGACGTATTCCATGTTTATACCTGTCATCTTCTTCCTAGAAAACTCCCAAAACCTCCATTTTTCTCCATTTTTCTTCCCGTTCGACCTGGATCTGTGATGCCCGAGCACCGGCGACCCCGATGGCAGTCCACCTCCCCCTCGACGTCGATCTCCTCATGGGAATGCCGACGAATCCCACGGGACTGCCCATGGCCGTGCGCCCCTGTGGCTCCTCCCATGGTCGTCCCCCCTACGGCTCCGCCTACACGCCCCTCTCCCCCATGCCACCGTCCGTCGCTGTCCGCCACCGTCCGACGTTGCCCAAGCCGTCCCCACCGGACCTTCGCCCGTGAAGCCATCTCCACACCTTCGTGCCGCGGCCCTCTCTCGTGACCACCGCCCAGCCCATCGATGCCGGGTCATCCCAGCCGTTGCCACCCCATGACCCACCACCGTGCCCTCCCATCCGGAAGACTCACGGTCGAGCCAATCGTGCCGCTCGACCACTACAAATTGTCCAGATCTGCCTCAATGGTGCCGCCCAATGGCCATCTCCTCAACGGCATCGCCATCTCCTCTGCCACCTCCGACCCAGCCACCATCGATGCCCGTGGCCACGACTCTACCGTCCCTCCTCGCCAAATTTGCCCCAGCCACTCTTCCCCATCCATTCACCCCTATTCCACGGCCACAGGAAGAAAAAAAATCTATGCATGGATCTCAGAGCAGAAATAACTTGCATAAATCTCAAAGCAGTGAATTTTCTATGCAAATCTTAGAGCAGAGGAGGAATTTGAATTCGAATTTGAATGGGTCCACATTTCCCTCCTCAAATGCCGCCCCTCTCTTCATGGAAATGCCTACTATTTTCTTTCCTTATTTTATTTTTTTTGAATTTCAAAATTTGAATTTTAAAAATGGCTTGGTGTCTATAAAATAGGCTCCAATCTTTCTTGTAAAAATAATTGATGAATAAAATTTTTGTTTTAGAGAAGAGTGATTCTTTTTTCGCTCCGAGAGGAGAGGATGTGAGGCCCAACCATAGGAGGACATGACGTGAGGTCATGCCCAGTTATCCCCCTTCCCATTCCATTTTCTTTATCCCCTCATGACCATTGAGATCCATCCTAGTGCCTCCAAGTATCGATGAGGGTGTAATGCCTTAGAGGTGAGAGGTCTCTTCGTTAGGGTGAGTCCCAAAGTCCATGAGATCCAGATCCCTATCTTCCATCCCATTATTCCTTCGCCATCAAATTAGAAAATCAACAAAAAATTAGGATACCCTAATCTAGGTGACTTATAGGCTCACCATTCGATCCTTCCTAGCCCCACCTATCCCGCATCACATGCTACCACGCTCACGGTCGTACCACCAACGGTCGCTCACCACCATGGCAAGACACCCAAAGCCTCCCAAAGAGAGATATCCAGTCAAGACCCCTGGACCTGCAATGCCTGGGCAGTCCCTCCTGAAATAGAATCACCCTTCCTATTTTCAGAATCACCCTTCCTATAAGGAGAAGCGGAGAAGAAAAAAAGAAAGAAGAGTCTTCTTCCCGGGAAGAGGAAGAGGAGACTCTTCACTTCAAGGAGGGGGAGGTCCATGGATTGGCACATCCAGGGAGCTCCTCTGGGCTCTTGGAGACCCCCTCTCGGAGAGAGTCCATGGCCCCTCCTCCAGGGAAAGGAAGGAAGGTAAGTAAGGTAAGAATATGGGGGAAGGAGAGGAAGAGGTAAGTCCCCGTTCCCCGCTCTCGATCCTGATTCTTTCAATTTTCTTTACATTTTTGCATCAAGTCACACTCTCTTGGCGGACGGGTCCCCCAATCCCGATGCCATGGAGGTCTTTTCTGTTCCCTCAATCGTCCTATTGACTTAATCGTCAAAGTATCCTCGCCAGAATCCCCAGCTCGGGTCTTCCCTATCTTGCAGGAAGGAAGGGAGGATGTGTGGAGGTAGCGAAGGAGGAATGCCCCAGCACGACCAAGCTGCAGGCCACAGCGATTTTGGCAGCAACAGTTGGTTTGGGTGTCCAAGGGCTATTATTAATGATGGGGGTATGCACTTCACGAATAGGTACTTTGAAGGATTGATGAAAAAATGTGGAATTACCCATAAGGTAGCCACACCTTACCACCCCCATACTAGTGTCCAAGTTGGGGTATCAAATAGGGAGAACAAGCATATCCTTGAGAAAATGGTAAGAGCTGATGGAAAAAATTGATCAGAATGTTTGGATGATGCATTATGGACTTACCGAACTGCTTTCAAGACCCCTCTAGGAATGTCACCTTACTGGTTAATATTTCGCAAGGCTTGTCATTTACCTGTAGAATTGGAACACCGTACATTTTGGACCATCAAACAATTTAATTTTGACATGAAGAATGCAGGTTCCAATAGAAAACTATAATTGAATGAGTTAGAAGAGCTACAAAATAAAGCTTATAAGAGTTCAAAAATTTACAAGGCTCAAACTAAGGCATATCATGACAAATTTATTAATAGAAAAATATTTGAGCCTAATCAAAAAGTATGGCTCTACAATTCTAGGTTTGCTTTTTCCCTGGAAAACTTTGCTCATGATGGGATGGACCTTTTATAGTGACTCAGGTATTTTCTCACGGAGCCATGGAACTTAAAGATCCCAAGCAGGAAAATACTTTTAAGATAAATGGCCAGCATTTAAAACCTTATATAGAGGATATTCATGATGGAAAAGTTGTTGAATCTATTGATCTTGTAAACCCAGCATTGTCAAGATAATCAACTTAGTCCAGTTGAAAACTTTAAACTTAGCACTCTTGAGAGGCAACCCAGTTTATGCTTTTATTATTAACCTTGTACTTTTCTTTTTTTGAATACACCAAGAAGAACAATAAAATTAGATTGAGAGGAGTATGGCGACAAAGGAACATCCAGTCCTCAAGTACCCTTCTAGGTGGTATCCTTCTTAGTCATTTAAGTTACATTACTAGTATCCTCTTCCATTAGGGATACTGAAAATTAAGTTAAGGGGATAATTAAATTAATCAAATTCTCGAGTAAAACTTTAACTGATCTTTGTGTACCAAAGTTTTTCTCGATTTGAAAATAATCAAGCTTATTAAATGAGGAATGATTAATAGTTTAGATAATTTTAGAAATAATGAGGAATGAATTATCAAGGAAATCTAATAAATGGTAGAGTTTAAATCAAGTTTTTTGAGTAATTCCAGACCATTTTTCTTATGATCTCGATAAATAATCTACCTTATAATGGCATAGGTGAAAATATCAAAGAATTATAAAATTCTTCTTTAATATTTATTAAATATATTTTTTAGCATCTCTCATTGAGTAACCGGGCCCCTTCGTATAAGTAAACATTATTGTTCATGTCAAAAGGTGAGAATGTAAAGAAACCTTTTGTAGAGACAGTCTAAATACGTAGCCTTTTTGACTCGAGTTAGTAAGCCTGAAGGGTGTTTTACCCCTAATGCCCTAAAGCCAACTAGTTTGGGAGTCATTGACCTAAAGCTCGCTACAAGGGTCATCTAGAAAGCAAGATATTAGGATATTGCATTGACTCTACATTATTCCACAAAAAAAGGGGACTACATAAAGTGATACTACATCATAACTAGAGTAAGTTGGAGGATTTAAAGAGTGAGATAGAAAGTTGGGAAAAGATGCACTCTTGAAATTTCTGTGGGCTTCACTCAACCACTAAATAGGTGAAATTGATAATCCAATGAAGTACCTCTTCAATGGTCTAACCGGATATCAACTAAATTTAGAATTATTAAGATAATTTTCCCTTCTTGGATAAGTTAGTATACATGACTAATTTATTTGCTTTACTCGAGGACAAGCAAAGTGCAAGTTGGGGTGTGATAGTTATTAAAAATATAGTATTAAATCAACCTTATTTAAATAAAATTGATACTTTTATATAGTATTTTATAGGAAAGAACCCTCCCAACACGAAGAGCTTGATTCTAGGAGTCCAACGACGTAAACAATTTTCTTATCGAACCTAAAATAAGCTTAGAATCATTGTTTGAAGAGTAAAGAAAGAACTGCATGACTTTTAAAGCATTGGTCCACCATGGACCGGCTGTTTGGTTCACGGGATGCCCATCTGGTCCATAGTAGCCATTGTTGTTGATCCACGGAATAGATCCATGGACCATTGGCCTCCCCAAGCCGATTTTTCATCGGAGAAGCCATTGGTGCCCCTCCTCTCATCATCGAGAAGCCTCCTCGCACCGCCAGAGCTCCTTACTCCTCTTCTGATGCAGGACAAAAAATGAAAACTAAATTACTTTGATTTTAGATCTAATTATCAGAGATTAAATAGCAATTAATTTTTCTAAAAATTATCAGAAATAAGACTCAAAGCAATTAATTGAAGGAAAACTAGTCAACTAGTTTCAAGCCCGCAATGTAGATCTAACAAATCTAAGTAGGAAAGGACCTTGGTGATTAAAAAACCACCTTAAACTAGGATTTAAAATTTTCAAGGAATCAAATCTTAAAAGAAAGGAAGAGTTTAGATTTACTAATAAAGATTTGTCACTCTTTGAAGTGGATTGGGATCAGCACTCTACGATTTTGTAGTAGGACTTCAAGATTATTGTTCTCGGGCTCGAATCCACAACAAGACTGGTTCCAAAACAAAAAAACCCTCACGTCCAATCTTGATCACCTGAAACACTCACAAGAGAATAAGTTAGAAAGCAAGAAAGGAAGGAAAGTTTGGAAGGAAGGAAGAAGAGAAAGAAAGTGGTGGTTTTAGGGTTTGTTGGATGGATACAAGATGGATAGTTGGATAACTAGGGCCTCACATCCCGCGATGCTCTGAAGAACAAAGGAATTTAGGGCCTCACACCCCGCGATGCCATCACAACAAAGGAATTGAAGAAAAAAATTCTCTTTTTATTCATAAAAAATAGATGTCATACAAGTGGGGTTTAGAGGTGGTATTTGTAGACCAATTACAAGATGACTGTGGGATACAAATTATAGAGTTCTTGTTGAAAGAGCAAGAAACTCCATAAACTGGCTTCCCTTGGGCATCAAAAACCTTGAGTTCCATCTCTTGGGCATCATGGTCTCTTGGCATATGAATTTCTTGGGCTTCTTCCACTTGGGCGACAACTTTTAAAAATAAGTGTGCGACAAAATAAGAAGAGGTGCTAATGAGATGGTGTCTTTCTTTCTTGGTTCTCATAAATTCAAATGTGGGTGGGTGATAATCTTGTGAGAAGATGGCATCCTCCCTTTTTCTTGATTGGCATCAATCCATCTCCTCATCTTGGCATCTTGTTGTATTTGAAATTGGATGAAGATAATCCAAACACAAGTGAGATAAGGTTGGACTCCTTTGAAGTAGATAGGTGTCCCTTTACATTAGAATTTGTCCTTGTTGGGCAACAAAAGGAGGATGAAATGAGGCGCTCCTTGGATGTGGGCGACAAAGAGAAGGTGAGATGAGGACTCCTTTTTTACTCCTCTTAAAATTGGTGATTGATTTCAAATGGGCGACAAATGAGAATTTAATTCATGGGCACCCCCTTTTGGATAAACTTGAATGTTGTTTGAATGTCCAGATGTCTGGATGTCCTAATTTTTTTTTGGAACTTGAGACTTGGACTTTTTGTGGGCATCCATGTGGAACTCTTATGGCTGACCAAGATGACATGGCATGTGATGATGTCCAAGATGATGTGGCAGGTGATGTGGCCTGTGGCATGTGACATAGGCGTCCAAGATTTAAGGATGTGGCGCCAAGAATTGGTTAGCACATGACTTGAATTGGGTTGGCACAGGTGTCTTGATTTGGGTCCCCTCTTGTATTAAACGACTCAATAAAAATAACTAGTCACATTACTCAACCAACTAAAGAACTAAAGAACTTAATTGGAACTAATTTAAAACCCAACTTGATCAATTGGAACCCAATTGATGCGGGACTAAAGATGCATGCAAAGTATTTTTGTATTTTTATATGTTGAGTTAGGTGTCTAAATCTCAAAAATAAAGCCAAGAACTAAAGTAGAGAGTTCTACAAAAACTTAAAAAGTAGTTGCATGCGAAATAGATCCTAAAATAATAGAGAAGAGGACCATTGAGGCTAAGAAGTCCCGGTTGAGCTAGTTCTCCTTCAATATCGCTACTGGTGAGTCGAGGGGGTTTACCTGGTAGGGATTTGATGACAAATCCTTGCAATGGTCACTCTTCACTCTCGGATGCAGCCTGGATGATCATGCCAAAGACCACATGGATCCATGGCTTTCAAACCGGTGGCCCGAAAGCTATCTGGTTGGAATCCTGGATTCGTTGGCTTCGAGGGACCTGCAAATCGCATTTCAGAAGTTAAAAAATAATGTAGGGATGAAGAAAATTTAAGAAAATAGCAAGGGAAGAATGTGCTTGGTGTTGGGTGGCCAAGGCTGCACAAGGTGGCTTCTAGGGTTTTGATGGTGGCTGGAGGTAGGGCACAGGAGACTAGGAAGAAGGGGTTCACATAGATTCCCCTTAGCACATAACAAGC
The DNA here is from genome assembly GCA_021397845.1 of Areca catechu. Lineage (NCBI taxonomy): Eukaryota > Viridiplantae > Streptophyta > Magnoliopsida > Arecales > Arecaceae > Areca > Areca catechu. The sequence continues at coordinate 118,116,754 of CM038052.1, forward strand.
ACATAGTAGAGGTTGGAGAACTCAATATATTTCATGAATAAATTAGTCTTCATACAAGAGAGGGGGATTCTTTTATAAGCTCACAAACTTGTCCCCCATGTAAGGATATAAAAGTCATTACATAGGAATTTGAATCCCACCCAAATCCTAGCTAAAAAACATGGTAAGTCATTAGCCCTCTTTCCATCAAACACTCCCTCTTTCACTTGCCTTGGTTGGCCAAGGGAGGTGACCCTAAGTGGCCGACCAAGGGGAGGTGACCATAAGAGTATGGCGCCCCTAGGTGCTCCTCATAGGCCTTGGGTGGCCCAGTTGTCTTCAGGCTCTGATCCATAGCTCCAAGCTATGATCTACGATTCTATGTCCTTCAATTTCTCCTATTGGGCCTTCCATGGTCTTCATGACTTCAAGCTGGGTTGGTCATCAATTGTATTGAGTCTTCATTGGACTTGGACTAGAATCTATAGGACTCAGAATATGACTAGCTCAACATGAGCTTACTTGACTGACTGATCCAAACCCTACTGGTATGAATCAAACTCTGAATGCATGACTCAAATGATGAAGGCCCAAAAAGAACATGACTCAAGGGCCAAAGGAAAACTCAATTAGGCTAAGCTCTTATTACAAATTGGACTTAAACACTACTAAGTAATGCACAGATGGTTGAGAAGCCTTTGTCTTATTATGGTGCCTCTGGTGTCCACACCACCAATTTGATCAAAAGGCATACTGACTCAACTCAACTTGGTAAATAGGGTTTGTATATATTTACATGTTTCATTTGGGTTTAGGGTTTTTTTTCATAGACTCAATTTTGGGGTTTAAGACTAAAACCAACTGGGCTAAAATAACAGAATTTAAAATAGACATTTCAAAGTGATTGGGGCTTGGGGCTTTGGGCTTTTATTCACAAGTGATCCACAGGGATGTGGGATTGACCTATCGATTCTTTCTGGCCCTGATATCAGCTCTGGTATTAGCCTTGGTGCCTGCACCATCTTCCATGGTGACCTTTTCTCCAAACCGAGCGATCTCTTCTCCTCTCACCATCGAGAAGCCCCCGATGCCTTCTTTTGGTCTCTTCTTTATTCCTTGCTAATCCAAGATTGGCTATATGCCTCCCTCGTTGTCGAGCCAAGAGCTGTCAATTACCTTATAACCAACCCACTGAAGTAGTTGATTCTCAGTCCATTGCCATTCGAGGCACATCACTGCATCACCACCGAACGGAGATGCTTCCTTCTATTTTCTGCCTATCACAATTGCCACCACCCTTTCCCATGATTGCCGTGCTTGCTAGCCACCGCGAGTCATCCGTTGGACATCACTGCATTGCTCCATATTTGCCCAATCATTATCTAAGCCATTGGTCTGTTGTCAGGATTGGGACCAGAATGTTCAAAGAAGAAAGGAATGACATGATTACAGAGTTATTCCAGTAATGATCGGTGGAACAGAACCTAGGGATCATGCAAGTGGGTGCATGATAGGTGGAACAGAACCTGAGGATCATGCGAGCGGGTGCATGATAGGTGGAACGGAACCGGAGGATCATGCGAGTGGATGCGAGGACAGGAACATGGAACCAAGGTGGTTGGGCAAATTATGATGAGAAACCACCGTTGTTCCCACATGGGACCAATGCGTTGTTTCTCATTTATAAAATCCTCTGACCAATCTCCGTATCGATGATTATTCTCCCAACTTCCCATCTACTTCCATCTCTTCGCTCCACTCCGCACTCCACTCCCCGCTCTCATCCATTTCCAGTCTTCCCATCCAATTCCATTCCCATTCTCATTCATTTCCATTCTTCCCATCGCTTTCATTCAACTTCCATTCTAACACCCCGGGTTCCATTGGTTCACCACTGCCTTGGTTTCCACCTCGCTGCTACTCTATATGTCCTGCCTTTCAGTTCCATCTGCTGATCAGCTATCGAGTTTTCTTCAAGAGTCAGGGAATGGAAGAGGATTTTTTATGCAAATTATTTCATTAAAGTGATGTATTCCATATTTTATGAAATGAAAAAGGCTTCTTTGTTTATATTGACTCATGTTCTTTCTTGTTTTCTTTATTTTATTTGAAGAAGTAGTTTGGAATGATCAAAGGATATGAGTTTTGAGGTAACTTTCTTTAAGTGAAGATAACTTGATTGATCTATACCTAAAAGGGATGGGCCGTGATCTACGGGTATGGGCCGTGATCTACGGGTATGGGCCATACTCTCGTGATAAGTCATATCTTGATTATCTTCACAAGTATTTCTTTTTAATCTCCATTATTTTATTGTGCTACTTTTTCTTAGAAAATAAAACCTTAGTTTTATTCTTTAAAAATTCTCTTTTAAAATAACTCAAAAGTCTCTAAGGATTCAATCCTTACTCCTGCTATTCTTCCTAAGAAAAGTGGAATTAAAGAATTTAAATCGATGCGTAGTGATGCACACCAGCATGCCACCAGGATTTCTTGGTCCTTGGCCTTATTTATGCCCCAAATAGAATCATGCCTGTCCCTTTAAGGTTTTTCAATCATTTTCCATTAACTTTTTGCTATAGAGTCCTTATGTTTTATGGTTTTCTTCTTCTCCCAACTCTTCTCCAAACTTTTCTCCATTTCTTTTGTTTTTCCTTTAGAATATAGGATAAGTACATCTGAGGAATCCATGGCCTTGGTTGTGCCCATCACAGAGGCAAAAGAGGGGAAATTTGACTTACCTCGCTGAACTTTCAATCGAACCTCATGAAGGTGGATCTAGTTTTACTCCATGGGCAGTTCCAGATCCCCCAAGGTTTTAGTTGGAGGTTCCAGGGTCAAATGATCGAGTTTGCTTGCCTCCTTAAGGTCAGATCAACCTCTATGTAGAGTGCTTCCAACTCGGATTGAGGTTTCTCCTTCATTCCTTATTTGTAAATCTCTTTTAATTCCTCGATATGTTACCGAGTTTGGTAGTTTTGAACTCCTCATGCCGAAGCTTTCCCTATCCAAGGCCAGCTAGATTGAAGTGCTCGTTTAATTCTCCCAGCCACCTAGGCTGAGGCCATTTGGAGGGCAAGCCCAAGTCCAACTCCTCGTACCGAAGCTTTCCCTAGCCAAGGTCAACTAGTTAAGGTAGCAGGGCCATCTGAGACATCCCCTATAGTTTAAAGCTCCATGCCTCTACCTAGGATGATTATAAGCTTGTCAACATGGTGTTCACCAGGATGCTTTTTCTCGTTGATGCCAACAAGCTGCTGAGTGAAGAACTCTCACCCATCAAAAGGAGATGATAGGCTCTTTCATTCGAGTAAGCTGGCATTCTAGTGACTCTTCATTTTTTTTGCCTTTCTTCATCACTGATAAATTTTTTTTTAATAGCTCATCTATTATATAAATGGCTTCATAGAGTGCACTTGAGATACCATGGCCAATGTGAAGAAGTACAGAATTGCCACTGAGACATTGAAAGTGGCCAGGGAGAGGGCTGAGCATAGGGCCAAAGCAACCACGAAGGGAACCAATGAAGTGGAGGTGGCCCCGAAGAAGGCTGTTGAAGAAGCATCCTAAATAAAAGTCGATCAAGGGGATAAGGCGGCTAGAGTAAAAATGCTAAAGGAATCACTAGACAAAAGTAAAGCCAAAACTACAGTAGTAGATAAGAGTAGGATGGAGGCCAAGAGTAGCATCAAAGATCAAATCAAGGCTGCTATAATGAAGGTTGTAGAATCTTTCTGGGCTTTGGAAGAACTTCATGAAGAGAAAATCCAGTTCACCTATGATGCTTATCATACAAAAAAGTAATTCAATTAGGACAAAGTTGCTGCTAGATATCTAGAGCTAGATTTGAGTTTTTTAGATGAAGATGACTTGGAGCCTGAGGAAGTTGATGCTACTACTCCAATGGATGCTTCAAGCCTTGACACTTCAGTTACCATAGAAACTCTGACCATCGTACCATAGATTTTCCTTTCTTTTTGTTGTAAATCAAATCTGACCTTTTAAAGGTCATTTTTGTAAAGAACTTGGAATGAATGGAAAGCACATTTTTAAACATAGCTTGGTTTTGTTTTGAATTGTGCTTGAATGAAGCTTTTATTAGCAATTATGATCCAAGGCAATTATTAAACCTTGCTGGCATGTAGATAGGTATGTAGGCCATCATGATCTAAGGCGATCGCCAAACACTTTTGATGGGGACATCAACCAGCCTAGATCTGAAGCAGCTTAGAACCTGAAGCCCAGCCCAGAATTTGATGTAGCCAGCCCATAACTTGAAGCCCAGTCCAGCCTAGAACATTAAGCCAGCCCAGCCTAGAGCTTGAAGCCAGCCCAACCCAGAGTTTGAAGCAGCCCAGCCCAGAACCCAAAGGCCGCAGATCCTGAAGTCGATGAGGCACACATTCAAATGCAGTACGGTTCTCGACGCAGCACCTTGATTAGATGAATTTACCATTATTTTAGGATTGGCTTGTTTCGATGTTTTAGGATTTATTTTATTAGTTTGTTTTTTAAATCAATAGTTTGAATGTGTAAGGATTGAGGTTGAGGTATCTGAAATCAGATATCGGATATCTTAAATTAGCCTATTTAATTATTTTATCATTCAAATAAAAATTAGGCGAAGAATATTTCGGAAGAGAAAACAAAAACTCCTAGTCAAGAAGAGGATGATGATAACCTACATGGTCACTCCGGATAAGAGTGGGTGCTGAAGCATGGGTGGGTAACCCAACCATGGTTTTTCTTTTTTCTTCTTAAATGTTTCATTCCATCTTTCTTTTACATCACTATTCTTTCCCCTTTTCCATCTCTATTCCCTTTCTCCTTCGAATCTGTGAATCAACCACCAGGCCATTTCTCGGATCCACCCAAGCATCAGTCCTTCTCCAGATCTGACCAACCGCCGGAACCCACTGTACACAGATCTCCACGGGATGCCCACAACCATCACCTTGTACCACCGACATCGATCCGAAAGATTCAAGCCACGATCGAAGTTCTCTCCCCGGCCTCCTCCTCCTTCCATTGGTTAGACACAGCTCAGATCTTCTCATGCCCTTAATCGCCGGATCCCTTTCACTACTGCTACCACAAGACAATCGCCAAACCATCACCAATGCCGCTTGCCGCTTGATACCCGAGAAGATAGATCGACACTCCGGCATGCCCATTACCCCGACATGCCTTCGCCCGTGCCGAAGGGACCAAGCCTTCTCCTCTCTGCCTCCCCGATGCCCGAGATCACCTCCACCGGATCTCCTCTTGTCCGGAGAAGTTCATAGCCAAACTGACATCCACCGGCCCTGATGGATTCCAGCCGTTCGTCTCCTCCACTCCCCATCTCTGCTCGTGATGCCTCAATGGTGCCCACCTAGCTCCCTGCTACCATGATGCCCGACGCCAGCTGGAGAGCCCCTGCCTTCATCTCCCTATGCCACTACCATCATGCTAGTGCCATCACCGGAGAGCCCACCAGCAAAACTTGCTAGATTCCATGCCCGAGACCTTCCCTCTATTTCCACGTGCCCGTCAAAGCACTGAAGACTCCTTTGCATGGTTAGAGAAGCAAAGTCGGCCTCCTCTACCAACTTTAGAATAAAGCAGAGAAAAAAATGATGAGAAAAAAAAGTGAAAAACGAAATATAGAAAAAAAGGAAAAGAAAATAGAAAAAAAAGCATTTTTGAATAATTTGGGCAGGTTGAACCTAGCCTAAAGGTCATTTTCTAGCGACCAATGATCCACCCTTCTCTAAAATAATCTTGATCGGGGTCTCGTCTTGCATCAGTTTTGGTATCATAGCGAGGGTTAGGTTAGGTTAGTCAGTTTTATTTTTAATTGCATTATTTGTATTAAAAAAAATTAGTCTACAGATCATGAGCATCCTGGAGCCAGAAAATTGCTGATGATCGCCTGACTCGATGGAGTCGAGTTCTCCCCACCTCTGGAAAATGATGGGGACATCAACTAGCCTAGAATTTGAAGCAGCCCAGAACTTGAAGTCCAACCCAGAATCTAAAGCAGCCATCCCAGAACATGAAGCCAAGCCTAGCTCGGAACCTAAAGTCAGCCCAGCCCGGAGCCTAAAGCCAACCTAGCCTAGAACCTGAAGCCAACCTAACCCAAACCTTGAAGTCCCAAATCCTAAAGTCGATGAGGCACACATTCTGATGCAGTATGGTCTTGATGCAGCACCTCGATCAAATGAATTTATCGTTGTTTAAGGATTGCTTTATTTCGATATTTTAGGATTTATCGGATTAGTTCATTTTTAAATAAATAGTTTGAATGTGTTAGGATTGAGGTTGAGGTATCTGAGATCAGGATATCGGATATCTCAAATTAGCCTATTTAATTGTTTTATCATTCGAATAAAAATTAGGCGAAGGATATTTGGGAAGATAAAACAAAAACTCCTAGTCAAGGAGAGGGTGCTGATGCCCTACATGGTCGCTTTGAATAAGAGTGGGTATTGAAGCCTAGGTCGGTAACCCAACCATGGTTTTTCTATTTTTCTTTCTAAATGTTTCATTCTGTCTTGCTTTTTCATCATTGTTCTTTTCCCTTTCCCATCCATGTTCCCTTTCTCCTTCGAATCTATGAATCAACCACTGAGCCATTTCCTGGATCCGCCCGAGCAACAGTCCTTCCTTGGATCTGACCAACTGCCAGAACATACTGTACACAAATCTCCACGCGATGCCCATAACCATCGCCTTGCACCACCGACATTGATCTGGAAGATTCAAGCCATGACTGAAGTTCTCACCCCGGCCTCCTCCTCCTTCCAACGGTCCGACACAGCCTAGATCTACCCGTGCCCTTCATCTCCAGATCCCTTTCACTACTGCTATCATAAGACCATTGCTAGACTGTCACTAGCACCGCCTGCCGCTTGATACCCGAGAAGATGGATCGATGCCCCGGCACGCCTTTGCCCGTGCCAAAGGGACCAAGCCTTCTCCTCTCTACCTCGTCGATGCCCCAAATCACCTCCACTAGATCTCCTCTCATCTAGAGAAGTCCGCATCTAGACTGACATCCACCGACCCATATGGATTCCATCCGTCCGTCTCCTCTGCTTCCTATCTCCACTCGTGATGCCACACCAGCGCCCGCTCAGCTCCCTGCTTCCACGATGCCTGATGCCTGACACCTACCAGAGAGCCCATGCCTTCATCTCCCTGTGCCACTTCCATCATGCCAGTGCCATCGTTGAAGAGCCCACCGACGAAAACCACCAGATTTCCATGCTTGAGACCTTCCCCCTACTTTTGCACGCCCATCAAAGCATTTTAGACTCCTTTGCATGGTCGGAGAAGCAAAGTTGACCTCCTCTATCGACTTTAGAATAAAGCGAAGAAAAAAAATTGAGAAATAAAATAAAAAGGAAATATAAAAAAAAGGAAAATAAAATAGAAAAAAAGAAAAAAAAAGTATTTTTGAAAAATTTGGGCCTGGTTGAACCTAGCCTAAAGGTCGTTTCATAGCGACCAGTGATCCACCCTTCTTTAAAATAATCCTAAGGGGTCTCATCCCACATCAACTTTTAGCATGTAGATGTTTTGACAACCCTAATCTATGGAAGTAAAGAAAGTTATCAAGTTTTTTTTGACTTATAGATAATCATGCCTATGTACTTCTAATTTGAGGAAAAGGTTTTCTTTCTTTAGGCTTGTTTCACGATTACGATCCAAGGAAATCACCAAACTTTCCCAAGCTTATAGGCAAGTCCCAACAACACCAATCTAAGGTATTTATTGGACTTCTTTTGCCTACATGCCATCTTCACAAGCCTGCATATCAGTCTTCATGAGAGTCATCATAGGTTAATCTCTCATTTGTTATTGCTGATTCAACCAAGATTTAAGGGTCATCTAGAGTTAATGCCTCGCTCCTTAAACACCAAGATTTTAGCCTTAGGCTTTCAAGGGTCATTAAAAGTTAATCCTTCACTTCTCAAGTATTTTGGTTCTTTGGCCTCCATGAATGATTGAAAGGGTCCTTTTAATTAGTTAGCCCTTTAGTGGTCATTGAAGGTTGCTCCTTTGCTTCTTACTATGCCAAGAGTTTGGGTTGGCCCAATTCATTTGAAAAGATAAAAGGCTCTCAGGGGTCAGCAAGGGATAATCCCTTGCTTCCTGGAGAACTAACATCTTAGAACATTCAAGGGTTATCATAGGTTAATCCCTCATTTCACGAAGCACAAACCATCACAAACCATCATGTAAGAATATGCAAATTGAAAACATATAAATTGTTGAATATACTTGGAATTCTTTAAAGGAAAATATTTGCATTACCGATAGTACGTGCAAAAGTTAGAGGAACTCTAAGGTCTAGATAGCAAAGTCAAGTTGCTTCGGTCAATAGTACCGGGGCATATTACCTCATCCACTTGATATAGATCTTTTCAATTAGATTATAGCTTTTCTTGCTCGGTAGGTTGGAAAACCTTAGCTTGCCATAGCACCAAGTCACCAACTCTGAGCTCTTTAGCTTTAACTTGGGCATTGTAATATTTGGCCACCTTTTATCGATAGGAAGCCATTCTTACTATGGCTTGCTCTCTACTTTCCTCGAGCAAATCTAGGTTTGGTCAAAGCTACTCGGAGTTCATATCTGAAAGTGAAGTGCATTTACAAAGCCTACTGATATGCAAACATGCATTCATAAAAGCAGGGCTAAAAATATGTATTTTAAAATAATTTTAAAACATGCACAGCGGAAGGCTCGGTAGATAGATTTAAACGATCTACTGATCTATCCATAATAGGATCTAGCATAATGTAATAGCATGCATCATAACATCAAAGCAAGACAGAAATACAAATATAAAAGTACCATACCTTTATATTAGAGAAAAGCTATTGAAGTAGGAGGGCGCTCGAGCCACACACTTGTCTGGCCTCTATAGGTAATCCACACCTGGGCTCGACTCTGATCAACTCCCTTAGAGTGCTAGCTCTTTGGAATCCTTGGGCCGATCTTCTTCTTCTAGGAAGACTAGGAGGAGAGCTAGAACCCTTTCCTAAAAGAACTCTCTTCCCAAGACCTAGCTAGAAAGCTAGGATTCTCACACCCAATCCCTAGACCTCTCACAACCCTTCTCTATCTTCTCTCTTTTCTCTTGTTGTGTCTCTCTAGTTGTTGTAACCTCTGTAGCCTATAGAATGACCTTCATTTATAGGTGCAGCCATGAGAGGGAGAAAGAGGAAGGAGGAGAGATAAGGGAAGAGAATGGGGGAGAGGATCAAGGCCATACCAAATAGGTCCAATCCAAGAAGGTAATTATGACTATCATACCAAATAACCTTGGAGCCAAAACTGGATTGATTTCAAATCAGGTCAAAATTTGTCCAAAATCCTTCCAAAATTTCTTTCCAGAAATCTGCTCATCACAGGAAGTGTTGACTCACGAAAATTGCCAAGTATCAACACTTCACCAAGTGTCGACACTTGCAAAATTTCAAGTATCGACAGTTGGAACAAAGTTAATCATATTGACTTCCAGTGATGGCAAACGATTCTTAATCGTTGATTAGTCTTAAGATCATATAAAAATCCTCTATGGTGTGTGATCCCATAGGTTTGAACACCAAGCCGGTAACACTGGAATATTTCCAGTACCAGTCAAAGTCCTCATCAAGCAATGATACCCGACATCCGGATAGGTCAAAGATGCAGAGCACCTCACAAGAACCTCTGGCATATGGTTGTCGCATAATTCATCCCTTTGATCACATAATACTCATGATGACCTAGGGTTCGATTGCCAACCCTAGTTTGGTTTATCCAGATCATGTCTCAACCTCACAAGTTCGGTGACTCCTCACAAGAACTATCCTAGCCAAGATTTTGCTAAATTGAGATATAGTGAGTCATTCACTCCAAACTATTTAGAGAGGTCAATTCCATCTTGATCCACCATCTCTCCACAAGTACTTGATTGCACCCAGAAACCTTTCATCACTAGATTAGAAATCCAGGTAGTCCGGTAACAAAGTATAGTGAGTTGCTTGTAAGCTACCATGGTGACCTCAAGTCTGAGGGACATATATACCCATATCCCTTCTTGAGCAACCCTTTGGTAGAAGGGAGCTCCGTAGATGGTCACATTCAGTGAGATGTCACACATCTCACTTGCATGTCACACTAGTGTCTCTACACTCCTTGGTTAAGAGGACAACCTACAAATGTAACATACAACAACCTACACTTGATACATTATCGTCCTTTAACAATGTATCATTTGGTTGTGAACCAGTTTAAGAACTACTTGATATATTCTCTCTATATCAAAAGAAGTAGTTCGAAGGACTCCATCATACAAGAGTTCATTTCAAGAAAATGTAAATATGATGAACAACCAAAGAAGAATAACTTTTATTCATTAAAAAATCATATACAATTACAAGAAAGCACAACCATCTACAGCCTGGATGATTGGCTTTGGGATACAATTCCCAACAACTCCCACTTGGACTAAAGCCAATCGGTACATAATCACACTCCCATTTTCTATTTACAATAATCAAACTCTTGAACTTCGATGGCTTTAGTGAAGGGGTCAGCCAGGTTCTCCTTTCCATCGATCTTCTGAAGGTCAATGTCATCTCATTCCACGATCTCTCATACAAGGTGATAGCACCATAGAATATGCTTTGTGCGGTGATGAGACTTCGGCTCTTTGGCTTGAGCAATGGCTCCAGTGTTGTCACAATACACCGGAACAGGACCATCCATGGAAGGTGCCACTCCAAGCTCTCCAAGGAACTTCCACAACCACACAGCTTCCTTCACTGCATCTGATGCTGCAATGTACTCTGCATCGCATACTGAGTCCACCATAGTAGGCTGCTTGGAACTTTTCCAACAGACAGCTCCTCCGTTTAGGATAAAGATAAATCCTGACACACTCTTATTATCATCATTTTCGAATTGTAAACTAAAGTCAGTATACCCCACAAGTTTCAAGTCAGATTCTTCATAAATTAGCCATTGATCCTTAGTATTTCGTAAATACTTAAAGATGGTCTTTACCACTTTCCAATGAGCTTCACCTGGGTCAGACTGGTATCTGCTCACTACACCTAGTGAGTATGCCACGTCTGGTCTAGTACATGTCATGGCATACATGATAGAACCCACTGTCGAAGCATATGGAATTCTACTCATACGCTCTCTCTCTTCATGAGTTGTCGCATAATTCCTTTTGGAGAGATCAATTCCAGTGCCTATCGGGAGATCGCCCTTCTTGGAATTTTTCATGCTGAACCGTTTCATCATGGTGTCAATATACATAGACTAGGACAGTCCTAGAAGCCTCTTAAATCTAGTTCTATAGATCTTCATACCCAGTATTTAAGAGGCTTCACCCAAGTCCTTCATAGAAAACTGAGACAATAACCAGACCTTTATTCCTTGTAGTGCTGGGATGTCATTCCCGATTAAACGAATGTCATCCACATACAATGCAAGGTTCTTCTCCATTCCTAATGAAGCCATACGACTTGATACACTTATCAAATCGCATGTTCCAACTCCTTGATGCTTGCTTCAGTCCATAGATGGACTTTTGAAGCCCGCACACCTTTGACTTGTCTATGGATGTGAACCCTTCAGGTTGTATCATATACACCTCTTCTTCCAGCTCACCATTCAGGAAAGCTGTTCGGACAACCATTTGCCAGATTTCATGGTCAAAGTATGCTACTAAAGCAAGCATAATTCGAATGGATTTCAGCATTGCCACAGGAGAGAACATCTCTTCATAATGAATACCATAGTGTTGATGATATCCCTTGGCAACTAGACGGGCTTTATAGGTCTCCACCTGCCCATCTGCACCCCTTTTTCTTTTGAAAATCCATTTGCACCCAATGGGTTTCATCCCTTTAGGTGCATCAACCAATGTCCATACATTGTTGATCTCCATGGACTCCATTTCAAATTTTATGGCTTCCAGCCATTTCTTAGAGTCAGACCTCTACATCACATCCATATAGGTGATCGGATCCTCATTGTTCTCATCGAGTTCAATGGGATCACCATCTAGGACCAAGAAACTGTAGTATCTGTCCGGTCAGCTCAGTACTCTACCAGATCTCCTTGATGGTTCCTAAGTGGGCTCTGGGTGTGATCTAATCATAGCTGGTTCTATGTTGTCCCTTAAGTGTGTTGGTTCTTCTACTTGTTGAGCTTTACTAAGTTCAATCTTAGTGGCAATAGTCCCTTCACCAAGGAACTCCTTTTCCAAAAAGATAGCCCTAAGACCGACGAACAACTTTTGTTCCTCGGCTAAGTAGAAGTAATACCCCTTAGATTCTTCTGGATACCCAACAAATAGGCACCGATCAGACCTAGGTCCAAGTTTGTCCATTTCCAAATGTTTTACATAAGTCGGGCACCCCCAAACCTGAAGGTGTGATAGTGTCGGCTTACGTCCAGTCCATTTCTCATATGGTGTTTTACTAGTAGACTTACTTGGAGCCCTATTCAGAAGGTAATAGGCTGATTTTGGAGCATATCCCCAAAAGGATACCGGCAAAAAAGCAAAGCCCATCATGGATAGAACAATGTCTAACAGGGTTCGATTCCTCCTCTCATACACTCCATTTAATTGAGGTGTCCCTGGAGGTGTCCACTAAAAGAGAATCCCATTCTTCTCGAGATATGTCAAAAACTCACCCAAAAGGTATTCATCGCATCGATCGGATTGAAGGGTTTCGATACACTTTCTAGTTTGTTTTTCTACTTCACTATAATATCGTTTGAACATTTCAAACGATTCAGATTTATGTCTCATCAAGAAGACATAACCGTACCTCGAAAGGTTGTTTGTAAATGTAATGAAATAACTGTACCCACCCCTAGCACTAACATTCATGGGTCCGCATACATCAGTATGTACCAGACTCAAAATTTTTTTGGCTCGTTCACCTTTTCCGGTAAAAGATGACTTAGTCATTTTTGTAAGAAGACATGACTCACAGGTTGGAAGTGAACTATCCTTACTAAAATCGAGGAGACCCTCGCTTTTCAACCTGTTTATCCTATTCCTATTAATATGACCTAGCCTACAATGCCATAGGTATGCTGCGCTGACATTATCTATCCTAGGGCATTTGCTAGATGTGTACATTACACTAACAGGTCGCAATAATACATAAATGCCATCACGTATTTGTCCAATCAAAACCATAGAATCATTCCAAATAATTTTTTAAACATCATTTTTTATTGATTGTTCATAACCATACATGGCCAATTGGCCTACAGAAATGACATTCAAATAAAAGATGGACAAAAATGACACTCGTTCAAAACGATAGTACAAGACTCAAAAACAAGTTTGAGAACTCCCAATGCCAGGACTGGAACTCAGCTTCCATTTTCCACGTTCAAGAATCTCTTGCCATCCTCGAATCTTCTACTAACTTGAAGTCCCTGCAAAGAATTGCAAATGTGAATTGGACTTCCAGTATCCAATACTCAGTTAGTAGTATCGCAAACAGTGAAACTACAAGGTGTTATCATATAAATACTAAATCCAGGACCATCTTGTAGCTTTCTCTTCTTGGACTTGTTCAAGTCAAGGGATGCCATATGAAGAGGACAGTTCCTCTTTCAGTGACCTTGCTTTTTGCAGAAGCACTCTACACGACTCTGATCAGCCTTCACTTTCTTGGCCTGACTGGGCCCAGAAGCACTTAGCACCTTTTTCCCTTTATTTTTTTTCTTCCCATTCTTAAAGGGACGATGCCCTCCCGAAGATCCTTCCACTAGATTCACCACCCATTTTCTCAATTGGTGGTCTTTCTCATAAGTCTGTAGCAACCCCAACAGACCATGGTAGTTAACTGCAGGCTTATTCATTCTGTAATGATCAAGAAAATCTAGATAGGAAGAAGGGAGGGAATTCAGTATCGCATCTTTCCCAAGCTGTTCATGCAAGGGACAACTAAGCTTGCCCAAGCGCTCAATCATCTCGATCATGTACAATACATGATCAGTGACTGAGGCCCCATCATGCATCTGCATGTTGTAGATAGCATAGGAGACCTTGTACCTCTCAACATCATCTATTATTCTGAAAGACTCCAACCTTTGAAGGATTTCTTCCGGTTAGGTTTCCTCGAACTTGTGACTGAACTCATCACTCATTGCAGCCAACATTATGCACTAGATAGTGGTCCTGTCAGAGAGTCACTTCTGATAAGTGTCTCTGATTGAACCATGAGCATTGGCAGCAGGAATCTTTGGTGCCAGATCTGATATCACATACAAGATCCGTTCATGCTCCAAGACAATCCTGAGACTTCGATACCAATTATCGAAGTTAGGTCCATTGAGCTTCTCGTTGTCAAGAAGAGACCGGGGTGACAGGTTGGAAGACATCTGAAAAGAAAACTAAAGCTAATTAGTGTATATGAATCATTAACCTAAAGACATGGACTTTAGTCTAAAGGTCCCTCCCACTATTTTGCTCAGACTGGTAGCCTCTACCTCTAATCCCAGGATTTACTTTAATTTCCTAGTGAGTACCAAAGTCCAATAGACAACACATGAGCCCGACTTTAGCTGGCCCACCCATGCGTGTCTAAAGGTAGGTTCTTTAATCGATTACTTCTCCAAGTAACCTCTGTATTTGGGTTTTGCCCCAAGGAGCACTTCAATTGACCTTTGGGCCTCCTATTGAAGATCACGGTTAGGTCCAACCATTAATATAACAAAATTCAAAGCTTCTAACTAATGAATAGTCAATCTCAACTTTGGCCGGCATACCTGATCACCGTTAAGAAGTCACACTGAGCCATCATATTAGGAACAACAATTCCAATAGCCTGATGAACACCCAATCTTTGGATCTGCTGATGAACACTCAACTATTGAACCCATTACCATCCTACTTAATAGAAGGCTAGGACTTGGTTATCTCTATAACTTTGTCCTTTTAAGGACATAATAATTTAGAGGGTTTTTAAATAATGTGACAGATGAAGAGATGAGAAGACATGGATCAACCTCCCACTGACTAAATTAGTAATCTGAGAGGGTTACTCATAACAAATGATCCATGGGCACCTAAAATTAGTCAAGACTGATTAACCTTAGGTGAAAAGGGTTAACACAAGACAATGAGCTATCCAATCAATCCTGACCGACCATATTAGCGAGGTAAGTGAGATCATGGATTGGGTTCCACCATTAACCGTCTTGCCTTAGACACCAACATAGTTAGCCAGGTAAGAGGTTGGTGGGGACACCAGGATTAGACATAGATCCCTAGATTTTATATGGTTTAATTAGTTACATGTCAAAGTTTTAAAAATTTTATAATCAATTAAGATTGAGTCCTGTAATAAGTTAAGGTTAGTTGATATGTCTCAACCCTCAACCTAGTCAGTATATTAAGTCCTGTATATCAATTATGAGTCTAGTATGAGCTTAATTTTTGTATAAGAGAGGAGGTTACCCTATTTTCGAGTTCCACCAGTCTACATCCATGAGTCAGTGGCCACTACATCAGCCCATTGGATTTTGTGTGACAACCTAGGATCCAATATGCTTATACAAAACCTTGATTTTCATATGTCCTCCAGATGCCTAGTTTCCTCCCGAGATGCTAGAGCATATTCCTAAACTAAGGCATCCATGATTCCAGAGGTCCACCTATATCCCAGCCCAAAGAAATCAATCCCAAGTGCGAAGCCCAAGCCCTAAAGAAGCAAGATTCCATGGAATATTTTTGCTACCAGGCTACCAGGCCACCACAGCTTCCAGGAGGCCCAAGCCCATGCACCAAGCCCCTTTGGGCCGGCCCCTTGCTTCCCCTAGAAGCCCAACACACCCTCTTAGGCATCCTTGAAGTGTTGACCAAGTCCAAGAGGTGTCCTTGAGTGGAATAGTCAAATCATGAAGGGAGAAGGAGAATACTAGGTCAAATCCTAACCTAGTTGGGACTTATGCTCCTAATTGTTTTAAGAATTATTTTTCTAACCTGGCTAAGAGAAGACTTGTAACCCAAGTGTGTAACCCTAATTAGAGGACATGGAAACTCTATTAATACCCCACCCCTCCCCCTCTTGTAAGCAATTTTTATTCATGATATCAAAACCCTGGTAAACTTATTTGAGCTTGCGAGCTTGTGTGTTACTTTGTTTTTATTTTTTCTTTGGTTACTATTGTTCTTGGCCGAATTCCTTGCTACACTAGAATCCTTCCATGCCCTATCTTACTGAAATCCAAGCCTTCACATGTCCATTAAGGAGTGCCCTAGGCCTCCAAACATGGAGATCTTCATCAAGCTTCAGCCGCCCCGCTTCTAAACTCTAACTTGATTCCTTCTAAACCTAGTTCCCTTTCTTTTTCTTACTTGCTGTTTTGATTGACCCTTGACAATTTGTAGGATCCCCGAGGTGTTTCACCTCCCCAGAGGAGGCTTTCCTTGCCTCCAGGATTGCCCAAATCAGCCATCTAATCAAGGGAACCGTGCTTCATCATCTAGATTCCAATCAGAGTGCTGTGTGATCTTTTCGTCGGACGTTCTTCAAATCACTGATTGATAACATCCTTCTCTTCTTTTAATTTCTGATTTGATGAAGATAAGCTATCATAATCCAAGATTTTCTCAATTCTCGAGTCCTGGTAAGTTATTATTTTGCATGAGTTTGCCTGCGATACGATGATTCTTTGCATTGTTACTCCTTATGCTAGTTCTTACTTTTATTTGGAAATTTAGCCTACAAAACATAAATTATAAAAATCAAAAAAAAATTAGTTTACTATTTTTCCTACATCTTTAGCAATCTTAGAGTCATCCCGCATAAGTTTGGTATCAGAGCAGGTTTAGGATTGTTTTATCTGCTTTGCATTCACAAACCCTAATTTCTGCATCTTGTCCACTGCATTAGGTGTCTAGGTTTCATCTTATTTCAGAATCTTAGGAAATTTATTTTTCTATGAAAACTACACATCATGTCCTTTGTTTTGTACTAATAATTCTCATAATTTTTAGTTAATTTTACCAAAACCCTAAATTATTAAAATCTGGCATATTATAAACCTTAACAAAAATTCTGAGATTTCTGTAGCAGTCTGAAAACCCTAGGATTTGCATCATCAATTGATTTTTGTTTTGCACCAAATTTAGTAGGTATCATCATCACCATCCATCCTCTATCCTAGAAGTTTTATGATTTTTTTATGCATCGATATCTATGTCAAAATCTGCATCATCTGAAGTCCTAATTTCTTGAAATTTCTGTACTTACTTGACTAAACCTAATCAACTTCCACACACCCAATCCCAAGCCCAATTTGATTGCTAACCTAATCAACCTAAACCTAATTTGTCATTACATAAAATATACAAAAAATATTTTTATTTGTTTGATTGTTATAGATTGCATCAGGATCATTGAATGTTCATCATCTTTTAACCTAATCTTAAGGGCAATCAATATAACATCACGGCAGGAGGTCATAACCTATCCTGGGCACAAAACAACAACCCAGCATTTTCACCCAAGCCTTAATTAAAATTGATTAGACTTAATTTTCCCTAGAGGGCTAGGTGACATGCATAGGTCGGGCCTAAGCTGTGTTGGCCAACTAGTGCATTTAATCTTTTAGATATTACTGAAAGCTGGTGTCTAAGGCTGGGGGTCCAGAGTCAAACGACCTAAGTGGACTAGTGGTTTATAATTATGACCCTATGACAAGCAGGGGGAGCCTCCCACCACCCCACCCCCTACCTGGCCAGTGGAAGGATTAGCTGCTGGGTTAAATGTAAGTTGAGCTGACCCATTCAGTTTTGGCTCTAGGTCTAGGAAACCCTAGATTGTACTAGCCTAATTCTTTTTGCATGCTTGGCTGCACCATTCCATTCTAATTGCTAGATTGATTATTGCATGACCACTAGACTAGGAACCCAATACCAGAAGTCTACACTCCAACCCAACTCAACCATGGATTCCAATTTTGAGGCCATCATGAACCAGTTTGCCCAGCTAAACAAAGCCAACACCCAAACCCAAAATCAGTTAGCTCAGATGGACCTCAAACATGATCAAACCCAAAATTAGCTTGTCTAGTTGACCACTCAACTCAACCAGATAACCCAAGCACACAACTAGGCAACCACTAGGATCAACCAGTTAACCACTAGTTTTGACCACGTAGGAGATCGGTTAGGAACCCTAGACAAGACCCATAGGACTGAACCCATAACCTATGAACCCAGTAGTAACCCACTATCCCTCAATCGACCTGAACCCTATAGGATTAATATCCCTAGATTTGAACCTAGTATTAGTCAAATATCCCGTAGTCTACCCCCTCTTACCACCTCATTGGTTAACCCAAATGACCTTGAAGAGGAAATTTATGAGGCTGACCCAAGTCTAGTAGAGGAGTATGAAGATAATGAGTCTATTGAAGATCTAGAAGAGTAACCTATAGAAGACCCTGGATTAGTTGATTATGACCAAACCCAGGTAGAAGACCACCCAATACTAGTTGAACCTGACCATACACAAGTAGGAGCAGACCTAGATTTAGCTAACCCTAGCCGTACCCAGACAGTAACCAACATAGAGATAGCTAACCATGTAATGGAAGAGAAGTTAGAGGAAGAAAACCCTAATATTGCTTTTAGAGTCTTATCTGAGGAGCCACTAGAAGAAAGCCCAATTAGAGAGCCTAATCATTTGATTTATGAACTAGAAGAGTTTATTAAAGACTTAATCTCTTAAGATCAATGCCCTCATGATGAAGTCACCTCTTTGACTCCACTTGATCTCTTTCCTAAAATCAATGACCCTTTCTTCCATTATGCAGACCCTTTAGATAGACATCAACCCCATAAGATCAACCTCATTAGTCTAGGACTAATTCTTGATACCCCTTCCTGCATCCTATTCTACCTGATTAACCCCGATCCCTTTTCTTATTCCTTATCCAATCAGACTAATCCTGAATCCAGTTCTTATTTTTTATCCTTTTCTAAAACTTTTCATGATTTTCTAACTCTTAGATTGCATTTCATAGAGGTTTTCATACTACATTCATTCATTGAGTCTGTCATATTTTCTTCATACATCAGGAAAACCCTCTGGCATCTACTAAGAGTTCATGTCACATTTTCATGTGCATGTCATGATAGGATCAAACCTAAAGAGTCTATAGTCTGTTAGGTTTTGTCCTGAAGAGTCCAATAAGATTTTCTTCAATAGGAAAGCCTAGTCAAGTCTTTTAGGTATTAGTTTTGCGTCCAATAAATTTACAACCCTGATTCATCTATCCACACATGCACTGGCCTCTGCACAGCATAAGCATCATGAAATTAGTCAAGAGCTGAACATAATTAATGAACTAAATAATAACATGGCTAATTCTTAAAAGAAAGATGAAGAATTTTCTGCAGAGGAATATGTGACTGTTAAAGAATTTTTTGCTCACGAAGCTGGTCCATATAAAATAATAAATAGTAGTGGACCCAATGCCTATATGCTTGAGATATCACCTGACTTTGTAAAGTCTAGTGAGCCAGCAGTGATACCCAGCGAGCCCCTTGAGCCACTCCCGTTCTTTGAGAGAGAACCCGCCCCAGAGCAACCACATATAATTTGGCCTTATGATGAGGAAATGATTGAGAGAGCTCTAGATGATCAAGCTATCGGTACCTGGGATAGAGACTATCAATGGTATTTGGTCTGGTGGTAAGGTCAACCAGAATTTGAGGACTTGTGGAATGCTGGTGCGGATCTACAGCACCTCAAACTAGACCCTCCTTGAGCCAAATTGAGCCATACTCAACAAGGTCGAGTTCCTCCCACCCCAGGAGAATTGGTGGGGACACTAGGATCAGACATAGATCCATGGATCCCATATGGTTTAATTAGTCATGTATCAAAGTTTTAAAAATTTTGTAATCAATTAAGATTGAGTCCTGTAATAAGTTGAGGTTAGTTGATTTGTCTCAACCCTCAACCTAATCAGTATATTGAGTCCTGTACATCAGTTATGAGTATAGTATGAGCCCAATTTTTGTACAAGAGAGGAGGTTACACTATTTTGGAGTTCCATCGGGCCACATCTAGGAGTCAGAGGCCGCTACATCAGTCCATTAGATTTTGTGTGACAACCCAGGATCCAAGATGCTTCCAGAAACCCTAATTCTTTCTAGATGTCCTCCAGATGCCTAGACTCCTTCCTAGATGCCAGAGCATATTCCTAAACCAAGGAATCCATGATTCCAGAGGTCCACCTATATCCCAGTCCAAGGAAATCAAGCCCAGGTGCCAAGCCCAAGCCCTAAAAAAGCAAGATTCCATGAAATATTCCTGCTACCAGGCTACCAGGCCACCCCAGCTTCCAGGAAATCCAAGACCATGCACGAAGCCCCTTTGGGCCGGCCCCTTGCTATCCCTAAAAACCTAACACGCCCTCCTAGGCATCCTTGAAGTGTTGACCAAGTCCAAGAGGTGTCCTTGAGTGGAATAGTCAAAGCATGAAGGGAGAAGGAGAAGACTAGGTCAAATCCTAACCTAGTTGGGACTTATGCTCCTAATTATTTTAAGAATTATTTTTCTAACCTAGCTAGGAGAGGACTTGTAACCCAAGTTTATAACCTTAGTTAGAGGACATGGGAACTCTATAAATACCCCACCCCTCCCCCTCTTGTAAGCAATTTTTATTCATGATATCGAAACCCTGGTAAATTTATTTGAGCTTGCGAGATTGTGTTACTTTGTTTTATTTTTTCTTTGGTTACTATTATTCTTGGCCGAATTCCTTGCTGCCCTAGCATCCTTCCACGCCCTAACTCACTGCCATCCAAGCCATCACATGTCCAAGAAGGAGTGTCCTAGGCTGCCAAACAAGGAGATCTTCATCAAGCTTCAAGCCACCCTACTTCTAAACTCTAACCTAATTCCTTCTAAACCTAGTTCCCTTTCTTTTTCTTACTTGCTATTTTGATTGACCCTTGACATTTTGCAGGATCTCCAAAGTTTTTCACCTCCGCAGAGAAGGCTTTCCTTGCCTCCAGGACTGCCCAAATTAGCTATCTAATCAAGGGAACCGTGCTTCATCATCCAGACTCCAATCAGAGTGCTGTGTGATCTCTTCATCGGACATTCTTCAAATCACTGATTGGTAACATCCTTCCCTTCTTTTAAATTTTTGATTTGATGAAGATAAGCTATCCTAATACAAGAATTTATCAATTCTTGGATCCTGGTAATTTATTATTTTGCATGAGTTTGCCTATGATACGATGATTCTTTGCATTGCTACTCATTATGCTAGTTCTTACTTTTATTTTAAAATTTAGACTACAAACATAAATTATAAAAATCATAAAAAAATTAGTATACTATTTTTCCTACATCTTTAGCAATCTTAGAGTCATCCTGCATCAGAGGTAGCCCCAAAGAACCATTATCAAATTGCCAAACTTACCTCGATACCAATCGGTTCATCAAACTCGATTAGACTAGCCTAAAGACTCGGGCTTTCCACTTAGCCACAAATTAGGTCCATTTAGACTATAGACTAATAAATCTAACTATTAGATAGATCTAGAGAAGAAATCCTAACTCAACATTTGATTAGATCAGTTCTCTAATTTATCCAATGTATCTAAACTTAGGTCTAACCCAATCAAGGACCTAATAGAAGCTAACCCATGACCCTTAAGGCTTATTGAAATGACTTAAAATCTTTGAATCATATTCCTAGAGTTCTTAGTCATTCTTAATTCCTAATTAAGTGCAATAGCCTTAATTAAATTAAAATAATTTAAATTTATAGATGTAAAATAATTTTATAAAAATTTTAAAATTTGAATTCATTATTTTTCTGCATTTTCATCCCAAGTGTCGACTCACCAGGAGCAAGTGTCGATACCTAGTGTCGACACTTGGATCGACTCAAGGCTTGAGACTGGAGGAAAAATAGAAAACCAGGTTTTCTGGCAAGTTCTCATGAGTCGACACTTACAAGTTTAAGTGTCGGCTCTCAAGCCCAAGTGTCGACACTTCAGCCTGTCACAGGGGAAAACCAGAGCCCAGATCTCAGTGAATTTTCTCATGAGTTGACACTTACAAGGCCAAGTGTCGACTCATAGCCTGAGATAGTGAAAACATAGTGATTTCAAATCCAATATTTTTCCAAACATTCAATCAAAATCGATCAATAAAAACTCTTAGATCTCATCTAAATTTATTTTATGATCATTTCATTAGATTAAAATATTTTTAATCTATATTTTCTTGCTTCTTATTTTCCTTTTCAAGAGTCAATCACATCAGCACCCCTACATGCCACAGGAGTTCCCATTGAATGGGAAGAGAGGGTCTTGCAGCCCTACTTCTCTCCTATGACCAGACGGCCATGGTGAAGCACTCATCCAAGTACTTAAGAAGTGATGTTTTTAGCATGCTAGAATCATTATACTACAAAAAGGATCCTATTGCTCTAATACCATTGAAGGTGAAGTGCATCTACGAAGCATACCAATATGCAAACATGAATTCATGAAAGCAGGGCAGAAAATAGGTATTTTAAAATAATTTTATAACATGCACAGCGGAAGGCTCGGTAGATAGTTCTAAATGATCTACCGATCTGCCTGCAAAAAGATCTAGCATAATGTAAGAGCATGCATCATAACATCAAAACAAGACAGAAACACAAATATAAAAGTACCATACCTTTATACTGGAGAAAAGTTGTAGGAGGTGGGCACTCGAGCCACACACGTGTCTAGTCTTTACAAGTAATCCACACCTGGGCTTGACTTTGATCAACTCTGTCAGAGTGCTAGCTCTTCGAGATCTTTGGACCGATCTTCTTCTTCTCGGAAGAATAGGAGAGCTGGAACCCTTTCCCAAAAGAACTCTCTTCCCAAGACCTAGCTAGAATTCTAGGATTCTCACACCCAATCCCTAGACCTCTCATAACCATTCTCTATCTTTTCTCTTTTCTCTTGTTGTATCTCTCTAGTTGTTGTAACCTCTGCAGCCTATAGAATGACCTTCACTTATAGGTGCAGCCATGAGAGGGAGAAAGTGGAAGGAGGAGAGATAAGGGGAGAGAATGGGGAAGAGGATCAAGGCCATACCAAATGGTCCAACCCAAGAAGGTAATTATGACTATCATACCAAAAAATCTTGGAGCCAAAACTAGTTTGAATTCAAAATTCAAATCAGGTCAAAACTTGCCCAAAATCCTTCCAAAATTTCTTTCCAAAAATCTACTCATCACAAGAAGTGTCGACTCATGAAAATTGCTAAGTGTCATCACTTCACCAAGTATTGACACCTACAAAATTTAAAGTATCGACACTTGGAACAAAGTCAATCATATTGACTTCCAGTGATGGTAAACGATTCTCAATCATTGATTAGCCTTAAGATCATATAGAAATCTTCTATGGTGTGTGACCCCATAGGTATGAACACTAAGCCGGTAGCACTGGAATATTTCCAGTAACAATCAAAGTCCTCATCTAGCAATGAAACTCGATGTCCGACTAGGTCAAAGATGTAGAGCACCTCACAAGAACCTTTGGGATATGGTTGCCGCATAATTCATCTCTTTGACCTCATAATGCTCAGGATAACCTAGGGTTCAACTGCCAATCCTAATTTAGTTTCTCCAGATCATGTCTCAACCTCACAAGTTCTGTGACTCCTCATAAGTTATGTGACTCCTCACAAGAACTATCTTGGCCAAGATTTTGCTAAATTGAGACATAGTGAGTCATTCACTCCAAACAATTTAGAGAGGTCAATTCCATCTTGATCCACCATCACTCCATAAGTACTTGATTGCATCCAGAAACTTTCCATCACTAGATTAGAAATCCAAGTAGTCTAGCACAAAAGTACGGTGAGTTGCTTGCAAGCTGCCATGGTGACCTCATGTATGAGGGACATCCATGTCCCTTCGCGAGCAACCCTTTGGCAGAAGGTAGCTCCGTAGATGGTCATGTTCAGTGAGATGTCACACATCTCACTTGCATGTCATACCAGTGTCTCCACACTCCTTGGTTAAGAGGACAACCAACAAATGTAACATACAACAACCTACACTTGATACTTTGTCATCCTATAATAATGTATTCTTTGGTTATGAACCAGTTTAAGAACTACATGATATATCCTCTCTATATCAAAAGAAGTAGTTCCAATGACTCCATCATATAAGAGTTTATTTCAGGAAAATGTAAATATGATGAACAGCCAAAGAAGAATAACTTTTATTCATTTAAAAATTATATATAGTTACAAGATAGCACAACCATCTATAGCCTAGACGTTTGGCTTTGAGATATAATTTCCAACAATATCTTTATTATACTCTTCAACTCTGAGTGAGAAAAGCTCAATCTTCTTGGAAATAACTACTTTAGTCCCAAATGCAAGGCTAAATGGGGTTTGTTTTATTAGGATCCTCTGGGTTATCTAGTAAGCATATAATACATGGTGGAGCTCATCAATCCAATATCCCTTTGCTTGGCCAAGCTTGATTTTCAAATCTTGCAGGAGAGTCCTGTTGGCAACTTCGACTTCATCATTGACTTGGGGTTACCTCACTGAGGTAAAGTATTGAGTAATAGCACACTCTTCATATAACACATAAAGTCACATGCCATTAAATTATTAGCCATTATCTATGATCAAAACTTTGAGAAGATCGTATCCATCGACCATATCAATGGATAATGGATTTTCAAATGAAATCTCTCACTTTAGTCTTGCTGATGCAAGCAAGAGGCTTAGCTTTGATCCATTTTGGTGTGGACACCAGGGCCAGAAGCAATCGACAGGTCGAACCCACATCCCTGTGGATCACCTGTGAATAAAGTCCTAAGCCCAAGCCTAAAATCATTTGTAAAATAAGCCCTAAGTCCTAATTCTAAATCCTAATTTCAATATGGGGCTTAGTCATTTTTTTTACATTATGTTATTTTAGCCCAGCTGGATTCAGCCCAAAACCCTTGGATCCAAAATTGAGTATGTATAAAAACCCCAAACTTTATTTACCCAATTGAGTCAAACCCTATTTATCAAGTTGTGTCAAAACCTATTTATCCAGTTGAGTCATACACTTCTTACCTAGTTGGGTTTAATCCTAAACCCTATTTACCAGCTTGAGCTTGTTTTTAGTTTTTATTATGCCTTTTGATCAAATTGGGTTCCAATTGATCAAGTTGGGTTTTAATTTAGTTTCAATTGAGTCCTTTAGTTATTTAGTTGGTTGAGTCCTGTAATTATTAATTGAGTCTTATAATACAAGAGGGGACCCAAATCAGGACCTCATGTGACACCATGTGCTTTCCCAAGTCAAGTCATGCCTTGGCGCAACATGCCAATTAATTCTTGGTGCCACGTCATCAAATTTTGGACAATGTCACATGCCACAAGTTACATCACTTGCCACATCATCCAATCTTGGATGCCCAAGCCACCTCACATGCCATGTCACATGCCACCACATGCCATGACACATCACATGGTCGGCCACATGAGACCCATGTGGGGTGCCAATTAAGAATCAAGAAGTCCAACTTATTATGATTTCAAGACATCAGACATCCAGACATCCAGACATCCAGACATCCAAACATCTAGACATTCAGACATCGAAACATTGGGACATTTAGACATCATTTAAAGTCCAAGATTATCCAAATGAAAAAATGGGAGGGCACCTCAATTTTGTCACTTATTTGAAAGCATTTAAGAGGAGTAAATTAGAAGGACTCCTCATTCCTCATCCACTCTTTGTTGCCCACAACCAAGTAGCATTTCATCCTCATTTTGTCGCCCACATGAAAGGAGCACTTCATCATTCAAAGATGGTTTTATCCTTATCTTATCCAAGTCTCAAGATAAAATGGAGGATTATCTAAACTACTTTCAAATTCAAAGGATCAAGATGAAGTCTAAGGAGGATTAATGCCAAGAATAGGAGATGGATTGATGCCAATTTTGAGGAGTCGGTCAAGAAAAGAAAAGCACCTCATCACACCTCATTCCATCTTAAATTTGTCACCAATATTTCAAAGGAGCGCCACATCTCTTCTTGTAGCCCAACCTATGAATCCTATCTAATATTATCGCCCACTTTGGATGAAGGCCAAGGAGGGCTCAAAGACAAGAGTCCAGGATGCCCAAGAAGAAATTCCAAGGAGTTGTTGCCCAAGGGAACCCAATGCAAAACTTTGTAACCCATACAACTCATTTCGGTGGTCTATAAATACCACCATTAATCCCTCTTGTAAAATCAATTATTATTGATGAAATAAAGCTGACATTCTATCAATTCCTTTGCTGTGTGCATCGCGGGGTGTAAGGCCCTTTTTCTTTGTTCTTCAGAGCATCGTGGGGTGTGAGGCCCTAGTTATCCTATATCTATCCCACCATCAGAAACCATAGCTGCCTACAAGCTTCTTTCTCCCATTTCCTTTCCTTTTTTCCATTAAAATTCTTACTTCCTTCCATATTTAGTTTTGAATGTTTGACTGGTTGTAGGTGATCGAGATCAAAGTGACAATTATCTTTGCCTTGGAACCAGTTGAGTTGAAGACCGGAGCCCGAGGATCGACAATCTTGAAATGCTGTCACAAGATCCTAGGGAGTCTAATCAGATCTACATCAAAGGGTTATCATCTTCGTTGATAAAGTATTAACCATCCCTAACTCTTAATTTTTGATCCTTTGATTAGTAGAACCCTAGTTTATGGTGGTTTCGTAATCACTAGATCCTTATTTTCTAATTAGATTTGTTAGATCAGCTTTGCAGATGATAACTAGTTAACTAATCTTACTTTATTCATTGCTTTGAGTCTTTAAACTAAAAAAATCTAGAATAATTAATCTCTGATTAATCACTAAAATTAGATTTAAAATTAGTAATTTAATTTCACATATTGTCCCGCATCACATTTAGTGAAGTAGTCAATGGCCACTAGAAGAAATTTGCACTGACCAGTTATCCCAGGAAACAGGTCAAGAATGTCCATTCTCCACTTGATCAAAGGTCAAGGAGTAGTAATTTGAGTCAAGTGCACTGCCAGTTGATATTAGATAATAACATTTCTTTGGCAACAATCGTACTTCTGTACAAACTCAACTACATCCTACTGTATTATGGGCTTGTAATAGCATTGCCAAAGTATCTTATAAGCCAAGGATCTACCGCTAGGTGATTTTTGTAAACTCCTTCATGGACCTTCCTTAATATATTGTTGACCCCAATAATTGATTTTGTTGAGTATCAAAATATTTGAGTATATAATGCAACAATAAATTGAATAAGTTCATGTTTCAAGAAATGTTAAAGTACTAAAAGAAAGGATTAAGGATAATAATTTTTTATATGAAAGATATATTCTTGAAGCTCCAAAGAAAAGAAAAAGTCAATAAAATTTAAGTAAAAATAGTATATTGTGATATGGAGTTAAAATTTTTTTAAAGGATCAAAGTTTCAATCCGATATGAAAGAGTTTTAGCATGATATAAACAGTTTCAATTGACACACTATCGAGTTGACTTGAATAGAAATCGAGTCAACTCGACGGGGGAGCTAAAAATATAAAAACTATATCTCATGGTATAAGAAAATGAGACAACATCTAAAATTCTTTTAGATGATTATGACCTTCAAATAGTATTTGTTGATCTTTTAGCTAAACTTTAAAAAATATGTAAGATTAACAAGGATTTAAATAAATAAAATGCTTAATTATCAAAAGAAAAAGAAAAGATTTTGAAAAAAAAAGCGAATGTTCTACAAGAAAATTAGAATATGAAAAAGGAGTTGCAAAAATTGAAACTTTTTGTTCAAAAACTTACTCTTAGCTCTGAAAAACTATAAATAATCTTGAGTGATCAAAGAGTGGTGCGGGAACCAGGATCAGATAGAGATTACTAGGCCCATTATGGATTTCTGATTAGACCCTCAGTCCATTTGAGTCCATCAGTCCTGAGTCCTGTAACAAAGATTGAGTCCTGTAATGAAGTGAGTCAATTGGGTCAAATTGAGTCCGCTTAGTCAATTGAGTTGAGTCAATTTGTCATTCAGTCCAGTTAAGTGAGTTTAGTTGAGTCCTGTAATTTTGACTTCCTTCAGGTCAAGTCCAAGAAGAGTGTCACTAGACCCCCATTGAGGTAGGCTTCATGCGCCACCCCTGGTCCACATTCAAGTGCCCTCCCAAGCCCACAACAGTTGGCACCCCTCCCAGGCCCACAATAGTTGGTGCCCCTCCTAGGCCCACGTATAGCTAGTGCCCCCTCCCAGGCCCATAGCAGTTGGAACCCCCTCCCAAGTCCACAAGGAATTCAAGCCTCCCAAGCCCAAGAGGAGTTGATGTCCCAGTTCAACAAGGAAGCAAGCCTCCCAGTCCAACCAGGATTCAAGTCTTTTTATCCCACTCAAATTTTGTACTCCAACTTTGACAAGAATTGTACTCCAACTTTGACAGGGAGAGGGCTCGGTGATCTATAAATACCGATCCCCCCTCTTGTAATCATGAATTATTGAATGAATGAAATTGAGTTCTTTTCTTTATTTTAATGCCTTTGTGCATTGATGCTCTGTGAGGGAGAGGGTGTGAGGCCAAAAACCAACCAATATACCAAACCCTAGTTCTCTTCTAGCCCTAGCCGCCCCACCCATCATCATCTTACAAAACCCTAGGCTGCCCCATCATCTTCCAACCAAGGCTGCCCACTCCATCTTCCACCAAACCCTAGGCCGCCACCCACCTTCCACCAGCCCTCCAGGCTACCAACCCTACAGCATCCAAGCATCCTTCCTCAGGCCGCCAAGTACTTCACCAGGCTGCCCCGTTAAGAGTCCAGGTGTCCTCCATCAATAGGCCACCAACATACTCCTGTGCCCTCCTGCCTTCCCTCTCCTTCCAGCTTCTGTTTTCTTATTTTTCCTTTCTTATACAACCCTAACCCTTGGTATTTGTAGGATCCCTCCAGTGCCATGCTCCTTGGAGGAGGTCTTCCTTACCCTTGGAGCCATATGATAAAAAGTCGATGGATCCATAGGAAATCGGCTTCTTCTTCCATGCACCAATCTAGAGTGCTGTGAGACCCCTTCTACAACAAAGAAGACATCATTACCAAGTACACAACCCAATCCCTTCTTTATAGATCTATTTTATTGAATTTGAGCATGTTCAAAATTAGTGGTTTATCAAACCTAGGATCGTATTTCTTTATCTCTTTGATAGTTCTTAATCTGCGGGTAGAACTCTAGTCTTACCTGAAAACCCTGGCTTATGCTTAGTTTTTTTTTGGGGAACACAATCATCATAAAATCTGAAAATCCTTGCTCATATAATCTGAAATCTCTTTATGTTCATCCCTAGAATGTTCATCCCGCATCAATTTGGTATCAGAGTAGAGTTAGGACATATTCATGCCTAGTTTTCTACATAAAACAATAACACAAAAAAAAATTCTGCATGCTGAATTCTGCATAGTAGTCTAAACCTACGGCTATTTTTCTATTAAAACCTATATGTTTAGCATTCACCTTTGCATCCCTTAATCATCTAATTAGTCTTCTTTAATTCTTCAATTTTCCTTTAATTTTCTGATCTGAAAACAGAAAAAAAAATCTGCATAAAAAAAACCTAACAAAAACCTGCCTTTCTAAAATTTCTGCAACTCTAGTTTAGGGCTGAAATTTGTTTGCACTAAAACCTTCCAAAACTTAGTTTTATTTGCATTTAATTTCCTGTTATTAGTCCTTTTTAATCTGATAATTTCATAAATAAATAAAAAAAAACTTATTTTATTTTCTGTATTTTTTTATTTTAGTTTCATTTTGCATCTTTCATATGTGAGCATGCATCAATCAATCAACTTAAGGGCAATTTTAGTCTGTCAGATAAGGGAAGGATTTCGTCACCTTTTCTTAGCCCAAAACAATCACCCTACATCGAACCCAAGCCTAATAAAAACTAAGTAGGAACCTAACTGAGCTAGGGACACCAACAGGTCCAGTTCGTGGTATTGTGAGAAAGCTAGTACACTCAATCCTTCTATTATTGCTTGAATTGATGTCTAGGAAAGGGGTACAAATGCAAACACCCTAAACATACTTATGATATTTAATTAAGACCCTGCAAGAGTCGGAGGAGCCTCTCATAACACCACCTCTTACCTGGTCAGTGGAAAGGGTAATTGTTGAATTGACTGTAAGTTGAGCTGACTCATTCTACTTGAGTTGCTAGGTCTAGCAAAATCCTAGAACGATTTGTATGCTTGTTGCATGACCACTAGATCAGGAGCCCAATACCATCAGTCTGAAGGAAATTTCTAGGAGCCTAGGTCATCATTCTACATGTGGAAGTAAATTTTAAAACAAAAATTCAAGCATGAAAACCCTAACTGGCTAGAAGAAACCCTAATTCACGGATCCCCTTAGACATTATCAATTAATGAATCATAAATGAAGTACAAGAAACATACCTGAAATACTATTTTTCACTTCTTTTCACAAGGCTCACAAGTGCATGCCCTCCAACAGTGATCCACACAAGAATTGAACCAAGAAAAAATTCCTTCTTCAGTTGCTTGCTTGATAAGAACTCTTCTTGACAGCCTTCTGGACTTTGATCTTTGAAGGATACCTTGTCCTTCTATAGGGTACTCTGAATGCCTTACAAAACAACTCTTGGATTTGGTATTTCCCTCCTCTAGAACACTCTAGGCTTATGTCTTGAATTCTAAGACTTGTCCTAGAAAGAACAACCTTGTCTTAAAGAGACAAGGTTTTGTCTTAAAGGAGGAGGGAGGGAGAACAAAAAAAAAAAAAAATCTTAGAATATCTTTACGGTGGAATCTGATATATGAAACTCATATCACTGCCCCTATATATAGTTTTAAGAGGGGTGTGTGATATGTCCTCTGATAAATCATGGATTTACACGTTTATTTTAAGTATTTTAGTTAATTAATGGTGCTAACATTCTTTTAATAACCTAATTTCATAATTAATTTGGACTTTCTTGCAAAACTAATTATTTTAAAAATATCTTTGAAAAATGTGAAATTAGAGTACGTTCATGAAAAATAGATTTCAAGTCAAAGCACCACACACCCATTTAAATGATTAATAAAATATTCAATAATTATGATTAATGATCATGGAATTGGTAGAATTAATAAGTTTGAAACCTACCAATAGGTAGAGCTTGATTTATGGAATCCAACGATGCAAACGGTACCTAAATCAGGTTTGAAATGAAGAAGTTATGAATTTTTTAGGATTTTTGCACACATTTTGATGCTGCATGTTTTTTGGAGCAGCCGGTCGCTGCTGGGTTTATAACTCACAGCTTGGTCCACCGGCAGCCATTGCTGCCAGTCCACGGAATAGGGCATGGACCACAGCCCTCTAGAGGAACCGAAACTCACCGGGAAGCACGCCGGCGGTGTCCCTGGCCGGAGGAGAAGCTCCGGCGATGGTTTGACGGGGGGTGGTGGCAGTTTTTGGTGGCAAACGAGAGGAACACAGCCCACGTTCTTCACGAGGTGTTCACAGCCAGAGGAGAAGCTCCGGCGGTGGCGTTGCCGAGCGTTCTCCATGCACGTTGCCGAGTTTCTCCACGGGCACGGGCGAGCTTCTCCACGGTGGTGTTGCCGAGCATTCTCCACGGGCATTGCCGAGTTTCTCCATGAGCAGTCCATGGCCGCGCAGTCCACGGTGGTACCACGAGCTGGCTTCACGAGCTTCTCCACGGTGGAGTTACCGAGCGTTCTCCATGGGCGTTGCCGAGTTTTTCCACGAGCTGGCTTCACGAGCACACCACGGGCACGGGCGAGCTTCTCCACGTTGCGGGCGCTTCTTATGTTCTTCACGGGCTGCAGGGCGGTAAGCATGACGTGATCCATGAGCACGACGGGTTCTGCTCCGATGATGGTGGCTAACATCCAGTTCATTTCATGGAGCAGCAACGACGGTCACGGTACTCCTTTTGTCCCACATCGCTAGTGTGCAATGATCTCTCCTCTCTGATCAATTATAAAATGAGCCCCATAGCACAAGGTAGAGGTATCCTGGAGAAAGGGCAAGGTACAGGGTAGAGGGCATTGCTTGGGTTGCGGGTTGGCTTTTGGGAATGAGGTTTCTCAAAGGAGAGCGTGTCCCTACACCATCTTCCAGCCTTCTCTCTCTCTGAGATCAAGATCCGAAGAAGAAGACGCAGAGGAAGCCCAGTTCGCTCCACGGAGTACGAATGAAGGAGCTATCTTCCCGACGAGGCTACGCCGATCTGTTCTTATCTTTGTTATTTGTTTTGTTAATTTAGTTTTTACTGCATTATACTTAGACCTTAAATTTCAATCAATGCAATATCTCTTTTTAATTCCTGTGTTTCGTCTTGTCTGCAAATAGATGCTAGGATCTAAATAATAGATCCTAGTGCCAAGTTTTCCTGCAATTTTAATTTTTATATTTTTTCGACTTCAAATATTTTTTTACAAGATCAAAAATTTCAAATCCTAAACATTGCCTTCTCTATGGATTCGACCCGACTCCTCTTGCTACATATTTTTAAATATTTTAAGAAGTCGGATTTTAAACTGATAGCCACGGTGTTTTAATGACAACCCCGCGGACCTACCAAGTTTTTGGCACTGTTGCCAGGGAAGGCATTAAAATAATAGTTTTTGATCTTTTTGATGTATATACCGTGCTAACTTTTCTTTTTCTTGCAGATAAAAAAAATTTAAAAAAAAAGGAGAAAAGAAGAAGAGGAAGAAAGTCTCCCAATTATTAAACTTTCTTTCCTCTTTTACATATTAATTATTTTCCTTTTTAGTTTCTTTTCTTATTTCCCAAAAAAAAAAAATTTCAAATTTCAAATTTTTTTTTAAAAAAAAAATTTCAAATT
Source organism: Areca catechu (assembly GCA_021397845.1). Taxonomy (NCBI): domain Eukaryota; kingdom Viridiplantae; phylum Streptophyta; class Magnoliopsida; order Arecales; family Arecaceae; genus Areca; species Areca catechu. The sequence goes on from CM038052.1 coordinate 118,149,669, forward strand.
TCAAATTTCAAATTTCAAAAAAAAAAAAAAAAATTGTTTTTCATTTTTAGATTCTTTTAGGTAAATTTATCTTTTCTGCAAAATCCAAAAAAATTGCCCAAACATTTCATAATTTATTAGGATTAGAAACTTAATCACAAAATTAATATATATATAAATATATATATATATAAAGCTTTAATTTAATTCTGTGTGTTTATAACTTTTATTCTGGACATCTTATTGCATTTCATAATCTCATAATCATCTTAAGGGCACTAATCCATAAACAAGATAAGGTGGGGAGTTCAATATCCTTCCTTAGCCCACAAACCATCACCCCTCATTTTGCATACCTAAGCCTTCTAAATAAAAATAACTAGACGTCAGCCCTAAGAAACTCGAGCTCAATAGGACAGGGCACCCGGAAGAGTTGGACCGGGTCAAGATTAGTTGGTTAACTGGTGTCTAGGAAAGGGGTTCAGGGATTACGTCCCGAAGGAAGGTGGTTGGATCTGCTTACCTAGCCAATTTTCAATTGGTGTCTAAGGCAAGCAAAGAGGGAAACTCCACCGACCTTAACCTTACCTGGCCAGTTAGCTAATTGGTATTTGACTTGGAGGGCTCCAAGGCGGTCTTGGAAGTTAGGAGCTGTCTAGAATTAGGGAGCCTAGGATAGAAATCTGTTTGACAAGTGTTTGAAAATAAAAAAAAAAAAAAAATTTATAAAATAAAAAAAAAAATTTTGATTCACATATTTGGGTTGCACTGTTACATGCACGGTAGAAGATCTTTATTTCTAGACCTAGTTGACTTCAACACTGAAATTGAAAAGCTGATCCATAGTACACCAAAAAATCAAATGGCTGGAAACCCAGAAGAACCACCTAGACAGATGAAGGAATACTTTATTCCTTCCACCTACAATCCATCGACTTGTATCCATTTACCTGAAATACCTGCTAGACAATATGAGATCAAGTCTGCCACAATCCAGATGCTCCCTTCCTTTTATGGGAATACCAACGAAGATCCTTATAAGCATCAAGATGAGTTTCTAGAAATCTGTTCTACGGTGAAGATCCAAGATTTTACTGATGATGCCCTTAGGCTAACCTTGTTCCCCTTCTCACATAAGGATAAGGCCAAGTACTGGCGTGGCACAATAAGGAAACTGATGGGGGACTAATATGCATGCAATTCTTTTTGTATGTTTTACATGTTGAGTTAGGTGATTAATTCCCAAATTTTAGATCAAAATTATTTGTAGGGAATTTTGTATGAATTTTTGAAGATCAGCATGCAGATTAGGACCTAAAAAAGTAGCAAAGAAGGACCGCCGGGGCTGAGAAGCCTCAGTTAGGGCAAGTTCTCCTACAATAAAGCTACTGGAGGTAGAGGGGTGTACCTGACAACATCTGTGAAGATCGCAGCGAAGGGGTCTCTCGTTCCTCGACGGATGCGGCCTGGAAAACCGAGCCAATGACCCGTGGATACCCGGCTTTCTGCTCGGTGGTCCGATTGAGGCTTGGCTGGAGTCGTTGGATTCGTAGGAACTCAGGGACCTGCAAACGAACTGTCAGGGGTTAGAAAATTCACAAAGGAACAAGAAAACAAAAGAAAAACAGCAAGGGAAGGCTTCTTTTGGAGTGGGCGTCCAGGGATCTGGAGGGTTTGTTGGCAGCAGGAAGATCATTGCAAACACCGGGAAGAAGAACTCTCACAAACCCCTTTATGCACATAGCAGGGTATCACACAACTCAGCAGAAGAACTCAAGGCTTTAATTCATATCAAAAGCGAGTTTCATACAAGAGGCTAGGGTCCCTTAAATAGACCCTTAACCTTGGGCTCCAAGTAAGGGCACATAAGTCTTTATATAAGAATCCTTTTCCCACTCAAACCCTAGCTAGAAAATAAGGAAACATTAGGTAGAAAAAATCCCTAAAAATTCTCTTGACTTGGCCAACACTCCAAGGACACCTAGGGGGGCGTGTTGGGCTTCTAATAGCAGCAAGGGGCCGGCCCAAAGGGGCCCGGGTGCATGGGTTTGGGCCTCTGGAAGCTAGGGTGGCCTGATATCCAGGTAGCAGGAATATTCCCTGGTATCTTGCTTCTTAGGGGCTTGGGCTTGGTTCCTGGGCTTGATTTCATTGGGCTAGGATGTAGATGGACCTCTAAAATCATGGATGCCTTGGTATATGAATATATTTTGGCATCTGGAAGAGAATCTGGGCACCTGGAGGGCATCTACAAGGAATCAGGGTTTTCTGAATTTTTTCTCCTGGGGTCTTCAAATCTTCAAGCTGGGTTGGACTTGGGCTATACTTCCATGTCTTCAATCTGGTTGGACTTGGTCTTCACTTGTATGATGTGGTCTTGAGTCTTCAATATGGTTGAATAGGACTCAAAAAAACAAAATTAGCTCGACATGAGCTGACTAACACTGGACTGAACTAGTTCAACATAAGCTGACTAGTACAGAACTGAAACTTAAGAGACTCAAATAACAACTAAAATGGACTCAGATGGGCTAAGCCCTTATTACAGATGGACTCATAAATTATTGATCAATTCACAGAGGGTTGAAAAGCCTCTGTCTTATTCTAGTGCCTCCGGTGTCCCCACCAATTCTCCCGGGGTGGGAGGAACTCGACCCTGTCGAGTGAAGGTTAGACTGGCTCACATATCTCTCGAGAAGGTCTGGGATGAGGTGTTGCAAGTCCTCTCGAGAAATCCATGAATCATCTGACTCTGGCCTGCCTTGCCATCGGACCAGAAAGTGCTGATAGTCATGGCCCTGGGTCGGATGGCTTGATCGTCCAGGATACGCTCGATCCATTCTCCTCTCTCAGGCCAAATTTGTTTGTGGACACTCTAGGTTATGGTCACTCACAATGAAAAGGAATAGGTCCAAAGGCCTCACCAGGTATCGCTGCCGGTTCCCTATACTCAACCAGGTCAGTAATGTTGAAGGTAGAACTAATGCCCAAATCCAAAGTCAAGTCTAACACCTAGGCATTTGATCCAACCTTCTCTATCACTTTAAAAGGTCCGGCTTTGCGAGCATGAAGCTTCTTTTAGGCCTAAGCCTAACCAAGATAGAATCCACTACATCAAATTCTTTGATCCATCTTCGGGAATTAGCCAATTTGTTTAAAATTAGTGTAGGTGGTGAACATGCCGGGCACATGCAGACTCCTAACAAATGATTCAAAGGACTCAAACCTACATCTAACAGACTTGACTATGCTTTCCTATAGAAGTAAATTTTATTAAACTCTTTGGATCTAAACCTAACAGATTATAGGTTCCCTAGGTTTGATCCTAGCTTGACATGCACATGAAAATTTACAGTGAACTCCTAGCAAATTCCAAAGAGTGTGCCAGAAGTAAGATGCAAACCTAACATGCGTGATGAATGCATGCAGTAAGCTAATCTAAATTAAATGCAATCTAATAATCCTAGAAATGCTGGAGGTGTTAGGAAAGGAAAGAAAATAGGATGTGGGTTCAGAATTAGTTTGGTAAGGTAGAGAAAAGGTTCATGGTTAGTTGGATAAAGTAGGATAAAAGACGGGGTGTCAGGAACTAATCCTATACTAATGAGGTTAACCTTACGAGGTTGAGCTATATCTACAGGGTTTGCATAATGGAAGGATGGGTCACCAATTTCAGGGAAGAGGTCCTTAATGGGAACTATAGGAGGGGACTCATCTTGAAGGTATTGATTCAAAGAGATCAGGTCCTTAATAAATTCTTCTGGTTCCTGTATTTTTGGACTAGACTCTATAATTTGGCTCTCCTCTATGGTTTCCTCAGGTAATGCTCGAGCAGCAGTACCTAGGTTCTCTTTCTCTATTTGTTCTTCCACTATATCTTTGGGTTGGATGTGGTCAAGGTCAACTAGCTCTGGGTTGGTTTCTACCTGGGTATCTACTGGGTCAGCTAATTCGAGGTCTACTAAAGGTGTCTCCTCTTCTCCCTTATACTCATCCACTAGGCTCGCATCAGCTTCATACACTTTCGTGTTAATGTAAGCTTTGTGGATCTCAGGAATGGTTGGAGAAGGTCGGTTAGTGGGAAATTGGTTAGGTTCTGGTCTCTGATTATGGGTACTACTCCTAGTAGGTTCAGGTTGCCTAAGGGGTAGTGGCTCACTACTGGGCTCATATTTAGGGATACTAATCCTATGGGGTTCAAGTTGACTAGGGGAAGCATGGCTAGTACTAGGCTGATACTTAGGGGTTATGGGTTCTCTAGGCTCATAGGACAAGGGTGCAATTCTATGGGTCATGGGATTATAGGATCTGGGATCATAGGATTTTGGGTCAGCTCTATGATCAGGTTCTAAGGATGGATCATGGTATGGGGTCCTCCTAAGGTTGGGCTCTTTATATGGGTCAGGATATTGGGTCCTCCTAGGGTTGGACTCCCTATATGGGTCAGAATACTGGGTTCTCCTAGGGTTGGACTCCCTATATGGGTCAGAATACTGGGTTCTCCTAGGGTTGGACTCCCTATATGGGTCAGAATATTGGGTGTTGGGTCTACTAGGCTCATAGGGTGTGGGTGCATAGGATCTATGATCATGGGATCTCGAGTCATAGGATCTAGGTTCATTGGTTATGGATTCATAGGTTCTAGGTTCATAGGATTTGGAGTCATAAGATCTATAGGTTGTGGGTATACTAGGCTTGTAGGGAGAGGGTAAATAGGATCTATCTTCCTGGTCTATAAAATCCTGATTGGGTCTTCTATGACTAACCTAAGGGATTGTGTCATGATGATGGGCTCTCCTAGGCTCAGCCTCAAGGTATGGATCAGGGTTTGGGGTCCTCCTGGGCTCAGGATTGTAGTATGGGTCTGGTTGAGGGGCTCTCCTAGGTTCGACCTCTTGGTATCGGTCAGGGTCTGGGGTCCTCCTAGGCTGAGGGGAATTAGGATCTGACTCAGACTGTGACCCATGGGTTTTTCCTGGGGTCCCTACTCGGACTTTTAACTGATCAAACCTGCTGGCAAGATGGTCAATTCTATCACTAGTTTGAATACCAGACTGAGTTAACTGGGTCATCTGGGTAGTTATCTGGGTAGCCATCTGGGCCATTTGATAAGCTAGGGCTTTTATTTGGGCTTGTAAATTTTCCATGGGTTCAGACATTTGTGAAGGAGGTGGGTGATATGAAACTCCTGATCTAGTGCTCATGCAAGACTTGATCAGACCGACTATAGCTAACTAGACCTAGAGTCCAAACTAAATGCTCAATCAGGGTAGCAAACTAGCCTATAGTAACCCTATACTCAGCCAGGCAGGTGTAAGGGGAGTGTTAGGTCCCTGATTGCCAATCCTAGACACCAATCAGAGATTGGCCAGGTAGGCGGACCAGCACACAAGCCCTTCAGGATTGAATCCCTAAACCACCATTCTAGACACCAAGTATAAGGCACACATAGGTTAGCTTGACACAATGATCTGACACGTAGCCCGGACCCGACCAGTTGGTGTCCCTAGCCCACTAGGGCAAATTAAGTCTAGTTAATTTTAGGTTAAGGCTTGGGACCAAATGCAAGGGATGTGGTTTTGGGCTAAGGAGAGGTGATCAAATCCTCCCCCCATCTGATATAGCAAGAGTGCCCTTAAAAGTAAATTATGCAATGATAGCAGGCAGATGAGGATGCAAATTAGGGTTTAGATGTTTTTGGTATTTTTGGAGAATATGTAATTTTTTTTTTTGGTATTTTTTTTTAAATAGAAGAAAACTTGCAAATCATGGCCTAATATGCAAGAAATATACTAAAATTAAAAGATATGCAAAAGATGCTAAACAAAACCCTAAAACTTCCAAACTTGTCTTGCTAAAAAAATAGAGCTAAAATTTGCAGGCTATATTTTGGCTTTCAAAAAATTCACAGGAAATAATAAAATCTGCAAAGATTCTTAAAATTACTGTGATTTATGATGAATCCAGAAAAATAAATTTCAGGATTTTAGGAGTTTTTATTAGGGAGAAATAATTAAACTAACAGAGCATATACGGATAAAAAATTGCAGAAAACAAGCCCTAATCTAAGCTCTGATACCAAATGATGGGAGACTAATATGCATGCAATTCTTTTTGTATGTTTTACATGTTGAGTTATGTGATTAATTCCTGACTTTTAGATCAAAATTATTTGTAGGGAATTTTGTATGAATTTATGAAGATCAGCATGCAGATTAGGACCTAGAAAAGTAGCAAAGAAGGACCGCCAGGGCTGAGAAGCCTCGGTTAGGGCAAGTTCTCCTACAATAAAACTACTGGAGGTAGAGGGGTGTACCTGACAATGTCTATGAAGATCGCAACGAAGGGGTCTCTCGTTCCTCGACGGATGCCGCCTGGAAAACCGAGCCAATGACCCGCGGATACCCGGCTTTCTGCTCGGTGGTCCGATTGAGGCTTGGCTGGAGTCGTTGGATTCGTAGGAACTCAGGGATCTGCAGACGACCTATCAAGGGTTAGAAAATTCACAAAGGAACAAGAAAACAAAGGAAAAATAGCAAGGGAAGGCTTCTTTTGGAGTGGGCATCCAGGGATCTGGAGGGTTTGTTGGCAGCAGGAAGATGATTGCAAACACCGGGAAGAAAAACTCTCACAAACCCCTTTATGCACACAACAGGGTATCACACAACTCAATAGAAGAACTCAAGGCTTTAATTCATATCAAAAGTGAGTTTCATACAAGAGGCTAGGGTCCCTTAAATAGACCCTTAACCTTGGGCTCCAAGTAAGGGCACATAAGTCTTTACATAAGAATCCTTTTCCCTCTCAAACCCTAGCTAGAAAATAAGGAAAAAAGGAAAAAATCCCATTCTCTTGACTTGGCCAACACTCCAAGGACACCTAGGGGGGCGTGTTGGGCTTCTAAAAGCAGCAAGGGGCTGGCCCAAAGGGGCCCGGGTGCATGGGTTTGGGCTTCTGGAAGCTGGGGTGGCCTAATAGCCAGGTAGAAGGAATATTCCCTGGTATCTTGCTTCTTAGGGGCTTGGGCTTGGTGCCTGGGCTTGATTTCATTAGGCTAGGATGAAGATGGACCTCTAAAATCATGGATGCCTTGGTATATGAATATATTTTGGCATCTGGAAGGGAATCTGAGCACCTGGAGGGCATCTGCAAGGAATCTGGGTTTTCTGAATTTTTCCTCCAGGGGTCTTCAAATCTTCAAGCTGGGTTGGACTTGGGCTATACTTCCATGTCTTCAATCTGGTTAGACTTGGTCTTCACTTATATGATGTGGTCTTGAGTCTTCAATATGGTTGAATAGGACTCAAAAAAATAAAATTAGCTCGACATGAGCTGACTAACACTGGACTGAACTAGCTCAACATGAGCAGACTAGTACAGAACTGAAACTTAAGAGACTCAAATAACAACTAAAATGGACTCAGATGGGCTAAGCCCTTATTACATATGGACTCATAAATTATTGATCAATTCACAGAGGGTTGAAAAGCCTCTATCTTATTCTGGTGCCTCCGGTGTCCCCACCAGAAACCAATTCGAACTTGGGCTGAAATGCAGCACGAGTTCCTTAAGAAATTCTATCATATAGGTCGAACCAACACCATGAGGCGAGCCATCACTGGATTTGCTCAGCTTCCTGGTGAACAAATTCTTGAATCATATGAGAGACTTAAGGAACTCAGAAAATGCCCACATCATGGTCTATCTAAGTGGCAAATTGTCCAAGCTTTTTATGAGGGATTAGGAGACCAGTATAGACAGATGGTGGATGCATCTTGTGGAGGTGCATTCATGAGTAGAAGTGAGGATGAAGCCTATACCTTGTTTGAAACTCTAAGTGAAAATTCGATCAACCATGCTTCTTTGACTTCATATGAAAGATCGATTCCTCACCAAAAGCGGGCAGGGATTTATGAAATTAGCCATTCAAATTCCAATGTCGACTTGAACCTAATATCCCAAAGATTAGATACAATCGACCTCCTTTCCCAAAAGTTGGACCAAGCCCTAGCCCTCAGTCAACAATCTCAATCTCCTACACAATACCCATCACCCTCTAATCATCAGGAGATTTGTTCTATCTGTGCTAGCCCAGCCCATCACATGAATGAATGTCCTACGGTTGCACAGTTACCACCTTTCATCCAAGAACAAGTCCAAGCTGCTCAAGGTTACTCCAAGCTGGGTAATGACCCATTTTCAAATAATTATAACCCGGGTTGGAGAAACCATCCTAATTTTTCTTGGAAACCATAATAGACTCAGGTTCAGACCCAAACTCCTCCTGCGTGGAACTTTCAAAATAGGCCCCCATACCAAAACTATGCCTATAATAGAGGTCAGCCTAGTCAGCCTGCTCAGCCACCATATCATCATCAGTCATCATATCAACCTCCTCAACAGACCAATCTGGCCGACAATAGGTTTGATCAACTCCAACAATTAATCATGACCCAGCAACAATCTATCGCCAGGTTAGAAGTTCAAATAGGACAGTTAGCTGAATCTACTATGAGGAGAGAACCAGGTCAACTACCGAGTCAACCAATACCGAATCCTAGAAACAACCCACTCATTCTTCAGCCTAATGTTCCACCTAAGAACCCTCAATTTGAGAATGCCAAAGCAATTTCTAAGCTTAGAAGTGGTAGGATTCTTAGGGACCCATATCAAGACCAGGAGAGAGAGGCTAGTACTAATGCTAGCCAGAATGAGAATTTTGAAGAAGATGTTAGTACTAAGACTAACCATGTAGAAGAGCCTGAGCTCGGGACTAGTACTGATACTGGTTCCAATTTAAATGAGAAAGGGAAGAAGAGAGCAGATGAATTACCTGAGACTTATAAACCTAGAGTCCCGTTCCCTTCAGCCCTAGAAGCTGGTTCTTCCCGTAAAAAGCAAGGATCACGCAACGAGGAGCTGATGGAATTATTCAAGCAAGTCCATATTAATTTACCCCTCCTCGATGCAATTCAGCACATTCCAGCTTACGCTAAATTTCTCAAAGAACTCTGCACCCAAAAGCGTGAGCCACAAACCATAAAGAGAATCATATTGTCTGAGGATGTAAGTGCAGTCTTGTTGAATCAATTACCTTAGAAAATGAAAGACCCCGGTGCTCCTTTGATTTCTTGTGTTATAGGAGGCATTACCTTTGATCGAGCACTGTTAGACCTAGGAGCTAGGGTGAACCTTCTTCCAACCTCGATCTATGAAAAATTTGGGATAGGTGAACTAAAACCCATGTCAGTCATTCTACAACTAGCCGATAGATCTATCAAGACACCACGTGGTTTGATTGAGGATGTCTTAGTTAGAGTGAACCAATGTTATTTCCTAGTAGACTCCCTCATACTAGACATGGAACCATCCCAAGAGCTAAATCAGAATCCCATAATCTTAGGTCGTCCATTCCTAGCCACTGCCAATGCCAATATCAATTGTAAAATGGGAGCTATGGACATTTCTTTTGGGGATCAAAAGGTGAGAATTAATATTTTTAATCCCTCAAAGTTTGCTTGAGAGGAGGAAAATTGTTCTGTGATTGGTTTAATAGATGAGATTGTTGAGTCTGATTTTTCCTCCAATTTGATGGAAGATGACGAGCCTATTGCTGAAACCCAAGTCCAAGAGGTAAATGCCCTACTTGATTCACCTCAACCTTCACCACCTTGGTCAATGCAAACTGAATCCTTACCTGACCTAGGAACTGAGCCTTTGCACCCTTCGATTCAGGCCCCACCACAACTTGAACTAAAAACTTTGCCTGAATCACTTAAGTATGTGTTTTTAGGACCCGACAAAACCCTGCCTGTAATCATTGCTTCTGACCTAACCATTGAGCAGGAAAACCAATTGATAGATGTTCTGAAAACACATAGGGAGGCCATAGGTTGGGCCATTGCTGATTTAAAAGGAATTAGTCCATCAATTTGTATGCACCATATCTATACCGAGGATAGTGCCAAGCCAACTAGAGAGATGCAAAGACGACTCAACCCAAACATGCAAGAAGTGCTCAAGAAGGAAGTGATTAAATTGTTAGATGCTGGTATTATTTATCCTATTTCTGATAGCCACTGGGTGAGTCCTACTCAAGTCATTCCAAAGAAATCTGGACTCACGGTTGTTCGTACTGACGATGGGGATTTAGTACCAACACGACTTTCTTCTGGGTGGCGTGTCTGTATAGATTATAGAAAACTTAATGCAGCTACCCGCAAAGACCACTTTCCCTTACCATTTATTGATCAGGTCCTAGAAAGATTAGCTGGCCAGCAATACTTTTGCTTCTTAGATGGATACTCAGGATACAACCAGGTAGCAATCTATCCAGGAGACCAGGAAAAGACCACCTTCACATGTCCCTATGGAACCTTTGCTTTTCGTAGAATGCATTTTGGATTGTGTAATGCACCTGCAACCTTTCAAAGATGCATGATATCAATTTTCTCGGACATGGTAGGAGATTTCTTAGAAATTTTTATGGATGATTTTTCAGTCTTTGGAGAATCTTTTGAGAGTTGCCTCAATAATTTGAAGAAAATATTAAAATGATGTATTGAGGCGAATTTAGTTCTGAGCTGGGAGAAGAGCCATTTCATGGTTTGAGAAGGGATTGTTTTAGGACATATTGTATCTAAGAGAGGGATCGAGGTAGATAAAGCAAAGGTTGAGTTGATCTCTAAACTTCCTCCACCCATCTCTATCAAACAAATTCGATCTTTTCTCGGCCATGTAGGATTCTATCATCGCTTCATCAAAGACTTTTCCAAAATTTCCCGTCCTTTGTGTAATCTGCTTGCTAAGGACGTTCCTTTCAATTTTGATGAAGATTGTCTTAAGGCTTTTGTGTTTCTAAGGAAGCTGTGACCCAAGCCCCAATCATCCAACCCCCTGATTGGTCACTACCTTTTGAAATCATGTGTGATGCTTTAGACTTTGCTATAGGAGCTGTCTTGGGCCAAAGGGTAAACAAATATCCCATAGTGATTTATTATGCTAGCAGAACTTTGAATGAAGCCCAAAAAAATTATACCACTACTGAAAAGGAGTTGCTAGCTGTGGTGTTCGCCCTGGAAAAGCTTAGATCATATCTTTTAGGTTCCAAGATTATGGTTTATTCAGATCACTCGGCTTTGAGATACCTGCTCTCAAAGAAAGATGCTAAACCATGATTGATTAGATGGATCTTACTGCTACAAGAGTTTGATATTGAAATTCGAGACAAGAAAGGATCTGAGAATGTTGTAGCAAACCATCTATCTAGGATTTTAGTTGAAGAGTGTGAACCTACATCAATTGAAGAGTCTTTTCCAGATGAACAGCTCTTAGCAGTTTCACATGCAAAGGCCCCTTGGTTTGCAGATATTGTTAACTACTTAGTGGTTGGACAAATCCTTGATGGCTGGTCCAAGAATGAAAAGGATCGATTCTTTGCTCAAATTAAATATTACTTTTGGGAAGATCCTGAACTCTTTCGAATTTGTGCTGATCAAATCATCCGTAGGTGTGTTCCTGAATCTAAACATCTGAGTATTTGAACTTTTGCCACACCCTTGCTTGCGGAGGACATTTTTTTGGTCGAAAAACTACGGCTAAGGTTTTGCAAAGTGGATTTTACTGTCTGACATTGTTTAAGGATGCTTATACTTTTGGCAAAGAATGTCTTAAGTGTCAAGCCTTAGAAAATATTTCAGGAAAAGACATGATGCCTCTAAATCCCATCTTGGTAGTTGAAATCTTTGACATTTGGGAAATTGATTTTATGGGACCCTTTCCACCCTCTAATGGTTTTGAATATATTTTGGTGGCTGTCGATTATGTTTCTAAATGGATTGAGGCAATGGCAACACGAACCAGTGATCATAAGGTAGTCATAAAGTTTGTTCAAAAGAATATCTTCTCTAGGTTCGGATTTTCGCGTGCCATCATTAGCGACGGAGGTACCCATTTCACAAACTCCCAATTAAGAATGCTTTTGAAAAAATATGGGGTCACACATAAAGTAGCTACACCTTATCACCCGCAAACAAGTGGCCAAGTGGAAGTATCCAATAAGGAGATCAAGAACATTTTGCAAAAGACTATTAGGCCCGATCGTAGAAACTAGTCAGATCGATTAGATGATGCATTATGGGCCTATCGGACAGCTTATAAGAATCCCATTGGAATGTCTCCCTATAGACTGATCTTTGGAAAAGCTTGTCATCTTCCGGTAGAACTTGAACATAAAGCATATTGGGCAATTAAGCAATTAAATTTTGATTTAAAGCAAGCTGGTTCTAACCAGATGTTGCAACTGAGTGAACTAGATGAACTGAGGTGAGAGGCTTATGAAAATTCACGTATTTATAAAGAAAAAATGAAAGCCTTTCATGATCAATTTATTTCTAGGAAAATCTTTGAGCCAAATCAACAAGTCTGGTTATTTAATTCAAGGCTTCGATTATTTCCTGGAAAATTGAGATCTAGATGGGATGGACCTTACATTGTTAATCAAGTTTTCCCCCATGGTGCAGTCAAAATTTATGATCCTAGGTCAGGAAACTTCTTTAAGGTGAATGGTCAACGTTTAAAACCATACATTGAAGGAATATCAACAAATCGAACCATTGACCAAGTAACATTAACTGACCCATACTGAACTGAGCTGCATTATGTCTGGCTGAAGACATTAAACTTAGTGCTTGTTGGGAGGCAACCCAAAATGTACTATATTTCTTTCAAAAAAAAAAAAAAAAAAAAAAATTTGCAGCCTCTACATTGTTCATGAGCTCCTCTTCTCAGGTAACCCCTATCCCCTTACATTTTTTAGTTCTTATGGTTTATTCGTTTGCCTTTTTATACCATTAGGGACAATGGTATTTAAGTTGGGGGGTCGGGACAATTTTTTTAAAAAAATTTTGAAAAAAAAAAAAAAAAGTTTTCTTGTGTCAAAAATAAATTTGGAGCAAGATAGACTAGGAAAAGTAATAAGAGTTAGAGAGTGTTGCTAATGACTATAGCGAATCAAGAAGTAGACTAGCATGTCAGACTTTTAGGGCCTACTTAGATCACCTAAAGGCTATTAGCACTTCCATTGCACATGCACGCTGACGAGACAAAGTAAGTATTAGTTGTAAGAACAATTGAGGACTTAATTATCACTGAAAATTGGTAATTGATATATATCCCAATTTAAAATTTTTTTGAATAGAGGAAAGAGCTACCTACCTGAAATAAAAGTGCAAAACATAGAGTATATGTGGATCGCCCTGAACTTAGTAACCGGATCTCTACACCTAAGTCAAGTGTGGAGGTTCACGTCAAACGGTAAAGGGAAGGCCAGGATGCTCAGCACAAAAAAAAAAAAAAAAAAAAAAAAAAAAAAAAAAAAAAAAAAAAAAAAAAAAAAAAAAAAAAAAAACCAGGTAGTGTGAAAGCTAACTCAGTTCATAAGCTTAATTTAGGGATGTATAGAAAATTAACCAAATAAGTGTTAATCAAAGATACATTTGTTCTTGCAAACTAGTACTAAAATGTTAAGTTAGTCATCACAAACACAAGTGTTGTAGATCTTTAGATGAACTCTAAGAAAGTTTCTAATTATGCTGACTGCAAAATTTATTTCTGAAACTCAATACTTAGTTAGTGATACTTGCTAGATCTTTTTACTTTCAAAACTGGATCTATTTTTGTAAAGGATGATCTTTGTGACACATAGTTATACTTTTTGCATTGCTAAGGGACTAGCAATAAGTAAGTTGGGGGGTATGATAAATCATGGATTTACACGTTTATTTTAAGTATTTTAGTTAATTAATGGTGCTAACATTCTTTTAATAACCTAATTTCATAATTAATTTGGACTTTCTTGCAAAACTAATTATTTTAAAAACATCTTTGAAAAATGTGATATTAGAGTACGTTCATGAAAAATAGATTTCAAGTCAAAGCACCACACACCCATTTAAATGATTAATAAAATATTCAATAATTATAATTAATGATCATGGAATCGGTAAAAATTAATAAGTTTGAAATCTGCCAAAAGGTAGAGCTTGATTTATGGAATCCAATGACGCAAACGGTACCTAAATCGGGTTTGAAATGAAGAAGTTATGAATTTTTTAGGATTTTTGCACACATTTTGATGGACCGGCTGTTGGGTTTATAACTCACAGCTTGGTCCACCGGCAGCCATTGCTGCCGGTCCACGGAACAGGGCGTGGACCACAGCCCTCCAGATGTGCTGAAACTCGCCAGGAAGCATGCCGGCGGTGTCCCTGGCCGGAGGAGAAGCTCTGGCGATGGTTTGATGGGCGGTGGTGGCGGTTTTTGGCGGAAACGAGAGGAACACAACCCACGTTCTTCACAAGGTGTTCATAGCCGGAGGAGAAGATCCGGCGGTGGCGTTGCCGAGCATTCTCCACGGGCGTTGCCGAGTTTCTCCATGGGCACGGGCGAGCTTCTCCACGGTGGCATTGCCGAGCGTTCTCCATGGGCGTTGCAGAGTTTCTCCACGAGCAGTCCACGGCCGCGCAGTCCACGGTGGTTCCACGAGCTGGCTTCACGAGCTTCTCCACGGTGGCGTTGCCGAGCGTTCTCCACGGGCGTTTCCGAGTTTTTCCACGAGCTGGCTTCACGAGCACTCCACGAGCACGGGCGAGCTTCTCCATGTTGCGGGCGCTTCTCACATTCTTCACGGGCTGCAGGGCAGTAAGCACGGCGTGATCCATGAGCACGGCGGGTTCTGCTCCGATGATGGTGGCTAACATCCAGTCATTCCATGGAGCAGCAACGGCGGTCACGGTACTCCTTTTGTCCCACATCGCTAGTGTGCAATGAGCTCTCCTCTCCGATCATTATAAAATGAGCCCCATAGCACAAGGCAGAGGTATCCTGGAGAAAGGGCAAGGTACAGGGTAGAGGGCATTGCTTGGGTTGCGGGTTGGCTTTTGGGAGTGAGGTTTCTCAAAGGAGAGCATGTCCCTACACCATCTTCCAGCCTTCTCTCTCTCTAGATCCGAAGAAGAAGACGCAGAGGAAGCCCAGTTTGCTCCACGGAGTATGAAGGAAGGAGCTATCTTCCCGACGAGGCTGCGTCGATCTGTTCTTGTCTTTGTTATTTGTTTTATTAATTTAGTTTTTACTGCATTGTACTTAGACCTTAAATTTCAATCAATGCAATATCTCTTTTTAATTCCTATATTTCGTCTTGTCTGCAAATAGATGCTAGGATCTAAATAATAGATCCTAGTGCCAAGTTTTCCTGCAATTTTAATTTTTATATTTTTTCGACTTCAAATATTTTTTGCAAGATCAAAAATTTCAAATCCTAAACATCGCCTTCTCTGTGGATTCGACCCAACTCCTCTTGCTACGTATTTTTAAATATTTTAAGAAGTCAGATTTTAAACTGATAGCCACGGGGTTTTAACGACAACCCCGCGGACCTACCATCCTTCCTCAAGTTATCATATATGATTTTTCAAGACCGAAGAGAGGTTATCTTGCTTGAAAAATCATATCCAATATGTCTTATCATGCATCAAAGCCCATATCAGCATCCATTCCCATTCTTGGATAATTTATGACTTGCTACATGGCAAGTACCAGTCTCTGGAAAGCCAAGAGGCACCTCTTCAATCTGCAAACATTGGAGAATACGAAGAGCCCTGATAGCAGAAGGACACTGCTTCAGGTCGCATGCCAAATGAAGAGACGCGTCTCTTCATGCGCACGTTTTCCTTCCACACCTTTCATGCCAATTCAAAAAGGTTTGACCGGTCAAAAATTATCCTATGGGGTGTGGGGATGTGTGCCAAGAGAGTCCCAGATGAATCAGCCAAAGTGATTCATCTGCAGAAGGGCTCTTGGTCCTTTCTGCGCCGACTCTTCCTTGGCGCACGCAATATTGCGCCCAACATTCCATGCCTATTTGGACTCTAATCCAAGTGGCATTTCAATTCCAAATAAATCAGGATGAAAACTGATTAAGGTTGTCTTAACTGAGACTTAACCCAATTTAAGTCTCTCTTAAATTGGTTAATCAAAAATAGCAAGCAACTAGACACAAATCATTTAGGTTAGGAATTGGGTTATCCTACACATGCTAGTGTGCAATCTAGCTAACCAATTAGGATCCCATGATCCTAATTAAATTATGAATGACTCCCTTGGTCAACTCCCTAATGTGTGTGACCCTTTGGGTTCCATATTTAGCTAGTTGTAGGTTTAGGTTTAAGCTGATTCGAACCAATCGAACTTGATTGACCTAATTAGGTCAAATTGGCTCACCTAATTGTCCAATTCAAAACATCCATCGAATTGACTCATGAAACCAATCTAATTGGTTTATAAAAATCAACAAGGCAAGACAGACATCTAGCAACATGTCATGCCTACCTAGAAAATGTGGAATTTGGTGAAAAGTACCAAAATATCCTTCATTAGAAAGTTACCATGAAATTCAATTTTTTGATCTCCCATTATCTCGATTAAGTGATAGGTATGGATATATGTCAAACCCTAACACTTAGTCATATCGAATCTCAGCTCGATCATGAGGACTCAACTAATGACTGATTAGAAAACACTTCCAATCTCTTCCTGCTTTGATCAAAGGCTCCATGAGTCATACATCGAAGAGATTACATAGGATAACAATTCCTCTTACCAAGAATGATCGATTCCTTGTTGGTCCACTCACATCCTTCGTACACCTTCCACCATACCCAGAACACCCCGTACATGACTCAATGTCATGAATGAGTATGAACCAAAAATATGGCTTAGTGTGCACAAGGAACCATGGTGACCTCAGGTCTAAAGATCACATGCACAACTTTTACTCTAAGACCTATCTTTTGACAAGCAGTAAGACTTCCATAAGATAGTCCCGGTACAGATCAGTTTAGTGTACTCATACCCTGATGAGCTCCCTTATCCTTGTATTAGTGTCTTTACATAAATGGTTGTGAGACTAACCATCCTCATTAACTGAGCATACATAGGATAAGCTAGTCTTACCGGATTCATCGATCCCCAATTCGATGGTCCATTGACTAGGAACATTTTGATTAGGGTTTATAAAAACTTAGGTCTCACTGTTATGATCTTTATCATAATCCTAATTCCATTGCCCTAATCTATGGGGTTCATCATAATCCATAAATAAGACACAGTAGTATATGATGAAAATAAATGCCTTTATTAATATAATGTCATACAAGAGTTGGAAGATTACAAAATGCCCTTACAATGATAGGCTTTTAGGGCATTTTTCTTTCAATCTCTCACTTACACTAAAGCCAATCACCCTTATACTTTATACCAATACTATCTAAGTGGCGATCTAATTGCTGCTTGGGTAATGCTTTAGTAAATGGTTATGCTATATTATTCTTTGTATCATCTCGTTCGATGACAACATCTTGTCTTTCTATTATCTCTCGAACGAGGTGGAACCATCTTAGAATGTGCTTGGACTTATGGTGAGACCTCAGTTCCTTTGCTTGTGTAACAGCTCTAGTGCTATCACAATACAATGGCACTGCCTGATGTACATCAGGAACCAAGCTCAATTCCATGATGAATTTCTTCATCTAGACAGCTTCCTTCATGGCTTCACTCGTAGCTATGTATTCTGCCTCAATGACTGAGTAAGCTACCGTGGGATGCTTTGTACTCTTCCAACTCACTGCACCACCATTCAGGGTGAAGACATATCCCGGTGTTGATTTACTATCATCTGGATCTGATTGGAAACTAGAATCAGTATAGCCTTCTAGTTTCAACTCAGATCCTCCATATACTAGAAAAATATCTTTAGTCCTTCTCAGGTACTTAAGAATATTTTTCACAGCTTTCCAATGATTCACTCATAGATCTACCTGAAACCTGCTCACTATGCCCAAGAAATAAGCAACATCAGGTCTGGTACATAGCATAGCATACATAACTGATCCTACAGCTGAAGCATAAGGGATCATAGCCATCCTCTCTCTTTCTTCAGATGTCTTGGAGACATTTTTCTAGAGATATGTATGCCTTGACTTATAGGTAAGTAACCTTTCTTACTTCCATCTAATGGGAATTCTCCTAGGGTGCCGGGAATCATGCAGCATGCGGAAGTGAATTTCAAAACAAAATTCTAAGCATGAAACCCTAATATGGCTAGAAAACACTAATTCCCAGGAATCCCTTATGCAATACCAATCAACGAAACATAAATGAAGTCAGAATACATACCTGGATCATTGAAATCCAATCTTTTCCATAAGGCTCATAAGTGCAAGCCCTCCAACGGTGATCCACACGAGAATGGTACAAAGGAAGAATCCCTACCATGGTTGCTTGCTTCAACAGAACTCTTTTGTCAACCTTTTGACCTTTGACCACTATAGGACACCCTATCGTACTGTAGGGCCTTCTGGACACAGTCCTAAACCACTCTTGGTTTTAGGACAACCCTCCTCTAGGACCCCTTAGACTTATGTCCTAAAACTAAGCCTTGTCCTAGTAGAAAAGACCTTGTCTTAACAAGACAAGTCTTGTCCTAAATTAAGGAGGGAGAGAGAAGTGGAAGAGCACTTAGAATATCTTTTTACGATGAAAAGAAAAAGAACTGAAACTCATATCACTGCCCCTATTTATAGTTTTAAGAGGGGCATGTGATATGTCCTCCAACAGGTTATCAGATATGATTTTTCAAGACTAATAAATCATATCCAACATGTCTCCTCATGCACCAAAAGACATATTGGCATCCACCCATTTTCTTAGACAATCTGTGACTTGCCATTGGCAAGTACCGATCCCTGGGAAGCCAAGAGGCACCTCTTCAATCTACAAACACCGAAGAATATGAAGAGTCCTGAAAGCAGAAGGACTTTGCTTCAGGGTGCGTGCCACATAAGGAGACGCGTCTCTTCATGCGAGCTTTTGCTTCCATCCATTTTTCACGCCCTTTCAAAAAGCCTTGACCGGTCAAACATATCCAAGAGGCATGGGATAAGATGAGAAGGTGCCCACTGAAATGAAACACTCAAGTGTTTCATCTGCAGAAGGACTTTTGTCCTTCTGTGGGCACCTTCATTTCCCGCGCGCGCCAAGAGGCGCCAAGAAACCCTTTATGTTGTGGTCAACTTTATCTACACCCCATGCAACCTTTGACTAGTCAAAGCATATGCAATATGGTTGTCAAAAGAAAAAGCATTCAATCCTCTTTCCATCCATATGAAAATATTTTAGATCAAAGGACTATAGACTCTTCTAGGCTTTTTTGAATGCCAAGGTGTCATTTTGGCATCTAGAGTCCCAACTCAAATGGACTCTTCAATAAAACATCCAAAAGCCCAAAATAAAATCAGATCAAGCTCTGATTTGGCTATTTCCACTTAGGACTCAACCTAATTTAGGTTTTTCTTAATTAGGTTAGCCCAATTAGCAAGCAACCAGACCCAATCCAATTGGATTAGGAATTGGGTTAGCCTACATATGCTAGTATGCAATATGGCTAACCAATTAGGATCCCATGACCCTAATTAAACCATGAGTACCTTCATTGGCCTACTCTCTATTGTGTGTGACCCATTGGGTTCTACATCTAGCCAGCAGTAGGTTTAGGTTTGAGCCGATTCGATCCAATCAAACCTGATTGACCTAATTAGGTCAAATCGACTCACCTAATTGTCCAATTCGAATCACACATCGAATTGACTCATGAAACCAATCCAATTAGTTCATGAAAATCTACAAGACAAGATTGATGTCTAGCAATGTGTCATACCTACCCAGAAGATGAGGAATTTGATGAAAATTACCAAAATATCCTTCAGTAGTAAGTTACCATGCAATTCAATCTTTTGATCTCCCATTATCTCGATTAAGTGATGGGTATGGATAAATGTCAAACCCTAACACTTAATCATATCAAATCTCAGCTCGATCATAAGGACTTAGCTAATGACTGATTAGAAGCCACTTCTAATCTCATCCCACTTTGCAAAGATTCCTTGAGTCACTCATCGAAGAGGTTACATGGGATAATATATCCTCTTACCAGGATTGATCAATTACTTGTTGGTCCACTCACATCTTTCGTACACCTTCCACCATACCTAGAACACCCCGTACATGTCGCAATGCCGTGAATGAGTATGAACCAAAGTATGGCTTAGTGTGCACAAGGAACCATGGTGACCTCAGGTCTGAAGATCACATGCACAACTTCTACTCTGGGACCTATCTTTTGACAAGGAGTAAGACTTCTATAAGATAGTCCTGGTGCAGATCAGTTCAGTGTACTCATAACCTAATGAGCACCGTTATCCTTGTATTAGTGTCTTTTCACAAGTGGCTATGAGACCAACCACCCTCATCAACTGAGCATACATAGGATAAGCTAGTCTTACCGGATTCATCGATCCCCGAATCGATGGTCCAATGACTAGGAACATTCTAGATTAGGGTTTATATGAATTAGGTCTCACTGTTATTTTATCATAACCCTAATTCCATTGCCCTACTCTATGGGATTCATCATAGTCAAAAATATGACACAGCAGTATATGATGAATCAAATGCCTTTATTATAAATAATGATGTCATGCATGAGTTGGAAGTTTATAAAAAAAGGCCCAAATAATGATTAGCTCTTAGGGCATTTTTCTATCACCATCCATGTTGAATCTCTTCAACACTAAGTCTATGTACCTAGACTGGGATAAGCCTAGCATTCTTTTAGATATATCTCTATAGATCTTTATACCTAGTATATAGGATGCTTCTCAAAAATCCTTCATGGAAAACTTTGATGATAGTTATGTTTTAACCAATTGTAACATTGGGATATCATTCCCAATGATTAGTATGTCATCAACATAGAAGATCAAGAAAACAAGTACACTCCCACTTGTTTTCTTATACACACATGGTTCATCCTCATTTTTGACAAAACCAAAACTCTTGATTGTTTCGTTAAAACGGATGTTCCAACTCCTTGACGCTTGCTTTAGTCAATAAATAGACTTCTTTAACTTGCATACCGGGTTTGGTCTCCCACTTGAGACAAAACTGTAGGGTTCGGTGGCAAGGCGGAAACATAGATTTCAAAATTTGTATCTTTATGAAATCTTCACCAAACCCTTAATCCAAGATCTCCTTAAAAGAATTAAAACATATAACATGTATATATAAGATTTAAAGTCATATTAAAGTACTAACCTGTATCGCTAAAATCCAAACTTTAAATCTCCACCAGGTGCCCAAATGTTCACCCTCCAATGATGATCCACACAGAAAAAGATGAAGACTACAAGTTCTTGTTCTTGCCTCCTCTTCTTGAATTCTTTTTCAAGAATTCAATTCTTGAACTTTTAGGCTGAAATTTTCTTTCTTGGAAATTTCTTTTCTTCATTCTTTCCTCTTCTTGAATTCTTTTCTTGAATTCCCTTTCTTGAATTCCTTTTCTTGAATTGAATTGGAAGAAGAAATTAAGACAAGTAAAGTCTTAATTCAAGAAAGAAAAGAAGAAGAATAGACCCTTCCTTTTCCTTTCCTTTACCGCTCAAGACCATCCTCTTATTCTTGTTTAGGGTCAGAGTTTCGACAGAGATTATCTCTGTAAGGGAAACAATACCCAACAAGCATAAAGGGAAGGAGTATTCCTGATAGGAGGAGAGGAATATTATCTCTGAATTTGATTATCAGAAAAAACCCCCGAGAACCCAAACCCTTTTATAGATTTCAGAGGGGCGTCTTCTCAAAGCATCGCAACCCTCTGAAACCCCAGGAATCATGATCCCTCATTCCTCACGCGTCCCCTCAACCAAAAATCATGATTCTCCAATTTAATTTTCATTTTTCCGACAAGGAGGACTCTCGGAAAAACTTCAGGAAGAATCGCGACTTTTGACGACGGATTTGAGACCGAAAAATGACGGATCTTTTTCCTTAACTTTTCTGGCCATCAGATCTAGATCCAAGGATGTCAGACAAACATCCAAATTGCCCCCCCCTATCTTGATTTTTCTCCGACGGAATTTCCTTCCCACACGCGTGAAGAGGAGTCCACACGCGCGTGGACTCTTCTTCTTGGCGCGCGCGGGTGAGGAAAGGAGTGGGCGGCTTGGAGAGAGGGTCTCAGTGCACTTGATTCACTTGGGTTCAGCCATGGGTTAGCCTAATGTCCTAAAATTTAAATTAGACCTTAATCTGGTTCAATTAGAACCCAATTAAGTCCAATTCAGAACCAAATTTAAATCTGATTCGAATAGAAATTTGGTCTGCAACACATGCTAGTGTGTTTATCCTGCAAACATGATTTAATTCCAAATTAAATCCTTCATCAATTTTCTTTTGTGTGTGACCCATTGGGTTCCACACCTAGCCAGAAGTAGGTCCGAGTGCTATTTGACTTAATTCGGTTAGATCTCAACTAAGCTGATTTAGGTCAACTCAAACTAGCTCGACTCGGTCAATTAGAATCTAATTCTAATTAACTGATTTGAATTATCATAATTCAATCATATACCTACAAGACAAGATTGATGTCTAGCAACGTATCATGTATACCCGGAAGATGTGGAATTTTGGTGGAATTATCAAAATACCCTTCAGTGGTGAGTTACCGGGCAATTCAGTCCTTTGATCAACTTGCATCCCGAATATGATTATGAATATGGATACTTGTCAAATCCAATTTCATATTCATTCCTAGCTCAATCTTTATAATGATGATTCATTAATGAACCATTAGAAATTAACTCTAATGTTCATACTTTGATCAAAGATTTCCTGAATCCATCATATGATCGAAATTAGCTGGATGCAATTCCCTCTTACTAGGGCTGATCAATTCCTTGTTGACCTACTCACAACCTCCATATACAATCCACCATACCCAGTATCACCTTGTGCATGACTCAGTGTCATGATTGATTACGAACCAAAGTATGGATTCATATATATAAGGTACCATGGTAGTCTCAGGTCAAAGGACCACATGCACTACTCCCACTATGAGAATTATCTATTGACAAACAGATAAGGTTCCATTAGATATTCTCAATCTGGATCAATTTAGTGAACTCATTCTCTAATGAACACTCACATCCTAGTATTAGTGTCAAACACAAGTGACTGTGAGATCAGTCACCCTCATCACAAAGCATATATAGGATGTGCTGGTCTTGCTGGAAACATTGATTCCCAACTCAATGTCCCATCAACCAGGAATATTTTAGATTAGGGTTTTAAGGCTTTAGGTCTCACTAGTATGATCTCATCATAACCCTAGAACCATAGCCCTAATCTATGGGGTTCATCATATAATCATAAAGACATAGCGTATGATGAAAATAATGCCTTTATTATAATAATGTCAATTCATTGATTTTGGGATCGAAATACAATATTTTAATTGGCTTTCATGGCACAATCTTTCAAAAACCCTCTAGCTGTATCATATAGACTTCTTCCTCAAGGTTACCATTGAGAAAAGTAGTCTTGACATCCATCTGCCATGTTTCATAATCATGGTATGCTGCTATGGCAAGCAAAATCTGAGTGGATTTGAGCATGGCTACTGGAGAAAAGGTTTCATCATAGTAAATGCCGTGTTTTTGTCTAAAACCTTTTACTACCAGCCTGGCCTTGTAGGTTTCTACTTGACCATCTGCTTCTATCTTCTTCTTGAAGACCTATTTACATCCTATTAGGTTAATTCCTTCAGGTGGATCTACCATGGTCCAAACCTGATTGGAATACATGGAATCCATTTCAGATTTTATGGCACTTAACCATTTATCGGAGTCTTTTCTCTCGATAGCTTCCGAATAGGTCAAAGGATCATCATCCTGAATGATACTGGCTTCATTATCATCCCTGATGACAAAGCCATATCTTAGAGGTGCTCCTCGCACCTTGTCTGACCTTTAGAGAGGAGGTGTGTATAGTGGCTATTCTTGATCTACAAAAACTTCTGGTTGAGAAATTTCATTTGAAGGCTCAATTGGTTGTTGGTTCTGTTCTTCACATAACTCAAGTGAAGAATCACTACATCTTTCTTGGATAAATTCTTGCTCCAAGAATGTAGCATGCCTACTGACAAAAATCTTTTGCTCAGTAGCATTATAAAAGATGTATCCAATACCTTCTTTGGAATAACCAACAAACCTACACTTATCAGCCATTGCACTTAACTTATGTCCAAAGTTATTTTTGACATAAGCATAGCAACCCCAAATCTTTAAGTACTTAAGACTTGGTCTTTTGCCATTCCATAAGTAATATGGAGTGCTACGTATTGACTTAGATGGAACCCTATTCAAAATGTGTGCAGCAGTTTCTAGTGCATATCCCTAGAAGGAAATGGGAAGATCTGTGAAGCTCATTATGGACCTCACCATGTCTAACAATGTACGATTTCTTCTTTTTGCCATACCATTTAACTGAGATGTATAAGGAGGAGTCCATTCAGAGATTATGCCTTCGTCTTTAAGATAGTTTAGAAACTCACTAGACAAGTATTCACTTCCTCGATCAGAATGAAAAGCTTTAATACTATGTTCAGTTTGTTTTTCAACCATACTTTGATATTCTTATCAAAACCTTCAGACTTGTGTTTCATAAGATACACATGACCAAACCTTGGTAAATCATTAATAAAAGTAATGAAGTAAGAATATCTACCTCTGGCTTGAGCTGTTATAGGTCCACATACATCAGTATGCACAAGACCTAGTAACTCAGTTACCCTATCTCCATGTCCAGTGAATGGAGACTTGGTCATTTTTCCTTTGAGGCACGACTCACAAGTTCTTAATGATTGAAAATCATAAGGGTCAAAGTAATTATCTTTGACTAACTTGTTTATCCTTGACTCACTGATATGACCTAACCAGCAATGCCAGAGATATGTGACATTTACATTATCTCTCTTTCTCTTCTTATCATTAACAAAAAGTATTTCATCATTAAGTTTCAAAGTTAGAAGACCATTAATAAAACAACCATGCCCAAATATTTTATTATTTTGAAGAATAGAGCAGCCACTGCTCATTACATTTATTTCATATCCTTGTTGTAATAACAAGGTTATAGAATTATTGTTTTTTACAATATTAGGTATGTAGTAACTTTCTTCGAGCTTTAACATATTACCTAAAGGTAATAATAAGATACAGGTGCCCACAGCTTTAGCATAAATGGCCTCACCACTTGCCCCATAAAGCTTGAAGTCACATTTCTTCAAATTCCTAATTTGGTGGAGTCCCTGCAATGAATTGCAGATATGAGATCCACATGCGGTATCCAATACCCATAAATTAGAATTGGATGAACTCAATGATAAATTTGTTTGTATCATGTACAGACCTTTAGATGCTCCACTTATATCTTGCTTCACACTTGCAAGATATATCTTGCTTCACACTTGCAAGATATATCTTGCAATATTTCTTCCAGTGTCATTGCTTGCCATAGTGGAAATAGGCTCCATCAACCTTCTTAGCTTTCTTTTTATTCTAGAAGCTCTTCTTAGGTTGAATTTTCTTTTCAAGCCCTTCTTCTTTGCATGTTTCTTTCTTCCATCAACTAGAAGAAGATGAGCCTTGTCACCTTTAGAATGGCTCTATGCTGTCTTAAGCATATTAAGCAGCTCTGGCAATGAAGTATTCAGTTTTTTCATAAGGTATTTAAAAACAAACTAAGACAAGAAATCTGGGAGTGACTGCCTGATCAAGTCCTGATTAAGTTCACCATCTATGACAAACCCTAATTGACCTAATCGGGTGATTAAGCCAATCATTTTCAATACGTGGGTTTGTACAGATGAACCCTCACTCATCAGTGCATGGAACAACAGCTTCGATATCTCGTATCGAGTGGCCCTACTTTGCTCTCCATATAGCTTTTTTAAATTGAGCAATATGGATTGAGGTTCCATACCTTCATGTTGCCTCTGGAGCTCATTGATGGTCCATTGACTAGGAATATTTTAATTAGGATTTATAGGAACTTAGGTCTCACTATTATGATCTTTATCATAACCCTAATTTCATTGCCCTAATCTATGGGGTTCATCAAAATCCATAAATAAGACACAATAGTATATGATGAAAATAAATGCCTTTATTAATATAATGTCATACAAGAGTTGGAAGATTACAAAAATGCCCTTGCAATGATTGGCTTTTAGGATACTTTTCTTTCACGGTCTCAACCCCAACCCAATCTGACCATGGAGTCCAACCTTGAAACCCAACTGAGGGCCATTACTGAACGCTTGCCTAATTAAACACCCAAATGAACAATAGGTTTAATCAGATAAAGAAGCATGTTGGGAACCTAGAGAGAACCCCAGAGACCCACACTGAGCCTGAACCTGAGACACCTCTTCCAACACCTCCCAATCCTAGAAGACCCTCACTCCATGACCCAATCTGGGAGCCTAATCAGAGAAGACCTGTTGACCCCATAAGTGATTTTGATGATAACCAAACATTGGAGCATGTATATGGTGCGGGCACCAGACTCAGAAGAAGACTTCAGAGCTCCATTTGGATCTCTGATTGACATTGCCCGAGAAATTAGGGTTTGTAATAAAGGTTGACCTGGTCAACCAGTTTATTTATTTTATTTATTGAGTCACCATTTAAATTTTGTTGAGTCATGTTAACTCAGTGCAAGTCCCAATGTGGTTTCAATTTGGTCCAAAATGGTGCCACATTTGTCTTCCAATCAAATCAAGGTTCAAGCAAGTGGAGGCCACACTCCAAGCCACACGCCCAGCCACACTCCGAGCACACGCCAGAGTCCAGGAGGCGCCACAGAGGCATCCCAGTGTCATGGTCCCCACATCCAAAGAATAAAAAAATCAAATTGGAGGCTACTTTAAAGGAGGCGCCCATACCTGCCTATTTTACCTAAGCAAAGAAGGAAGAAGACTTCTCTTGGAGAAGAAATCAAAGAAGGACATCCAACCTACTCCTAATTGAAGTTCAAATCAAAATCAAAGAGCTTAACTTGGAGTGGAAGAAAAGAAGAAATACCATAAGAAGAAGAGGACTCCAAATCCAAATCCAACTCCAAAGGAGGCACCAAAAAAATTCAAAAAAAATTCCTTTATGGCCGTCCCAATTTTTTTTGAACTTTTGGTCGGCCAAGAGAGAAGATTTTCTACCTAATCTAGTGGTTGGAGGAGTTTAGTCCCACATGGGAATTTGTACAAGCTTGGAGAAAATTTTAGGTCTATATAATAGACCTCTCTTTGTAACTTTAGAAAATCAATGAAGAAAATTATTTTTTGCTATTCTCTTGTGTTGAGTGACCTAGGTTTCTCTTCTTCCGCACTATTCTAAGTGTTGAGCTCCGTGAGGGGGTAATCCGGGTTCCATTGGAGCCTTGAGGAGGTGAGAGATCTCCATCTTTATCCAAAACCCTAGGTTAGCCACTTGAAATCCCAAAACCCTAGCCACCCTTCATTATTTTCAATCCATCAAACCCTAGCTCCATCCATCTCCCACGGCCTCTCTCTCTCTACAAGTACAGGCCGTCCACCTTCATCCAGATCCAGTCCGGCTACTTCAGATCCAGAGCAAGTTCCAAGGAAAATCACGTCAACATCCAGGAGAATCCAGTTTTCAGCAATTTCAATCTTCAAGTTCATCAACCTGGTAAATCTTTCCCTTGACTCTCTGATTCCATCAATTGTTTTTCTTCTCTTCCAGATCTTGAGTTCAGGAGAAGCCAACCCGCCAAAGGACCAGTAT
Organism: Areca catechu; assembly: GCA_021397845.1. Lineage (NCBI taxonomy): Eukaryota > Viridiplantae > Streptophyta > Magnoliopsida > Arecales > Arecaceae > Areca > Areca catechu. The sequence continues at coordinate 118,177,406 of CM038052.1, forward strand.
TGGAGGATCCATTACGAAGATATCTGAATCCGGGATCCAACAATCTGCTCGGGAGAGTTCCTCCACCAAAATCTGTGAAGATCATTGTCTGGTTAGATAAACCATCTCTCCTCTTTATTTCTGTTCTTTTGAAAGTTCGGAGCGAAACCTAGGTCTGGGAGTTTCTCAACCCCCAGCGATCCGTTGCTTCTGAACTACTCTGATAATTTAGTTTCCTTAAAATTGTGCTTTCAATTATCATATTAGTATCTTTCAATGTTAGGTTAACTTTTCTTTGATTTGAAGCCAACTTCTACAAACATATAAAAACAACAAAAAAATTAGTTAATCTTAATTTACTTTCGCATCGCATTCCTTTATTTGTTCTGCATCATTTTTGGTATCAGAGCCCAGTCTAGGGTTTCTGATTTGCTTGCTTGCTTGTTTTGATTGTTTTCTCTTTTTATTTTGTCTGCTCGAAGTAGACTCCCCAGGACGTCCGGTCCTAGGAACTAAGTGAGGCGCAAGCCTCTTCCTCCCATTCCACGGGATGTTCCTAGGGCGTGTAGGGGATCCATTGGGTTATAACTTCGTAGCCGGGATTATAAACGGGGAAGACAATCTAGTTGCAGCCCGTAATTTACCTGTTGTCTGAATTATTTCTCCCTACATAGAACTCCGAATTGCATGATTTTTGCTTCGTTGAAACCAGTATAATTGATCCTATTTTCCATAATTTTTCTGTGATTTATTGGTTTCGGTAAAAATTTTGAGAATTAAAATATAGCAACTCTGTTTTTTGTGTTCTGCAATTCAATTCTTTTTGGAGTGATCATCTCATAATTTACTTAAGGGCAATTGAGCATCTAAGATAAGGGGAGGAGTTGATTACCTCTCCTTAGCCCAAAACCACCATCCAATCATTCGAACCTAGACCTAATTTAAAATCAGTTAGACCTAATTTGCCCTAGTGGGCTAGGGACACCAATTGGTCGGGTCTAGGCTAGTGTTGAGTCAGTTTGTCGAGTTATTCTGTGTGTGCTTAGCACTCAGTGTCTAGAACGGTGGTTTAGGGACTACGTCCCGAAGGGCTTGTGTGCTGGTCCGCCTACCTGGCCAATCACTGATTGGTGTCTAGGATTGGCAATCAAGGACCTAACACTCCCCTTACACCTGCCTGGCTGAGTCCTGAGTTACTACAGGCTAGCTTGCCACTCTGATTGGGCATCTAGTTTGGACTCTAGGTCTAGTGATCCAGTAGTCGATTTAGTCTAGTCTCATTTTGTGTGCTTGCTTGAATCATCATGTCTACCAGAAATGGAGTGCCATATCAACCTGGTCAAACCCAACCTGATTTAGAGGCCATGATCAGAACTCTTACTGAAAGTATGGCTAAAATGAATCAGGATATGACAAACACTGTGGCCCAGTTTAGTGCACAAATTCATGAGGATCTTACCCAACTTAGGGACCGAGTCCAAGTACTTGAAGAACCTAGACATCGGAATTGGACTCCTGACCCCGATTTTAATGTGCCTCAACCTCACCCACATCAGGAGCCTAGAAGGCCTTTATATAGAGATCCTGAACCTAATCATAGGAGGCCTGACCCAGAGCCTGAAGATAGAGATGATAGGTTCATCAGGAACATCAAATTAGATGCACCCACTTTTGATGGTAGTCTGAACCCTAAGGTGTATTCTGATTGGGAGGGTGAGATGGACCAATACTTTGAGTGGTATGCTATGTCTGAGGAGAGGAAATACAAGTTTGCCAAGATGAAATTAGTGCGTCAAGCTAGGTTATACTGGGGGAACATTGAGCTAACCACTAGGAGATGGAATGTTGAGCCCATAACCACTTGGCAGGGTATGAAAGAAAAACTGAGAGATAAATACCTACCCATTTCATACCAGCAAAACCTGTTAGACCAATGGCAAAACCTGAAACAAGGAAACCGATCTGTCTCAGACTACATAACTACTTTTGATGAATACCTAATGAGATGTGATGTGAGTGAAGCCCACGAAGTCACTTTGTCTAGATTTAAGGCTGGATTGAGGGAAGAAATCAAGAGAGAACTATTTCTGAGAGAGGTTACTGATCTAGACCAAGCCTACCAGATTGCACTGAACACTGAGAAATTTCAGAGAGGACCTATACCTTCTAGGGTTAGTGCCCCAATCCCAAGGAATGGACCTAGCCAAGTTATCCCTAGTAAACCTTTTCAGGGTACTTCTACCCCTAGACCCATGGACAAAGGTAAGGCACCTGACACCCAGAGAACCCCTAGTTCAAATATCACCTGTTTTAAGTGTCAGAAACCAGGTCACATTTCCAGTCAGTGTACTGCCATAGCCTGTTTCAAGTGTCATAAGGTAGGTCATGTTGCTAGCCAGTGCCCACGAAGATCCCTTTACATAGAAGAGGGAGAGAATGATAATTCCGAGCCCAGTGAGGAATTTGAAGAAGAAGTTTATGAGGCCGGAATGAATTAGGTTGAGGAGTATGAAGGAGAGGAGGAACCCAATGAATCTGACCAATTAGGAGTTGTAAGATGCATCCTATCCCAGAATCTAGTTCAAGAGGATTGGCGTAGGACTAACATCCTACAGACTTTTCTTAAATTAGGGGATAAGGTATGTAAGATCATCATAGATAGTGGGAGCTGTGTAAATGCCATCTCTACTAGCACTGTCAAGATGTTAGGCTTAATCCCAGTTCCCCATCCCAACCCCTATAAGGTTTCTTGGGTAGATTCTACCTCCATACCCATCCAGTCTAGATGTCAAGTCCAAATCCAAATGCAATCTTATCACGAAAAGATTTGGTGCGATGTTTTACCCATGGGGGTGAGCAGTATAATTCTCGGAAGACCTTGGTTGTATGATCATGATGCCACCCTCTTAGGAAAATCCAATACCTGTGTCTTTAGTTTCAATGGGAAGAAGATTACAATCCATTCAGTTCCCCCTAAGGACAAGGTAACTAAAGGAGCCGGTAAGGTTAAGGAGATGAAAACTGGAGTGAACCTAATCAGTGCTAAGGATCTAGAACAAGAAATTCATAGTGGTTCACCCATCTGGATGTTGACTGCTAAGGAACTTAGAACTTCGGAACCCTCAGAGCCTCCTCAAGAAGTTAAACCTGTGTTAAAAGAATTTGAGGATGTCTTTCCCGAGGATTTGCCAGACCACCTTCCACCTCTTAGGGATATCCAGCATGCCATAGATCTAATCCCAGGAGCGACTTTGCCCAACTTGCCCCATTACAGGATGAATCCATCTGAGCATGAAGAACTGCAAAAGCAGGTTGGAGAATTATTGAGGAAGGGGTTTATTAGAGAAAGTCTTAGCCCTTGTGCAGTCCCAGCCTTACTGACCCCAAAGAAAGATGGCACGTGGAGGATGTGTGTTGACAGTCGTGCCATCAATAAAATTACAATCAAATATAGGTTTCCCATCCCTAGACTAGATGACATGCTTGATATGATGGCTGGTGCAATGGTTTTTTCTAAGATTGATCTCAAAAGCGGCTATCATCAGGTTAGGATTAGACCCGGGGATGAATGGAAAACTGCTTTCAAAACTAAGGATGGTCTTTATGAATGGGTTGTTATGCCTTTTGGGTTGTCCAATGCCCCTAGTACCTTCATGAGAATTATGACCCAGGTACTTAGAGCTTTCATAGGAAAATTTGTGGTGGTCTATTTTGATGACATCCTGATCTATAGTAAGACCCCAGCAGATCACCTAGGCCACCTTAAAGCAGTCTGCCAAGTTTTGAGGAATGAGAGACTCTACGATAATCTTAAGAAGTGTGAATTCATGACTAGTAGAGTTATCTTTCTTGGTTTTGTAGTAACCCCTGACGGCGTGGCGGCCGATCCTGAGAAAATTAGGTCCATAGTAGACTGGCCAGAGCCAACCAATGTGCATGAAGTTAGAAGTTTCCACGGCTTGGCTACCTTCTATAGGTGATTCATCAAGGGGTTTAGTACTTTAGCTGCTCCTATCACTGATTGTATTATGAAGGGAGAATTTCATTGGACTAAGTCTGCCCATAAAGCCTTCCTAGATCTTAAGGATAAAATGACCCAGGCACCCATTCTGAGATTACCCGATTTTTCTAAAGTATTTGAGGTTGCTTGTGATGCTTCAGGTGTAGGAATAGGTGGAGTCCTAAGCCAAGAGAATCATCCCATAGCATTCTTTAGTGAAAAACTTAATGATGCTAAGCTTAGGTATTCTACCTATGATAAGGAATTTTATGCGGTGGTGCAAACTTTGCGTTACTGGAGACATTATTTGCTACCGCAGGAATTTGTACTATTTTCGGACCATGAGGCTCTTAGATTTCTGAACTCCCAAAAGAAGCTTAACCTTAGGCATGCTAAGTGGGTAGAATATATCCAGTCCTATACTTTTGTCCTGAAACATAAGGCTGGAGTTGAGAATAAGGTAGCTGATGCCCTTAGTCGCCGATCTCTGTTATTAAGTTCTGTTAGAACTGAGGTCATAGGGTTTGAGCAAATCAAAGAGGAATATGAGTCTTGTCCGGATTTCACAACTGTATATCAGGATCTAGTTCAAGGACCATCTAGTAATCACCAGGATTATACCCTTGTAGATGGTTTTTTGTTCTTCAAAAATAGGCTTTGCATCCCTAGAACTTCTCTTAGGGAATTTTTGATTTGGGAAATCCATGCTGGAGGTTTAGCCGGCCATTTTGGAAAAGACAAGACCATTCTAGCTATTGAAGACCACTTTTTCTGGCCTAGCTTGAAAAGGGATGTAGCTAATATTGTAGCTAGATGTCGAACCTGCGCTATTGCCAAACAGCGAAAACAAAACACTGGTCTTTATACCCCACTCCCTGTCCCAGATCATCCTTGGCAAGATGTGAGTATGGATTTTGTGTTAGGTTTACCTAAGACCTAGAGGAGACATGATTCTATCTGTGTCGTAGTCGACCGATTCTCTAAAATGGCCCACTTCCTGCCTTGTTCCCAAACCTTTGATGCGTCTAAGGTAGCCACGCTTTTCTTCAATGAGATAGTTAGACTCCATGGCCAACCTAAGACAATCGTTTCAGATAGGGATGTCCGGTTCACCAGTTACTTTTGGAAGACCCTTTGGCATAAGTTAGGGACAAAACTTAAGTTTTCAACTGCCTATCATCCCCAAACTGATGGCCAAACTGAAGTAGTGAACCGTAGCCTAGGAAATCTGCTGAGATGTCTTGTTGGTGAAAACACCAGAAATTGGGATTTATACCTACCAAGGGCAGAATTTGCGTACAATGACTCGGTCAATAGGTCTACGGGTAAGAGTCCATTTGAAATTGTACATGGGTACAAACCTCACACACCTCTTGACCTAGTCCCTTTACCTGTCCACACGCGAGTCTCCGAATCTGCTGAGAATTTTGCACAGCATGTAAAAGACTTGCATAAAGAAATTCATGCCAAAATAAATTTAAGTAATGAAACTTATAAGAAGTTGGCTGATACTCAAAGGCGAGTCAAATCTTTTGTTGAGGGAGACTATGTGATGATTAGGTTAAGGCCTGAACGGTTTCCTCCTGGAACCGTTAGAAAGCTACATGCTAGGGGAGCTGGACCATTTAGAGTGGTAAAGAGAGTAGGATCCAATGCCTATGTGCTCGAGTTGCCTCCAGAACTAGGCATTAGCTCTACTTTCAACATTACAGACTTAGTAGAGTACAGGGAGCCAGCTGTGATTCCTAGTGAGCCTTTTGAGCCTAACCCTATCATTGAGAGTGATCCCGACCCTGTGTGTCCACCAACAAACTGGCCTGTGAGGAAAGAGCAGATTGAAAAGATCCTGGATGATCAGGTTATCTCTACTCGTAATCGAGGATACCAAAGGTACCTGGTCCGCTGGCAAGGAAGGCCAGATTCTGATGACTCTTGGATCTCCCGAGAAGAATTACAAGAATTGGACCCAGACCTCTTGGAGAGATACCAGAGCCAACTTGAGCCTTACTCGACAGGGTCGAGTTCCTCCCACCCTGGGAGAATTGGTGCGGGCACACCAGACTCAGAAGAAGACTTCAGAGCTCCATTTGGATCTCTGATTGACATTGCCCGAGAAATTAGGGTTTGTAATAAAGGTTGACCTGGTCAACCAGTTTATTTATTTTATTTATTGAGTCACCATTTAAATTTTGTTGAGTCATGTTGACTTAGTGCAAGTCCCAATGTGGTTTCAATTTGGTCCAAAATGGTGCCACATTTGTCTTCCAATCAAATCAAGGTTCAAGCAAGTGGAGGCCACACTCCAAGCCACACGCCCAGCCACACTCCGAGCACACGCCAGAGTCCAGGAGGCGCCACAGAGGCATCCCAGTGTCATGGTCCCCACATCCAAAGAAGAAAAAAATCAAATTGGAGGCTACTTTAAAGGAGGCGCACATACCTGCCTATTTTACCTAAGCAAAGAAGGAAGAAGACTTCTCTTGGAGAAGAAATCAAAGAAGGACATCCAACCTACTCCTAATTGAAGTTCAAATCAAAATCAAAGAGCTTAACTTGGAGTGGAAGAAAAGAAGAAATACCATAAGAAGAAGAGGACTCCAAATCCAACTCCAAAGGAGGCACCAAAAAAATTCAAAAAAAATTCCTTTATGGCCGTCCCAATTTTTTTTGAACTTTTGGTCGGCCAAGAGAGAAGATTTTCTACCTAATCTAGTGGTTGGAGGAGTTTAGTCCCACATGGGAATTTGTACAAGCTTGGAGAAAATTTTAGGTCTATATAATAGACCTCTCTTTGTAACTTTAGAAAATCAATGAAGAAAATTATTTTTTGCTATTCTCTTGTGTTGAGTGACCTAGGTTTCTCTTCTTCCGCACTATTCTAAGTGTTGAGCTCCGTGAGGGGGTAATCCGGGTTCCATTGGAGCCTTGAGGAGGTGAGAGATCTCCATCTTTATCCAAAACCCTAGGTTAGCCACTTGAAATCCCAAAACCCTAGCCACCCTTCATTATTTTCAATCCATCAAACCCTAGCTCCATCCATCTCCCACGGCCTCTCTCTCTACAAGTCCAGGCCGTCCACCTTCATCTAGATCCAGTCCGGCTACTTCAGATCCAGAGCAAGTTCCAAGGAAAATCACATCAACATCCAGGAGAATCCAGTTTTCAGCAATTTAAATCTTCAAGTTCATCAACCTGGTAAATCTTTCCCTTGACTCTCTGATTCCATCAATTGTTTTTCTTCTCTTCCAGATCTTGAGTTCAGGAGAAGCCAACCCGCCAAAGGACCAGTATTGGAGGATCCATTACGAAGATATCTGAATCCGGGATCCAACAATCTGCTCGGGAGAGTTCCTCCACCAAAATCTGTGAAGATCATTGTCTGGTTAGATAAACCATCTCTCCTCTTTATTTCGGTTCTTTTGAAAGTTCGGAGCGAAACCCTAGGTCTGGGATTTTCTCAACCCCCAGCGATCCGTTGCTTCTGAACTACTCTGATAATTTAGTTTTCTTAAAATTGTGCTTTCAAATATCATATTAGTATCTTTCAATGTTAGGTTAACTTTTCTTTGATTTGAAGCCAACTTCTACAAACATATAAAAACAACAAAAAATTAGTTAATCTTAATTTACTTTCGCATCGCATTCCTTTATTTGTTCTGCATCAGTATATTTATATCTAACAACTCTTCAAGTATTTTACAAGTTTTTATAGGATGATTTGTTTGTTCAAAACTTCAACTCCTACATCTTTATTTCTTGTTTTGAGTTGTGTTGTAATAAGTTTTTGTAAAGAAGAACCCAATGAAAAAGCTAAGAAAAAATCTGTAAAAAAGTATTACTTTTGTGTGTATGTGCCTTAGAATTATTTTGAGTTGGTATGCTTGAAAAGTATAAGAGTGTTGGTGAGAGCTTTTCTTTAAGTTAAATTATAAAAATCCTGAAGAAGTTACTCGAGCCGACCCAACATGGTGAAGAGCCGTGGTGCGGACACCAAAGGCACCAGAATAAGGCAGAGGCTTCTCAACCCTCTATGAATTGATCAATAATTTTTGAGTCCATCTGTAATAAGGGCTTAGCCCATCTGAGTCCTTTTTTTAGTTGTTGTTTGAGTCTTTTGAGTTGTTATTTCAGTTCTGTACTAGTCAGCTTATGTTGAGCTAGTTCAGTCCAATGCTAGTCAGCTCATGTTGAGCTTATTTTATTTTTTTGAGTCCTGTCCAAGCATACTGAAGACTCAAGACTATATCATACAAGTGAAGACCAAGTCCAACTAGATTGAAGACATGGAAGTATAGCACAAGTCCAACCCAGCTTGAAGATTTGAAGACCCCAGGAGGAAAATTCAGAAAACCCTGATTTCTTGCAGATGCCCTCCAGATGCCCAGATTCCCTTCCAGATGCCAAAGTAAATTCATAGATAATGGCATCTATGATTCCAGAGGTCCATCTGCATCCTAGCCCAAAGAAATCAAGCCCAGGTGCCAAGCCCAAGCCCCTAAGAAGCAAGATACCAGGGAATATTCCTGCTACCTGGCTACCAGGCCACCCCAGCTTCCAGAGGCCCAAACCCATGCACCCGAGCCCCTTTGGGCCAGCCTTTTGCTGCTCCTAGAAGCCCAACACGCCCCACTAGGCGTCCTTGGAGTCTTGACCAAGTCAAGAAAATTTTTAGGGATTTTTCTACCTAATATTTCCTTATTTTCTAGCTATGGTTTGAGAGGGAAAAGGATTCTTATGTAAAGACTTATGTACCCTTATTTGGAGCCCAAGGTTAAGGGTCTATTTAAGGGACCCTAGCCTCTTGTATGAGGAGAATTTTTGATGAATGAAAACCTTGAGTTCTTCTATTGAGTGGTGTGATACCCTGCTGTGTGCATAAAGGGGTTTGTGAGAGTTCTTCTTCCCGGTGTTTGCAATCATCTTCCTGCTGCCAACAAACCCTCCAGATCCCTGGATGCCCACTCCAATAGAAGCCTTCCCTTGCTGTTTTTACTTTGTTTTCTTGTTCCTTTGTGAGCTTTCTAACCCCTGACAGGTCGTTTGCAGGTCCCTGAGTTCCTACGAATCCAACGACTCCAGCCAAGCCTCAATCGGATCACCGAGCAGAAAGCCGGGTATCCGCGGGTCTTTGGCTCGGTTTTCCAGGCCGCATCCGTCGAGGAACGAGAGACCCCTTCACTGCGATCTTCACTGACGTTGTCAGGTACACCCCTCTACCTCCAGTAGTTTTATTGTAGGAGAACTTGCCCTAACCGAGGCTTCTCAGCCCCGGCGGTCCTTCTTTGCTACTTTTCTAGGTCCTAATCTGCATGCTGATCTTCAAAAATTCATACAAAATGACCTATAAATAATTTTGATCTAAAATTTGGGAATTAATCACCTAACTCCACATGTAAAATATACAAAAAGAATTGCATGCATATTAGTTCCCCATCATTTGGTATCAGAGCTTAGATTAGGGCTTGTTTTCTGCAATTTTTCAGTCCGTATATACTCTGTTATTTTAATTATTTCTCCCTTTTAAGAACTCCAAAAATTCTGAAATTTATTTTATGGATTTATCATAATTCAAAGTAATTTTAACAATTTTTCCAGATTTTATTATGGCCTGTGAAGTTTCTTCAAGCCGAAATAGGGCCTGCAAATTTTCTGCTCTATTTTCTTTAGCAAGACAAGTTTGGAAGTTTTAGGGTTTTGTTTAGGAGTTTTTGCATATTTCTTAATTTTAGTATATTTCCAGTATATTAGACCATGATTTGCAAGTTTTCTTCTATTTAAAAAAATACCAAAAAAAAAATATACATATTTTCCAAAAAAATACCAAAAAAAATATCTAAACCCTAATTTGCATCCTCATCTGCCTGCCATCATTGCATAATTTACTTTTAAGGGCACTCTTGCTATATCATATGGGGGGAGGATTTGATCACCTGTCCTTATCCCAAAACCACATCCCTTGCATTCAGTCCCAAGCCTTAACCTAAAATTAATTAGACTTAATTTGCCCTAGTGGGCTAGGGACACCAACTGGTCGGGTCCGGGCTAGTGTTAGATCACTGTGTCAAGTTAACCTGTGTGTGCCTTGTGCTCAGTGTCTAGAACGGTGGTTTAGGGATTCAATCCCGAAGGGCTTGTGTGCTGGTCCGCCTACCTGGCCAATCTCTGATTGGTGTCTTGGATTGGCAATCAGGGACCTAACACTCTCCTTACACCTGCCTGGCTAAGTACAGGGTTACTATAGGCTAGTTTGCCACCCTGATTGAGCATCTAGTTTGGACTCTAGGTCTAGTCAGCTATAGTCGGTCTGATCGAGTCTTGCATGAGCACTAGATAAGGAGTTTCATATCACCCACCTCCTTCACAAATGTCTGAACCCATGGAAAATTTACAAGCCCAAATAAAAGCCCTAGCTGATCAAATGGCCCAGATGACTACCCAGTTAACTCAGTCTGCTACCCAAACCAACAATAGAATTGACCATCTTGCCAATAGGTTTGACCAGTTAGGAGGCCGTGTAGGGACCATAGCAAGAACCCATGGGTCACGATCTGAGCCAGATCCTAAGTCCCCTCAACCTAGGAGAACCCCAAACCCTGATCTATACCACGAGGTCGAACCTAGGAGAGCCCCTTATCCTGACCCGTACTACAATCCTCAACCTAGGAGGATCCCAAACCCTGATCCATACCGAGAGGTTGAACCTAGGAGAGCCCCTCAGCCTGACCCATACTATAATCCTGAACCTAGGAGGACCCTAAACCCTGAACCATATCATGAGGTTGAACCTAGGAGAGCCACTCAGCCTGACCCATACTATGATACTGAACCTAGATCCTATGACTCTAGATCCTATTTACCCACATCCTATAAGCCTAGTATACCCACAACCTATAGATCTTATGACTTCAAATCCTCTGACTCTAGAATCTACGAACCCATATCCCATGAGTCCAGTAGACCCAAGACCTATAGAGCTGAACCTAAATCCTATGACCCCAGATCATATAATCTCTTGACCCATAGATCTGTACCCTTATCCTATGAGTTTAGGGAGCCCATAATCCCTAGATATCAATCTAGTACTAGTCAGGTTTTCCTTAGTCAACTTGAACCCCATAGGATTAGCATCCCTAAATATGAACCCAATAGTGAGCCACTACCTCTTATACAACCTGAACCTACTATGAGTAGTACCCATAATCAGAGACCAGAACCTAACCAATTTCCTGCTAGCCAACCTTCTCCAACCATTCCTGAGATTCACAAGGCTTACATTAACGCGAAAGTGTATGAAGCTGATGTGAGCCTAGTGGATGAGTATGAGGGAGAAGAGGAGACACCTTTAGTAGACCTAGAATTAGCTGACCCAGTAGATACCCAGGTAGAAACCAACCCAGAGCTAGTTGACCTTGACCATATCCAACCTAAAGCTATAATGGAAGAACAAATAGAGGAAGAGAACCTAGGTACTGCTACTAGAGCCTTACCTGAGGAAACCATAGAGGAGAGCCAAATTATAGAGTCTAATCCTAAAATACAAGAACCAGAAGAATTTATTAAGGACCTTATCTCTTTGAATCAATACCTTCCAGATGAGTCCCCTCCTATAGTTCCCATTAAGGACCTCTTCCCCGAAATTGGTGACCCATCCTTCCATTATGCAAACCCTGTAGATATAGCTCAACCTCGTAAGGTTAACCTCATTAGTATAGGATTAGTTCCTGACACCCCGTCTTTTATCCTACTTTATCCAACTAACCATGAACCTTTTTCTCTACCTTACCAAACTAATTCTGAACCCACTTCCTATTTTCTGCCCTTTCCTGACACCTCCAGCATTTCTAGGATCAATAGATTGCATTTAGCTGAGATTAGCATACTGCGTGCATTCATCACGCATGTTAGGTTTGCATCTTACTTCTGGCATACTCTTTGGAATTTGCTAGGAGTTCACTGTAAATTTTCATGTGCATGTCAAGCTAGGATCAAACATAGAGAACCTATAATCTATTAGGTTTAGATCTAAAGAGTTCAATAAAATTTCTTTCGATAGGAATGCATAGTCGAGTCTGTTAGGTGTCAGTATGAGTCCTTTGCATCATTTGTTAGGAGTCTGCATGTGCCTAGCATGTTCACCACCCGCACTAATCTTAAAACAACTGGCTAATTCTCGAAGAAGGGTCAAAGAATTTGATGTAGTGGATTCTATCTTGGTTAGGCTTAGGCCTAAAAGAAGCTTCATGCTCGCAGAGCCGGACCTTTTAAAGTGATAGAGAAGGTTGGATCAAATGCCTAGGTGTTAGACTTGCCTTCGGATTTGGGCATTAGTTCTACCTTCAATATTACAGACCTGGTTGAGTATAGGGAACCGGCAGCGATACCTAGTGAGGCCTTTGGACCTATTCCTTTTCATTGTGAGTGACCCTAACCTAGAGTGTCCACAAACAAATTTGGCCTGAGAGAGGAGAACGGATCGAGCGTATCCTGGACGATCAAGCCATCACGACCCAGGGCCATGTCTATCAACGCTTCCTGGTCCGATGGCAAGGCCAGCCAGAGTCGGACGATTCGTAGATTTCTCGAGAGGACTTGCAACGCCTCAACCCAAACCTTCTCGAGAGATATGTGAGCCAGTCTGATCTTCACTCGACAGGGTCGAGTTCCTCCAACTCCGGGAGAATTGGTGCGGACACCAAAGGCACCAGAATAAGGCAGAGGCTTCTCAACCCTCTATGAATTGATCAATAATTTTTTAGTCCATCTGTAATAAGGGCTTAGCCCATCTGAGTCCTTTTTTTAGTTGTTGTTTGAGTCTTTTGAGTTGTTATTTCAGTTCTGTACTAGTCAGCTTATGTTGAGCTAGTTCAGTCCAATGCTAGTTAGCTCATGTTGAGCTTGTTTTATTTTTTTGAGTCCTGTCCAAGCATACTGAAGACTCAAGAATATATCATACAAGTGAAGACCAAGTCCAACTAGATTGAAGACATGGAAGTATAGCACAAGTTCAACCCAGCTTGAAGATTTGAAGACCCCAGGAGGAAAATTCAGAAAACCCTGATTTCTTGCAGATGCCCTCCAGATGCCCAGATTACCTTCCAGATGCCAAAGTATATTCATAGATAATGGCATCCATGATTCCAGAGGTCCATCTGCATCCTAGCCCAAAGAAATCAAGCCCAGGTGCCAAGCCCAAGCCCCTAAGAAGCAAGATACTAGGGAATATTCCTGCTACCTGGCTACCAGGCCACCCCAGCTTCCAAAGGCCCAAACCCATGCACCCGAGCCCCTTTGGGCCGGCCTTTTGCTGCTCCTAGAAGCCCAACACGCCCCCCTAGGCATCCTTGGAGTCTTGACCAAGTCAAGAAAATTTTTAGGGATTTTCCTACCTAATATTTCCTTATTTTCTAGCTAGGGTTTGAGAGGGAAAAGGATTCTTATGTAAAGACTTATGTACCCTTACTTGGAGCCCAAGGTTAAGGGTCTATTTAAGGGACCCTAGCCTCTTGTATGAGGAGAATTTTTGATGAATGAAAACCTTGAGTTCTTCTATTGAGTGGTGTGATACCCTGCTGTGTGCATAAAGGGGTTTGTGAGAGTTCTTCTTCCCGGTGTTTGCAATCATCTTCCTGCTGCCAACAAACCCTCCAGATCCCTGGACGCCCACTCCAAAAGAAGCCTTCCCTTGCTGTTTTTACTTTATTTTCTTGTTCCTTTGTGAGCTTTCTAACCCCTGACAGGTCGTTTGCAGGTCCCTGAGTTCCTACGAATCCAACGACTCCAGCCAAGCCTCAATCGGATCACCGAGCAGAAAGCTGGGTATCCGCGGGTCTTTGGCTCGGTTTTCCAGGCCACATCCATCGAGGAACGAGAGACCCCTTCACTGCGATCTTCACAGACGTTGTCAGGTACACCCCTCTACCTCCAGTAGTTGTATTGTAGGAGAACTTGCCCTAACCGAGGCTTCTCAGCCCCGGCGGTCCTTCTTTGCTACTTTTCTAGGTCCTAATCTGCATGCTGATCTTCAAAAATTCATACAAAATTCCCTATAAATAATTTTGATCTAAAATTTGGGAATTAATCACCTAACTCAACATGTAAAATATACAAAAAAAATTGCATGCATATTAGTTCCCCATCAAGCCGACTCCACCTCATGGAATGCAGCAAGGATTCTAGTATGCAGCAATCCGAGCTGACTCGAAGGTAACCGAGCTGACTCCAGTAAATCCGAGTCGACTCCTCCAGAGTCTAGTTTTTGAAGATTTCTGAGAACAGCCAGGAGAGCCGACCCGAACTTCAAAGAGCTGCCTTTGCCAAACCTAATTTTGAAGACCTAAGAAAGCGAGCCGACCCGAACTGCATCGAGCTAACTCTTCTAGAGTAATGATTTCAGAACCTGAGAAGAAGAGCTGACCAAAGATCAAAAGAGCCGACTCCTCGAGTTCAAGATTTTCAAAGATATAAGTTCAAGTTGACCCGAGCTATCAAGAGCCGACTCGTCTAGAATGAAGTTTTGCACCCTGAGACAAAGAGCTGACTGCACTGAAGATTTGGCAACTCAACCTCTCGACTCGAAGGATTCGAGCTGACTTGAAGGAATCCGAGTTGACTCGAAGGAATCTGAGCCAACTCGAACATCGATTTCAGGTATCTAATGGCTAGTTCCAAAATTTCTTTTTGAATGCCAAAAAGTGCTCCAACAGTCATATGTCACATCCCAATGGTCTACAACATCTCAAACTGCCTTGAAGTGATGGAAGACCATATATTTGAGGGATTTGAACTTCTCTCAAAAAAGTTTTTTAAAAGTTCTTTAAAGTTTTGAAGCTACATTGAATATCCTACCTGCCAACAAGCAAGAGAACACAAGAGCATTCAAGTTAGCCTTCAAGCCTTCTTCAACTCTAATCTGAAGCTTGGAGCACTTTGCAAAGAAGCCACTGAAGCAATTGAAGCTTATTCAAGTGCATCCAAATGGACTTCTCATAAGCTGGACCAGCAACTATCCGACAAAAAGAGTTTGTCATTATTGTTGAATTTATTTCATTTCATCTTTGAATTGGTTGGATTATTGGTGAGCCCGGTTGAAAAGCCAAATAGGTTCTCGGTGAGCCTTTGATAAAAATCAAGTGTTGGGTTCTTGGTGATCCTGGTAAAACCAAGTTAGGTTCTTGGTGATTCTATGAATACCAAGTTGGGTTTCTTTGGTGATCATTTTTAAAACCAAAGGGTGTTGGATTTTCTTTGGTGATCCCGTTAAAACCAAAGTGTCGAGGTTTTGGATTGTGTTCCTGTAAAATAATTTTACTATATTCAAGTATGAATATAGTGGAAATCCCAAGTGGTATCTTAGGTAGTGGATGTAGAAGCCGGGTTGCTCCGAACCACTATAAATTTGGTATGTTTGTGTTGTGCTTCTTCATTCTTATTTAGCTTCTGCAATTTATTACTCTATCACAGCACCTAACACTTTGTAAGGGATTTTTAATTGCACATTATCTGCTTTAAATTTTTAAATTTCTAATTCACCCCCCTCTTGGGTAGCCACCTGGGCAACAACTATTATCAAGGCAATGTCTCTGATTATATTAGAGTAAAGATTGATGGCTCATCCCATGAGTATATCCTTAGTGGAAGGCCAATCAACTAATAGACCTCCACTCTTCACAAGCACAAATTATTCTTATTGGAAAGCAAGAATAAAAATATATATACAAGCTATTGATTTTCAATTAAGGAAGGTCATTCTTAAAGGGCTACATGTTCCCATGATCAAAATTGATGGCATGGATGTCCCTAAGCCTGAAGAGAAATGGGATGAACATGACATGAAATTAGGAGGATTGAATGCCAAAGCAATGAACTTGCTATACTGTGCTTTGGATTCAAATGAGTTTAATCAAATTTTCACTTGCTCTTCAGCAAAGAAAATTTAGGATAAACTTGAGTGACCCATGAAGGAACTTCACAAGTGAAAACTTCAAAGATTAATCTTTTAGTGCATAATTATAAATTATTTAAAATGGAGCCTAATGAAAATATCTCTGCCATGTACACTAGATTTACAGATACTATTAACGGTTTGAAAAGCCTTGGCAGAGTTTACTCAAATACTGATTTGGTACAGAAAACTTTGAGATCACTTCCTGACAAATGGGACCCTAAAGTTACTACCATCTAGGAAGCTAAAGACCTGAACACTCTATCGATGGATGAACTATTCCCTGATCACACACGAATTAGCCATGCAGCATAGAACAGATGATGATCAGAAGAAGAAGAAAACTATTGCATTCAAGGCTGCATTGGAATCAAAGAATGTTGGAGAATCAGAAGATAACTCTACCTCCTCTGAAGATGATCTAGAAGATGAAGACATTGCAATGGCCGTGAGGAGATTTAGAAAGTTTATGAGAAAGAAGAAAAGAAGATAGAACAAAAGATTCCATAAACAAGGAGAACATTAAAAAGAAAATGACAAGGACAAAGACAAAGATAAGGAATAAGTCCCCATATGCTATGAATATAAGAAACTGGGGCACATTTGTCCGGACTGTCCACTGTTGGAGAAATTTTTCAAAAAGAAGAAAAAGAAAGCGATGGTTGCCACGTGGAGTGGTTGCCATGTGGAGTGACAATGAAGAATCCACTTCAACTAAAGATGAACAAACCATGAAAATAGCAAACTTATGTTTAATGGGTCTTGAGGATGAGGTAACTTTCTCCAATACTCAAATTGAATTTACTTTTGATAAGCTAAATTCTGCATTTCATGATCTTTTATCTGAATTTAAAAAGGCTGGAGTAAAGATTAGATCTCTAAAGAATACTAATGATTCTTTACTGAAAGAATAATAGAAGATTTCAGAAAAGAACATTTTATTGCAAAAAGAACTTAATGCCTTTTCTGAAAATTATAATGTTTTAAAGACTAAAAATAATGATTATCTTGACAAAAATAAAGTTTTGTTGAAAGAAAATAATGAGTTGAAAATGGAGGTTGAAAAACTTAAGCCACTTGTTGAAAAACTAACTCTATCCTCTAACAAGCTTGAGTTAATTCTTAAAGAACAAAAAATTTCTGGTAATAAAGCTAGAATAGGTTTTAATGCTTCAAGTTCAAGTTATATTTCAGCAACTACATTTGTGAAACAAAAAGATTTTGTTCCCAAGTTTACTTCTCAAAAGGCTTTTGTGACAAAAGATTCTACATCTATTTCAAAAGCTACCTTGTATGTTCCCAAAAATTCAAATACAAAACCTGCTATTTCTGCATCTTATGCATCTAAAATTTCAAAGCATAAATCTTTTTAGATTTCTAGAATCAGATGTTTTGCTTGCAAAGAACTTGGACATAAAGCTTTTAATTTTTATATTGTTAGAAATGTCCTTAATAAATCAAGAAAGTTTTGGATTCTCAATGGAACCACCTTAGCTAACCTGCAAGGATCCATGTTAGCTTGGGTATCTAAAAAAACTCCTTGATTGTGTTGCAAGAATGTCTTGCAGCCTAGAAATTGAAGAAAAGATGGTATCTCGATAGTGGTTGTTCAAAGAATATGATGGGTGACAAGGATCAGTTCATCACCCTGAAAATGAAAGAAGGAGGTATGGTTACTTTTGGAGATAATGGCAAAGAGAAAGTAATCGAAATTGGTAAGATAAAGATAACCCCCTGTACTTTCATTGAAAATGTATCGTTAGTGGATAAATTGAAGCACAATTTATTGAGTATTAGTCAATTATGTGATAAATGCTTCAAGGTTATCTTTGAATCATCTATATGTATAGTAACAAACTCTCTTGACTCTAGTTGTAAATTCATTGGACATAGACTTGGAAATATTTATGTACTAGATTTGAATGATCTTGCCATGTCAAGTAGTTTCAGTTTAGTTGTAATGAATGCTAAGACCAAAGAGACTTTTTTACTATGACATAGAAGATTAGGTCATGATAGCATGCATACTATTTGATGGGGGACTAATATGCATGCAATTCTTTTTGTATATTTTATATGTGGGGTTAGGTGATTAATTCCCAAATTTTAGATCAAAATTAGTTGTAGGGAATTTTATATGAATTTTTAAAGCCAAGCATGCAGATTAGAACCTAGAAAAGTACTAAAGAAGGATCGCCGGGGCTGAGAACCCTCGGTTAGGGCATGTTCTCCTACAATAATAAGACTGGAGGTAGAGGGGGTCTACCTGACAACGTCTGAAGTGCCCGGTGAAGATCGCAGCGAAGGGATCTCTCATTCCTCGATGGATGCGGCCTGGAAAATCGAGCCAAAGACCCGCGGATACCCGGCTTTCTGCTCGGTGGTCCGATTGAGGCTTGGCTGGAGTCGTTGGATTCGTAAGAACTCGGGGACCTGCAAATGACCTGTCAGGGATTAGAAAACTCCGAGGAAATCAAGAAAACAAAGAAAAATAGCAAAGGGAAGAAATTTTTGGAGGGGGTTGGAAGGATTTTTGGCGGCAGGAAGATGGTTGCAAACACCGGGAAGAAGAACTCTCAAACCCCTTTATGCACACAGCAGGGTAATCACACAAAACAATAGAAAAACTCAAGGTTTATTTCAAATCAAAAATCTCCCTTCATACAAGAGGCTAGGGTCCTTTAAATAGACCCTTAACCTTGGGCTCCAAGTAAGGGCACATAAGTCTTTACATAAGAATCATTTTCTCTCTCAAACCCTAGCTAGAAAATAAGGAAACATTAGGTAGAAAAATCCCTAAAAATTCTCTTGACTTGGCCAACACTCCAAGGATTCCTAGGGGAGCGTGTTTGGTTTCTAGGAGTAGCAAGAGGCCGGCCCAAAGCACATGGGTTTGGGCCTCTGGAAGCTGGGGTGGCCTGGTAGCCAGGTAGCAGGAATATTCCCTGGTATCTTGCTTCTTAGGGGCTTGGGCTTGGCGCCTGGGCTTGATTTCTTTGGGCTAGGATGCAGATGGACCTCTAAAATCATGGATGCCTTGGTATATGAATATATTTTGGCATCTGGAAGGAAATCTGGGCATCTAGAGGGCATCTGCAAGGAATCAGGGTTTTCTGAATTTTCCTCCTGGGGTCTTCAAATTTTCAAGTTGGGTTGGACCTGGGCTATACTTCCATGTCTTCAATATTGTTGGACTTGGTCTTCACTTGTATGATGTGGTCTTAAGTCTTCAATATGGTTGAATAGGACTCAAAAAATAAAATTAGCTCGACATGAGCTGACTAACACTGGACTGAACTAGCTCAACTTGAGCGACTAGTACAGAACTGAAACTCAAAATACTCAAATAACAACTAAAATGGACTCAGATAGGCTAAGCCCTTATTACAAATGGACTCATAAATTATTGATCAATTCATAGAGGGTTGAAAAGCCTCTATCTTATTCTGGTGCCTTTGGTGTCCCCACCACTATTGCCATGTTGATTTCCAAAAATTTAGTTAGAGGCATGCCTAAGTTTAAAGTTGATTTTGATCATGTTTGTGATGCATGCCAAATGGGTAAACAAACTAGGGAGAGATTTAAATCCAAAAATATGATTTCAATATCTAGACCTCTAGAACTACTTCACATGGACTTATTTGGACCAACTAGGACCACAAGCCTAGGAGGTATGAAATTTGCCCTTGTGATTGTAGATGATTTTTTCAGATTTACATGGGTTTTATTTATTGCTCATAAAGATGAAACCTTCAAAGTATTTCAAAAATTTCATAAAAAGGTTTCAAATCAGAAAATTCTTTCAATAATTTCAATTAGGAATGATTATGGCACTGAATTTGAAAATCAGTTTTTTGATGATTATTGTACTAAAAATGGCATTGATCATAACTTCTCCGCTCCTAGAAAACAACAACAAAATGGTGTTGTAGAGAGGAAAAATAGGACTTTGGAAGAAATGGCCAAAATAATGTTATGTGAAGGTAATCTTCCAAGGTACTTTTGGGCAGAAGAGGTGAACACTGCTTGTTATATTTTAAACCGTATTTTGATCCATCCTATCTTGAAGAAAACCCCCTTATGAGCTTTGGAATGAAAAGAAACCCAATATCAATTACTTTCATGTATTTGGATGTAAATGCTTTGTGCTTAATAATGGTAAGGATAATTTAAGAAAATTTGATGCTAAATCTGATAAAGCAATTTTCCTTGGTTATTCACTTCATAACAAAGCATATAGAGTATTCAATAAAAGGACTCTTACTGTTGAAGAGTCAATGCATATTATTTTTGATGAAACTAACCCTTCACCATCTAGAAAAGATGAGTGTATTGACAATGATGTAGGTACAACTCAAAAGGAGATGGAAGACATGAGCATACAAGAAAGACCAATTGAAGAAGTAGAAGAAATGGTAAGTAAGGATCATACAGCTCTACCAACTGAATGGTGGTATGCTACTTCCCATTCTAAAGAGTTAATTATTGATGATCCTTCACAAGGTATTAGGACTAGGTCTACACATAGAACTGCACATGACAACCTAGCTTTTATATCTTAAATAGAGCCTCATACCTAAGAAGAAGCTGAAAATGACCCAAACCGAATGATGGCTATGCATGATGAATTGAACCAGTTTGAAAGAAATAAGGTTTAGACATTAGTTGATAGACCTAAAGACCATGCAATCATTGGAACCAAATGGGTCTATAGGAACAAATTAGATGAACAAGGAAATGTCATTAGAAACAAAGCTAGATTAGTGGCTAAGGGATATAGTCAAGAAGAAGGTATTGATTTTGATGAAACAAACGCACCCGTATCAAGACTAGAAGCCATTAGATTACTTCTTGCATTTGCTTGCTACATGAATTTTAAACTTTTTCAAATGGATGTAAAAAGTGTATTTTTAAATGTTTTATCTCTGAACATGTTTTTGTGAAACAACCACCGGGTTTTGAAGATCTTGTTGTTATGGCCGTAATGATGACGTGGTCGGGCTCAGATACCGCCAAATATGATCGAGACACATGGAGGTTTCTCCGGTCGAGTCAGCGCCACATTGCCAAGGCCGAGCTCGGCAAGGCTACTCCGCCAGACGACTTCCTAAGACAAACTGCTCTCGCCGAAGTCGAGCTCGGTTCGGGGCTCCTCTACCACCTCGCCTGGCGCCCACCCAGGAGGGGTCCGCCTAGGCCGAGGTCGGCCGATCCTTCACTCCTTCGCCAGGTGGCCCCCGGAGACGGGCCCACCTCGGCCAAAGCCAGGCGACCTCCTGCCACCTCGCCAGGTGTCCACCCAGGAGGGGTCCACCTAGGCTGAGGTCGACCGATCCTTCGCTCCTTCGCCAGGTGGCCCCTGGAGATGGGCCCACCTCGACCGAAGCCAGGCGACCTCCTGCCACCTCGCTAGGTGTCCACCCAGGAGGGGTCCACCTAGGTTGAGGTCGGCCGATCCTTCGCTCCTTCGCCAGGTGGCCCCTGGAGACGGGCCCACCTCGGCCGAAGCCAGGCGACCTCCTGCCACCTCGCCAGGTGTCCACCCAGGAGGGGTCCACCTAGGCTGAGGTCGGCCGATCCTTCGCTCCTTCGCCAGGTGGCCCCTGGAGATGGGCCCAGCTCGGCCAAAGCCAGGCGACCTCCTGCCACCTCGCCTGGTGTCCACCCAGGAGGGGTCCACCTAGGCTGAGGTCAGTCGATCCTTCGCTCCTTCGCCAGGTGGCCCCTGGAGACGGGCCCACCTCGGTCGAAGCCAGGCGACCTCCTGCCACCTCACCAGGTATCCACCCAGGAGGGGTCCACCTAGGCTGAGGTCGGCCGATCCTTCGCTCCTTCACCAGGTGGCCCCTGGAGACGGGCCCACCTCGGCCGAAGCCAGGCGGCCTCCTACCTCCTCGCCAGGTGTCCACCCAGGAGGGGTCCACTTAGGCCGAGGTCGGCCGATCATTCGCTCCTCCGACAGGTGGCCCCCGGAGATGGGTCCGCCTCAACCGAGGTCAGGCCGCCCGTACGGAGAAGGTCCCAGGGAAGGAGGCGCGGGCCCCGAGGTCATCCCTCGGGCTGTACGCATTACCGACGGCACCCCGTATGGATGGTGGCAGCATGCGAAACACCATTTGCATCGGCCCACAGGTCCCGCAGCCGAGAGGCGCGATTCTGACAAAATAGGCCCCATAGACGGATGGCGCCCACACTTGGGAAAGAGAGCGCTCTCACTGGGCCCGAGGTCTGACTGGCCACCTTACCAGCGCCCCCCCCCTCCCCCCCCTTTTTCTGTCTTTTCCTTTTCCCTGTTGGGCTCGGCGGACGAGGTCGGAAAGCCGCCTGGCCCTCCTCACCGAAAAGGGGAAAGAGAAAGGGACGGGGGAGGGGAGCCTCCCAGGAGGAGAAGACAGGCGAACGGCGGAAGGAGATAAAAGGAAGGAAGTTGGGGACAACAAGGTAAGCGGATAAGCCTGGGGACAAGGAAGAAGCAACGGCAAAAAGCCTCGCTCCGAGAGTGAGATCCGAGGTCTCGAGAGGGGATCGCTTGGCGTGAGCCTGGCAAGGAGGCCCGACCGAATTTCTGGTCCCCAGAGCACCTTTCTTACTAGTAAATTCTCTAGGTCTAGAACCCCTTAGGGGGTCCGTCTTGGAGAATCTGTTCCTTCTCGTCGTCTACTGACTTGACCGTCGGAGCTCCCTCGCCGGGATCCCCGGCCAGGGTCTTCTAACCCCTTCTTGCAGGTTCGCCGTAGCCAGGGAGGCTCCCTCGCCAGGCAGTCAGGGAGGATCCACGGATCCGAGGCGCGGGCGCGGCGATGAGAGGGCAACAGATTGTCGCGCCAGGTAGGGGGGGCAGGACACCAAACCCTAGCGGGAGCTAGCTTTCTGCAGGTGTCACGCTCTCTGATAATGGTGGTCACTCGTGGCCGCGAGGCATCCACCAGCCGTGTGGGGGAGGTTCACTCCCCTCCAGGGGCCCACAGCCCGGAGAGGGAGCTTCCAGCTCCCCCTCCTCTTCCACCACAGCCTACATCAACGGACGGACCCCTTGCGGCCATCATCCAACAGCTGCAGACCTTGACCTCGGCGGTCTAGCAGCTTCAGCATCAGCAGCGGTCCCTGGCCATGCAACCGTAGCCAGGGACCCCCGCGGCCCGAGCCGCGCGGCAGCGTGGGAGCCTGTGCTCCATTCAGGGCAGGCCATCTCATCCGAGGGCCATCTCCAACCCCAGTGGGAGCCACCAAGCTCCCGCAAAAAGAAACTACTCCGATTCGGAGGATCACGAGAGCCGATCCCCGGCCGACGAGGCTGAAACGGTGCATCGCAGCAAGCGACGCCGAGGCCTGACTTTGCGCCGAGACCGATCGGCACCCCCTTCACCCACAGCCTCGGTGTAAGACTCCACCGACGAAGCCATCAGGCGCCAGGCCGAGAGGCGCCTGGTGGAGCATGAGTGCAAGCTAGCGGAGTTCGCCCGCCGATTCGCCGACCTGCAGAACTCGTCGGCGGACCCGGCGGGCTACGACTCTCGTCCCCCTTTCTCTGAAGAAATCCAGGCGGAGCCGATCCCAAAATGGTTCCGCATGCCGCAGGTGGATCCCTACGACGGGACCACCGACGCTCTGGACCATCTGGAGAGCTACAAAGCTCTCATGAGGGTCCAGGGGGCCACCGACGCTCTTCTGTGCATCGCCTTCCTGGCCACCCTCCGGAAGGCCGCTCGAGTCTGGTTCACCCGCCTCGGGCCCGGATCCATTTGCTCCTTCCATCAGCTGGAAGGAAAGTTTGTGGTGCACTTCGACGCTTGTCGAAAGGTGCCGAGAGAGGTGGACAGCCTCTTCTCCATCCGCCAGCAGGATCAGGAGCTGCTCCGGGACTACATCACCCGGTTCAAGACCGCAGCCCTGGAAATCTACAGCCTGAACGAGCCCGTCGCCATGTTGGCTTTGAAGCATGGGCTCAAGATGTCCCGCCAGACCTACTCCCTGGACAAGAAGCCACCCAGGACGTACTCCGAGCTCCTCCTCCGTGCCCACAAGTGATGCGGGACAGGGATTGGACTGGATCGCTGGTGAGCATGAAAGTCACCAGGGATTAGGATTTGCAAGGAGGAAAGAAGAGGGTGCAGGGTTAAGAAAAAATACTGGGGTTCACATAGATTCCCCAAGAAGAACAAGCACATAGCAAAGGGGCTCACACAGATGCCCTAGAAGAACAAGCACATAGCAAAGGGGCTCACATAGATGCCCTGGGCTCACACAGATGCCCAAAATCAGGGATCACACAGAAACCCTGGGAAGATGGAGAAGGGATCATACAGATACCCTAGGAGCACACAGATCCTTCACACATAACAATAGAAATTTTATTCATCCATCCTCCTATTACAAAAGGCTGAGGGTGGTATTTATAGATTTTCTAACCCTCATTTGAATTTGAATACAAGATAAAAGATAAGAACGAATCAAATTCAAATATAAGATAGGATAAGATAAGCCTATCCATATATCAATCCTAACCAACCAAATCCTAAATCAAATTCAAATATAAGATAGGATAAGATAAGCCTATCCATATATCAATCCTAACCAACCAAATCCTAATTCAAATTTTAAACAAAAGATAAATCCTAAATAAATTTATTCCAAAAATGCTTCTAGATCTGTGCCACTCCAAGAATTATGCTTGCTCCAAGATCCGTGCTTTGAAAATGGGCTGCAGGCAGTTCTTGGAGAGCTTGGCATAGACGAAGCAGAAAACAGGGGTGAGGGATGGAAGGGAGGAATGGTGGTGGGTGACCGGCTGGGGGGAGGGTGGTCCGACGTCGATATTGGGGAAGGATCCGTGGACGAGATTTGAAATAGGGAAGAAAGAGAATAGTGGGCCGGTGATGAAACAGAAAAATCCTAATCCTTTAGCTCTGATACCATTTGATGCGGGACAGGGATTGGACTGGATCGCTGGTGAGCATGAAAGTCACCAGGGATTAGGATTTGCAAGGAGGAAAGAAGAGGGTGCAGGGTTAAGAAAAAATACTGGGGTTCACATAGATTCCCCAAGAAGAACAAGCACATAGCAAAGGGGCTCACACAGATGCCCTAGAAGAACAAGCACATAGCAAAGGGGCTCACATAGATGCCCTGGGCTCACACAGATGCCCAAAATCAGGGATCACACAGAAACCCTGGGAAGATGGAGAAGGGATCATACAGATACCCTAGGAGCACACAGATTCTTCACACATAACAATAGAAATTTATTCATCCATCCTCCTATTACAAAAGGCTGAGGGTGGTATTTATAGATTTTCTAACCCTCATTTGAATTTGAATACAAGATAAAAAGATAAGAACGAATCAAATTCAAATATAAGATAGGATAAGATAAGCCTATCCATATATCAATCCTAACCAACCAAATCCTAAATCAAATTCAAATATAAGATAGGATAAGATAAGCCTATCCATATATCAATCCTAACCAACCAAATCCTAATTCAAATTTTAAACAAAAGATAAATCCTAAATAAATTTATTCCAAAAATGCTTCTAGATCTGTGCCACTCCAAGAATTATGCTTGCTCCAAGATCCGTGCTTGAGATGTCCCCATCAACAAGTACATCGAGCAGAGGAGGCCGACCGCACCCATCGAGAGTTGGACGGGAAGACTCTGAAGAGGCCGCCCCCGAGAGATACCCCAGGGGCTCGGAAGCCCGGGCCATCTGCCGACCCTCGCCCGAATCCAAGGCCGAGGGGCGAGGCCACTCCCGAGCGGAGGTTCACCCCTCTCCTCGCACCTCGGACCAAGATCCTCATGGAAATCGAGGGTGAGCGCTACCTCCGCCGACCTCCTCCTCAGAACCCGAGAGCCACCCGGGACAAATCGAAGTACTGCTAGTTCCACCGTGAGCACGGTCACGACACGGAGGAGTGTCGCAACCTGAAGCGGGAGATCGAGGAGCTGATTAGGAGGGGCTACCTCAGGAAGTTCGTCAGGAACGAGGCCCCCTCGGAGGGGCAGCCGCTCGCAACCTTACCGCCCGTCCCTGTAATCGATAACTACCCAACGGAGAAGCCCGTGGGCATGATCTCACGCGGGGTCGGTCGAGAGGCGAAGAGAGCCCGGGAAGTCGGGAACCCGGAGAATGTAATCCCTCCCGAGGAGGGGAAGGATAATGATAATGTAAACAACGATGCCGTGGTGGTCGAGATGACCATCGCGAAGCATCCTGTACATCGAATCATGGTGGATAGTGGAAGCTCGACTGACGTACTTTTTTACGACACTTTCTCTCAGATGAACTTGTCCCACGATCAGTAGAGACCGGTGCACTCCCCCCTGGTAGGTTTTACAGGGGACTCCGTGGGGGTCGAAGGGGAGATCACTCTCCCGGTCATCGCCAGATCCCCACCCCGGCAGACGACCGTCCTAATAACATTTACCGTCATCAGACTCCCTTCGCCTTACAACGCCATTCTCGGGCGTCCCGGGCTCAACCAACTGGACGCCATGATCTCCACGAGAAGGTTGTTGGTACAGTTCCCCACGCCTTCCAGGCTCGGGGAGATGAAGGGGACGACCTAGCCAGTCCCGCTCTGCCTACAGACGGTCCCGAGCGCCCGGGGTGCGGAGCTCGCCCCCGATATCGACGACCTCGACCTAAGAAAGAAGGAACCTAGGGGAGGGCCCGTAGAGCGCCTGCTGACTTTTCCCCTCGGTTTGGATCCGCAGAAGACGGTGCAAGTTGGGGCCCAGCTCCCTGAAGAAGAACGGACCCGCCTGCTGGAGTTCCTCCGCGCGAACGCTGACGTGTTCGCCTGGTCAGCAGCCGACATGCCGGGCATCCCGCTCGAGGTCATCACGCACAGGCTAAACGTGGACCCAAGTTGCCGCCCGGTCTGCCAGAAGAAGAGGAGCTTCGCCATGGAAAGGAAAAAGGTGATCAACGAGGAAGTGGAGAAGCTCCTCGCCGCCAGTTTTGTGCGGGAGGTCCAGTATCCCAGCTGGCTGGCAAACGTGGTCATGGTGAGAAAGAGTAATGGTAAGTGGAGGATCTGTGTGGACTACACCGACCTCTACTAAGCTTGTCCAAAGGACAGCTTCCCTCTTCCAAAGATCGACCAGCTGGTCGACACCACCTCGGGACATCGCCTCCTGTCATTCATGGACGCCTTCTCCGGATACAACCAGATCCAAATGAGCCCGGAGGACGAAGAGCATACCGCCTTCATAACTGACCACGGAACTTTTTGCTACAGAATGATGCCATTCGGCCTCAAGAACGCTGGAGCCACGTACCAGCATCTCGTCAACAGGGTTTTCAAGGACCAGATCGGCCGCAACATGCAAGTGTATGTAGACGACATGCTGGTAATGAGCAAACCCGATTCGGACCACGTAGCTAACTTGGCGGAGACGTTCGGCAACCTCCGATGTCATCAGATGAAGCTGAACCCAGCGAAGTGCGCCTTTGGCATCTCCGCCGGGAAATTCCTAGGATTTATGCTGACCCAAAGAGGAATTGAGGCGAACCCGGAGAAGGTCCAGGCCATCCTGAACATGGAGCAGTCCGCCTCCAAGAAGCAAGTGCAGCAACTCACCAGCCGAGTTGCGGCCCTCAGCCGCTTTATGTCTAGGTCGGCAGACTACTGCCGTCCCTTCTTCAAGGTGCTGAGAAAGATGAACGACTTTGCTTGGATCGAGGAATGCCAGAAGGCCTTCGAGGAGCTGAAGAAGATGCTTGCATCGCCACCATTACTGTCCAGGCCCGAGGAGGGGGAGGAACTCATCCTCTACCTGGCGGTCACCCCGGAAGCCATCAGCTCAGTCCTGGTTCGAGCCGATGGCCAAGGAGTCCAGCAGCCGGTGTACTATACCAGCAAGCTTCTCCGCGATGCGGAGCTCAGGTATTCTCGGCCTGAGAAACTCATTTTCGTGCTAATAGTGTCTGCCCAGCATCTCAGGCCTTATTTCCAAGCGCACCCCATCACGGTCCTGACGGATCAACCGCTGAAAGCGGTGCTCAACCGACCCGACACTTCGGGACGATTGGCAAAGTGGGCACTGAAGCTCAGCGAGTTCGATATCACGTACAGGCCAAGGTCGGCCATGAAGGTGCAGGTGCTGGCCGACTTCCTGGTCGAGTGTGCGGGCTTGGGCAAGGAGCTTGAGGAGGGCCCCTCGGGCCAGCCGCTGGAGACAGGCCCCGGTGAGCCCGGCGAGGACGTTTGGATCCTCCATGTGGACGGAGCCTCAAACTCCGGCGGGAGCGGGGCTGGGCTCATCCTTGCCAACAGCGACGGGGTCGTCGCCAAATGCGCACTCCGTTTCCAATTCCCCGCGATAAATAACCAGGCGGAGTACGAAGCACTTCTTGCCGGACTGAGAGTCTCCCGCGAGCTGGGCGTAACCAACCTCAAAGCTTTCACTGATTCCCAGCTCGTGGCGGGACAGGTCTCCGGGGAGTATGCCGCACATGACCCCCAAATGGTGAAATACATGGAGCTCGTCAAGGCGGGCGCATCCAGATTCCGGTGCTTCAACATCTTCCACATCCCCCGCAGGGAGAATGCCCCGCGGACACTCTCTCTCGGCTGGCGACCCTGCCGGACTCGATGCTGGGCCGCGCTCACGTGGAGCGCCTTGAGATCCCAAGCCTCGAGGCACCGGCGGAGGTCCATCAGGTCAGCCATGAACCCAGCTGGATGGACAAGTACGCTAAATACATCACCAGTGGCACCCTGCCGGAGGACCGCAAGGTGGCTCGCCTTATCAGAAAGAAAGCCATGCGGTTCATCCTGATGGACGGGCAGTTGTATCGAAGATCCTACTCCTACCCCCTCCTCAAGTACGTGGGACCCACGGAAGCCAAGCTTGTGCTCCAGGAGATTCACGAAGGTGTCTGTGGGAACCACGTGGGGGGCAGGGCATTGGCGTACAAGGCCCTCCGTCAGGGCTACTTCTGGGAGACAATGAAGGAAGACGTCGCTGACTTCGTGAAGAAGTACGACCGGTGCCAGCGTCACGCCACGGTGCAACGGCAGCCCTCCAACCCAATCACCCAGCTCTCAGCTCCCTAGCCGTTCACCTAGTGGGGGATGGACCTCTTGGGCCCATTCCCGCCGACGTCTGGACAGCGGAAGTTCTTGATAGTGGCCATCGATTACTTCACGAAGTGGGTCGAGGCCGAACCCTTGGCGAGGATCACCGAGGCAAACGTCGCCAAGTTCTTTTGGAAGTCGATCGTTTGCCGCTTCGGCCTCCCCCACACCGTGGTTACTGACAAAGGGTGCCAGTTCGACTGCCGGGAGTTCGAAGAGTTCTGTAGCGACCTCGGCATCAGGCATCGCTTCACCTCGATGGCACATCCCCAGACCAATGGGGAGGCCGAAGTCACGAACAGGACCATTCTTCAGGGCCTCCGCACGCGGCTGGACCAGGCCAAGGGCAGGTGGGCCGACGAGCTCCCCAGCATCCTCTGGGCATACCACACCACCCCGAGGACGGCTATCGATGAGACCCCGTTCAACCTCATTTTCGGAGCTGAGGCGGTCATCCCGATCGAGCTCAGCCTACCCATGCTGCGTGTGGAGCAATATGACGAGACAGAAAACCCAGCCAGGATGATGCTCAACCTTGACCTTCTCGAGGAAATGAGGGACAAGGCTCGAGTTCGAATGGCGGCGTATAGACAGCGTGTGGCCAGGTATTACAACTCCCAAGTGCGGCCGAAGGTTTTTCGTCTCGGAGATTTGGTCCTCCGGCGCGCTGAAGCTTCCCAGCCACGGGAATGCGGCAAGCTCTCGCCCAACTGGGAGGGCCCATACCGGGTGGCAGAAGCTCTCCCTCACGGCGCATACTACCTGGAGGAGTTGGGAGGTGCCAGGTTCCCCCGGACGTGGAACGCCTCAAACCTAAGAATGTATTATAAGTGATGTAAGGTTCCCTACTCCCGTAATAAAGTCCCCTCACTTCAAACGCTCTCTTCTCACTTTGAAGGAAAACCGGTGCATGGCCCTGGGCTCGGCATGACCGATCATGGCCGACGGCCGAAGGAATCGAGAGATCCTGGGCTTCGGCCTGGAAGGTGGCGCAGAACCCAGTTCGCCCATGCAAGCCCGGAGAACAGCTCGGTAAGCCGTGCAAGGCTTGAGAAAGCCTGCGGCCCCGGGGTTCAGTCCGGAGATCCTGGACTTCGGCCTGGAAGGTGGCGCAGAACCCAGTTCGCCCACGCAAGCCCGGAGAGCAGCTCGGCAAGCCGCGCAAGGCTTGAGAAAGCCTGCGGCCCCGGGGTTCAGTCCGGAGATCCTGGGCTTCGGCCTGGAAGGTGGCGCAGAACCCAGTTCGCCCACGCAAGCTCGGAGAGCAGCTCGGCAAGCCGCGCAAGGCTTGAGAAAGCCTGCGGCACCGGAGTTCAGTCCGGAGATCCTGAGCTTCGGCCTGGAAGGTGGCGCAGAACCCAGTTCGCCCACACAAGCCTGGAGAGCAGCTCGGCAACCGCGCAAGGCTTGAGAAAGCCTGCGGCCCTGGGGTTCAGTCCGGAGGTTCCGGGCTTCGGCCTGGAAGGCGGGGCAGAAACCATGTCATCCACGCGAGTATGAAGGTGATCCCAAAAACGGACCCGCTCAAGGCCTACTCTGACGCCACGCGGTCCGGGATGTCCCAACCTTCGATTTGAGCAACGGAAGGGACCTGGCCTACGATCGTTTCAGCACTCCACATCAACATCTCAAAAAAAAAAAAAAAAAAAAAAAAAAAAAAAAAAAAGGAGAAAAACGGAGATGGGGAGTGGAGAAGAAGATGAACTCGAGGCTTGGTTAAACAGTGTCTTCATTAATCTGAGCAACAGTGCAAGCCGGGAATCCCGACAGGCCCGGAGTCCCCAAAAAAAAAGAAGAAGAAGAAGAAAAAGAAATACAACTGCGACAACGGAGCAGGGCGAGAAGATGGTGGCTTAGTTTGGTGCAGGGTCGGAGCCCTCCGTCGGGGGCGCGAGCTCTGCATCCTCGCCTTCTGCGGCGGTCAGCTCTTGAGGCTGCTCTGGAGCCACAGCTTCACTGGTTGACGGGGCCGCAGGAGTGGCGTCGGCCGCACCGGAGGCTCTGCTCTTGGCTCCTTGCCTCCTACCTCCGAGCACCACCTCGCTGAGGTCGAGCTCGGGGAAGAAGGCCCCTACTTTCTCCTGGCACATCCGGAACCACTTCAGGAAGGAGTCCACGGTGGCCTCCCGGACCTCCGACGTGTACTCGTTGGAAGCCCAGAACTTCGGGATGGCCTCCTGTGCCTCCCGCTTCGCGGCCTCCAGGAGTCCGTTGATGTACGCACTCCGGTCCTTCGCCGCACTCGCATCTCGCCGAGCCTCCTCCAGCTGGCGCTCCAGCCACTGGGAGTGGGCCTGAAGATGAGCCCTCTCTGCTGCGTCCTCCTCCGTGCGATGCTGGTGGGAGAGCCTCTCCTCCGACAAAGAAGCCTCCAGCTCCTTGTTCCGCCCCTCGGAACGTGCCAGGTCCGTCTGGAGGGCTTGGTTGCTGGCTCGCAGCTCGACCCCCTTTTCCATGAGGTCCTTGACGTCGGCTGCGAGCTTGCCAAGCTTCTTCTCCTTCTCGGCATCCCTCTTCGCATTCCCTACGAGGAAGTTCCTCAGTAGGAGAACGTCATTTCCAATCTGCACAAATAGAGCAACCGGGTTAGGAGAAAAGGACACTAAAATCATGAAAGACAGAGAAGAATGAGCTCGGGCATACCGTGAAGAGCTGTGGGAGGATCCCGAGTAAGGCGTCTGCATAGTCCCGGCCGCCCCGAGCTCGGCGATCCCAGGCTGTGGAGGCGTACTCCATGACCTTCTCCGCGAGCCCCTTGTCGCGGATGACTGAACACCGGTGGGTGATCACCGTGGCGGAGCTGTCAGGTCGGCTCCGGCGACGACTGTCCCTTCAGCTGGGGTCGCAATCGACGGGCCGGCAGAGGCCACGGGCTGCACCATCGGAGCCGCGGCGACGATGGGACCGGCGCTGGATGGAGCCTCGGGCGGTGGAGCCCCCTCGACGGCAGCGCCACCAGGTCTGGCAGCCGAGGCATCAATGGCCCCGCCCCGAGGCAACCTGGGCGGGGGAGCAGTGGCCACTGGGCTGGGCGCGGTCGCCGGCGCAATCTCCCGGCCCGCCTCAGTACGAGCCCTCTTGGTCGCGGGCTCGTCTACCTCCGGGATGTCTCTCTGGGCTGCGCCCTCCAGAAGGCTCTCCAATGAGAACTTCATACCTGCAATGCAAAAGAATAGAAGGTCAGCCGACTCGGTCATGAAGAAAAAGAGTGCAGAAGTCAAAGGAGGACCGAATCTCACCTGACTCACGGATGGGACTAATCCCGGCCTCGAAAAGATTCTGCTCCGAAAGCAGAACCTCGAGCACCGGGACCACGTCACTCAGGAGTAGGGAGTAGGCCTCCTGGTCCGCCGACTCAACCTGAGAGTTCCGGTTCGGAGACCGATCTGGTTCACTCCAGGCCCAGTCGACATCTTCGATCGAGGCGAAGAAAAACTAGCTCTTCCAGCCCTTGATAGAAGAAGGGAGGTCGAACCGGAGACACCTGGGCCGGGGCGAAATATACCATCAGTGATGCGGCATGCATATGATTAATGTTTTGAATATGGGGTTTGTAGAGCAATGAAACCTAATTATACTTAGCATTGTACTCATCTTAATAAGATTTAAGGATTATATGAAAAGGGACTATAACATGATTAGACACAACTCTAAAACTAAGAAGGAAGAAGATCTAGACAATAGGGGCTAATGATTGAGGACTTACCTGAAGGAAGAAGATCTAGACAATAGGGGCTAATGATTGAGGACTTACCTTGATGAGTTTTCCAACCTTCCTATGATTCAAAACTTGAAACTACTGTTGCTCTGGACTGGAGAACTTGGATAACAGTGATCAGAACTCTGGACTTGGGCTTCAGCTTGTTGGTTCATTGTCAAGGGAAACCCTGTTCACAACTCAAGGACTTCGAAGGACCCTGCAATGAAGATCAAAGTTAAGGTTGAAGGATGCAAAAATAAAGAAGGGATGGGAGAACTTGTGAACAAAGAAAAGATAATTGAGAAGATCTGGCCGACTCCAATGCCTTTGCCTTGAGCTTGGATGATGAATTGCTAGGGAAGAGAGTGGCTTTGGGCATGGAAGAAGAAGATAGGAAAAACTTCACACATAAAACTCAAGACAACTTCACTTCAAACTTCATTCATTTCCAAAATCAATCTCTTTTACAATGGGCGTCCAAGGCTTTTAATAGCCTCACAAAGCTAGCTTTTGAAATTTAAAAACTCCCCAAATCGAGGAGGATTACAAGGGGGGTTGGAGGATTTGGTGGAGAGTTTGGAGGGATGTGGGGGGGGTTGGAGGATTTGGTGGAGGACTTGGAGGGATGTGGCCAACCTCCTTGAATTTGAATCTTCCTTGTTGGTGCCCAAAGGGTGATGAGGTGGCTGGTGAAGTGGAACCTGATGACATGGCATGGTGAGGTGGTCTTCTACTTGGATAAGAATGACATGTGGTGCCCAGTGGTCCTAGTTGATGGTCCTTTTCTCTTGCTTGGTTGATGTGTCTTCTCTTCTTCATGTGGTCAAATTCTGGGGTCTAGAATTTGAGTCTTGTTGCTGGCTTTCATGGCTTTAAGACTTGATTAGACTTAACTCAACTGAATTAGACTTAACTCAACTGAACTGACTTGATTGACCTAGACTTTAAAACTTGAAATGGACTTACAGGAAATGAAATTTTAAAAGTAATTACAGGACTCAATAAACACTCTTGATTTGAAACTCAAAATTAATTACAGGACTCTTGAAAAGGAAATGACTCTTGAAAATAAAATATTTTTGAACTAAAGGATACAAGGTAACCTAATTATCTTCGATCCAAATTTGGATAAGGCTAACCTTGTTGGAGTGAAGTTTCCTTCGGCTTCTGGTGTCCACATCAATTCTCCTGTGGTGGGAAGAACTCGACCCAGTCGAGTATGGTTCAGTTTTGCCCTGGTAATGCTCGAACAAGTCTGGGTTAAGTCTTTGCAGGTCCTCTCGAGTAATCCAAGAGTTGTCGGACTCAGGTCGACCTTGCCATTGAACCAGGTATCGCTGATAGTCCTTATTCCTGGTAGTAATGATCTTGTCATCCAGGATTCTCTCAATCCTCTCTCTCTGCTCAGGTAAGGTTGGTGGTGGACACTCGGAAATATGTTCACTCTCAATGAAAGTTTCTTGCTCAAAAGGCTCACTAGGTATTAGTAGTGGTTCTTTGTATTCTATTAGGTCTGAAACATTGAAGGTTGTACTAACACCCATATCAGGTGGAAGTTCTAAAACATATGCATTAGGCCCTATTTTCTTTAAGATCTTAAAAGGTCCCGCTCCGCGGGCATGCAGCTTCTTTATGGTTCCAGGGGGAAACCGTTCAGGGTTGAGCCTAATCATCGCATAATCCCCTTCACAGAATTCTTTAGCCCTCTTATGTGAGTCAGCTAAGTGTTTGTAAGTTTCATTGCTCAGGTTGATCTTATTACTGATTTCTTTATGTAGATTTGTGACATGCTGTGCAAAAGACTCAGCAGACTCAGAGACTCATGTGTGAATAGGTAGTGGGATTAGATCTAAAGGCTTCCTAGGCTTGCAACCATGGACTATCTCAAAGGGACTTTTGCCCGTAGATCGATTGACCGAACTGTTGTAAGCGAACTCAGCACGTGGCAATAACAAATCCCAGTTCCCTAGACTTTCTCCCACTAGGCATCTCAGCAAGTTCCCTAGACTTCTATTTACAACCTCGGTTTGTCCATCAGTCTGGGGATGGTAGGCAGTGGAGAATTTCAGTCTGGTTCCTAATAGGTACCAAAGGGTTTTCCAGAAGTAACTTGTGAAGCGGACATCCCTATCAGAAACAATGGTTTTTGGTAACCCGTGGAGTCTGACTACTTGATCAAGAAAGAGTTTGGCTATCCTAGAGGCATCGGAAGTTTGGGAGCAAGGTATGAAATGGGCCATTTTTGAAAACCGGTCGACCACCACAAAGATTGAATCATGTTTTCGAATGGTCTTGGGTAATCCTAGAACAAAGTCCATGCTTAGATCCTGCCATGGACACTCAGGTATAGGTAATGGATTGTATAGCCCGGTATTCTTCTTTTGTTGCTTTGCAACAGTACATGTCCTACATCGGGCTACAATGTTTGCTACTTGTTTCTTAAGACCTGGCCAGTAAAATTGTTCCTCAACAGCCAAGATAGTCTTGTTTCGTCCGAAGTGGCCAGCCAAACCTCCTGCATGTATCTTCCAAACTAAAAAATCTCTTAAGGAGGTTCTTGGGATGCAAAGCCTATTCTCTCTAAAAAGATAACCATCTAGATGGGTATAGTCACTATGATCACTAGATGGTCCTTGATGCAAAACCTGATAAATTTCATCAAAATCTGGACAGGTTTCGTACTGCTCCTTAAGTCTTTCAAACCTATGACTTCAGTACTGACTGAAGTTAAAAGTAACGTTCTACGACTTAGGGCATCAGCTACCTTATTATCGGTTCCTGATTGATGCTTTAGGACAAACGTATAGGATTGGATGTACTCTACCCATTTGGCATGCCTAGGGTTTAGTTTCTTTTAGGAACTCAAAAACCTAAGGGCTTCATGGTCTGAAAATAAAACAAATTCTTGCGGTAGGAGATAATGCCTCCAATACCTTAATGCTTGCACTACCGCATAAAGCTCCCGATCATATATGGAGTATTTTTTTCTGGCTTCATTCAATTTCTCACTAAAGAATGCTACGGGATGGTTCTCTTGACTCAGAACTCCACCAATACCTACTCCCGAAGCATCGCATGCTACTTCAAAGACCTTAGAAAAATTGGGTAGTCTTAAGACTGGTGCTTGGGTCATCTTATCTTTGATGTGAAGGAAGGCCTTATCAGCTGACTTCGTCCATTCAAAGTGGCCCTTCCTAATACAATCCATGATAGGAGCAACTATGGTGCTAAACCCTCTAATAAATCTTTGATAAAACGTAGCGAGGCCATGAAAACTTCTTACTTCATGAATATTATTGGGTGTTGGCCACTCTACAATTGCCTTAACCTTCTCAGGGTTAGCGGATACTCCTTCAGGGGTCACAACAAATCCTAGGAAGATAACTCTAGTAGTCATGAAAGCACATTTCTTTAGATTGGCATAGAGGTTATCTTTCCTAAGTGCTAAACATACCTGCCTCAGATGTTGTTGATGATCTTCTCTAGTCCTACTATAGACAAGTATGTCGTCAAAGTAAACGACAACAAATTTTCCAATAAAGGCTCGTAGGACTTGGTTCATGATTCGCATAAAAGTGCTAGGGGCGTTTGATAACCCAAAAGGCATGACTACCCATTCAAATAATCCGTCCTTAGTTTTAAAGGAAGTCTTCCATTCATCCCCTGGTCTGATCCTAACTTGGTGATAGCCGCTCTTCAGGTCAATCTTAGAAAATATAGTTGCACCGGCCATCATATCTAACATATCATCCAAGCGGGGGATGGGAAACCTATACTTCACTGTGCTTTTATTTATGGCACGACTATCAACACACATTCTCCATGTGCCATCTTTCTTAGGGGTAAGTAAGGTTGGGACTGCGCATGGACTCAAACTCTCCCTAATGAATCCTTTCTTTAGGAGTTCTCCTACTTGGCATTGTAATTCTTGGTGCTCGGTAGGGTTCATTCTATAATGGGGAAGGTTCGGTAGGGTTGCTCCAGGGACTAAGTCTATCGCATGTTGTATATCCCTAAGAGGTGGGAGTTGGTCGGGCAAGTCATCGGGGAACACGTCTTTGAACTCCTCTAGCACTTCATTGACTTCTTGAGGTTGTTCTTTTGAAAGAGGTTCTTGATGATCCTTAATGGTCAAAATCCAAACAGGTGACCCATTGTTAATTTCTTTCTCCATTTCTCTAGTAGTGATCACGTTTATCCCCTTTTTCTTATCACTTAATTGGCTTGATCCTCTCTTAATGGGGTTCTTAGGTGGAGAAGAATGGATTACAATATTCTTTCCATTATGAGTAAACGAGCATGAATTAGAACGACCATAGAGTGTTACGTCAAGATCGTACAACCATGGTCGGCCTAAAATTATGCTACTTACTCCCATTGGAAGTACATCGCACCATACTTTCTCCAAGTAAGATTGGAACTGAATGGTTACTAGGCACCTAGACTTAATGGAAATCGTGGTTGAGTCTATCCAGGATACCTTATAGGGATTAGGATGGGGTACGGTGGGCAATCCTAGGTTTTTAACTGTGTTGGTGGATATGGCATTGACACAGCTACTGCTATCTAAAATGACTTTGCATACTTTCTCACCTATCTTAATGAATGTCTGTAGGATGCTAGTCCTACGCCAATCTTCTTGGGTTTTAGCTTGGGTGAGAATACACCTAACCACTCCTAACAGATCTTGATCTACTAGGACTTCCTCATCCTCATACTCTTCAGCCAAGTTCTCATCTGCCTGGTATACTTCCTCCTCAAATTCACCTTGGGATTCTACGGCTTCCTCTTCTACTTCGCCTATGTGTAGGGCTCTATTAGGACAGTTGCTAGAATAGTGACCTACTTTGTTACACTTGAAACATGTGTTTGGAGTTCTTTGGGTCTCAGGTGTTTTTCCCTTGTCATCTCTACGGGTCACAGGCACATTAGGATTGGGTCGGTTGAATCTAGGCTGATTGGATCCTGACTGCTGATAAGGTGCACTAGTCCTAGGGGCTTCGGGCCTACGATAGACTGGACCTCTATGGAATCTCTCAGCATCCCTAGCTATTTGATAGGCCAATTCTAGGTCATGTACCTCTCGCATGAACAATTCTCTTTGAATTTCTTCCCTCAGTCAGGCTCTAAATCTAGACAAGGTCACCGACTCAGATTCATCAACATTGCACCTCATAACGAATTCATCAAACTTCGCTATGTACTCTGCGACACTCCTATTTCCTTGAGTAAGTCTTTGCCATTGATCTAGGAGTCTTTGGTGGTAGGACATAGGAAGGTATTTCTCCCTAAGCCTAAGTTTCATAGCTCGCCAGGTCACTATGGGCACATCACCTCTCTGTCTAGTGAGTCTCTCAATGTTTCCCCAATATAACCTAGCTTGGCGCACAAGTTTAAGCTTTGCAAACTTACACTTGCGCTCTTCACTCATCTCAAACC
Source organism: Areca catechu (assembly GCA_021397845.1). Taxonomy (NCBI): domain Eukaryota; kingdom Viridiplantae; phylum Streptophyta; class Magnoliopsida; order Arecales; family Arecaceae; genus Areca; species Areca catechu. Next base: position 118,215,552 of record CM038052.1, read on the forward strand.
AGTCAAAATACTGGTCCATCTCACCTTCCCAATCAATGTAGATCTTTGGATCTAAAATTCCATCAAAGGTGGGAGCTTCTAGCCTAATATTCTTCATGTTCGGTCATCTTGATCAAAGTGAATTGGGGTGGGTCTCCTGACATTGGGTTCATAGTTAGGCTCATGATGGAATCTCCTTGGGTTGGGCTCGATGGTTTGACCAGGGTGGGGTCCTCTAGGAATTGGATCATAAAACTGATCTTGGGGAGCTCTCCTAGGGTTTGTTTCGTAGAGAGGGTTTTGATATGGAATCCTTCTAGGGTTCAATGGGGTCTCGAGTTCAGGTGCAAGACTTGGCTCAGGCTCAGTCTGGGCTTCATGATTGCTTTCATGGGTTCTAGCCTCTAACTGATCCAACCTAGTAGTGATGTGGGCTAACTGCTCATTCATGTCTTGGTTGGTTTGTGCCACATTCTGATTTGTTTGGGCCAATTGCTCAGTTAAACTCTTAGTCAGTTGGGCCACTTGATCATTTAGGCCTTTGATCAAATTCCCTAAGTTTTGGTCCATGGCTACACTTGACTGGGCTTGGATTGGTGAATACGGTGTCCCTGCTCTAGTTGTCATGCATGCAAATGGACTCAAGTTCGAGCTAAGGTTTCCTAGACCTAGAGCACAAATTAGAAGTCTAATTAAGTGAACCAACTAGCTAGTAGTACTTATGGGACTTAGCCAGGTAGGTGGAGGGGAGTGTAGGTCCCTGATTGCCAACCTTAGAAACCAATCTGAGATTGGCCAGGTAGGTGGACCAAATCACAAGCCCTGATGCACCAATCCTAGACACCAAGCCAGTAAGCACACACCAATTAGCTGACACAGTTAACTTGACCCTAACCTGAACCCAACTTGTTGGTGTCCCTAACCCACTAGGGCAATTAATGTTCTACTCAATTTTAATTAACGGGTTGGGGTCGATATGCTGGTTGGTGATTTTTGGACTAGGGACAGGTGATGAAACCTTGACCCTATATCAAATTGATGCCCTTAATTTGATTTCTCATGAGATGAATGAAATGCAAAGGTGCTGCAGAAGTGTGTTGCAATTTGAAAGTGGTGTGGAAAACGTGATGAAAAAATGTCCAAAAATTCTGAAAAATTCACAAAGGATTCCCAACTTATATGTTTCAATGTAGATGAAAGGAATTTTAAAACTAAAATCTATACTAATCTAAGCAGATCCTACAAATGAAGATAAATAAAAAGGACAGAACATAACCCTAATGACAGTGTCGAACTGCAGAAATTTTTTTTTTTTTATAATTTTTTTCTGATGATGAAATTTAATATGGTAATAACTGACTTAAAAAGGAACAAGAAAAAAAATATTTCAATAAAAATCAGCGACTTGCCTTTGGAGCTGTAGACGGATTATAGTAAACAGATGCAAATTTTCAGAAAACAGAACCTAATCAAACAAGTGCAACGGCTTACCCAAAACTTCAATCTAAAAACTCACGTCCGGCCAGGGGCTCATTATTCCCATGGGTCGTGACAGTGTACTGGAGTACACCCGCTCAGGAGGCGTGAATTTTAGATCTTGCTTGGATTTAAAGAAAACTACTCTACCCTAATGCAACCATGCTCTGATACCAATTTGATGCGGCACGCATATGATTAATGTTTGAATATGGGGTTGTAAAGCAATGAAACCTAATTATACTTAGCATTGTACTCATCTTAATAAGATTTAAGGATTATATGAAAAGGGACTATTACATGATTAGACACAACTCTAAAACTAAGAAGGAAGAAGATCTAGACAATAGGGGCTAATGATTGAGGACTTACCTTGATGAGTTTTCCAACCTTCCTATGATTCAAAACTTGAAACTACTGATGCTCTGGACTGGAGAACTTGGATAACAGTGATCAGAACTCTGGACTTGGGCTTCAGCTTGTTGGTTCATTGTCAAGGAAAACCCTGTTCACAACTCAAGGACTTCGAAGGACCCTGCAATGAAGATCAAAGTTAAGGTTGAAGGATGCAAACATAAAGAAGGGATGGGAGAACTTGTGGACAAAGAAAAGATAATTGAGAAGATCTGGCCGACTCCAATGCCTTTGCCTTGAGCTTGGATGATGAATTGCTAGGGAAGAGAGTGGCTTTGGGCATGGAAGAAGAAGATAGGAAAAATTTCAAACATAAAACTCAAGACAACTTCACTTCAAACTTCATTCATTTCCAAAATCAATCTCTTTTACAATGGGCGTCCAAGGCTTTTAATAGCCTCACAAAGCTAGCTTTTGAAATTTAAAAACTCCCCAAATCGAGGAGGATTACAAGGGGGGTTGGAGGATTTGGTGGAGAGTTTGGAGGGATGTGGGGGGGGTTGGAGGATTTGGTGGAGGACTTGTAGGGATGTGGCCAACCTCCTTGAATTTGAATCTTCCTTGTTGGCGCCCAAAGGGTGATGAGGTGGCTGGTGAAGTGGCACTGATGATGTGGCATGGTGAGGTGGTCTTCTACTTGGATAAGAATGACATGTGGCACCCAGTGGTCCTAGTTGATGGTCCTTTTCTCTTGCTTGGTTGATGTGTCTTCTCTTCTTCATGTGGTCAATTCTGGGGTCTAGAATTTGAGTCTTGTTGCTGGCTTTCATTGCTTTAAGACTTGATTAGACTTAACTCAACTGAATTAGACTTAACTCAACTGAACTGACTTGACTGACCTAGAATTTAAAACTTGAAATGGACTTACAGGAAATGAAATTTTAAAAGTAATTATAGGACTCAATAAACACTCTTGATTTGAAACTCAAAATTAATTACAGGACTCTTGAAAAGGAAATGACTCTTGAAAATAAAATATTTTTGAACTAAAGGATACAAGGTAACCTAATTATCTTCGATCCAAATTGGGATAAGGCTAACCTTGTTGGAGTGAAGTTTCTTTCGGCTTCTAGTGTCCACACCAACCAGCCGTCATCGGTGGAGTACTTCTTCAGGGTAAACATGGCCTTGAAGAGGGAGAAACGGGCAACGAACCCGTGAAAGTGACAGAAGACTATGAAGGAGAAGATGACCCGGATGGCATTGGGAGCCAACTGGGCCGGAACAAGCCAGAAATGGCTGAGAAAAGAGAGGAAGAAGGGGTGCAGAGGAAATCGAAGACCCCCAAGGAAGAAGTCTTCGTAGAAGGCTATGCGGCCGGGGCCACTCATGGTGACGCGCTCCCCGGGCCGCGGAACAAATAGACGAATCGATCCCGGGATACCGTAGGCCTCCCAGAGCAAAGAAAGATCGCCTTCGGTCATGGTGGAAGCATGACCGGAGGGACCGGCGGGAAGAAGAGGTGGAGCAGGAAGAGAAAGAAGAGGCACAGCGGGAGCAACCGAAGGAGATCGGACCTCCCTAGGGATGCCGATGGTGACACCCCCGGGTTGCAGATGCCGGCGGATCTCCTCCGGGATCGTTTCCTCCTCTGAGGAGGAAGAAGATGGAGTCCTCGGCCGGGATTGACCGGCCTCGTCCGGATTGGAAGAGACATAGCGACGACGCGCCATGGCAAAGAGGAGGACAAGGATTCAGAGAGGAAAAGAGAGAGGGGAACTAGAGAAGGATGGAGGCACTCACCGAAAATACGCTAAGCGAATGCAGGGCAACGGAAGTTAGCCTGCAGCGAACCGCCCACGGAGCAAGGGGAAAGGCCTCATTCTGGAAAGTCCCCTCCTTTTCAAACTCAGTCGACAGCGATCATACCCATCATTCTGCCCCGAGCCACTGAGCGATCGCCACGTGGATGCACGCCCGACACCGATGCCTCGTTAGCAGGGTAACGGCCTCTGCCTCGAAGCGACGCATTTATTGCGGGCAAGTGGGCGACGCGTGGCGGCTTCCTATAGGGTTTCAGGTGCATCGAGCCACGGCGACAAGGATCGTGGCAATTATGATGCAAGATCTTCGCCTCCCCATGTCATATCTGCATTTAATCCCCACGTTCCGTTCTACGACGCCCCAACGGAACGGCGGGCTGGGGGGCAACTGTTACGGCCATAACGATGACGTGGTCGGGCTCAGATACTGCCAAATATGATCGAGCCACATGGAGGTTTCTCCGGCCGAGTTAGCGCCACATTGCCAAGGCCGAGCTTGGCAAGGCTACTCCGCCAGACGACTTCCTAAGACAAACTGCTCTCGCCGAAGTCGAGCTTGGTTCGGGGCTCCTCTACCACCTCGCCTAGCACCCACCCAGGAGGGGTCCGCCTAGGTCGAGGTCGGCCGATCCTTCGCTCCTTCGCCAGGTGGCCCCCGGAGATGGGCCCACCTCGACCGAAGCCAGGCGACCTCTTGCCACCTCGCCAGGTGTCCACCCAGGAGGGGTCCACCTAGGCTGAGGTCGGCTGATCCTTCGCTCCTTCGCCAGGTGGCCCCTGGAGATGGGCCCACCTCGGCCGAAGCCAGGCGATCTCCTGCCACCTCGCTAGGTGTCCACCCAGGAGAGGTCCACCTAGGATGAGGTCGGCCGATCCTTCGGTCCTTCGCCAGGTGGCCCCTGGAGACGGGCCCACCTCGACCGAAGCCAGGCGACCTCCTGCCACCTCGCCAGGTGTCCACCCAGGAGGGGTCCACCTCGGCTGAGGTCGGCCGATCCTTCGCTCCTTCGCCAGGTGGCCCCTGGAGACGGGCCCCTCGGCCGAAGCCAGGCGACCTCCTGTGGTGCGGGCACCAGACTCAGAAGAAGACTTCAGAGCTCCATTTGGATCTCTGATTGACATTGCCCGAGAAATTAGGGTTTGTAATAAAGGTTGACCTGGTCAACCAGTTTATTTATTTCTTGAGTCACCATTTAAATTTTGTTGAGTCATGTTGACTCGATGCAAGTCCCGATGGTTTTCAATTTGGTCCAAAATGGTGCCACATTTATCTTCCAATCAAATCAAGGTTCAAGCAAGTGGAGGTCACAATCCAAGCCACACGCCCAGCCACACTCCGAGCACATGCCAGAGTCCAGGAGGCGCCACAGAGGCATCCCAGTGTCATGGTCCCCACATCCAAAGAAAAAAAAATCAAATTGGAAGCTAATTTAAAGGAGGCGCCCATACCTGCCAATTTTGTCTAAGCAAAGAAGGAAAAGACTTCTCTCGGAGAAAAAATCAAAGAAGGACATCCAATTGAAGTTCAAATCAAAATCAAAGAGCTTAACTTGGAGTGGAAGAAAAGAAGAAATGCCATAAGAAGAAGAGGACTCCAAATTCAAATCCAACTCCAAAGGAGGCGCCATAAAAATTCCAAAAAAAATTCCTTTATGGCCGTCCCAAATTTTTTTTGAACTCTTGGTCGGCCAAGAGAGGAGATTTTCTACCTAATCTAGAGGTTGGAGGAGTTTAGTCCCACATGGGAATTTGTACAAGCTTGGAGAAAATTTTAGGTCTATATAATAGACCCCTCTTTGTAACTTTAAGGAATCAATGAAGAAAAATTATTTTTGCTATTCTCTTGTGTTGAGTGACCTAGGTTCTCTTCTTCCGCACTATTCTAAGTGTTGAGCTCCGTGAGGGGGTAATCCGGGTTCCATTGGAGCCTTGAGGAGGTGAGAGATCTCCATCTTTATCCAAAACCCTAGGTTAGCCACTTGAAATTCCAAAACCCTAGCTGCCCTTCATTATTTTCAATCCATCAAACCCTAGCTCCATCCATCTCCCATGGCCTCTCTCTCTCTACAAGTCCAGGCCATCCACCTTCATCCAGATCCAGTCCGGCTACTTCAGATCCAGAGCAAGTTCCAAGGAAAATCACATCAGCTTCCAGGAGAATCCAGTTTTCAGCAATTTCAATCTTCAAGTTCATCAACCTAGTAAATTTTCCCTTGACTCTCTGATTCCATCAATTGTTTTCTTCTCTTCCAGATCTTGAGTTCAGGAGAAGCCAACCCGCCAAAGGACCAGTATTGGAGGATCCATTGCGAAGATATCTGAATCCGAGGATCCAACAATCTGCTCGGGAGAGTTCTTCCACCAAAATCTGTGAAGATCATTGTCTGGTTAGGTAAACCATCACTTCTCTTTATTTCTGTTCTGTTGAAAGTTCGGAGCGAAACCCTAGGTCTGGGAGTTTCTCAACCCCCAGCGATCCGTTGCTTCTGAACTACTCTGATAATTTAGTTTCCTTAAAATTGTGCTTTCAATTATCATATTAGTATCTTTCAATGTTAGGTTAACTTTTCTTTGATTTGAAGCCAACTTCTACAAACATATAAAAACAACAAAAAAATTAGTTAATCTTAATTTACTTCCGCATCGCATCACTTTATTTGTTCTGCATCATCCTGCCACCTCGCTAGGTGTCCACCCAGGAGGGGTCCACCTAGGCTGAGGTCGGCCGATCCTTCGCTCCATCGCTAGGTGGCCCCTGGAGACGGGCCCACCTCGGCCGAAGCCAGGCGACCTCCTGCCACCTCGCCAGGTGTCCACCCAGTAGGGGTCCACCTAGGTTGAGGTCGGCCGATCCTTCGCTCCTTCGCCAGGTGGCCCCTGGAGATGGGCCCACCTCGGCCGAAGCCAGGCGGCCTCCTACCACCTCGCCAGGTGTCCACCCAGGAGGGGTCCACCTAGGTCGAGGTCGGCCGATCCTTCGCTCCTCCGACAGGTGGCCCCCGGAGATGGGTTCGCCTCGGCCGAGGTCAGGCCGCCCGTACGGAGAAGGTCCCAGGGAAGGAGGCGCGGACCCCGAGGTCATCCCTCGGGCCGTACGCATCACCGACTGTGCCCCGTACGGATGGCGGCGGCACGCGAAACACCATTTGCATCGGCTCGACAGGTCCCGCAGCCGAGAGGCGCTATTTTGACAAAATAGGCCCCATAGACGGATGGCGCCCACACTTGGGAAAGAGAGCGCTCTCACTGGGCCCGAGGTCTGACCGGCCGCCTTACCAGCGCCGCCCCCCCCCCCCCCTTTTTTCTGTCTTTGCCTTTTCCCTGTTGGGCTCGACGGACGAGGTCGGAAAGCCGCCTGGCCCTCCTCACCGAAAAGGGGAAAGAGAAAGGGACGGGGGAGGAGAGCCTCCCAGGAGGAGAAGACAGGCGAACGGTGGGAGGAGATAAAAGGAAGGAAGCTGGGGACAACAAGGTATGCGGATAAGCCTGGGGACAAGGAAGAAGCAACGGCAAAAAGCCTCGCTCCGAGAGTGAGATCCGAGGTCTCAAGAGGGGATTGCTTGGCGTGAGCCCGGCAAGGAGGCCCGGCCGAATTTCTGGTCCCCAGAGCACCTTTCTTACTAGTAAATTCTCTAGGTCTGGAACCCCTTAGGGGGTCCGTCTTGGAGAATCTATTCCTTCTCGTCGTCTACTGACTTGACCGTCGGAGCTCCCTCGCCGGGATCCCCGGCCAGGGTCTTCTAATCCCTTCTTGCAGGTTCGCCGCAGCCAGGGAGGCTCCCTCACCAGGCGGTCAGGGAGGATCCACGGATCCGAGGCGCGGGCGCGGCGACGAGAGCGGCAACACATGTTTTTACAAACCATGTGTTTAAATAACATAAAGCTTTATATAGTTTGAAATAAGCACCCTGAGCCTAGTATAATAGACTTAACACTTTCCTAATTGAAAATGATTTTTCAAGAAAAAATGTTGATAAAATCCTTTTCATCAAAAAAAAAAATAATGACATATTAGTTGTACAAATTTATGTTGACAATATTATATTTGGTGCAACTAATGAAAGTTTTTGTGAAGAATTTGCTAAGCTAATGCATGGAGAATTTGAAATGAGACTAATGGGTGAACTTAACTACTTCTTCAGACTTCAAGTAAAGCAAACTAGGGAAGGAATCTTCATCAACCAAGCCAAATATACCAAGAAAATAATCAAGAAGTTTGGTATGGAGACGAGCAAACAAATGAGCACACCCATGAGCCCATCTTGCAGATTGGACAGAGATGAAAATGGATCCAATGTTGATCAAAAGCTATATAGAGGTATGATCAGATCCTTATTATATTTAACTGCAAGTAGACCGGATATCTTGTATAGTGTATGTAATGTGGGATGACTCTAAGACTGCTAAACATGCATGAAAAATAGTAAAATAATTTTTTTATGATTTTTATAATTTTAATTGCAAGCTATATTCCCAAAATAAAGTAAAAACTAGCAGAATGACTAGCAGTGCAAAGAATCATCAGGTCGCAGGTATACTCACGCAAATCAATGAAATATCCGGGACTCGAGAGTTGAGAAACTCCTAGTTTAGGATAGCTTTTCTTCATTAAATCAAAAAATAAGAGTTGGAAAGGTTTCTTACCAGTCAGAGATTGAAATTCAATTGCAGAAGAGATCATTCATAACTCTGATCGAAGCCTGGAAGAAGAAGCCTTATTTCCCTTGAATCTGATGGTAGATCTGGGCGGTTCAGGCAGCAAAGAAGGCCTCCTCAGGGGAGGGGAAGTACCTTGGGGATCCTACAAGTGTTAGGGTTAATCAAAACAGCAATTAAAAAATAAGAAAAGGAACTATGGGTTGAAAGGAATCAAGATTAGGGTTAGAAGATGGCTGTTTGAAACTTGTTGAAGATCTCCTTGCTTGGCGGCCTAGGGCACTTCTTCTTGGATGTGTGGAGGCTTGGATCGCAGTGAGATAGGGTGTGGAAGGAAGCTAGGGCAGCAAGAAATTCATCCAAATACAAGAACACAAACCAAAGAACCAAAACAAAACACCAACACAAGGTAGTAAATTTCAGCAAATTGTATTCATAAGAAAGAGATGATTACAAGAGGGGGAGGGGTGGGGTATTTATAGAGTTCCCATGTCCTCACTAACCATGGTTACACTTGGGTTACAAGTCCTCTTCCTAATTGGAATACATGTCCTTTCCTAGCTAGGTTAGAATTATAAAGTTTAAAAGGATTAGAAATCCCAACTAGGTTAGGAAAAGGCTTGGTCTTCTCTCACTTTTCTTCAACTTGGACCTAGTCAAACCTCTTTGGACGTGGTCAACACCTCAAGGATGCCTAGGGGCATGTTGGGCCTCTAGGAGCAGCAAGGGGCTAGCCCAAAGGGGCTTGGGTGCATGGGTTTGGGCCTTTGGAAGCTAGGGTGGCCTGATAGCCTAGTAGCAGGAATATTCCCTGGAATCTTGCTTTTTAAGGGCTTGGGCTTGGCACCTGGGCTTGATTTCTTTGGGCTTGGATTCAGGTGGACCTCTGGAATCATGGGTGCCCTATTCTGAGAATATGCTCTGACATTTGGAAGGGAATCTGGGCATCTGGAAGGCATCTGGTAGGAATCAGGGTTTCCGAAAGTATCTTGGATCCTGGGTTGTCACACAAAATCCAATGGGCTGATGTAGTGGCCTCTAACTCCTGGATGTGGCCTGGTAGAACTCCAAAATATGGTAACCTTTTCTCTTGTACAAAAATTGAGCTCATATTGGACTCATAACAGATATACAGGACTCAAAATAATGACTAGGTTAAGGGTTGAGACAAATCAACTAACCTCAACTTATTATAGGACTCAATTCTAGTTGATTAAAAAATTTGACACATGGTTAGGTAAACCAAATAGGGCCCAGTAATTTGTGTCTGATCCTGGTGCCCCCACCAATTCTCCCGGGGTAGGAGGAACTCGACCCCGTCGAGTATGGGATAACTTGGCTCTCATAGTGCTCGAGTAGGTCTGGGTTGAGTTACTGCAGATCCTCATAGGTGATCCACGAGTTCTCAGATTCTGGCCGACCTTGCCACCGAACTAAGTACCTCTGATAGCTACGATTCTGGGTACATATGGCTTGATCGTCCAGGATTCTCTCAATCTTTTCATCACTATTTGGCTAATTATATGTGGACACTCTAGGGTGGGTTCTCTCTCAAAGGGAGGGATAGGCTCAAGATGCTCGCTAGGTATCGCTACTGGCTCCCTAGACTCTATAAGATCTGAGATGATAAAGGTGGAGCTAATACCTAAATCAGGTAGTATCTCACACACATAGGCATTGGGTCCATAGATATTCATTATCTTGGATGGGCCAGCTTCGCGAGCAAAAAATTCTTTACAACTACAAAATTCCCTGTAAAATTCTTTATCTCTCTTTTGGGAATTAGCCAAGTTATTATTTAGTTCATTAATTAGGTTCATCTTTTGACTAATTTTCATATGCATATGCTGTGCAGAGGGTAGTACAGGTGCAGACATGCAATTATGGTTGTGCATTTATTGGACTCAACTAATACCTATTAGACTCGACTAAACTTTTTTATCGAAGAAAATTTTATTGGACATTCTAGGGTCTAACCTAACACACTATAGACTATCTAGGTTTAACCCTAGCATGCCATGCACATGAGTATTTACTATGTATGCCTACTAAATGCCAAAGGGTATCCAAGAAGTAAGATGCAAACTTAACATATGCAAGAAATGAATGTAACAGGCAAACCTCTACATGATGTAGGTGAATGGTTAAAAAAATATAAGAAAACTCAAGGAAAGGCAAAAAATATAAGGTGAATTTGGGGTTAGTATGGTTGGGTGGAAAGTAAGAAAAGGGTTTGCGGTTAATTGGATAGACTAAGATATAAGAAGGGGTGTCGGGAATTAATCCTAGACTAGTGAGGTTTACCTTATGGGTTTAATGTCTATCTAAAGGATCTACATAATGGAAGAAAGGGTCATTGATTTTAGGAAAAAGATCAAGTGGAGTCAAAAAGGTGACTTCATCTTGAGGGCATTGATCTAAAGAGATTAAGTCCTTAATAAACTCTTCTGATTTATAAACCAAAGGATTGGGCTCTCTAATTAGGCTTTCTTCTAGTGGCTCCTCAAGTAAAGCTCTAATAGTGGTACTGGATTCCTCATGGTCTTCTTCTTTTAAGGGTTCTTCCACTACAGGTTGGGTGTGGTTAAAGTCAGCTAACTCTACGATGGCTTCAACCTGGGTATCTACTGGATCAACTAACACTAGGTCAACTTCTAATTGGGTTTCTACTGGGTCAACTAATTCTAGGTTAACTCCTAACTCTTGGTCACCTATAGGTATCTCTTCTTCTAAATCATCTTGGGGAACCAATAGGATGGTAAGAGGGGTTTGGCTAATGGGAAATTGACTAGGGTATGGGGTAACAGGGGTGGGTAAACTAAGGGTTATGGGTTCATAGGTTATGGGTTTAAAGGTTTTGGATTCAAATCTAGGGGTATTAATCCTATAGGGTTCAGGTTGACTGAGGGATAATGGGTTACTACTGGGTTCATATCCAGGGACTATGGGTTCCTGGGGTTCAACTCTATAGGTCTTGCCTAGGGTTCCTACTTGGTTAAACCTATAGTTCATTCGGTCAAGCTTAGTATCGGATTGGTCAAACCTACGGTCTATTTGGGTAAGCTGATTTTGAGATTGGACATTGGCTTGGTTCATTTGGGTAGTTAACTGGGCAAGCTGGGCTTGGGTTTGAGAATTCATTTGGGCAAGTTGAGCTAGGATGGTCTCCAAAGTGGGTTCCATGGTTGGGCTGGGTTGAGGTTTGGACTTTTGATATTGGGTTCCTAATCTAGTGGTCATGCAACAAATCAATCAATCAATCAAAATGAAATGATGCAACCAAGAATGCAAAAGAGAGAAAAGGCTAGTATAATCTAGGGTTTCCTAGACCTAGAGCCAGAACTGGGTGGGTCAACTCAACTTACACCTAACCCAATAGCTAATCCTTCCACTGGTCAGGTAGGGGGTGGGAGTGTGGGAGGCCCCCCTGCTTTCGCAAGGATCCAATTAAAAACCACAACACCACTTAGGTCATTTGACTCTGGACCCCCAGCCTTAGACACCAGCTTTCAGTAATAGCAAAGAGGTTAAATGTACTAGTTGGCCCGCACAGCTCGGACCCGACCTATTGATGTCTCCTAGCCCACTAGGTTTATTCATAAGAAAAAGATGATTAAAAGAGGGAGAGGGGTAGGGTATTTATAGAGTTCCCATGCCCTCACTAACCATGGTTACACTTGGGTTACCAGTCGTCTTCCTAATTAGAATATAAGTCCTTTCCTAGCTAGGTTAGAATTAAAAAGATTAAAAGGATTAGAAATCCCAACTAGGTTAGGAAAAGGCTTGGTCTTCTCCCACTTTTCTTCAACTTGGACCAAGTCAAACCTCTTTGGATGTGGTCAATACCTCAAGGATGCTTAGGGGGTGTGTTGGGCCTCTAGGAGCAGCAAGGGGCCGGCCCAAAGGGGCTTGGGTGCATGGGTTTCGGCCTCTGCAAGCTGGGGTGGCCCGGTAGCCTAGTAGCAGGAATATTCCCTGGATCTTGCTTCTTAACGGCTTGGGCTTGACACCTGGGCTTGATTTCTTTGGGCTTGGATGCAGGTGGACCTCTGGAATCATGGGTGCCCTATTCTAAGAATATGCTCTGACATCTGGAAGGGAATATGGGCATCTGGAGGGCATCCGGAAGGAATCAGGGTTTCCGTAAGCATCTTGGATCCTGGGTTGTCATACAAAATCCATTGGGCTGATGTAGTGGCCTCAGACTCCTAGATGTGGCCTGGTAGAACTCCAAAATATGGTAACCTCCTCTCATGTATAAAAATTGAGCTCATATTAGACTCATAACAGATATACAGGACTCAAAATAATGACTAGGTTGAGGGTTGAGACAAATCAACTAACCTCAACTTATTACAGGACTCAATTCTAGTTGATTATAAAATTTGACACATGGCTAGGTAAACCAAATAGGGCTCAGTAATCTGTGTCTGATCCTGGTGCCCCCACCAGTATGTGTATGTGCTAGATTTCAATGTATTCCTAAAGAAACACATATGCTTGCTGTTAAAAGAATATTGAGATATTTGAAAGGTACAAGTAATCTTGGTCTCTGGTTTTCAAAACAATCATCTTTAAATTTAATTGGATTTTTAAATGCTGATTATGCTGGTTGTAGAATTAATAGAAAAAGCACTAGCAGCACATGCCAATTTCTAGGGTTGAATTTAATCTCATGGTACTATAAAAAACAAAACTCGATAGCACTTTCTACTACTGAGGCAATATATGTTGCTACAGGGAGTTGTTGTGCACAAGTGTTATGGATTAAACAACAACTAGAAGACTTTGGTGTTATACAATGCAAAATTCCAATCAAGTGTGATAACACAAGTGCTATAAATTTAACCAAAAATCCCATTCAGCATTCTAGGACTAAACATATAGAGATTAGACACCATTTTATTAGAGACCATATTTTGAATGGTGATAAAGAACTAGAGTTTATCCCTACTGAGAAACAATTAGCTGACATTTTTTCTAAGCCACTGAATCAAGATAGATTTGAAATGCTTAGAGGAGAATTAGGGCTTTGTGATCCTTTCTAGATTTAGATAACCCAACTTTCCTTCAAAAACTAAGGAAAAATCATTTAGAAAACCTCCTACAACTACTCATATTTGTTGAAAAACTTTGCTTGGAATTTTATTGAATCAAATTCAATTTTTGAATCATTTCTTGTTTTGTGGAAAGTTTCTGTTCAAGTTGACTCAAGCAATTTTGCTCAGGTCGAGCCAGCTCGAATGTCTAATTTTTTTACTTTTGCTCTGGTCGAGCCAACTAGATCAACCTGATATCTCGCCTAGCTGACTCGGTGTTTTGATTGTTCTGAGTTCGCTCTGGTCGAGCTGACTCGGATGTTTCTAGGGCTGAATGAGCTGACTCGAAAGTCAGGAATTCGCTGGTTAAATAGTTCTGTGTAATCTTTTCTTGAACTTAAATCTTTCTATTTTCACTTCAAACTCACCCTACTCCACTCGGAACCTTTACCAGTCTCTCAAGAACCATTCCCAGATCCTTGATTTCTTAAATCCCACTGTAATGGCTCCACGAAGATCTACAAGGAAGATTCTTCAAGTAGGTGAATCAAGCACACGCAGTGAAGATGCAAAAGAAAAAGGAGAAAAGATGAAAAGGTCTACCACTCCTGAGCAAGAAGAAGAAGAAACTCCTTCTCCTCCTGGATAGAATATCTCAATGGCCAACCGACCCATTACTTGCGGAAGAAGGATAGATTTCTCATTTCTAGAAGAAATGGAAATGAAGATCGGAAGATGGATAGATAGCCAGGGTTGGAAGCATCTCTGTTCATTGGACATTTTAACCTACCCCTCACTAGTATGGATTTTCTATGAAAATATAGTTCTTAAAGAATATCATTTGGAATCAACTGTTAAGGGAGTGAATGTCATTATGGATGAAGAAAAGTTGGACAGCTTGCTTCAAATGCGAACGAATGGTGCAACCGAGCTCACCCTACTAGACAAAAAACACACTCTAAAGCTTATTTTGGAAAAAGAAGATGTGAGCTCCATTCAACATGTTCAGGCTAACTTACTGTCAAAGAAAATGAAGGACATGACTTTTATGGGACATTTGATATAAGAAAAGCCTCTCAACCTTCCTTATATAATGATGATTCAAATGACTAAAGCAGCTAGGAAAGTTAAAGCCTGCCTACCCTATGGTATGGTTTTTACCTTACTATATGAAGAAGCTGGAATTAATCTAACCAATAAGATAGGCAAGCCTCTACATCACTCTGACACTTATTCCTTCAATTCACTGAAAAGAATGGGTTACAAATTACAAGGAGTATGGATAAAGAAAGTGTCTAGTCAGTTTGCTGCTACTTCCTCAAAAGATGATGAAGCTACTGCTGTTGAAGACAAATCTGAAGGTACAATGATTACTCCATCTGACCTTAAGAAGCTAATATTTTAGAAGATGGAAACTATCTCAAATTCACTGACAGATTACATGAATTCTGCAATTGATGAAATGAAAAATACAGTTAATGCCAGCTTGCAAAAAATGAGATCTGAATAGAAGCTTCACAAGGAGAAAATGGAAAAGGAAATGAAGGATTTTAAAGAAGAAGTCAGAAGTATCTTGCTGCAATCTCAGAAGGAAATAGTCATTACTGAAGATACTCCTACACAGATCATCAAAGAGTCACTTGAGACTCCTGCTCCTATTCATTCATCCGATCCACCCTCAGTCAAACCCAAACCTGTTATGACCGAGAAGAAACCTAAGGCCAGAAAGACTAAGGCATTTAGAGCCATTGTTAGAACTAGGTTCAGGGATTTAAGGTTTAAACCCCTGAAAACAAAGACCTCTGATAAGATTATAGAGGTTGGCTCTTCTTCTTCTAGTGAAGAAGAAGATTAGGTTGTTTAGTTAGTCTTTTGGTTATGATTGATCACTTCTTTGTACTTCTAACTTTTTGATATATGAATATTCTACCTTTTATCTTCTATTGAATGAATGTACTTTCTTTCATACTTTGTACTATGTATGAAAAACTTCTCAATGAAATGGAAGTTCTTTTAGTAATTTCTGTTATTGTCATGTGATATCCTTCTATTCATACAATATTTTTGATATAACAATGATGAAATTTTAATTATAATTTCAAATTTGAGAAAGTGAAATTATCTTAAACAAATATTAAATACTTTCTCAATCTATTTCAAAATCTAAGCTTTATTGAAACTACCTTTTTGATTGCATGACAAAAAAGGGGAGAATGGTATCTATAATTGAGTTGTCATGAAAATTCTGATATCTATGTTAAGCTTCCTATTCAATTATTCTTAAAGTGCATAAAAAGAATGAAAAAGGGTAGCACAAAAGTGATAGTATTCAAATTGGACCTAACTGCTATATTATTTCAAAACCTAGAGAAAGGGGGAGATTCTCTTAAAAGAATGGCTTTAATTCTAAATCCTTATTTTGCTCTGATTGATCTAAAATTTGTCTAAATTCTTTCAATTTCAAACTTTGATACTCCATGTTTGTGCTAATTCTAACTTTATGAAGCTTGCAAAGTCTAGAACTTTGAAATACACAAAAGCATTAATATCAATACTATATAATTTCATCTTTAGAGCTCTGATAGTTATTTACAAATACAGTTAGCTCAGATACATGTGAATATTTACTTTCAAATACATTTATACATGTAAGTGTAAAGAATTTTTCATGCTTAGTGTTTTGTCATCATCAAAAAGGGAGAGATTGTTGACCCCATAAGTGATTTTGATGATAACCAAACATTGAAGCATGTATATTTATATCTAACAACTCTTCAAGTATTTTACAAGTTTTTGTAGGATGATTTGTTTGTTCAAAACTTTAACTCCTACATCTTTACTTCTTGTTTAGAGTTGTGTTGTAATCTATTTTTGTAAAGAAGAACCTAATGAAAAAGCTAAGAAAAAATCTATAAAAAAGGGTTACTTCTATGTGTGTGCCTTAGAATTATTTTGAGTTGGTATGCTTGAAAAGTGTAAGAGTGTTGATGAGAGTTTTTCTTTAAGTTCAATTATTAAAATCTTGAAGAAGTTACTCGAGCTGACCCAACATGGTGAAGAGCCGACTCCACCTCATGGCACGCAGCAAGGATTCTGGTATGCAGCAAACTGAGCGACTCGAAGGTAACCGAGCCAACTCCAGTAAATCTGAGTCGACTGGAATATGTCCGAGCTGACTCCTCCAGAGTTCAGTTTTTGAAGATTTCTGAGAATAGCCAGGCAAGCCGACCCGAACCTCAAAGAGCCGACTCTACTAAACCTAATTTTGAAGAACTGAAAAATTGAGTCGACCCGAACTGCATCGAGCCGACTCTACCAGAGTAATGATTTTAGAACCTGAGAAGAAAACCTAACCAAAGATCAAAAGAGCCGACTCCTCGAGTTCAAGATTTTAAAAGATATAAGTTCGAGCTGACCCAAGCTATCAGGAGCTGACTCGTCGAGAGTGAAGTTTTGCACCCTGAGACAATGAGCCGACTGCACTAAAGATTTGGCGACTCGACCTCTTGACTCGAAGGATCCGAGCTGACTCAAAGGAATCCGAGCCGACTCGAATATCACTTTCAGGTATCTAATGGCTAGTTCCAGAATTGCTTTTTGAATGCCAAAAAGTGCTCCATCAATCATATGTCACATCCGAATGGTCTACAACGTCTCAAACTTCCTTGAAGTGATGGAAGACCATATATTTGATGGATTTGAACTTCTCTCAAAAAAGTTTTTTGAAAGTTCTTCAAAGTTTCGAAGCTACATTTAATATCCTACCTACCAACAAGCAAGAGAGCACAAGAGCATTCAAGTCAGCCTTCAAGCATTCACCAACTCTAATCTCAAGCTTGAAGCATTTTGCAAGGAAGCCATTGAAGCAATTAAAGCTGCACCGGTAACTATCTGACAAAAAGAGTTTGTCATTATTGTTGCATTTATTTCAATTCATCTTTGAATTGGTTGGGTTATTAGTGAGCCCGGTTGAAAAACCAAATAGGTTCTTGGTGAGCCTTTGATAAAAACCAAGTGTTGGGTTCTTGGTGATCCTGGAAAAACCAAGTTAGGTTCTTGGTGATCCTGTGAAAACCAAGTTGGGTTTCTTTGGTGATCCTATTTAAAACCAAAGGGTGTTGAGTTTTCTTTGACGATCCCGTTAAAACCAAAGTGTAGAGGTTTTGGATTGTGATCATTTAAAACAATCCTACTGTATTCGGGTGTGAATATAGTGGAAATCCCAAGTGGTATCTTGGGTAGTGGACGTAGGAGCTGGGTTGCTCCGAACCACTATAAATTTGGTGTGTTTGTGTTGTCCTTCATTCTTATTTAGCTTCTACAATTTACTACTCTATCACAGCACCAAACACTTTGTAAGGGATTTCTAATTGCACATTATCTACTTTAAATTTTTAAATTCTCAATTCACCCCCCTCTTGGGTAGCTATTTGGGCAACAAGACCCAATCATGATTTCATGGACTGGGATGAAAGAGCCATTAGGACCATCAGGTTAGAAGCACCTACCTTTGATGACAGCCTTGATCCTAAGGTTTACATAGATTGTGAAGGAGATATGGACCAATACTTCGAGTGGTATGAAATGACTGAAGAAAGGAAGTGCAAGTTTGCTAAACTCAGGTTAGTCCGCCAGGCTAGGGTATATTGGGGGAATTTTGAATGCTTGATTAGACAACGAGGAGACCTTCCCATAGTCACTTGGAGAGCCATGAAGCTAAAGCTTAGGGAGAAGTACCTTCTTGTATCCTATCATCAGAGACTCCTAGATTAGTGGCAGAGGCTAAGTCAGAGAAATAAGACGGTATCTGAGTACATAGCTAAATTTGATGAGTTTGTCATGAGGTATAGCATAGATGAGTCTGAAGCTGTGACCCTATCTAGGTTTAGGGCTAGACTACATGAGGACATTCAAAGAGAACTATTTTTAAGAGATGTCCATGATCTTGAGCAGGCATATCAAATAGCTAGAGACTATGAGAGATTCCAGAGGGGACCCATATTCCATCAACCTTAGCTCACTAGAAATAATGCTTCTAATCCAAAGCTAAGTTCTAGCCAAATACACCCAAGCTGACCTAGTCCTAGTACCCCATTGCCCCATAGGAAAGAAAAGGGTAAGGCACCTGAAGTTTAGAGAAACCCTAATCCCAATCCTAATAATGCTTGTTTTAAATGTCATAGATTGGGACACTATGCTAGTCAATGCCCAACCCAATCCCTACGCATAGGTGAACTTGAGGAAGAAGACCTTGAACCCACTAATGAGTTTGAAAAGGAAGTGTATGAAGCTGAGATGAACTTAGTGGATGAGTATGAAGGAGATGAGAAAGTTGTTGAGGCATCTGACCTATTGGGAGTTGTTAGGTATATCTTAACCCAAACTAAGACACAAGAGGATTGGCATAGGACCAATATCCTACAGACCTTTGTGAAGTTAGGGGATAAGGTATGCAAGATCATCATAGATAGTGAGAGCTATGTGATTACCATCTCAATAGGTGCTGCCAAAACCCTAGGCTTGTCCTCGGTTCCCCATCCCAACCCGTATAAGGTATCCTAGATAGACTCAACCTCTATTCCTATCAAACTTAGATGCCAAGTCATGATCCAACTTCAATCCTATCAAGAAAAGGTGTGGTGTGATGTCCTTCCTATGGGTGTGAGTATCATTATCTTTGGTAGACCTTGGCTATATGACCATGATGCTACCCTGTATGGCTGATCAAATTCTTATTCTTTTAATTTCTATGGGAAGAAGATTGTGATAAACCTAACCCCACCTAAGGATAATATCAAGAGGGGATCTAGCAACTTGAGAGAGGAGAAGTCAGCGATGAATCTGATCACTGCTACGGAGTTAGAATGTGAGATAATCGAGGGTTCGGTAGTTTAGATGTTTGCTACTTAAGAAATTCATGACAAAACCCAGAGAGAGCACCCTTAGGAAGTTATGGGATTTTTGAATGAGTTTCAGGATGTATTTCCTGAAGTTCTATCTGATCAATTACCACCTTTAAGGGACGTGCAGCATGTCATAGATTTTGTCCTAGAAGCCACCCTGCCAAACCTCCTATTGACTCATGACTTATGAGTTGAACTTGAAGCAAAATGCAATGGATATGGACAAGAAAAAGAAGACTATAGATTTCAAGTCCACAACACAAGAGTCTTCAAATGAAGAATTAGAAGAAGAAGAAGAGAATGAGGGTGATGAAGCAATATTAGCAAGAAAATTTAGAAAATTCATGAGAAGAATGAAATTCCCTTACAAGAAAAAGGTCCAACCAAGTAAGGAAAAGGAAAAAGAAAAGGAGAAAGAAAAGGACAAGGAGAAGGAACTACCTATTTGCTTCGAATGCAAGAAGCCTGGACATTACAAGTATGACTACCCTCTCCTAAAGAAATCAAGAAAGAAGCCTAGAAAGAAAGCAATGATGGCAACTTGGAATGACAGTGAGGACTCCAGCTCAGATGAAGAACAAATTGAAGTCGTAAATCTTTGCTTCATAGCACAACATGAAGAAGAGGTAAATTATGATCTTGAAGTTGATTATACTTTTGATGAATTAAGAACTATATTTGATGAGTGATGTGGCGGGATCACTGATGTGGAACCCTTGTCAGACCTTGTCAGATGCCATGATGGATGAAACTGCCACGTAGGACATCTCTGCACGGACTCCTTCGCCTGGTTGGCTCCCCTTGAGCTTCCTGAGCTCGCCCCACCTTGGATGAAGAGACCTATAGCCAAAGGATGTCACCGCTTCCTTGGATGATGGCGAGCCACTCGAGGACCATAAAGGGGTGCCCGCCAGGCTACAATAAATGCCATAACTACCACTTTCACCAAAAGGGGAGGGGTCCCCCAATCGAGGTGCTACGCTCGTAGTCGACCATCTGCGCCATCCGAAAGAGGAAGTCAACCAAGATGATTTGAATTCAGGGGGAGGTTGCTCGCCGATCGAGGCACTACCATGCTTCCCAGAATGGAGCGACCAGAAGGAATGTTAGTGCGCATGGTGCTGTTCCCTATCACGGATGGGGAAAGGCACCTCTCATATGGCACTGGACATCGTCGCACGTGCCTGCAAGTGGGGGAAAGATCTCGAGGAAAGCAGTGCACAACAACCCTAGCTAAAAGGAGCTCTCCAAGGTTCAAACGAGGTAAGTCAAGTCACAAGCGAGAAAATACATGGGCAAGAAGGGGGCAGCATATAGGAGAGCAACCAAGAAGCTAAGTTACCCAGGCTACCAGAGACCCACCAGAAGGGCCTTAATGGACACAGCCATTCAGCTCGAGCTCTCTTCCGCTACCAACACCCACGCTCTACTCTCGATCAATTTACACTCTCTCAGTTCATAAATTTCTCCTCCCAACATGGAGTCCATCTACTAGGCTCGACCAGGAGAATCTATTCCCTTGGATCGTTACTGACTTGAGCATCAGAGTGCCCCTGCCAGGATTACTGGCCCGGGTCTTCTTTGATTTATAGGTCTGGGTGCCTGAGCAAGATCCTGAGTGACGAGGGTGCAGTCCGAGGTCATCTTCAGCTACATACCGAGGCAGTCCTGGCGGCAACAGATTGGCACGCCAGGTCGGGGGCATGAAATATGCTAATCCAAGCCAATCCCCTTGCAAGTAACCCACTGGGAGGATGGTGACAACACGAGCAAGAAAATTCTTCACTAGCAATGTGGGTGATCCCCCTTCTCGTAGGGACTCGCATGGTTCAGAAAGGGAGCTTCTTGGTCCACCTCAACCACCTCTAGTGGATACTTATCTGGCTGCACTCACCCAGCAGAAACAGCTTCTCATTGCGGTAGTGCGCCAGCTACAGCACCAGCACCGATCCTTGGCCACCTACCAATAGCCAGGGCCTCCTACGGCCCAAGCCGCCGCACCCCGCGATAGCCTATGGTCCTTCCAAGGAAAGCCTTCGCTGCCGCATGCCACCACAGACCATCGAGGAAGCCACAGGACCCCAGTGAAGAGACACTAGACTGGGAGAGCCAATCTCTGACCTATGAGCAGGATGCTGTCCAGCACCATCAAGGTTGCAGGTGCAAGGCCTCCCATAGAGATCCCCCATAGCTGCCCCCTTCACCTCCCCTGTCAGCCTTAGCGGAGGGTTCAACCGATGAGGCTATCAAGCACATGGCAGAGAAGCACTTGAAGGAATAGGAGCACAAGCTGGTGGAGTTATCCTACCAGTTTGCCAATCTACAGGGCTCCACTAATGAGCCATCAGGCTATGACGCCCATCCCCCTTTCTCCCGAGAGATCCAAGAATAACCGATCCCGAGTCGGTTCTACATGCCATAGGTGGATCCCTACGACAGGACCACCGACCCTCTAGACCACCTCGGGAGCTACAAAGCCCTCATGAGGGTTCAGGGAGTGACCGACGCTCTCTTCTGCATCATCTTCCCAGCCACCCTTCGGAAGGTAGCTCGGGTATGGTTTACCCACTTGGTGTCAGAAAGTATTGGCTCATTCACTCAGTTGGAGCAAAATTTTGTGGCCCACTTCGATGCCTATCGAAAGGTGCCATGGGAGAAAGATAGCCTCTTCTCCATCTGGAAACAGGACCACGAGCTCCTGTGACACTATGTGGCCCTCTTCAAAGTTGCCGCACTAGAGATATATAATTTGGATGAGCCAGTTGCCATACTGGCACTGAAGAGAGGCCTCAGGACTTCCTGCCTGACCTACTCGCTGGACAAGAAGCCCCCAAAGATGTACTCCAAACTTCTCCTCCATGTTCATAAGTACATCCATGCTGAGGAGGTGGATCGCACGAGGAGGGAGCTAGATAGGAAGTCGCTGAAAAAGCTAGCTCCTAGCGAGACGTCCGGGGTGCGGAAGACTGAGCCAGTCAAACCAAACTTCCACAAGGGGCCGAAGCTGAAGAGCGGCCACATCCTAGAAGAAAGATACACACCTCTCCTTATCCCGACAATGAAGATCCTCATGGAGATTGAGGGCGAGCACTACCTGAAGTGCCCACCTCCACTAAGGTAGTCTAATGGTCGTGACAAGATGAAGTACTGCTAGTTTCATCGCGACCACGACCACGACATCGAAGAGTGCTGGAACCTCAAGAGGGAGATTGAAGACCTCATAAAAAGGGCTACCGCAGAAGGTTCATGGGGGACAAGGCCCCAGCAGAACCTTAGGCACTCGTTGCTCTCCCTCTAGTCCCTGCAGTCGACAACTGTGCTACCGAGAAGCATATGGGGATGATATGCTGGGGAATCAAGAGTGCTCCCAAGAGGGCCCATGGATGAGAGGGGTCTGAAAATGTACTCTCCTTTGTAAGGGAGGGGGAATCAGGGGTTGAAAATGTAAATAATGATGCCGTGGTCGTCGAGATGACGATCGCAAAGCATCCTGTAAAATGGATTATGGTCGATAGTAGAAGTTCAACTGATGTCCTTTTTTATGATACTTTCTCCAATATGAATCTATCCTCTACTCAGATCAGACCTATCCACACTCTCCTTGTTGGTTTCATAGGAGACTATGTGGGAGTCAAGGGGAAAATCACTCTCCCTGTCACTGCCAAGGCACTACCTCAGCAGAGCACTGTCATGATGACCTTCATGGTTATTAGACTTCCTTCGGCCTACAACATGATTCTTGGCCGACCCGGGCTCAATCTGCTCGATGCGGTCATTTCTACAAAATGGCTTTTGGTGCAGATTCCTATTCCTTATGGTGTTGGAGAGATGAGGGGGCACCTCGGCCAGCCCAACATTGCCTCCAAGCTATTCCAGGGACCAAAGGCTCCGAGGACGACCCTAGCATGGACGATCTCGACCAAAGGGTGCAGGACCCTAGGTGTGGCCTGGTCGAGCACCTGCTGTCGTATCCACTTAGAGCCGACCCAACAAGGATGGTGCAAATCGGGGCCCAGTTGCCCAAAGATGAGCAGGCCCACCTGTTAGAATTCCTTTGAGCGAACACGAACAGTTCGCTTGGATGGTGGCCGATATGCCAGGAATAGCCCCTGAAGTCATCACCCACAAGCTGAGCATTGATCCGAAGTATCATCCTGTTCGATAGATGAAAAGAAGTTTCGCCTCAGAGAGGCAATGGGCGATCAATAAGGAGGTGGATAAACTCCTCGCACCAGCTTGGTTCAAGTAGTACAATATCTGAGCTGGCTAGTGAATGTAGTTATGGTGTAGAAAAATAATGGGAAGTGGAGGATCTATGTGGGTTACACCGACCTCAACCGAGCCTGTCCAAAGGATAGCTCCCACTATCGAAGATCGACCAGTTGGTGGACGCCACCTCGAGGCACTACTTGCTCTCCTTCATGGATCATTCTCCAGGTACAACCAGATCCGGATGCATCCGGAGGACGAGGAGCACACTACCTTCATCACCGACCGAGGGATGTATTGCTATCGGATGATGATGTTCGTTATGAAAAATGTTGGCACCATGTACCAGCGGCTAGTCAATCAGGTCTTCAAGGACCAAATTGGTCGAAACATACAGGTGTACATGGACAACATGCTTGTCATGAGCAAGCCAAGCTTAGACCATGTCGCTGACCTGGCAGAAGCCTTCCACAACCTTCGAGAGCACAAGATGAAGTTGAAGCCTGCGAAGTGTGCCTTCGGTGTGGTAGCAGGGAAGTTTCTTGGCTTTATGGTGACCCAGAGGGGAATCGAGGCGAACCCGGAGAAGGTCCAGGAAATTGTTGACATGGAGCATCCAACTTCGAAGAAGCAGGTCCAGCGCCTGACTGGTCAGATCGCAGCACTAAGCCAATTCATCTCAATGTCGGTAGACCACTATCTCCTCTTCTTGAAGGCGCTGCGCAAAATGAATGACTTCATTTGGACCAAAAAATGCAGAGCAGCCTTCGAGGAGCTGAAGGATTTCTTGGCATCACCGCTACTACTCTCTAGGCCGAAGGAGGGAGAAGAACTACTGCTATACCTAGCGATCACCTCGGGGGCCGTTAGCTCGATTTTTGTCCACACAGATCAGGACGAATCCCAAAAATTGATGTACTACATCAGCAAAATCCTTCGAGATGCAGAGATCAGGTACACCCAATTTGAAAAGCTAAATTTTGCTGTTATCATGTCTGCCTAGTGTCTCAGGCCATACTTCCAAGTGCATCCAATCGTGGTCCTGATGGACCAATCCCTGAGGGCTGTGCTCAGTTGCCTCGACACATCCGAATGTTTGGCCAAGTGGGCATTGAAGCTCAGATAGTTTGACTTCACGTACCGGCCGAGGTCGTCTCAGAAGGCCCAGGTGCTAGCTGATGCGGGATGGGGTCCCAAAGAAACCTGGGGTTATTCGGAAATGGGAAAGACCAAAAGCAAACCAAGGATCTGGGAGGGCTAAGAAGCCTCCCAGGACTAGGATAGAACGGCCCCTGAAAAAAACCTAAAACGGCCGGACTCTTTTGGTTTTCAAATTTCTTAATAGGATGACGAAGGAAGGTTGGGGATATGGAGTGGGAATGGGAATGAAACTGGAACCTAGGATCTAGATCAGACAGGAAACAAAGAGATGGAGGGGGAAAAGGGTACCTAGGGCTTCGAGCCCCACGTCAGCTATTTGGTAGAGAAGACCTTATTTGGGATCACATCCTGCCATCATGCACGGTGGTGCTGATGACATGGAGATCACAACCCGCCATCATGCATGGCGATGCTGATGGCTTGGAGTGGCTTCACACTCCTCGATGCTCTCGCTGGAGCGAAGGCAATGGGACCTCACATCCCTCGACGTCCTGAAGGACGAAGGCAAATGGGCCTCAGCCCAGAACCCTAAACAAGTGGAAAAACCCTTAAAAATTCATTTCATCAACTGATCTTCTGGCTCATAGACTTCTCCTTTCGAATCAACAATGGGTCCTATCTCATTCTCAGTTGGCTCTTTTATGACTAGGGCTATGGAGGGGCACTGGCTAGCACGATGTCTAGGTTTATGACACCTAAAGAATGTGTTTTCGGGAGTGGGACTCTTCTTGACTCTAATAGCATTACCCTTTTTCGCTCTGCTAAAATGGGGTCGGTTCAGGTCTGGTCAACTTGGGCTAGGTCGGCTGGTGTTGGGTCGACTCAGGTCAGGTCGGTAAGGATTGGGATGACTCAGGTAAGTCTGACTAAACCCTTGGTTAGGTCCTGGGAGTCGACTAGGGTTCTTAAAGGGTTCAGGCCTACAATAGGTGGGAACCCTCTGGAAATGCTAACAGTTCCTCGCAACTTGGTAAGCATACTCTAAATTAGTGACCTCTCTAAAGTAAAGCTCTCTCTGGTGAAAGGATTATGCCCTGCAAGCCAATTAAAACTTGTAATTTTATTGGGATATCCTGAAAACTACCAAACTTTTGTATTGACAATTATATATATTAAAAGGCATCTTTTTCATCATACGTTGTGTCTTAGATTTATGATATGATGAACCCCATAGACTAGGGCTATGGTTTTAAGGGTTAAGATGAGATCACACCAGTAAGACTTAAAACCTAAAAATCCTAATCTTAAGTATTCCTGGTCAAAGGGACATTGAGTAGGGGATCAATGTTTTCGGAAAGACTAGCATATCCTTTGTATGCTCATTAATGAGGGTAATTGATCATACAATTACTTGTGTAGGACACCAATACAAGGACATGGGTGCTCATTAGAGAATGAGTTCACTGAATTTGATCCGACTTGAAAATATCTAATGGAGTCTTATCTACTTGTCAATAGATGGTTTTCATAGAGGGAGTAGTGCATGTAATCCTTTGACCTGAGACTACCATAGTGCCTTGTTTGCATGAACCCATGTTTTGGTTCACACTTATTCATAACATTGAGTCATGTACAGGGTGATGCTGGATATGGTGAATTGTATATGGAGGTTGTGTGTAGGTCGAACAAGGAATCAATCAACCTTAGTAAGAGGAGATCGCATCCAGCTGATTTCGGTCAAATGGTGATTCAGGAAAACTTTGATCAAAGTATGAATATTAGAAATAGTTTTTAATATTTCATCATTTGAATCATCATTATTAGATTGAAAAAGAATTGAATGTGATATTGGATTTGACATGGTTCCATATCCAAAGTCATATTCAGGGTGCAAGCTGATCAAAGGATTGAATTGCACGGTAATTTTCACTGAAGGGTATTTTTGGTATTTTTACTAAAATTCCACACCTTTCAGGTAGGCATGATATGTTGCTAGACATCAATCTTTCCTTGTGGGTTTTTGATTTGATTAAAGTGTTTAATTAGATCAAGAATTATAAAGAATTCTAATTGTCAATTAGGTTAGCTCAATTTGACCTAAATCGGCTAGGTTAAAGCCTAAATCAAATTAGGTCAAATCGCATCCAACCCACTGCTGGCTAGATGTGGAACCCAATGGGTCACACACAAAGGGAATTGATTAAGGGTTTAATTTTATTAAAATATGTTTGCAAGATGAACATGCTAGCACATGTTGCAAACCATTGCACCTTGATTCGATTTATGTTCGAATCGGGTTCCGATTTGGGCTGATTTGGTCTACTTAAGGCTAAATCAATTTAGGCTTATGTGTTGGGCTAACCCTTGGCTAGTTAACCAAGGGATTGGACTTTTAAATTAGCCACATGGCTGGTTTAATTCAGATTGGACTCTATCCTAAATTAAGAGCCTAAAGGTTTGACTGGGTCAAACTATTTCTACGTAATAGTTACGTTAAAAAATTTTATGAAGAGGCGCCATATTAGAAGAGTCCTTCTGCTGTTGAAACATAGTAGAGGACCAGATAAACCATCATCCTTGCCACCCCTTGTAGATAAGTCTTTGATATTTTTCATGCGCCATTTCCTATGACCCGTCAAAGCAAGAAAGACAAGGGGCGTGGACTCTTCCTTCATGCCCCTTGGTGTTTCATGCCATATGGAATTTGGCATGGATAAAGGTGTTGGGGTTCTGGTGCAATGCAGCGGAAGTGTAATTTCAAAAATGAAACTAAATTCATGCCAAAAACCCTAAAACAGGAACACCTTAAATAAGACTAGATCATATGACAAACATATCTATGTAAATTAGGATTAGGGTACCAACCTGTATTCGCTAATTCCAACAAAATTTGATGTTGAAGAGGCTAATTGATTTCACCAGGCGTCCAAGTGTCTGCCCTCCGATGGTGATCAACAAAGAGCAATGATCAAGAAAACTCTATCTTCTTTTCAATGGTTCCTTCTATTGAGTTCTTCTTTCTAGAACTCAATTGCTTGGACTATGGCTTGAATTCCTCCACACAAGTGCTTGCCTCCCTTTCCTTGACCTCTTCTCCTCCTTCCACTAAGACCTTGGCCCTTTAGACACCCTTGTCTTGAAGAAAAGATCTTGTCCTAAGAGGACAAAGGCTTGTCTTAAGTTGGAGGAGAAATTAAGACAATGATGTCTTAATGTAAGAAAGAAAGGAACAAATCAGAACTCATTTCTTTCCTTTACCGTCGGAGACTTTTAATCTTATTCTTGTTCAGTAGCAGAGTTTCGATAGAGGTGTACTCTGTAAAGGAAACAGTGCAAGAGCAAGAAAAGAATAAAAGAGTCTTTAGGAGAGGAAGAAGGAATAAAAGAAAAACACATTACCCGAGTTCTGATCTTTCTTGCCCCTTAAATAATTTTCAGAGAGGCGCCTACAAAACTCTCCATAAACTCCTTCTCACGCCTTTCTCAATTTCTCATGCCCCATCCTCCCATCTCATGGCCTTCCAGATTAAATCCCACGGCTTTCCTTAAAAGAAAAACCGCAGTGTTTTAAAAGGAAGGGAGTCGCGACTTTTCATCTCCGAAGAGATGTTATTTCGCGCGCCCTAGAGGAAACAACATTTTTCTTTTTTCTTAAAATCCCATCAATCATTGGATTCCTATCCAAGGGGGGGTAGATGGTGCGCTAATCATTAAGAAAGGAGGCCGCCCCATCTTAATTCATCGTAGAATTAAGCGGGGCGCGCCAAGAGTCCATGCGCCATGGACTCTTCCAAATGGCGCGCCAAGAGTCCATAAGCGCATGGACTCTTGGCATTTGTCATGGAAAAGCAAAGGGGGCGGGTGGGGAGGCTAGCCTAGTTACATGTCTAGCCAATAGGGTTAGCCATAATCCTATTTTCACAATTAGGGTCTAATTAGGTCCAATTAGAAACCAAATTGAACCAATCCGGAACCCTATTTCGAATCTGATTCGAATAGAAGCTAGGATTTGCAACACCTGCTAGAGTGTTATCCTGCAAAGATGATTTAATTCCAAATTAAACTCTTGATCAATCCTCTTAAGTGTGTGACCCATTGGGTTCCACATCTAGCCAGGAGTAGGTTCGAATACAAGTTGACCTAATTTGATTAGAACTCTTTTTAATCGATTTAGGTCAAACCAGGCTTACCCGATTCGATCAATTAGGACTCTTCCTAATAAGTGATCTTTGAATTTGATCAACCCACAAGACAAGATTGACGTCTAGCAATGTGTCATGTCTACCCGGAAGATATGGAAATTCTGGTGAAATACCAAAATTACCCTTCAGTAGAGAGTTACCGTACAATTAAATCTTTCGATCAGCCTGCACCCAAAATATAACTATGGATATGGATATATGTCAAATCTAATATTATATTTATTTTTAGCCCAATCTTATATTGATGATTCAATTATCTTGATATTAGACACCATCTCTAATATCTTTACTTTGATCAAAGATTCCCTGAATCATCATCCGATTGTTAACTAGCTGGATGCAATCTCCTCTTACCAAGAGTGATCGATTCCTTGTTGACCTACTCATTACCTTCATATCCAATTCACCATTCCCAGTATCAATCCTGTGCATGATTAGTGTCATGATTAGGATTGAACCAAAGCATGGGTTCATGTACATAAGGTACTTATGGCAGTCTCAGGTCAAAAGATTACTTGTACCACTCCCACTATAAGAACCTTCTATTGACATGTAGCTAAGACTCCATTAGATGTTCTTAAGTTGGATCATATCAGTGAACTCATTCTCCAATGAGCACCCACATCCTAGTATTAGTGTCATACACAAGTGACTGTGAGATCAGTCACCCTTTCCAGTATACATGGGATGTACTAGTCTTACCGGAAAACCCTGATCCCCTACTCAGGGTTCCTTTGACTAGGAATACTTTAGATTAAGGTTTTAAGATTTTAGGTCTTACTGGTATGATCTCATCATAACCTTAAAATCATAGCCCTAATCTATGGGGTTCATCATATAAACACAGCGTATGATAAAAAATAATGCCTTTATTAGAAAAATTGTCAATTACAATGGTTTGGGAGATACAACATAGATTGGCTTGTAGGGCATATCCCTTTCAATCTCCCACTTGCACTAAAGCCAATCGCCTTTAAATCTTAATCCCATACACTCGAGGTGGCGATCAAACTCTCGCTGTGGTAGAGCCTTAGTGAACGGGTCTGCTACATTGTTCTTTGTATCAACTCTATTTATGTAGACATCTTGTCTTTCTACTATTTCTCGGACGAGATGGAAGCATCTCAGAATGTGCTTGGACTTATGATGAGCTCTTGGTTCCTTAGCTTGAGCAACAGCCCCAGTGTTGTCACAGTAAAGTGGCACTGGGTTTTCAATTTCAGGAACAACACCCAACTCTGTGATGAACTTCTTCATCCATACTGCTTCCTTGGCGGCTTCACTAACAGCTATGTATTCTGTCTCTGTGGTTAAGTCAGCTACAGTCTGCTGCTTGGTACTCTTCCAACTCACTGCTCCACCATTTAGGGTAAAAACATATCCCAAAATGGATTTGCTATCATCAGGGTCTGATTGAAAACTAGAATCAGAATAAGCTTCTAGTTTAAGATCAGAACCACCATAAACCAGAAAAATATCCTTAGTCCTTCTTAGGTACTTAAGAATATTTTTAACTGCTTTCCAATGATCCTCTCCTGGATCAGCCTGAAACCTACTGACAATGCCTAAAGCATATGCCACATCAGGCCTGGTACATAACATGGCATACATTATGGACCCTATTGCCAAAGCATAGGGTATAGAATTCATTCTATTTCATTCTTCAGGTGTCTTAGAAGACATCCTTTTAGAAAGATGTATGCCTAGACTCATAGGAAGATAACCTCTTTTACTTCCATCCATGCTGAATCTTTTCAGCACTAAATCAATGTACCTAAATTGGGATAAACCTAGCATCCTCTTAGATCTATCTCTATAGATCTTAATACCTAGTATATAGGATGCTTCTCCCAAATCTTTCATGGAAAACTGGTTTGATAGCCTAACCTTGACTGATTGCAACATTGGGATATCATTCCCAATGAGGAGTATGTCATCTACATACAGAACCAAGAAGACTATGGCACTCCCACTAGTCTTCTTATAAACATAGGGTTCATCCATATTTTTGATAAAACCAAACCTTTTAATAGTTTCATCTAAGCGGATGTTCCAACTCCTGGAAGCTTGCTTTAATCCATAAATGGATTTCTTTAGCTTGCATACTTGATTAGGTTTATTCTTTGAAATAAAACCTTCTGGCTGTGACATGTAGACTTCTTCCTCATGGAAACCATTGACGAATGCAGTCTTCACATCCATCTGCCAGATCTCATAATCGTGGTATGCTGCTATAGCAAGTAAAATCCGAATTGATTTGAGCATGGCAACAGGTGAGAATGTTTCATCATAATCAATTCCCTGTTTTTGTCTAAAACCTTTAGCCACTAATCTGGCTTTATAGGTTTCAAATTGGCCATCAGCCCCAATCTTTTTCTTATAGACCCATTTGCACCTAATAGGATTAACACCCTCTGGTGCATCAACCAAAGACCATACTTGGTTTACATACATAGAGTCTATTTCGGATTCCATAGCTTCTTGCCATCTATCTGAATCAATACTCAAGATAGCTTCTGTATAGGTCAGAGGTTCATCATTTTGAATGATTTGGGCTTCATTATTTTCAATAATAAACCCATACCTCTCAAGTGCCCGTGGCACTCTATCAGACCTACAGGGAGGAGTTTTGTGTTCTGGTTCTGTCCTAACTATATGTTCTAATGGTTGAGATTTATCTATCTGTGTTTCTTGTACTTCTCCAAGTTCAATAGTTCTACCATTGCCCTTTTCTAAAATGAACTCCTTTTCTAGAAAAGTGGCATGCCTGCTGACAAAAATCTTTTGTTCAGTAGGATGGTAGAATAGATATCCTCTACCTTCTCTAGGATATCCTACAAATAGACATTTATCCGCTCTAGGTTCCAACTTATGTTCAAAATTTCTTTTAACATAAGCTAGACATCCCCATACCTTAAAATATTTAAGATATGGTTTCTTTTCACTCCAAATTTCATATGGAGTACTAACAACGGATTTAGAAGGTACCTTGTTCAGAATGTAAACAACAGTTTCTAGGGCATGACCCCAGAAGGAAATGGGTAAATTTGTGAAGCACATCATGGATCGTACCATATCTAATAAGGTACGATTCCTCCTTTCAGCTATACCATTTAGCTGTGGTGTATAAGGAGGAGTCCATTCAGAAAGAATTCCATTAACTTTAAGATAGTCTAAAAACTCCGTGGATAAGTATTCTCCTCCTCGATCAGAACGAAGAACTTTAATACTTTTCCCGGTTTGTTTTTCGACCATACTTTGATACTCCTTAAATTTATCAAAGGCTTCAGATTTATGTTTCATAAGATACACACATCCGAACCTAGATAAATCATCTGTAAAAGTGATAAAATATGAGTATCCACCTCTGGCCTGAGTTGTCATTGGACCACATACATCAGTATGTATAAGTCCTAATAACTCAGTTGACCTTTCTCCATGTCCAGTAAATGGAGTCTTGGTCATCTTACCCATGAGACATGATTCGCAAGTTCCTTATGATTCATACTCATAAGGATCAAGGAATTTATCCTTGTATAACTTGCTTATCCTAGACTCATTAACATGACCAAGTCGATAATGCCAAAGTAAAGTATCATTAAAGTCTTTTCTTTTTCTTTTATTATTGACATGAAAAATACTATCATTTGAAGAAAGAGTTAAGAGCCCATTGCTAAATATGCCAGAACAAATAACTTTATTAGACAACATTATCGAGCAACCAGTGCTCGTTACATCCATTACATATCCTTGTTTTTATAACAAAGGAATAGATATAATGTTCCTAATAATCTTTGGCATATAGTAACAATTTTCTAACTCCAAGATCTTCCCTGAAGGAAACTTCAGAATATAGGTCCCTACAGCTTCTGCTTGGATGATATCACCAGTAGCACCGTAGAGATTGAAGTCGCCTTCCTTCAATACTTTAAGCTTATGGAGGTCCTGCAAAGATTTGTATATATGGTAACCACAAGCGGTATCCAATACCCAAGTATTTGATATAGACGAATTTAATATAGTATGTATCTCATACATACCTTTTGGTGCATCTGACGCACCAGGCTTCACAGTTGCAAGGTAAGCCTTGCAATTCCTTTTCCAATGTCCCGCTTTGTCGCAAAAGAAACAGATTGACTGTTTTGAGGCCTTCTTTCCTTTCTTATTCTTATTGATGCCACCCTTAGGGTTTAGCCTCCTATTAAAAACCTTTTTGCCTGATTTCTTCTTATTGGTCTTATCAACAAGAAGAAGTGGAGCCTTTTGTTTCTTAACATGGCTCTCTGTTGTTTTTAACATATTTAATAGCTCAGGCAAGGAAGTGTTCAGTTTGTTCATGTGATAATTCAAGACAAACTGAGAAAATGACTCCGGGAGTGATTGCAAGATTAAATCCTGATTCAGCTCCCCATCCATAATAAACCCTAATTGACCCAATCTGGTGATTAAGTCAATTACCTTCAGAACATGATCCTGAACAGATGTTCCCTCTGTCATCCTTGCACGGAATAACTGTTTAGATATTTCATATCTAGCAGTTCTGCTTTGTTCTCCATAAAGCTCTTTTAAATTGAGCATTATGGATTGAGTATCCATGCTTTCATGCTGCCTCTGTAACCCATTGGTCATAGAGGCCAGTATGATACACTTGACAGTGAGGGAGTCATTTTGCCACATTTTGTATGTGGCCATATCTTCCTGTGTGGCATCATCCCCTAGTGGATTAAGACTAGGGGTATCAAGAATATAAGAAAGTTTTTCTGAACTCAGTATAATCTTTAAGTTTCTCAACCAGTCCACATAGTTTGGACCAGTCAGTTTGTTGGTATCTAAGATACTTCGCAGTGATAATGAAGATGTCATTTATCTACATTTAATAAAGAACAATACATAAGCAAACAACCATTAAATGACTTACATAATTAAATTAGATCTTCAATTTAATTATGTCTCCCACTATTTTATCAAAAATCATAGCCCTCACTATGATAATCGAGAAAAAACCCTGATCGATTTTTCTTAGTGTGATTGAGATCCTAATAACTTATAAAAGATCTTGCAGAAAACACAACAAATTTTTTATAAGCTCAAAGGTAGGAAACTCTTCCAATTATATCTCATATAATTCTCAAAATAACTTGGCCTCTAGAACATTATTAGTCTTGCAGAAAAACACAACAAACCATAATGTTCTAGTTAAGTCAAGACCCTTTCATTTCTATACAGTCAGTACTCAAATATAATGCCCTTGCAGATAACACAACAAGGCATTATACTGAATATACTGTAAGCATATCTATGCACTAGACTAATATTATGTCAATCACCATATTAGGTCTTGCAGATAACACAACAAACCTAATGTGGTTCATAACACAATAATGATCCAGCATGAAGGAAGGCCAATATATATAGTATTTTTAACACTAAGCATTTTAGTCAAGATTTAAATATAATCAAATCGGCCAGGCAAGTGGAAGAGATGTGGGAGTCCCCCCGTTGCTTTCCTAGACACCAATAAAAATTGGCCAGGTCAGTCAACGGAACCAATTAAAAACCACGATACTCTTTACCTTCACAGAACCACCATTCTAGACACCGAATGATCAATTGTTCATCATGACTAGTGATGCTTATTAGTTAAATATACTATGACTTAATATAATTTTAAGAGGAGGGTTTTATAAAATTGCCAGCACATTCTTATAGAACATATCACAATCATATCACTCTGATAAACAATATGTGCAAAGTGTGTCATCATACTAGGACAACCATTTACCACATAATGGATCCACCATTATGCCAGGGCAACCTTATTTCAGTATGATGACTTCAAAACTAATCATATCTCTATAATAATTAGGGTTTGAGTGAAAAACCCTAACTAGTGGCATACACCAAAAAATATTTGCAACAAAAATATGCTAAGTGTTATAGCATATTAGGACTTAAAAAACCTAATATGTAACACACAAAAGATCATAGATCATAGTCGTAATTAAGGTGGCTCTGATACCACTGTTGGGGTTCCGGTGCAACGTAGCGGAAGTGTAATTTCAAAAATGAAACTAAATTCACACCAAAAACCCTAAAACAGGAACTCCTTAAATAAGACTAGATCATATGACAAACATATCTATGTAAATTAGGATTAGGGGACCAACCTGTAATCGCTAATTCCAACAAAATTTGATGTGGAAGAGGCTAATTGATTTCACCAGGCATCCAAGTGTCCGCCCTCCGATGGTGATCCACACAGAGCAATGATCAAGAAAACTCTATCTTCTTTTCAATGGTTCCTTCTATTGAGTTCTTCTTCCTAGAACTCAATTGCTTGGACTATGGCTTGAATTCCTCCACACAAGTGCTTGCCTCCCTTTCCTTGACCTCTTCTCCTCCTTCCACTAAGACCTTGGCCCTTTAGACACCCTTGTCTTGAAGAAAAGACCTTGTCCTAAGAGGACAAAGGCTTGTCTTAAATTGGAGGAGAAATTAAGACAATGATGTCTTAATGTAAGAAAGAAAGGAACAAATCAGAACTCCTTTCTTTCCTTTACCGTCGGAGACTTTTACTCTTATTCTTGTTTAGTAGCAGAGTTTCGACAGAGGTGTACTCTATAAAGGAAACAGTGCAAGAGCAAGCAAAGAATAAAAGAGTCTTTAGGAGAGGAAGAAGGAATAAAAGAAAAACACATTACCGAGTTCTGATCTTTCCTGCCCCTTAAATAATTTTCAGAGAGGCACCTACAAAACTCTCCGTAAACTCCTTCTCATGCCCTTCTCAATTTCTCACGCCCCATCCTCCCATCTCATAGCCTTCCAGATTAAATCCCACGGCTTTCCTTAAAGGAAAAACCGCGATGTTTTAAAAGGAAGGGAGTCGCGACTTTTCATCTCCGAAGAGATGTTATTTCGCACGCCCGGGAGGAAACAGCATTTTTCTTCTTTCTTAAAATCCCATCAGCCGTTGGATTCCTATCCAAGGGGGTAGATGGTACGCTAATCATTAAGAAAGGAGGCCGCCCCATCTTAATTCATCGGAGAATTAAGCAGGGCGCGCCAAGAGTCCATGCACCATGGACTCTTCCAAATGGCGCGCCAAGAGTCCATAAGCACATGGACTCTTGGCATTTGGCATGGAAAAGCAAAGGGGGCGAGTGGGTAGGCTAGCCTAGTTACATGGCTAGCCAATAGGGTTAGCCATAATCCTATTTTCATAATTAGGGTCTAATTAGGTCCAATTAGAACCCAAATTGAACAAATCCGGAACCCTAATTCGAATCTGATTCGAATAGAAGCTAGGGTTTGCAACACCTGCTAGAGTGTTATCCTGCAAAGATGATTTAATTCTAAATTAAACTCTTGATCAATCCTCTTAAGTGTGTGACCCATTGGGTTCCACATCTAGCCAGCAGTGGGTTCGAATACAAGTTGACCTAATTTGATTAGAACTCTTTCTAATCGATTTAGGTCAAACCGGGCTTACCCGATTCGATCAATTAGGACTCTTCCTAATAAGTGATCTTTGAATTCGATCAACCCACAAGACAAGATTGACGTCTAGCAACGTGTCATGTCTACCCGAAAGATATGAAAATTCTGGTGAAATACCAAAATTACCCTTTAGTAGAGAGTTACCGTATAATTAAATCTTTCGACCAGCCTGCACCCAAAATATAACTATGGATATGGATATATGTCAAATCCAATATTATATTTATTTCTAGCCCAATCTTATATTGATGATTCAATTATCTTGATATTAGAAATCATCTCTAATATCTTTACTTTGATCAAAGATTTCCTGAATCATCATCCGATTGTTAACTAGCTGGATGCAATCTCCTCTTACCAAGAGTGATCGATTCCTTGTTAACCTACTCATTACCTTCATATCCAATTCACCATTTCTAGTATCAATCCTGTGCATGACTCAGTGTCATGATTTGGATTCAACCAAAGCATGGGTTCATGTACATAAGGTACTTATGGCAGTCTCAGGTCAAAAGATTACTTGTACCACTCCCACTATAAGAATCTTCTATGACATGTAGCTAAGACTCCATTAGATGTTCTTAAGTTGGATCATATCAGTGAACTCATTCTCCAATGAGCACCCACATCCCAGTATTAGTGTCATACATAAGTGACTGTGAGATCAGTCACCCTTTCCAGTATACATGGGATGTGCTAGTCTTACCGGAAAACCCTGATCCCCTACTCAGGATTCCTTTAACTAGGAATACTTTAGATTAAGGTTTTAAGATTTTAGGTCTCACTAGTATGATCTCATCATAACCCTAAAATCATAGCCCTAATCTATAGGGTTCATCATATAAACACAGCGTATGATAAAAAATAATGCCTTTATTAGAAAAATTGTCAATTACAATGGTTTGGGAGATACAACATAGATTGGCTTGTAGGGCATATCCCTTTCAAAAGGTGGCCATTTGATGGCTAATGGGTGGCCATGATGCAAGGATATTCGTGCAACAGAAATAAAAGGAAGTGACTCTTCGTAAAGTTTTTTTTTATCCGAAGAGTCCTTCTATTTTAATTCTCTTAAGTTTTGAACAAAGAGAAGTGTTGTCTGGATAAGGGACACGTTCTATTGGAAAGGACATGTCTTATGGCATGGAAGGGATGTCTTAAAGCATCCCTTAGATTGCTATTTAAGGAGATGGGCGCCCGGGCAATGGTGTTCGGAGTTTTTATTCTGAAAAATTTTTCTTTCCTGCATTCTCTTTCTTTGTCCTAAAAGATCTCTAGTCAAATTAAGACAAGCCCTTAACTTTGGTTAGGAGAGTCCTATTTGAGTGATCTTACAGGCGTTGGAAAGAGGAAGAAAGAGGAGGAAAGAAAGGTTGATAGGAGGAATATCATTCCATATAAGAGGAGTTTCTGCCTGAATTAAATTAGGCCTTAGAGGTCTAATTGAAGGAACCGATTTTTGAAGCGGTGCATTTGTCTTGATCAAAGCCCTGTGTGGATCATCGTTGGAGGGCGAACACTTGGATGCCTGGTGAGCAGATCAGAAAGACCAGATTAAGGTTTCTACATTGAATTGGATTTTTGCGATCGAGGTTGGTGTTTAAACCCTAATTTATATTTTTTATGATTTATGTTCTTAATAAGGTGTTCTTGGATTAAGGGTTAGGTTATGATTTCATAATATTTTGAAATCCATGCTTCCACCCTAGTAACCGAACCCATCAGTGGTATTAGAGCCACCTTATTAGGGCTAAATCATACAAAATTTGAGGTTGCCCATTTTGGTAGAACTCTACAAAATTGAAGTTGCCCAATTTTGTTGGACTCTTGAGGTTGCCCATTTTTGTAGGACTCTACAAAATTTGAAGTTGCCTAATTTTGTAGGACTCTACAAAATTTTAAAGTTACATATGATTGATATGTTTATGCATATATGTATATCACTGGTTAGGGTTTTCACTTAAACCTTAACCGATATAGAGATATGTTTAGCTTTCTAGTCATCATACTGAAATAAGGTTGCCCTGGCATAATGGTGGATCCATTATGTGGTAGATGGTTATCCTAGTATGATGACACACTTGGCATATTATAAAATGATATATGATGCATGGTTGATTCAATGGTAATATTAGAATGTGCTTCTGTTTGAATTACCCTCTAATAAAATAATATTAAGTTGTAGTGTCATATACCAAAAGCAAAAATCAATGATTAGTTGATCATTCGGTGTCTAGGATAGGTGGTTCATGATTGGTAAAGAGGATGTGGTTTTTAATTGGTTCTGTTGTCTGACCTAGCCAATTTATTGGTGACTAAGAAAGCAATGGGAGGACTCCCACTACTCTCCCACTTACCTGGCCGATTTTATTAACTTAATTCTTGATTGATATGCTTAGTGTAATGTTCACTACATTAGGCCTTCCTTCATGCTAAGTCATAATTGTGTCATGATCCATTTTAGGTTTGTTTGTGCTAACACAAGACCTATTATAAGGACTAACATAGTTATGGTTTAGTGCATTTAGATGCTTACAGCATATTTGATATAATGCTTTGTTGTGCTAACACAAGGGCATATATGTACAAATATGACTGTATGATAATGAAGGGTCTAACTTAACTAAAGCATTATGGTTTGTTGTGCTAACATGACTATTAATGTTTTAGAGGCCAGTTTTTGTTGAGACTTTCATAAGATGCAATTGGAAAGAGTTTTTCTATCTTTGAACTTGTAAAAGATTTGTTGCGTAAACACAAGATCTTTTATAAGGAATTAGGGTCTCAATCCCACTAAGAAAACCAATTAGGATTTCTCGATTATCATAGGGGAGGGCTATGATGTTCAATAAAATAGTGGGAGGCATAATTAAATTAAAGTCCTAATTTAATTATGTTTTGTCAAACATTGGTTGTTTGCTTATGTAATGTTCTTTGTTTATGTAGATATAAATGGCTTCTTCACTATCATTACGTTGTATACTTGATACCAATAAATTGACTGGTCTCAACTATATGGACTGGTTGAGGAACTTAAAAATTGTACTCAGTCAAGAGAAACTTTCCTACATTCTTGACACCCCTAATTTAGAGCCATTAGGGGAAGATGCTACTGAGGAAGAAAAGTCCACATTTAAGATGTCGCAAAATGACTCCCTTACTATTAAATGCATCATGCTCGTCTCAATGAGTAATGAACTTTAAAGACAGCATGATGGCATGGACACTCAATCCATATTGCTCAACTTAAAAGAGCTTTATGGAGAACATAGTAGGACTGCTAGATATGAGATATCTAAGCAGTTGTTCCATGTCAGGATGATAGAAGGAACATCCGTACAAGACCATGTGCTAATGGTTATTGACCTAATCACTCGATTAGGTCAATTAGGTTTTGTGATGGATGGGGAGTTGAACCAGGATATGATCCTGCAGTCACTCCCAGAGTCATTTTCTCAGTTTGTTCTAAATTATCATATAAACAAATTGAACGTATCACTGCCTGAGCTACTGAATATGCTCAAGACAGCAGAGAGCCATATCAAGAAGAATAAGGCTCCTCTTTTTCTTCTGGATGGGATCTCAAAGAAGAAGGCAGGCAAAAAGGGTTCAAAAAGGAGGATGAACCCTAAAGGTGGCATCAATAAGAAGAAGAAGGGAAAGAAAGCCTCTAAACAATCAACCTATTTTTACTGCAGCAAAGCAGGTCATTGGAAAAGGAATTGCAAGGCTTACCTTGCAAGTGTGAAGACTGGTGCTAGTGATGTACCAAAAGGTATGTATGAGATACATGCAATTTTGTCATTAGATTCTTCTAATTCAAACTCTTGGATATTGGATATCGCTTG
Organism: Areca catechu; assembly: GCA_021397845.1. Lineage (NCBI taxonomy): Eukaryota > Viridiplantae > Streptophyta > Magnoliopsida > Arecales > Arecaceae > Areca > Areca catechu. The sequence continues at coordinate 118,255,639 of CM038052.1, forward strand.
TGGTCACCATATCTGCAAATCATTGCAAGGGTTGCAGAACATTAGAGTTTTTAAGGAAGGAGACTTCGAGCTCTACGGTGCTAGAGGAGATTCCATCCAAGCAGAGCTGTAGGGACTTATATATTGAAGCTACCTTCTAGGAAGATCTTAGAGCTAAAAGACTGTTATTATATGCCTAAGATCATTAGAAACATTGTATCTATACCCTTGTTGTTAAAACAAGGGTATGTACTAAATGTAACGAGCAATGGTTGCTCGATTCTTTTTTCTAATGAAATTATTTGTTTTGGCATCTTCAATAATGGTTTATTGACTCTATCACAGAATGACAAAATTCTTCACATTGATAAGAAACGAAAAAGAGATGAAATAAATCATACTTTACTTTGGCATTGTCGACTTGGTCATATTAGTGAGACAAGAATTAACAAGTTATACAAAGAAAAATTCTTTGATCCTTACGATTATGAATCATTAGGAACTTGTGAATCATGTCTTATGGGAAAAATGACCAAGACTTCATTTAGTGGACATAAAGAAAGGACAAATGAGTTGCTGGGACTAGTACATACAGATGTATGTGGTCCTATGACAACTCATGCTAAAGGAGGATACTCTTATTTTATAACGTTCACTGATGATTTATCAAGGTTTAGATATATGTATCTTATGAAACATAAATCCGAAGCTTTTGATAAATTCAAAGAGTATCAAAGTATGGTTGAGAAACAAACAGGAAAAAGTATTAAAATTCTTCAATCAGATCGAGGGGGTGAATACTTATCCATGGAATTTCTTGACTATCTTAAAGATAAAGGGATTCTCTCTGAATGGACTCCTCCTTATACACCTCAATTAAATGGTGTAGCTGAAAGGAGGAATCCTACTCTATTGGATATGGTACGATCCATGATGTGTTTCACAAATCTACCTATTTCCTTTCAGGGTTATGCCCTGGAAACCGTAGCTTACATTTTGAACAGAGTACCATCTAAGTCTGTCTCTAGCACTCCTTATGAAATATGGTGAGGAAAGAAACTCAATCTTAAGTATCTTAAGATATGGGGATGTCCAGCATATGTCAAAAGAAATTTTGGACATAAGCTTGATGCTAGAGCAGATAAGTGTCTATTTATTGGATATCCTAGAGATAGTATAGGATATCTATTCTACCACCCTGCTGAACAAAAGGTATTTGTTAGTAGGCATGCCACTTTTATGGAGAAAGAATTTATCCTACAAAAGGGCAGTGGGAGAAATATTGTACTTGAAGAAGTTCAAAATAAACAAATAGACACATCTCAACCAATAGAACACATAGTTAGGGTAGAACCAGAACACACAACTCCTCTCCGTAAGTCTAATAGAGTGCGACAAGCACCTGAGAGGTATGGGTTCATTATTGAGAATAATGAAGCCCAAATCATTCAAAATGATGAACCTCTGACTTATACTGAAGCTGACATGAGTAGGGACTCAGACAGATGGCAAGATGCCATGAATTCCAAAATGGACTCCATGTATGTCAACCAAGTATGGACTTTGGTTGAAGCACCAAAGGGTGTTAACCCTATTGGGTGAAAATGGATCTATAAGAAAAAGAATGGAGCAGATGGCCAAGTCGAAACTTATAAAGCCATATTAGTGGCTAAAGGTTTCAGACAAAAACAGGGTATTGATTATGATAAAACATTCTCCCCTGCTGCCATGCTCAAATCTATTCGGATCATGCTTGCTATAGTAGCATACCATGATTATGAGATCTGGCAGATGGATTTAAAAACAGCCTTCCTCAATGGTTTCCTTGAGGAGGAAGTTTACATGTCACAGCCAGAAGGTTTTATCTCAAGAGACAAACTTAATCAGGTGTGTAAGCTTAAGAAATCCATTTATGGATTGAAGCAAGCTTCAAGGAGTTGGAACATCCGTTTTGATGTAACAATCAAAGAGTTTGGTTTCATCAAAAATGTGGTCGAGCCTTGTGTATATAAAAAGACTAGTGGGAGTGCCATAGTCTTCCTGGTTCTATATGTAGATGACATACTTCTCATTGGGAATGATATCCCAATGTTACAATCAATCAAAATTTGGCTATCTAGTAAGTTTTCCATGAAAGACTTGGGAGAAGTATCCTACATACTTGGTATTAAAATCTATAGAGATAGATCCAAGAGGATGCTAGGCTTATCCCAGTCTAGGTACATTGACTTAGTACTGAAAAGGTTCAGCATGGATGGGAGTAAACGAGGTTACTTACCCATGAGTCAAGGTATACACCTCTCTAAAAGGATGTCTCCAAAAATACCTGAAGAGAGAAATAGAATGAGTTCTATACCTTATGCTTCGGCAGTAGGCTCAATAATATATGCCATGTTATGTACCAGGCCTGATGTGGCATATGCCTTAGGCATAGTCAGTAGGTTTCAAGCTGATCCAGGAGAGGATCATTGGAAAGCTATGAAAAATATTCTTAAGTACTTGAGAAGGACTAAGGATATTTTTCTAATATACGGAGGTTCTGATCTTAAACTAGAAGCGTACTCTGATTCTAGTTTTCAAACAGATCCAGATGATAGCAAATCCATTTCAGGATATGTCTTTAACCTAAATGGTGGGATAGTAAGCTGGAAGAGTACTAAATAGCAGACTGTAGCTGACTCAACAACAAAGGCAGAATACATAGCTGTTAGTGAAGTCGCCAAGGAAGCAGTCTGGATGAAGAAGTTTATCACTGAGTTGGGCGTGGTTCCTGAGATTGAGAATCCAGTACCACTTTATTGTGACAATACTGGAGCTATTGCTCAAGCTAAGAAACCAAGAACTCATCATAAGTCAAAGCAAATTCTGAGACGCTTCCATCTCATTCGAGAGATTGTCAAAAGACAAGAAGTCTACATCAAGCGAGTAGAGACAAAGAAAAATATAGCATACCCGTTCACTAAGGCTCTACCACAGCGGGAGTTTGATCACCACCTCGATAGTATGGGGATTAGATATAAGGGTGATTGGCTTTAGTGCAAGTGGGTGACTGAAAGGATTATGCCCTGCAGGCCAATTAAAACTTATAATTTTATTGGGATATCCTGAAAACTTCCAAACTTTTGTATTGACAATTATGTATATTAAAAGGCATATTTTTCATCATACGTTGTTTCTTAGATTTATGATATGATGAACCCCATAGACTAGGGCTATGGTTTTAAGGGTTAAGATGAGATCATAGCAGTAAGACTTAAAACCTAAAAGTCCTAATCTTAACTATTCCTAGTCAAAGGGACATTGAGTAGGGGATCAATGTTTTCAGAAAGACTAGCATATCCTTTGTATGCTCATTAATGAGGGTAATTGATCTTACAATTACTTGTGTAGGACACTAATACAAGGACATGGGTGCTCATTAGAGAATGAGTTCACTGAATTTGATCCTACTTGAAAACATCTAATGGAGACTTATCTACTTGTCAATAGATGGTTTTCATAGAGGGAGTAGTGCATGTAATCCTTTGACCTGAGACTACCATAGTGCCTTGTATGCATGAACCCATGTTTTGGTTCACACTTATTCATGACATTGAGTCATGTACAGGGTGATACTGGATATGGTTAATTGTATATGGAGGTTGTGAGTAGGTCGAACAAGGAATCGATCAACCCTAGTAAGAGGAGATCGCATCCAGTTGATTTTGATCAAATGGAGATTCAGGGAAACTTTGATCAAAGTATGAAAATCAGAAATAGTATCTAATATTTCATCATTTGAATCATCATTATTAGATTGAGAAAGAATTGAATGTGATATTGGATTTAACATGGTTCCATATCCAAAGTCATATTTAGGGTGCAAGCTGATCGAAGGATTGAATTGCACGGTAACTTTCACTGAAGGGTATTTTTGGTATTTTCATAAAAATTCCACACCTTTCAGGTAGGCATGATACATTGCTAGATGTCAATCTTGCCATGTAGATTTTTGATTTAATTAAAGAGTTTAATTAGATCAAGAATTAGAAAGAATTCTAATTGTCAATTAGGTTAGCTCAATTTGACTTAAATCGGCTAGGTTAAAGCCTAAATCAAATTAGGTCAAATCGCACCCAACCCACTGCTGGCTAGATGTAAAACCCAATGGGTCGCACACAAAGGGAATTGATTAAGGATTTAATTGGATTAAACTATGTTTGCAAGATGAACATTCTAGCACATGTTGCAAACCATTGCACCTTGATTCGAATTAGGTTCGAATCGGGTTCCGATTTGGGCTGATTTGGTCTAATTAAGGCTAAATCAATTTAGGCTCATGTGTTGGGCTAACCCTTGGCTAGTTAACCAAGGGATTGGACTTTTAAATCAGCCACATGGCTGGTTTAATTCAGATTGGACTCTATCCTAAATTAAGCGCCTAAAGGTTTGACTGGGTCAAACTATTTCTACGTAATAGTTAAGTTAAAAAATTTTATGAAGAGGCGCCATATTAGAAGAGTCCTTCTGCTATTGAAACACAGTAGAGGACCAGATAAACCATCATCCTTGCTGCCCCTTGCAGATAAGTCTTTGATATTTTTCATGCACCATTTCCTATGACCCATCAAAGCAAGAATGACAAGGGGCATGGACTCTTCCTTCATGCCCCTTGGTGTTTCATGCCATATGGCATTTGGCATGGATAAAGGTGTCCATTTGATGGCTGATGGGTGGCCATGGTGCAAGGATATTCGTGCAACAGAAAAAAAAGGAAGCGACTCTTTGTAAAGTTTTTTTTATCCGAAGAGTCCTTCTGTTTTAATTCTCTTAAGTTTTGAACGAAGAGAAGTGTTGTTTGGATAAGGGACACGTTCTACTGGAAAGGACATATCTTATGGCATGGAAGGGATGCCTTAAAGCATCCCTCATATTGCTATTTAAGGAGATGGGCACCCGGAGAATGGTGTTCGAAGTTTTTATTCTGAAAAACATTTCTTTCCTGCATTCTCTTTCTTTGTCCTAAAAGATCTCTAATCAAATTAAGACAAGCCCTTAACTTTGGTTAGGAGAGTCATATTTGAGTGATCTTACAGGCATTGGAAAGAGGAAGAAAGAGGAGGAAAGAAAGGTTGATAGGAGGAATATCAGTCAAAATAAGAGGAGTTTATGCTTGAATTAAATTAGGCCTTAGAGGTCTAATTGAAGGAACCAGTTTTTGAAGCGGTGCATTTGTCTTGATCAAAGCCCTGTGTGGATCACCGTTGGAGGGCGAACACTTGGGCGCCTGGTGAGCAGATCAGAAAGACCAGATTAAGGTTTCTACATCGAATTGGATTTTTGTAATCAAAATTGGTGTTTAAACCCTAATTTATATTTTTTATGATTTATGTTCTTTATAAGGTGTTCTTGGGATTAAGGGTTAGGTTATGACTTCATAATATTTTGAAATCCATGCTTCCGTCCAAGTAACCGAACCCATCATCTGGATGTCTAGGTGTAGGCCAGCCCTAAACCTAGACAGGGTCACAGAAGTAGATTCATTGACATGACATCGCATGACATACTCATCAAACTTCGTGATGTAGTCAGCCACACTCTTGTTCTCTTGACACAGATTCTGCCATTGGTCCAATAAATTCTGCGTGTAAGAAAATGGTCGGTACTTCTATCTAAGTTTGGCTTTCATGTCCCTCCAAGTTGCTATGGGTTCTTCATCTCTCTGCGCTACCAGCCTTTCAACGCTATTCCAAATTAACCTAGCCTAGCGAACCAACCTAAGTTTGGCAAACTTGAACTTCATCCTCTCCGTCATTGTGTACCACTCGAAATACTGCTCTATATCCTCCTCCCAATCTATGTACACCTTAGGATCTAGACTACCATCGAAGGTAGGGGCTTCTTGCTTGAGGTTTCTAATGGCCCTTTCTTCCTGATCTACGATCTCTGGATTGGGTCTCCTAGGTTCAAACTCTTGGGCTGGGTTAACACGGGGAATTCTCCTAGGTTCAGCCTCTATGGATGGTTCAAGGTGAGGATAATCCCTAGGGGGAAAAGGTGATCCAGACTCAGGCTCGATAGATGGTCTAGGACTATTCTTCTCTAAGGATCCAACTCTCTCATCAAGCTTATCTAGCTTACTGTTCATCTTAGCCAATTGCTCAAGAATAACCTTAAGTTGATCTTCTCTCTCATTCTCCATAGGTTCACTGGATTGGGAATGATGGGAATGATAACGGACTCCTGATCTAGTCGATATGAATCAAGTATGCAAAATCATCTATGATCTACTAGACCTAGAATCTCAACCAGTTGCCTACGTCAGGATGGCAAACCAGTCTATAGTAACTCTATGCTTGGCCAGGTAGGTGTAGGGGAGTGGAGGTCTCTGAACGCCAACCTTAGACACCAATCTGGGATTGGCCAGGTAGGCGGACCAAACTCACAAGCCCTGAATCACCAAGCCTAGACATCAAGAGCAGCAGCACACACAGAATGGGCTGATGCCAAGAATAGACACTTATTCTTAACTCGACCAGTTGGTGTCCCTAATCTCTCTAGAGAAAAATTAGTATCTACTTGATTTTAATTAGAGCTTGGGTTTGTGATGCAGGTTAGTGATTTTTGGGCTAGGGACAGGTAATGAAATTCTGACCCTATGTCAAATTGCCGCCCTTAAAGTGCTTTATGAAAATGATTGCAAGCAAATGATCTAATGAGATGTCTTTAAATTATATTTTTGGATTTTTTTGATGTATGATAACAGAGATAAGATGAAGAAAATAAAATGATATGACCCTAAATGCAAGATTAAACTATATGACAAATGAAAACGTAAGAAAATGCAATTGCTGAAATTCTCAGAATAGAACTTCTTCTCAAGTAGTATTCCAGCTTGTAGAAATTCTACAAGATGCAATAAAATTTGAGAAAATTATCAAAACTACTTTGAATTTTATGTGATCTAACAAATTAAAAATTAGATAAATTAGAGATCTCTATATATAGAAATATGAAAAACAACAGACTATATTCGAAAAGGAAGAAATGCAGAAATTGAAAGATGAGATCTAAGATGCAATTTTTTTTTTTTTTTTTTTAAACACTTATTTTCTTGTGTTCCTCTTCAAAGGCCTATTATAGTGGAACCCTTACATGTCTTAGTAGACCCCGTGGAATGAGAGGAGAGGGTCTTGAAACCCTACTTTTCTCCTAAGACCGGACGTCCAAGTGAAGCATCATATCCAAGTACTTTAAGAAGTGCTAAGTCCTAACCTGCTCTGATACCAAAAATGATGGGGGACTAACTAGATGCTAGGATGATGTAGGTTATTTTTAGGATTTTAAATTAGGTTGAGGATTCCTGAAGACAAGAGAGAGTAATTCTAGGGATTCAGTAATAATAAGAACTATCAAGCAAGCAAGTAGTCCCTAAGCAATGATATAGAGAGGACCCCGGGATTGAGAAACCCCGTAGGACTTAGCTCTTAGATCAATACCAACTTAGGAGTCAGGGGGCAAACCTCAAAGATCTGAAGTGCCCGATGCTGAGGTCACTCACTCTGGCGAATGCGGCCTGGATGATCGAGCCATCAACACTACGGATGCACCGACTGGCTGTCCGAAGATCTCGATTGCAAGGGCAACCGAGTCCGTACTCGTGTCACCTGGAGGACTTGCGAGCATTCAAAGAAGGGTTAGGTTTCAATCGGAAGAAAGTAATTGAAGAAGGAAAGAGAGTTGTTATGGTGATGGTGGAGTTCTTCTTGACTCGAAGTTGGAGGATGGAGTTACGAAAGTGACGGTAACTTGAGGCCTCACACCTCTCGATGCCCGAAGGCGAAGGCGCTCCCTAATGAAGATTGACATTCCTAGTGAACGAAGGCAACTAAAGAGAAATTGGATCTAAAGAAACTTGGTTTTTCATTCATCAAAGATTAAAATTTACAAAGGAGGGGTAAGGTCCCTTTTATAGGCACCTTAGGACCCCATTTGAAATTCAAATGAAAATACAAGTCCTCTTTGAAGAGGTGCCCAAAAAAAATCTCAGATCTCTCCCTTTGGCCGACCTTGACTTTGGATTTGATTGGGCTTGACTTGAGGCTTGGAAGTGGGATCTTGGTGCCCTTGACTTGGTAGGTTGATTTCTTATTTTGAAAGAAGACTTGAAGTGGGGCTTGTAGCAAGGCATGTGTTCTCCTCCTTTCCTTGGTTGTGCATCCAACTTTGGAATAAGACAAGATGTGGGGATTGGGAGATGGAGGCGCCCATGGATTCTTGCCTTCTTTCCATAGTTGTTCATGTAGTTTGGGAAGATAGCTTGATAGGAGGGCTTGAAGAAAGGGATTCAAATTCTCCACATTTCAAATTCCCTTGGACCTTCACTTGGCTGACCACCCATAGTTGGAAACTAGCTTGATGTGGGGAGGGAAAAAGGGAGTGTATCAAGTATTGTGTCCCCCCTTTGGATATTCAAGAATCTAAAATTTGCAGCCCACTTGGCATGTAGACATGGTGCCACATAGGATGAAGAGGTGGGCCCCTGAGCTAAGTTGGCTTCCTTCTAGGCTTGGTTCCAAAGTGACTAGATTTTTAAGACCAATCTTGCTTGAACCCATACTTCAAACCGACTCTGACTGGACTCAGTAAAGGACACAATTGACTCAATACAGGAATGAACTCAGTACAGGACACAATTTGACCCAATTGGTCAAAGTACAGGACTAGACATAGACACATGAGACTCAATTCAAAGATAAAAAAAATTACAAGGTTTAGGCTTGAAGCCTTATTACATGTCCTGAAAATTAAACCCTAATCAGAGGTCTGGTGCCCACACCACTAGCTGACTTCTTGGTCAAGTGCGCGGGACTTGCCGAAGATTCAGAGCAAACAACCCCGGAGAATTAAACCAAGCCCGAAGCCGAGGAGGAGTCTTGGATCCTCCATGTCGATGGCATGTCCAATGCGGGCGAGAGCAGAGCAGGCCTCATCCTTGCTAACAGCGATGGGATTGTGGCTGAATGTGTGGTGCGGGCACCAGACTCAGAAGAAGACTTCAGGGCTCCATCTGGATCTCTGATTGACCTTGCCCGAAGAATTAGGGTTTTCTAGTTTGTAATAAGGGTTGACTTGATCAACTCAATTTTAGCTTGAGTCTGTATTTCCCTGCAATTTAATTTTGTTGAGTCATGTTGACACAGTAGTGGTCTAGGTCTCCTCCAGGGTATCACATTTTCTCCCAAGGCCAAGCAAGTGGGCGCCACTCTCCCAGCCACACTCCCAGCCACACGCCTGAGTCCAGGGGGCGCCACATCTCCATCCAGTATGCTCTGGTCCCCACACCACAAGATAGCAGGTCCCTTCTCTCATGCGCCACTTGAGGAGAAAATAATCTGGGATCCACAATTCAAGGGGGCGGCCCTGAACTTTCCCTAAGAGTTAATCTATGTAAAGAAAGAAGCATTTCTTGGGGAGCACTCCAAGGGGGTGCCCAATCCATGCCTAAAAAGTCCAAAGCAAAGATGGGAAGAACCATGACTTAGGGAGAAAGAAAAGGAGGTGTCCAAAAGAGTTGAGCCATGGAAGGAAAGAAATTTTCTCTTGAAGAGCAAGGCTAGGAGGCGCCACCTACTTACCTTTTGGAGCCAGCAATCAACACTTTAGGAACCTCTTGGCCGGCCATATGTGTGGGAATTGATTCTACAAACCTAATTTGAAGATCCACCCTATTAGTCCCACATGGGAAGATGTAAAACCCTGCTCTCTTGTAAAGTCCTATAAATTAAACACCTCTTGTAAATTTTAAAGATATCAGATGAATGAAACCAAATTTTTTTGTGAGCAAACTTTGTGTTTTCTCTCTTCCGCACTTGCATCCAGGTGTTGAGCTCTGTGAGGGAGTAAATCCGGGTTCTCCAGGAACCTTGAGGAGGTGTGAGATCTCCAAAACCCCAACCCTAGGTTAGCCACTTCACTCCCAAACCCTAGCCGCCCCTCACCCTTCTCTTTCCACCAAGCCCTAGCCTATCCCACTTCTCACGGCCTCTCTCTCCAAGTCCAGGCCGACCACCCGCATCCAGCTACAGTCCGGATACTTCAGATCCAAAGCTCTTTCCAGAGGGAGTCGAATCAGCCTTCAAGAGAATCCGGATCTCAGCGACATCAGCCTTCAAGTTCTTCGAACTGGTAAATCATTCCCTGAGTCTCTGAATCCATCATTTGTTTTTCTTCTTCCCAGATCTTGAGTCCAGGAGAAGCCGACCCAGCCACGAGACCAGTATTGGAGGATCCATTGCGAAGATAGCCGAATCCGAGGATCCAACAATCTGCCCGAGAGAGTTCTTCCACCCAAATTCTGTGAAGATCACTGTCTGGTTGGTAAACCATCTCTCCTCTTTATTTCTGTCCTGTTGAAAGTTCAGAGCGAAACCCTAGGTCTGGAAGTTTCTCAACCTCCAGCGATCCGTTACTTCTGAACTACTCTGATAATTTAGTTTCTTCTAAATTGTGCTTTCAATCCTTACCTAGTTTCCATCAACTTAGTTTAACTTTACTTTGAGTCAAAGCCAATTTCTGAAATATATATAAAAAAAAAAAAGAATTAATCTTAATTTTACTTCCGCATACGCTTCTTTGTTCTTTGTTCTGCATCATTTTTGGTATCAGAGCTTTCGTGCTGCATCATTTTTGGTATCAGAGCCCTGTCTAGGGTTTCTGTTTGATTGCTTGTTTGAGTCCCTCTCTTTTTACTTTGTCTGCTCGAAGTAGACTCCCCAGGACGTCCGGTCCTAGGAACGAAGCGAGGTGCAAACCTCCTCTTCCCATTCCATGGGGTGTTCCTAGGGCGTGTAGGGGATCCGTTGGGTTACAACTTCGTAGCAGAAATTGTAAATGGGGAAGTGCTCTATTTTCATCCTGTAATTGCCCTGTTACAGGAATTATTTCTCACTTTAGGTAACTCCACATTTAGTGATTTTTGTTTTGCTGAAACCAGTATAATTGAAACTAATTTTCATAAATTTCTCATGATTTATTGGTTTTCGTGCGATTTCTGAGAATTAAATTACAGCAACTCTGTTTTTGTGTTCTGCAATCCAATTATTTTTGAGTGTTCATCTCTTAATTCACCTTAAGGGCATTTGAGCATCTAAGATAAAGGGAGGAGTTGATAACCTCTCGTTAGCCCAAAACCACCACCCCTTCATTCGAACCTAAGCCTTTAATCTAAAATTGATTAGACCTAATTCGCCCTAGTGGGCTAGGAACATCAACAAGTCGGGTTAAGGCTAGTGTTGAGTCAGTTTGTCTGGTTACTCTGTGTGTGCTTTGTACTCAGTGTCTAGAATGGTGGTTCATGGATTCCATCCCGAAGGGCTTGTGTGCTGGTCCGCCTACCTGGCCAATCTCTGATTGGTGTCTAGGATTGGCATTCAGGGACCTAACACTCCCCTTACACCTGCCTGGCTGAGTCCTGAGTTACTACAAGCTAGCTTGCCACTCTGATTGGGTATCTAGTTTGGGCTCTATGTCTAGTTAGCCCGTAGTCGTTCAGTTGAGTCTCATTTTTTGGTGTTTGCTTGCATCATGTCTACCCGGAATGGAGTGCCCTACCAACCTGGTCAAACCCAACCTGATTTAGAGGCCATGGTTAGAGCTCTTACTGAGAGTATGAACAAATTGAGTCAGGATGTGACTGCTAATGTTGCCCAGTGTAAAGAACAAGTCCATGAGAATTTTACCCAGCTTAGGGATCGAGTCCAAGTACTTGAGAAACGTAGACATCAAAATTGGACCCCTGATCCAAAATTTAATAGGCCCCAACCTCACCTATGCCAGGAGCCTAGGAGGACCTTATACCGTGATCCCGAGCATAACCTTAGGAAGCCTAACCATGATATCTATAGTGTGGATCGTGTTTATGAGAGGTCCTTACAATATTCTAGACCAGGCACTCAACAACCCAAGTCTTCTAGATCAAACCATTTAGATCCACACCCCTGCCCAAGTAAGGTCTCTACTAGCTTGAAACCCAGTGTGACCCAGGTTCCTATATCACAAGAATATTTGTTTTGTGGAGAAAGAGGCCATAAATCTAGTCAGTGCCCATGCATAGGATTGGCTTGTGCACAGCTAAGTGGTAAGAATCCTAAGGATGACATTAATGAGGGAGAACCCAAGCCTACCAATGAGGAAGAAAGGTTAGGTATGACAAGCCTAGGATCAGTTGACCCGATTATCACTAACTCGAAACCCATTGAAGATGGCATCGAGGAAGTATGTGATGCTGGCTTGAGTCTAGTTGATGAATATGAGGGGGAAGAACTTGAAGAATGTGACATCAGTACTATTGGTTCCTTACCTGAGGAGACCTTGGAGAGCAACCAAGTGGTAGGACCTAGTTCAGAAATTCAAGAGATTTGTGAGAACCAGGTTCCTTTAGTCAAATACCCCCAGGAAGAACTCATAGTGTTAGCCCGAGCTATCAGTTCGTACCCTCTAATGACAGTCATTCCCCAAGTACCAATTGAAGATCTTTGCACTGAACTGTTTAAGTTTGCCCACCCTATGGTAGATCCTCTCCTTAGGATGACTGAATCAAGCCTCTTACAATTTGACCTTATCCCATGCCCAGCCACTAAGGTCTCTCCCGTAATCTCAGTTAAACATCTTTGTCTTGAGCGGATTGATTCACCCAGTCCTGTAGAAGTCCTCCTTATGACCCCAGATGCCTTCCTACGCATGACTGACCTACCCTTCTATAAAGTATACCTTTCCGCACCCATATGTCAAATTTCAAGTCTTGAGGTCATCATCCATAGGCCCTTCCATGAATCATTCTTTAATCCAGTTCTTGAGAAAATGGATCATTATTTGCTTAGAGAACAAACCTTAACTGTTGCAATCACATGTCCTAGGCTACTTCCCGAACCATCTCTAGATCCATTCCTGGGAGTAGCAAACTTTTCCTTTCGTAAGGATGACCAGTTGACACTCATAGATCACCATTCAAACCCTCAGGTCACCACCTTTAGTCAACAGGTAATTCGAGACTCCACCTCATATTTCCTCCCTTTCTCTAGGACTTCCAATGCTTCTTACACCATCCAAGTATACTTTGTCGAAGTCTTTAGAGTGAACCATGTGTCAGAACCTATTAGGTTTGCCACCTACTTCTGGAAGACCTTATGGCACCTACTAGGCACCCATGATAAGTTTTCATGCTCTGCATGCCATCCTCCGACCCAAGGTCAAACCTAGAGAGTCGTAGTTTGTTAGGTTTAGACCTAGGGTTCCTTTGAATAATGTCCATTCTTTAGGAATGCATCGTCAGTCGAGTTTAGGACATTAACTCAGATTTTGGTTGAGTGAGAATACCAGGAATTGGGATTTGTATTTACCTAGGGCTGAATTTGCATATAATGACTCGGTCAAAAGGTCTACAGGTAAGAGTCCATTTGAAATTGTTCATGGTTACAAACCTCACACACCTCTTGACCTAGCTCCTTTACCAGTCCACACACGAGTCTTCGAGTCTGCCGAAGTTTTTGCACAGCATATAAAAGACTTGCATAAAGAAATTCATGCCAAAATAAATTTAAGTAATGAAACTTATAAGAAGTTGGCTGATTCTCAAAGGCGAGTCAAAACTTTTGATGAGGGAGACTATGTAATGATTAGGTTAAGGCCTGAACGGTTTCCTCCTGGAACCGTTAGAAAGTTACATGCTAGAGGAGCTGGACCATTAGAGGGGTGAAGAGAGTAGGATCCAATGCCTATGTGCTCGAGTTGCCTCCAGAACTAGGCATTAGCTCCACTTTCAACATTACAGACCTAGTAGAGTATAAAGAGCCAGCTATGATTCCCAGTGAGCCTTTTGAGCCTAATCCTGCTCTTGAGAGTGAACCCAACCCTGTGTGTCCACCAACAAACTGGCCTGAAAGGAAAGAGCAGATTGAAAAGATCCTGGATGATCAGGTTATCTCTACTCGTAATCGAGGATACCAAAGATACCTGGTCCGCTTGCAAGGAAGGCCAGATCATGATGACTCTTGGATCTCCCGAGAAGAATTACAAGAATTGGACCCAGACCTCTTGGAGAGATACCAGAGCCAACTTGATCCATACTCGACAAGGTCGAGTTCCTCCCACCCCGGGAGAATCGGTGCGGGCACCAAACTCAGAAGAAGACTTCAGGGCTCCATCTGGATCTCTGATTGACCTTGCCCGAAGAATTAGGGTTTTCTAGTTTGTAATAAGGGTTGACTTGATCAACTCAATTTTAGCTTGAGTCTGTATTTCCCTGCAATTTAATTTTGTTGAGTCATGTTGACTCAGTAGTGGTCTAGGTCTTCTCTAGGGTGTCACATTTTCTCCCAAGGCCAAGCAAGTGGGCGCCACACTCCCAGCCACACTCCCAGCCACACGCCTGAGTCCAGGGGGCGCCACATCTCTATCCAGTATGCTCTGGTCCCCACACCACAAGATAGCAGGTCCCTTCTCTCATGCGCCACTTGAGGAGAAAATAATCTGGGATCCACAATTCAAGGGGGCAGCCCAAAACTTTCCCTAAGAGTCAAGCTATGTAAAGAAAGAAGCATTTCTTGGGGAGCACTTCAAGGGGGCGCCCAATCCATGCCTAAAAAGCCCAAAGCAAAGATGGGAAGAACCATGACTTAGGGAGAAAGAAAAGGAGGTGTCCAAAAGAGTTGAGTCATGGAAGGAAAGAAATTTTCTCTTGAAGAGCAAGGCTAGGAGGCGCCACCAACTTACCTTTTGGAGCCAGCAATCAACACTTTAGGAACCTCATGGCCGGCCATATGTGTGGGAATTGATTCTACAAACCTAATTTGAAGATCCACCCTATTAGTCCCACATGGGAAGATGTAAAACCCTGCTCTCTTGTAAAGTCCTATAAATTAAACCCCTCTTGTAAATTTTAAAGATATCAGATGAATAAAACCAAATTTTTTTGTGAGCAAACTTTGTGTTTTCTCTCTTTCGCACTTGCATCCAGGTGTTGAGCTCCGTGAGGGAGTAAATCCGGGTTCTCCAGGAACCTTGAGGAAGTGTGAGATCTCCAAAACCCCAACCCTAGGTTAGCCACTTCACTCCCAAACCCTAGCCGCCCATCACCCTTCTCTTTCCACCAAGCCCTAGCCTATCCCACTTCTCACGGCCTCTCTCTCCAAGTCCAGGCCGACCACCCGCATCCAGCTACAGTCCGGATACTTCAGATCCAAAGCTCTTTCCAGAGGGAGTCGAATCAGCCTTCAAGAGAATTCGGATCTCAGCGACATCAGCCTTCAAGTTCTTCGAACTGGTAAATCCTTCCCTGAGTCTCTGAATCCATCACTTGTTTTTCTTCTTCCCAGATCTTGAGTCCAGGAGAAGCCAACCCAGCCACGAGACCTGTATTGGAGGATCCATTGCGAAGATAGCCGAATCCGAGGATCCAATATTCTGCCCGAGAGAGTTCTTCCACCCAAATTCTGTGAAGATCACTGTCTGGTTAGTAAACCATCTCTCCTCTTTATTTCTGTCCTGTTGAAAGTTCAGAGCGAAACCCTAGGTCTGGAAGTTTCTCAACCTCCAGCGATCCGTTACTTCTGAACTACTCTGATAATTTAGTTTCTTCTAAATTGTGCTTTCAATCCTTACCTAGTTTCCATCAACTTAGTTTAACTTTACTTTGAGTCAAAGCCAATTTCTGAAATAAAAAAAAAAAAAAAGAATAAATCTTAATTTTTACTTCCGCATATGCTTCTTTGTTCTTTGTTCTGCATCATTTTTGGTATCAGAGCTTTCGTGCTGCATCAATGTGCACTCCGCTTCAAGTTCGCTGCTGTTGGGTTTGGTGACCAGGGCGAAAGCATGGATTTCAAAAATTTATTATGAAATCACTACCAAACCCTTAACCCAAGACCTTCTTACTAGGAATTAAATCATATAAACATGCATATATGATATAAACTAGAGTTTAGGCACCAACCTGAACCACTAGTATCCAATCCGATGAAGAAAACCCTGATTCAGCCTTCTTATCCACCAAGCACCTAAACGTTCGCCCTCCAACGGTGATCCTCACGGGGCTTGACCAAGACACCGACACCTTCAAAGAACTTGGTTCCACCAACTAGACTTTCAAACATAAGCCTAATAGGATTTGGGCAAATTCTAATCCAATTGGACTAACTCTTCTTTAAATCAGCCTTTCTACTCCTTCCCTTCTTCTTCCTCTTCTTCTCTTCTTTACTTTTCCCTAATTCCTCTCCTGATTTGAACACTCCTAGGCCTTCCAAAGACCTTATCCTAAAAGGGCTAGAGTGTTTAAGACAAGAGGATAGGATGTAATAAAAATAAGAAAGAAAGAAGTCTTCAGGATCAAATCTGTTTAACACCCTTAGAGGCTACGCTATTTATAGCGCACCAAGGGGCTTCTGAGATATCCATTCATGCCAGAAGACATGACTCTTCTATTAGGACATGAAGCTTGGCAAGTATTGCGATCCTTGGATTCAAAACTTCCGAGAAAAAGAAGCAGAGTGACTCTTTAAATCAAGAGTCGCTTCTCTTCTAAAATCCAAATGCCATACTTTAAACCAAGCGACTTCTGGATTTTTAATCTGTACCCAAGAGGTGTTAGGACATGCACCAAAGGAGTCCATGCCATTTATCTTTCTCAAAATGTGCGTGAAAAAGAGGGGACACCACTCTTAGCACCAAGAGTCCCAAGGGGCGTGGACTCTTCTTCTTTTGGCATGGAGATGTATCCAAAGGGGCGTGGAAGACTCCAAGAGGCATGAAAGTATGTTTGACTTGGTCCTCTGCTTATTGCAGAAGGACTCTTGGCCAGGGGGTGCCTTTGGATTATTTTCTTACGCAATTTCTACGTAGAAAACATGTTGGCACCCAAGAGTCCCACTTAGTCCAAACATTTCACATGCCCAACTTAGCCCAATTGCTAAATGGATAATCTCAGGTAAATAAATCCAAATTGCCTGACTTAAACCTTGATCTTCTAGCCAAGGACTGACCCAACACTTGAGCCAAATTTAATTTGACTTTAATTAATCCAAATTAGCCTAAATCGGAACCTGATTCGAAACCGATTCGAGTCTAGGTGCTAGGGTTTGCAACACGTGCTAGCATGTTCACCTACAAACATGGTTTAATCCAATTAAATCCTTGATCAGAACCCTTTGTGTGTGACCCATTGGGTTCCACATCTAGCCAGCAGTGAGTCCGGATGTAACTTGACCAGATTCGATTGGATCACATCTAAACCGATTTAGAATCCAATCATAATTAACTGATTGAATTACCATAATTCAATCAAATCCCCACAAGACAAGATTGACGTCTAGCAACGTATCATGCCTACCCGGAAGATGTGGAATTTTGGTTGAATTACCAAAATACCCTTCAATGGTGAGTTACTGGGCAATTCAGTCCTTTGGTCAGCTTGCACCCTGAATATTACTATGGATATGGATACCTGTCAAATCCAATTTCATATTCATTCCTTGCTCAATCTGATAATGATGATTCATTAATGAACCATTAGAAACTATTTCTAATGTTCATACTTTGATCAAAGATTTTCCGAATCTTCATTTGATCGAAATCAGCTGGATGCGATTCCCTCTTACTAGGGTTGATCGATTCCTTTTTGACCTACTCACAACCTCCATATGAAATCCACCATACCCAGTATCACCCCATGCATGACTCAGTGTCATGATTGAGTGTGAACCAAAGTATGGATTCATGCATACAAGGTACCATGGCAGTCTCAGGTCAAAGGACCACATGCATTACTCCCACTATAAGAACTATCTATTGACCAACAGATAAGGTTCCATTAGATGTTCTCAAGCTAGATCCATTCAGTGAACTTATTCTCTAATGAGCACCCTCATCCTAGTATTAGTGTCAAACACAAGTGACTGTGAGATCAGTCACCCTCTTTACCAAGTATACATAGGATGTGCTGGTCTTGCCGGAAACATTGATCCCCTACTCAACGTCCCATCGACCAGGAATATTTTAGATTAGGGTTTTAAGGCTTTAGATCTCACTGGTATGATCTCATCATAACCCTAGAACCATAGCCCTAATCTATGGGGTTCATCATATAATAATAAAATAATTAAGACATAGCGTATGATGAAAATAAAATGTCTTTATTAATTGATAATGTCAATACATTGGTTTGGGATACAAAGGAAAATCACATCTAAATACAACATTTTGAATGGCCTTTAGGGCATAATCCTTTCAATCTCCCACTTGCACTAAAGCCAATCTCCTTTAAATTTTAACCCCATACAATCGAGGTGGCGATCAAACTCCTGCTGTGGTAGAGCCTTAGTGAATGGGTCTGCTATGTTGTTCTTCGTTTCAACTCTTTTAATGCAGACTTCTTGTCTTTCGACAATCTCTAGAACGAGATGGAAGCGTCTCAGAATGTGCTTTGATTTGTGATGAGCTCTTGGTTCCTTAGCTTGAGCGACGGCTCCAGTATTATCACAGTAAAGTGGTACTAGACCTTCAATCTCTGGAACAATGCCCAACTCTGAGATGAACTTCTTCATCCAGACAGCTTCCTTGGCAGCTTCACTAACAGCAATGTATTCTACCTCAGTTATTGAGTCAGCTACAGTCTGCTGTTTAGAACTCTTCCAGCTTATAGCTCCCCCATTTTGGGTAAAAACATATCCTGAAATAGATTTGCTATCATCTGGATCTGATTGAAAACTAGAATCTGAATAAGCTTCCAGTTTATGATCAGATCCTCCGTATATTAGAAAAATATCCTTAGTCCTTCTTAAGTACTAAAGAATATTTTTCACAGCCTTCCAGTGATCCTCTCCTGGATCAGCCTGAAACCTGCTGGCTATACCTAAGGCATATGCCACATCAGGTCTCGTACATTACATAGCATACATTATAGACCATACTACCGAAGCATAAGGTATAGAACTCATTCTATTTCTTTCTTCAGGTGTCTTAGAAGACATCTTCTTGGAAAGATGTATGCCATGACCTATGGGTAAGTAACCTCTTTTACTTCCCTCCATGCTAAATCTCTTTAGCACTTGGTCAATGTACCTAGACTGGGATAAGCCTAGCATCCTCCTAGATCTATCTCTATAGATCTTGATACCCAGTATATAGGATGCTTCTACCAAGTCTTTCATGGAAAACTATTTAGATAACCATACCTTGATTGATTGTAACATTAGGATATTATTTCCAATGAGGAGAATGTCATACACATACAGAATCAAGAAAACTATGGCACTCCCACTAGTCTTCTTGTACACACAACGTTCATCCTCATTTTTGATAAAGTCAAACTCTTTGACGGTCTTATCAAATCGGATGTTCCAACTCCTGGATGCTTGCTTTAATCCATAAATGGATTTCTTCGGCCTACATACCTGATTAGGTTTAGTCTCCAAGATAAAACCTTCTGGCTATGACATGTAGACCTCTTTCTCAAGGAAACCATTAAGGAATGCGATTTTCACATCCATCTGCCAGATTTCATAATCATGATATGATGCTATAGCAAGCATTATCCGAATAGATTTGAGCATAGCAACAGGAGAAAATATTTTATTATAATCTATTCCCTGTTTTTGTCTAAAACCCTTAGCCACTAATCTGGCTTTATAAGTTTCGACTTGGCCATCTGCCCCAATCTTTTTCTTGTAGACCCATTTGCATCCAATAGGGTTAACACCCTCTGGTGCATCAACCAAAGTCCACACTTGGTTGACATACATGGAGTCCATTTCGGATCTCATGGCTTCCAGCCATCTGTTTGAGTCCCTACTCATGACAGCATCCGTATAGGTTAGAGGCTCAACATTTTCAATGATCTGGGCTTCATTATTCTCAATAATGAACCCATACCTCTCAGGTACATGATGCACCCTATCAGACCTACGGATAGGAGTAGTGTGTTCTGGTTCTATACTAACTATGTTATCATTTGGTTGAGGTGTATCAATTTGTTGAACTTCTTTAAGTTCAATATTTCTCCCACTTCCCTTTTGTAGGATGAACTCTTTCTCTAGAAAAGTGGCATGCCTACTGATAAAAACTTTTTGTTCAATAAGGTGGTTGATGCGGGACTAATATGCATGCAATTCTTTTTGTATGTTTTATATGTGAGGTTAGGTGATTAATTCTCAAATTTTAGATCAAAATTAGTTGTAGGGAATTTTGTATGAATTTTTGAAGCCAAGCATGCAGATTAGAACCTAGAAAAGTACTAAAGAAGGATCGCCGGGGCTGAGAAGCCTTGGTTAGGGCAAGTTCTCCTACAATATAAAGACTGGAGGTAGAGGGGGTGTACCTGACAACGTCTGAAGCACCCGGAGAAGATTGCAGTGAAGGGATCTCTCATTCCTCGATAGATGTGACCTGGAAATTGAGCCAAAGACCCGCGGATACCCAGCTTTCTGCTCGATGGTCCGATTGAGGCTTGGCTGGAGTCGTTGGATTTGTAGGAACTTGGGGACCCACAAACGACCTGTCAGAGGTTAGAAAACTCAAAGGAGATCAAAAAAATAAAGGAAAACATCCAAGGGAAAAGGAATTTTGGAGTGGGCAGTCAAGGCTCTAGAGGATTGGCCGACGGCAAGATGATGGTTGCAGCACCGGGAAGAAGAAAACTCTCACACCCATTTATGCACACAGCAAGGTAACACTCAAAGCAATAGAAGAACTCAATGTTTATTTCATATCAAAAATCAAGTTTCATACAAGAGGCTAGGGTCCCTTAAATAGACCCTTAACCTTGGGCCCCAAGTAAAGGTACTTTAGACTTTATATAGGACTCCTTCTCCCTTTCAAACCCTAACTAGGAATACAAGGCAACCTTGGTAGAAATCCCTAAAGCACTTGGACTCCCTCTCCTTGTCTTGGTCAGCCAAGGGGGTGACCATAAGTGGCCGACCAAGAGGAGGGTAATCCTAAGAGGTGGCACCCTAATTCCTCTTCCTGGGCCTTGGCTGGCCCAATTTCTTTCTGGCTAGAATAGGGCTCCAGATTTGTTCCTGTTTTCATTTTCTCCTCCTGGGATTTTCAGGTCTTCAAGTTGGGTTGGATTTGGGCTCAACTTCCATGTCTTCAATTAGGTTGGACTTGGTCTTCACTTGTATGAAGTGATCTTGAGTCTTCGATATGCTTGGATAAGACTCAAAAAAATAAAATTAGCTCGACATGAGCTGACTAATACTAAACTGAACTAGCTCAACATGAGCTGACTAATTACAAGACTCAAATAAAATAGCTAAGCTTTATTATAGTGGACTTGAATGTCAATTAAGTGATCCACAGAGGGTTGAGAAGCCTCTGCCTTATTCTGATGCCTTTGGTGTCCGCACCAATTCTCTCGGGGTGGGAGGAACTCGACCCTGTCGAGTGAAGATCAGACTGGCTCACATATCTCTCGAGAAGGTCTGGGTTGAGGCATTGCAAGTCCTCTCGAGAAATCTATGAATCATCTGACTCTTGCCGGCCTTGCCATCGGACTAGAAAACATTGATAACCGCGGCCCCGCATCGTAATGGCTTGATCGTCTAGGATACGCTCGATCCGTTCTCCTCTCTCAGGCCAATTAATTGGTGGACACTCTAGGTAAGGAATGCTTTCATCAGAAGGGATAGGTCCAAAAGCCTCACTGGGTATCGTTGCCGGTTCCCTATACTCAACTAGGTTTATAATATTGAAGGTATAACTAATGCCCATATCCGAAGGCAAGTCTAACACATAGGCATTTGATCCAACATTCTTTAACACTTTAAAAGGTCCGGCTCCACGAGCATGAAGCTTCTTAATTGTCCCTGGTGGGAACCATTCAGGCCTAAGCCTAATCATGACAGAATCCCCTACATCAAATTCCTTGATCCTTCTTTGGAAATTAGCTAGTTGTTTTAGCATTAGTACGGGTGGTGAACATGCTAGGCACATGCAGACTCCTAACAAGATGATGCAAAGGACTCAAACCTACACCTAATAGACTCGACTTTGCATTCCTATCGAAGGGAATTTATTAGACTTTTATGGGCCTAAACATAAGAGACTATAGACTCTCTAGGTCTGACCCTAGTGTGGTGTGCACAAGAGTATTTACAATGGACTCCAAGCAAATACCAAAGGGTATGCCAGAAGTATAATGCAAACCTAACAAGCGTAATGAATGCATGCAGTATGCTAATCTCAACTAAATGCAATCTAATGATCCTAGAAATGTTGGAGATGTCTGAAAATGACAGAAAATAGGAAGTGGGTTTAGAATTAGTTTGGTAGGGTAGAGAAAAAGGTTCCGGTTAATTGGATATAGTAGGATAAAAGAAGGCATGCCAGGGACTAATCCTAGACTAACGAGGCTAACCTTACGGGGTTGCGATATATCTATGGGAAAGAAAAGGTCCATGCTATGGAAGGATGGGTCAACAATTTCTGGGAAGAGATCTTCAATTGGAATGGTAGGAAGGGATTCATCCTGAGGGCAATGGGTTAAATAAGCCAAATCCTCAATAAAGTCTTCTTGTTCATGGAATTTAGGAATAGGCTCTACAATTAGATCCTTTTCTAGTGTTTCCTAAGGTAAAATCTTAGTATCAGAGTTCTCTTCCTTTAATTGTTCATCAACTATAGCTTTAGGTTGGATATGGTCAATGTCAACTAGCTCTGGGTTGGTTTCTACTGGGGTATCTACTGGGTCAGCTAATTCTAGGTCTACTAAAGGTGTCTCCTCTTCTCCTTCATACTCATCCACTATGCTCGCATTAGCTTCATACACTTCCGCATTAATGTAAGCCTTGTCAATCTCAAGAATGATTGGAGAAGGTCGGCTAGGGAAAAATTGGCTAGGTCCTGGTTTCTAATTATGGACACTAATCCTAGTAGGTTCAGGTTGCCTAAGGGATAGTGTCTCACTACTGGGCTCATATTTAGGGATACTAATCATATGGGGTTCAAGTTGACTAAGAGAAACCTGACTAGTACTAGATTGATACCTAGGGGTTATGGGCTCCCTAGGCTCACAGGACAAGGGTGTATATCTATGGGTCACAGGATTATAAGATTTAGGGTCATAGAATTTGGGTTCAGCTCTATGGGTCTTGGGTCTACTGGACACATGGGATATGGGTTCATAGATTCTAGAGTCAGAGGATTTGGAGTCATAAGATCTATAGGTTGTGGGTATACTAGGTTTATAGGGAGAGGGTAAATAGGATCTATCTTCCTAGTCTACAAAATCCTGATTGGGTCATCTAGGACTAACCTTAAGGATTGGGTCATGACAATGGGCTCTCTTACATTCAGCCTCAAGGTATGGATCAGGGTTTGGGGTCCTCCAAGGTTCATTATCATTGTATGGGTCATGACGATGGGCTCTCCTAGGTTCAACCTCTCGACAGGGATCAGGGTTTGGGGTCCTCCTAGGTTCAGTATCATAGTATGAGTCATGACGATCGGCTCTCCTAGGTTCAACCTCACGGTAGGGATCAGGGTTTGGAGTCCTCCTAGGTTCAGTATCATAATAAGGGTCATGACGATGGGCTCTCCTAGGTTCAACCTCACGGTGGGGATCAGGGTTTGGGGTCCTCCTAGGTTCAGTATAATAATAAGGGTCATGGCGATGGTCTCTCCTAGGTTCAACCTCATAGTAGGGATCATGGTAAGGGGTTCTCCTAGGGTTGGGCTCCTTATATGGGTTAGAGTATTGGGTTCTCGTAGGATTGGACTCCCTATATGGGTCAGAGTAGTGGGTTCTCATAGGCTGTGGGGACTCAGGATCAGGCTCAGACTGGGTCCTACGTGTCTCCTCTAGGGTTCCTAGTCGGGCATCTATTTGTTCAAGCTTCTGGGTCAATTGGGCATTTGCTTGATCAAACCTAAGATTGAGGGTTTGCTCAAACTTATGATTGAGGGTTTGGGCTAACCTTTCTCCAAGGGCATCAAATTTGGCATCAAAATGGTCCATGGATTCAGCCATTTGTTTAGGAGGTGGGTGATATGAAACCCCTGATCTAGTGCTCATGCAAGACTCGATCAGACCGACTACAGCTGACTAGACCTAGAGTCCAAAACTAAGGGCTCAATCAGAGTGGCAAACTACCCTATAGTAACCCTGTACTCAGCCAAGCAGGTGTAAGGGGAGTGTTAGGTCCCTGATTGCCAATCCTATACACCAATCAGAGATTGGCCAAGTAGGCAGACCAGCACACAAGCCCTTCGTGGTGGGGACACCTGAGGCACCAGAATAAGACAGAGGCTTTTTCAACCCTCTGTAAATTGATCAATAATTTATGAGTCCATCTGTAATAAGGGCTTAGCTCATCTGAGTCCATTTTAGTTGTTATTTGAGTATTTTTAGTTGTTATTTCAGTTCTGTACTAGTCAGCTCATGTTGAGCTAGTTCAGTCCAATGCTAGTCAGCTCATGTCGAGCTAATTTTATTTTTTTGAGTCCTGTCCAAGCATACTGAAGACTCAAGACTATATCATACAAGTGAAGACCAAGTCCAACTAGATTGAAGACATAGAAGTATAGCACAAGTCCAACCCAGCTTGAAGATTTGAAGACCCCAGGAGGAAAATTCAGAAAATCCTGATTTCTTGCAGATGCCCTCCAGGTACCCAGATTCCCTTCCAGATGCCAAAGTATATTCATAGATAAGGGCATCCATGATTCCAGAGGTCCATCTGCATCCTAGCTCAAAGAAATCAAGCCCAGGTGCCAAGCCCAAGCCCCTAAGAAGCAAGATACCAGGGAATATTCCTGCTACCTGGCTACCAGGCCATCCCAGCTTCCAGAGGCCCAAACCCATGCACCCAAGCCCCTTTGGGCCGGTCTTTTGCTGCTCCTAGAAGCCCAACACGCCCCCCTAGGCGTCCTTGGAGTCTTGACCAAGTCAAGAAAATTTTTAGGGATTTTTCTACCTAATATTTCCTTATTTTCTAGCTAGGGTTTGAGAGGGAAAAGGATTCTTATGTAAAGACTTATGTACCCTTACTTGGAGCCCAAGGTTAAGGGTCTATTTAAGGGACCCTAGCCTCTTGTATGAGGAGAATTTTTGATGAATGAAAACCTTGAGTTCTTCTATTGAGTGGTGTGATACCCTGCTGTATGCATAAAGGGGTTTGTGAGAGTTCTTCTTCCCGGTGTTTGCAATCATCTTCCTGCTGCCAACAAACCCTCCAGATCCCTGGATGCCCACTCCAAAAGAAGCCTTCCCTTGCTGTTTTTACTTTGTTTTCTTGTTCCTTTGTGAGCTTTCTAACCCATGACAGGTCGTTTGCAGGTCCCTGAGTTCCTACGAATCCAACGACTCCAGCCAAGCCTCAATCGGATCACCGAGCAGAAAGCCGGGTATCCGCGGGTCTTTGGCTCGATTTTCCAGGCCGCATCCGTCGAGGAACGAGAGACCCCTTCGCTGCGATCTTCACAGATGTTGTCAGGTACACCCCTCTACCTCCAGTAGTTTTATTGTAGGAGAACTTGCCCTAACCGAGGCTTCTCAGCCCCGGCGGTCCTTCTTTGCTACTTTTCTAGGTCCTAATCTGCATGCTGATCTTCAAAAATTCATACAAAATTTCCTACAAATAATTTTGATCTGATATTTGGGAATTAATCACCTAACTCAACATGTAAAACATAAAAAAAAATTGCATGGATATTAGTTCCCCATCATTTGGTATCAGAGCTTAGATTAGGGCTTGTTTTCTGCAATTTTTCAGTCCGTATATACTCTGTTATTTTAATTATTTCTCCCTTTTAAAAACTTAACAAATTCTGAAATTTTTTTCTTGGATTTATCATAATTCACAGTAATTTTAAAAATTTTTCCAGATTTTATTATGGCCTGTGAATTTTCTGCAAGCCGAAATAGGGCCTGCAAATTTTTGGCTCTGTTTTTTTTAGCAAGACAAGTTTGGAAGTTTTAGGGTTTTGTTTTGGAGTTTTTGCATATTTCTTAATTTTAGTATATTTCCAGTATATTAGGCCATGATTTGCAAGTTTTCTTCTATTTAAAAATACCAAAAAAAAATATACATATTTTCCAAAAAATACCAAAAAAAATATCTAAACCCTAATTTGCATCCTCATATGCCTGCCATCATTGCATAATTTACTTTTAAGGGCACTCTTGCTATATCAGATGGGGGGAGGATTTGATCACCTCTCCTTAGCCCAAAACCACATCCCTTGCATTCAGTCCCAAGCCTTAACCTAAAATTAATTAGACTTAATTTGCCCTAGTGGGCTAGGGACACCAACTGGTCGGGTCCGGGCTAGTGTTAGATCACTGTGTTAGGTTAACCTGTGTGTGCCTTGTGCTCAGTGTCTAGAACGGTGGTTTAGGGATTCAATCCCGAAGTGCTTGTGTGCTGGTCCGCCTACCTGGCCAATCTCTGATTGGTGTCTAGGATTGGCAATCAGGGACCTAACACTCCCCTTACACCTGCCTAGCTGAGTACAGGATTATTATAGGCTAGTTTGCCACCCTGATTGAGCATCTAGTTTGGACTTTAGGTCTAGTCAGCTATAGTCGGTCTGATCGAGTCTTGCATGAGCACTAGATTAGGAGTTTCATATCACCCACCTCCTTCACAAATGTCTGAACCCATGAAAAATTTACAAGCCCAAATAAAAGCCCTAGCTGATCAAATGGCCCATATGACTATCCAGTTAACTCAGTCTGCTACCCAAACCAACAATAGAATTGACCATCTTGCCAATAGGTTTGACCAGTTAGGAGGCCGTGTAGGGACCATAGCAAGAACCCATGGGTCACAATCTGAGCCAGATCCTGAGTCCCCTCAACCTAGGAGAACCCCAAACCCTGATCTATACCATGAGGTCGAACCTAGGAGATCCCCTTATTCTGACCCGTACTACAATCCTCAACCTAGGAGGACCCCAAACCCTGATCCATACCGAGAGATTGAACCTAGGAGAGCCCCTCAGCCTGACCCATACAATAATACTGAACCTAGAAGAACCCCTTACCATGACCCTTATTATGATACTGAACCTAGAAGAACCCCTTACTGTGACCATTATTATGATACTGAACCCAGGAGAACCCAATACTCTGACCCATATAGGGAGTCCAATCCTAGGAGAACCCAATACTCTGACCCATATAGGGAGTCCAACCCTAGGAGAACCCAATATTCTGACCCATATAGGGAGTCCAACCCTAGGAGAACCCAGTATTCTGACCCATATAGGGAGTCCAACCCTAGGAGGACCCAATATCCTGACCCATATAGAGAGCCCAACCTTAGGAGGACCCCATACCTTGATCCATCCTTAGAACCTGATCATAGAGCTGACCCAAAATCATATGACCCAAGATCCTATAATCCCATGACCCATAGATTGCACCCTTGTCCTATGAGCCTAGAGAACCCATAACCCTAAGTATCAACCTAGTACTAGTCATGCTTCCCCTAGTCAACTTGAACCCCATAGGATTAGTATCCCTAAATACGAACCCAGTAGTGAGCCAATACCCCTTATACAACCTGAACCTACTAGGAGTAGTACCCATAATCAGAGACCAGAACCTAACCAATTTCCTACTAGCCGACCTTCTCCAACCATTCCTGAGATTCACAAGGCTTACATTAACGCGGAAGTGTATGAAGCTGATGTGAGCCTAGTGGATGAGTATGAGGGAGAAGAGGAGACACCTTTAGTAGACCTAGAATTAGCTGACCCAGTAGATGCCCAGGTAGAAACCAACCCAGAGCTAGTTGACCTTGACCATATCCAACCTAAAGCTATAATGGAAGAACAAATAGAGGAAGAGAACCTAGGTACTGCTACTAGAGCCTTACCTAAGGAAACCGAAGAGGAGAGCCAAATTATAGAGTCTAGTCCTTAAATACAAGAACCAGAAGAATTTATTAAGGACCTGATCTCTTTGAATCAGTACCCTCAAGATGAGCCTCCTCCTATAGTTCCCATTAGGGACCTCTTCCCTGAGATTAGTAACCCATCATTCCATTATGCAAACCCCATAGATATACCGCAACCTCGTAAGGTTAGCCTCATTAGTCTAGGATTAGTCCCTGACATGCCTTCTTATATCGAACTTTATCCAACTAACCTTGAACCTTTTTTCCTACCCTACCAAACTAATTCTGAACCCACTTCCTATTTTCTGCCCTTTCCTGACACCTCCAGCATTTCTAGGATTATTAGATTGCATTTAACAGAGATTAGCATACTGCATGCATTCATTACGCATGTTAGGTTTGCATTATACTTCTGGCATACCCTCTGGCATTTGCTTGGAGTCCATTGTAAATACTCTTGTGCACACCACACTAGGATCAGACCTAGAGAGTCTATAGTCTCTTAGGTTTAGGCCCATAAAAGTCTAATAAATTTCCTTCGATAGGAATGCAAAGTCGAGTGTATTAGATGTTAGTTTGAGTCCTTTGCATCATCTTATTAGGAGTCTGCATGTGCCTAGCAAGTTCACCACCCGCACTAATCTTAAAACAACTGGCTAATTCCCGAAGATGGATCAAAAAAACTTGATGTAGTGGATTTTATCTTGGTTAGGCTTAGGCCTAAAAGAAGCTTCATGCTCGCAGAGCCGGACCTTTTAAAGTGATAGAGAAGGTTGGATCAAATGCCTAGGTGTTAGACTTGCCTTCGGATTTGGGCATTATTTCTACCTTCAATATTACAGACCTGGTTGAGTATAGGGAACCGGCAGCGCTACCTAGTGAGGCCTTTGGACCTATTCCTTTTCATTGTGAGTGACCCTAACCTAGAGTGTCCATAAACAAATTTGGCCTGAGAGAGGAGAACGGATTGAGCGTATCCTGGATAATCAAGCCATCACGACCCAGGGCCATGACTATCAACGCTTCCTGGTCCGATGGCAAGGCCGGCCAGAGTCGGACGATTCGTGGATTTCTCGAGAGGACTTGCAACGCCTCAACCCAAACCTTCTCGAGAGATATGTGAGCCAGTCTGACCTTCACTCGATAGGGTCGAGTTCCTCCCACCCCGGGAGAATTGGTGGGGACACCTGAGGCACCAGAATAAGATAGAGGCTTTTTCAACCCTCTGTAAATTGATCAATAATTTATGAGTCCATCTGTAATAAGGGCTTAGCTCATCTGAGTCCATTTTAGTTGTTATTTGAGTATTTTTAGTTGTTATTTCAGTTCTGTACTAGTCAGCTCATGTTGAGCTAGTTCAGTCCAATGCTAGTCAGCTCATGTTGAGCTAATTTTATTTTTTTGAGTCCTGTCCAAGCATACTGAAGACTCAAGACTATATCATACAAGTGAAGACCAAGTCCAACTAGATTGAAGACATGGAAGTATAGCACAAGTCCAACCCAGCTTGAAGATTTGAAGACCCCAGGAGGAAAATTCAGAAAACCCTGATTTCTTGCAGATGCCCTCCAGATACCCAGATTCCCTTCCAGATGCCAAAGTATATTCATAGATAAGGGCATCCATGATTCCAGAGGTCCATCTGCATCCTAGCCCAAAGAAATCAAGCCCAGGTGCCAAGCCCAAGCCCCTAAGAAGCAAGATACCAGGGAATATTCCTGCTACCTGGCTACCAGGCCACCCTAGCTTCCAGAGGCCCAAACCCATGCACCCGAGCCCCTTTGGGCCGGCCTTTTGCTGCTCCTAGAAGCCCAACACTCCCCCCTAGGCATCCTTGGAGTCTTGACCAAGTCAAGAAAATTTTTAGGGATTTTTCTACCTAATATTTCCTTATTTTCTAGCTAGGGTTTGAGAGGGAAAAGGATTCTTATGTAAAGACTTATGTACCCTTACTTGGAGCCCAAGGTTAAGGGTCTATTTAAGGGACCCTAGCCTCTTGTATGAGGAGAATTTTTGATGAATGAAAACCTTGAGTTCTTCTATTGAGTGGTGTGATACCCTGCTGTGTGCATAAAGGGGTTTGTGAGAGTTCTTCTTCCCGGTGTTTGCAATCATCTTCCTGCTGCCAACAAACCCTCCAGATCCCTGGACGCCCACTCCAAAAGAAGCCTTCCCTTGCTGTTTTTACTTTGTTTTCTTGTTCCTTTATGAGCTTTCTAACCCCTAACAGGTCGTTTGCAGGTTCCTGAGTTCCTACGAATCCAACGACTCCAGCCAAGCCTCAATCGGATCACCGAGCAGAAAGCCGGGTATCCGCGGGTCTTTGGCTCGGTTTTCCAGGCCGCATCCGTCGAGGAACGAACCCCTCCGCTGCGATCTTCACAGATGTTATCAGGTACACCCCTCTACCTCCAGTAGTTTTATTGTAAGAGAACTTGCCCTAACCGAGGCTTCTCAGCCCCGGCGGTCCTTCTTTGCTACTTTTCTAGGTCCTAATCTGCATGCTGATCTTCAAAAATTCATACAAAATTCCCTACAAATAATTTTGATATGAAATTTGGGAATTAATCACCTAACTCAACATGTAAAACATACAAGAAAAATTGCATGCATATTAGTTCCCCATCACTTCGGGGTTGAATCCCTAAACCACCGTTCTAGACACCGAGCACAAAGCACATACAGGTTAGCTTGACACAATGATCTGACACTTAGCCCGGACCCGACCAGTTGGCATCCCTAGCCCACTAGGGCAAATTAAGTCTAGTTAATTTTAGATTAAGGCTTGGGACCGAATGCAAGGGATGTGGTTTTGGGCTAAGGAGATGTTATCAACTCCTCTCCTTATATGATATAGCAAGTGTACCCTTAAAGGTAGATTATGCAATGATGGCAGGAAGATGAGGATGCAAATTAGGTTTTAGATATATTTTTTTTTTTCTAGTGTTTTTTGGATAATATGTATTTTTTTGTTTTATATTTTGGTATTTTCTTAAATAGAAGAAAACTTGCAAATTATGGCCTAATATGCAGGAAATATACTAAAATTAAAGGATATGCAAAAGATGCTAAACAAAACCCTAAAACTTCCAAACTTGTCTTGCTGAAAAAATAGAGCCGAAAATTTGTAGGCGGTATTTCGGCTTGTAGAAGATTCACAGGCCGAAATAAAATTTGGAAAAATTCTAAAAATTATTGTGAATTATGATGAATCCAAAAATTAAATATCAGGATTTTTGAAATTTTGGTCAAGGAGAAATAATTTAAAAAATAGAGTATATACAGACTGAAAAATTGCAGAAAACAAGTCCCAATCTAAGCTCTGATACCAAATGATGCGGGACTAATATGCATGCAATTATTTTTGTATGTTTTATATATGGGGTTAGGTGATTAATTCCCAAGTTTTAGATCAAAATTAGTTGTAGGGATTTTTTTATAAATTCTTGAAGCCAAGCATGCAGATTAGAACCTAGAAAAATACTAAAGAAGGATCGCCAGGGCTGAGAAGCCTCGGTTAGGGAAAGTTCTCCTACAATATAAAGACTGGAGGTAGAAAGGGTGTACCTGACAATGTCTGAAGTGCCCAGTGAAGATCGCAGCAAAGGGATCTCTCATTCCTCGATGGATGTGGCCTGGAAAACCGAGCCAAAGACCCGCGGATACCCGATTTTCTGCTCGATGGTCCGATTGAGGCATGGCTGGAGTCGTTGGATTCTTAGGAACTTGGGGACCTGTAAACGACCTATCAGGGGTTAGAAAACTCAAAGGAGATCAAGAAAATAAAGGAAAACAGCCAAGGGAAAAGGAATTTTGGAGTGGGCGGCCAAGGCTCTAGAGGATTGGCTGGCGGCAGGATGATGGTTGCAGCACTAGGAAAAAGAAAACTCTCACACCCCTTTATGCACACAGTAGGGTAACACTCAAAGCAATAGAAGAACTCAAGGTTTATTTTATATCAAAAATCAAGTTTCATACAAGAGGCTAGGGTCTCTTAAATAGACCCTTAACCTTGGGCCCCAAGTAAGGATACTTTAGACTTTATATAGGACTCCTTCTCCCTTTCAAACCCTAACTAAGAATACAAGGCAACATAGGTAGAAATCCCTAAAGCACTTGGACTCCCTCTCCTTGTCTTGGTCGGCCAAGGGGGTGACCATAAGTGGCCGACCAAGAGGAGGGTAATCCTAAGAGGTGGCACTTTAATTCCTCTTCCCGGGCCTAGGCTGGCCTAATTTGCTTCTAGCTGGAATAGGGCTCCAGATTTGTTCCTGTTTTCATTTTCTCCTCCTGGGATCTTCAGGTCTTCAAGTTGGGTTGGATTTGGGCTCAACTTCCATGTCTTCAATTAGGTTGGACTTGGTCTTCACTTGTATGAAGTGGTCTTGAGTCTTCGATATGCTTGGATAAGACTCAAAAAAATAAAATTAGCTCGACATGAGCTGACTAATACTGAACTGAACTAGCTCAATATGAGCTGACTAATTACAGGACTCAAATAAAATAGCTAAGCTTTATTACAGTGGACTTGAATGTCAATTAAGTGATCCACAGAGGGTTGAGAAGTCTCTGCCTTATTATGGTGCCTTTGGTGTCCGCAACAGTGGTAGAACAGATATCCTATACTATCTTTAGGATATCCTACAAATAGACACTTATCTGCTCTAGCATCCAACTTATGTCCAAAATTTTTTTGACATAGGCTAGACATCCCCATATCTTAAGATACTTAAGATTGGGTTTCTTACCCCTCCATATCTCATATGGAGTGCTAGAGACAGATTTAGATGGTACTATATTTAAGATATTAGCTGCGATTTCCAAGGCATATCCCTAGAAGGAAACAGGTAACTCTGTGAAGCACATCATGGACCGTACCATATCTAATAAGGTACGATTCCTCTTTTCAGCAACACCATTTAATTGTGGTGTGTAAGGAGGGGTCCAGTCAAAGATAATCCCCTTTTCTTTAAGGTGATCGAGAAACTCGGTGGATAAGTATTCACCTCCTCAATCTGATCGAAGGATTTTAATACTTTTCCCCGTTTGTTTCTCTACCATACTTTGATACTCTAAAAATTTATCAAAGCTTCGGACTTATGTTTCATAAGATACACAAATCCGTACCTTGAAAAATCATCAGTAAATGTGATGAAATAAGAGTATCCACCCTTGGCCTGAGTTGTCATAGGCCCACATACATCTGTATGTATGAGTCCTAATAACTCAGTTGTCCTTTCTTTATATCCACTAAATGGAGTCTTGGTCATTTTACCCATGAGACATGATTCATAAGTTCCTAATGATTCATAATCATAAAGATTAAGGAGATTTTCCTTGTATAACTTGCTAATCCTAGTCTCACTAATATGTCCAAGCTGATAGTGCCAGAGTAAAATATTGTTTACATCATCTCTCTTTCGTTTGTTACTTACATGAAGTATATTGTCATTAGTAGATAGAGTTAAAAGACCATTGCAAAATACGCCACAACATATAATTTCATTAGAAAAGTTGATTGAGCAACCATTGCTCATTACATTCATAGTATAGCCTTGTCTAAGTAACAAGGGTATAGATATGATATTTCTAATGACCTTAGGCCTATAGCAATAATCTCTCAGCTCTAAGATCTTCCCCGAAGGTAACTTCAAGATATAAGTCCCTACAGCCTCTGCTTGATGGACTCTCCTCCAGCACCATAGAGCTCGAAGTCTCCTTCCTTTAATGCTCTAAGCCTCTGCAGCCCCTTCAATGATTTGCAAATATTATGACCACAGGCGGTATCCAATATCCAAGTATTTGAAATGGAAGAATCCAATGACAAAATAGTATGAACTTCTTTCATACCTTTTGGTGCATCCGATGCACCAGGCTTCACACCTGCAAGGTAAGCCTTGCAGTTCCTCTTCTAATAACCCGGCTTGCCACAATGAAAGCAGATCATCTGTCCGGAGGCCTTCTTTCCTTTCTTCTTCTTGATGCCCCTTTTTGGGTTCAATCTCCTCTTGGAACCCTTTCTGCCTGACTTCTTCTTGTTGATCCCATCCACAAAAAGAAGTGGAGCCTTATGTTTGTTTAAATGGCTCTCTGCTATTTTTAACACGTTTAACAGCTCAGGCAAGGAAGTGTTAAGTTTGTTCATATGATAATTAAGAACAAACTGTGAAAATGACTCCGGGAGTGACTGCAGGATCAAATCCTGATTCAACTCCCCATCCATAACAAAATTCAATTGACCTAATCGAGTGATCAAGTCAATAACCATCAGTACGTGGTCTTGTATGGATGTACCTTCTATCATTCTCGTGCAGAATAATTGCTTAGATATCTCATATCTAGCAGTTCGACTATGTTCTCCATATAGCTCTTTTAGATTGAGCAGTATGGAGTTAGTGTCCATGCTATCATGTTGCCTCTGCAACTCATTGGTCATAGAGGCAAGCATGATACATTTGACAGTGAGTGAGTCATTTTGCCACATCTTATATGTGGTCTTTTCCTCTTACGAGTCATCTTCCCCTAAAGGTTCCAAGGTAGGGGTATCAAGAATGTAAGAAAGTTTTTCCTGGCTGAGTACTATCTTTAGGTTTCTCAACCAGTCAACATAGTTCGGTCCAGTCAATTTATTGGCATCAAGTATACTATGGAGTGAGAGTGAAGAGGCCATTTAATCTACATTAACAAAGAACATAACATAAGCAAACAACCAATGTTGACAAAACATAATTAAATTAGGACTTTAACTTTATTATGTCTCCCACTATTTTATCAAGCATCATAACCCTCTATATGATGATCGAGAAACCCTAATTGGTTTTCTTAGTGGGGTTGAGATCCTAATTTCTTATAAAGACCTTGTGTGTTTACAACAAATCTTATATAAGTTCAAAGGTAGGAAAACTCTTTCCAATTGTAACTCATACAATTCTCAACATATCCTGGCCTCTAAAATACTAATAGCCATGTGTGTGCACAACAAACTATAATATTTTAGTTAAGTAAGACCCTTCATTCCTTTATAGTCATGATTGTAATAATAATGCCCTTATGAGTACACAACAAAGTATTATATTAAATCATGCCATAAGCATCAAATGCACCAGGCCAAAATTATGTTAGTCACCATAATAAGCCTTGTGTGTACACAACAAACCTAATACGGATCATAACATAATAATGACCTAGCATGAAGGAAGGCCTATTGTAGTGAATATTACACTAAGCATATCAATCAATAATTAAGTTAATCTTATCGGCCAGGTAAGTGGGAGAGTAGTGGGAGTTCCACCGTTGCTTTTCTAGACACTAATAAAAATTGGCCAGGTCAGTCAATGGAACCAATTAAAAATCACATCCTCTTTACCACTCATGAACCATTTTTCCTAGACACCGAATGATCAACTAATCATCTTGATTATTTTGCTTTTAGTATATGACACTACAACTTAATATAATTTTAATAGAGGGCAATTCAAACAGAAGCACATTCTAATATTACCATTCAATCAACCATGCATCATATATCATTTTATAATATGCCAAGTGTGTCATCATACTAGGACAATCATCTACCACATAATGGATCCACCATTATGCCCGGGCAACCTTATTTCAGTATGATGACTAGAAAGCTAAACATATCTCTATATATGTTAAGGTTTAAGTAAAAATCCTAACCAGTGACATACATATATGCATAAACATATCAATCATATGTAACTTTAAACTTTTGTAGAGTCCTACAAAATTGGGCAAATTCAAATTTTGTAGAGTCCTACAAAATTGGGCAACCTCAAGAGTCCTACAAAATTGGGCAACTTTAATTTTGTAGAGTCCTACCAAAAGGGGCAACCTCCAGAGTTCTACAAAATTGGGCAACTTCAATTTTGTAGAGTCCTACCAAAATGGGCAACCTCAAGAGTTCTACAAAATTGGGCAACTTCAATTTTGTAGAGTCCTACCAAAATGGGCAACCTCAAATTTTGTATGATTTAGCCCTAATAAGGTGGCTCTGATACCACTTGTTGGGTTTGGTGACCAGGGCAGAAGCGTGGATTTCAAAAATTTATTATGAAACCACTACCAAACCCTTAACCCAGGACCTCCTTACTAGGAATTAAAATAATAAACATGCATATATGATATAAACAAGAGTTTAGGCACCAACCTGAACCACTAGTATCCAATCCGATGAAGAAAACCCTGACTCAGCCTTCTTCTCCACCAGGCACGCAAACGTTCGCCCTCCAATGGTGATCCACACGGGGCTTGACCAAGATACCAGCACCTTCAAAGAACTTGGTTCCATCAACTAGACTTTCAAACTTAAGCCTAATAGGATTTGGGCAAATTCCAATCCAATTGGACTAACTCTTCTTTAAATCAGCCTTTCTACTCCTTCCGTTCTTCTTCCTCTTCTTCTCTTCTTTACTTTTCCCTAATTCCTCTCCTGATTTGAACACTCCTAGGCCTTCCAAAGACCTTGTCCTAAAATGGCTAGAGTGTTTAGGACAAGAGGATAGGATGTAATAAAAATAAGAAAGAAAGAAGTCTTTGGGATCAAATCTGTTTAACACCCCGAGGCTATGCTATTTATAGCCCACCAAGGGGCTTCTGAGATATCCATTCATGCCAGAAGACATGAGTATTTTGTGACACAAAGCTTGGAAAGTATTGTGATCCTTGGATTCAAAACTTTCGAGAAAAAGAAGCAGAGTGACTCTTTAAATCAAGAGTAGCTTTTCTTCTTAAATCCAAACGCCATACTTTAAACCAAGCGACTTCTGGATTTTTAATCTGGGCCAAAGAGGTGTTAGGACATGCACCAGAGGAGTCCATGCCATTTATATTTCTCAAAATGTGCATGAAAAAGAGGGGACGCCACTCTTAGTGCCAAGAGTCCTAAGGGGAGTGGACTCTTCTTCTTTTGGCATGAAGATGTGTCCAAAGGGGCATGGAAGACTCCAAGAGACGTGAAAGTGTGTTTGACTTGGTCCTCTTCTTAATGCAGAAGGACTCTTGGCCAGGGGGTGCCTTTGGATTATTTTCTTATGCAATTTCTACGTAGAAAACATGTTGGTGCCCAAGAGTCCGACTTAGTCCAAACATTTCACACACCCAACTTAGCCCAATTTCTAAATGGATAATCTCAGGTAAATAAATCCAAATTGGCTGACTTAAACCTTGGCCTTCTAGCCAAGGACTGACCCAACACTTGAGCCAAATTTAATTTGACTTTAATTAATCCAAATTAGCCCAAATCGGAACCTGATTCGAAACTGATTCGAATCTAGGTGCTAATGTTTGCAACACGTGCTAGCATATTCATCTGCAAACATGGTTTAA
Source organism: Areca catechu (assembly GCA_021397845.1). Classification (NCBI taxonomy): domain Eukaryota; kingdom Viridiplantae; phylum Streptophyta; class Magnoliopsida; order Arecales; family Arecaceae; genus Areca; species Areca catechu. Next base: position 118,292,841 of record CM038052.1, read on the forward strand.
TCCAATTAAGCCCTTGATCAGAACCCTTTGTGTGTGACCCATTGGGTTCCACATCTAGCCAGCAGTGAGTCCGAGTGTAACTTGACCTGATTCGATTGGATCACATTCAAATCGATTTATGCCTGACTAGGTCAATTAGAATCCAATTCTAATTAACTGATTGAATTATCATAATTCAATCAAATCCCCACAAGACAAGATTGACATCTAGCAACGTATCATGCCTACCCAAAAGATGTGTAATTTTGGTGGCATTACCAAAATACCTTTCAGTGGTGAGTTACCAGGCAATTCAATCCTTCGACAGCTTGCACCCTGAATATTACAATGGATATGGATACTTGTCAAATCCAATTTCATATTCATTCCTATCTTAATTTGATAATGATGATTGATTAATGAACCATTAGAAACTATTTCTAATGTTCATACATTGATCAAAGATTTCCCGAATCTTCATTTGATAGAAATTAGTTGGATGCAATTCCATCTTACTAGGGTTAATCGATTCCTTTTTGACCTACTCACAACCTCCATATGCAATCCACCATACCCAGTATCACCCCATGCATGACTCAGTGTCATGATTGAGTGTGAACCAAAGTATGGATTCATGCATACAAGGTACCATGGCAGTCTCATGTCAAAGGACCATATGCACCACTCCCACTATGAGAACTATCTATTGACAAACAGATAAGGTTCCATTAGATGTTCTTAAGCTGGATCCATTCAGTGAACTCATTCTCTAATGAGCACCCTCATCCTAGTATTAGTGTCAAACACAAGTGACTGTAAAATCAGTCACCCTCTTTACCAAGTATACATAGGATGTGCTGGTCTTGCCGGAAACATTGATCCCCTACTCAACGTCCCATCGACCAGGAATATTTTAGATTAGGGTTTTAAGGCTTTAGGTCTCATTGGTATGATCTCATTATAACCCTAGAACCATAGCCCTAATCTATGAGGTTCATCATATAATAATAAAATAATTAAGACACAGCATATGATGAAAATAAAATGCCTTTATTAATTGATAATGTCAATACATTGGTTTGGGATACAAAGGAAAATCCCATCGAAATACAACATTTTGATTGGCCTTTAGGGCATAATCCTTTCAGCCATGACCAACAACCAGGTAGAGTACAAGGCACTCCTCGTGGGCCTGAGAGTATCCCACGAGCTGGGTGTACCCAGCTTGAAGGTCTTCACCGCCTCCCAGTTGGTGGCTGGACAGGTCTCTGGAGAATATGAAGCTAGGGATCCCCAAATGATGAAGTACTTAGAGCGAGTCCGCTCGAGCACGACAGGCTTCCGATGCTTCAACATATCCCACATCTCTCGTGGGGAGAATGCTCATGCCGACACACTGTCAAGACTCCTAACCTTGCCAAACTCATCACTGGGGCATGCCCACATTGAGTACCTGGAAAGTCCAAGCTACGAAGCTCCCGGGGAGGTCCAGCAAGTCACCCCGGAGTCGAGCTGGATGGACCAGTACATCAGCTACATCACCGACGGTACCCTACCAGAAGATCGCACAGAGGTCGGCCTTGTTAAGAAGAAAGCCTTGCAGTTCATCCTGATGGAAGGGCAACTCTACCGTCGATCCTACTCCTATCTTCTCTTGAAGTGTTTGAGACCCACAGAGGTGGCCTTCGTGCTCCAGGAGATACATGAAGGCCTCTGCGGGAACCACGTTGGAGGAAGGACACTAGCATACAAGGCCCTCCATCAAGGATACTACTGGAAAACCATGAGGGAGGATGTTTCTGACTTCGTGAGGAAGTGTGATTGATGCCAACATCACACCTACGTACAGCATCAACCAACGGCACTGCTCTCCCAGCTCTCCACCCCTTGGCCATATGTCCAGTGGAGAATGGACATCCTAGGTCCATTCCCTCCTGCATCAGGGCAGTGGAGATTCCTGATAGTGTCTATTGACTACTTCACCAAGTGGTAGAAGTAGAGCCACTAGCATGGATCACAAAAGCCAAGGTCCGCCAGTTCTTCTAGAAGTCGATTATCTATCACTTCAGACTCCCCCACAACATCATCACCGACAACGGATGGTAGTTTGACAATCAAGATTTCAAAGAGTTTTATGCCGAGCTCGATATTCAACATCGCTTCACCTCGGTGGCTCACCCCCAGACCAACAGAGAGACCGAGGTAACCAACCGGACTACCCTCCAAGGACTCAGAACCAGGCTAGACCTAGCCAAAGATAGGTGGGCAGAAGAACATCCTAGCATTCTTTGGGCCTACCATACAACACCCATAATGGCCACGGGTGAGATGCCTTTCAGCCTTGTCTTCGGTGTAGAGGTCATTATCCTGGTTGAACTCGGCGAGCCCACACTTTGGGTATAGCAATATGATGAAGCAGAGAACCTAGCCTGCCTTCTTCTCAACTTGGACCTCCCCAAGGAAACCAGAGACAAGGCTCAACTCCGGATGGTGGCTTACCGGTAGACGGTAGCTCAGTACTACAACGTGCGGGTGAAGCCAAAGGTCTTCCACCCAAGCAACTTGGTGCTGCGCCGAGCTGAAGCATCTTAGCCCTGGGAGTGTGGTAAGCTCTCATCGAACTGGAAGGGCCCATACAAGGTGGTCGAAGCTCTTCCTCATGGAGCCTACTACTTAGTAGAGCTGGACGGTGCCAGATTCCCATGGACATGGAATGCCAGCAACCTAAGAATGTACTATCAATAATGTAAGGCCTTCCCCCACTAATAATAAAGATCCTCTTTGTGCAAATCACTTTTTCCTTGCAGGGACATCGTGCCCGGCCCCAGGTCTGGCACACTCAAGCCTACAAACTTTCGAAGCCCAGCACCTCAATCCCGAAAACATTCGAAGCCCGATACCTCAAGCTTGGAAACTCCTGAAGCCCAAAATCCAAGCCCGAAAACTTTTGATGCCCGCACTCAAGCCCGGAAACTTCTGAAGCCTAGCACTCGAGCCCGGAAACTTTCGAAGCCCGGCACTCAAGCCCGAAAACTTTTGAAGCCCAGCAACCAAGCTCAAAAACTCCTGAAGCCCGGCCACTAAGCACAGAAACTCCTGAAGCCTGGTACCTACTGACTCACAGTCCGGAGATGTCAGCGGGACACTCCAGAAATTTTTCCATCTACCACTTGGCTCATAACTCAGCACCTCAAGCCCAGAAACTCTTGAAGCCCAGCACCTACTGTCCTCACAGTCCAGAGATGTCAGTGAGACACTCCAAAAGTTTTGCCATCTACTGCCTGACTCACAACACAGCACCTCAAGCCTGAAAACTTCTGAAGCCTGGCAACTCACAGTCACCTGGTGGGTTTGATGAGTGCATCATCCAAGCTTGGCCTCGTCATGCACACCTAGAGCCGATCCCAATCGAGGTCGAATAGACCTCTCCTGGCAAAGCACTCGGAGCCCTCCAACCACTTTGCCCAAGAGGTAGGAATGACTCAGCAAGCTAAGAACTTCTTCCAAACCTCCTCGTGCATTCAGGGTTTGGCAAAGAAGGGCCCGGATACTTGGTACTTCAAGGCCAAGCGCCTACACAAGTACATGCACACAGATAGTCGAGAAGTGGAGGGAAGAAGATTGACAAAGTGCAAAAAAAAAAAGACAAGTTGAGATGACTGAATATGAATTTCATTAATACTTCATAAAGTTATACATTATCTCTAGACCCTGACATGCCGGGCAGCCCAGATCATAAGTAAAAAGAGAAAAGTTAAAAGGGGCCCCTATTCTACCCGACTGGCTCCTTCCCAAGATGGTGCTCGAATAGGGTACCACCTTCTGGGACCTCCGGTTACGGGGCTTCATCTTCAGCGACCATCACCGGTGGAGCTGGGTTGGTAGTAGCGGTTGGTTCCTCCTCCTCGCCCAAGTCGAAGGTCGGGTTCACACCCGGGAATCTGAGCCTATCTATGTGCTTGCACGAGATGAGGCCCTCCACCTTAGACCGGCAATGCATGAACCCCTTGAGGTAGGAGTCCATCGTCGCTTCGTGGAACTTGACGGAAAACTCCTTGGAGGCCTTCTATCTCGTCACCACCTTGACGGCCTCCTCCTAGCAACCTCAGCCCGGTGGATCGCCTCTGTAGTCTCTTTCTTTGCAGCCACTACTAAGTTGGCTGCCACCACGGCCCTCTCTTCGGTGCTTGCAGCTTTCTTCTCAGCAGTGGCGACTTTATTCTTGACAACGGTTGCCTGCTCTTTCACCGCTCCTAGTTCTGCCCGAAGGGACTGGGCTTGTTCCTTCTCTCGGGTGACTTCAGCACCGATCTCCTTCAGCTTGGCCTCCTTGGCCTTGAGCTCTTCTGCCCTGCTCTTGGACCGGCTCCTCTCATGGTCCAAGGACTCCTCGAGCTCCTTTATGCACTTCTCGGTGCTTACAACCTCGCCCTAGAGCTTTTTATTCTTCTGATTGACCTCCCAGGTCTCATCATTCTTTTGCTTCACCTCATTCATTAAGGACTCAAGCTGTGCTCCTCGCTGCTTGTCACTCTTGGCCTAGTTTCTACAATAGTCACTGATGAGCAGGAGTTCAGCATTGAGCTGCACCAAAAAAGATGTCAGCCATAGAGATAAGAAGAAAGGAATGGGGCAAGGTGAAGGAGGGGAATACTTACTAAGAAGAGTTGGGGGAAGGTGTTATTGATGGTGTCACCCAGGAGCTTCCCCGCCTTCTCCTGCCGATCGCATGATAGGATAGCAAAGTCCATCATGCGCTAGACGAGATTCTAATCCCAAACCAGGGAGGTGTTCGATGCAAGCTTGAAGGGCACCCTATGGTGGTCCTTCTCCCCCTTATTTGCTGCCGACGCAGAGTCACCCACTCCTCTGGCTGAGGAAGCATCGGAGGTGCGGTGAGAGCTCGGCACCACTTCAAGCGACACCACTGACACTGGCGCCACTCTTTCATGCTATCCATCCTCTTTAACCTTGATGATCTCAAGGGGAGGAGATTCCATGTTGGTAGCAGCTACGGCAGATCTGGTCTGGATGATGACCTTGAACTCTTGGACCGGGAGCAGATCACGCTACCTCGGTAACTCAAGAGCGAGCTCGGTAGCCCTCCTACTCAGCTTAGGAGTGAGCTCAGTAGCCCTCCTGCTTGGTTCAAGAGTGGGCTCAGCCTCCCTCCTACCCTGTTCGGGGGTAGGATCTGCCCTCCTCCTGCTTGGCTCTACTAGCATGGCAGGGGCAGCTCTCGCGCTGCTCTCTTTCTGAGATTTCTTCGAGGGTGACTCACTGACCCATGTTGGTGGACCCCTCTTCTGGGAGACTGAGAGGAGGTCATCTAAAGAGAACTTCATGCCTGCACGAAGAAAAAAAATTTTAACTCTGAGCTCGGGAAGTCAAAGAGAAAGCATAAGGAGATAAAGATCGAGCTGAACTCACCCAACTCTCACATTGGGCTCACCACGGCTTCGAATAGGTTCTGCTCTGACAGTAGAACCTCGAGGGAGGGGACCTGGTCGGCATGGTGCTGGTTGTATATCTCTTGATCAGCCACTATGATCGCTGAATTCCAGTTAGGGGACCAATCTGGGTCACCCCAAACACAGTTGACCCCCTCAACCAAGGTGAAGAATTATTTACTCTTCCATGTTTTGATGGAAGAGGGGAGCTCAAATTTGATATCCTTTGGGTGAGAGGAGATAGACCACCACCCCTCCTCCGAAAGGTGGCGTTTCAAGGAGAAAAAGACCTTGAATGGGCAAAAATCCCGTGAAAATGGCAAAGAACTATGAAACAGAAGATGATCCTGATGGCATTGGAAACTAGCTGAGCAGGAATGAGGTGATAGTTGCTCAACATGGAGAGAAAGAAGGGGTGGAAAGGAAATCGAAGGCCCCCAACGAGAGTTTTCTCATAGAGGGCGATCCGGCACGGGCCACTGGAGGTGACCCATTCCCCTGGCCGAGGGACAGATAGCCGGATGGAGTCTGGGACACCGTAGGTCTCCCGGATGGTCACGAGTTCCTCGATGGTGATCGCTGAAGTAACCCCGCCGGGACCTGTCGACCGAGAGGGTTCGAGGGTGGGTTCAGGTGGAGGAGGAGATGGAGGGCAGGTCCTAGACTCTCTAATCATGATCCCAGTGGAGTGGGACCTCATACTAATCTCAAAGCGCATCTCTTCCTCCTCCTCATTGGAGGAAGAAGGCAGCCTCGGTCGAGAAGGCCCGGCCTCACTTTGGTCGATTGAAGGATGGAAGTTTGGACCGAAGTGAGACATTTGGGAGAAGAAGGTGAAGTCGTAGCATGGAGAAAATGAAGAAGAAAGCGGACAAAGTCTAGAAAGGTCCTAGCCCTAGAGGAAAGTTCTACCCGACCGAGAAAGGGAGAAGGAGATGAACCTAGCTTACTTAGGAAGACAAGGATGGCCAGGGGGGAAGGAGAATCTCTGGTACGATGGCGGGCATGCAAGATTTGAAAGATGTATTTTTGAAAAAATTGCCTTTCCTTCCAAAGTGACCAGGCAACTAACCGTTTCGTTACAGCACCGCCACCATCGGATCTGCACCATGTGTTAGCTATTGGCAAAGGTGGCACCATGTTTCGACCATGGCCACTCTGAATTCTGTGCCAGCAATAAGTGTTCCTCGAACATGCCCACATCGCTCCCCCATATTAGTTTGGAGAACCGTCTCATGAAGCGCCAATGATCGTGGCCATCATTGCACCAGATTTCTACCTTTCCATGTTAGCATCGCATTTACTCCCTTCGCCCTGAGCACCGTGCACCAACGGGACTCGAGAGTGGGGGGCAAATGATGTGGCGAGATCCCTGACATGGAACCCTTGTCAGACCTTGTCAGATGCCATGATGGATGAAGCTGCCATGTCGGACATCTTTGCCCAGACTCCTTCGCCTGGCTAGCTCCCCCCAAGGTCAAGACGTCGAGGCCAAAGTCGAGCTCCATCTCTGCCTAGACTCCTTTGCCCGGCTAGCTCCCCTCAAGGTCAAGATGCCGTGGTCAAAGTCAAGCTCCATCTCTACTCAGACTCCTTCATCCAGCTAGCTCCCCTCGAGGTCGAGATGCCATGGTCGAGTCGAGCTCCACCTCTGCCCAAACTCCTTTGCCTAGCTGGCTCCCCTCGATGTCAAGACACCGTGGCCAAAGTCGAGCTTTGCCTCTGCCCAGACTCCTTTGCCTAGCTGGCTCCCCTCGAGGTCGAGATGCTATGGCTGAAGTCGAGCACTGCCTGTGCCCGGACTCCTTCGCCCGGCTGGCTCCCCTCGAGGTTGAGACGTCATGACCGAAGTTAAGCTCTGCCTTCCTGAGCTTGCCCTACCTCAGACGAAGAGACCTGTAGCCAAAGGATGTCACCGCTTCCTTGGATGGCAGTGAGCCACTCGAGGACCACAAAGGGGCACCCGCCAAGCCGCAATATCTACCCCTACTATCACTTTTACTTTAAGAGGAGGGGTCCCCCAATCGAGGTGCTGCACTCCCGGTCGACCGTCTGTGCCACCCGAAAGAGGAAGTCAACTCAGATGATTCGAATCTGGGGGTAGCTGCCCATCGGTCGAGGATCTGCCATGCTTCCTAGAATGGAGCGACCAGAAGGAATGTCAGCATGCATGGTGATGTTCCCTATCACGGATGGGGAAAGGCACCTCGCACACGGCACTAGACATCGCCGCACGTGCTTGCAAGTGGGAGGAAGATCCTGGGGTAAGCGGCATGCAACGACCCTAGCTAAAAGGAGCTCTCCAAGGTTCAAACGAGGTAAGTCAAGTCACAAGCAAGAAAACACACGGGCAAGAAAGGGGCAACATATAGGAGAGCAACCAAGAAGCTAAGTTACCCAAGCTACTGGAGACCCGCCGGAAGGGCCTTAATGGACACAGCCATTCAGCTCGAGCTCTCTTCCACTTCCATCCCCCACACTCCACTCTCGATCCATTTACACTCTTTCAGTTCATAAATTTCTCCTCCCTGCATGGAGTCCATCCACTAGGCTTGACTAGGAGGATCTGTTCCCTTGGATCGTCTCTGACTTGAGCATCGAAGTGCCCCGTCGGGATCACCGGCCCAAGTCTTCTTTGTTTTGCAAGTCTAGGTGCCCGAGCAAGATCCTGAGTGATGAGGGTGCAGTCAGAGGTCATCTTCAGCTATAGACCGAGGTAGTCCTGGCGGCAACAATGAGTTAATGCGTGATTATAAGTTGATAATATCTGAAAATAGAAAGTTGAAAAAGCATGCAAACTCTTTCTCAAATGAAAATAATTATCTTTTGGATGAAGTTAATGATTTGAAAAATAAAATTGATGTTTTAGAAAAATGAAACAAAGCTTTATCAATGAAAAATGAAGTTTCGAAAAGACCTAAAATAATTGTTTCAAACAATGAGCTTTTGATGAAATGTAAAGATCTTGAAGTAGAAAATAAGAAATATAAAGATGAGCTTGATAAGGTAAAACCCTTTGTTAAAAAAATTATCCATTGTTCTGAAAAGTTAAATCTTCTTTTGAACAATCAAAGAGCTATTTTAAACAAAGCTGGATTAGGTTTTAAACTCCAAAAATAGCAAAAGTTTTTCAAAATTTTTTTTATTCCTGCATCATCAAGCATCACATGTTTTTTCTTGCAAAAAGATAGGTTATAAAGCATTCCATTATGATTTGAGAAAAATTAACAATTCTAGAAAGATTTGGGTTCCAAAAGGAATTACTTTTAGTACTAACCCTAAAGGATCTTTGTTGGCTTGGGTACCTAAAATCAAAACTTAATTTATTTTGCAGGTGTGTCTTGCAACCAAAGAAAAGAAAAGACTATGGTATCTCAATAGTGGTTGCTCAAGACACATGACAGGAGATGTGAAGCAATTCTCTTGGGGCACTAAATAGAGGGAGTGTAACCTTTGGTGATAATGATAAAGGAAAGATTATTGGTATCGATAAGGTTCACATCTCCCCTTCTACTTGAATTAATAATGTTCTTTTAGTTGAAGGTTTGAGACATAATCTGCTTAGTATTAGCCAATTTTGTGACAAAGGCTTTCAAGTTATTTTTGAATCATCTCTTTGCATAATTGCTAGTCCTGATAATAATAGAGTGAAATTCATTGGAAAAAGGCATGGTAATTTCTATCTAGTTGATTTGGATAATTTATCTTTGCCTAATGGTGAATGCCTAATTGCAATGAATTCCACTATTAATGAGACTAGTTGGCTGTGGTATTGTAGATTAGGTCATGCAAGCATGTATTTACTATCAAAATTATGCAAAAAGATTTAGTAAGAGATTTACCGAAACTTAGTTCTGAGAAAGATAAAATTTGTGAAGCATGTCAATTTGGAAAACAAGTAAAAATATCTTTCAAACCTAAAGGTTTTATTTCAACTTCTAGGCCATTAGAACTACTCCATATGGATCTCTTTGGACCAACTAGGATATCTAGCCTATGAGGCAAGAGATATGGATTAGTTATAGTGGATGACTTTTCTCGATTTACATGGATTCTATTTTTAGCTCACAAAGATGAATCATTTTTAGCTTTTATAAAGTTTTATCGAAAAGTTTCCAATGAAAAAGGTACTTAAGTTATTTGTATTTGTAGTGACCATGGTTCTGAATTTGAAAATCAAGATTTTGAAAACTTTTGCAATAAAAAAGGAATAGAACATAATTTTTCTGCACCTAGGACACCTCAATAGAATAGAGTAGTAGAAAGGAAAAATTATACTTTAGAAAAAATGGTATGCACAATGCTTTATGAAAATGATTTGCCAAGATATTTTTGGGCTGAAGCAGTAAATACCGCATGCCATATTTTAAACTGTGTTTTAATTTGACCAATTTTAAAGAAAACTCCATATAAGCTTTGGAAATAAAGAAAACCTACTTTGAAATATTTTCAAGTTTTCGGTTGTTGTTGCTTTATTATGAATTTGATGCCAAGTCTGATGAAGGTATCTTCTTAGGATACTCTACATCAAGTAGGGTATATAGAGTCTTTAACAAGAGAACTTTAGTAGTAGAGGAATTTGTACATGTAGTCTTTGAAGAATCAGTTAACAAATCCTCTAGAAAAGAGGATACTTCTGATGCATGTGCAGGTGCTGAAGAACTAAAGAAGCTTATTTTAGATAGTCAACCCTCTCAAGAGAATGAAAAAGATTAAGACGAATAAAAGAGAAGAAGTCATACAACCTACACCAAAGCATCCAGATCTACCCAAGGAGTGGAGGTATAGTCATGGACATCCTAAGGAGTTAATCCTAGGTGATCCATCAAAAGGGGTACGAACAAGATCTTCAATTAGAAATGAATATGATTATATTGCTTTTGTTTCTCAAATTGAACCAAAATGCATTGAAGAAGCTGAAAAAGTCCCTGATTAGATTAATGTAATGCAATAGGAATTAAATCATTTTGAAAGAAACAATGTCGGGATACTAATTGAAAGATCATTTAATATTTCAATTATTGGCACCAAATGGGTTTTCATAAACAAACTAGATAAAAATGGTGTAGTTACTAGAAATAAAGCTAGGCTAGTTACCAAAGGCTACAATCAAGAAGAAGGGATTAATTTTGATGAAACCTTTGCTTCTGTTGCTAGACTTGAGGTAATTAGACTATTATTAGCATTTGCATATTTCATGAACTTTAAATTATTTCAAATGGATGTAAAAAGTACTTTTTTAAATAGTTTTATTGAAGAAGAATTGTTTATTGAACAACCACCTAGTTTTAAAAATCATGCACATCCAGATCATATTTTCAAACTACACAAGGCACTCTATGGTTTAAAGCAAGCACCCAGAGCATGGTATGAAAGACTAAGTAAATTCTTGATCGAAAATGATTTCTCTAGAGGCCATGTTGATACTACATTATTTCTAAAAAGATAAAAGATGATCTATTAGTAATATAAATTTATGTTGACGATATTATATTCGGTGCTACTAATGAAATTCTTTGTCAAGAGTTTGCCAAGCTTATGTAGGGTGAGTTCAAGATGAGCATGATGGGAGAGCTTAATTTTTTCCTCAGACTCCAAATCAAGCAAACCAAATATGGGATCTTCATCGACCAAGCTAAGTATACAAGAGAAATCTTAAAGAAGTTTGGGATTGAGACTACCAAGATAATAGATACACTTATGAAGTTGATAAAAATGAGCATGGTAAATCTATTGATCAGAAACTATATAGAGGAATGATTAGTTCTTTATTATTTTTTACTGCTAGTAGACCAGATATCATGTTTAGTATTTGTATGTATGCTAGATATAAGTCTGATCCTAAAGAATCTTATCTATTGGCTGTTAAGAGCATACTTAGATATCTATTTGGAAAAATTGATATTGGTTTATGGTATTCTAGAGATTCATCTATTAATTTGATTGGTTATTCAGATGCTGACATTGCTGGGTGTAAATTAGATAGAAAATGCACAAGTGAAACTTGCTAATTTCTTGGAGTTAACTTAATCTCTTGGTTTAGCAGAAAACAAACTTTAGTTGCACTATCCACAACTGAGGCTGAGTATATTGCAATAGGAAGTTGTGCTCAAATCTTGTGGATTAAGCAATAACTTGAAGATTTTGGAATTAAACTAACTAAGACACCCATAAAATATGATAACACTAGTGCTATAAATTTAATTAAAAATCATGTTCTGCACTCTAGAAGTAAATACATTGAAATTAGGCATCATTTTATTAGAAATCATGTTGAAAATAATGATTTTATGCTTGAATTTATAAGTACTGAAATGCAACTGGCTGACATATTAACTAAACATCTCCAAGAGCATCGGTTCTATATGATTAGAAGAGAATTAGGGATCATCAACCCTTTTGATTGAAATTTTCATCTCTTCACAACTTTTAACTCTTAATTGATCAAAATTGCTTGTAAATCATGTTTAATCTCTCTCAATTCCTTGAAATCCTATTCTATTTTAATCAATGGTCCTTTTTCTATTTTTTCCTGGTTTTGAGTCGAAGTGTCAACACTTGGAAGTGTCGACACCTGGAAGTGTCGACACTTGACCTTGTGTCATGAGTCGACACTAGAACGGTGATAGACCGAGTTAAAATAGAGAAAGTGAAGTGTTTCCTTCAATTTTTTCATTCCAATTTGAGCCGACTCATCCCTAAATAGTGCTCCATCGTCTCCTTCCCTTCAAATTTTAGTTCCAATCACTTGATTTTGCATTTGGTATAGGTATATTTTAGTTTTCTAATGTTCTTCATCTTGTTACCTAATTTTTTCATCATAGAGACCCTAGTTTTCTCCCCTTTCTTGCCTTCTTCCCTTGTTTCACTGGAATGGGACCTAGAAAACAAGTTGTCCGGCATCCTAAACCATCCATTCAGGAGGAAGAGAGAGGAACAAAGGCCAGGCATGAGGATACAACAGTAGATGAGCCTGATGTTCCTGCAAGACCCCCTGTTTCTGCAGCAAATAAGATGGGATCGAAGACCATCATCGATGGTCATCAAGTGGACTTCAATTTCCTAGACCAACAGCACTTCTAGATTGGCCAGTGGTTGAGGGATGCGGGTTTAGCACCATTTTAATTTTTATCAGAGAGATTATACCCGAGATTGATTAGAGAGTTCTATGGATCACTTGTCCGAGGTAGTGATGGATATATAGCATAGGTCCGTGACAGAGATATCACAATGAACTTTGTACTAGAGTCAAGAAGATCAACTATTATTAAAACCAATATCACAAAGTTGGCTGATGCTTAAAAGATTATGCTTTAATTTCTTTACAAGTAGTACATTCTCAATAAAGGTAGAAGGAGTAATTTTATTTTACCAATACTGATTATCCTTCCTTTGCGATTATCACCAAAGGTTACCATGCCACCATCTTTTTGTTCTTGGATGAAGATTGATCAATATCACCCATCATGTGTCTTGAACAGCCGCTATCAAGGTACCATCTTTTCTTTACATTTGTGGCTGCAAGACATCCCTACAAAATAATCGAGTAATAGATTTACGTACCCAAGCTTTCTTGGGTCCTTGCAAGTTAGTAGGATTGGTTCCTTTTGGAACCCAAATTTTCTTAATTTTTTTTTGCCATTATATTTCAAATGATACTCGAATGCTTTGTGACCAACATTATTACAAGCATAGCAGATAATTTTTGGCTTTGAATAAGAAGTGTATGATGATACCAACTTAGGTCTATATTGCTTTGATGTAATGAACTTAGGAGCATATGATGTGGATGCAAAAAATTTATTTGAATTTGAAATTTTATAACCGATTTCAAACTTGTTATTTGTATCTCTTTGATCTTTCAAAATCAGTTCAAGTTTGTTAGAGCTTAAAGTTAATTTTTCAACAAATGGTTTAAGCTTTTGAACTTCTTTTTGCAAATAAGTATTTTCGTTTTGCAAAATTTTATTTTTTTTTAAGAAGTTCTTCCTTTTCAAATTGAGTTGATTTAAGCCTTTCACAAATCAAACTTAATTCTCTTTGTAAAATCCTATTTCTTTCACCAATTTTATTTTTATCTTTTTCAATCATACCATAATTGATTTTCAAATTATTCATTTTCAAACTAGCTTTTTTGTACTCAATCAATAATTCACAAAAAGCATTATGAAGCTCATCATAAGTAAATTCCAAATTAGGTTCAGAAGTTGTTACCTCATCCTCCAAACCCATAAGACAGATTTGAGCAGTTTTTGTTGTATCTTCATCTTCTTCAATTGATATAGATTCATCACTATCGCTCCATGACGTAAGCATTGCCTTCTTTTTCTTTCATTAAATCATCTTTTTCTTGATCTCTGGATAATCAGGACGTATGTGTCCTGGTTTCTTACATTCATAACAAATAGGAGTTTGATCTTTATCCTTTTCTTTATCTTTTTCTCTTTCTTTTCCAAATTCTCCTTTTCTGAATTGCTTTCTCCATCTATTTATTCTTCTTCTGCCCATAAATCTTTTGAATTTTCTCATTACTAGTGCGATTTCATCATTCTCCAAATCATCATTATCAGATGTATATGAATCTTCATCTTTGTCCTCTTCTATAGCTTTAAATGCTACAGCCTTTTTTCTTTTTGAATCTTCATCTGTTCTTTGTTGCATGGCTAGCTCATGAGTAATCAGTGATCCCAGCAGTTCATCTAATGGTAGAGTGTTCAAGTCCTTTGCCTCTTGAATTGCTGTAACTTTCACTTTCCATTTATCTGGCAAAGATCTCAAAACCTTTTGGACCAGATCAGCATTAGTATATGTCCTACCAAGACTTTTAAGATCATTTATAATATTAGTAAAACGTGTATACATAGCAAATATAGTTTCACTAGGATCCATTTTGAATAATTCATAATTATGCACAAGAAGATTGATTTTTGAAGTTTTAACTTGTGATGTGCCCTCGTGCGTGATTTCAAGCTTATCCCAAATTTCTTTATCAAAATTGTAAGTAGAAATTTTGTTCCATTCATTTGGATCCAAAGTGCAATAAAGTAAGTTCATAGCTTTGGCATTCAGCTCGACCAATTTTATATCATTTTCATTCCATTCCTCTTCCAATTTAGGAACCTCAATATCATTCATTCTAATAGTGGGTGTGTGAGGTCCTTTTAGAATTATTTTTCACAGATGAAAGTCTACAGCTTGAATGTATATTTTCATCCTAGCCTTCCAATATGTGTAATTGGTTCCAGTGAAAAGTGGAGGTCAATTTGTGGATTGCCCTTCGGCCAAAGAAGTAATCATGGGATGTGCCATCAATCATTACTCTAAGGAATTTTTAGAGACTCTGCTCTGATACCACTTGTTGCCCAGGTGGCTTCCCAAAAGAGGGGTGAATTGGGATTATAAAAACTTTAGGAAGTATGTGTAATTTAAAATCATTTTAGTGTTGTGGTGATATATGTAATGTAGAAGCAAGTAAACAAATATAATGAAGTTAAACGAGCACAATCACAAATACAAGGAATTTAGAGTAGTTCAGAGCAACCCGCTCCTACGTCCACTATCCAAGCACCACTTGGGATTTCCACTATATCCCCCATCGGAATATAGTCGGATTATTTTAATAGGCTCACAATCCAAACCTATACACTTTTGTTTTACTAGGATCACCAAAGAAAACCCTCGCTTGGTTTTGACATAGGCTAACCAAGAACCTAAATCCCTTTGGATTTTAGAATAGGGCTCACCAAAGAAAACCCAACCTTGGTTTTATACCGGGATCACCAAGAATCCAAGCATAGGTTTCAAAAGGCTCACCTAAAAACCTTTAACACACTCTCAAGACAAAGCCCCTTGCTATTCTTATAGAGAAAACAAGATATATCAAATGTGTAAAGCAATTATATAACAAACCAAACTTTTTTGAGAGTTGCCGATGAAGGTCAAATTGAAGTCTAGCTTTGAATGCTCTTTAATGCTCTTCAAGCTGCTTCTTTTCTTCTTTAAAAAGTTGGATTCAGAAATGATAATCAGTTGGTGAAGCTTTGAACCTTTCTTGAATGCTCTTGAAGTGAGTTGGTGAAAGACTTGAAAACTCTTCAACTTTCAAAGGATAATCAATGAATAATCTTTTAAAGATTGTTTAAACTTTCATAAATACTCCCTTTTATAGTCTTCAATCAAAAATAGCTATTGTAGGGCATAGGAAATCAAAATAGAGCCGTTGAAGGGATTTTGGAATTCAAAAATGGGATTTTGGAATTCAAAAATGAGATTTTGTAACTAGCCGTTAGACTGCAAAAACCCATCACTCGAGTCGACTTGAGGTCCATGAGTCGGCTCAAAGTCTCAGACAATCCAAATAAAAGTTCTGTGTGAGTCAGCTCTTCTAGGTTGAGTCGACTCGAACTCTCAATCAATAAAAAATCAAATTCTGCATGAGTCAGCTCTTCAAGACTAAGTCGGCTCAATGTCATAGTGACCAACAAAACAAGCTCTAGACGAGTCGGCTCTTCTAGGCTTGAGTCGGCTCGAGGTCTCAGTCACTGAAAATATAAGTTCATCAAGTCGGCCCTTAAGGTTTAAGTCAGCTCAATGTTCTAAAACTCTAAAATTTTTGTGCCATGCCAGAATAGGAGTCGACTCTTGATCCATGAGTTGGCTCTTAAAAAAATTATTTTTATGTATTCAAACTTCTCCAAACTTCTTCAATTCAAGATTCCAACAAGAGCAAGTCTTCCAAGAAGCTTCAAAGAGCTTACCAAACAAATTCTAACCTACTTACTCTCATTTTTATAATTTTAGAGCCCTTTTTACAAGATTACATACCTGAAGGATTAGGGCTTTACAACTTGAAGTATATAAGAGTTTATACAATGTTGGAATACCTTTCAACTAGATAGAAAACCAACTAATGTAAAGACAAACACTTTCCTACAAAACTTCTTGAATAATTGAAAGAATTAGTAAAGTATACATGCTCCAATATTTTGTAATCATTAAAATCATTCCAGGGGTCAACAATCTCTCCCTTTTTGATGATGACAAAACATTGGGCATGAAAAGGTTTAAAAGCAGTTTTCAATTATGTATCATATTCACATGTATTAAAAAGTATACCAATGCAAATAAAGTGTCAAGCTACTCTTGTTGAAGTAAAGAGTACCAAAATATTGTATCATTTGTATCATTCATGCACTAAGTATCAAATCATCACAATACTAACTTTGCATTCGATAAGTTTTAACAAAAGCTTAACAAAAGCTCCCCCTTTATTATATAACAATACTCTCTTCACATTTTCATGCTCAACTAATTTTTCATGCTCATCTCCCCCTTTTTCATATTTCATGCTCATCTCCCCCTTTTTGTCATCAACATAAAAGTATATAATTTAGGGAGAACATTAATTCACACACTAAATCATTCACAATCATTTAAACATGTATCAAGTAAAACATAAGAAAAGAGATATATATATATATATAAAGCGTCAGTACAAAGGTGATACATTACAAGAGTGCCAAAGCACACCAAAAAGAGTATCACAAATAACAATAGGAAATACTAAACAATAAATCCTAAAAACCAAAGGATGTACTAGGCTCATCATTACTAGGTTCATCTTCACTAAAAGAAGAACCAACTTCTAAAATACCAAGAGCAGGTTTAAATTTAGGGAACTTAGATCTAAGGTCCCTAAGTCTAGTCCTAATAGGGGTTGAAGACTTAGAAGTTCTAGGTTTAGATTTAGTTGGAGGCTCAGAAGAAATCAAGATAGGTGTAGGCCGTCCAGAAGAAGGATGAACAGATAAAGCTAGGGTGCTGGTAGTTGATAGAATCTGCATCATAGGAGTGTCCGATATGCTAGTGCTCGGACCCTAAGTACCAATACCAAGCCCAATAGGAGTAGCAGCTGTAGTAGGAATATCAGTAGAATGCTCTGCCTCTCCCTGTCCACAATCAGTATCATGAATATCAGGTCCTGCTAAAGATGGAGGAGGTGCTGAATGATTGGCTGTCCTGATCTGCTAAAGAATAGATAGAATCTCCTGGAAGCCATCTCTCATCTCAGTCTAAAGTGCCAGTATCCTGGCATCTATCTCTGCCCTGCCTCTCTGTAAAATAGAGATCTCATCCCGAATCAGCTACAACCTGCTATCATCACCTGAACCATCAGTAGTAGATCTTCTCACAGGTGAATGAGGTGAAAAGGGTACTGGCTCAGAAGTTCCAGCCACATCAGTCTGTGGCTCAGCCTTAGTATCTTGTGCCTGACCAGTCTGGTCATCATCACCTGACTCCTCGTATGAATGTGTCGCTGGTAGTCCTGAAGTCTTCCTGATCTAGTGTCCATTAACCTTTATGAATCCTATCCTGATCAATGACTTAACATTATATATGTCTGTATGAAGTAATGGCCTGCTATCCTCACCAGACAAATCTATCTATGCATGCTGAAAGATCAGTGTAAATACCATGCCATAAGGAAGACATGCTCGTGCCCTATGAGCAGCTTCCCTTATCTGGGATATCATGATATAAGGTAAGTTGAGGGCCTCCCCCTCAGCCAAATATCTCATAAACACCAAATTCCTCTCATTCACCCAGTCAAACCTTCCAGTTCTGGGTAGAAAAATATGACTGATGATATTATGAATCAACCTCATTTCCAAAGAAAGTTGATTAGCCCTGACATGTATAACACTAGTAACATCATTCCTCTCAAGAATTATCCTCAAAGTCTTCTATTTTTCCTTCAATACCAAAAAGCTCTCTCCTTCCTTAGGTATTTGAAGAATGTCACTTAATTATTGCTCATTTATCTCAATATGCTTCCCTTTCATAATTGATTCCACATGAAATGCACTAAGGGACATATTTATAAAGAATTGTCTTACTAAATTTGGAAATGTAGGTAATTTCAACATGCAAAATTATTTCCAACCTTGTGCAATGAGCCAATCACCAACTCTCAAATTTTCTTGCTCTAAAAAAGTAAAATCAACACAACGTCCGAAAGTAACTTGCCTATTACCCATAAGAACAACCTATCTTGGAGCTTCTAGAGCCTCTTCATGTTCTTCATGTGGCTCTACCATGGGATTTGAAGTGTCAAGCCTCATCTTGGTTCTTCTCTCCTCTACTACGGTCCACACAACCCTCCTTGGTTTCTTCCCTATGACTTTCTTAGATGCCATTTTGGTTGGATTAGGGTTTAGGAAAAGTTTGGTGGAGTTCTAAGGTTTTTCCTAGGTTTGGAATAGGGAACGATTGAAGTAGAGTAGGAAAGGTGGAAAGAAAATGGATTTTGAATAATAACGATGCCCTATTTAAAAAGAGTCGGCCGGACTCTCGAGTCTGCTCGACAGAGCAACAGGGTGCTCAAGTTGGCTCAAGCAAAAAACCAAGGTTAAATCTCAGAAAACTGAAAAATAAAATTCTATAGGTTCCTTAGCACTAGAGAAGGTGGTCTTAAGCTCTAAAGAGAATTTTGAAACATCTAGATAATTTTTCCTTATTTTAAAAAAATTAGGTCAAAAACTATTGATATGGGTCACATAGGCCTAACTCACCTCTAATCTTTTTAAATCTATCTTGGCTAAGAGGTTTGGTAATAATATCAGCAAGTTGATCTTCAACATTATTCAAAACATGGTCTCTAATGAAATGATGTCTAATTTCTATATGCTTAGTTCTAGAATGCTAATTAGATTTCTAGATAAATTAATAGCACTAATGTTATCATATTTAATAGGAATTTTAGACTAGATAACACCATAATCTTCTAGCTATTGAAAGGATTATGCCCTATAAGCCAATATCTGTATCTCCCAGACCATTGTAAATTGACAAATTAATAAAGGCAATAATTTTTTCATCATTCGCTGTGTCATTATATGATGAACCCCATAGATTAGGGCTATGGTTGTAGGGCTATGATGAGATCATACCAGTGAGATCTAAGGCCTTAAAACCCTAATCTAGAATATTCCTAGTCATAGGAACCCTGAGTTGGGGATCAGGGTTTCCGGTAAGACTGGCACATCCTATGTATGCTGAAAAGGGTGACTGCTCTCACTGTCATTTGTGTAGGACACTAATACAAGGATGTGGGTGCTCATTAGTGAATGAGTTCACTGAATAGATCCAGTTTGAGAACATCTAATGGAGCCTTAGCTGCATGTCAATGGATGTTTCACATAGTGGGAGTTGTACAAGTAGTCCTATGACCTGAGACTGCCATAATACCTTATGTACATGAACCCATGCTTTGGTTCAATCTCAATCATGACACTGGGTCATGCACGAGGTTGATGCTGGGTATGGTGAATTGTATATGAAGGTATTGAGTAGGTCAACAAGGAATTGATCACTCCTAGTAGGAGGAGATTGCATCCAGCCAAATTAGGTCAAATGATGATTCAGGAAATCTTTGATCAAAGTACAGATATTAGAAATGATTTCTAATATCGAATTAATTGAATCATTAGTGTATGACTGAGCTGGGAATGAGTATAAACTGGATTTGACATGATTCCATATCCATAGTTATATTCGGGATGCAAGATGATTGAAGGATCGAATTGTACGGGAACTTTCCACTGAAGGGTAGTTTTGGAATTACACCAGAATTTCCATATCTTCCGGGTAGACATGACACATTGCTAGACGTCAATCTTGTCTTGTGGGTTGATCAAATTAAATGGTTTAATTGGATCACTAATTAGGAGGAGTCCTAATTGACTGACTCGAGTTAGCTCGATTTGACCTAAATCGATTAGAATGAGTTCTGATCAGATTAGGTCAACTTGCACTCGGACCCACTGCTGGCTAAGTATGGAACCCAATGGGTCACACACTTAGGACAGATAATCAAGGATTTAATTTGGAATTAAATCTCGTTTGCAGATGAACACACTAGCATGTGTTGCAAACCATGACTTCCACTTGAATCGGATTCGAGTTAGGGTTCCGATTTGGTCTTTTTTAGATCCAAATTCATTCCGGTTTGAATCTAATTGAAGATTTAAAACGTTGGGCTAATAATAGGCTAGAAATTGGGCTAACCTAAGAGGCTAAACCCCTTTCCCACATCGCCTAAAACCCCTCCCCCTCTCTTCCCACGCGCGCGCGCAAGGAGAAGAGTCCACACGCGCGTGGACTCTTCCAAGACGCGTCTTTGCGTGAAAAGAAAGAATAAAACACCGGTGATTTTTTGAAGAGGCGTGGAAGAGAGTCCACCTAGGCGTGGACTCTCCAAAAGAAAGAAAAATACCGTGGAAAAGAAGAGAAAAACACCGAAGGGGCGCGACTCTTCTTTCTGCGCACGCCCTTCTGTGTTTTTCACGATCTTTCTTCGCGTCTTCCCATCTCAAAGGCCGTGAGATTAATCCCAAGGGCCGTGAGATTTAAGAAAGAAGACGTGAGAAGGGAGAGAGGGATGTGAGAGGATTTTTCTGAAGGAGAAGGCGCCTCTCTGTCGCCTATTTAAGAAGAAGGCTTCACCGTAAAAATTTATATTCCAGATTTTCTACGGCGAAGCCTTGCTTCTCTTTCCTTCTCCCTCTCCAGAAGACTGTTTCCCCCTCCTCTCTTTCTTCTTTGATTCCTTTACAGAGCCTAGGCTCTGTCGAATCTCAGAACAGAAGGAGAGTCAGAGAGAGAAACTCTCCGACGGTAAAGGAAGAAGGCGCCCCCTTTTTCCTTCTTTCTTACATTAAGACAACTTTGTCTTAATTTTCTTCTCCCTCCAAGACAAGCCTTGTCTCACTTTAGGACAAGGGCTTATTCTTAAGACAAGAGTGTCTTAAGGGGCCAAAGTTGCCAAAAAACTAGGAGAAGGGTAAGAGAGAAAGTTTTAGTCCCTGTTTGGCTAGAGGTGTCCTAGCCAATAGCCCATATATCAAGTTCTTGGGGTAGAACTTGATTGGAAGGAACCCAATTGAGGAGTCACTGTCTTGATCATCTGCCCGTGTGGATCACCATCGGAGGGCGGACAAGTGGACGCCTGGTGTGTTCAAAAGGTTACTCCATTTGGAGTTTATTTCTACATCAGATTGGATATAGCGATCTGAGGTTAGTATCTAAACTATGTTTAAATTTGGACATGCATGTAGTCATAAGTTTTAATTGCTAATAAGGAGATTTTGGGATTAGGGTTCGGACCTGATTTCATAAAGTTTTTGAAATCCACACTTCCGCACTGGTCACCGAACCTAACAGCTATTGCTTGATCCACGACACTTGTGCACAACAGCTCCCCATAGCTACATACTCTATTTCAGCAGTAGACAGTGCTACAGAGTTCTGTTTATGATAGTGCCATGAAATCAAGTTGATACCTAGAAATTGACAAGTGCCACTTGTACTTTTTCTATCAATCTTATAGCCACCATAATCAGCATCAAAATAACTAATTAACTTTAGAGATGGATGTTTAGAATACCATAAGCCTAAATTACATGTGCCTTTAAGATACTTAATGATTCTTTTAATAGCAATAATGTGTGACTCTTTTGGATTTGATTGAAAACATGCACACATACAAATACTAAATAGAATATCATGTCTACTGGCAGTTAAATAAAGTAGAGAACCAATCATACCTCTATACAATTTTTGATCAACAGTTGTACCATTTTTATCTTTATCAAGTCTGCTTGCAGGATTCATGGGTGTTCCAACTTTTTTGCTTGATTCCATGCCAAACTTTTTGATAATCTCTTTAATATATTTGGCTTGGTTGATCAGAATTCCTTTCTTTGATTATTTGATTTGAAGTCCAAGGAAGTAACTTAGCTCACCCATTAAACTCATTTTGAATTCACCCGGCATTAACTTAGCAAAATCTTGAAACTTGACACAAGGATTCATCAATATATCCAAATATTATATCATCAACATAAATTTGAACAACTAAAATATCATTATTTTTCTTTTGAATGAACAGGGTAGTATTAACACTACCTCTTATAAAATTATTTCTAATTAAAAACTTACTTAATCTATCATACCAGGCTCTAGGTGCCTGCTTAAGACCATATAAAGCTTTATTCAACTTAAAAACATGATTTGAAAATATGTGATCGATAAAACAAGGTGGTTGTTCAACAAAAACTTCTTCAGATAGAAAACCATTTAAAAAAGTACTCTTTACATCCATTTGAAATAATTTAAAGTTCATAAAATATGCATATGCCAAGAGTAATCTAATAGCCTCTAGCCTAGCTACTGGTGCATAGGTCTCATCAAAATCTATTCCTTCTTCTTGATTGTAACTTTAAGCTATCAGTCTAGCCTTATTCTTAATTACATTTCCTTGCTCATCTAACTATTTCTATAAACCCATTTAGTGCCTATAACATGGTAGTCATTGGTCTTTCTACAAGTGTCCAAACATTATTTCTCCTAAATTGGTTTAACTCATCATGCATGGCTAACATCCAATTAGGGTCAGTTTCAGCTTCTTCTATAGTGTGTGGTTCTACATGAGATACAAAAGTAATCATATCATATGCATCCCTATGTGAAGCTCTGGTTCTAACACCTTGAGATGGATCTCCTATAATGAGTTCTTTGGGATGTGAATGAACATACCTCCATTTTTTAGGTATATCTTCATGATTCTTACTTACCATTTTTTCTTGTGGTTCACTTGCTTGCTTATCTTTGATAGTCATGTCCTTTAATCCATATTCAAGTGTACCTGCATCATCATCAGCACAATCTTCTTTTCTAGAAGATGTCATGTCAATTTTATTGAAAATAACATAAATCGATTCTTCTACAATTAAAGTTCTTTTATTGAAATCTTGATAGGCTTTACTATTTGTACAGTAATCAAGGACGATAGCCTCATCAGATTTAGTATCAAAGTTACCAAGATTATCTTTACCATTATTAAGTATAAAACATTTGCAACCAAAAACATGAAAATAATCAATGTTAGACTTTCTATTGTTCCACAGTTTATAGGAGATTTTTCTTATAATAGGTCTAATTAAAACTCTATTTAAAATATAGCAAGTGGTATTTACAGCTTCTATCCAAAAGTATTTTGGATGATTTTCTTCACAAAGCATCATTCTGGATATTTCTTCCAAAGTTCTATTCTTTCTCTCTACAACACCATTTTGCTGTGGTGTTCCAGGAGCAGAGAAGTTGTGATCAATACCGTGCTTTGTACAAAAGTGATCAAAATATCGATTTTCAAATTTTGTACCATGATCACTACGAATTGAAATAATAGAAAGGTTTTTCAAGTTTGAAACTCTTTTGTAAAACTTTTTGAATAACTTAAAAGTTTCATTTTTATGTGCAATGAATAAAACCCAAGTGTATCTTGAAAAATCATCTACAATCACAAGGCCATACTTCATACCACCTAGGCTTGTTGTCCTAGTAGGTCCGAATAGATCCATGTGAAGTAGCTCTAAGGGTCTAGTAGCAGAAAAAATATTTTTGGATTTAAAACTCCCCCTCACTTGCTTTCCTAATTGACATGCATCACAGATATAATCAAAATTTACTTTAAACTTTGGTAACCCTTTAACCAAGTCTTTTGAAATAAGATTTGCAATGGTATCCATATTAGCATATCCAAGTCATCTATACCATAGTAAACTTGATTCTTTGCTCTTATCATTCACTACCATAAGACCTGTATTGCTTGACAAAGCTAGATCATTAAGATCTACTACATAAATATTACCAAGTTTATATCCAATGAACTTTATACTAGAGTCAAGCGGATCAATTACTATACACATTGAAGACTTGAAGAAAACATTAAAACCAACATCACAAAGTTGGCTAATGCTTAAAAGATTATGCTTTAATTTCTCTACAAGTAGTATATTCTCAATAATGGTAGATGGAGTAATTTTTATTTTTCCAATACTGATTATCCTTTCTTTACGATTATCACCAAAGTTTACCATGCCACCATCTTTTTGTTTTAGGATGAAGAATTGATCAATATCACCTATCATGTATCTTGAACAGCCGCTATCAAGGTACCATCTTTTCTTTACATTTGTGGCTGCAAGAAATTCCTGCAAAACAATCAAGTAATATATTTAGGTACCCAAGCTTTCTTTGATCCTTGCAAGTTATTAAGATTGGTTCCTTTCGAAATCCAAATTTTCTTAATTTTCTTTTTGCCATTATATTTCAAATAACACTCGAATGCTTTGTGACCAACATTATTACAAGCATAGCAGATAATTTTTGTCTTTAAATAAGAAGTGTATGATGATACCAACTTAGGTCTATATTTCTTTGATGTAATGAACTTATGAGCATACGATGTGGATGCAAAAAATTTGTTTGAATTTAAACTTTTATAACCGATTCCAAACTTGTTATTTGTATCGCTTTGATCTTTCAAAATTAGTTCAAGTTTTTTAGAGCTTAAAGTTAATTTTTCAACCAATGGTTTAGGCTTTTGAACTTTCTTTTGCAAATTAATATTTTCATTTTGCAAAATTTTGTTCTTTTTAAGAAGTTCTTCCTTTTCAAATTGAGTTGTTTTAGGTCTTTCACAAATCAAACTTAATTTTCTTTGTAAAATCTTATTTCTTTCACCAATTTCATTTTTATCTTTTTCAATCGTATCATAATTAAATTTTAAATTCTTCATTTTCAAACCAGTTTTTTGTACTCTATCAATAATTCACAAAAAGCATTATGAAGCTCATCATAAGTAAATTCTAAATTAGGTACAGAAGTTCTTACCTCATCCTCCCAACCCATAAGGTAGGTTTGAGCAGTTTTTGTTGTATCTTCATCTTCTCTAGTTGATATAGATTCATCACTATCGCTCCATGTCGCAAGCATTGCCTTCTTTTTCTTTCTTTTAATCATCTATTTCTTAATCTGGACAATCAGGACGTATGTGTCCTGGTTTCTTCATTCATAACAAATAGGAGTTTGATCCTTATCCTTTTCTTTATCTTTTTCTCTTTATTTTCCAAATTCTCCTTTTCTGAATTGCTTTCTCCATCTGTTTGTTCTTTTTTTGCCCATAAATCTTTTGAGTTTTTTCATTACTAGGGTGATTTCATCATTCTCCAGATAATCATCATCAGATGTATCTGAATCTTCATCTTTATCCTCTTCTATAGCTTTAAATGCTATAGCCTTTTTCCTTTTTGAATCTTCATCTGTTCTTTGTTGCATGGCTAGCTTATTAGTAATCAATGATCCCAGCAGTTCATCCAATGGTAGAATGTTCAAGTCCTTTGCCTCTTGAATTGCTGTAACTTTCGCTTCCTATTTATCTGGCAAAGATCTCAAAACCTTTTGGACTATATCAGCATTAGTATAAGTCCTACCAAGACTTTTAAGACCATTTATAATATCAGTAAAACGTGTATACATAGCAGATATAGTTTCACTAGGATCCATTTTGAACAATTCATAATTGTGCACAAGAAGATTGATTTTTGAAGTTTTAACTTGCGATGTGCCCTCGTGCGTGATTTCAAGCTTATCCCAAATTTCATTAGCAGAATTGTAAATAGAAATTCTGTTAAACTCATTTGGGTCCAATGTGCAATAAAGTAAGTTCATAGCTTTGACATTCAGCTCGACCAATTTTATATCATTTTCATCCCATTCCTCTTCTGGTTTGGAAACCTCAATATCATTAATTCTAATAGTGGGTGTGTGAGGTCCTTTTAGAATTAGTTTTCACAGATGAAAGTCTATGGCTTGAATGTATATTTTCATCCTAGCCTTCCAATATATGTAATTGGTTCTAGTGAAAAGTGGATTTCGATTTGTAGATTGGCCTTCGACCAAAGAAGTGCTTATGGGATGTGCCATCTATCTTTTTCTAAGAAATTTTCAGACACTCTGCTCTGATCCACTTGTTGCCCAAGTGGCTTCCCAAGAGGGGGTGAATTGGGATTATAAAAGCTTTAGTAAGTATGTGTAATTTAAAATCCTTTTAGTGTTGTGGTGATATATGCAATGTGGAAGTAAGTAAATAAATGTAATGAAGTTAAACAAGCACAATCACGAACACAAAGAATTTATAGTGGTTCGGAGCAACCCACTCCTACGTCCACTACCCAAGCACCACTTGGGATTTCCACTATATCCCCCATTGGAATACAGTCAGATTGTTTTAATAGGCTCACAATCCAAACCTATACACTTTGTTTTTACTAGGATCACCAAAGAAAACCCTGGCTTGGTTTTGACATAAGCTAACCAAGAACCTAAATCCCTTTGGTTTTTAGAACAGAGCTCACCAAAGAAAACCCAATCTTGGTTTTATACCGAGATCACCAAGAACCCAAGCTTAGGGTTCAAAAGGCTCACCTAAAAACCT
This sequence comes from Areca catechu, assembly GCA_021397845.1. Taxonomy (NCBI): domain Eukaryota; kingdom Viridiplantae; phylum Streptophyta; class Magnoliopsida; order Arecales; family Arecaceae; genus Areca; species Areca catechu. The sequence continues at coordinate 118,319,607 of CM038052.1, forward strand.
TTAACACACTTTCAAGACACAGCCCCTTGCTGTTCTTAGAGAGAATAAGATATATCAAAGGTGTAAAGCAACTATACAACAAACCAAACTTGTTTGAGAGTTGCTGATGAAGATCAAATTGAAGTCTAGCTTTGAATGCTCTTTAATGCTCTTCAAGCTGCTTCTTTTCTTCTTCAAAAAGTTGGATTCAAGAATGAAGATTAGTTGATGAAGCTTTGAATCCTTTCTTGAATGCTCTTGAAGTGAGTTAGTGAAAGACTTGAAAACTCTTCAACTTCAAAAGGATAATCAATGAATAATCTTTCAAAAATTATGTAAACCATCATAAATACTCTCTTTTATAGTCTTCAATCAAAAATAGCCATTGTAGGGCCTAGGAAACCAAAATAGAGCCATTGGAGTGCTTTTGGAATTCTAAAATGAGATTCTGCAACTAGCCGTTAGATTGCAAAAATCCATCACTCGAGTCGACTCGAGGTCCTTGAGTCGGCTCGAAGTCTCAGACAACCTAAATAAAAGTTCTATGCTAGTCAACTCTTCTGGGTTGAGTCGGCTCGAAGTCACAGTCACCAACAAAACAAGATTTGGACGAGTCGGCTCTTCTGGGCTTGAGTCTGCTCGAGGTCTTAGTCACTGAAAACATAAGTTCTTTATCGAGTTGGCTCTTAAGGCTTGAGTCGGCTTGAGGTTCTGAAACTCTAAAATTTTTGTACCGTGCCAGAATAGGAGTCGGCTCTTGATCCATGAGTAGGCTCTTACAAAAATTCTTCTTATGTATTCAAACTTCTCCAAACTTCTTCAATTCAAGATTCCAATAAGGGCAAGTCTTCCAAGAAGCTTCAAAGAGCTTACCAAACAAATTCTAACCTACTTACTCTTATTTTTATAATTTAGAGCCCTTTTTACAAGATTACATACATGAAGGATTAGTGCTTTACAACTTAAAGTATACAAAAGTTCATACAATGTTGGAATACCTTTCAACTAGATAGGATACCAACTAATGTAAAGATAAACACTTTCCTGCAAAACTTCTTGAATAATTGAAAAAAATAGTAAAGCATACATGCTCCAATATTTTGTAATCATCAAAATCATTCTAGGGATCAACAGAAATACATGTTGTGTATCATTTTACGTGCAACATTAATTTTGATATCTTTTTTTATGGCCCTAATGAAAGAAAATTGCACGGGTTTTGCAGGTGCCTACACTAATCATGCAACAGCAGGGAGCAGGTATGTATTTTAAAACTATTTTAAAATAACAGCGGAAACTACCTACTCCGCACAGGATCTAACATATTTCGAATGCATGTATAGGCAAAACTAGGCATGAACAAGGGCATGTAATATTTATAAACAATTATATAAACCTAGATCTAGGCATGCATGAAAAATAAAACTAGAAATAATTACCTTATTCATGCTGGAATAACCCTAGGATATCTGCTGGAATTGCTGGGATAACAGGAATAAATCTATTCCTGTCTTCTTCTTCTTCCAGCACGTTGAAATGTTGTTTTCTTTTCCTCCAAAAATTGCAGCAAACCAAAACAAAAATGGCCAATGTCTTGGTCTCTTCCTTCACCGATGGTAAGGGAGTGGCTTGAAGGAACTAGCTTCAAAAGAGAGCTTGAAGATCGATCAACCAACGACCTCTTCCTCTCTACCAGGTGCTGCAAAGAAAATCTGCAACCACAAAAACAGGGCAAAGCAAAACAGCAGCAATGGAAGATCAACTGGCTCCCAGGTGCTCAAGCGAACACCCTCTAGAGGGGGGACACGCCTGGGGCTCCTCTGATCTGACCTCTCGCACGATGCTAGTTGTCGGAATGCCTTAGAATGGTGGGAGGAAGAGCAAGAACAGAATGCTCTGTTCTGAAATTGGTTTTCTCCAAAACTGATTTCTTCTTCCTCCGATTGAGTAGAAATTAGAACAGGGAATCAAGGAGTTTTCTCTCCCAAAATCTCACCAAAACCCAGACCTCAAAATCACTGGTGGAAGGGTAGTGGAAGTTCTCCAAGGAAGAAGCACACCTACGTTTTTCCATCACCCAGATTTTTATAACTACGTGGAATAATTCAAACGGTGCTATGGGGAGGTGAAAAGATAAGCTGGGAAAACCAAAAGGCAGTAGGTATTTGGAATGAATCCTATTCGTATCAACCAAGCAATAAAGGAGATTTAATGGTGGATTAAATCAGCCAAAAACTGAGACAAACAAGAGATAAAATGGCTTCTTGAATTCCCTGTTCGCCCAAGCTTTTAAACACCGTGGTGATGTGTCCAATCCGGTTCACAACCAGTTCAAAAACCCAGTTAGATCAAAATCTAATTAGAAAATGGCTTGGTCTAGTTCCGGTTACCCGGAAACAATTCCTGGTAGACCCGAACAAATTCTGATCGATCCAAACCCGAGTTAATCCAATGTGCTCAATCAAACCGTTATCGAAATGATTCATAATCATAAATCGGTACCTTGATCAGGGAGTAATCCTCTGTGGTGTGTGACCTCATAGGTTCGAACCTAGGCGGTAGCACTAGAACAATTCCAGTACCAGCACAAGATACCATCTAGCAATGGGTCCCGGTGTCCGGATAAGTCGAAGATGCGGGAGCAAACTATCGACCCTCTGGCATATGGTTACCGTATAATTCATCCCTTTGACCTATAATGCTCAGGATGACTGAGATTGGGCTGCCAACCCAGACAGAGTCAGTCGACTACGTGTCATAACCTCGCAAGCCCAGTGACTCTTCACTAGGACTACCACGACCGAGGATTTGCTAAATTGAGATACTGCGAGACATTCAATCCAAACTTTTTGGACAGGTCAATTCCATCTTGGTCCATCACTGCTCCACAAGTACTTGCCTGTACCTAGAAACCTTCCATCACCGGATTAAAAATCCGGGTAGTCCGGTACCAAAGCACAGAGAGTTGCTTGCAAGCTACCGTGATGACCTCAGGTCAGAGGGACACATATACCCATATCCAATCGTGAGTATCCCTTTGGCAAAAAGTGGCTGCACGGAGTCATATTCAATGAGATATCATATATCCCACTTGTAGATCACATCAGTGTCACCACACTCATTTGGTCAAGAGGACAACCAAACGATGTGAACTACAACAACCTATACTTGATATATTGCCGTCTAGTATAATATATCCTTTGGTTGTGAACAAGGTTTAAGGACCACTCGATACATACTCTCTGTATCGAAGTTAGTGTAGTCCTAAGGACTTCATCACATGGAAAGAGTTCATTTCAGGGAAATTTAGTATGTGATGAGCTACCAATATATATTTTATTAATTCAAAGAAAGAGTACAATAGAGAACACAACCGCCTACAACCCAGGCGATTGGCTTTGGGACACAATTCCCAACAACTCCCACTTGTACTAAAGCCAATCAGAAGAGTATCTAATACCCATTTTCCATTTATAATAGTCGAACTCTTTTATCCCGAGGGCTTTAGTGAAGGGGTCGGCAACATTTTCTTTTCCATCGATCTTCAGAAGATTGATGTCATCTCATTCCACAATCTCTCGTACGAGGTGATAGCGCCGTAGTATTTGCTTGGTGCGGTGATAAGTTTTAGGCTCCTTAGCTTGAGCAATGGCTCCAGTGCTGTCACGATACACCAGAATAGGACCATCTAGGGAAGGTGCCACCCCTAGCTCTCCAAGGAACTTCCGCAACCACACAGCTTCCTTTGCTGCATCTGATGCTGCAATATATTCTGCTTCGCATACCGAGTCTGCAACAGTTGACTGCTTAGAACTTTTCTAGCAGATCGCTCCTCCATTCAGGGTAAATACAAACCCTGACACACTCTTGCTATCATCTCTATCCGATTGGAAACTGGAGTCAGAGTACCCCACAAGTTTCAAGTTAGGTTCTCCATAAATCAGCCATTGATCTTTAGTATTTCTCAAATACTTAAGGATGGACTTAACCACCTTCCAATGCACCTCACCTGGGTCAGACTGGTATCTTCTCACTACTCCTAGTGAGTATGCCACGTATGGTCTAGTACAAGTCATAGCATACATGATAGAGCCTACTGCAGAAGCATAAGGTACTCTACTCATGCGCTCTCTTTCCTCAGGAGTTGTCGCACAATCCTTCTTGGAAAGAGTAATTCCAGAACCTATTGGGAGATAGCCTTTCTTGGAATTTTCCATGCTGAACCGTTTCAGCACGGTGTCAATGTACATAGACTGGGACAATCCAAAAAGCTTCTTAGATCTATCTCTATAGATCTTCATACCTAGTATGTAAGAAGCTTCACCCAAGTCCTTCATGGAGAACTGAGATGATAACCAGACCTTTATTCCTTGTAATGCTGCGACATCATTCCCGATTAAGAGAATGTCGTCAACATACAGTACTAGGAATATAATCACAGAACCTTTAACCCATTTATAGATGCACAGTTCATCTCCGTTCCTAACAAAGCCGTACGATTTGATACATCTATCAAACTATATGTTCCAACTTCGAGACGCTTGCTTGAGTCCATTGATGGACCTCTGCAACTTGCATACTTTTGATTCATCTGTGGATGTGAACCCTTCAGGCTGTATCATATACACCTCCTCTTCCAGCTCCCCATTTAGGAAAGCAGTTCGAACATCCATCTGCCAGATCTCGTAATCAAAATATGCTTCCAAAGTAAGCATGATCCGAATGGACTTGAGCATTGCCATAGGGGAGAAAGTCTTGTCATAATCGATACCATATCGCTGACGATACCCCTTGGCAACCAGACGAGCTTTATAGGTCTCTACCTTCCCATCTGCGCCCCTTTTCCTCTTGAAGATCTATTTACACCCAATGGGTTTTATCCCTTCAGGCGGATCAACCAATGTCCATACATTATTGATTTCCATGGACTCCAATTCGGATCGCATGGCTCCAAGCCATGCCTCAGAGTCAGATCTCTGAAGAGCATCCAAATAGGTGATCAGATCCTCATTATTCTCATCGAGCTCAATGGGATCGCCATCCCGGACCAAGAAACCGTAGTATCTATCTGGCTAACGCGGTATTCTACCGGATCTCTTAATGGGTTCTGGGTGTGATTCAGTCACAGTCGGTTCTACGATGTCCTTAGAGTGTGAAGGTTCTTCTATTGACTGAACTTCATCAAGTTCAATCTTAGAAGCTATAGTTCCTTCTCCAAGGAACTCCTTTTCCAAAAAGATAGCTCTAAGAGCAACGAACACCTTTTGTTCATTCTCTAAGTAGAAGAAATACCCTTTGGTTTTCTTAGGATAATCAATGAATAAACATCGATTAGACCTAGGACCATGTTTGTCTGAGTCTAAATGCTTTACGTAAGCCGGACAACCCCAGACCCGAAGGTGTGAGATTGAGGGTTTACGTCCATTCCACATCTCATATGGAGTGGAGACAACAGACTTACTTGAAACATTATTTAACAACTAACAGGCTGTCTGAAGTGCATATCCCCAAAAGGATAGCGGTAGAGTTGCAAAGCCCATCATGGATCGAACCATGTCCAACAAGGTTCGATTCCTCCATTCGGACACACCATTCAACTATGGTGTTCCTGGAGGAGTCCACTAAGATAGAATTTCATTCTCCTCAAGATATGTCAAAAAAGCACCAGTTAAGTATTCACCACCTCGATCAGATCGAAGGGTTTTAATACTTTTTTCAGTTTGCTTTTCTACTTCATTACGGTATCGTTTGAACATTTCAAACGACTCAGACTTATGTCTCAATAAAAAGACATAACCGAACCTTGAAAGGTCGTCTGTAAAAGTAATGAAATATTTGTATCCTCCTCTAGTACTAACTGTCATCGGTCCACATACATCAGTATGTATTAGACTTAGAAGTTCTGTAGCCCGTTCATCTTTTTCAGTAAAAGGTGACTTGGTCATTTTACCAAGTAAACAGGATTCACAAGTGGGCAGTGATTCAGAATCACTGACCTCGAGGAGTCCATCTCCTCGCATCTTGTTTATCCTATTTTGGTTAATAGGACCTAGCCTACAATGCCAAAGATACAAATCATTGACATTATCTAATCTTGGGCGTTTGCTGGAAGTGTACATTACACTAATAGGCCTTGATAGTACATATATGCCATTATTTAATCTAGCTTTCATTATAACAGAGTTATTCAAAATAACATTGCAAAAATCTCCTTTTATTGATAGTTCAAAACCACAATTGGCCAAAAGGCCTACAGAGATTATGCTCATAATTAAACTAGGACAATAGTGACAGTTGACTAGTTCGACAGTACAAGACTCAAAGACAAGACGCAGGACTCCGACCGCCAGTACTGGAACACGATTTCCATTCCCAACGCTCAGAAACTATTCTCCATCTTCAAATCTTCTGCTAACTAGAAGTCCCTGTAACAAATTACAAACATGAATTGGACTACCAGTATCCAATACCCAATTAGCAGTATCAATAATAGAGTAATTACAAGGTTTTATCATATAAATTCCTTGTTAAGCAGACTTCTTCTTCCTCGGCCTGTTCGGATCAAGGGACGCAATATAAAGAGGACAGTTCCTCTTCCAGTGTCCCTTCTTCTTGCAGTAGAAACATTCTGCAGAAGATTGATCAGCCTTATACTTCCTGGTCTGACTAGGGCCAAGAGCATTCTGCACCTTCTTTCCCTTTTTATTTGTATTCTTCTTCCCTTTCTTAAAGGGACGACGATCTCTACTACCGCCCACTAAATTCACCACCACCTTATCAAGTTGGTGGTCTTTCTCGAAAGTCTGCAGCAACCCCAAAAGACCTTGGAAGTTGACTTCAGGCTTATTCATTCTATAATGATCGAGAAAATCAAGATAGGAGGAGGGAAGAGAATTCAAGATCGCATCCTTGTCGAGCTGCTCATGCAAGGGGCATTCGAGTTTGCCCAGTTTTTCAATCAGCTCGATCATGTATAATACATGATCAGTGACTGAACCACCATTAGGCATCTTGGAGTTGTAGATGGCACAAGACACTTTGTACCGTTCTACATCATCCGGGGTGCCGAAGGATTCCTTCAACTTTTGAAGGATTTCATCAAGTTGGGCCTCCTCGAATTTATGACTGAACTTGTCGTTTATCGCCACTAACATAATGCATCGGACAGTAGTCCGATCAGAGCCCCACTTCAGATAAGCATCTCTGACCGCACTCCATGCATTAGCGAGAGGGATTTCAGGTGCCGGATCCGTTATCACATAGAGGATCCGTTCATGCTCCAGTACGATTCTCAATCTTCGATACCAACTATCGAAGTTGTGACCCTTTAACTTCTCGTTATCGAGAAGTGACCGGAGCGATAAATTAGAAGACATCTGAAAAGAAAATAAGACTAAATTAGTGTATGAATTAAAAATTTAACCAAAAGACTTGGACTTTAGTCTAAAGGTTTCTCCCACTAATTTTTCAGATTGGTAGCCTCTAACTCCAATCCGTGAAAACACTTTTTCAAGTGGGTACTGAAATCCAATAGGCCTCGCATGAGCCCGACTATGGCCAGCTCACCCATACGAGCCTAAAGGTAGGTTCGTAAACCAATTGTTTCCTTAAACAATTTTCAGTATTTTATTTTGCCCCAGAGAACACCCCAATCGGCCTAGGGGCCTCCTATTGCGGGTCTCTGGTTAGGTCCAACCATTAAAATGACAATCCAATGCTTCCAGCTAATTAAAGACCAAGCTCGACTATGGCCGGCCCTCCTGGTCCCGTTAAGGAGGTTGCACTGAACCATCATAAATCAGATAGAAATTCCAGTCGCCGGATGTACACCCGTTCTATGGAACTGCCGATGAACACCAAGCTAGTGGACACATTTCTATCCAACTTAATGGGAGGCTAAGACACTGTCAACTCCTTGACTTAGTCTTTTTAAGGACCTAATAATTTTAGAGAATTTTTAATTATGACAGAAGAAAAGACAAGGACATGGATCAACCTCCTACTGAATCAATTAGATTTCAGGAGGGTTGAAATAAATCAACAAATGATCCATGGGCACCTATAGATCAGTCAGACCGATCAACCTGGGTGACATGGGTTAACTCGAGTCATTGAGCTTTTCAAATCAGTTCTGATCGACTCGATTAGCCAGGTAGGTGAGATCATGGTGAGTATCCGCCATTAACCATCTTTCCTAGACACCAACCAAGTTGGCCATGAAAGAGGTAGCCTCATACAACCATGATCACACTGCCAAACCTACCTTGACACCAGTCAGTTTACCAGACTCGATCAGACTAGCCTAAAGACTCGGGCATCCACTGAGCCACTAATTGGATCCATTTTAGATGAATGGATCAACTAATCTAACTATTAGATAGTTCTAAAGAAGGGCCTTAAACAACTTTTGTTTAATCTTCTTGTTATCCGGTTCAACTAAACTTAGGTCTAACCTACTTATGGACCCAATTAGACAGCTAACCCAATTAACCTAATTGGCTTATTTAAATGACATTAGATTTCATAAACCCTAAATTAACTTGTCATTTAATTAATCATATAATTCAAAATTGTTTGAATATAAGCCAATCATTTTAATTAAAATAATTTTAATTAAAAACATGTAAAACTCCTTTTACATATCCACTGATGCATCATATCTAGATTATTCTTTTATAAACATTACATTTCCCAAAGAAAATATCAGACATGCCAAACATGTATTTGAATTAAAATAATTTTAATTCCAAGATTTCCTTAAAGGATCCTTCTGAAGAGGCCAACACAGACGATCTGCATCATGTCAAAGACACACGGTCATGGTGAAAGTCTCAACTAGGTTCCTAAAAGTACTCTCTAATCATACCTTATGATTTACAATACAAAAGATTAAACATTTTATTCAACTATACATGCAATCAAGAAATGCTACACCTGAACTTGGCTCTGATACCACTGAAAGAAAACTGTGCGGGTGTTGCAGGTGCCTACACTAAGCATGCAACAGTAGGGAGCAGGTATGTATTTTAAAACTATTTTAAAATAACAGCGGAAACTACCTACTCCGCACAGGATCTAACATATTCTGGATGCATGTATAGGCAAAACTAGGCATGAACAAGGGCATGTAATATTTATAAACAATTATATAAACCTAGATCTAGGCATGCATGAAAAATAAAACTAGAAATAATTACCTTATTCCTGCTGGAATAACCCTAGGATATCTGCTGGAATTGCTGGGATAATAGGAATAAATTTATTCCTGTCTTCTTCTTCTTCCAGCACGTTGAAATGATGTTCTCTTTTCCTCCAAAAACTGCAGCAAACCAAAACAAAAATGTCCAATGTCTTGGTCTCTTCCTTCACCGATGGCAAGGGAGTGGCTTGAAGGAACTAGCTTCAAAAGAGAGCTTGAAGATCGATCAACCAACGACCTCTTCCTCTCTACCAGGTGCTGCAAAGAAAATCTGCAACCACAAAAACAGGGCAAAGCAAAACAACAGCAAAGGAAGATCAACTGGCTCCCAGGTGCTCAAGTGAACACCCTCTAGAGGGGGGACATGCCTGGGGCTCCTCTGATCTGACCTCTCGTGCGATTCTAGTCGCCGGAATGCCTTAGAACGGTGGGAGGAAGAGCAAGAATAGAATGCTCTATTCTGAAATGGTTTTCTCCAAAACTGATTTCTTCTTCCTCTGATTGAGCAGAAATTAGAACAGGGAATCAAGGAGTTTTCTCTCCCAAACTCTCACCAAAACCCAGACCTCAAAATCACTGGTGGAAGGGTAGTGGAAGTTCTCCAAGGAAGAAGCACACCAACGTTTTTCCATCACCCAGATTTTTATAACTCCATGAAACAATTCAAACGGTGCTATGGGGAGGTGAAAAGATGAGCTGGGAAAACCAAAAGGCAGCAGGTATTTGGAATGAATCCTATTCGTATCAACCAAGCAACAAAGGAGATTTAATGGTGGATTAAATCAGCCAAAAATCGAGACAAACGGGAGATAAAATGGCTTCTTGAATTCCCTGTTTGCCCAAGCTTTAAACACAGTGGTGATGTGTCCAATCCGGTTCACAACTGGTTCAAAAACCCAAATAGATCAAATCTAATTAGAAAATGGCTTGGTCTAGTTCCGGTTACCTGGAAACAATTCCTGGTAGACCCGAACAAATTCTGATCGATCCAAACCCGAGTCAATCCAACATGCTCAATCAAACCGTTACCGAAATGATTCATAATCATAAATCGGTACCTTGATCAGGGAGTAATCCTCTGTGGCGTGTGACCTCATAGGTTCGAACCTAGGCGGTAGCACTAGAACAATTCCAGTACCAGCACAAGATACCATCTAGCAATGGGTCCCGACATCCGGATAGGTCGAAGATGCGGGAGCAAACTATCGAACCTCTGGCATATGGTTACCATATAATTCATCCCTTTGACCTCTAATGCTCAGGACGACTGAGATTGGGCTGCCAACCCAGACAGAGTCAGTCGACTACGTGTCTCAACCTCGCAAGCCCAGTGACTCCTCACTAGGACTACCTTGGCCGAGGATTTGCTAAATTGACATACTGCGAGACATTCAATCCAAACTATTTGGACAGGTCAATTCCATCTTGGTCCATCACTGCTCCACAAGTACTTGCCTGTACCCAGAAACCTTCCATCACCGAATTAAAAATCCAGGTAGTCTGGCACCAAAGCATAGGGAGTTGCTTGCAAGCTACCGTGATGACCTCTGGTCAGAGGGACACATATACCCATATCCAATCGTGAGTATCCCTTTGGCAGAAAGGGGCTGCACGGAGTCACGTTCAATGAGATATCATATATCCCACTTGTAGATCACATCAGTGTCACCACACTCATTTGGTCAAGAGGACAACCAAATGATGTGAACTACAACAACCTATACTTGATATATTGCCATCCAGTATAATATATCCTTTGGTTGTGAAAAAGGTTTAAGGACCACTCGATACATCCTCTCTGTATCGAAGTCAGTGTAGTCCTAAGGACTTCATCACACGGAAAGAGTTCATTTCAGGAAAATTAGTATGTGATGAGCTGCCAATAATATATTTTATTAATTCAAAGAAAGAGTACAATACAGAGCTCAATCGCCTACAACCCAGGCGATTGGCTTTGGGACACAATTCCCAACACCTAATGCATTGCAAATGAGTATTTATCTTTTATATATTGCACAAAGCTTCATTTTGATTGAAAACTTTTTTTTGTGTTATACTTAAAGATTTTGTCATCATCAAAAAGGAAAGATTATCGACTCTATTATTGATTTTGATGATTAACAAAATACTTAAGTATAATTGAGTACTAACAGTTTGCTAAAGTATATTTTTATTAAGAGAAATGTACTTATCAAGTTAGTCAAATTGAATTGCTTGTCAAATGATTGAAGAAGCTCTTTCTATAGATGAAACATCAATATTTAATGGACTTAAGTATCTAATATTTGCTTGAAAAAAATTAAAGAGTCAAGTTGAAAAAGGATTCGGTAGAGTTTCAGTCATTTTTGAAAAAGTTTTAATAAGTGTCGACTCAAAGTGTCGACTCACAGTTTGTGTCGACTCATGACAGTGCAAGTGTTGACTCAATCCAGCATGATGAAAAAAGTTTCATATGGCATGCTTGAAGTGTCGACTCATGCCTTTCAAGTGTCAACTCAAGCTATCGACTCAAGGATTGACTCAAAGCCTGAGATAATTTTTTTACAGAACATGCTGAAATTCAAGACTCACCTTAAGTGTTGACTCACCAGATGAAGTGTCGACTCACCTGAGATTTCTAGAGAGCCTCAAAGCTAAATTTTAAACTAACTATCAACTCATGGGAACCAAGTGCCAACCCTAGGTGTTGACTCAAGAACTAAAGTATCGACACATGGAGTTCTGGGAATAGTAATGGCTAGTTTTTCAATTGTAGAACTCGGCCCTTTTGGCTCCCAACGGCTAGTTTCTCGTGTCTAATCATCATAAACCATCTTTTAGGCCTTGGGATTGTATTTAAGTGAATTAATTTCAAATGGAACACAATAAGAAACAAAAAGAAAGAAGAGAAAAGTGAAAAAGGAAGAAAAGAAAGCTCATTCACTCACACATTCATTGAGAGTAACTACTTTCAAGCTAAAGAAGCCTTCAAGCATTCAAAGCAATCAAGAGCATTCAAGTCCAACCTTTTTGAGCATTGATTGAGGCTTCATTGAATTGAAGACAAGCATCTTTATCAAGCTTCAAAGAGATAACAACTTTTATTAGAAAGCTTTTCTTGTATTCTTTACTTCATTTCATACTTTGTTGTATCAATATTTTTGGTGAGCCTAAGAACAAAGCTAAGGAGGTTTTTGGTTAGCCTATTTGAAAACCAAGGAGGTTTTTGGTTAGCCTAGTTGAAAACTAAGGAGGTTTTTGGTTAGCCTTTAAAAACCAAGAGGTTTCTTTTGGTGAGCCTTGTGAAAACCAAAAGGAGTTTTGATTAGTGAGCCCAGAAAACTAATTGGCTATAATCATGAGTGATTATAGTGAATTCCCAAGTGGTCCTTAGGGAGTGGACATAGGTGCATTTGAGAGCACCGAACCACTATGCTTGCCTTGTGTTTGTGATTGACTGTTTCTTTTTATTTGCTCTTACTTTTATTGCAATTTAAATTTCTGTTGCATACTCTTTAAGAGCATATATCACTTGCATCTCACTAGCATTTGTATTGATTATTGAATTGGCACACTTCTTGCAAATAGCTTTTAGAAATCCACTTCACCCCCCCTCTTGGGTTGCCTACTAGACAACACAGCCCACACTATAGGATGAATCCTACTGAGCATTTAGAGTTGCAAAGATAGGTTGGAGAGCTCCTAAGAAAAGGATTGATTAGAGAGAGTCTATGTCCATGTGCAGTACCTACCCTGTTAACCCCTAAGAAAGATGGCACTTAGAGAATGTGTGTCGATAGTCATGCCATAAATGAGATAATAGTTAAGTATAGATTCTCCATTCCCTGTTTGGATGACATGTTAGACATGATGGCCGGTGCAACCATTTTCTTTAAGATTGACCTTAAGAGCGCGGCTATCACCAAGTTAGGATGAGACCTAGGGGTGAGTGTAAAATCTCTTTCAAAACTAAGGATGTACTTTATGAGTAGGTAGTGATGCCTTTTGGATTATCCAATGCCCTTTGTACCTTTATGAGGATCATGACCTAAGTCCTAAGAGTGTTCATTGGAAAATTTGTAGTGGTTTACTTTGATGATATCTTGATCTATAGTAGGACTATGGAAGACCACCTAAACCATATCAGACAAGTCTATCAAGCCCTTAGCAAAGATAGCCTCTATACCAATTTAAAGAAGTGCGAGTTCTTGACCCATAAAGTCATCTTCCTAGGATTTGTAGTGACCCCTGAAGGAGTTTCAGCTAATCCATAAAAGATTAAGTCCATAGTTGAGTGGCTAGTACCTACTAGTGTTCATGATGTACGTAGTTTTCATGGCCTAACTTCCTTTTATAGATGATTTATTCGGGAATCTAGCTCCATAGTTTCACCCATCACTGACTGCATTAGGAAGGAAACTTTAGAGTGGACCAAAGCTGTAGATAGAGCCTTCCTAGACATTAAGGAAAAGATGACCCAAGCACCCATTTTAAGGTTACCAGATTTTTTTAAAGTTTTTGAGGTTGCTTGTGATGCTTCTGGAGTAGGTATAGGAGTACTGAGTCAAGAGAGTTACCCTGTAGCCTTCTTTAATGAGAAATAAAATGAGGCTAAACTTAGGTACTCAACCTATGAGAAGGAATTTTATGCGGTAGTACAAGCCCTAAGATATTAGAGACACTACCTACTACAATAGGAGTTTGGTTTGTATTCTGTTCATGACACACTCCAATTCCTCAATTCCCAGATAAAACTGAACCCTAGGCATGCTAACTGGGTTGAGTACATTCAAGCCTATATCTTTGTATTGAAACATCGTGCTGGTACCGAAAACAAGATAGCTGATGCCCTTAGTCGCCGTTCCATGCTCTTGAATTCTGTTAGAACTGAAGTCGTAGGATTCGACAGATTGAAAGAGGAATATGAAACATGTCCCGACTTCAGTGAGATCTACCAATTTGTGAAACAAGGACAATCTAGTTTGCATAATGAATATACCCTTCGAGATAGCTACCTCTTTAAGGATAACAAGCTGTGTATTCCCAGGACTTCCCTTAGAGAATTTTTAGTTTGGGAAACCCATGCAAGAGGTCTAGCTAGTCACTTCAGTAGGAACAAGACCATTCAAGCTGTTGAAGACTAGTTGTTTTGGCCAAGTCTAAAAAGGGATGTTGCCCATATTGTGTCCAGGTGATGCAGGACTACTAAGAGAGATGATATGCATGCAAGTAATTTTCTTTTGTTGTCTTTATATTTGAGGGGATTGACCGATTCCAGAATTCGAAGTAAGAATAGATTTAGGGATTTGCATAATGATAAGAGACTTTAACATGCAGACATAGCCCATAAATAATGATAAAGAAAGGACCTTGGGATTGAAAACCCCAATAGGACTTAGCTCTGACAATATTCTACTTAAGAAACTAGGGAGTGTAAACCTCACAAAGCTCTGAAGTGCTCGATGCCGAGTTTGCTCAAACTAATGGATGTGGCCTGGAAGATCAAGTCCTCAACCATGCAAATTTGCCGGCTTTCCATCCGGTGGTCTTGAAGGCAAGGAAGACCGACTCTTTTGTCTATGGTACCTGAAGGACCTGCAAGCAACCTAGAGACAAGTTAGAAAACAAAGAAGGAATGGGAAGACAAAGAAATAAGAGAAAGGGTGATCAAGGCAGGCTCTTCTTGCTAGGCATCTAGGAGAATCTTCTAGGGAGAATCCAAGCTTGGGAAGAAGGGTTGGCAGTAGGGCTGGAAATGGGCCGGCCTAAAGTCCATTGGGCTGGCCCAAAGACTATATTTTAAAAATTTTTGGACCAAATCCAGGCATCCCTTTGGCCCAAAAATTAAATGGACTCTATTTTACAGCCTTAAGACTAGTCGAATATGCTTAAAATTTCGTCCACAGTTTGAACCAATTTCAAGCCAGCCCAAAGTTTATTGAGCTGGCCCAGCCCAGTTCCAAACAATTGCCTTTTGGGCCGGCCCATTTTCAGCCCTAGTTGGCGGCTTGCGTACGAAGAATGTAACCTGGGCCTCTCACCCCTCGATGTCCTGAAGGACGAAGGCGCACTCTCTCACAGAGTTCCAAGTCTAAGACAAGGGCTAGGAAGAAGAAAACTTCAACTTTTTTTTTTGTGTGTTTTGATGTGTATAGGCAGAAATATGAGTTGCTGAAAATTAAATGAGATGAACCTAAGTGCAGAAATTAAACTATGCAGAAATGAAAGTATGCTAAAATTGGACCTACTGGAATTTTATGATAAAATTATTCTCAGGTAGTAATCAGGTGTGCAGAAAACTTATGGACTGAAATAAATTCTCAAAAATTTTGAGAAATACAATCAATTATGTGAAATCTAGCAAAATAAGAATTGTTTGATTTAGAGATTGCTACAGGTAGAAACAATCAAAATAACAAACCATGTACTGGGTTGGACATGATGCAGAATTTAATGATGCAAAACATAGTAAATATGAAATTTTCTTTAGGACCTAAGATACCTATCTTTTTGTTTTCTTCTTCAAGGGTCAATCACAACGACACCCCTACATGGCATAGGAATTCTCCTTTGAATGGGATGTGAGGGTCTTGCAGCCTTACTTTTCCTATAACCGAACGACCATGGTGAAGCACCCGATCTGATTACTTAAAGAGAAACTAAGTCCTAACTTGCTCTGATACCAAACATGATGCGGGACCTAAAGGATGCATGCATGTGATTTCTTTTTGTTTTTTTGTTTTAATGGATTTACCGATTCCTTAACTCAAACTAAGAATAGATCTAGAGATTTGTATAATGATAAGAAACTCAAGCATGCAAACATGGATCCTAAATAGTGATAAAGAAGGACCCTGGGATTGAGAAACCCCAGTAGGACATAACTCTAAATCAATAACCAACTTAGAAGACTAGGGAGTGCAAACCTCTCAAATCTTTGAAGAGCCCGATGCCGAGTTCGCTCACACTCATGGATGCAGCCTGGAAGATCGAGCCCTCAACCCCGCAAATTCGTTAGCTTTTCGTCAGATGGTCCTGGAGGCAAGGGGGACTGACTCCTTTGTCCATGGTACCTGAAGAACCTGCAAGCAACCTAGAAAAGAATTAGAAAAAAAAGAAGAAATGGGAAAGCAAAGAAACAAGAGAGAGGTGAAGTGAAGGTGGAGGTCAAGAAGGGCTCTTCTTGATGAGCATCCAGGAGGATCTTCCAAAGGCATCCAAGGTGTTGGTGGCTTGCATAGGAAGGGGATATCTGGAGCCTCACATCCCTTGACGCTCGAAAGCGAAGGCACACTCTCTCACAGAGTTCCAAGTCAAGGGACAAGGGCTAGAAGAAAGAAAATTCTGAATTTTTTTTTTCATTCATGAATAATTATCATACAAGAGGGTTAGGGCCCTTTTTATAAGCACCTAAGTCCTCTTTTGAACATTTGAATTTAAATTTGAAAGAAGCGGTTACAAGACTTGATTTGGGTAGGAGAAAGGGATGGGTTGTCTTCATGAGTCAAGGGGCGCCCATTTGAAATTTGAATTTCTCCTTCATGAAACCTTAGCCGACCTTGACTTGGCTTGCTCTTTGGTGGAATGGCTTGATTTGGGGGAGTGAATAGAGGATGTTGTCTTCATGAATCAAGGGGGCGCCCTTTTTGAAATTTGAAATCCTTCTTCATGACACCTTGGCCGACCATGATCTTTGCTAGTGTGGCTTGATATGTGGAGTGAGGTGGGGATGTTGTTGGCTTGGATCAAGGGAGGCTTAATGGGGTGTCCAACATGGCTTTGAATTTGAATTTCAGCTTTAAGCTTGGCCACCTAAGATGATTGGTGAAGTGGCACCTCCCATGCCTTGTGGCAATGATGATGTGGCACTCCATGAGTTTGCATTCCTACTTGGCATGGAGGAGAGGTGGCTTAACTCATCTTCAATTGGGCTTAACTTGATTACCCAACTATGGACCCATCTTCAAACTAGCTTGAGCCCATCTTCAAATTGACTTGAGCTTGAGAACCAATTCGGCTAATTATAGGACCAATTGACCCTAACTTGACAAAATTGGCCAAATTACAAGACCAAACCAAAAATTGAAACCAACTAGATCTAATTACATGACTCAAAAGCAAATTATTCAGGCTTTAAGCCTTATTATAGGATCCAAAAGATTAAAAATCCTAATCAGAGATCCATAGAGGGTTGAGGTGCCTTTGTCTAATCCTGGTGCCCGCACCAATTGGTCCTTTCTTTATCACTATTTAGGGGCTATGTCAGAATGCTAGAGTTTCTTGTCCTTATGCGAATCTCTGGATCCATTCTTAGCTTGATTTTGGGAATCGATCAATCCATTAAAACATAAAAACAAAAAGAAATCACCTGTATGCATCTCTTAGGTCCCGCACTATGTTTGGTTTTAGTACAAGTCTCAGAGTCCGTAGAGTCATTCGCATAGCATGCATAAAGAGATTAGCCAAAAATTTAATCTAAGTAATAATACATACAAGAAATTGGTTGATTCCCGAAAGCGAGCCAAAGAATTTGAAATAAGGAATTCTATAATGATTAGGCTTAGGCCTGAATGGTTTCCACCAGGAATCATTAAGAAACTACATGCTCGTGGAACTGGCCCCTTTAGAGTGATGAGGAGAGTTGGCCCTAATGCCTATGTGCTTGAGCTACCCCCGGATTATGGCATTAGCTCGACTTTTAATATCTCAGACTTAGTCGAGTATAAGGAGCCGGCAACAATACCTAGAAAGCCATTTGGGCCTGACCTATCCTTTGAGAGTGAACTCGACCCTGAGTGTCCACCTCCAATTTTACCTGAGAGAGGGGAATGAATCGAGTGTGTCCTGGATGATCAAGCTATCACAACTTGGAATAAAGGCTATCAGCATTACTTGGTCCGTTGGCAAGGTCGACCGGAGTCCGGTAATTTATGGATTACTAGAGAAGACTTGTAGCACCTCGACCTTGACCTTCTTGAGAAATACCAAAGCCAAATCAACCCTTACTCGATAGGGTCGAGTTCCTCCCATCCCGAGAGAATTGGTGCGGGCACCAAGATTAGACAGAGGCTCCTCAACCCTCTGATTAGGGTTCTTAATCTTTTGGATCCTGTAATAAGGCTTAAAGCCTGAGTAATATGCTTTTGAGTCATGTAATTATTATCTAGTTGGTTTCAATTTTTGGTTTTTTCTTGTAATTTGGCCAATTTGGTCAAGTTAGGGTAATTAGTCCTATAATTAGCCAAATTGGTTCTCAAGCTCAAGTCAATTTGAAGATGGGCTCAAGCTAGTTTAAAGATGGGTCCACAGGTGGGCAATCAAGTCAAGCCACCTCTCCTCCACGCCAAGTAGGAGTGCCAAATCATGAAGTGCCACATCATCAATGCCATGTGGCATAAGAGGCACCACTTTAAATCATGGAGTGTCACATCATCAATGCCACATGACATGGGAGGTGCCACTTCACCAAGCATCTCGGGCGGCCAAGCTTAAAGCTGAAATTCAAATTTAAAGCCATGTTGGACACCCTATTAAGCCTCGCTGAAATTCAAATTTAAAGCCATGTTGGACACCCTATTAAGCCTCCCTTTGATTCAAGCCAACAACATCTCCACCTCACGCCACATATCAAGCCACACTGGCAAAGGTCATGGTCGGCCAAGGTGTCATGAAGAAGGATTTCAAATTTCAAAAAGGGAGCCCCCTTGATTCATGAAGACAACATCCTCCCTTCACTCCCCCAAATCAAGCCATTCTACCAAAAAGCAAGCCAAGTCAAGGTCGACCAAGATTTCATGAAGGAGAAATTCAAATTTCAAATGGGCGCCCCTTGACTCATGAAGACAACCCACCCCTTTCTCCTCCCCAAATCAAGTCTTGTAACCCCCTCTTTCAAATTTAAATTCAAATGTTCAAATGAGGACTTGGGTGCTTATAAAAAGGGCCCTAACCCTCTTGTATGATAATTATTGATGAATGAAAAAAAAAATTTAGAAATTTCTTTCTTCTAGCCCTTATCTCTTGACTTGGAACTCTGTGAGAGAGTGTGCCTTCGCTTTCGAGCGTCGAGGGGTGTGAGGCCCCAGATATCCCCTTCCTATGCAAGCCAACAACTGCTTGGACGCCCTCTGGAAGATCCTCCTGGATGCCCAACAAGAAGAGCCCTTCTTGACCGCCACCTTCACTTCACCTCTCTTATTTTTATGCTTTCCCATTCCTTGTTTTTCTAACTCTTTTCTAGGTTGCTTGCAGGTTCTTCAAGTACCACGGACAAAGGAGTCGGTCCCCCTTGCCTTTAGGACCATCTGATGGAAAGCCAGTGAATCCACGAGGTCGAGGGCTTGATCTTCCAGGGCGCATCCATGAGTGTGAGTGAACTCGATATCGGGCGGTTCAGAGCTTCGAGATGTTTGCACTCCCTAGTCTTCTAAGTCGGATATTGATTTAGAGCTAAGTCCTATCAAGGTTTTTCAATCCCGGGGTCCTTCTTTATCATTATTTAGGGTCCATGTTTGCATTCTTGAGTTTCTTATCGTTATACAAATCTCTAGATCTATTCCTAGTTTGAGTTCGGGAATCGGTAAATCCATTAAAACACAAAAACAAAAAGAAATAACCTGCATGCATCCTTTAGGTCTGTTGGCTTTGGCTCCTTAGTTTTGATGATTAACAAAAGGTTGAGTATATGTTTGGACTAATGTTTCATCTCAAGATAAAGTTTCAAGACTTAGGTTATTCAAAAAGAGTACTAAGAGTACAATGATGAAACCAAGCTTGCCTGATTTTGGAAAAGAGTTCTTCTACCTTGAACAAGATCAAATTTCTCATATTGGACCTTCCTGTTAAGAAGTAATTGACAAAAGAAACAAAGGCTTAGAGAAACTCAAGCATGGCACGCACCTCTCTAGAGTTTCAGAAAATTTCAGATCAGAGGTCGACCACCAGAGGTCGACACCTTGTTAAAGGTCGACCACCAGAGGTCGACTCATGAAGAAAAGAAAAGTTCAGCAAGGCCGGCATGGCAAAATTTCAGTGGCACACTCCAGAGGTCGACCACCAGAGGTCAACACCTGTCCAGAGGTCGACACCAGAGGTCGACTCATAGCCTGAGAATTCAAACTGGGCAGAACTATGGTTTTCTGGATTTTTGCCTAAGATAAACTGGAGGTCGACTCATGAGGTTGACACTTGATCCAGAGGTCGACTCATGAGGTCAACTCATGGCATAACGGCTAGTTTTTCTGAACTTTTGATTTGATTTCTAACGGCCATAAACGGCCATATTTTTTATTCTAACGGTCTTGTGGAGTTGTTTCAGCTTGAATGAGGTATTTAACCTCCACCAAACTTCAAAAAAGATAAGGAGAAAAAGTGAAAAAGTTTAGAGTCAAAGTACAAAGCCTTCAATCAATTCCAAGCCAAAAAGAGTGAGAAAACCAAGAGATTCCTTAGCCAAAAGCTTTTCATCTTTGAGGAATCCAACTTTCAAGTATTTGGCATTTAGTGAGGTCCAAAGATTCCAAGAGAAAGGCTTGAAGAGTCTCCATCAAGAGCTACATCGAATTACTTTTTGCTCAAAAGGAGTTTGTCTTGTTTTATTCGTTGTATTCATATTCTTTTTGTCTTAGGCTAGTTTCAAGGGAATTTGAAACTAGTGTGAGGTTTGTTGGTGAGCCAATTGATAAGACCAACTAGGGTTGCTTGTAAGCCCGAAGCCAAAACAAGTGTGTAAGGTTTTGACTTGTGAGCCTGGTAAAACAAGTCGGCTGTAATCTAAAGATTATAGTGGAAATTCCCAAGTGTAGCTTGGGGAGTGGATGTAGGTGCTAGGTGCACCGAACCACTATACTTCTTGTGTGTTTGTATTGCTTTACTCTTTATCTTCTTTTACTCTTTAGTTATTGTTTTATTTCATTGCTTCCGTTGCATAATTACTTGAGCACTATCACTCTTCACCTTAGAACTTGATAGCACATATATTGCTTTAATTTTTAAAATACCCAATTCACCCCCCCTCTTGGGCACCATATCTGGGCAACAAGTGGTATCAGAGCACCGGTACTCTCTTGTAGGTCTAACGATCTTGAGTGAAAGATCATGGCTGCCCCAATTGGAATGGGTGTAGTTGAAGGACAAGCATCAAATCACCCTCCTTTCTTTAATGGCACAAACTACACATACTGGAAAACTCGTATGCGTATTTATTTACAAGCTGTAGATTATCATATATGGAGAATAATTACTAAAGGGCCTCATCAGCCCACTCACTTGGTTAATGGCATTATCACCCCAAAATCTGAAGAAGAATGGGATGACAATGACATCAAACAAGCTGTGTTAAATGCTAAGGCGATGAATTTGCTATTCTGTGCACTTGACCCTAGTGAATTCAATAGAATATCAAATTGTATTTCCGCCAAAGAAATTTGGGATACACTTGAGGTTACCCATGAGGGTACACACCAAGTGAAGACCACAAAGGCGAACATGCTCATTCATACATATGAGATGTTCAGGATGGAACAAACTGAAAGTATCAGTGAAATGTATACTAGATTTATAAATATAGTAAATGGTATGAGGAGTTTGGGAAAAATTATATCTAATGGTGAACTGGTTAACAAACTTCTCAGGTCTCTTCCGGCTTCATGGGATGCGAAAGTAACAGCCATAGAAGAAGCCAAGGATGTCAATACTCTACCTCTTGAGCAGCTTCTTGGATCACTGATGACTTACGAGCTTTCACTAAAGCAGAAGACAGTGGACAATGACAAGAAAAAGAAAGCCATAGCCTTCAAGTCCACTACAAAGGAAGAGTCAAGTGATGAATCAGAAGAAGAAGCTGATGATGATGAGACAGCCCTTATTACAAGGAAATTCAAAAGATTCATGAGAAAGAAGAAGGGCTTCTACAAGAAAAGGCCATAAAAAGGTGATCACAATAAAGAAAAAGAGAAAGAAAAAGAAAGGGATCCACCCATCTGCTTCGAGTGCAAGAAGCCTGGACATTATAAAATGGATTGCCCTTTGTTTAAAAAGAGTCGAAGGATGTTGAGAAAGAAAGCCATGATGGCTACCTGGAGTGAGAGTGAGGACTCCAGCAGTGATGAAGAGCAGCAGGTAGTCGCCAACCTGTGTTTCATGGCCAATGAAGATAATGAGGTAAATTCTAAACCTGAAATTGAATTTACTTTCAATGAATTACATGATGCTTTTGATGATTTAGTTATGGAATATGAAAAATTAAAACTGAAAAATAAGAAATTAAGAATGCTAAATCTTGAGCTTACCAAAAATTCAGAAAAGTTTTCAACTGAAATTGAAGATTTAATTCAAGAAAACAAGAAATTAACTGAACATGTAAAGACCTTGAAAAATGATAAAGATAATCTCTTAAAAGAAAATGATTCTTTGAAAAATAATAGAAGTCTTAAAACTAATGAGAAAATTGAAAAACAAAACAAAGAACTATTGCTTCAAAACAAGAATTACAAAAAAGAGTTAGAAAAAGTAAAACCTTTTGTAGAAAAGTTTACTTTTAGTTCAGAAAAATTAAGCATGCTTTTAAATAGTCAACATGCAGTGTTTAACAAAGCTGGACTTGGATTTAAGCCACACAATCAGCAAAAACTTTACAAAAACTTTTTCATACCTGCATCTTCTAATATTACCTGCTATGCATGTGGTAAGTTAGGACATAAATCATATATTTGTAATAGAAGAAAATTAAATACCTTTGGAAAGATTTGGGTTCCAAAAGGAACCAATTTGACTAACCCTAAAGGACCCAAGAAGACTTGGGTACCTAAAGTTTCAACTTGATTAATTTTTGCAGGTGTGCCTTGCAACCAAAAATAAAAGAAGATTGTGGTATCTGGATAGTGGTTGCTCAAGGCACATGACTGGGGATGTGAAGCAATTCTCATCACTAGCAGCTATTGATGGTGGAAACGTTACTTTTGGTGATAATGGAAAAGGCAAAATCGTCGGAATTGGTAAAATCCATATCACCCCTAATGCTTATGTAGATAATGTATTATTTGTTGATGGCTTGAAGCATAATCTTTTTAGCATTAGTCAATTTTATGATAAGGGTTTTAAAGAAATTTTTGAATCATCTTTGTGCATGGTATCTAGTCTAGATGTCGATGGCATCAAGTTCACTGGTCATAGGCATGGAAATATTTACATGGTTGATCTTGATGATCTAGCCATGGAAAGTGGTCAATGCCTAGTGGCTAGGGAAGCCAAGGCAAGTGAAACTAGTTGGCTTTGGCATCATAGGCTAGGGCATGCTAGTATGCAGTTGATTTCAAAATTAAGCAAAAAGAATCTTGTAAAAGAATTGCCAAAACTCATATTTGAAAAAGATAAGATTTGTGCTGCATGTCAATTTGGAAAACAAACTAAATCTACCTTCAAACCTAAAGGAGTAGTATCTACTACTAGACCCCTTGAATTATTGCATATGGACCTCTTTGGACCAACCAGAACAACTAGTTTGGGAGGTAAAAAATATGGGCTAGTAATTGTAGATGATTACTCACGATTTACTTGGGTGATGTTTTTAGCTCATAAAGATGAAACATTTTCAGCTTTTGTTAAATTTCATAAAAGGGTTTCAAATGAAAAAGATCTCACTATTGTTTCTTTGCGTAGTGATCATGGAACTGAATTTGACAATCATAATTTTGAAGCTTTTTGTAATGAAAATGGCATTAGTCATAATTTTTCTGCACCTAGGACACCTCAACAAAATGGGATGGTAGAAAGAAAGAACAGGACACTTGAAGAAATGGCATGCACAATGCTTTGCGAAAATGATTTACCTAGATATTTTTGGGCAGAAGCCATTAATACTTCCTGTTACATTTTAAATCGTGTTTTAATTCGACCTATTTTGAAGAAAACACAATATGAGCTTTGGAAAAATCGAAAACCTAATCTTAAATATTTTTGTGTATTTGGTTGCCGCTGTTTCATATTAAACAATGGCAAAGATAATATCAGTAAATTTGATGCCAAGTCAGATAAGGGTATCTTCTTAGGATACTCTACTTCTAGCAAGGCATACAGGGTCTTCAACAGAAGAACTCTTCTGGTTGAAGAATCAATTCATGTAGTGTTTGATGAATCTAACGAAAAATCTTCTAGAAAAGAATATTCTATCGATGATGAAACAGGTACAAAGAAGCTTGAATAATTGACAATCAATGAAGATGAGCCCAAAGGAGATGATGATCAAGAAAATCAAGATCAAACTCAAGAGATCAATGCAACTTCACCAAAACCTTTACCTAAAGAATGGAGGTATGCACACGGACACCCCAAAGAGCTAATTATTGGTGATCCATCAAAGGGAGTAAGTACACGCTCTTCTATTAGAAATGTTTGTGATTATTTAGCTTTTGTATCTCAGATAGAGCCTAAGTCAATTGAAGAAGCTGAAAAAGATTGTAACTGGATTAATGCTATGCAAGATGAACTAAATCAATTTAAAAGAAATAACGTTAGGACTTTAACTGAAAGACCTCTTAATGTTTCTGTAATTGGCACAAAATGGGTTTTTAGAAATAAACTTGATGAACATGGTATTGTAACTAGAAACAAAGCTAGACTTGTTGCTAAAGGCTACAACCAGGAAGAAGGGATCGACTTTGATGAAACCTTTGCTCCTGTTGCTAGGCTAGAAGCAATTAGACTTTTACTTGCTTTTGCTTGTTTTATGGATTTCAAGTTATTTCAAATAGATGTTAAAAGTGCTTTTTTAAATGGATTTATTGAAGAGGAAGTTTATGTTGAACAACCTCCTGGTTTTGAAAATCATGAATTTCCTAACCATGTTTTTAAATTGCATAAAGCATTGTATGGTTTAAAGCAAGCTCCTAGAGCTTGGTATGATAGATTAAGTTCATTTTTGATGAAGAATGATTTTTCTAGAGGTAATGTAGATAATACATTGTTTTTGAAAAAGAAAAATGATGATCTCTTAGTAGTACAAATCTATGTAGATGATATTATTTTTGGTGCTACTAACGAATGTCTTTGTCAAGAATTTGCAAAGTTAATGCAGAGTGAGTTCGAGATGAGCATGATGGGAGAACTCAACTTCTTCCTCGGACTCCAAATTAAGCAAACCAAAGAGGGGATCTCCATCAACCAAGCCAAGTACACAAGAGAAATATTGAAAAAGTTTGGGATGGAGACTACCAAACCAATAGGTACCCCTATGAGCTCTTCATGTAAATTAGACAAAGATGAATGTGGTAAATCAGTAGACCAAAAATTATATAGAGGCATGATTGGTTCACTGCTATATCTAACTGCCAGTAGACCAGATATAATGTTTAGTGTTTGTATGTGTGCACGTTTTCAGTCTGCTCCTAAAGAATCACATCTCTTAGCTGTAAAACGTATATTTAGATACTTATCTGGGTCAATCGAAATTGGTCTTTGGTACTCTAGAGAGTCATCATATGAATTAATTGCATATTCTGATGCTGATTTTGCTGGGTGTAAACTTGATCGTAAAAGTACTAGTGGAATTTGTCAATTCCTAGGAGTTAATTTGATTTCATGGAGTAGTAAGAAACAGAATTCGGTTGCTCTATCTATGGCTGAAGCCGAATATATAGCAGCTGGAAGCTGTTGTGCTCAGATTCTATGGATCAAACAACAACTCGAGAACTTTGGCATCAAACTAACTAAGACACCCATAAGATGTGATAATACTAGTGCAATCAATTTAACGAAAAACCCTGTACAACATTCAAGAAGCAAACATATTGAAATAAGACATCACTTCATAAGAGATCACGTTCAAAACTCTAATGTGTTGTTAGAATTTATTTGTACTGATTATCAATTAGCTGATATATTCACAAAACCATTGAATGAAGATAGATTTTGTATGATCAGAAGAGAACTGGGAGTCATTGATCCTTTTACTTGAAACTCTTCAATTTTCATCAAAAATTCCTCAAAAATGAATTATAAATTCTCAAATATGTTTAAAGGTTATTTTTCTAAATTTTATCAATTTTTTAAAATTTTACAGAATTTTATTTTGGGTAATTTATTGTTGGAGGTCGACACTTGAGTTTTCGGAGGTCGACACTTGAGGTCGACCCCTAAGGTTTTTGGAGGTCGACACTTGAGGTCGACCCCTGAAAATTTTTAGAGGTCGACACTTGAACGGAAATCTCCTTTTTTAAAACCCGTCCGCAAGCCACATTTTCTCCATTTCTTTCTATTTCTCCTTCGTGTGGTCCCCCTCCAACTTCCCTAAACCTCTAAACAGTGGATTTCCAACCTTCTCCTTCATCTTTTTGGGTAATCCTCTCCTCTCCTCTTGTTTTCTTTAGAACCAAACAATTTTTTGACCGTGTTCATGGTTTTGGACAACCGAAGGCTTTTGCTCCTATCTACCCTCAAATCTCGGTTGTTTTTCAATTGAAATCACTTATTTCTTTCATCCGTTTCTTGCATTTTCTCCATTTACTCTCGATTTTCTCCATTTTCACAAACCCTATCTCACCATTTCATCATTTCCTCTTTTTTTCTTAAATCGTGAACCTCTCTTCTCTTGGTTCCTTTCCTCTTAGCCTTGCATTATCCTTCTTCTCCCTAATTTACCCCTCTTCCTTCCATATGGGTCCAAGAAAGCACTTGGCGGTAAGGAAAAGGAGATTGGAACAAGGCCAAGGTAGCACTGAGCGACGAAGAAAGGTCAGACATGAGCGTGAGCCGACCCCAGAGCCACCTGCACCAGTGCCAGCCAGCTTAGTATGGAAGAGCATTGCGAGCGGGAGGCGTGTGGATATACCTTTCTGGGATCAGCATCACTTTTTTATAGGAGATGTGCTGAGAGATGCAGGTCTGGTTCACTTCTGCACGATGACTGAGAGATTCTACCCAGACCTCATCAGGGAGTTCTATGGATCCATGGCCACAGATGGCATTGGATGGTCAGCTACTGTACGTGGGATCGAGATTCCAGTGACACCGGAGGTCATCAGTCGCGTTTGGAGGATTCCACTTCATGGCACTGCTGCCACTTCGATCAGCGACAGAGAGCATTACTTCAGATGTATTCTAGAGCGTGAGGATGTTAGCGGCATTTCCACAGTAGCTGCTAACCAGCTTTCACTGGAGATGAGAGTGCTGCATCATATCATCGCCCGTATCTTGATTCTGAAGAGCGGGAGATTCGACTTTATCACTGAGCGTGAGTTGGTGTTGATGGTGTCCCTGAGACAGCGGACTCCCATCAACCTTCCCAGGATCATGCTTCAGCAGATGGGTGAGGCAGCATCTCACAGGAGACTAGTTCAGCCATATGGTATGGGGCTGACACAGCTATTCAGGGAGCATGGTGTTTCATTTGATGGTATACCCTTCAGTCAGCTGCAGCATACTGATACATATCGAGAGAAATCCCTGCATAGGATGGGATTTTGACTGATTGGTGACCGTTGGGTGCGACGAGAGTCTGGCCAGGAGCCAGATGAGGAGGATGAGATCCGAGCAGCTGAGGCAGGGCCTTCAGAGCCTACTGATCATGGTACACCTTCTCGCCTAGCACCAGAGTCAGAGATTGCGGAGCCTGAGCCATTCACACCACCAACCTCATCAGCTCCAGCACCTACTGCTACTGCTACACCACGGAGGACTACAGCGAGGATATCGGACTTTGAGTAGAGAGTGACTGATCACATTTCAGAGGTCCGGACAGAGATTACTGGTGTACGACAGGAGCTACATGATCTGCGGATACATACAGATATGCGCATTGGAGCTCTCTCAGCTAGTGTAGATGCAGGATTCCGACAGATCCTCAGCCTACTGAGATTAGCACTGCCACCAGGGACTGTAGATCCGACAGTATCTCCTCCACATTCTGATGATGATGATGATGATGGCTCCAGTGGATATAGTGACAGTGATGGAGATCAGCCTGGAGCAGGTAGCTCTGATGTTCCACCTGCAGATCCGATTCCAGAGATTCCCCCTTCTACTGATCCTCCTTCTACTGATCTTCCTAGTACAGATCCTCCAGCTACAGATGTGCCAGTAGATACTGAGTTTACTGAGTCACTTTTTGAGACTATTACAGGGATTCCGGATGATATAGATGAGCATACAGAGACAGATATTGATGATCCCACTGCTTATGAGCTAGTCAGCAGGCACACTCTAGCTCAGTCTACTCAGCATACTGATCCATCTACTCCTTTTGCTACTGCCTCAGTCAGGACACCTGTGGAGCCTTTTCCTCGGACCTATAGATCTCGTAGGAGTATCCCTAGGTCTGGTCCCTCTCTGAGGACTCGGAGTCTCACTCATAGGACTCCAAAATTCTCATCTACGATCTCGGCTCCTATCTCTTTTGATATACCATCTGATGAGGAGTAGCCTCATAGATTTACTTGATGTATGAATTAGTTTGCTTTGTATGATCTGATGTATCAGTGTTTTGTGCTTACTATGTAAGCAATTTTGTAACTGAATACATTTATACACTTATCTATATTGTGATATTTTACTGTCTGATACGAGCTCTTAGCATTTATCTTTTTAAACCCTCAAGTCAGAATGTTTTTGTTATCTCGAATGCACAAATT
Source organism: Areca catechu (assembly GCA_021397845.1). NCBI lineage: Eukaryota > Viridiplantae > Streptophyta > Magnoliopsida > Arecales > Arecaceae > Areca > Areca catechu. The sequence goes on from CM038052.1 coordinate 118,348,386, forward strand.
GAGGGGGAGCATGTATTTTATGCAACTAAGTATTTCATTGCAATGGAATGGTATCATTTGTTTTTATCTTTTACTACAAAGAATGCACTTTTTGATTCTTGACAAAAAGGGGGAGTATAGTAAAGTTTATAAAGTATATATGGTAAAGTATGACTCTCTCATAGAATAGAGTAGAGTAAAGCTATAATGGTTCTTATCTTTTTGACTCATAAGAATGTTTTCACAAAAAGAAAGAAGTAAATGAAAAGTAAAATCTTTCATATAGTATAGTAAAGCTATTATGGTTCTTAACTTTTTGAATCATAAGAATGTTTTCACAAAAAAAAATAAATAAATAGATGAAAAGTAAAATTTTTATGATATACTCATGCATGTGAGGTTTCTTTGAAAATTTTTATTAGTGCTATATTTTGCTTTTGGACTTAATTGCATATATACTCAAGGTTTTGTCATCATCAAAAAGGGGGAGATTGTTGGCTTTGGCTCCTTAGTTTTGATGATTAACAAAAGGTTGAGTATATGTTTGGACTAATGTTTCATCTCAAGATAAAGTTTCAGGACTTAGGTTATTCAAAAAGAGTACTAAGAGTACAATGATGAAACCAAGCTTGCCTGATATTGGAAAAGAGTTCTTCTACCTTGAACAAGATCAAATTTCTCATATTGGACCTTCCTGTTAAGAAGTAATTGATAAAAGAAACAAAGGCTTAGAGAAACTCAAGCATGGCACGCACCTCTCTAGAGTTTCAGAAAATTTCAGATCAGAGGTCGACCACCAGAGGTCGACACCTTGTCAAAGGTCGACCACCAGAGGTCGACTCATGAAGAAAAGAAAAGTTCAGCAAGGCCGGCATGGCAAAATTTCAGTGGCACACTCCAGAGGTCGACCACCAGAGTTCAACACCTGTCCAGAGGTCGACACCAGAGGTCGACTCATAGCCTGAGAATTCAAACTGGGCAGAACTATGGTTTTCTGGATTTTTGCCTAAGATAAACTGGAGGTCGACTCATGAGGTCGACACTTGATCCAGAGGTCGACTCATGAGGTCGACTCATGGCATAACGGCTAGTTTTTCTGAACTTTTGATTTGATTTCTAACGGCCATAAATGGCCATATTTTTGATTCTAATGGTCTTGTGGAGTTGTTTCAGCTTGAATGAGGTATTTAACCTCCACCAAACTTCAAAAAAGACAAGGAGAAAAAGTGAAAAAGTTTAGAGTCAAAGTACAAAGCCTTCAATCAATTCCAAGCCAAAAAGAGTGAGAAAACCAAGAGATTCCTTAGCCAAAAGCTTTCCATCTTTGAGGAATCCAACTTTCAAGTATTTGGCATTTAGTGAGGTCCAAAGATTCCAAGAGAAAGGCTTGAAGAGTCTCCATCAAGAGCTACATCGAATTACTTTTTGCTCAAAAGGAGTTTGTCTTGTTTTATTCATTGTATTCATATTCTTTTTGTCTTAGGCTAGTTTCAAGGGAATTTGAAACTAGTGTGAGGTTTGTTGGTGAGCCAATTGATAAAACCAACTAGGGTTGCTTGTAAACCCGAAGCCAAAACAAGTGAGTGAGGTTGTTTGGTGAGCCAATTGATAAAACCAACTAGGGTTGCTTGTAAACCCGAAGCCAAAACAAGTGTGTAAGGTTTTGACTTGTGAGCCTGGTAAAACAAGTAGGCTGTAATCTAAAGATTATAGTAAAAATTTCCAAGTGTAGCTTGGGGAGTGGATGTAGGTGCTAGGTGCACCGAACCACTATACTTCTTGTGTGTTTGCATTGCTTTACTCTTTATCTTCTTTTGCTCTTTAGTTGTTGTTTTATTTCATTGCTTCTGTTGCACAATTACTTGAGCACTATCACTCTTCACCTTAGAACTTGATAGCACATATATTGCTTTAATTTTTAAAATATCCAATTCACCCCCCCTCTTGGGCACCATATCTGGGCAACAAGGTCCCACAGCACTAGGTGTCGAACTTGTGCTTTTGCCATACAACAAAAGCAAAACACTGGCTATATACCCCTTTACCTATAACTGACTGTCCTTGGCAAGACCTCAGTATGGGTTTTGTGTTAGGATTGCCTATGACCTTAAGGAGACATGATTCTATATCTGCTATGGTCGATAGGTTTTCTAAGATGGCTCATTTCATACCCTTCTCTCAAACCTTTGATGGCTCCAAGGTGGCCAAACTTTTTCTTGATAATGTGGTTAGGTTACATGGCCTTCCTAAAATCATTGTGTCTGATAGGGAAGTCTGATTCACCAGTTACTTTTGGAAGACCCTTTGGTACATGTTAGCAACCAAGCTCAAATTTTTCATCTCCTACCACCCTCAAACCAATAGCCAAACCGAAGTAGTGAACCGAAGCCTTGAAAACTTGTTAAGATGTCTGGTAGGTGAGAACACTACAAATTGGGACCTTTTATTACCTTGAGCTGAGTTCGCCTACAATAGTTTCGTTAATAGGTCCACAGGCAAGAGTCCATTTGAGATTGTTTATGGTTATACACCTAAGAAACCCATAGACTTAATCCCCTAGCCCATACATGCACGAGTCTTTGAGTCAGCTGAATCATTTGCATAGCATGTTAGGGATCTACATAAGGAAATTAGCCATAAGATTAATGTGAGTAATGATATTTATAAAAACTTGACTAATTCCCGAAAAAGAGTCAAAGAGCTTACTAAGAAAGATTATGTATTGATTAGGCTTAGGCCTGAGCATTTTCTTCGAGGGACCATGAAAAAGTTACATGCTCGTGGAGTTGGACCCTTCAAAGTGATAAAAAAAGTTGGACCTAATGCCTATGTGCTCGAGTTACCACTCGAATTTGGCATTAGCTCAACCTTTAATATCTCAGACCTAGTTGAGTATAGGGAGCCAGTAATGATACCCAGTGAGCCTTTTGGACCTGACCCTATTCTTGAGAGCGAAACCATCCTAGATTGTCCACCAACAAATTAGCCCGAGAAAGGAGAAAGGATTGAGCATATCCTAGATGACCAAGCCATTAGTACCCAGAACAAAGGCTACTAACATTACTTGGTTTGTTAACAAGGTCGACCAGAATCTAAGGATTCATGGATCACTGAGAGGATCTGCAATGCCTCAACCTAGATATATTGGAGCAGTACTAGAGCTGGATTGACCCTTACTCGACACGGTAGAGTTCCTCCCATCCTAGGAGAATTGGTGTAGGCATCAGGATCAGATAAAGATTACCGAGCCCATTTTGGATTTTTGATTAGACCCTCAGTCCATTTGAGTCCATCAGTCCTGAGTCCTGTAATGAAGTGATTTAGTTGGGTCATGTTGAGTCTGCTTAGTCAGTTGAGTTGAGTCCATTTGTCGTTTAGTCCAGTCAAGTGAGTTCAGCCGAGTCCTATAATTTTGACTTCCTTCATTCAAGTCAAGTCTAAGAGGAGAGTCACCAGACCCCTACTGAGGCAGGCTTCATCACCACCCTTGGTCCCCATTCAAGTACCCTCCCAAGCCCACAACAGTTGGCACCATAACCAGGCCCACATATAGCTGGCGTCCCCTCCCAGGCCCATAGCAGTTGGTGCCCCCTCCCAGGCCCACAAAGAATTCAAGCCTCCTAAGCCCAAGAATAGTTGATGTCCTAGTTCAACCAGGAAGCAAGCCTCCCAGTCCAACCAGGAGTCAAGTCTCTTTATCCCACTCAAATTTTGTACTCCAACTTTGACAAGAATTGTACTCCAACTTTAACAGGGTGAGGGCTGAGTGATCTATAAATACCCTTCCTCCCTCTTGTAATCATGAATTATTGAGTGAATAAATTGAGTTCTTTTCTTTATTTTCGTGCCTTTGTGCATTGATGCTCCATGAGGGAAAGGGTGTGAGGCCTAAAACCAACCAATCTACCAAATCCTAGTTTCCTTCTAGCCCTAGCCACCCCACCCATCATCATCTTACAAAACCTTAGGCCACCCCATCATCTTCCAACCAAGACCGCCCACTCCATCTTCCACCAAACCCTAAGCTGCCACCCACCTTCCACCAGCCCTCCAGGCCGCCAACCCTACAACATCCAGGCATCCTTCCCCAGGCCACCAAGTACTCCTCGGGCTACCCCTTCAAGAGTCCAAGCATCCTCCATCAATCAAGATGCCAACATACTCCTGTGCACTCCTACCTTCCCTCTCTTTCTAGCTTCCATTTTCTTATTTTTTCTATCTTTTACATCCCTAACCCTTGGTGTTTGCAAGATCCCTCCAGTTCCAAGCTCCTTGGAGGAGATCTTCCTTGCCCATGGAACCATCTGATAAAAAGCCGGTGGATCCATGGAAAATTGGCTTCTTCTTCCAGGCGCTAATCCAGAGTGCTGTGAGATCCCTTCTACAATGAAGAAGACATTATTGCCAAGTACACAACCCAATCCCTTCTCTTTACATATATTTTATTGAATTTGAACTTGTTCTAAATTAGTGGTTTCTCAATCCTAAGATCCTATTTCTTTATCTCTTTGATAGTTCTTAATCTACGGGTAGAACTCTAGTCTTACATGAAAACCCTGGCTTATGCTTAGTCTTTTTTAGGAACACAATCTTCATAAAATTTGAAAATCCTTGCTCACATAATCTGAAATCTCTTTATGTTCATCCCTAGCATGTTCATCCTGCATCAAATAGTAATTTTTAACAAAGCTGATTTAGGCTATAACAGTCAAAATAAATAAAGATATTTAAAGAGTTTTTTTGATAAAGCCACTCTTAGTTCTTCTTCAAATATTACATGCTTTTGTTATAGAAAAGTAGGGTGTAAAGCTTATTTTTATAATTTTAAAAAAATTAATAAAAAATAATTAAGAAGGAATAGGTTTCAAAAGGAACAAACAAGACTAATTCTAAAGGATCCAACATGGCTTGGGTACTTAAAGCTACTACTCGATTCTTTTTGTATAGATGTGTCTTACTGTCCAAGAAAGAAAAAAAAATTTTGATAGTCGGTGCTCAAGATATATGATGGATGACAAGACTCAATTCGTTACCTTTGAAGCTAAGGAACAAGGAATGGTTATATTTAGAGATAATAAAAAGAGGCACATACTTGGTATTGGTAAATTTTATATCATCACTTCTATATTTATTGAAAATTTTTTACTAATAGATGGATTAAAGTATAATCTTCTTAATATAAGTCAATTATGTGATAAAGGTAGTAAAGTAGTTTTTGAATCATCTAAGTACATTGTATTTTGTCTAAATAAAGAAAGTATAATATTTTTTAGATATAGACTTAGCAATATCTATATAGTGGATCTAGATGATCTATCTTTGAAGAATGATTAATGTTTAGTTACAATGAGTGCTAAAAATAATGAGACTCATTGGTTATGGTATTATAAGTTAGAACATGCAAACATGGATTTACTTTCAAAACTTATCAAAAGAAATCTTGTAAAAGGTTTACCAAATTTTAAGTTTAAAAAGAATTGTGTTTGTGATATATGCCAATTTGAAAAATAATCTAGGAATTCTTTCAAACCAAAAGACATGATTTCAACTAGTAGACCTTTAAAACTTCTTCATATAGATTTATTTGGACCTACTGAAACTATAAGTCTTGGAAGTAAACAATACAAACATATTATTATTGATAATTTTCCAAGATTTACTTGGATTTTATTCTTAACATAAAAAGATGAAGCATTTTCAACTTTTATAAAGTTTTATTGTAAAGTTTTAAATGAAAATAACATTTTAATTATATCAATTTGTAGTAATCATGGAACGAAGTTTGAAAATTAAAATTTTGAAAGTTCTTGTAATGAAAAGAGAATTGAATATAATTTTTCTACACCTATGGCATCTTAACAAAATGAAATGGTAGAAAGAAAAAAATCATACTTTAGAAGAAATGGCATGTACTATGTGAAGGCAATCTCCTTAGATACTTTTGGATGGAAGTAATAAAGACAACATGTTATGTTTTAAATCATGTTTTGATTTGTCCAGTTTTAACAAAAATCCATATAAACTTTGAAAAAATAGAAAATCTAACTTAGCTACTTTCATGATTTTGGATATCGATGCTTTATATTGAATAATAGTAAAGATAATTTTAAAAAAATTGATACTAAGTCGGATGAGAAAATTTTTTAGGTTACTTATCATCTAGCAAGGTATATAAAGTTTTCAATTGAAGAATCAATTTATACTATATTTGATGAAACTAATGTCAATCCTTCAAGAAAGGATAATGGCTTAGATGATGATGTAGGAATTTTAATCCAAAAGGTGGTGGAGCTTGATGAGGGAAAGATGGGTGCGGGGGATGGATCACTAGCAAGCGTAGAAGTCACCAGGGATTAGGGCTTGCTAGGAAGAAGAAAGAAAAGGGTGAAAGGATTTAGAAAGATAACTGGGGTTCACATAAATTTTCCTATGAAGACAAGCACAAAGCAAAGGGCTCACACAGATGCCCTAGGGATCATATAGATATCCTGAAAAGAAGGGGGAAGGGATCACACATATACCCTTAAGAATAATAAGGATCATACAGATATCCTGGGCTCATATAGATGCCCTCGCACAATAAATCAGGGATCACAAGATACCTAGGCTCATGTAGATGCCCTCACACGGTAAATCAGGATCACACAGATACCCTGGGATCACATGATCCTTCACATAGAACTCAAGAAATTTCATTCATCCATCGCATTCAAAAATTACAAGAGGGGGTGGGGTATTTATATATTCACCTCAGGGTACATGACTTGAGAACTAAGAAACCCTGACTTGTGGGCCAAGAAACCCTGGTGGACCTGGTCAACAGTGGGCCTTTGTTTTGGACTGGAGCTCTCTCTTATGGGCTTGGTGACATGAAAGGGCCAAGGTGCATAAAGTCTAGCTCTGGTTGAGGGGGCCTGATGAATCTCCAGGTTTTCTTTCTCTCATCTTGGATCTTGACATTAATGAAAATTACAGGACTCGATCTAACTCACTTGATTGGATTGAAAATAACTGGACTCGACTAAATGGTATCATCTAGACTCAAAATAAAATATACTAGACTCTCGAATCCCCATCATTCCCCTGGAGTGGGGAGAACTCAACTCTGTCGAGTCAGGTTTAGCGAGGGTTTTGATGGAACCAAATCTAAGCACATCAAAAGAGACAAACCCATAAAATAGACCTAGTCAAATAAACCCAAATATACCAAAAAAACTTGGAATAAAGATGAGGCTCTGCTTGGAGAATTATGCAACCCTGAAATTTGTGCATCTCTGAAATCTTTGTGACATTGAAACCTGTGCAGCTTTGAAATCCGTGTTGCTTTGAGGCGGGTGCAGCTTTGAGATCCATGAGGTTTTGCTTTGAGATCTACGTAGAACCTGAAGTCGGCAATAGGTAAAGGAAATGCATTCTTGTTCGTGCAATCATCTTGGTATCTTCTTCTCCACGAAATGAACTAGGGAGAGAGGAGCAATGTCAGAGGAGTTCGTTAGCATCGATGCTGGGCTGAGTTGGTCTAGCTGTGAGCGTGCGGCGGCCATGGGGGGGCGCGTGCGATGGCAGGTCCCGATTGGTGTCGATGGTGGCTGGGTGATGGTCACAGGAGTCATGGCAGCAGGGGATCTGATGGGTTCCAGTGGGGGATATGAAGGATTGGGCATGCCGAAGGAGACATGGCTTGGAGTTTGGCCGTGCATTGGTGGGAGGCAGTCGGTTGGCGGTGGGAAAAGGTCGACGATAATGTGGAAGGAGGTTGAGGCATCGCACATGCATTGTGAAGGCGGGATGGCATCGCTTGCCTTGGCTGTTCTGATTTTTTGGATGGGAGGAAGCAACGGAGTTAGTGGCGACGTCGGAGGTGCTGAGATGGACCTTCGTTGGCGATGATGGAAGCACGTGGAGGGGTCGACGGCTGATGATGGGGTGACCTTGTTTGGCGGCAAACGAGTTGGCTGTCGATTAGGTGATGAGGGGTTCTATTCTCTGACGGACCAGTGGGAGGAGGAGGCCGGGACAGGAACTTCCGGATCAGCATCAGTGGAGGCATACTCGATGGTGTTCCCAGTTGTAGGTGATTTGGAGACAAGCTTCACGGGTGGAGGAGGACACGATCTGGGCGATGGCAGTAGGGGCATCGACACAGAGAAGATTAAGAAGAAGAAACATACCCTAATCTGTCTGGGCTCTGATACCAATTTGATGAGGGATAGATGGGTGCACGAGATGGATCGTTGGGGAGCGTAGAAGTCACCAGGAATTAGGGCTTGCTAGGAAAAAGAAAGAAAAGGGAGAAGGGTTTAGAAAGATAACTAGGGTTCACACAGATTCCCCTAGGAAGACGAGTACAAAGCAAAAGGTTCACACAGATGCCCTAGGGATCACACATATACCCTGAAAAGAAGGGGGAAGGGATCACACAGATACCCTTAGGAACAATAGTGATCACACAGATATCTTGGGCTCACACAGATGCCCTCACACAATAAATCAGGGATCACACAGATACCCTGGGATCACATAGATCCTTCACATAGAACTCAAGAAATTTTATTCATCCATCGAATTCAAAAATTACAAGAGGGGGTGGGGTATTTATAGATTCACCCCAGGGTACATGACTTGAGGGCTAAGAATCCCTGACTTGTTGGCCAAGAAATCCTGGTGGACGTGGTCAATAGTGGGCCTTTATTTTGGACTGGAGCTCTCTCTTGTAGGCTTGGCAGCATAAAAGGGCCCAGGTGCATGAAGTCTAGCTCTGGTTGAGGGGGCCTGGTGAATCTCTGGGTCTGCTTACTCTCCTCTTGGATCTTGACATGAATGAAAATTACAGGACTCGATCTAACTCACTTGATTGAACTGAAAATAACTGGACTCGACTAAATGGACTCAACTAGACTCAAAATAAAATATACAAGACTCTCGAGTCCCCATCATAACTTATGTTAAAGAATCATACCTTAGAAATAAAGATGAAGAATCAAAGAAGGAGGATGATGGAAGCATAACAACTCATCAAAAGCAAGATAAACTATCCAAGGAATGAAGGCATGCTCATGGTCATCCAAAAGATATTATTATTGGTGATCCATCTCAAGGAGTAAGAACTTAATCATCCTTGAAAGACTCTTGCAATTATTTAACTTTTGTATCATAAATAGAGCCTAAATTTATAGAAGAAGCTAAAAGTGACTTTGAATGAATTAATGCTATGCAAGAAGAACTTAATTACTTTGAAAGAAATAAAATATGGACTCTTGTATATAAATCTATAGACTATCATATTATTGAAAGTAAATAAATTTTAAGAAAAAAATTAGATGAACATGATGTAGTTATAAAAAGTAAAGCTAGATTAGTTACAAAAAGATATAGTCAAGAAGAAGGAATTGATTTTGATGAAATCTTTACACCAGTGACTAGAATAGAGCTATTAGACTATTACTTGCTTTTACATACTTTATGGATTTCAAGCTTTATCAAATAGATATCAAAAGTGCATTTCTAAATGATTTTGTTTTTAAAGAAGTGTATGTTAAACAACTATTTGGATTTGAAAATCATGACTTTCCAAATCATGTTTACAAACTACAAAAAGTAATATATGGTTTAAAACAAGCCCCTCGTGCATGGTATGAATGATTAAGTAAATTTTTACTTCAAAATAATTTTAATAAAGAAAATTTAGATACTACCTTATTTTTTTAAAAAAATGATGATTTAAAAGTTATTCAAATCTATATAGATGACATTATCTTTGGTGCTACTAATAATCTTCTTTGTCAAGAATTTGCTAAGTTAATACAGGAAAAGTTCGAAATAAGCATGATGGGAGAACTTAACTTCTTCTCGAGACTTTAAATAAAGTAAATAAATAAAGAAATCTTTATCAACCAAACAAAGTACATAAGAAAGATTCTTAAAAAAGTTTGAGATGGAGAATTCTAAGAAAATTGGCACTTCAATGAGCCACTCATATAAGCTTAATAAAGATGAAAAACATAAGAGTATAGATAAAAAATTTTATAGAGTTATGATTGGATCATTGCTCTACCTTACTGCTAGTAGACTAGATATAATGTTTGGTGTATGTATATAAAATATCAGTCTAATCCTAAAGAATCATATTTACTTACTATTAAAAGGATCTATAGATATTGATCTAGTACTATTAATACTGGTTTATGATATGTAAAATAGTTTTCTATTAAATTAATTAGATATTCTAATGCTAATTTTGCTAGATATAAATTAGATAGAAAATGTACTAGTAGAACTTGCCAATTTTTTGATGTTAACTTAATCTAATGATTTAGCAAGAAACAAAGTTTGGTGGTATTATTTATCATTGAGGCTGAATATATTACATCCAAAAATTCTTGTACTCAAATTTTGTGGATTAAATAACAACTTGAAGATTTTGACATCAAACTAAATAATCTCTATAAGATGTAATAATATAAATACAATAAATATAACTAAAATTCTAATTCAGCACTCAAGAACTAAACACATTGAAATAAGACATCATTTCATAAGAGATTGTATTCAAAATGATAATATAATGTTTGATTTTATTAGTACTGATAGGCAATTAACTAATATTTTTACCAAGCCTTTGAGTGAGAATATGTTTAGTATGATTATAAGAGAATAAGATATTTGTGATCCTTTTAAATAAATTTCTTCTTCTCTTCTTAGGATCTACTTTCTTTATCTAGGAGAATTCTTATAAGTTTGATCTTCTTAGAATTCCCAAAAATCCTTTTGAAAATTTCTAAAAGTTTATTTTTAACAGATTGCTGAACTTTTCCCTAACTTGGACCTGAGCTCACTTGAATTCTGCATTCGAGTCAACTTGAGTCCAAGCTGACTCGATAGTCCATTCAAGTCAACTTGAGGATGAGTTGTCTATTTTGAAAAGGGTACCCACAAGCTCCATTTTTGGTTAAATAGGTCATCTTCTTGTCCTAGAATAGTGACATGTTTCATCCTATCCTTTCATTTATCAAAATCTCCATGATTTGGTACTGTTCCCTCCATTTTCCTTCGAATCCCCTTTGTTTCTATGTAGAAATGGGCCCTAGGAAGCTACTTGCTTGATGGTTGAAGTGTCCATGGATAGAAATGCTGCAAGCCACAAGAAAAAGAGAAAGGTAGAGGAGAGAGGTTGCTAGAGAAGAAGGAGCTTCATCATCTTAGCCTCAGATTGAGCCCTTTGTCACCATGCCGGTATCTTCCCCATCTCGTGCACCGATTAAAAGAATGGCTAGTAGGGCAGTCATAATAGGAAGATAGGTAAATTTTAAATTTTTGGATAATAGTGATTTTCTTTGTGGGCAATGGATTAGAGCCTAGAAATAGGTGGAGTTTTGTAAGACCAACATTTTCACCTACCCTAGGCTAGTAAGGGAGTTTTATGAAATTTTAAAAAGGATTTCTAGAGGTGTTTCTTTATCTATCAAGGGTACTGAGATTGCACTAACTGATTCTATCACAGGAAAAATCTTTGGTGTCTCCTCTCAGGGCATTGTACCTGAAAGACTATATAAGAGGATGAATGGTTTAAGATGTGTTTTGGACTGTGAGGAGGTAGGTGGGATTGGAGATTTGATGGCAAACATTTTATCTACTAATTTGAGGCTTCTACATCACAGGATAGATTCTCCTTCTAAAGACTGGTAGGTTTGACTTTATTTTTGAGAGAGTTTTGGCCCTCATATATCATCTTATTTAAGGTTCTTCGATGAGCTTGCCTGGTATGATGTTGATTAAGATGAGGGAGGCTATTGATAGAGTGAAGGCCTATCTACCTTAAAGTATGATTTTGACAGGATGTTTGATACATTTGACATCTCTCTTGAAGGTGAGTCCTTCAATAAGTTATTGAGCCATGATGAGTACTAAAATCGGACCTCCATAGGATGGGGTACCAAAAGATTGGTGGCCACTTGGTTAGGAGGATATATGGCTGGAGAGATAGGAGTGATCAGAGTCACCTACTCAGGGAGCCAAGCAAGTCTCTCCACCTAAAGCACCCAATGCAGCTTCAGCACCTCCTGTAGTTCCAACCTCATTCTCTAGAACTCTCAGACTCTCAGTACTCTTCAACACTAAAGTAGACTAGATCATTAGATTATGAGTTGGTCTATCAGGATTGAGATTCAGGCATTATCTGATATAGTTGACATGCTCTAGATAGAGATGAGACTATATTTTAAGAAGCATCCTGGAGGCTCCTTAGTATCTACTGACACTGATAGACTTATATAAAGGCTTGATGATGGATTCTTAGATATTCGAACTACCATTGATAGGCTAGGCATGTCCCAAAAAGCGAGCCTTAGTTGTTCTCTTGTACTCTATCTCACCTTACTGAGATGCTAGTAGAGCAGGGGGCCCAAGTAGCATCGGCAACTCCAGTAATATCTCCAGCATCCTCTTCTATGATTCCATCTTCATGGAAGCTACTTCCTAGGACCTCTCCCTCATACTTCATAGCTTGCCCCTAGCCAGCCAGGACCTTCATCCCCCATTAGGACCTATCATAGATCCTTTGCAAGACAACAACCTCCAATCATATGACCAGCCACTAAGACTAGGAGCTAAATAGCTCATCTTTCCTCTTCTAGAGCAGGCTTTGCAGCCACCTTAGAGATCCTCTCTAATGATCAGCATTAGATGTTTGGATCTCTTAGATATATCCTAGGTTACTTTTTATGTACTATTTTATCGAAGTGTACTTTTGGATTGTATCACTTTTTATATGAAGAACACTCATTTGTAATACAAAATTTCTTGCTATGTTATGATATTTTATCTAACTATGAATGATGTCCATGTTACATTAAATGATCTTTGATTGCTTTATAACTAGTATCTCTCACATTTGTCACACCCATCTTAGTTTCTCCTAATAGCTTTACATAGGGGAAGCCATTCCCCCTATGACTATTGGATGATGATGACAAAAAGGGAGAGAAAAATATAATTAGACAACCAATAAGGTAGATGGTATAATATTAGAGATTTTTAAAATTATTAGAGATTCTTGAGTTTTTTTGCTATGATATTTATGCTTTGATATTTTGATACTAATAACATGATTTGATACTTTGATTTTTAAATTTTTGAAATTGCTTTAATGCATATACATTGATATTTTGATACTTATAATATATTATGATACTTTAATACATTGACAACTATATCTTGTAACATATTTTGATATTATAATCATATATTCTAATACTTTGACAGTATGCACTGATGCTCTGATACTATCTTTAATCTTATGCTTGATACTCCTTGAGTATATCAGTGATGCTTTGATACTTAATATGTATGCTCCGATACTCAATTTGTAACTCATATAATATGCCCTAATACTCAATCTATAATTCATATATACCTTGATGTTCTATGTGTAATTGCTTAAAGATAACTTTCATAACTCTAAAATACTCTAATACTTGAGTAATGAAAATTTATGAGATAAATGATATCATGAATTCTTGTAAAATTAACATTCTTCGAGCTATTTTGACTTATTCTAAATTTTTTAAGATTGCCATGTCTATTTTAATATCATTTTCTTATATACTCAAAATTTTGTTATCACCATCAAAAGGAAGAGATTATTGGCCCTAAAGATTGATTTTGATGAATAACAAAATATTTGAATGTACAATATAACTAATAAGTTGAATAAGTTCATATTTTAGTGTTGACTCTGGTCTTGATTTTGATGATTGACAAAATGTTTAAGTATATATGAGTACTAATTGCATTTTAAGTGTATTTTTCAGATCTTAGTACTCAACCATGTTGAATGAAGAAATGCTTGTATTTCAATTGAAAAAGTCCTTAAATTAATAGAAAATCAAGTATATGGACTTTGGAATTAATATGGAAGGACTTGAAGAGGTTAAAGTTTCAATTTGAAGATGTTTCAGCAATGGCACAGGCAAGTGTCGATACTTGGAAATGAAGTGTCGACACCTGAGGAACAAGTGTCGACACTTGAAGAGTGAAGTGTCGACTCAAGACCTGAGACAAACAGAAAACTTCGGAAAGCTCTTTCAGTCAAGTGTCGACACCTGGAGCTGAAGTGTCGACACTTGGAAGTGAAGTGTCGACACCTGGAGAATGAAGTATCGACACTTGAAACTGAAGTGTCGACACTTGAAGGTGAAGTGTCGACACTTGAACAGTAATAGCTAGTTTTTTGGGCTACAGAACTTCTCCAACTTGCTTCCAAACGATCATATTTTCCTTCCTAGCGGCTATAAACGGTCATTTAAGTGTTGGGAGGCTATATAAACATCAAAAATCAAATGGGAAAGTAATCCTTTGGTGAGTTTTTTGAATATTCTTCAAGGATTCAAGAGTTGAGTGATTCAAAGCCTTCAAGCTTCCAAGTTTCAAAGAGAGCATTCAAAGTCTACATCTACAAACATCAATCAAAGGCTTCATCAACTTGAAGACAAGATCTTCATCAACAATCAAGGGCTTCAAAGAGATATTTTCTTTATTTTAGAAAGCTTTTATTGTATTCATTTATACTTGCTCTTACTTTGTTTTACTTAAGGTTTTTGGTGAGCCTTGGAAAACCAAAGAAGTTTTTGGTAAGCCTTTGAAAACCAAAGTGATTGTTGGTGAGCCTTGAAACCAACTAGGGTTTTACTTGTGAGCCCGAAGCCCAAACAAGTTGTTTAGGTTCTTGGTTAACCCGTAAAACCAAGGGTGGTTGTTGGTGAGCCTTTAAACCAACTAGGATTTGACTTGTGAGCCCGAAGACAAAACAAGTTATAAAGGTTGTTGGTGAGCCTAAGTTATAAAACCAAACTTAGTGAAATTCCCAAGGGTGGTTTGGGGAGTGGATGTAGGTTCTTGGTTGGCACCGAACTACTACAAATATTTGTATTTGTTTGATTGTTCTCCTTATACTTTTATTTATTTATTCCGCTGTATTTATTTGAAATACACAAGCACTTGAATTGCATTAGCATATACTTTCTTTAGTTCACTCTTTTAAATAGCTTAAAAGTTTTATAAAATCCAATTCACCCCCCTCTTGGGTTTCCTACCTGAGCCTTCAATTGGTATCAGAGCTCGGTGCTCTGATTGAAAATCTAACGATTTTGAGTTAAAGATTATGGCAACCCTTGTAGGTATTAGTGTTAGACCACCGTTTTTCAATGGCATAAATTACACATTTTGGAAAACTCGCATGCGCATCTATATTCAATCTATTAGTTATCCTCTTTGAAAAATTATTGTTAGTGGTCCTCATATTCCTTCCATTTTGGTTAATGGCATTTCCATTCCAAAGCTCGAAGAGGATTGGAATGAATATGACATTAAACAAATTAAAATCAATGCTAAAGCAATGAACTTGCTTTATTGTGCATTGGACTTAAATGAATTTAATAGAATTTCTACATGCACATCCTTGAAGGAAATATGGGACACACTTGAAGTTACTCATGAGGGTACTCTTCAAGTGAAGAACACTAAAATTAATTTGCTTATACATTCTTTTGAAATTTTTGAAATGATGCATTATGAATCTATATCTGATATGTTTTCAAGATTTATGACTATTATTAATGAATTAAAAAGTCTTGGCAAAATCTATACTAATGCTGATTTGGTAAACAAAATTCGTAGATCCTTGCCAAAATCATGGGATCCAAAGGTGACGGCGATCCAAGAAGCTAAAGATGTAGAAACCATACCTTTAGAAGAGCTTATCGGTTCACTCATGACCTATGAGTTGAACTTATGGCAAAGGATAGTGGAAGCTGATATAGAAAAGAAGATAATGGCTTTCAAAGCCAAAAAGAAATTCAAGGCAATGATGGCAACTTGGAGCGATAGCGAAGATTCAAGTACGTATGATGAAGTTGCCCATCTTTGCTTCATGGCAAATGAAAAAAAGGTATGTGCTAAAAATGATTATAATTTTATCTTTGATGAACTACATGATGCATCTAATGATCTTATGCATGAATATAGATTGCTAAAAATTAAGCACAAGAAATTAAATAGGCATGTAGATTCATTTTCTCTTGACAACACCAATCTTGCAAATAAAAATGGTGATTTAAATGCTAAGATTGATATTTTGAAAAATGAAAAGAATAATTTTTCTAAAGAAAAAGAATTTTTAGAAAAAGAAAATGTTATTTTGAAAGATTTATGTGATAAAAATATTTTGGTTAAGGAAAAGAAGCAAAAACTTTTGAAAAATTTCTCTATTCTTGCTTCTTTCAATTTATCTTATAAATGTGGTTTTAATGTTTATCCTTCTAGATTAAGAAAAGTTTGGATTCCAAAAGGAACCATAATTGCTAATCATAAAGGATCCAAGAAAGTTTGGGTACCAAAAATATTCACTTAATTTGTTTTGCAGGAATGTCTTGCAACCCAACATGAAAAAAGGAAGTTCTTGAAAAGAGGTTGTACAAGACAATTTAAAGAAGTGGACAAGCTACATTTTGAACTAAATGATAAAAGGAAGGACTTTGTATATTGGTAAATTCTAAACATCTCCTTCCATAATTAAAAATGTAGATTAATTTTTATTGCATCAATTACTTTGAAAAATTATTTTAAATAGTTAATTAGAATCAAGTTTGGACTTATCATCATTGGCTATGATCATGAACTTTTGGTGTTGATGAATTTCATGCTATCATGATTAAACTTATGATTGTAAGACCTTCACCTGATTTTGATTAATGTATTTCATGAAAAATGCTTTTAAAAATGCATATTGATTTGAAAAATATTTTAATTGATTAATTAGAATCAAGCTTAGACTAATAATCATTAGTTGTGATCGTGACTATTTTGATGTAAATGGATTTCATGCTCTCATGATTTCAACTTATGATTATTAGACTTTCACTTGATTTTGATTAATACAGTTTTTGAATTATTTCAAGTGAAATGTTATGATTTATGTGCTTTCATTGTTGGCATCTATGCTTAAGTTAGAATTGATTTGAATCAAGTATAGAACTGGTAGTTAAGGGTTACATTTAAGAAGAATGTATGCATATTGACAAACCCTTGCTCTAGTAGCTAGACTTGATATCATATTACTTCTAGCATTTGTATGGATATCAAATCATCTTAAAATGAATTTAAAATCACACTGAAAGTTTTTAAATGATATAAATGCTTTGTATTTTGAAAATCATGAATATCTTGAAAATTTCAAATCCTTGATTTCAGACTTAGAATTTATGTTATATCTTAAAATTGTTTGAAATTATATTGCATGTGCTTTCATGTTCTTATTCCTCAAATGAATGCATATTTTTAAGGGGGAATAACATTCAGGGGGAGCATCCAAAGATTTGTTATTATATTTGATGCTTTGAATATCTTGTTGATATCATGCTTTGCTTATATTGCTCTAATACTCCTTCTTCTTGTTTTCAAATATAATTCTTTGAAGGGAGTTACATTCAAATGGTATCATATTCTATTGGTATCAAAATTATTTTTAAAAAGAATTCCTAGTAATCGCTTCGGATTGGGTTAGTCACCATGGCCGTCCGGTCATACGAGATAAGTAGGGCTTAAAGACCCTCTCTTTCCATTCAATGGGCTCCCTTATGACATGTAGGGGTGCCGCTGTGACCTTATCCCATGAACAAGTAAGGCGAATGGATAATATACATCAAATCATTTCTTGCATGTGCTTACATTCTGTGGTATCATGTTCAATTTGTATCATATTCAATTGATATCATAATTATTTGATTTCATGCATTGATTTTGATGACCTACTTGCTATTCTTTCCGACTTCATTCCCACTTTTTATTGCCTTTCACCCATTTTCATAATATCAAAAAGGGGAGAAAATTGTTAAGTATGAAAATGGGAAGATTGGATAAACATGAAAAATCATTTGAGAAATGAAAGAAAGTGCAAAAGAGGGAGAAGAATGTAAAATATTTTTATCTAAAGGAAAGAATTAGTAAGAAGAAGAAATTTTGAAAATTTAAAAATTTTGCATATTTTGAAAAATATTTTTGAAGATTTTTTTTGGATCATATTTTGAGGGGGAGCTTGGTGCTTATTGTTTTGAGCTTACATGTTTTTCTTATTGTTAATCTTCTTTAAGCTTACCCTATTCATATACTTAAAGGTTTTGTCATCATCAAAAAGGGGGAGATTGTTGACACTGGTCTTGATTTTGATGATTGACAAAATGTTTAAGTATATATGAGTACTAATTACATTTTAAGTATATTTTTCAGATCTTAGTACTCAACCATGTTGAATGAAGAAATGCTTGTATTTCAATTGAAAATGTCCTTAAATTAATGGAAAATCAAGTATATGGACTTTGGAATTAATATGGAAGGACTTGAAGAGGTTAAAGTTTCAATTTGAAGATGTTTCAGCAATAGCACAGGCAAGTGTCGACACTTGGAAATGAAGTGTCGACACCTGAGGAACAAGTGTCGACACTTGAAGAGTGAAGTGTCGACTCAAGGCCTGAGATAAACAGAAAACTTTGAAAAGCTCTTTCAGTCAAGTGTCAACACCTGGAGCTGAAGTGTCGACACTTGGAAGTGAAGTGTCGACACCTGGAGAATGAAGTGTCGATACTTGAAACTGAAGTGTCGACACCTGAAGGTGAAGTGTCGACACTTGAACAGTAACGGCTAGTTTTCTGGGCTGCAGAACTTCTCAAACTTGCTTCCAAACGGTCATATTTTCCTCCCTAACGGCTATAAACGGTCATTTAAGTGTTGGGAGGCTATATAAACATCAAAAATCAAATGGAGAAGTAATCCTTTGGTGAGTTTTTTGAATATTCTTCAAGGATTCAAGAGTTGAGTGATTCAAAGTCTTCAAGCTTCCAAGTTTCGAAGAGAGCATTCAAAGTCTACATCTACAAGCATCAATCAAAGGCTTCATCAACTTAAAGACAAGATCTTCATCAACAATCAAGGGCTTCAAAGAGATATTTGCTTTATTTTAGAAAGCTTTTATTGTATTCATTTATACTTGCTCTTACTTTGTTTTACTTAAGGTTTTTGGTGAGCCTTGGAAAACCAAAGAGATTTTTGGTAAGCCTTTGAAAACCAAAGTGGTTGTTGGTAAGCCTTGAAACCACTAGGGTTTTACTAGTGAGCCTGAAGCCAAAACAAGTTGTTTAGGTTCTTGGTTATCCCGTAAAACCAAGGGTGGTTGTTGGTGAGCCTTGAAACCAACTAGGGTTTGACTTATGAGCCTGAAGACAAAACAAGTTGTAAAGGTTGTTGGTGAGCCTAAGTTATAAAACCAAACTTAGTGAAATTTCCAAGGGTGGCTTGGGAAGTGGATGTAGGTGCTTGGTTGGCACCGAACCACTATAAATCTTTATGTTTGTGTAATTGTTCTCCTTATGCTTTTTTTTTTTTATTTCGCTGCATTTATTTGAAATACACAAGCACTTGAATTGCATTAGCACATACTTGCTTTAGTTCACTCTTTTAAATAGCCCAAAAGTTTTATAAAATCCAATTCACCCCCCTCTTGGGTTGCCTACCTGAGCCTTCATTTAGGAAATGTTAAAGTTATAAAAGAAAGGATTAAGGATAATATTTTTTGATATAAAAGATATGTTTTTGAAGCTCTAAAGAAAAGGAAAAGCCAAGAAAACTCAAGTAAAAATAGTATATTAGGATGTGGCACCAAAATTTTTGAAGGATCAAAGTTTAGCCTAATACAAAAGAGTTTCAATATGGCACAGAGAGTTTCAGCTAGCATGCTATCAAGTTAACTTCAATGGAAACTAAGTCGACTTGATAGGGGAAAGCTAAAAATACAAAAGCTATATTTCTGGAGGCTAACAACTGAGTCGATCCAAATGGCAACTGAGTTGACTTGGATGGATGTTGAGTCGACTACAATTATCTAAGCCAACTCAACAATGCTCTATAGAAGTTTAGTTATTTGATGGAATTGAAACCAAGTCAACCCTAACAATTTGTGTTAACTCAATAGTGGAAAAAAGAAAGATGGATGTTGGTTAATTGAGACTATGTCTACTCATTTAAGGACTAAGCCAACTTTGATGGAATTCAAGTTGACTCAATAGTGATCTGAATTGACTCCAAGACTGCTGATAAGCATAATGACTAGTTCTGTAGAAAGTTCAAAATAATCTAGATTTAAATATAACAACTCTATTTCATCTTCTAATGGTTAGAAAGAAAAAGCTAAGAACATTGATTTGAAAGCTTCCACTCCCAACCACCTGAAATTCATCAAATTATTGGCTTTGTAGTAAGGAGATATGCTTTGAAGCATTCATAGATTCCCAGGAATCTCTTTTTTAAAGCATTATTATTTTATTTTTGTTCACTTCAAGGAGCTTTGTATTCATATTCTCCTTTCTTGGTTCTTTTATTTTCTAACATCAATTGGGGATTGAAGTTAGGTGCTTAGTTAGGGATTGGCTATAAAAGGTATTGGATTATGAGCTCGGGAAAACATTCTGACTATAATCTTGGAGAGAAGGGATTGAAGTTAGGTTTTTAGTTAGGGATTGGCTATAAAAGGTATTAGATTATGAGCTCGGGAACTATAATCTTGGAGAGATTATACTAAAAACTTTCAAGGAAAGCCTTGAAAAGTGGATATAGGTATTGGATATATTGAACCACTATAAAATTTCTATGTATTTGTTTGTGCTCTTACCTTCATCATTCTATTTTACATTTGCCATAGCACATATTTCTGCTCTCCATCACTTGACAAGTTTTCAAAGGCAGTATATATTTAAGTTAAATTTTTGCAAAATCCAATTCACACCCCTCTTAGAATATCTAACTGGGCAAATGCATGATCCACTTCGGATGGTTGTAGGCAGTTCAATAAAGGCAAGAAGAATAACTGCTTATATAACTTGTCATCATATATAATATAATAGGATGCTTGATTCCTTATCTTCCAAGCCTCCTTTTGATCAAGTGGCAACTCATCTTGCTTGAAGTATTTAAAGAGAGGATCAATCCAATTTGGCTCTTTATCAATTTGCTAGACAACCTAAGGATCTTTGAGGGTTGACTTCTTCAGCACCTCAAAAAAGGCATCCTTCTAAAGGTCAGATGGCAAGGATGCTACTAGCTTTGATAGTGCATCGGCTCTAGCATTTTCTACTCTAGGTATCTGATGAACATCAAAGCTTTAAAACAATGAAATCAAATCTTTTACTTTGTCAAGGTACTTCTTGATGTTTTCTTCTGGAGCCTTATATTTGTCTTTGACTTGTCTAACCACCAGTTGAGAATCACAAAAGGAGATGACTGTTAGACTCTAACTTTTTTTACTATCTTAAGCCTGGTGATCAATGCCTACCACTTTACTTCATTGTTTGTAGCTGGGAATTCAAAGCAAAGTGCATATTAAGTGACATCTTCTTTGGGGCTAGATAGAATAAGACTTGCTGCTAACCTTGAAGAGTTTGATGAGCCATCCATATACAAGGTCCATTGTTCTTCTAGGATAGCCTGAGAACTCATCCCCTCAGCTCATAAATTCTCCTTCTCTAGAATTGTACATTCGAGGACAAAGTTGGTGAGCTCTTGGGCTTTAATTGAATGTCTCGGATGGAACCTTGTGTCAAATTTTAAAAGCTCGAGCACTTATTTGGCTATTTATCTTGAGGTATCTGGCTGATGGAGGATGATCTTCATAGGCTGATTAGTAAAGAGGGTAATATTATGGGCCTGGAAATAAGGTCGAAGCTTTCTAATAGAAATAATGAGAGCAAAGATAAACTTCTCTAGCTTAGTGTATTTAGCTTCTACATCATGAAGGACCTTAATTATATAATAGACTGATTTTTGGATCATTCCTTTATCTCAAATGAGGATTGCACTTATTTTTGCTACTGATATGGTAAGGTAGAGAAAAAAAGTTCTTTGCCAAGCTTTTCTTTGCTTAATAGCAAAGCATAACAAAGATACTTCTTCAACTCCTCAAATACCTTTTGATCCTCTATGGTCCATTGGAAATCTTTTAGCTACTTGAGTATTTTAAAGAAAGAAAGACATCCTTCAGTTGATCTGGATATGAACTAGTTGAGAGCAACCACTTTTCTAGTGAGGCATTGTACCTCCTCAATAGATCTTGGTGGAGCCATCTCTTTAATTGCCCGAATCTTTTTTGGATTGGTCTCAATGCCTTTGTGCAAGACCATGAATCTGAGGAACTTGCCTGGTGTTACTCTAAATAAACATTTTGCTGGGTTTAGCTTCATTTTGTATTAGCATGGAGTATTGAAAGCTTCTTGGAGGTTTGCAATGTGGTTATAAGTGGATTGGTATTAACTAGCATATCATCCACACACACTTTTATGTTTTGACCAATTGGATCTTTAAATCCTTTTCATTAGCCACTGATAAGTGGCACCTACTTTCTTGAGCCCAAAGGGCATGATCTCATAACAAAAGAGCCCATGATCAGTTATAAAAGTGATTTTCTTTTCATCTTCAATCACCATCCATATTTGATTATAATCGAGATAGGCATCCGTGAATATGAGGAGTTCTTGACCGAAGGTTGCACCAACCAATTGATCAATTTGAGGCAAAGGATAGCTACCTTTTGGATAGGCTTTTTACATCAGTGAAGTCCATGTATATTCACCATTTTCTATTTGCTTTCTTTACAAGTACCATGTTAGCCAGCTAGTCAAGGTACATTACCTCCCAGATGAAGCTGGCTTTGACTAACTTGTTGACTTCCTCGGTAATCACCTTCGACACTCCAGGGCAAAACTTTGCTTCTTTTGCTTCACTAGGTAGTTAGTAGGATTGATGTTTAGCTTGTGCACTATCACATCTAGATTTATTCTTGGCATATCAACCATGGACTAGGCAAACACATCAGTATTTTCTATAAAAAAGAGGTTAGCTACCCCTTGATTACCTTATCTAGTTCTGACCCAATTTGAACCATTTGGATAGGGTCCTTAGATAGAGGTATCTCTAGAAAATCCCCTTGCAAATCACCATGCTCGTCAATCAGCTCATCTCGTGTATCTAGCCCCATGGGAAATGGGTTGGGCTGAGTTTTGGCTTGAAGCCTAGCATTGTGGCACTATCGTGGTGCAACTTGGTTTCCTTTGATTTGCTCTATTCCATTCCTTGTCGGGAAATTCATAAGGAGATGATAAATAGAGATCATAGCATTGAGGGCATATAAACCTAGTCTTCCAAGGATTGCATTGTAGGCTACAGGGACTTTGACCACCAAAACGTCCACCTGGATGGTGGTTCACTGGCATGGAGTGTCAGCGATAACAGGCATTGTGGTTACCCTTTCTATAGGTATCAGTTCCCCAGAGAAGCCTTGATAGGGGAATCGAACTTCCCTAGTTGATCAGAAGAAAGACTCATTTGAGAGAAGGCAGAGCAATACAAACCATCAAAGGAGCTTCCACTATGAACTAAGACTCGGTATACATTGTAATTAGTAATATTTAAAGTTACAAGCATTGTATTAGTGTGCTGAGGCTGGACACTGACTATATCTATCTCGGAGAAGGTGATAGTTTCTTTGACCTTCTACCTCTTTGCTGCCTTGGAGTGCTCTGCTGACCCTTGCCTTGCTTCAATCAACATATTCACATAATCCATAAGGGGAGGTGGCTCATGGACTCCATGAGGCTCCGATGGTGGCAATGATTGGGGCCTTGAAGGTGACCGGCATGGAGGTCCCCTTCTTTGAAAGAAGCGATCTAATCTTCCCTCCCAGATGAACCACTTGATTTAATCTTGCAATTGGAGATAGTCTTCCATGTCATGCCCGTAGTTGCAATGGTAGAGGCAGTATTTCAGTTTCTTTGATTGTCCCAATTAGGAGGGGTTCTTTTTGAACTCTCCACCTTCTCCTCCTCCTTAAGCTCGATGATGAGCTCTATAAATATGTAAATAAAAGTGCCAATTTGTAGATCAATTTATATTAATTCTTTAAGATTTAATAGTTTTATTTATCTTTTATAGAAAAAACAATCATTAGTATAAAGAACCCAATTTCCAGGTTAAAAGAACTCAAATTAGAAATAAATCGGATTTCAAATAAACCTTGAATGAAGATCCATAGGTGGCTTAAACCTAAGTTGAATTTAGCATCAAAATGGATCCAAATTGGCCCAAAAACCATTCAAAACTAGGCCAAACATAATTTTTAAAGCAGTCGATCTACCATGGATCGGCCACTCAGTTTACAAACCATCTCGTATGGACCATTGAGGCACAAATAGGGTGAAACACCCAATCACTGCCTCCTACCCATTACCATTAATGAGGAAAGAGGTAGTGCCAGTAAAGACAATGGCATTGATGATGAGGGTGATGGCATGGAATAAAAGGAACATCGAAGTGGGAGGACTTTAGCAGTGCTGGTGGTGATGGGGGCTTTGGCAGTGCCAGTGGCAGCGAGCACTTTGGCAGTGCCAACGTTGGTGGCAGCACATGGGAGGAGGTTCTAATAAGATTTCATGGCACAAAGGATTAAGCGGAGCTGGCACCCATGTTTAGTTTTTACTTTATTTTATTTTGTATTTGGTTTAGGCTATGAAAGAAAGAGTGGAGAAAGAAAAGAGGTGCTTCAAGAAGAGGAGGTGCTATAATAGAGCCCCAAATCTTTGAGAAGATATATCTAAGAGCCACCCTTTGGTGCGGGCACCAGACTCGGAAGAAGACTTCAGAGCTCCATTTGGATCTCTGATTAACCTTGCCCGAAGAATTAGGGTTTTTGGTTTGTAATAAGAGTTGACTAGATCAACTCAATTTAGCTTGAGTCTACATTACCTGCATTTTATTTTGTTGAGTCATGTTGACTCAATAGTGGACTAGGGTTTCAACCAGGGATGTTACATTTTCTCCCAAGACCAGGCAAGTGGACACCCCACTCCCACCCACACTCCCAGTCCAGGGGGCGCCATATCCACATCCAGCAGCCTTTGGTCCCCACTCCACAGATGGCAACTTCCTTCTTTCATGCACCAAAGAGAAGAGCACAAATCAAGGGGGCGGCCAAGACTTTCCCAAGTGATTCCAAGCAAAGAAGGGAAGAAGTTTTTCTTGGAAGAGAATATCAAGGGGCGCCCATTATCTGCCAAAAACACCTAAAACAAAGATGGGAAGAGCCTTGACTTAGGGAGGAAGAAAAGGAGGAGTCCAAAAGAGTTCATCCAGGAAAGGAAGAAAATTTTCTTGAAAAATTCCAAGCAAGGTGGCGCCATCTACCTGCCATTTATAACCCAAATCCTAATTTTTGGTATTTTGGCCAACCATATGTAAGGGATTTGCCCTAATTTGGAGATCCCCTCCTTTAGTCCCACATGGGAAAATATGAAACCCTTCTCCCTTGTAAAGCATTATAAATTACATCCCTCTTGTAAGTTGCAAACAATCTATGAATGAAGAAAAAAATTATTTTTTCTATTCCCTTGTGTTGAGTAACCTAGGTTTCTCTTCTTCCACACTATTCTTAGTGTTGAGCTCCGTGAGGGGGTAATCCGGTTCCATTGGAGCCTTGAGGAGGTGAGAGATCTCCATCTTTATCCAAAACCCTAGGTTAGCCACTTAAAAATCCAAAACCCTAGCCGCCCATCATTATTTTCAATCCATCAAACCCTAGCTCCTTCCATCTCCCACGGCCTCTCTCTCTCTACAAGTCCAGGCCGTCCACCTTCATCCAGATCCAGTCCGGCTACTTCAGATCCAGAGCAAGTTCCAAGGAAAATCACATCAGCTTCCAGGAGAATCCAGTTTTCAGCAATTTCAATCTTCAAGTTCATCAACCTGGTAAATTTTTCCCTTGACTCTCTGATTCCATCAATTGTTTTTCTTCTCTTCCAGATCTTGAGTTCAGGAGAAGCCAACCCGCCAAAGGACCAGTATTGGAGGATCCATTGCGAAGATATCTAAATCCGAGGATCCAACAATCTGCTCGGGAGAGTTCTTCCACCAAAATCTGTGAAGATCATTGTCTGGTTAGGTAAACCATCTCTTCTCTTTATTTCTGTTCTGTTGAAAGTTCGGAGCGAAACCCTAGGTCTGGGAGTTTCTCAACCCCCAGCGATCCGTTGCTTCTGAACTACTCTGATAATTTAGTTTCCTTAAAATTGTGCTTTCAATTATCATATTAGTATCTTTCAATGTTAGGTTAACTTTTCTTTGATTTGAAGCCAACTTCTACAAACATATAAAAACAACAAAAAAATTAGTTAATCTTAATTTACTTTCGCATCGCATCCCTTTATTTGTTCTGCATCATTTTTGGTATCAGAGCCCAGTCTAGGGTTTCTGATTTGCTTGCTTGCTTGTTTTGATTATTTTCTCTTTTTATTTTGTCTGCTCGAAGTAGACTCCCCAGGACGTCGGGTCCTAGGAACTAAGCGAGGCGCAAGCCTCCTCCTCCCATTCCATGGGGTGTTCCTAGGGCGTGTAGGGGATCCATTGGGTTATAACTTCGTAGCAGGGATTATAAACGGGGAAGACAATCTAGTTGCAGCCCATAATTGCCCTGTTTTCTGAATTATTTCTCCCTGCATAAAACTCCGAATTGCATGATTTTTACTTCGTTGAAACCAGTATAATTGACCTATTTTCCATAATTTTTCTGTGATTTATTGGTTTCGGTAAAAATTCTGAGCATTAAAATACAACAACTCTATTTTTTGTGTTCTGCAATTCAATTCTTTTTGGAGTGATCATCTCATAATTTACTTAAGGGCAATTGAGCATCTAAGATAAGGGGAGGAGTTGATTACCTCTCCTTAGCCCAAAACCACCATCCAATCATTCGAACCTAGACCTAATTTAAAATCAGTTAGACCTAATTTGCCCTAGTGGGCTAGGGACACCAATTGGTCGGGTCTAGGCTAGTGTTGAGTCAGTTTGCCGAGTTATTCTGTGTGTGCTTAGCACTCAGTGTCTAGAACGGTGGTTCAGGGATCCATTCCCGAAGGGCTTGTGTGCTGGTCCGCCTACCTGGCCAATCACTGATTGGTGTCTAGGATTGGCAATCAGGGACCTAACACTCCCCTTACACCTGCCTAGCTGAGTCCTGAGTTACTACAAGCTAGCTTGCCACTCTGATTGGGCATCTAGTTTGGACTCTAGGTCTAGTGATCCAGTAGTCGATTTAGTCTAGTCTCATTTTGTGTGCTTGCTTGAATCATCATGTCTACCAGAAATGAAGTGCCATATCAACCTGGTCAAACCCAACCTGATTTAGAGGCCATGATCAGAACTCTTACTGAAAGTATGGCTAAAATGAATCAGGATATGACAAATACTGTGGCCCAGTTTAGCGCACAAATTCATGAGGATCTTACCCAACTTAGGGACCGAGTCCAAGTACTTGAAGAACCTAGACATCGGAATTGGACTCCTGACCCCGATTTTAATGTGCCTCAACCTCACCCACATCAGGAGCCTAGAAGGCCTTTATATAGAGATCCTGAACCTAATCATAGGAGGCCTGACCCAGAGCCTGAAGATAGAGATGATAGGTTCATCAGGAACATCAAATTAGATGCACCCACTTTTGATGGTAGTCTGAACCCTAAGGTGTATTCTGATTGGGAGGGTGAGATGGACCAATACTTTGAGTGGTATGCTATGTCTGAGGAGAGGAAATACAAGTTTGCCAAGATGAAATTAGTGCGTCAAGCTAGGTTATACTGGGGGAACATTGAGCTAACCACTAGGAGACGGAATGTTGAGCCCATAACCACTTGGCAGGGTATGAAAGAAAAACTGAGAGATAAATACCTATCAATTTCATACCAGCAAAACCTGTTAGACCAATGGCAAAACCTGAAACAAGGAAACCGATCTGTCTCAGACTACATAGCTACTTTTGATGAATACCTAATGAGATGTGATGTGAGTGAAGCCCACGAAGTCACTTTGTCTAGATTTAGGGCTGGACTGAGGGAAGATATCAAGAGAGAACTATTTCTGAGAGAGGTTACTGATCTAGACCAAGCCTACCAGATTGCACTGAACACTGAGAAATTTCAGAGAGGACCTATACCTTCTAGGGTTAGTGCCCCAATCCCAAGGAATGGACCTAGCTAAGTTATCCCTAGTAAACGTTTTCAGGGTACTTCTACCCCTAGGCCCATGGACAAAGGTAAGGCACCTGACACCCAGAGAACCCCTAGTTCAAATATCACCTGTTTTAAGTGTCAGAAACCAGGTCACATTTTCGGTCAGTGTACTGCCATAGCCTGTTTCAAGTGTCATAAGGTAGGTCATGTTGCTAGCCAGTGCCCACGGAGATCCCTTTACATAGAAGAGGGAGAGAATGATAATTCCGAGCCCAGTGAGGAATTTGAAGAAGAAGTTTATGAGGCCGGAATGAATTTGGTTGAGGAGTATGAAGGAGAGGAGGAACCCAATGAATCTGACCAATTAGGAGTTGTAAGATGCATCCTATCCCAGAATCTAGTTCAAGAGGATTGGCGTAGGACTAACATCCTACAGACTTTTCTTAAATTAGGGGATAAGGTATGTAAGATCATCATAGATAGTGGGAGCTGTGTAAATGCCATCTCTACTAGCACTGTCAAGATGTTAGGCTTAATCCCAGTTCCCCATCCCAACCCCTATAAGGTTTCTTGGGTAGATTCTACCTCCATACCCATCCAGTCTAGATGTCAAGTCCAAATCCAAATGCAATCTTATCACGAAAAGATTTGGTGCGATGTCTTACCCATGGGGGTGAGCAGTATAATTCTCGGAAGACCTTGGTTGTATGATCATGATGCCACCCTCTTAGGAAAATCCAATACCTGTGTCTTTAGTTTCAATGGGAAGAAGATTACGATCCATTCAGTTCCCCCTAAGGACAAGGTAACTAAAGGAGCCGGTAAGGTTAAGGAGATGAAAACTGGAGTGAACCTAATCAGTGCTAAGGATCTAGAACAAGAAATTCATAGTGGTTCACCCATCTGGATGTTGACTGCTAAGGAACTTAGAACTTCGGAACCCTCAGAGCCTCCTCAAGAAGTTAAACCTGTGTTAAAAGAATTTGAGGATGTCTTTCCCGAGGATTTGCCAGACCACCTTCCACCTCTTAGGGATATCCAGCATGCCATAGATCTAATCCCAGGAGCGACTTTGCCCAACTTGCCCCATTACAGAATGAATCCATCTGAGCATGAAGAACTGCAAAAGCAGGTTGGAGAAATATTGAGGAAGGGGTTTATTAGAGAAAGTCTTAGCCCTTGTGCAGTCCCAGCCTTACTGACCCCAAAGAAAGATGGCACGTGGAGGATGTGTGTTGACAGTCGTGCCATCAATAAAATTACAATCAAATATAGGTTTCCCATCCCTAGACTAGATGACATGCTTGATATGATGGTTGGTGCAATGGTTTTTTCTAAGATTGATCTCAAAAGCGGCTATCATCAGGTTAGGATTAGACCCGGGGATGAATGGAAAACTGCTTTCAAAACTAAGGATGGTCTTTACGAATGGGTTGTTATGCCTTTTGGGTTGTCCAATGCCCCTAGTACTTTCAAGAGAATTATGACCCAGGTACTTAGAGCTTTCGTAGGAAAATTTGTGGTGGTCTATTTTGATGACATCCTGATCTATAGTAAGACCCCAGCAGATCACCTAGGCCACCTTAGAGCAGTCTGCCAAGTTTTGAGGAATGATAGACTCTACGGTAATCTTAAGAAGTGTGAATTCATGACTAGTAGAGTTATCTTTCTTGGTTTTGTAGTAACCCCTGACGGCGTGGCGGCCGATCCTGAGAAGATTAGGTCCATAGTAGACTGGCCAGAGCCAACCAATGTGCATGAAGTTAGAAGTTTCCACGGCTTGGCTACGTTCTATAGGCGATTCATCAAGGGGTTTAGTACTTTAGCTGCTCCTATCACTGATTGTATTAGGAAGGGAGAATTTCATTGGACTAAGTCAGCCCATAAAGCCTTCCTAGATCTTAAGGATAAAATGACCCAGGCACCCATTCTGAGATTACCCGATTTTTCTAAAGTATTTGAGGTTGCCTGTGATGCTTCAGGTGTAGGAATAGGTGGAGTCCTAAGCCAAGAGAATCATCCCATAGCATTCTTTAGTGAAAAACTTAATGATGCTAAGCTTAGGTATTCTACCTATGATAAGGAATTTTATGCGGTGGTGCAAGCTTTGCGTTACTGGAGACATTATTTGCTACCGCAGGAATTTGTACTATTTTCGGACCATGAGGCTCTTAGATTTCTGAACTCCCAAAAGAAGCTTAACCCTAGGCATGCTAAGTGGGTAGAATATATCCAGTCCTATACTTTTGTCCTGAAACATAAGGCTGGAATTGAGAATAAGGTAGCTGATGCCCTTAGTCGCCGATCTCTGTTATTAACTTCTGTTAGAACTGAGGTCATAGGGTTTGAGCAAATCAAAGAGGAATATGAGTCTTGTCCGGATTTCACAACTGTGTATCAGGATCTAGTTCAAGGACCATCTAGTAATCACCAGGATTATACCCTTGTAGATGGTTTTTTGTTCTTCAAAAATAGGCTTTGCATCCCTAGAACTTCTCTTAGGGAATTTTTGATTTGGGAAATCCATGCTGGAGGTTTAGCCGGCCATTTTGGAAAAGACAAGACCATTCTAGCTATTGAAGACCACTTTTTCTGGCCTAGCTTGAAAAGGGATGTAGCTAATATTGTAGCTAGATGTCGAACCTGCGCTGTTGCCAAACAGCGAAAACAAAACACTGGCCTTTATACCCCACTCCCTGTCCCAGATCGTCCTTGGCAAGATGTGAGTATGGACTTTGTGTTAGGTTTACCTAAGACCCAGAGGAGACATGATTCTATCTGTGTCGTAGTCGACCGATTCTCTAAAATGGCCCACTTCTTGCCTTGTTCCCAAACCTTTGATGCGTCTAAGGTAGCCACACTTTTCTTCAATGAGATAGTTAGACTCCATGGCCTACCTAAGACAATCATTTCAGATAGGGATGTCCGGTTCACCAGTTACTTTTGGAAGACCCTTTGGCATAAGTTAGGGACAAAACTTAAGTTTTCAACTGCCTATCATCCCCAAACTGATGGCCAAACTGAAGTAGTGAACCGTAGCCTAGGAAATCTGCTGAGATGTCTTGTTGGTGAAAACACCAGAAATTGGGATTTATACCTACCAAGGGCAGAATTTGCGTACAATGACTCGGTCAATAGGTCTACGGGTAAGAGTCCATTTGAAATTGTACATGGGTACAAACCTCACACACCTCTTGACCTAGTCCCTTTACCTGTCCACACTCGAGTCTCCGAGTCTGCTGAGAATTTTGCACAGCATGTAAAAGACTTGCATAAAGAAATTCATGCCAAAATAAATTTAAGTAATGAAACTTATAAGAAGTTGGCTGATACTCAAAGGCGAGTCAAATCTTTTGTTGAGGGAGACTATATGATGATTAGGTTAAGGCCTGAACGGTTTCCTCCTGGAACCGTTAGAAAGTTACATGCTAGGGGAGCTGGACCATTTAGAGTGATAAAGAGAGTAGGATCCAATGCCTATGTGCTCGAGTTGCCTCCAGAACTAGGCATTAGCTCTACTTTCAACATTACAGACTTAGTAGAGTACAGGGAGCCAGCTGTGATTCCTAGTGAGCCTTTTGAGCCTAACCCTATCATTGAGAGTGATCCCGACCCTGTGTGTCCACCAACAAACTGGCCTGTGAGGAAAGAGCAGATTGAAAAGATCCTGGATGATCAGGTTATCTCTACTCGTAATCGAGGATACCAAAGGTACCTGGTCCGCTGGCAAGGAAGGCCAGATTCTAATGACTCTTGGATCTCCCGAGAAGAATTACAAGAATTGGACCCAGACTTCTTGGAGAGATACCAGAGCCAACTTGAGCCTTACTCGACAGGGTCGAGTTCCTCCCACCCTGGGAGAATTGGTGCGGGCACCAGACTCAGAAGAAGATTTTAGAGCTCCATCTGGATCTCTGATTAACCTTGCTCGAAGAATTAGGGTTTTTGGTTTGTAATAAGAGTTGACTAGATCAACTCAATTTAGCTTGAGTCTACATTACCTGCATTTTATTTTGTTGAGTCATGTTGACTCGGTAGTGGACTAGGGTTTCAACTAGGGATGTTACATTTTCTCCCAAGACCAGGCAAGTGGACACCCCACTCCCACCCACACTCCCCCCACCCACACTCCCAGTCCAGGGGGCGCCATATCCACATCCAGCAGCCTTTGGTCCCCACTCCACAGATGGCAACTTCCTTCTTTCATGCACCAGATAAAGAGAAGAGCACAAATCAAGGGGGCGGCCAAGACTTTCCCAAGTGATTCCAAGCAAAGAAGGGAAGAAGTTTTTCTTGGAAGAGAATATCAAGGGGCGCCCATTACCTGCAAAAAACACCTAAAACAAAGTTGGGAAGAGCCTTGACTTAGGGAGGAAGAAAAGGAGGAGTCCAAAAGAGTTCATCCAGGAAAGGAAGAAAATTTTCTTGAAAAATTCCAAGCAAGGTGGCGCCATCTACCTGCCATTTATAACCCAAATCCTAATTTTTGGTATTTTGGCCAACCATATGTAAGGGATTTGCCCTAATTTGGAGATCCCCTCCTTTAGTCCCACATGGGAAAATATGAAACCCTTCTCCCTTGTAAAGCATTATAAATTACATCCCTCTTGTAAGTTGCAAACAATCTATCAATGAAGAAAAATTATTTTTGCTATTCTCTTGTGTTGAGTAACCTAGGTTTCTCTTCTTCCGCACTATTCTAAGTGTTGAGCTCCGTGAGGGGGTAATCTGGGTTCCATTGGAGCCTTGAGGAGGTGAGAGATCTCCATCTTTATCCAAAACCCTAGGTTAGCCACTTAAAAATCAAAAACCCTAGCCGCCCATCATTATTTTCAATCCATCAAACCCTAGCTCCTTCCATTTCCCACGGCCTCTCTCTCTCTACAAGTCCAGGCCGTCCACCTTCATCCAGATCCAGTCCGGCTACTTCAGATCCAGAGCAAGTTCCAAGGAAAATCACATCAGCTTCCAGGAGAATCCAGTTTTCAGCAATTTCAATCTTCAAGTTCATCAACCTGGTAAATTTTTCCCTTGACTCTCTGATTCCATCAATTGTTTTTCTTCTCTTCCAGATCTTGAGTTCAGGAGAAGCCAACCCACCAAAGGACCAGTATTGGAGGATCCATTGCGAAGATATCTGAATCAGAGGATCCAACAATCTGCTCGGGAGAGTTCTTCCACCAAAATCTGTGAAGATCATTGTCTGGTTAGGTAAACCATCTCTTCTCTTTATTTCTGTTCTGTTGAAAGTTTGGAGCGAAACCCTAGGTCTAGGAGTTTCTCAACCCCCAGCGATCCGTTGCTTCTGAACTACTCTGATAATTTAGTTTCCTTAAAATTGTGCTTTCAATTATCATATTAGTATCTTTCAATGTTAGGTTAACTTTTCTTTGATTTGAAGCCAACTTCTACAAACATATAAAAACAACAAAAAAATTAGTTAATCTTAATTTACTTCTGCATCGCACCCCTTTATTTGTTCTGCATCACCCTTGGTTCAGGTGCAGTTTGTAGGGCAGTACAAGTATCCTACATAATTTTCTTTTATTTGTTTTTTATTCCATGCAATTAAATAAATGGTTTTAATTTCTATTTAGTTTGTTCAATATTTGATTCCCTGAATAAATTATCTATAAGTGGGATGGGTCATGATCCTAACATGATATGGTCCATGATTATCATAGATAATTAATCCTATAATTTAATATTGATGTAACCTCTTATGATCTATTCAACTAAATTATTAGAAGCCTAAGAATCATCATGATCACAAAGAAATCATGTAAGATAATAAGTAGCCAGGACCCAAGAGTTGAGAAACTCCTGGTTTATGATAGTTTATCTTCATCAAATCAGAAATTAAAAGAAGGGAATGATGTTACCAATCAGTGATTTGAAGAACTTCCAATGAAGAGATCACACAGCACTCTGATTGCAGTCTGGATGATGAAATTTGACTTCCTTGATTAGATGGCTGATTTGGATGGCTCTGGAGGCAAAAAAGTCCTCCTCTTGGGAGATGAAGCACCTCGAGGATCATGCAAGTGTCAGGGTCAATCAAAACAGCAAATAAAAAAAATAGAAAAGGAATTGGGGTTTTGAATTGAAAGAACTAGGTTTAGGTGCGGATGTCTTGGGGAAGAAGCAGTTGCTTGATTGGGGCAGCAGCTAGGGCATCTTCCTCTGGGCGTGGCTGATCTCCAAAGATGCAGATGGAAGCTAGGGCAGCAAGGTTTCAATCTAGGAACACAAAGAGAGTGCTCAATGTAAAGAACCAAAACCAAAAACACCAATCATAAGGCAATAACACAAAATTTTAGCAAGTTGTATTCATAAGAAAGAGATGATTTCAAGAGGGGGAGGGGTGGGGTATTTATAGAGTTCCCATACCCTCTCCTAAAGGGATTACAAGTCTTCTCCTAGTTAGAATAGGCTTACATAATTTAAGTGGGAGAAGGACTGCAAAATAAACCTAGAACTAGAAGTATACAAGTTGAATGAAATAAAAACTCAAACTCCTTCTTGCATTTGAACTCTTCCACCATGTTGGACTTGGTCAACTCATGGAGGACGCCTATTCTAGGTGTCTTGGGCTCCAAGGGGAAGCAAGGGGTAATCCTCCTTTGGATTGGTGCATGGGCTTTGGGCCTTGGAAGCTGGGGTGCCCTGGTATCAGCATATTCCTTGGAACTTGGTTCTTCATGCTTGGGCTTGCTTGGGCTTGCTTCTTGGCCTTGGAGTTTTAAGGCCTGGAGTGCTGGAACAACCTGGAAAACATGGGGTCCTTGCATATAAAATATTCCAAAAGCATTTGGAGGGAATCTGGCATCTAAAATGGCATTTGGAGGGAATTAGGGCACCTTGAGGGCATCTGGAGGGCATTTAGAGCTCCTGGATGTCAATTGAGCTCCCATAAGCTGATGTAATTGCCTCTGACTCCTGAATGAGGCCTGGTGGAACTCCAAAATAGGATAACCTCCTCTCTTGTACAAAATCTAGACTCATACTAGATCCATACTGATGTACAGGACTCAATATACTTAACTAGGTCGAGATAAATCAACTAGTCTCACCTTATTACAACTCAATCTTACTTTCTTACAAAATTATGACACATGACTAAGTAAACCAAATAGGGTCTAGTAATCTGTGTCTGATCCTAGTGCCCCAACCATACCAATAAGCTCAGTGCCCCACAGCCTCATGGCCTTACTCACAGTCCAGAGGTGGCACCAAGATGTCGTCTACTGTGTGACTCATAGCTTGGTGAATCAAGAAGCTCGGTGCACCCAACCTCGCCCACAGCCTGGAGGTGGCACCAAGATACTGTCTACTGCATGACTCACAGCTTGGAATGCCAATAAGCTCGATGCCCCATAGCCTCATGGCCTCACTCACTACCCGAAGGTGGCATTGAGATGCCATCTACCGTATGACTCACAACTTGGAAAATCGAGAAGCTCGGCACCTCCAGCCTTGCTCATAGCCCAAAGATGGCAACGAGATGCCATCTACTGCATGACTCACAGCTTGGCACACCAATAAGCTCGATGCCCCATAGCCTCATGGCCTCGCTCAAAGCCCGAAGGTGGCACCAAGGTGCCATCTACTGTGTAACTCACAGCTTGGTGAATTGAGAAGCTCGGTGCCCCCCAACATCGCTCACAGCCTGGAGATGGCAGCGGGATGCCATCTACCATGTGACTCACAGCTTGGCACACCAATAAGCTTAATGCCCCACATGTTGGGAATTGTATCCCAAAGCTAATCGTCTAGGCCTTAGACGGTTATGCTATTTGTGTATTGGATATGAATTTTGATATAAATAAAAGTTATCTTTTGGAAGTTCATCACAAGTGCATTTTCCTTAATATAAAATATTGTGTGATGAAGTCCTTAAAACTTCCTTGTACTTGATATAGAGAGGATATATTGAGTAGTTCTTAAATTATTCATGATCGAATGATGCATTGTTATAGCATGACTATGTATCAAGTATAGATCGTTATATGTCATATAGGTTGGTTATCCTCTTAACCAAGGAATGTACAGACATTGGTATGACATGCAAGTGGAGTGTATGAGATTTCACTGAACGTGACCCACCTAATGGAACTCCCTTTTTTGTCAAAGGGTTGTTTGCTAAGGGATATGGATATATGTATCCCTCAAACCTGAGATCACCACTGTAACTTATAAGCAACTCACTGTACTTTGGCACCACACTCCTCGAATTTCTAATTCAATCTTGAAAAGATGCTAGGTGTAGTCAAGTTCATAAGGAGCAATGGTAGGATCAAGATGGGATTGAACTCTCTGAATTAATTAGAGTGAATAACTCACTGATGTCTCAATATAGCAAAACCTTGGCTAGGGTAGTTCTGGTGAAGAGTCACTAAACTTGCAAAATTGAGACATATGTTTGGATGAACTGATCTAGGGTTGGCAGTCTAACCCTAAGTTATCTAGAGCATTAAGTAGTCAAAGGGATGAATTATATAGTAATCGTATGCTAGAGATTTTTTATGGTTGCTCTGCAACTTCGACCTATCCGGACGTCGGGTGTCATTGCTAGATGGCAACTTCGATTGGTACTGGAATTGTTCCAATTGATGGAAATTCTCCCAGGGTGCTGGGGATCATGCAGCATGCAAAATTTACTTTCAAAATAAAATTTCATAGCATGATACCCTAACATGTATAACATGTATAGAAAACCCTAATTCCCAGGAACCCCTTAGGCAATTACAACTAATGAATCATCAAATAAAGTCAAGAAAAATACCTGGATTGCTGAAATCCAACTTTTTTCACAAATCTCACAAGCACAAGCCCTCCAATGGTGATCCACATAAAACTCGGACCAAGGAAGAACTCCTTCTTCAAGTTGCTTGGAGAAGTGGAACTCTTTCGGCAGCCTTTGGTCTATTGACCACTGTAGGACACCCTATCTTACTGAAGCGCACTCAAGACACTGTCCTAAACCACTGTAGGATCTAGGACTACCCTCCTCTAGGACTCTATAGGCTTATGTTCTAAAGCAAAGCCTTGTCCTAGTGTAGAAGAACTTGTCTTAACAAGACAAGTCTTGTCCTAAAACAAGGAGGGAGGGAGAAAGTGGAAGAACACTCTGACTCTTAGGAAAATAAAATACTCAGACTTTCAGAAGATCAAAGTCCATATTTTTTATTTCACCATATCCCTATTTATAATCTTAGATGGGGCGTGAAATGCATCCCACAACACTTATCAACTATGAAACATCATATCTGATATGACTCTTCGGCAATGGAGAGTCATATCTGTGTTCTTTCACTTACCAGATCAATCCCCATCATGCCATGTGTCAAATACTAGTTTTTGAGATAGGAAGATGCCTCTTCTAATTCAAAGTTATGTGAGGCTTGAAGAGTTTTAGAGGCAGAAGGACTCTGGCCTCTATTGTGTGCGTGCATATGAAGAGGTGTGACTCTTCATGTGCGCGCCACCTTTTACACCTCTTCAAGCTGTCCGTTTAAACTTTAAATCGGCTATTAGACTTTTTAAGACTGTGAGGATGAAATGAAGAGGAACCTTCATGATGAAACTCTTAGAGTCTCATCTATAGAAGGACTCTTAGTCCTTCTACGCGCCACTTATTCTCCCGGGTGCGCCAAAAGGTGCCAATAGTCTTTCCCTTTCCATTTAGTCCACCCAAAGCATCAAATTGACTTAATCAAACAAATGTAATATGGGTGGCACTGGAAAGGGAATCAAATAAGCTTTCTGACCATATCCTTTATTTTCATATCAGAGGTCTGTAGGCCCTTCTGTGCCCTTTTGATGTTAAGGTATCATTTAGGTACCAAGAGTCCCATGCCATTGGGACTCTTCATATATGGCACCTAAAATGCCCTTAAGTCCAAATTAAAATCAGATTAAGATCTGATTTGGCAAGCCCCACTTAGGACTTAACCTAATTTAGGTTTTCCATAATTAGGTTAGCCCAATTAGCAAGCAACCGAACCCAATCCAATTGGGTTAGAAATTAGGTTAACCTATATATGCTAGTTTGTAATCCGGCTAACCAATTAAAATCCTATGACCCTAATTAAATCATGAATGACTTCCTCGGCCAAGTCTCTATTGTGTGTGATCCATTGAGTTCCACATCTAGCCAGCAGTAGGTTTAGGTTTGAGCCGATTTGATTCGATCGAACTTAATTGACCTAATTAGGTCAAATTGGCTCACCTAATTGTCCAATTCGAATCACACATCGAATTGACTCATGAAACCAAATCGATTGGTTTATAAAAACCTACAAGACAAGATTGATGTCTAGCAATTTGTCATGCCTACCCGGAAGATGAGGAATTTGGTGGAAAATACCAAAATATCCTTCAGTAGTAAGTTACCATGCAATTCAATTTTTCGATCTCCCATTATCTTGATTAAGTGATAGGTATGGATAGATGTCAAACCCTAACACTTAATCATATCAAATCTTAGCTCGATCATGAGGACTCAGCTGATGACTGATTAGATTCCACTAATCTCATCCTGCTTTGATCAAAGGCTCCTTGAGTCACTCATCGAAGAGATTGCATGGGATAACAATTTCTCTTACTAGGAATGATCGATTCCTTGTTGGTCACTCACATCCTTCGTACACCTTCCACCATACCCATAACACCCCGTACATGTTGCAATGGCATGAATGAGTATGAACCAAAGTATGGCTTAGTGTGCATAAGGAACCATGGTGACCTCAGTTCTAAATATCACATACACAACTTCTACTCTAGGATCGATCTTTTGACAAGTAGTAAGACTACCATAAGATAATCTTGGTATGGATCAGTCCAGTGTACTCATACCCTGATGAGCACCCTTATCCTAGTATTAGTATCTCTACACAAGTGGTTGTGAGATCAACCACCCTCATCAACTGAGCATATATAGGATAAGCTAGTCTTTCCAGATTCATAGAGTCCCAAATCGATGGTCCAACGACTAGAAACATTTTAGATTAGGGTTTATAGGAAATTAGGTCTCACTGTTATGAACTCTATCATAACCCTAATTCCATTGCCCTACTCTATGGGGTTCATCATAATCAATAAAAACATGACACGACAGTATATGATGAATCAAATACCTTTATTAATATGAAAGTATGTCATACATGAGCTGGAAGTTTACAAAAAGGCCCTCATAATGATTGGCTCTTAGGGCACTTTTCTATCAAACTCCCACATGCACTAAATCCAATCGCCCTTGTATTTGATGCCCATACAATCTATGTGACGATCTAACTGCTGCTTGGCTAAAGCTTTAGTGAATGGGTCTGCTATATTGTTCTTTATATCAACTTATTCAATGACGACATCTTGTCTTTCAATAATCTCTCGAAAGAGGTGGAACCATCTTAAAATGTGCTTAGACTTGTGATGAGACCTCGGTTCCTTAGCTTGTGCAACAACCCCAGTGTTATCACAGTATAATGGCACTGGCTGTTGTACTTCTGGAACCATGTCCAATTCTATGATGAATTTCTTCATCCAGATAGCTTCCTTCGTGGCTTCACTAGCAACTATGTACTCTGCCTCAGTGACTGAGTCAGCTACTGTTGGCTACTTTGTACTCTTCCAACTCACTGCACCACCATTTATGGTGAAGACATACCTCAATATGGATTTGCTATCATCTAGATCTGATTGAAAACTAGAATCTGTATATCCTTCTAGTTTTAACTCAGATCCTCAATATAGTAGAAAAATATCTTTAGTCCTTCTCAGGTACTTAAGAATATTTTTCACAGCTCTCCAATAATCCTCTCCTAGATCTGCCTGAAACCTACTCACTATGCCCAAGGCATATGCAACATCAGGTTGGTACATAACATGGCATACATTATCAATCCTACAGCCGAAGCATAAGGAGTCATAGCCATCCTCTCTCTTTCTTCTGATGTCTTGGAGACATTTTCTTAGATAGATGTATGCCTTGACTTATAGGTAGGTAACCTTTCTTACTTCCATCCATGTTGAATCTCTTCAACACTAAGTCAATGTACCTGGATTGGGATAAGCCTAGCAACCTTTTGGATCTATCTCTATAGATCCTTATACCTAGTATATAGGATGCTTCTCCCAAATCCTTCATGGAAAATTTTTATGATAGCCAAGTTTTAACTGACTGTAACATTGGGATATCATTCCCAATGATCATTATGTCATCCACATATAAAACCAAGAAAACAAGTGCACTCCCACTTGTCTTCTTGTACACACATGGTTCATCTATATTTTTGATAAAACCAAATCCTTTGATTATTTCATCAAAATGGATATTCCAACTCCTCGATGCTTTCTTAAGTCCATAAATGGACTTCTTTAATTTGCATACCTGGTTTGGTCTCCCACTTGAGACAAAACCTTCTGACTGTGACATGTAGACTTCTTCCTCAATATTTCCATTAAGGAAAGCAGTCTTTACATTCATTTGCCAGATATCATAGTCATGGTATGCTACTATTGCAAGCAATATCCGAATGGACTTGAGCATGGCTACTGGAGAAAAAGTTTCATCATAGTCTATACCATGTTTTTGTCTGAAATCTTTTGCTACCAGTCTAGGCTTGTAGGTCTCAACTTGACCATCTGCTCCAATCTTCTTCTTGAAGACCCATTTACACCCAATTGGATTAATTCTTTCAGGTAGATCTACTAGAGTCCAAACCTCATTGAAATACATAGAGTTTATTTTAGATTTCATGGCACCAAGCCATTTGTCTGAGTCTTTACTCTCGACAGCTTTCAAATAGGTCACAGGATCATCATCCTGTATGATACTGGCTTCATTGTCATCCCCGATGACAAAGCCATATCTTAGAGGTGCTCCCCGCACCCTCTCTAACCTTCGGAGAGGAGATGTGTATTGTGGTTGTTCTTAATCTATAAGAACCTCTGGTTGAGGAACTTCACTTGAAGGCTCATTGGTTTGTTGGTTCTGTTCTTCACATAACTCAAGTGAAGAACCACTACATCCTTCTTGGATAAACTCTTGTTCCAAGAATGTAGCATGCCTACTGACAATTATCTTTTGTTCAGTAGCATTATAAAAGAGGTATCCCATACCTACTTTTGGGTAACCAACAAATCTACACTTGTCAACTCTACTACTTAACTTATGTCCAAAGTTATTTTTGACATAAGCATAACAACCCCAAATCTTTAAATACTTAAGACTTGGTCTTTTGCCATTCCATAACTCATATGGAGTGCTACTTATTGACTTAGATGAAACCCTGTTTAATATGTGTACTGCAGTCTCCAGGGGATGTCCCCAAAAGGAAATGGGAAAATCTGTGAAGCTCATCATGGACCTCACCATATCCAATAAGGTGCAATTTCTCCTTTCTGCCACTCCATTTAACTGGGGTGTATAAGGAGGGATACATTTAGAAATAATGCCTTTTTCTTTTAGATGGTTTAGGAACTCACTAGATAAGTATTCTCCTCCTTGATCAGATCGAAGAGCTTTAATATTAAGTCATGTTTGTTTTTCAACCATACTCTGATATTCTTTAAACTTATCAAAGGCTTCGGACTTGTGTTTCATAAGATACACATGATCGTACCTTGATAAATCATCAATAAAAGTGATGAAATAAGAATATCCTCCTTTGGCCTTAGTTGACATAGGTCCACATATATCAGTATGCACTAGACCTAATAATTCAGTTGCCCTTTCTCCATGGAGACTTGGTCATTTTTCCTTTGAGACAAGATTCACAAGTTCCTAATGATTGGAAATCATTAGAGTTAAAGTAATTATCTTTGACCAACTTGTTTATTATTGACTCACTGATATGACCCAATCGACAGTGCTAGAGATATGTGACATTGTCATTATCTCTTTTCCTCTTCTTATTATCAATAAGAAAAATATTATCATTGAGTTGTAATGTCAGAAGACCATTTACACAAGATCCATGTCCAAATATTTTATTATTATGAAGAATAGAGCAGCCACTACTCTTTACACTTATTTCAAATCCCTGTTGTAATAACAAGGGTATAGAAATAATGTTTCTAATAATATCTTGTACATAGAAGCATTCTTCTAACTTTATTACGTCACTTGATGGTAATAAAAGAAGATAGGTACCCACAGCTTCAGCATGTATGGCTTCACCACTTGCCCCATGCAGCTTAAAGTCACCCTTCTTCAATCTTCTAATTCTGTGGAGTCCTTGCAACGAATTGCATATATGAGATCCACATGCGGTATCTAATACCCATGAATTAGAAGTGGAAGCACTCAATGATAAATTAGTTTATATCATGTACAAACCTTTAGATGCTCCACTTGCATCTTGCTTTACACTTGTAAGGTAAACCTTGCAATTCTTCTTCCAATGCCCAGTCTTGCCACAATGGAAACATGCTCCATCAACCTTCTTAGCTTTCTTGTTCTTGTTCTGGATGCTTTTTCTAGGGTTGAATTTTCTCTTCATGCCCTTCTTCATTGCCTGCTTCTTTCTATCAATAAGAAGCACATGAGCCATATCTCTTTTAGAGTGGCTCTCAGCTGTCTTAAGCATGTTAAGCATATCTAGTAATGAAATGTTCAGTTTGTTCATATGGTATTTGAGAACAAACTGAGAGAAGAAATCTGGGAGTGATTGCAGGATCAAGTCCTGATTGAGTTCACCATCCATGACAAATCCTAATTTGGTGCGGGCACCAGACTCAGAAGAAGACTTTAGAGCTCCATCTGGATCTCTGATTAACCTTGCCCGAAGAATTAGGGTTTTTGGTTTGTAATAAGAGTTGACTAGATCAACTCAATTTAGCTTGAGTCTACATTACCTGCATTTTATTTTGTTGAGTCATGTTGACTCAGTAGTAGACTAGGGATTCAACCAGGGATGTTACATTTTCTCCCAAGACCAGGCAAGTGGACACCACACTCCCAGCCACACTCCCAGTCCAGGGGGCGCCATATCCACATCCAGCAGCCTTTGGTCCCCACTCCATAGATGGCAACTTCCTTCTTTCATGCACCAGATAAAGAGAAGAGCACAAATCAAGGGGGCGGCCAAGACTTTCCCAAGTGATTCCAAGCAAAGAAGGGAAGAAGTTTTTCTTGGAAGAGAATATCAAGGGGCGCCCATTACCTGCCAAAAACACCTAAAACAAAGATGGGAAGAGCCTTGACTTAGGGAGGAAGAAAAGGAGGAGTCCAAAAGAGTTCATCCAGGAAAGGAAGAAAATTTTCTTGAAAAATTCCAAGCAAGGTGGCGCCATATACCTGCCATTTATAATCCAAATCCTAATTTTTGGTATTTTGGCCAACCATATGTAAGGGATTTGCCCTAATTTGGAGATCCCCTCCTTTAGTCCCACATGGGAAAATATGAAACCCTTCTCCCTTGTAAAGCATTATAAATTACATCCCTCTTGTAAGTTCCAAACAATCTATGAATGAAGAAAAAAATTATTTTTTCTATTCCCTTGTGTTGAGTAACCTAGGTTTCTCTTCTTCCGCACTATTCTTAGTGTTGAGCTCCGTGAGGGGGTAATCCGGGTTCCATTGGAGTCTTGAGGAGGTGAGAGATCTCCATCTTTATCCAAAACCCTAGGTTAGCCACTTAAAAATCCAAAACCCTAGCCGCCCATCATTATTTTCAATCCATCAAACCCTAGCTACTTCCATCTCCCATGGCCTCTCTCTCTCTACAAGTCCAGGCCATCCACCTTCATCCAGATCCAGTCCGGCTACTTCAGATCCAGAGCAAGTTCCAAGGAAAATCACATCAGCTTCCAGGAGAATCCAGTTTTCAGCAATTTCAATCTTCA
The DNA here is from genome assembly GCA_021397845.1 of Areca catechu. NCBI lineage: Eukaryota > Viridiplantae > Streptophyta > Magnoliopsida > Arecales > Arecaceae > Areca > Areca catechu. The sequence goes on from CM038052.1 coordinate 118,392,299, forward strand.
AGTTCATCAACCTGGTAAATTTTTCCCTTGACTCTCTGATTCCATCAATTGTTTTTCTTCTCTTCCAGATCTTGAGTTCAGGAGAAGCCAACCCGCCAAAGGACCAGTATTGGAGGATCCATTGCGAAGATATCTGAATCCGAGGATCCAACAATCTGCTCGGGAGAGTTCTTCCACCAAAATCTGTGAAGATCATTGTCTAGTTAGGTAAACCATCTCTTCTCTTTATTTCTGTTCTGTTGAAAGTTCGGAGCGAAACCCTAGGTCTGGGAGTTTCTCAACCCCCAGCGATCCGTTGCTTCTGAACTACTCTGATAATTTAGTTTCCTTAAAATTGTGCTTTCAATTATCATATTAGTATCTTTCAATGTTAGGTTAACTTTTCTTTGATTTGAAGCCAACTTCTACAAACATATAAAAACAACAAAAAAATTAGTTAATCTTAATTTACTTCCGCATCGCATCCCTTTATTTGTTCTGCATCATTTTTGGTATCAGAGCCCAGTCTAGGGTTTCTGATTTGCTTGCTTGCTTGTTTTGATTGTTTTCTATTTTTATTTTGTCTGCTCGAAGTAGACTCCCCAGGACGTCCGGTCCTAGGAACTAAGCGAGGCGTAAGCCTCCTCCTCCCATTCCACGGGGTGTTCCTAGGGCGTGTAGGGGATCCATTGGGTTATAACTTCGTAGCAGGGATTATAAACGGGGAAGACAATCTAGTTGCAGCCCGTAATTACCCTGTTTTCTGAATTATGTCTCCCTGGATAAAACTCCGAATTGTATGATTTTTGCTTCGTTGAAACCAGTATAATTGAACCTATTTTCCATAATTTTTCTGTGATTTATTGGTTTCAGTAAAAATTCTGAGCATTAAAATACAACAACTCTGTTTTTTGTGTTCTGCAATTCAATTCTTTTTGGAGTGATCATCTCATAATTTACTTAAGGGCAATTGAGCATCTAAGATAAGGGGAGGAGTTGGTTACCTCTCCTTAGCCCAAAACCACCATCCAATCATTCGAACCTAGACCTAATTTAAAATCAATTAGACCTAATTTGCCCTAGTGGGCTAGGGACACCAATTGGTCGGGTCTAGGCTAGTGTTGAGTCAGTTTACCGAGTTATTCTGTGTGTGCTTAGCACTCAGTGTCTAGAACAGTGGTTCAGGGATCCATTCCCGAAGGGCTTGTGTGCTGGTCCGCCTACCTGGCCAATCACTGATTGGTGTCTAGGATTGGTAATCAGGGACCTAACACTCCCCTTACACCTGCCTGGCTGAGTCCTGAGTTACTACAGGCTAGCTTGCCACTCTGATTGGGCATCTAGTTTGGACTCTAGGTCTAGTGATCCAGTAGTCGATTTAGTCTAGTCTCATTTTGTGTGCTTGCTTGAATCATCATGTCTACCAGAAACGGAGTGCCATATCAACCTGATCAAACCCAACCTGATTTAGAGGCCATGATCAGAACTCTTACTGAAAGTATGGCTAAAATGAATCAGGATATAACAAACACTGTGGCCCAGTTTAGCGCACAAATTCATGAGGATCTTACCCAACTTAGGGACCGAGTCCAAGTACTTGAAGAACCTAGACATCGGAATTGGACTCCTGACCCCGATTTTAATGTGCCTCAACCTCACCCACATCAGGAGCCTAGAAGGCCTTTATATATAGATCCTGAACCTAATCATAGGAGGCCTGACCCAGAGCCTGAAGATAGAGATGATAGGTTCATCAGGAACATCAAATTAGATGCACCCACTTTTGATGGTAGTCTGAACCCTAAGGTGTATTCTGATTGGGAGGGTGAGATGGACCAATACTTTGAGTGGTATGCTATGTCTGAGGAGAGGAAATACAAGTTTGCCAAGATGAAATTAGTGCATCAAGCTAGGTTATACTGGGGGAACATTGAGCTAACCACTAGGAGACGAAATGTTGAGCCCATAACCACTTGGCAGGGTATGAAAGAAAAACTGAGAGATAAATACCTACCCATTTCATACCAGCAAAACCTGTTAGACCAATGGCAAAACCTGAAACAAGGAAACCGATCTGTCTCAGACTACATAGCTACTTTTGATGAATACCTAATGAGATGTGATGTGAGTGAAGCCCACGAAGTCACTTTGTCTAGATTTAGGGCTGGACTGAGGGAAGATATCAAGAGAGAACTATTTCTGAGAGAGGTTACTGATCTAGACCAAGCCTACCAGATTGCACTGAACACTGAGAAATTTCAGAGAGGACCTATACCTTCTAGGGTTAGTGCCCCAATCCCAAGGAATGGACCTAGCCAAGTTATCCCTAGTAAACGTTTTCAGGGTACTTCTACCCCTAGGCCCATGGACAAAGGTAAGGCACCTGACACCCAGAGAACCCCTAGTTCAAATATCACCTGTTTTAAGTGTCAGAAACCAGGTCACATTTCCAGTCAGTGTACTGCCATAGCCTGTTTCAAGTATCATAAGGTAGGTCATGTTGCTAGCCAGTGCCCATGAAGATCCCTTTACATAGAAGAGGGAGAGAATGATAATTCCGAGCCCAGTGAGGAATTTGAAGAAGAAGTTTATGAGGCCGGAATGAATTTGGTTGAGGAGTATGAAGGAGAGGAGGAACCCAATGAATCTGACCAATTAGGAGTTGTAAGATGCATCCTATCCCAGAATCTAGTTCAAGAGGATTGGTGTAGGACTAACATCCTACAGACTTTTCTTAAATTAGGGGATAAGGTATGTAAGATCATCATAGATAGTGGGAGCTGTGTAAATGCCATCTCTACTAGCACTGTCAAGATGTTAGGCTTAATCCCAGTTCCCCATCCCAACCCCTATAAGGTTTCTTGGGTAGATTCTACCTCCATACCCATCCAGTCTAGATGTCAAGTCCAAATCCAAATGCAATCTTATCACGAAAAGATTTGGTGCGATGTCTTACCCATGGGGGTGAGCAGTATAATTCTTGAAAGACCTTGGTTGTATGATCATGATGCCACCCTCTTAGGAAAATCCAATACCTGTGTCTTTAGTTTCAATGGGAAGAAGATTACGATCCATTCAGTTCCCCCTAAGGACAAGGTAACTAAAGGAGCCGGTAAGGTTAAGGAGATGAAAACTGGAGTGAACCTAATCAGTGCTAATGATCTAGAACAAGAAATTCATAGTGGTTCACCCATCTGGATGTTGACTGCTAAGGAACTTAGAACTTCGGAACCCTCAGAGCCTCCTCAAGAAGTTAAACCTGTGTTAAAAGAATTTGAGGATGTCTTTCCCGAGGATTTGCCAGACCACCTTCCACCTCTTAGGGATATCCAGCATGCCATAGATCTAATCCCAGGAGCGACTTTGCCCAACTTGCCCCATTACAGGATGAATCCATCTGAGCATGAAGAACTGCAAAAGCAGGTTGGAGAATTATTGAGGAAGGGGTTTATTAGAGAAAGTCTTAGCCCTTGTGCAGTCCCAGCCTTACTGACCCCAAAGAAAGATGGCACGTGGAGGATGTGTGTTGACAGTCGTGCCATCAATAAAATTACAATCAAATATAGGTTTCCCATCCCTAGACTAGATGACATGCTTGATATGATGGCTGGTGCAATGGTTTTTTCTAAGATTGATCTCAAAAGCGGCTATCATCAGGTTAGGATTAGACCCAGGGATGAATGGAAAACTGCTTTCAAAACTAAGGATGGTCTTTATGAATGGGTTGTTATGCCTTTTGGGTTGTCCAATGCCCCTAGTACTTTCATGAGAATTATGACCCAGGTACTTAGAGCTTTCATAGGAAAATTTGTGGTGGTCTATTTTGATGACATCCTGATCTATAGTAAGATCGCAGCAGATCACCTAGGCCACTTTAGAGCAGTCTGCCAAGTTTTGAGGAATGATAGACTCTATGGTAATATTAAGAAGTGTGAATTCATGACTAGTAGAGTTATCTTTCTTGGTTTTGTAGTAACCCCTGACGGCGTGGCGACCGATCCTGAGAAGATTAGGTCCATAGTAGACTGGCCAGAGCCAACCAATGTGCATGAAGTTAGAAGTTTCCATGGCTTGGCTACCTTCTATAGGCGATTCATCAAGGGGTTTAGTACTTTAGCTGCTCCTATCACTGATTGTATTAGGAAGGGAGAATTTCATTGGACTAAGTCAGCCCATAAAGCCTTCCTAGATCTTAAGGATTAAATGACCCAGGCACCCATTCTGAGATTACCCGATTTTTCTAAAGTATTTGAGGTTGCCTGTGATGCTTCAGGTGTAGGAATAGGTGGAGTCCTAAGCCAAGAGAATCATCCCATAGCATTCTTTAGTGAAAAACTTAATGATGCTAAGCTTAGGTATTCTACCTATGATAAGGAATTTTATGCGGTGGTGCAAGCTTTGCATTACTGGAGACATTATTTGCTACCGCAGAAATTTGTACTATTTTTGGACCATGAGGCTCTTAGATTTCTGAACTCCCAAAAGAAGCTTAACCCTAGGCATGCTAAGTGGGTAGAATATATCCAGTCCTATACTTTTGTCCTGAAACATAAGGCTGGAGTTGAGAATAAGGTAGCTGATGCCCTTAGTCGCCGATCTCTGTTATTAACTTCTGTTAGAACTGAGGTCATAGGGTTTGAGCAAATCAAAGAGGAATATGAGTCTTGTCCGGATTTCACAACTGTGTATCAGGATCTAGTTCAAGGACCATCTAGTAATCACCAGGATTATACCCTTGTAGATGGTTTTTTGTTCTTCAAAAATAGGCTTTGCATCCCTAGAACTTCTCTTAGGGAATTTTTGATTTGGGAAATCCATGCTGGAGGTTTAGCCGGCCATTTTGGAAAAGACAAGACCATTCTAGCTATTGAAGACCACTTTTTCTGGCCTAGCTTGAAAAGGGATGTAGCTAATATTGTAGCTAGATGTCGAACCTGCGCTGTTGCCAAACAGCGAAAACAAAACACTGGCCTTTATACCCTACTCCCTGACCCAGATCGTCCTTGGCAAGATGTGAGTATGGATTCTGTGTTAGGTTTACCTAAGACCTAGAGGCGACATGATTCTATCTGTGTCGTAGTCGACCGATTCTCTAAAATGGCCCACTTCTTGCCTTGTTCCCAAACCTTTGATGCGTCTAAGGTAGCCACACTTTTCTTCAATGAGATAGTTAGACTCCATGGCCTACCTAAGACAATCGTTTCAGATAGGGATGTCCGGTTCACCAGTTACTTTTGGAAGACCCTTTGGCATAAGTTAGGGACAAAACTTAAGTTTTCAACTGCCTATCATCCCCAAACTGATGGCCAAACTGAAGTAGTGAACCGTAGCCTAGGAAATCTGCTGAGATGTCTTGTTGGTGAAAACACAAGAAATTGGGATTTATACCTACCAAGGGCAGAATTTGCGTACAATGACTCGGTCAATAGGTCTATGGGTAAGAGTCCATTTGAAATTATACATGGGTACAAACCTCACACACCTCTTGACCTAGTCCCTTTACCTGTCCACACTCGAGTCTCCGAGTCTACTGAGAATTTTGCACAGCATGTAAAAGACTTGCATAAAGAAATTCATGCCAAAATAAATTTAAGTAATGAAACTTATAAGAAGTTGGCTGATACTCAAAGGCGAGTCAAATCTTTTGTTGAGGGAGACTATGTGATGATTAGGTTAAGGCCTGAACGGTTTCCTCCTGGAACCGTTAGAAAGTTACATGCTAGGGGAGCTGGACCATTTAGAGTGGTAAAGAGAGTAGGATCCAATGCCTATGTGCTCGAGTTCCCTCCAGAACTAGGCATTAGCTCTACTTTCAACATTACAGACTTAGTAGAGTACAGGGAGCCAGCTGTGATTCCTAGTGAGCCTTTTGAGCCTAACCCTATCATTGAGAGTGATCCCGACCCTGTGTGTCCACCAACAAACTGGCCTATGAGGAAAGAGCAGATTGAAAAGATCCTAGATGATCAGGTTATCTCTACTCGTAATCGAGGATACCAAAGGTACCTGGTCCGCTGGCAAGGAAGGCCAGATTCTGATGACTCTTGGATCTCCCGAGAAGAATTACAAGAATTGGACCCAGACCTCTTGGAGAGATACCAGAGCCAACTTGAGCCTTACTCGACAGGGTCGAGTTCCTCCCACCCTGGGAGAATTGGTGCGGGCACCAGACTCAGATGAAGACTTCAGAGCTCCATCTGGATCTCTGATTAACCTTGCCCGAAGAATTAGGGTTTTTGGTTTGTAATAAGAGTTGACTAGATCAACTCAATTTAGATTGAGTCTACATTACCTGCATTTTATTTTGTTGAGTCATGTTGACTCAGTAGTGGACTAGGGTTTCAACCAGGGATGTTACATTTTCTCCTAAGACCAGGCAAGTGGACACCACACTCCCAGCCACACTCCCAGTCCAGGGGGTGCCATATCCACATCCAGCAGCCTTTGGTCCCCACTCCACAGATGGCAACTTCCTTCTTTCATGCACCAGATAAAGAGAAGAGCACAAATCAAGGGGGCGGCCAAGACTTTCCCAAGTGATTCCAAGCAAAGAAGGGAAGAAGTTTTTCTTGGAAGAGAATATCAAGGGGCGCCCATTACCTGCCAAAAATACCTAAAACAAAGATGGGAAGAGCCTTGACTTAGGGAGGAAGAAAAGGAGGAGTCCAAAAGAGTTCATCCAAGAAAGGAAGAAAATTTTCTTGAAAAATTCCAAGCAAGGTGGCGCCATCTACCTGCCATTTATAACCCAAATCCTAATTTTTGGTATTTTGGCCAACCATATGTAAGGGATTTGCCCTAATTTGGAGATCCCCTCCTTTAGTCCCACATGGGAAAATATGAAACCCTTCTCCCTTGTAAAGCATTATAAATTACATCCCTCTTGTAAGTTGCAAACAATCTATGAATGAAGAAAAAATTATTTTTGCTATTTCCTTGTGTTGAGTAACCTAGGTTTCTCTTCTTCCGCACTATTCTTAGTGTTGAGCTCCGTGAGGGGGTAATCCGGGTTCCATTGGAGCCTTGAGGAGGTGAGAGATCTCCATCTTTATCCAAAACCCTAGGTTAGCCACTTAAAAATCCAAAACCCTAGCCGCCCATCATTATTTTCAATCCATCAAACCCTAGCTCCTTCCATCTCCCACGGCCTCTCTCTCTCTACAAGTCCAGGCCATCCACCTTCATCCAGATCCAGTCCGGCTACTTCAGATCCAGAGCAAGTTCCAAGGAAAATCACATCAGCTTCCAGGAGAATCCAGTTTTCAGTAATTTCAATCTTCAAGTTCATCAACCTGGTAAATTTTTCCCTTGACTCTCTGATTCCATCAATTGTTTTTCTTCTCTTCCAGATCTTGAGTTCAGGAGAAGCCAACCCGCCAAAGGACCAGTATTGGAGGATCCATTGCGAAGATATCTGAATCCGAGGATCCAACAATCTGCTCGGGAGAGTTCTTCCACCAAAATCTGTGAAGATCATTGTCTGGTTAGGTAAACCATCTCTTCTCTTTATTTCTGTTCTGTTGAAAGTTCGGAGCGAAACCCTAGGTCTGGGAGTTTCTCAACCCCCAGCGATTCGTTGCTTCTGAACTACTCTGATAATTTAGTTTCCTTAAAATTGTGCTTTCAATTATCATATTAGTATCTTTCAATGTTAGGTTAACTTTTCTTTGATTTGAAGCCAACTTCTACAAACATATAAAAACAACAAAAGAATTAGTTAATCTTAATTTACTTCCGCATCGCATCCCTTTATTTGTTCTGCATCATAATTGACCCAATCGAGTGATCAAGTCAATCATTTTCAGCACATGGGTTTGCACAGGTGAACCCTCAGTCATCCGAGCACGAAACAACTGCTTCGATATCTCATATCGAGCAGCCCTACTTTACTCTCCATATAGCTCCTTTAAATTGAGCAATATAGACTGAGGTTCCATGCCTTCATGTTGCCTCTGTAGCTCATTGCTCATTGAGGCCAACATGATGCATCTTACAGTTGTAATGTCATTTTGCCACATCTTGTATGTGGCAATATCCTCCTCTGATGCATCCTCTCCGATCAACACTGGATCTGGAGAATCAAGTATATATGAAAGCTTCTCCTTAGTTAATACAATTCTCATGTTCCTCAACCAGTCCACATAATTTGGACTGGTTAACTTATTGGCATCCAAGATGCCCCTCAGTGATAAGTTTGAAGCCATTATTTAAATATCCTACATTTAATTAAAGAATAATATTAACAAACCACTCAATTATGACATTCATAATTAGATAAGGACTTTATATCTAATTATGTCTCCCACTATTTTATTCAAATACCATAACTCTCAACTATGGTAAGCGAGAAACCTTTCTGGTTTCCTTATTGGGTTGAGATCCTTATTTCTCACGAGTGCCTTGTGTGTACACAACAAACACACATGAGTTCAAAGATAGGACAACCTTTCCAATTGCAACCCGTGCAATTCTCAACAATTATCTTTGCCTCTAGGACACTTATGGCCTTGTGTGTACACAACAAAGCATAATGTCTTAGTTTAATCGGACCCTTCATTTTCATATAGCCATAATTAAATAATGTTGCCCTTGTGTATACACAACAAAGCAACATATCCAAACATGCTATAAAGCACTAAGTGCACCAAGACAAATCTTATATCAATTCCTAGAGTAGGCCTTGTGTGTACATAACAAACCTACTATAGTTTTGACATAAATTTGGCTTAGCATGAAGGAAGGCAAATTATAGTATACTTAACCAATTAGCATTACCAAATTAAGATAGGGTTGAGAAGGGGCTTCAAACCCGGTGTTTGGCTGGATTCCGAAGTCGAAGAAGGAGATAACTTGGGGCCTCATACCCCGCGATGTCCCAGAGGACGAAGGATTGTGGCCTCACACCACTCGACGTCCAAGAGGACGAAGGACTTGCGATGCCCTGGGGTGACGGAAAGGTGGCCTCACACCACTCGACATCCCTGGGGACGAAGGAAACTTCACTCAAACCTAGTCTAGGAGATAATGGTTGGAGGAGAAACAAAACTCAAGCTCTCTTTTTCATTTAATCATTCAATACCCTTATAATGGAGGGATTGGGTCCTTTAAATAGGCACCCAAGGCCCATTCGAATTTCAAATGAAAAAAAATTACAAACTTCTTGGGTGGGCACCAAAAGCATTGACCTTCTCCTCTCTTTGGCCAACCAAAGGTAGCTTGGATTGGGCATGGCATGATGCATGGCTTGGAGTGAGGTTCTTGGCACCTTGAACTTGGAAAGAATCCTCTTGGTTTTGGAAGAAGGCATGAAGAGGGGCTTGGAGCAAGACATGTGTTCTTCCTCCTTCCTTGGTTAGTGTTCTTTCTTTGGTACAATGCTTGACAAGGCGAGTGTTACGTGGAGGCGTCCAAGGCTCTTGTCTCTCCCTTCCAAAGAGGTTGAAGCAAATTGGGAAGAAGGCTTGATTGGAGGGCTTGAATTAAGGGATTTGAATTCCCTCCATCATCTTCCACTGACTTCTTCCTTGGCCGACCACCCTTGCATGGCGATGAGCTTGATAGGGGGGAGGGAAAAAGGCTTGAACTAAGTGAAGTGGTCCTCCCCATTAGGCATCCTTGCATGCCAAGTGTGCTGCCCACATGGCGAGAAGTCATGGTGCCATGTAGGATGCATAGGTGGGCCCTGAGTTGACTTGGACTCTTTCCCGACTTGCTTCCAAGGAGACTAAATTTTAAGACCCACTCTTGCAATGGACCCATACTTCTAATAGACTCAGACTGGACTCGATTTGCGACTCGACTTTGTACAGGACTCAATTTGACCTAATTGATCAAGGTACAGACTCAATTCAAAGCAAAAGACAATTACAAATTTGAGGCTTGAAGCCTTATTACAAGACATAAAGGAGTGGAACCCTAATCTGAGATCCACAGAGGATTGAGGAGCCTTTGTCGGATCCTGGTGCCCACACCAAAAACCTTAGTTAGGCCTTTCATCCCGCATCACTCCCTTTTCTGTCAAAGGGTTGTTCTCTAAGGGATATGGATATATGTGTCCCTTAGACCTAAGATCACCACTGTAACTTATAAGCAACTCACTATACTTTGGCACCGAACTTCCTAAATTTCTAATTCGATCTTGAAAGCATACTGGGTGCTGTATGTGCTTAAGGAGCAATGGTAGGATCAAGATGGGATTGAACTCTCTGAATTAATTGGAGTGAATGACTCACTGATGTCTCAATATAGCAAAACCTTGGCCAGGGTAGTTCTGGTGAAGAGTCACTGAACTTGCAAAATTGAGACATATGTTTGGATGAGCTGATCTAGGGTTGGCAGTCTAACCCTAAGTCATCCAGAGCATTAAGCAGTCAAAGGGATGAATTATATAGTAACCGTATGCCAGAGGTTTTTGATGGTTGCTCTATAACTTCGACCTATCCAGACATTGGGTGTCATTGCTAGATGGCGACTTTGATTAGTACTAGAATTGTTCCTGTGCTACCAGCTTAGTGTTCGAACCTATGGGGTCACACACCATAAAGATAACTACTTGACCTAATAGCCGATTGACAATTGGGAATCATCTAGGGGTAGAAATTTCATAAGATAAAATTTTACCTTTGTGTCGACATTTCAATGTGTCGACACATGGACTTATCTCATGAGTCGACACTTGGCTTCACAAAGTTGTGAAATTATTCTTATCAATTTTTAATGATGTCTTGGATGTCTAATGTGCAATATGATTGCTTCTAAACTCAATTTGATTGAGTTGCAAATTTACTAGCTTGAATCGAATCGGATTTGATTCGGACTAGGTTTGGGTCAACTCAGGTTTAACCAAAATTGGTGCACCTTATCCATCTGAGTTTGAAATTGGATTTTAAACTCAAATATCATTTAATTTTGAATTATTAGTTTAATTTTCAAATTTAACCTGATATTTGAAATTAATGGTGGGATAAATGCTATCATTAGCTCCCTCCCCACTAACTCGCTCCATAACTCTCACCCACCTTCCTCACCCTCTCCTATAAGATAGGGGCTGTTTAGGACATGGAAAAGGAGAGGAAATGAAAGGTTTTTGATAGAAAAGCTTTGCAAAAATTGAGAGAAAAAGGAGAGAAAGTTAGAGTGGTTTTCTACCAAAAGTTGGGAGGAGAGATCTAAGGGTATTGGGTGTGCGATTGCCTAGTGCTCTAAGCTGGGAAAGAGAGTATGGGAAGGATTATTTCCAGAGTGTTTCCTACCTCCATTGTGTTTTTTGACGGTGCGAGGAGTCTTGATGTTCGAGGAAAAAGAATCGACTACCAAGGAGTTTCCGGAGCTAGCACTTCGGAAAGCGCTGGTCAAGCAAGTCCCCGGTGTGAACCACCCATGGAGTCCAGATGATTGTGTGGCTGGTAGAGCTTCGTCCACCTCTTTAGTTGGTGATTCGAGAGTGTCATCCATTCCATCTTCCACTGCTGCAAGGAGTTGCTTTGCATCTTCAAAAGGTGTGCATCAAAAGGTTTGATACGGTAGGTTCATGTTTTATATTATATATTGTTGTTCATGTCATATTACATTGGTAGGCTATATAGAAAGTAGTTTATATTTCATGTTTAGATTAAAATAGTTTAATCTTTACTCTTCCACTACAATGAATGTTAAAAAGGTTTAAAAATGCATATCTTTAGCTTGCTTATGGTTCCTCTCACCAAGCCTCATGGCCTCGCTCACAATCCGGAGGTGGCACCAAGGTGTCATCTATCGCGTGACTCAGCTTGGTGAATCAAGAAGCTCGGCACCCCCAGCCTCACTCATATCCTAGAGATGATAGCGGGATATCATCTACCGCGTGACTCAGCCTGGCACATCAAAAAGCTCAGCGCCCCACAACCTCATAGCCTTGCTTATAGCCCAGAGGTGGCACCAAGATGCCGTCTACCACATGACTCATAGCTTGGCAAATCGAAAAGCTCGACACCCCCAACCACAATCACAACCTGGAGGCGGCACCAAGATGTCGTCTACCACGTGACTCATAGCTTGGCAAACCAAGAAGTCCAACACTCTATGGCCTTGCTTTCGTGGTCGGGAAACATAGTCAGTCTCACCTTCGAGGTTAGAAGGCATCATCTATCCCACCTCCAGAGTCGGGGGACATCGGTAACTCTGTGCTCTAGAGCTAGAGATCCCAGAACCTTTGCCCTAGAGTCAGGGAGCTCCAGAAGCCCCATATCGAGCCGCTTTGCTCACAATCTAGAGATGTCGATGGAAAGCTCTTAGAGACCCACCATCTATCGCTTGACTCACAGTTCAGTGATCCAAAGGACTCCAGAAGCCACTTGCACTCAAGCTCGCATGGCCCTGAGGTCAGCGAAATAGAGACAGTATTCTAGCGAAGTACATCGAGTCGGCCTCAAGATTCTATCATCACCCCATAATAGCTGAAGCCCTAGGGTTGGCTCACGATGATTGTGGAAGTCTATCTCCCTACCATGAAGACTCTAAGAAGAAGAAGAGTAGAAAACACAAGGCATTCTAGCTGAGAAAAAAGGAAAAGTTGCACTAACTAAGGTGTTCTTCACATCGAAAAAGGGCTCCCGAAGGCTTGGGAAGCCATACGACCGATACAAGACCAAAAAAAGAAAAAAGAAGAAGAAAAGAAAGAGAGGTACATAATGATTAAGGGAAAAATAGAACTTTCATTGATCAAAAACTCTTACATAATGAAAACCCCCGACAGGCCGGGAAGTTTTTCTTTTAGAATCCTAGTTGCACAATGAAGAGAGAAAAAAGGTTGCCCGACCAATGGGAAGATCCCCACCAGCTTTGGACTCTACCCTCAAGGACTGGTGGGAGACACTCCAGTCCCTTCTACCCAAGAAAGTAGGTGCCCTTCCTCAAGGACACCTTGGACCCCGGACGATAAGGGTCCAATGCTGCCTCTACTACCTCGTCCTTGGAGGTCATTGATCTTGTGATTCCAAGGGCAGCTTCAATGGCTTCATGTCAAGCCCCCTCTGCTAGTGCCACGACGATCGTGGCCTTCTCCACAGCAACCACAACCCTGGCCACCACCTCCACTTCGAAGACCTCCAGTCTTATAAACCGTGGAGTGGCCTCAGCAACCCCCTCTTTTTGCCTCTAGGACCTCTCCCCCTTTTCATCCTTCATGGGAATTTTGAGCTTGGCAGATTTTTTCTTCCAACCGGATGCCCTCGCCTTGGCAATGTCCGGTTGCTCCTGAAGAGCCTTCACATGGCCCTCCAGTTCCTCAGCCAAGAACTTGAAGTCCACTAGAATCCCTCACTTAGCATAGGCCGAGGGAGAGGGGTTGAAAGAGAAGGACATGAGAAGCAGGGCTCCAAAGCCTAGAGCAGGAAGGGGATCGAAAAAGAAAGGGGGGAGGAAGCGCACAGTGGAAAGTTGGTCACCTGCACTTAAAAGGCCTTTAAAAAGGTGGAGGAGCAGGTCCATCACAATAAAGCCTGCCGCCCCTGTCACCTCGTTTTACCTAAAGGCATGCACCTCTTCAAATCCCTATCCAACCAGGAGATGCCACGCACCGACATCGGGTAGCCTCGATACTTCGATTCGCGAGGCAATCGCTCTAATCCACATGGGACATTTATGACCCCTTTTAAAGAAGGGCGACATGGAACCACCCCATTGAAGTGGGGGTGCAGTCTCTAGGGCAACAGCATTCGAGGTATTGATGGTACAGTAGATGCACCTGATGTGGGATGAAATGGAATGATGCAATCTAAGAGGAGATAGTAGTCACTAAATGAAAAATGAAGTGAAGCTAGGCTACTTTTCCAGGTAAACAAAACTGAAATCTTCATGAAGGGGTTTGCATGATAAACTAGACTTGAATAAGAGCCTTCAAAGAAGTAAAGAGAAAGGGTCTTTGTGTCTAAGAAACCACAAAGGATAGGGCTTAATTACTCTAATATTTCAGATCTGAAAATAATTAAAGAGGGATACCTAGTCATTAATATTTCAGTGATTGGAAGGATTGCACTCAAGGAAGAAGCTCTCGGATGACAAGGTGATTCCTCTAGATGGTAGGGCTTCTTGTCTCTGTTTCTTGTCTTGGAAGACCTTTTTCTTTGGAACCTGGAAATCCCAGGGATACTACACAAACCATATTAGAATTAGAAAGAAATTTGAAAGGTGGAATGCTAATGAAACGAAGGTTAAAGTTGAGAAGAAGCTTGGTGGAGTGGAAGTAGCTTGGCCGGCATCCTTGTATGACCTCCTTGTGCCTTGCAAGATGGAATGGGATGATTAGATGGAAGGAAAAATAACTCTTGGCATGGAAGATTGATTGTAGTAGCTAAGGGTCTCTCACCCACTCCCTCTCAGAGGACATTTGATAACACAAATGGAGTAGATGAAACTTTAATTTCTCATTCATATCAAGTACCCTTTACAAGAGAGCTTGGAGTATTATTTATAAGCCTCCAAGGAACTTTGAAATTTTGAAATACATGGAGCTTTTCATGGGAGGTTGCTAGCTATAAGGGTGGAAATCCAAAATACATGGAGATTTTCATGGAAGTGGAAACCTTAGCTAGCTATAAGAGTGAGAATTCAAAATAACCTTGGCCACCCTTTTTAAATTTGAAATCCCTTGGTGATGTGGCATTTGGTGATGTGGCTTGATGAGGTGTACACCAAGTGGTTGTGAGGATGACATGGCATCCAATATTGCTTGCTGAAGTGGCATCCTCCTTGGTTTAATTTGATGGAGTGGTTGAATGAATCCAATCTTTAAGTGATCTTCAAGTGAGCTTGCTTACATTGAACCAATTCCAAATCTCTCTTGGACCCAACTACTAAACTCACTAAATACAAGACTAATTCGATCCTAGTTGGACTCAAAAATCCAAATGGACTCAAAAGAAACCAAATTGAAACAAACCCAAACTAATTACATGACTCAAATTCAATTAAAGAAGTAAAATATTCTATTTACAGGACATAAGTTCAATGAAAGAATTAAAGCCATAGTGAATTAGACTGAAGCCTCTTTCAAACTTTGGTGCCAGCACTAGTTCTCCCGAGGTAGGAGAAACTCGACCCTGTCGAGTACAGATTGGTCTGACTTTGATACCTTTCTAACAGGTCTAGATCAATTTGTTGTAGATCCTCTCGGGTGATCCAGGAATCCTCAGATTCGGTTCTTCCTAGCCATCGAACCAGATAACATTGATAGCACTTATTTCTGGTGGTAATTACCTGATCATCCAAGATACTTTCAATCCTATCTCTCCGTTATGGCTGTGGTGCTGGTGGACACTCAGGTAGGTTTTCACTCTCAAAGGCTAGATAAGGTTCAAAAGGCTCACTAAAAATTAATGTTGGCTCTTTGTATTCTTTCAGAACATAAATATTAAATGTCGAACTATTGCCATAATCCGGTGGTAACTCTAACACGTATGCGTTAGGTCTAACTCTCTTTAATACTTTGAAAGGTCCAGCTCCCCAAGCATGCAGTTTCTTCATAGTTCCTAACGAGAACCTTTCAGGTTTAGGTTTAACCATTACAAAGTCCCCTACATTGAATTATTTCATTCGTTTACATGAATTGACCATATGCTTATAGACTTTATTGCTCATTTGAATTTTCCTACAAATCTCCTTATGCAAGTCCTTAATATGCTATGCATGTGACTCAGTAGACTTGGACATTCGTGCATGAGTGGGTAATGGAATAAGGTCGATAGGTCTCCTAGGTTTATAACCATGGACAATCTCAAAGGGACTCTTACCAGTAGACCTATTTACTGAACTGTTATAAGCGAATTCAGCATGAGGTAATAGCAAATCCCAGTATCCCAGACTCTCTCTAACAAGACACCTCAATAAGTTCCCTAGACTTCTATTTACTACTTCGGTCTGTCCATTGGTCTGGGGGTGGTAAGCAGTTGAGAAGTTCAGTTTTGTTCCCAGTAGGTGCCAAAGGGTTTTCCAAAAGTAACTCGTGAAACGGACATCCCTATCAGAAACAATGGTCTTAGGTAACACATGCAATTTGACTACTTGATCAAGAAAAAGCTTGGCTACCCTAGAGGCATCAAAAGTTTGGGAATAGGGTATAAATGGGCCATCTTTGAAAATATGTCGACCAGTACAAAAATTAAATCATGTTTCCTAAGGGTCTTCGACAATCCTAAAACAAAGTCCATGCTAAGATCTTGCCATGGACACTCAGGCACAGGTAAAAAGTGTATAACCTGGTGTTTTGTTTTTGGTGTTTAGCAACAGCACACGTCTTATATCGGGCAACAATATTGGCTACGTGTCTCTTAAGGCCTGGCCAAAAAAATTTCTCATTAACTATTAATATGGTCTTATTTCTTTCAAAGTGGCCAGCCAATCCTCTAGCATGAATTTCTCACAAATATCATAGTATGGGTCATGTTGAGGGGTTCTCCTAGGATGGGGTAGTGACTCAAGTTCTGGTTCAGACTGGGTCCTACGTGTCTCCTCTAGGGTTCCTAGTCGGGCATCTATTTGTTCAAGTCTAAGATTGATGGATTGGGCTAGCTGATCAGTAAGGGCTTTCATTTGGGCTTCAAAGTTATCTATGGGTTCAGTCAAAGGTGAAGATGGTAGGTGATATGATGCTCCTGATCTAGTGCTCATGCAAGACTTGATCAGACCAACTACAGCTCCTTAGACCTAGAGTCCAAAACTAGATGCTCGATCAGGATGGAAAACTAGCCTATAGTAACCCTGTACTCAGCTAGGCAGGTGTAAGGGGAGTGTTAGGTCCCTGGTTGCCAAACCTAGACACCAATCAGAGATTGGCCAAGTAGGCGGACCAGCACACAAGCCCTTCAGGATTGAATCCTTGAATTACCATTCTAGACACTAAGCACAAGGCACAGACAGGTTAGCTTGACATAGTGATCTAACACTAGCCCGGATCCGACCAGTTGATGTCCCTAACCCACTAGGGAAAATTAAGTCTAATTAATTTTACGTTAGGCTTGGGACCGAATGCAAGGAATATGGTTTTGGGCTAAGGAGAGGTTATCAACTCCTCCCCTTATCTGGCATAAAGAAAGTGCCCTTAAAGTAAATTATGCAATGATGGAAGGTAGATAAGGATGCAAATTAGGGTTTAGATGTTTTTGGTGTTTTTGATTATACGTAAGTTTTTTTTAAAAAAAATTTCTTAAACAGGAAGATATTTGCATATTATGCTCTAATATGTAGGAAACATACTAAAATAAAAGATATGCAAAGAAATACTAGGAAAAACCCTAAATCTTTCCAAAATTGTCTTGCTGAAAAAAAAACAGAGCCAAAAATTTGCAGGCTATATTTCAGCTTGCAAAAATTGCACAGATCGAAATAAAATCTGCAAGAAATCTATAAAATACTTTGAATTAAGATGAATCCAGAAAAAGAAGATTCAGAATTTTTGGAGTTCTTAGCAGGGAAAAACAATTAAAAGAACATTACATATAAGGACTATGAAGGGTGCAAAAAATAAGACCTAATCTAAGCTCTGATACCAAATTGATGCGGAACCTATATATGCATGCATTTATATTTTTTTGTATGTTTTTAATTCAAGTTGTGAATCTAATCCCAAAGAGCAGATCAAGTATTTAAGCAAGGAAAACTATGCAAGAAAGAAACTAAAAGCATGCGAAATAGGACCTAGAGCATCAGAAAGAGAAGGACCGCTAGGGTTGAGAAGCCTCGGTTGGGCTAGTTCTTCTACAATAATGCTACTGGTGGCAGAGGAGGTGTACCTGGCAATGTCTAAAGTGTCTAATGAAGATCGTAGCAAAGAGATCACTCATCCTCGATGGATGCGGCCTGGAAAATCAAGCCAAAGACCCGTGGATTCCTGGTTTTCTGCTCGGTGGTCCGATGGAGACCTGGTTGAAGTTGTTGGATTTGTCAGAGTCGAGGGACCTACAAACGACCTATCAGGGGTTAGAAAACTCAAGGGAGAAGAAGAAAATAAGAGAAAATAGAAAAGGTAAAGGATGTTTTGGAGTGGGTGGCCAAGGTTTGGAGGACAGGCTGGCGGCAGGAATCTGTTGCAACACCGGGAAGAAGAAGACACCAATAAAACCCTTAAGCACACAGCAGGGTAGCACACAGCAGTTGTAGAAAACTCAATTATCATTCATATATCAAAGTTAGCTCTCATACAAGAGACTAGGGTCCTTTAAATAAACCCATAGTCTTAGGCTCCAAGTAAGGATACAAAAGTAATTATATAGGAGTCTTATTCCCACCCAAACCCTAGTTAGAAAATAAGGAAACATTAGGTAGAAAAAATCCCTAAAAGTTCTCCCTCTCTCCTTGCCTTGGTTGGCCAAGAGGGTGACTCTAAGTGGCCGACCAAGGGGTGGTCACCATAAGCCCTTGGCACCCTAGCTCTCTCCTGGGCCTGGGTTGGCTCAATTTGCTTCCGGCTGGTCCAGGGCTTCAGGGTTTCTGATTTCTCCTCCTGGGGTCTTCAAATCTTCAAGCTAGGTTGGACTTAGGCTACACTTCCATGTCTTCAATCTGGTTGGACGTGGTCTTCACTTGTATGATGTGGTCTTGAGTCTTCAATATGCTTGGACGGGACTCAGAAAAATAAAATTAGCTCAACATGAGCTGACTAGCACTGGACTAGACTAGCTCAACATGAGCTGACTAATACAGGACTCAAATAAAGATAACTTAGATTAACTAAGCTTTGTTACAATGGACTTAAATGTAGCTAAGTGATCCACAGAGGGTTGAGAAGTCTCTTTCTTATTCTGGTGCCTCTGGTATCCGCACCAATTCTCCCGGGGTGGGTGGAACTCGACCCTGTCGAGTGAAAATCAAGCTTGCTCACATATCTCTCAAGGAGGTCTGGGTTGAGGCATTGCAAGTCCTCTCGAGATCCATGAATTGTCCGACTATGCCTTGCCATCGGACTAGGAAGCATTGATAACCGCGATCCCGGGTCGTTAAGGCTTGATCGTCCAGGATACACTCGATCCGTTCTCCTCTCTCAGGCCAATTAATTGGTGGCCACTCTGGGCTAAGGTTGCTCTCAATAGAAAGGATAGGTCCAAAGACCTCACTAGGTATCGCTGCCAGTTCCCTGTACTCAACCAGGTCTATGATATTGAAGGTAGAACTAATGCCCAAATCCGAAGGCAAATCTAACACATAGGCATTTGGTCCAACCCTCTCTATCACTCTAAAAGGTTCGGCTCCATGAGCATGAAGTTTCTTAACGGTCCTGGAAGGGAACCACTTAGGCCTAAAGCCTAATCATGACAGAATCTCCTACATCAAATTCCTTGATCCTTCTTCGGGATTAGCCAGTTTCTTATATGTTTCGTTATTTAGATTTATTTTTTGGCTAATGTCCTTATGCAAGTCTCTAATTTGCTGTGCGAATGATTCTACAGACTCTGAGACTCGTGCATGAATAGGTAAAGAATCAGGTCAATGGGACGATTAGGCTTGTACCCATGGACTATCTCAAAAGGACTCTTGCCCGTTGTCCTATTCACTGAACTATTATAAGCAAACTCTGCCCTAGGCAACAATAGATCCCATGTTCTAATGTGTTCACCAACTAGGCATCTAAGGTGGTTTCCTAAACTACGGTTCACCACTTCAGTTTGGCCATCTGTTTGGGGGTGGTAGGCTATAGAAAACTTAAGCTTGGTCCCTAACAGGTGCCACACGATTTTCCAGAAATAACTGGTGAACCTAACATCTCTATCAGATATGATGGTCTTAGGTAGGCCATGGAGTCTAACCACATGATCTAAGAAAAGCTTGGCTACTCTATATGCATCAAAGGTCTGGAACAGGGGATGAAGTGAGCCATCTTAGAGAACCTATCGACCACTACAAAGATAGAATCATGTCTCTTCTGGGTCTTAGGTAATCCTAACATGAAGTCCATACTTAGGTCCTGCCAAGGGCGACTAGGCACTGGTAAAGGTATATAGAGACCAGTGTTTTGCTTTTGCTGTTTTGCAATAGCACAAGTTCTACACCTGGCTACAATCTATGCAACATGCCTTTTCAATCCTGGCTAAAAGAACTGGTCCTCTATCGCTAAGATTGTCTTATTTCTACCAAAGTGACCAGCTAAACCTCCAGCATGGGTCTCCCAAATTAGAAATTCTCTAAGGAAAGTTTTAGTTATATAGAGTCGATTGTTCTGGAAAAGGTAGCCATCCTGAATGGTATACTTATTATGGGTACTGGATGGTCCTAGCCTGAGGGTCTGGTAAATGTCTCCAAAGTCTGGGTAGGTTTCATATTCATCCTTTAACCTATCAAATCCTATGACTTGGGTGCTAACTGATCCTAACAGCAAAGACCTATGGCTCAGGGCATCTGCTACCTTATTTTTAGAGCCGGCATGGTGTTTCAGGACAAAGGTATAGGCCTGAATGTACTCGATCCATTTACCGTGCTGTGGGTTAAGTTTCTTTTGGGAGTTTAGGAACCGGAGTGCCTCATGGTCAGAGAATAAGACAAACTCCTGCGGTAGTAAGTAATGTCTCCAATATCTAAGGGCCTGGACTACCATACAAAATTCCTTGTCATAGGTAGAGTACTTAAGTTTAGCCTCATTCAGCTTCTCGTTGAAGAAGGCTACATGGTGATTCTCTTGACTTAGTAGCCCACCAATTTTTACTCCCAAGGCATCGCATGTGACCTCAAACACCTTAAAGAAG
Source organism: Areca catechu (assembly GCA_021397845.1). Lineage (NCBI taxonomy): Eukaryota > Viridiplantae > Streptophyta > Magnoliopsida > Arecales > Arecaceae > Areca > Areca catechu. Next base: position 118,412,986 of record CM038052.1, read on the forward strand.
TCAGGTAATCTAAGGATGGGTGCATGGGTCATCTTATCCTTAAGCTCTAGGAAGGCCTTATCAGCTATTTTGGACCACTCAAATGTACCCTTCGTAATGCAATCAGTGATAGGTGCGACAACTATACTAAAATCCCTGATAAATCTCCTATAAAAGGTTGCCAAGCCATGGAAACTATGCATATCGTGGACACTATTGGATGTATGCCACTCAACAATTGCCCTAACCTTTTTAGGATCTGTAGAAACTCCCTCAAGGGTGACAACAAAACCTAGGAAGATAACCCTGTGTGTCACAAACTCGCATTTCATAAAATTGGCATAGAGCCTATTCTCCCTAAGGGTCTGGCATACTAATCTCAGATGACTAAGGTGGTCCTTCTTAGTCCTACTATAAATCAAGATATCATCAAAGTAGACCACAACAAATTTTCCAGTATACTCTTTCAGGACCTGGGTCATAATCCTCATAAAAATACTTGGTGCATTGGAAAGTCCGAAAGGCATTACAACCCACTCAAACAGGCCATCCTTAGTCTTGAATGCGGTTTTCCACTCATTCCTAGGTCTAATCCTAACCTGATGATAGCCGCTCTTAAGGTCTATCTTTGAGAAAACTTTGGCTCCGGCCATCATATCTAACATATCGTCCAATCGGGGGATGGGAAACCTATATTTCACAGTTATTTTGTTGATGACTCGATTGTCTACACACATCCTCAATGTACCATCTTTCTTAGGGGTCAGTAGAGCAGGGACTACACATGGACTCAAGCTCTCCCTAATGAAACCCTTCCTAAGTAATTCTCCCACTTGTTTCTGTAATTCTTGATGCTCGCTGGGGTTCATTCTATAGTGAGGAAGGTTAGGTAAAGTGGCTTCTAGGACTAAGTCTATTGCATGTTGGATGTTCCTAAGGGGTGGTAATTGATCATGTAAATCATTAGGGAAGACATCCTCAAACTCTTTCGGAGCCTCAACAATTTCTTTAAAGTGTTCCTTTTGGGTCGGCTCATGTATTTCTTTGGTAGTCAAGATCCAAATAGGGTTACACTCAGCAATCTCTTTTTCTAACTCCCTAGCCTTAATCAAATTAACTCCAGGTTTCATGTCCTTAAGGCTACTAGAACCCCTCTTAACTTGGTCTCTAGGGGGAGCTGGGTGGATAACAAACTTATTCCCATGGTAGTTAAAAGCACAAACATTGGTTCGACCATATAGGGTTGCATCATGATCAAAAAGCCAAGGTCTACCTAGAATGATACTACTCACTTCCATGGGGATGACATCACACCAAATCGTTTCCTCATAGGTTTGCAATGTAATTACGATTTGGCACCAAGCTTTAATCTGGATGGAGGTGGAATCTATCCAAGAAACTTTGTAAGGGCTAGGATGGGGAACTGTGGTCAATCCTAAAGATTTAACTGTGTTGGTAGAGATGGCATTGACACAACTCCCACTATCTATGATGATCTTAAGTACCTTACCCCCTACCTTAACAAATGTCTGTAGGATACTAGTTCTACACCAATCTTCCTTAACTGGGGATTGGGTTAAGATGCATCGAACCACTCCTAATTGGTTCTCAAGCTCAGGTTCCTCTTCCTCACCTTCATACTCATCTATCAGCTGATCATCAACCTCATAAATCTCTCCCTCAGGTTCAGCTACAGGTTCAAGCTCTTCTTCCACTAGCTCACCTAGGTGTAGGGCAACTGGGCATTGGTGTATAAAGTGGCCTCGTTTCTTACATCTAAAACAGATCTTCTAGGGATTGTTACTCCTATGGACCTCTATAGATTTTCCTCTATCATCTCTATGGGTCAAAGGAGTACTTGACTAGGGTTGACTCGGGTCTGGATGACTCAGATTGGGTCGACTTGGATTAGGTCGGCTAGGGCTGGGTCGGTTCTGTTGGGACTGGCTTGCTCCTGGATATTGACTAGGGTATCTATTGGGCTCAAGTTTACGGTAGACGAGCCCCCTCTGAAAATGCTCATGATCCCTAGTAATCTGGTAAGCATGGTCTAGGTCACTAACCTCTCTCATATAGAGCTCCTTCTTAATGTCATCTTTTAGTCCAGCCCTAAAACCTAGACAGAACAACATCCTCAGACTCATTTAAGTCACATCGCATAGAATACTCATCAAATTTTGTGATGTACTCATCTATACTCCTGCTACCCTGATTCAATCACTTCCATTGATCCAATAAACCACAACGATACGATGGTGGAACGTCCTTTCCCCTGAGCTTACCCTTCATGGCCCATCAGGTAACTATGGGATCATGCCCTCCTAGTCTAAGGGTTCTCTCCACACTAGCCCAATGTAACCTAGCCTCCCGAACCAACTTAAGCTTAGCAAACCAAAACATACGCTCCTCCGACATATCGTACCACTCAAAGTATTGATCAATCTCTCCCTCCCAATCTATATAGACCTTAGGATCAAGACATCCATCAAAAGTGGGGGCATCAAGCTTAATGTGTCTATAGGATATATCTTCCTGGTCTACAAAATCCTGATTGGGTCTTCTAGGATGAACCTCTGAGATTGGGTCATGACGATTGGCTCTTCTAGGTTCAGCCTCAAGGTATGGATCAGGGTTTGGGGTCCTCCTAGGTTCATTATCATAGTATGGGTCACGGTGAGGGGTTCTCCTAGGATGGGACGGTGACTCAAGTTTTGGTTCAGACTGGGTCCTACATGTCTCCTCTAGGGTTTCTCGTCGGGCATCTATTTGATCAAGTCTAAGATTGATGGATTGGGCTAGCTGATCAGTAAGGGCTTTCATTTGCGCTTCAAAGTTATCCATGGGTTCAGTCAAAGGTGAAGATGGTGGATGATATGATGCTCCTGATCTAGTGCTCATGCAAGACTCGATTAGACCAACTACAGCTCCTTAGACCTAGAGTCCAAAACTAGATGCTCGATCAGGGTGGCAAACTAGCCTATAGTAACCCTGTACTCATCCAGGCAGGTGTAAGGGGAGTGTTAGGTTTCTGGTTGCCAATCCTAGACACCAATCAGAGATTGAGCAGGTAGGCAGACCAGCACACAAGTCCTTCGGAATTGAATCCCTGAACCACTGTTCTAGACACTAAGCACAAGGCACATACAGGTTAGCTTGACATAGTGATCTAACACTAGCCCGGACCCGACCAGTTGGTGTCCCTAGCCCACTAGGGCAAATTAAATCTGGTTAATTTTAGTTTTGGCTTGGGACCGAATGCAAGAGATATGGTTTTGGGCTAAGGAGAGGTTATCAACTCCTCCCCTTATCTGGCATAAAGAAAGTGCCCTTAAAGTAAATTAAGCAATGATGGCAGGCAGATGAGGATGCAAATTAGGGTTTAGATGTTTTTGGTGTTTTTGATTATATATAAATTTTTTTTTTAGAATTTTTTAAACAAGAAGATATTTGCAGATTATGCTCTAATATGCAGGAAAAATACTAAAATAAAAGATATGCAAAGAAATACTAAACAAAACCCTAAATCTTCCCAAAATTGTCTTGCTGAAAAAAATAGAGCTAAAAATTTGCAAGCTGTATTTTGGCTTGTAGAAACTGTACAAATTGAGATAAAATATGCAAAACATTTATGAAATAGTTTGAATTAAGATGAATTCAGCAAAACAAGATTCAAGATTTTTTGAGTTCTTGGCAGGGAGAAACAATTAAAAGAACATTGCATATACGGACTGTGAAGGGTGCAGAAAACAAGCCCTAATCTAAGATCTGATACCAAATTGATGCGGAACCTATATATGCATGCAATTATATTTTTTGTATGTTTTTAATTCAAGTTGTGAATCTAATCTCGAAGAGCAGATCAAGTATTTAAGCAAGGAAAACTATGCAAGAAAGAAATTAAAAGCATGCAAAATAGGACCTATGAGCATCAGAAAGAGAAGGACCGCCGGGGCTGTGAAACCTCGGTTGGGCTAGTTTTTCTACAATAAATCTACCGGTGGCAGAGGGGGTGTACCTGGTAATGTCTTAAGTGCCTGATGAAGATCACAGTGAAGAGATCACTCCTCCTCGATTGATGCTGCCTGGAAAATCAAGCCAGAGACCCAAAGATTCCCGGTTTTTTGCTCGGTAGTCCGATGGAGACCTGGCTGGAGTCGTTGGATTCGTTGAAGTCGAGGGACCTGCAAATGACCTGTCAGGGGTTAGAAAACTCAAGGGAGAAGAAGAAAATAATAGAAAATAGCAAAGAAAAAGGATGTTTTGGAGTGGGCGGCCAAGGTTGGAGGACAGGCTGGTGGCAGGAATCTGTTGCAACATTGGGAAGAAGAAGACACCAATAAACCCCTTAAGCACACAGCATGGTAGCACACAGCAATTGTAGAAAACTCAATTATCATTCATATATCAAAGTTAGCTCTCATACAAGAGACTAGGGTCCTTTAAATAGACCCATAGTCTTGGGCTCCAAGTAAGGATACAAAAGTAATTACATAGGAGTCTTATTCCCACCCAAACCCTAGCTAGAAAATAAGAAAACATTAGGTAGAAAAAATCCCTAAAAATTCTCCCTCTCTCCTTGCCTTGGTCGGCCAAGAGGGTGACTCTAAGTGGCCAACCAAGGGGTGGTCACCATAAGCCCTTGGTGCCCTAGCTCCCTCTTGGGCCTGGGTTGGCCCAATTTGCTTCTAGTTGGTCCAGGGCTTCAGGGTTTCTGATTTCTCCTCCTGAGGTCTTCAAATCTTCAAGCTGGGTTGGACTTGGGCTACACGTCCATGTCTTCAATCTGGTTGGACTTGGTCTTCACTTGTATGATGTGGTCTTGAGTCTTCAATGTGCTTGGACAGGACTCAGAAAAATAAAATTAGCTCAACATGAGCTGACTAGCACTGGACTGGAGTAGCTCAACATGAGCTGACTAATACAGGACTCAAATAAAGACAACTTAGTGAACTAAGCTTTATTACAATGGACTTGAATATATCTAAGTGATCCATAAAGGGTTGAGAAGCCTCTGTCTTATTCTAGTGCCTCTGGTGTCCACACCAAATAGTGTCCTTAGGTTGTGTAGGTTTAATCACCAACTTCTGTCCAAAGTGCATGAATGCACAAGAATTAGATTGGCCATAAAGGGTTGCATCATGGTCAAATAACCAAGGTCAACCTAAGATGATACTACTCACTCTCATTGGTAGGACTTCACACCACACTTTCTCCTGATAGGACTATAATTGGATTTGGACTACACCTAAGCTTGATAGGAATTGAGGTGGAGTCTATCCAAGAAACCTTATAGAAATTTGGATGGGGAATTGTGGATAAACCTAAAGTTTTGACAGCACTAGTGGGTATGGCATTTATACAACTCCCACTATTTATGATTATCTTACATAACTTATCCCCTAACTTGACAAAAGTTTGTAGGATGTTAGTCCTACGCCAAACTTCTTGGGTCTCAGACTAGGTAAGGAGGCATCTAACTACTCTCAAAAGGTCAGGCTCTACATGATCCTTGTCACCTTCATATTTATCTGCCAAATTATCCTCAGCCTGATATACTTCCTCAACACAATCATCAAGGGGCTCTATGGGTTCAGACTCATTCTCTACTAATTCTCGTATGTTCAAGGCTCTAGTTGGGCAATTGCTAGCATAATGGCCTATCTTATGAAATCTGAAACAAGGTGCATTAGGGTTTGGGGTTCTCTAAACTTTTGGGGCTTTACCCCTATCATCTCTATGGGTCAAAGGTGTACTAGGATTTGGTCGGTTTGGTCGCATCTGACTTAGTCCTGGCTGCTGACTAGGTGCACTTGTTCTAGGGGTTCTGGTCTTCAATAAATTGGTCCCCTATTAAACCTCTCAGCATCTCGTGCTACCTGGTAGGCTAGCTTTAGATCTTGGACTTCTCTCAAAAACAACTCCTTCTGGATCTCTTCCCTTAATCCGGCTCTAAACCTAGACAAGGTAATTGATTCAGACTCATCAACATTGCATTTCATCACAAACTCATCAAATTTTGCAATGTACTCAGCTACACTCTTGGTTCTCTGGGTCAATCTCTACCACTAGTCTAAAAGTCTTTGGTGATAGGACATGGGAAGGTACTTCTCTCTAATCCTAAGCTTCATTGCCCTCCAGGTTACTATGGGAACATCTCCTCTCTATCTAATGAACCTTCCAACATTTCCCCAGTATAGCCTGGCCTGACGGATTAACCTAAGCTTCGCAAATTTGCACTTCCTCTCCTCAACATGTCATACCACTCAAAATACTAATCCATCTCTCCCTCCCAGTCTATATAAACCTTAGTATATAGGTTTCCATCAAAAGTGGGTGCTTCTAACCTAATGTTCCTAAGGGTTCGGTCATCATGGTCCATTTGATCCTGATGGATCTCCTAGGATTTGGCTTATAAGATGGGTCATGATGTGCTCTCCTAGGGTTCGGGTCATGGACTCGATCAGGGTTGGGTCTGCTAGGATTTGGTTCAAAGAAAGGGTCTTGATGAGGCCTCCTAGGATTGGGTTCTGGGAAAAGGTCTTAGTACAGAGCCCTTCTAGGGTTGATGGGTGTATCAAACTCTGGTTCAGGCTCTAATTCATTTTGGACTTCTTGAGTTCTTCTAGGGGTACGAGCCTCTAATCTATCAAGCCTAGTAGTGATGAGGGCCATCTGATCAGTCATGCTTTGGTTGGTCTGGGCTAATTGGTCAGTTAGGTTTTGGTTCAGTCTGGTCATTTGATCATTCAAGATTTTCATCAGGGTCTCAAAATTTTGGTCCATGGTTATAGTCGACTGAGCTTGGGCTTATTGGTAAGGTGCTCCTGATCTAGTTGCCATACACACACAGACTCAAACTCGGGCTAGGGGTTTGCTAGACCTAGTAGCTCAAGTAAGGTGAGTCGACTAGTTTCAACCAAATCAACAGCTATCCTGTCCACTGGCCAGGTAAGGGATGGGTCTATGGGAGGCTTCCCCAGCTCTTGCTGGGTCCTAATTAAAAACCATAAGAACCACTTAGGATTTTGCCACTTGATCCCTAGCCTAAATACCAGCTTTCAGAAATAGATGCAGGAGTGGGTGCACCAGTTTTTCCAAATGACTTGAACTAGACCTGTGCGTGTCCCTAAGAATTAGAATACTACTCAATTTTAATTAAGGGTTGGGTTTGCTATGCAGGGTGGTGGTTTTGGGCTAAGGTCAGGTGATTGAATCTTGCCCCCATGTCATATTGATGCCCTTAAATTGATTTATCATAAGATGAGTGCAAACATTCAAATGAACCCTAATTTCAGGTGCAAAATTCTATGTGTTGCAGTTCTGAAGTGGGGCAGAAGAGTGATATGTAACATTATCAAAAAATTCAGAAAAAATCACAGAACATTCCTAACTCATAGATGATATACCAGATAAAAGGAAATTAAAAAATAAAATCTAAGATATGCTGGGCAGATCCTGGAACTCAGATAATGCAAACAAAACAGAATAGCAAAAATTTAAAGATTCTAGATTCTAATGATGCAAACATTTTTTTTTTAAAGAATTTAAAACTTATCTTCTTGTGTTCCACTTCAAGGGTTAATCACATCGGCACCCCTACATGCCATAGGAATGAAAGATTGTGTCCTGAAAGCCAATTGAAATATTGTATTTTGATCCCAAAATCAATGAATTGACATTTTATAATAAAGGCATTATTTTGATCCTAATGTATTGTGATCTCACAGTCACTTGTGTTTGACACTAATACTAGGATGTGAGTGTTCATTAGAGAATGAGTTCACTGAATTGATCCAGATTGAGAATATCTAATGGAACCTTATCTGTTTGTCAATAGATAATTCTCATAGTGGGAGTAGTGCATGTGGTCCTTTGACCTGAGACTACCATAGTACCTTATATATAGGAATCCATACTTTGGTTCGCAATCAATTATGACACTGAGTCATGCACGAGGTGATACTGGTTATGGTGGATTGTATATGGAGGTTGTGAGTAGGTCAACAAGGAATTGATCAGCCCTAGTAAGAGTGAATTGCATCCAGCTAATTTCAAATGATGGATTCAGGAAACCTTTGATCAAAGTATGAACATTAGAGTTTTTTTTAATGGTTCATTAATGAATCATCATTATAAAGATTGAGCTAGGGTTGAATATGAAATTGGATTTGACAAGTATCCATATTCATAATCATATTCGGGATGCAAGTTGATCAAAGGACTGAATTGCCCGGTAACTCACCACTGAAGGATATTTTGGCAATTCCACCAAAATTTCACATCTTCCGGGTAGACATGATACGTTGCTAGACGTCAATCTTGTCTTGTAGGTATATGATTGAGTCATGGTAATTCAAATCAGTTAATTAGAATTAGATTCTAATTGACCGAGTCGAGCTAGTTTGAGTTGACCTAAATCGGCTTAGTTGAGATCTAACCGAATTAAGTCAAATAGCACTCGGACCTACTGCTGGCTAGGTGTGGAACCCAATGGGTCACACACAAAAGAATATTGATGAAGGATTTAATTTGGAATTAAATCATGTTTGCATGATAAACACACTAGCATGTGTTGCAGATCAAATTTCTATTCGAATCAGATTCGAATTTGGTTCCGAATTGGGCTTAATTGGGTTCTAATTGAACCAGATTAAGGTCCAATTTAATTTTTAGGACATTGGGCTAACCCATGGCTGAACCCAAGTGAATTAAGTTCACTGAGACCCTCTCTCCAAGCCGCCCTCTCCCTTTCTCACCCTCGCGCGCCAAGAAGAAGAGTCCACGCGTGTGGACTCCTCTTCATGCGCGTGAGAAAGAAAATAACATCGAAGAAAAATCTAAAAAAGGGGCGATTCAGATCCTTGTCTGGCACCCTTGGATCTGGATCTGATGGCCAGAAAAAATTAAGGAAAAGATCCATCGCTTTTCGGTCGCAAATCCGTCTCCAAAAGTCACGATTCTTCCTGAAGTTTTTCTGAGAGTCCTCCTCGTCGGAAAAACAAAAATTAAATCGGAGAATCATGATTTTTGGTTGAGGGGACGCGTGAGGAATGAGGGATTGTGATTCCTGGGGTTTCAGAGGGTTGCGTTGTTTTGAGAAGATGCCCCTCTGAGATCTATAAATAGGGTTGGGTTCTTGGAGGTTTTCATGCAACATAATTCAGAGATCCGATTCCTTTTCTTCCTCTCCAGAATACTCTTTCCCCTTGTTCTTGTTGGGTATTGTTTCTCTTACAGAGGTATCCTCTGTCGAAACTCTGACCCTAAACAAGAATAAGAAGAAGGTCTTGAACGGTAAAGGAAAGAAAAAGGAAAGGATCTGTTCTTCTTCTTTTCCTTCTTGAATTAAGACTTTGCCTGTCTTAATTTTTCTTCCAATTCAATTCAAGAAAAGGAATTCAAGAAAGAGAATTCTTGAAAAAAAAAATTCAAGAAGAGGAAAGAAGGAAGAAAAGAAATTTTCAAGAAAGAAAATTTTAGCCTAAAAGTCCAAGAATTGAATTCTTGAAAAAGAATTCAAGAAGAGGAGCCAAGAACTAGAAATTGTTGTCTTCATCTTTTTCTGTGTGGATCACCATTGGAGGGTGAACATTTGGGCACCTGGTGGAGATTCAGAGTTTGGATTTTTGCGATACAGGTTAGTATTTTAATTTGAGATTAAATCTTATATATACATCTTATATGTTTTAATTCTTTTAAGGAGATCTTGGGTTAAAGGTTTGGTGAAGATTTCATAAAGATAAAAATTTTGAAATCTATGTTTCCGCCTTGCCATCGAACCCTACAGTGGTATCAGAGCCTCCTTATAAGATTAAAATATATATGCTGATTTTTAGATGCATATTTATATAAGTAACATGAGATGTAGTATATGTTTGATGTAATGTCACCAATTAGGGTTTTCACTCAAACCCTAATTGTTGTAGAGATATGTTTAGAGATCTAGTCATCATACTGAAATAAGGTTGCCCTGGTATAATGGTGGATCCATTATGTGGTAAATGGTTGTCCTAGTATAATGGCACACTAATCACATATTTGTGTTAATTATGCATATATGTTTGATGTATGCCACTAATTAAGGTTTTCACTTAAACCTTAATTTGTATAGAGATATGTTTAGCCTTCTAGTCATCATACTGAAATAAGGTTGCCCTGGCATAATGGTGGATCCATTATGTGGTAAATGGTTGTCCTAGTATGATGGCACACTATGGCACATATTTGCTAGAATGTGCTTTATTTTAATAAAGCCCTCTTTAAAAACATATTAAGTTGTAGTGTCATATACCAAAAGCAAAAATAATCAATATGATTAGTTTATCATTCGGTGTCTAGGAAAAGTGGTTCATGATCGGTAAAGAGGATGTGGTTTTTAATTGGTTCCGTTGACTGACCTGCCCAATTCTTATTGGTGTCTAAGGAAAGCAACGGGGGGACTCCCACCACTCTCCCACTTACCTGGCCGATATGATTAACTTAATTATTGATTGATATGCTTAGTGTAATATTCACTACATGTGGCCTTCCTTCATGCCAAGTCATTATTATGTTATGATCCATATTAGGTTTGTTGTGTACACACAAGGCCTTTTTTTTTTATGGTGACTAACATAATTTTGGCTTGGTACATTTGATGATTATGGCATGATTTAATATAATACTTTGTTGTGTACACACAAGGGTATTATAATTAGTATCATGACTATATAGCAATGAAGGGTCTAACTTAACTTAAATATTATAGTTTGTTGTGTACACACAAGGCTATTAATATTTTAGAGGCCAAGATAAGTTGAGAATTGTATGAATTATAATTGGAAAGAGTTTTCCTACCTTTGAACTTATATAAGATTTGTTGTGTACACACAAGGTCTTTTATAAGGAATTAGGATCTCAACCCCACTAAGAGAACCAATTAGGGTTTTCTCGATCATCACATGGAGGGTTATGATGCTTGATAATACAGTGGGAGACATAATTAAGTTAAAGTCCTAATTTAATTATGTTTTGTCAACATTGATTGTTTGCTTATGTAATGTTCTTTGTTAATGTAGATTAAATGGCCTCTTCACTCTCACTCCATAGCATTCTTGATGCAAATAAATTGACTGGACCAAACTATGTTGATTGGTTGAGAAACCTGAAGATAGTACTCAGCCAAGAAAGAATTTCTTATATTCTTGATACCCCAACCTTGGAACCATTAGGGGAAGATGCCTCGCAAGAGGATAAGACCACATATAACACATGGCAAAATGACTCACTTACTGTCAAGTGTATAATGCTTGCCTCTATGACCAATGAGTTACAGAGGCAACATGAAAGCATGGACACAAACTCCATATTGCTCAATTTAAAAGAACTTTATGGAGAACATAGTCGAACTGCTAGATATGAAATATCTAAGCAGTTATTCCGTGCAAGGATGATAGAAGGTACATCCGTACAAGACCATGTATTAAAGGTTATTGACCTAATCACCCGATTGGGTCAATTGGGTTTTGTTATGGATGGGGAGTTGAATCAGGATTTAATCCTGCAGTCGCTCCTAGAGTCATTTTCACAGTTTGTTCTTAATTATCATATGAACCAACTTAACACTTCCTTGCCTGAGCTGTTGAATATGTTAAAAATAGTAGAGAGCCATTTAAAGAAAAATAAGGCTCCACTTCTTCTTGTGGATGGTGTAAACAAGAAGAAAATAGGCAAAAAGGGTTCCAAGAGGAGGTTGAACCCAAAAGGAGGCATCAAGAAAAAGAAAGGAAAGAAGGCCTCCGGACAAATGACCTGCTTTCATTGTGGCAAGCTGGGTCACTGGAAAGGAAACTGCAAGGTTTACCTTGCAAGTGTGAAGCCTGGTGCTAGTGATGCACCAAAAGGTATGTATGAGATACATGCAATTTTGTCATTAGACTCTTCTAATTCAAACTCTTGGGTATTGGATACTGCTTGTGGTCATCATATCTGCAAATCATTGCAGGGACTACAGAACATTAGAGTTTTGAAGGAAGGCGACTTCGAGCTCTACGGTGCTGGAGGAGATTCCATCCAAGCAGAAGCTGTAGGGACTTATATGTTGAAGCTGCCTTCTGGGAAGATTTTAGAGTTAAAAAATTGTTATTTTATGCCTAGAATCATTAGAAACATCATATCTGTACCCTTGTTACTTAAACAAGGATATATTATGAATGTAATGAGTAGTGGCTGCTCAATCAGTTTTTCTAATGAAATAATATTTAATGGCATATTTTGCAATGGTCTCTTAACTTTATCTTCTGATGACAATATACTACATGTTAGTAATAAACGAAAAAGAGATGAAGTAAACAATACTTTACTTTGGCACTGTCATCTTGGACATATTAGTGAGCAGAGGATTAACAAGTTATACAAGGAAAAATTCCTTAATCCTTATGACTATGAATCATTAGGAACTTGTGAATCATGTCTCATGGGTAAAATGACCAAGACTCCATTTAGTGGACATAATGAAAGGACAACAGAGTTATTAGGACTCATACACACTGATGTATGTGGACCTATGACAACTCAGGCCAAGGGTGGATACTCATATTTCATCACATTCACTGATGATTTTTCAAGGTACGAATTTGTGTATCTAATGAAACATAAGTCCGAAGCTTTTGAAAAATTTTTAGAGTATCAAAGTATGGTAGAGAAACAAACGGGGAAAAGTATTAAGATCCTTCGATCAGATAGAGGAGGTGAATACTTATCCACCGAGTTTCTTGATCATCTTAAACAAAAGGGAATCATCTCTGAATGGACTCCTCCTTACATACCACAATTAAATGGTGTTGCTGAAAGGAGAAATCATACTTTATTAGATATGGTACGGTCCATGTTGTGCTTCACAGACTTACCTGTTTCTTTCTGGGGATATGCCTTGGAAACAGCGGATAATATTTTAAATAGAGTACCATCCAAATCTGTATCTAGCATTCCATATGAGTTATGGAGGGGAAAGAAACCCAATCTTAAGCACCTTAAGATATGGGGATGTCCAGCCTATGTCAAAAGAAATTTTGGACATAAGCTTGATGTTAGAGCAGAAAAGTGTCTATTTGTTGGATATCCTAAAGATAGTATAGGATATCTATTCTACCACCCTACTGAACAAAAGGTTTTAGTCAGTAGGCATGCCATTTTTATGGAGAAAGAGTTCATCCTACAAAAGGGCAGTGGGAGAAATATTGAACTTGAAGAAGTTCAACAAGTAGATACATCTCGACAAAATCATAACATAGTTAGTATAGAACCTGAACACACCACTCCTATCCGTAGGTCTGATAGGGTGCGACATGCACTTGAAAGGTATGGGTTCATTATTGAAAATAATGAAGCCCGAATCATTGATAATGATGAGCCTCTAACATATACGGATGCTGTCATAAGTAGTGACTCAGACAAATGGCTGGAAGCCATGAGATCCGAAATGGACTCCATGTATGTCAACCAAGTCTGAACTTTGGTTGATGCACCAGAGGGTGTTAACCCTATTGGATGCAAATGGGTCTATAAGAAAAAGATTGGGACAGATGGCCAAGTTGAAACTTATAAAGCCAGATTAGTGGCTAAGGGTTTCAGACAAAAACAGGGAATAGACATTTTCTCCTGTTGCCATGCTCAAATCTATTCGGATCATGCTTGCTATAGCAGCATATCATGATTATGAAATCTGGCAGATGGATGTGAAAACTGCATTCCTCAATGGTTTCCTTAAGGAAGAGGTTTATATGTCACATCCAGAAGGTTTTGTCTTGGATACTAAACCTAATCAGGTATGTAGGCTAAAGAAATCTATTTATGGATTAAAGCAAGCATCTAGGAGTTGGAACATCCGATTTGATAAGACAGTCAAAGAATTTGACTTTATCAAAAATGAGGATGAACCTTGTGTGTACAAGAAGACTAGTGGGAGTGCCATAGTTTTCTTGGTTCTGTATGTAGATGACATACTCCTCATTAGGAATGATATCCCAATGTTACAATCGGTCAAGGTATGGTTATCTAAACAGTTTTCCATGAAAGACTTGGGAGAAGCATCTTATATACTAGGCATCAAGATCTATAGAGATAGATCTAGGAGGATGCTAGGTTTATCCCAGTCTAGGTACATTGACCAAGTGCTAAAAAGATTTAGCATGGAGGAAAGTAAAAGAGGTTACTTACCTATTGGTCATGGCATACATCTTTCTAAGAAGATGTCTCCTAAGACACCTGAAGAAAGAAATAGAATGAATTCTATACCTTATGCTTTGGCAGTAGGGTCTATTATGTATGCTATGCTATGTACTAGGCCTGATGTGGCATATGCCTTAGGTATAGCCAGCAGGTTTCAGGCTGATCCAGGAGAGAGGATCATTGGAAGGCTGTGAAAAATATTCTTAAGTACTTAAGAAGAACTAAGGATATTTTTCTAATATACGGAGGATCTGATCTTAAACTAGAAGCTTATTCAGATTCTAGTTTTCAATCAGATCCAGATGACAGCAAATCTATATCTGGGTATGTTTTTATCCTTAATGGAGGAGCTGTAAGCTGGAAAAGTTCTAAACAGCAAACTGTAGCTGACTCAACAACTGAGGCAGAGTACATTGACATTAGTGAAGCTGCCAAGGAAGCTATCTGGATGAAGAAGTTCATATCAGAGTTGGGCATAGTTCCTGAGATTGAAGGTCCAGTATCACTTTACTGTGATAATACGGGGGCTGTTGCTCAAGCAAAGGAACCAAGAGCTCATCACAAATCAAAGCACATTCTGAGACGCTTCCATCTCATTCGAGAGATTGTCGAAAGACATGAAGTCTGCATTAAAAGGGTAGAAACAAAGAACAACATAGCAGACCCGTTCACTAAGGCTCTATCACAGCGAGAGTTTGATCGCCACCTTGATTGTATGGGGTTAAGATTTAAAGGCGATTGGCTTTAGTTCAAGTGAGAGATTGAAAGATTGTGCCTTGAAAGCCAATTGAAATATTGTATTTTGATCCCAAAATCAATGAATTGACATTTTATAATAAAGGCATTATTTTCATCATACGCTGTGTCTTTATGATTTTATGATGAACCCCATAAATTAGGGCTATGGTTCTAGGGTTATGATGAGATCATACCAGTGAGACCTAAAGCCGTAAAACCCTAATCTAAAATATTCCTGGTCGATGGGACATTGAGTTGGGGATCAATGTTTTCGACAAGACCAGCACATCCTATATATGCTTTGTGATGAGGGTGACTGATCTCACAGTCACTTGTGTTTGACACTAATACTAGGATGTGAGTGTTCATTAGAGAATGAGTTCACTGAATTGATCCAGATTGAGAATATCTAATGGAACCTTATCTGTTTGTCAATAGATAATTCTCATAGTGGGAGTAGTGCATGTGGTCCTTTGACCTGAGACTACCATAGTACCTTATATATATGAATCCATACTTTGGTTCGTAATCAATCATGACACTGAGTCATGCACGAGGTGATATTGGTTATGGTGGATTGTATATGGAGGTTGTGAGTAGGTCAACAAGGAATTGATCAGCCCTAGTAAGAGGGAATTGCATCTAGCTAATTTCAAATGATGGATTCAGGAAACCTTTGATCAAAGTATGAACATTAGAGTTATTTTCTAATGGTTCATTAATGAATCATCATTATAAAGATTGAGCTAGGGATGAATATAAAATTGGATTTGACAAGTATCCATATTCATAATCATATTCGGGATGCAAGTTGATCAAAGGACTGAATTGCCCGGTAACTCACCACTGAAGGGTATTTTGGCAATCCACTAAAATTCCACATCTTCCGGGTAGACATGATACGTTGCTAGACGTCAATCTTGTCTTGTAGGTATATGATTGAGTCATGGTAATTCAAATCAGTTAATTAGAATTAGATTCTAATTGATCGAGTCGAGCTAGTTTGAGTTTACCTAAATCGGCTTAGTTGAGATCTAACCGAATTAAGTCAAATAGCACTCGGACCTACTGCTGGCTAGGTGTGGAATCCAATGGGTCACACACAAAAAAAAATTGATGAAGGATTTAATTTGGAATTAAATCATGTTTGCAGGATAAACACACTAGCATGTGTTGCAGACCAAATTTCTATTCGAATCAGATTCGAATTTGGTTCTGAATTGGGCTTAATTGGGTTCTAATTGAACCAGATTAAGGTCCAATTTAATTTTTAGGACATTGGTCTAACCCATGGCTGAACCCAAGTGAATTAAGTTCTCTGAGACCCTCTCTCCAAGCCGCCCTCTCCCTTTCTCACCCGCGCGCGCCAAGAAGAAGAGTCCACGCGTGTGGACTCCTCTTCATGCGCGTGAGAAAGAAAATAACATCGGAGAGAAATCTGAAAAAGGGGTGATTCAGATCCTTGTCTGGCGCCCTTGGATCTGGATCTGATGGCCAGAAAAAATTAAGGAAAAGATCCATCGCTTTTCGGGCACAAATCCGTCTCCAAAAGTCATGATTCTTCCTGAAGTTTTTTCGAGAGTCCTCCTCGTCGGAAAAACGAAAATTAAATCAGAGAATCATGATTTTTGGTTGAGGGGACATGTGAGGAATGAGGGATTGTTATTCCTGGGGTTTCAGAGGGTTGCGTTGTTTTGAGAAGACGCTCCTCTGAGATCTATAAATAGGGTTGGGTTCTCGGGGGTTTTCATGCAACATAATTCAGAGATCCGATTCCTTTTCTTCCTCTCCAGAATACTCCTTCCCCTTGTTCTTGTTGGGTATTGTTTCCCTTACAGAGGTATCCTCTGTCGAAACTCTGACCCTAAAAAAGAATAAGAAGAAGGTCTTGAACGGTAAAGGAAAGAAAATTGAAAGGATCTGTTCTTTTTCTTTTCCTTCTTGAATTAAGACTTTGCCTGTCTTAATTTTTCTTCCAATTCAATTCAAGAAAAGGAATTCAAGAAAGGGAATTCTTGAAAAAAAAAAATTCAAGAAGAGGAAAGAAGGAAGAAAAGAAATTTTCAAGAAAGAGAATTTTAGCCTAAAAGTCCAAGAATTGAATTCTTGAAAAAGAATTCAAGAAGAGGAGCCAAGAACTAGAAATTGTTGTCTTCATCTTTTTCTGTGTGGATCACCATTGAAGGGTGAACATTTGGGCACCTGGTGGAGATTCAGAGTTTGAATTTTTGCGATACAGGTTAGTATTTTAATTTGAGATTAAATCTTATATATATATCTTATATGTTTTAATTCTTTTAAGGAGATCTTGGGTTAAAGGTTTGGTGAAGATTTCATAAAGATAAAAATTTTGAAATCTATGTTTCCGCCTTGCCATCGAACCCTACAAGGAAATCCCCGTGGAATGGGATGTGAGGGTCTTGTAACCCTTCTTTTTCATATGACCAGACGGCCATGGTGAAGCACCCAGTCCAAGTACTGAAGAAGATGCTATGCCCTAACCTACCATGCTCTGATATCAATTTGATGCAGAATGAAATGGAATGATGCAATCTAAGAGGAGATAGTAGTAACTAAATAAAAAATGAAGTGAAGCTAGGCTACTTTTCCATGTAAACAAAACTAAAATCTTCATGAAGGGGTTTGCATGATAAACTAGACTTGAATGAGAGCCTTCAAAGAAATAAAGAGAAAGATTCTTTGTGGCTAAGAAACAACACAAGCTAGGGCTTAATTACTCTAATATTTCAGATCTGAAAATAATTAATGAGGGATACCCGGTCATTAATATTTCAGTGATTGGAAGGATTACACTCAAGGAAGAAGCTTTCGGATGACAAGGTGATTCCTCTAGATGGTAGGGCTTCTTGTCTCTATTTCTTATCTTGGAAGACCTTCTTCTTTGGAACCTAGAAATCCCGAGGATCTTACACAAACCATATTAAAATTAGAAAAAAATTTGAAAGGTGGAATACTTATGAAACGAAGGTTGAAGTTGAGAAAAAGCTTGGTGGAGTAGAAGTAGCTTGGTCGGCCTCCTTATATGACCTCCTTGCACCTTTGAAGATGGAATGGGATGATTAGATGGAAGGAAAAATAACTCTTGGCATGGAAGATTGATTGTAGTAGCTAGGGTCTCTCACCCACTCCCTCTTGGAGGACATTTGATAACACAAATGGAGTAGAAGAAACTTTAATTTTTCATTCATATCAAGTACCCTTTACAAGAGAGCTTGGAGTATAATTTATAAGCCTCCAAGGAACTTTGAAAATTCGAAATACATGGAGCTTTTCATGGGAGGTTGCTAGCTATAATGGTGGAAATCCAAAATACATGGAGATTTTCATGGAAGTGGTAACCTTAGCTAGCTATAAGAGTGGGAATTCAAAATAACCTTGGCCACCCTTTTTAAATTTGAAATCCCTTGGTGATGTGGCTTGATGAAGTGTACACCAAGTGGTTGTCAGGATGGCATGGCATCCAATATTGCTTGTTGAAATGGCATCCTCCTTGGTTTAATTTGATGGAGTGGTTGAATGAATCCAATCTTCAAGTGATCTTCAAGTGAGCTTGCTTACATTGAACCAATTCCAAATCTCTCTTGGACCCAACTACTAAACTCACTAAATACAAGACTAATTCGATCCTAATTGGACTCAAAAACCTAAATGGACTCAAAAAAATCCAAATTGAAATAAACCCAAACTAATTACATGACTCAAATTCAATTAAAGATGTAAAATACTCTATTTATAGGATATAAGTTCAATGAAAGAATTAAAGCCATACTGAATTAGACTGAAGTCTCTTTCGAACTTTGGTGCCCGCACCAGCACCCCTCCATGTCAGTGCGATCATTACTCTCTTTGCCTCAAGCACCATTTCATCTTCTAGACTCGGGAGTGGGGGGCATCTGATGTGGCACCTTCGCTGACATGGAGCCCACTGGCGGCCATGCTGGTAAGAGGCCCACCATTTAGATGTGGTGGCCTGATAAGGAGCCAAGGTGAGCCCTCCTACCGAGGTCAGGTCCCAGCCAGAGTTATGCTCATGAGGCGAGCCCTCCGTCTGAGGTCAGCTCCTGGCCAGGGTCATGCCCATGATGCCAAGGTATGCCCTCCTATCAAGGTCAACTCCTATCTAGAGTCGTGCTCAAGAGGCGAGCCCTCCATCTGAGGTCAGCTACCGACCGAGGTCATGCTCATGCTGTCAAGGCAATCCCTTCTGTTGAGGTCAGCTCCTAACCAGAGTCATGCTCATGAGTCAAGCCCTCCGTCTGAGGTCAGCTCCCAGCCGGGGTCATGTTCATGCTACCAAGGCGAGCCCTTGTGCCGAGGTCAGCTCCTAGCTAGAGTCGTGCTCATGAGGTGAGCCCTCTTCTGAGGTCAACCCCCGATCAGTGTCGTGCTCATGCTACCAAGGAGAGCCCTCCTACCTAGGTCAGCTCCCGATCAGGGTCATGCTCATGCTACCAAGGGTGGGCCTCCTGAAGGGAGGTCTCCCCCTGCCATGCAAAGGTCAGAATTCCTGCCAGTGATGAAGGAGAGAAAGATCAACAGAAATTCAAACCATGGCATGGGGTCCCTATTCACCTGCAACCTCCGAGAGGTGGCACACGCCCTACCATTAATTCAAGCTTTGCAACACACCGTCTGCATGCTCTATGCAAGGTAAGTCCCGTTAGACCTGGGGCCTTGTAATGTGCCACCACATCCATAACCGTACAACTAGAGGATGTTGACCCATGCGGTGCAAGAATTTAAATTCCTCCAAAAGGAGGATCAAGCCGTGGCCCCAATCCCTGCAACACATCGAAGCCCCTCCTGAAATAGAAGTGCCACACCATGGCTCGGCACCCAAAAAAGAAAAAATAAAAAGGGGCATGGCAGCCTCAAAAGGACACCAGGACAAAGCCCCCAAGAGAGCTCTGAGCCACCAGAGATACAAAGGAGAAAAGAGAAAAGGTAAGAGAGGTAAGAGGAGGAAGCACAAGGAGCGGGGAGAGCTGAGCAAGCAACCAAAAGCTCAGTGATCAAGGGACCGACCGAAGAACCTCCCCACTCCCCGCTCCCCATTCCTTCTTTCTACTATCTGAACATTACTATCTTGTCACCCCCAGAAGGAGGGAGTCTCCCAAGCTCCCTAGCTTTGAGGTTCTGTTCCCCTCAATCATCCCATTGACTTGATCGTCGGAGTATCCTTATCAGAATCCCCAGCCTGGGTCTCCTTTATTTTGTAGGCCAACGAATCCAGGAGCCGATCAGAGAGGGGAGGACCTAGACCCCAATGATGGGGGCCTGTTCGATGCATCAGAGCTACAAGCCACGATGATCTTGGTGGCAACACATCTATAAAGCATCATTAAAAAATATAAGGTAAAGTATATCATTGATCTGTCCATCCAGATCTGCCTCGAAGACTATAAGCCCACTGGTCAGGGGAAAGAATGCTATAGCCTAAACCCTCCTTTCCTCTAAATACTTCCATGATCTGATTGAAGTCTGGATTATAAAGCAAGGATATCTATTAGTGGTAAATATGATCGAGTTGGGGACATAGAGCCTTGACAAACAATAGCGAGCCTTATCGATTGCACAAGGAGCACTCGACCATAATCCTTCAGCCACAAGCCCCTGGGTGAGCACCGATAGAGGCTAACTACTATGCCCTCAAGCATCAGCAAGCCTCGTCGACTGCTCAAAGAGAACTCGAACATGAGCCTTCAACTATGAGCCCTTGGGTGAGCATGGATAGAGGCCAACTCCTATGTGAAAGAATTATGCCCTTAAAGCCAATTTTTGTGTGGGCATTTCTATAATCTTTCAACTGTTGTATGATATTATTTATTAATAAAAGGTAATTATTGATTCATCATACTACTACATCTTATCAAGATTATGATAAGTCCCATAGGTTAGGGCAATGGAAGTAGGGTTATGATGGAGATCATAATGGTGAGACCAAAGTTCCTATAAACCCTGATCTAAAATGTTTCTAGTCATTGGATCATCGATTTATGATGGGAGACGGACTCTAACTAATGATGGATGACATGTAAGGGATGAACATGAAGACAAACCAGATTAAAGAAAGTAATGATTTCTGATGTTATGTTGGTTTAGTTTTCGAAAATAGCTAAGACTAGGTTAGGGTTTCATGCAATAGTTAGAATCCTACCCACATGCTCGGAACTTTCAAAGAGATGAAAAAATTAAGGATCCTAGGGTTAAGAAACACCTATTAGGTACATGTTCTCCTTCAAAAATCAAACAAAGAGAGGAGGGAATCGGGTTTAACATACCAGGCAATGATGTTTTGTTGCTATAGATGAGATCACTCCACTCAGATTGGTGCTTGGATGTCCCGGTCACTTTCTCGTGGATCCGTCGACTTTTTATCAAATTGGTTCAAGGGCAAGGAGGACCTCTTCCAAGGTTCACTTCTCCTGAGGGATCCTGCAAATGTCAAGGGTTAGGGTAGTAGATGATTGAAAAAAATATAAAACTGGAGATTGGAAGAAGATTGAAGAAGAAAAAAAAAATCGCTGATGATAGCGGATGGCTTGATGATGGAGGATGCCTGAACTCCTTGGGGTGCGGCCTGGGGCTTGATGTAGATGGGCATCCTAGGGCTTGATGCAGATGGGCTTCTTGGGGTTTAGAGGAAGTGAAAAGAAAGGGACTAGGGTTTTAGAAAAAGAAAAACTCGGGCCTCACACCCATCGACATTCAAAGAGAACGAAGGCAATTGAAAAGAAACACTCAATAATTTTTTTCATTCATCAAAATATATATCCATTACAAGAGGGAGGGGGTGGTGGTGGTGCGGACACCAGAGGCACCAGAATAAGACAGAGGCTTCTCAAACCTCTGTGGATTACTTAGTCATATTCAAGTCCATTTGTAATAAAGCTTAATTCATATAAGTTGTTTTTTTATCACTTGAGTCCTGTACTAGTCAGCTTAGTCATTTTCCGGAGTTCAGTACATGTCCAGTAATGACTCATACGAGTGAGGATCAAGCCAGCCAAGTGAATACCAACCCAAATAAAGCTATGAGGATCATGGAAGGCCTAAGAGGAGAAATCACAAGCCTCACAGAAGAAATCAGAAGCCCGGGAGACAAGCCCGAGACCCTGAAGCCCTGAAATGCAGCCTAAAGCAAACTGGGCTAGCCTAGGCCCAGGAGAGGAGAAAGTGGTGCCAAGGACTTATGCTCACCACCCTTGGTCGGCCACTAGGGTCACCTCCCTTGGCTGACCAAGGCAAGAGGGGGGAGAGAAGTTTTAGAGATTTTTTCTACCTATTTTTTCCTTATTTTCTAGCTAGAGTTGGATGGGGATTCAAACTCCTATGTAATGTCCTTTTTAACCTTACTTGGTGGCCAAGTCTAGGAGTCTATTTAAAGGGCCCTAGTCTCTTGTATGAAGAATTAATTTTGATATTAAATAATATTTGATACTCCAATTGCTGTGTGCTACCTTGCTGTGTACTTGAAGGGATTCTATGTGAGCCCTTCCTCTTCCCGGTGTCCTGCGACTACTTCCTGCCACCACCCTGTTCTCCAAAACCCTAGCTTCCCACTCCAATCCTAAACTCTCCTTTTTTGTTTTCACATTATTTCTTCTTCCCCTTTGTGTTTTCTAACCCCTGACAGGTCGTTTGTAGGTCCCTCGACTTCGACGAATCCAACGACTCCAACCGGGCCGCAATCGGACCACCGAGTAGAAAGCCGGGTATCCATGGGTCTCTGACTTTATTTTCCAAGCCACATCCAGAGTGAGAGTGCTCTCATCATGTATGATCTGCACCAGGCACTTCCACCATTTCCAGGTACACCCCCTCTACCGCTAGTAGCTTTATTGTAGGTGAACTAGCCCAACCGAGGCTTCTCAGCCTCGGCGGTCCTTCTCTTTCTATTGCTTTTAGGTCCTATCTTACATGCTTTAGTTTCTTATCTTGCATAGTTTTTTTTCTTATATTTTTGGTTTGCTCTTCGGGATTAAAACTTATAACTTAATCTTAAAAACATAAAAAATACTTGCATACATATATAGGTTCCTCATCATTTGGTATCAGAGCCTATTTTGGGCTCGGTTCTCTTTGGAAACTTGGATCGGGCACATCACCATGGCCGTCCGGTCATAGGAGATTATTAGGGCTTCAAAACCCTCTTTCCCAATCAATGAGATCTCCTATGGCGGTAGGGGTGCCGCTGTGAATTGGCTCGTGAAGAGGAACACAAGGAGTTCTTAGGGTTTTTTTCATTTTAGGCCTTTTTCAAATATACTCTATTATTTTAATTGTTTCTACCTGTATAGAACTCAGAAATTTCTGAAATTTGGTTTTTGGGATTCATCATAATTCAAAGTAATTTTTAGAGTTTTGTCAAGAATTATTTCGATTTGTGGATTTTCTCCTAGCCAAAATACTTCATGAGAACAATTCTGCTCTATTTTGGCAGCAAACCCAATTTCGAAATGTTCAGGGTTTTTTTTAGTATAATCTTTGTATATCTTTATTTTTAGTATATTTCCTACATATTAGATCATAATCTGCAACTATCTTTCTATTTAAGAAAAATTCCAAAAAAAAATTACATATATTCAAAAAAAATACCAAAACATCTAAACCCTAATTTGCATCTTCATCTGCCTGCCATCATTGCGTAAATTACTTTAAGGGCACTTTCTTTATGTCACATAAGAGGAGGAGTTGATAATCTCTCCTTAGCCCAAAACCACATCCCTTGCATTCAGTTCCAAGCCTAATCTAAAACTAATTAGACTTAATTTGCCCTAGTGGGCTAGGGACACCCATCGATTGAGTTCAGTCTTTGTGGGGCGACTAGTGCACCCAATTGATTTCCTATTACTGGATACTAGTGCCTAGGCAAGAGGTACAGTGTCAAACGACCTAAGCGGATCGGTGGTTCTTTAATTGGGTCCCTGCAAGAGCAGGGGGGGCTCCCACCATCCCACCTCTTACCTGGCCAGATTGAAGGATTAGGATTTAAGTTGAGTGTAAGTTTAGTCAACCCATTCTGATTGGGCTCTATGTCTAGGTAGTTGTAGTCAAGTAAGTATTGAGTCTTGCATGAGCACTAGATCAGGAGCATCATTTCATCCACCATCTCCACCTTTGGCTGAACCCATGGATAAGATGGAAACCCAAATTCAAGCCCTTATTGACCAAATAGCCCAGATGACTACCCAGATGACTCGGTTGACTCAGTCCACTACTCGAACCAATAATAGACTTGAACACTTAGCCAATAGGTTTGATTAGGTAGAGGACCGTATAGGGACCTTAGAGAGAACCCATGGGTCACAGTCTGAACCAGATCCTGAGTCACCTCCCCATCCTAGGAGGACCCCTCGCCATGACCCATACTATGATATTGAACCTAGGAGGACCCCAAGTCCTGATCCATACCTTGAGGCTGAACCTAGGAGAGCCCATCGTCATGACCCGATCCCAGAGGTTCACCCTAGAAGACCCAATCTGAATTTTATAGACCAAGAAGACAAAACCTATAGACACACTAAACTTGATGCCCCAACTTTTGATGGTTGTCTTGATCCTAAGGTCTATATAGATTGGGAGGGAGAAATTGATCAATATTTTGAGTGGTACAATATGTCGGAGGAGCATAAGTTTAGGTTTGCTAAGCTTAAGTTGGTCCTGGAGGCCAGGTTATATTGGGCTAGTATTGAGAGAACCCTTAGACTAGGAGGGAATGATCCCATAGTCACCTGGAGGGCCATGAAGGGTAAGCTTAGGGGGAAATACATTCCACCATCATATCGTTATGGTTTAATGGATTAGTGGAAACGATTGAATCAGGGTAGCAAGAGTGTAGATGAGTACATTGCAAAATTTGATGAGTATTCCATACGATGTGACTTAAATGAGTCTGAGGATGTTGTACTATCTAGGTTTAGGGCTGGACTGAGAGATGATATTAAGAGGTAGCTCTATATGAGAGAAGCTAGAGACCTGGACCATGCCTACCAGATTGCTAGGGATCATGAGCATTTCCAGAGAGGGCCCATCTACCATAAACCTGAGCCCATTAGATATCCTAGTCAGTATCCAGGAGCTAGCCAGTCCCACCAGAGCTGACATAGCCCTAGCTGACCTAATTCGAGTTGACCCAATCTGAGTCACCCTGACCCGAGTCAACCCCAACCTAGTACTCCTTTGACCCATAGGAATGATAGAGAAAAGTCTGTAGAGGTCCACAGGAGTAACAATCCCCAGAAGACCTGTTTTAAATGTCAAAAAACAGGCCACTTTGCTATCCAATGTCCAGTTAGTGCCCTTTATTTAGGTGAGCTAGAGAAAGAGGAGCCTAAACCCATAGTTGAACCTGAGAGAGAGATCTATGAGGCTGATGATCAGTTGTTGGACAAGTATGAAGGTGAGGAGGAGGAACCTGAGTCTGAGAACCCATTAGGAGTGGTTAGGTGCATCTTAACCTAGACCCCAGTTAAGGAAGATTGATGTAGGACTAACATCCTACAGACTTTTGTTAAGATAGGGGTAAGGTACTTAAGATCATCATAGACAGTGGGAGTTGTGTCAATGCTGTCTCTGCCAATACAGTTAAATCTTTAGGATTGACCACAGTTCCCCATCCTAGCCCTTACAAAGTTTGTTGGATAGATTCCACCTCCATCTAGATCAAAGCTAGGTGCCAAATCTTAATTAGACTGTAAACCTATGAGGAAAAGATTTGGTGTGATGTCATCCCCTTGGAAGTAACTAGCATCATTCTAGGTCGACCTTGGCTTTTTGATCATAATGCAACCCTGTTTGGTCGAACCAATATTTGTGCTTTTAGCTACCATAGGAATAAGTTTGTTATCCACCCAACTCCCCTTAGAGACCTAGTTAAGAGGGGTTCTAGTAGCCTTAAGGAAAAGAAACCTAGAGTTAATCTGATTAAGGCTAAGGAGTTAGAAAGAGAGATTGCTGAGGGTAACCCTAGTTGGATCTTGACCTCCAAAGAAATACATGAGCTGACCCAAAAAGAACACCCTAAAGAAATTGTTGAGGCTCTGAAAGAATTTGAGGATGTCTTCCCTGATGATTTACCTGATCAATTACCACCCCTTAGAGACATCCAACATGTAATAGACTTAGTCCCAGGAGCCACTTTACCAAACTTTCCTCACTATAGAATGAACCCCAATAAGCATCAAGAACTACAGAAACAAGTGGGAGAATTGCTTAGGAAGGGTTTCATTAGGGAGAGCTTGAGTCCATGTGCAATCCCTACTCTACTAATCCCTAAGAAAGATGGCACCTAGAGGATGTGTGTAGATAGTAGAGCCATCAACAAAATAACCGTGAAATATAGGTTTCCCATCCCCTGATTGGATGATATGTTAGACATGATGGCCGAAGCCAAAGTTTTCTCAAAGATAAACCTTAAGAGCGGCTATCATCAGGTTAGGATTAGACCTGGGGATGAGTGGAAAACTATATTCAAGACTAAGGATGGCCTATTTGAGTGGGTTGTGATGCCTTTCGGACTTTCCAATGCACCAAGTACATTTATGAGGATTATGAACCAAGTCCTGAAAGAATATACTGAAAAATTTGTTGTGATCTACTTTGATGATATCTTAATTTATAGTAGGACTAAAAAGGATGATGCAGAACGAAAGAAGAGAAGATGCGATGCGGAAGTAAATTAAAATTAATATATTTTTTTTTTTAATATATTTTCAGAAGTCGGCTTTGACTCAAAGGAAAGATAAACTAATGTTGAAAGAAACTAAGAAATGATAGAGAGCACAATTAAAAGGAGTGGATTATCAAAGTAACTCAAAAGTAGGATCGCTGGGGATTGAGAAACCCCCAGATCTAGGGTTTGCTCTAAGTTTCAACGAAACAAACAAAGTGAGAAGGGAAGGTTCTTGTTACCTAGCAGTGATATCTCTCATTGCTTCAATTGGAGGACACTCTCGAGCAGATTGTAGGATCCTTGGAGATGGGGTATCTTCGCAATGGATCCTCGGATTGTAGTCCTATGGCAAGGTTGGCCTCCTTCTCGAACTCAAGATCTGGAAGAAGAAAAACAAAAGAAGTACCAGAAACTCAAAGAAAGACACTGACCTGAGGACTTAATGAAGATTGTTGGATGTAGAAGTTCTGGAGATCTTGATACTGATCTGACTCTCATTTGAACTGGCTCTATAGTTGAAACAGTTGATCTGAGCCTGGATGCTGGTGACCAGCTTCGATGTGGAAGAGAGGGGCCATGGGATGAAGATGAAAAATTAGGGTTTGGTGGTGGTGGAGTAGAGATGGGTGGACTAAGCTAGGGTTTTCGGGTTGGAGATCTCACACCTCCTCAAGGATCCTAGGGAACCCGGATTTACTCCCTCACGGAGCTCAACACCTGAATACAAGTGCGGAAGAGAGAAACACAAAGTTGCTGACAAAGAAATTGATTTCATTCATCATTATATTCAAGAGTTACATAGAGTTGAATATATAGACATAACAAAGAAATAAAATTTTATACATTTCCCATGTGGGACTAAAAGGACTAACCCACACTTTAGGCATCAAATTTTCTTCCCAAGACTCCTTCCATGAGTGGGTAGCCCAAAATCTCCAAGAAAACTTGAAAATCAGCTCCAAATGATAGGTTATGGTGGTGTCTCCTTGTATCTCTCCATGAATCAATGATTTTCCCTTCATGGTTTGGCTCATTTGGATACCTCCTAGTCTTGCTCCACAAGTTTAGGCTTCTTCCTTTCATGGCTTTGGCACTTTTGGAAACTTTTGGGTGCCTTCTTGATTTTCTCCCCAAGACATGCTCTCTTCCCTTTTATAACTTGAGTTTTTATGGAACATTGTGGGGCACCTCCTTGATCCTCTCTTCAAGAAAAATTCTTGCCATCCTGGCTTGGGTTTATCTGGAAAGAAGTTGGCTCCTCCTTGGATTGAGGTATCTTGATGGATTTCTCCCCCAAGTGGTGCAAGAAAAAAGAACCTGCTTACTTGAGGAGTGGGGACCAAGGTACACTGGATGGAGATGTGGCAGGGAGTGTGGCACCCACTTGTAGCTGGAAAATGTGGTGCCCTATGGCAAAGGGAATGACACCTACCTGGGCCTTGGACTTGGACTGAGTCAACATGACCCAACAAAATTGAAATGACAAAATTACAGACTCAAAATTGAGTTGATCAGGTCAACCCTTATTACAAAACCAGAAAATCCTAATTCTTCGGGCAAGGTCAATCAGAGATCCAGATGGAGCCCTGAAGTCTTCTTCTGAGTCTGGTGCCTGCACTAATTCTCCCAGGGTGGGAGGAACTCGACCTTGTCGAGTAAGGCTCAAGTTGGCTCTGGTATCTCTCCAAGAGGTCTGGATCCAAATCTTGTAGTTCTTCTAGGGAGATCCAAGAGTCATCAGAGTCTGGCCTTCCTTGCCAGCGGACCAAGTATCTTTGGTATCCTCAATTATGTGTAAAGATAACCTGATCATCCAAGATCTTTTCAATCTGCTCTTTCCTCACAGGCCAGTTTGTTGGTGGACACATAGGGTTGGGTTCACTCTCAAGAGCAGGATTAGGCTCAAAAAGGCTCACTGGGAATCACAGCTGGCTCTCTATACTCTACTAGGTCTGTAATGTTGAAAGTGGAGCTAATGCCTAGTTCTGAAGGCAACTCGAGCACATAGGCATTGGACCCTACTCTCTTCACTACTCTAAATGGACCAGCTCCTCTAGCATGTAACTTTCTAATGGTTCCAGGAGGAAACCGTTAAGGCCTTAACCTAATCATTACATAGTCTCCCTCAACAAAAGTTTTGACTCGCATTTGAGAATCAACCAACTTCTTAAAAGTTTCATTACTTAAATTTATTTTGGCATGAATTTCTTTATGCAAGTCTTTTATATGCTGTGCAAAAACTTCAGCAGACTCTGAGACTCGTGTGTGGACTGGTAAAGGAACGAAGTCAAGAGGTGTGTGAGGTTTGTAACCATGCACAATTTCAAAGGGACTCTAGCCTATAGACCTATTGATCGAAACATTGAATGTAATTTCAGCCCTGGACAAAATACAAATCCCAATTCCTGGTGCTCTCAATCCAACCAAAATCTGAGCCAAAGCCTAGTAAAGGGTCAAGAAAACTAAACTAGACTGATGACGCATTCCTAAAGAATGGACTTTATTACAAAGGAACCCTAGGTCTAAACCTAACAAACTAAGGCTCTCTAGGTTTGACCTTGGGTAGGAGGAGGGCATGCAGAGCATGAAAACTTATTATGGATGCCTAGTAGGTGCCATAAGGTCTTCTAGAAGTAGGTGGCAAACCTAATGGGTTCTGACACGTGGTTCACTCTAAAGGCTTCGACAAAGTATACTTGGATGGTGTAAGAAGCATTGGAAGTCCTAGAGAAAGGGAGGAGATATGAGGTGGAGTCTCGAATTACCTGTCGACTAAAGGTGGTGACCTGAAGGTTTGAATGGTGATCTATGAGTGTCAACTGGTCATCCTTATGAAAGGAAAAGTTTGCTACTCCCAAGAATGGATCAAGAGATGGTTCAGGAAGTAGCCTAGGACATGTGATTGCAATAGTTAAGGTTTGTTCTCTAAGCAAATAATGATCCACTTTCTCAAGAACTGGATTAGAGAATGATTCATGGGAGGGCCATGGATGATGACCTCAAGACTTGAAATTTGACCTATGGGTGCGGAAAGGTATACTCTATAGAAGGGTAGGTCAGTCATGCGAAGGAAGGGATCTGGGGCCATAAGGAGGACTTCTACAGGACTGGGTGAATCAATCCGCTCAAGACAAGGATGTTCAACTGAGATTACGGGAGAGACCTTAGTGGCTGGGCATGGGACAAGGTCCAATTATAAGAGGCTTGATTCAGTCATCCTAAGGAGAGGATCTACCATAGGGTGGGCAAACTTAAACAGTTCAGTGCAAAGATCTTCAATTGGTACTTGGGGAATGACTGTCATTAGAGGGTACGAACTGATAGCTCAGGCTAACACTATGAGTTCTTCCCGGGGGTATTTGACTAAAGGAACCTGATTCTCACAAATCTCTTGAATTTCTGAACTAGGTCCTACCACTTGGTTGCTCTCCAAGGTCTCCTCAGGTAAGGAACCAATAGTATCGATGTCACATTCTTCAAGTTCTTCCCCCTCATATTCATCAACTAGACTCAAGCCAGCATCATATACTTCCTCGATGCCATCTTCAATGGGTTTCGGGTCAGTGGTAATCGGGTCAACTGATTCTAGGCTTGTCATACCTAACCTTTCTTCCTCATTGGTAGGCTTGGGTTCTCCCTCATTAATGTCATCCTTAGGATTCTTACCACTTAGCTGTGCACAAGCCAGTCCTATGCATGGGCACTGACTAGATTTATGGCCTCTTTCTCCACAAAACAAACATTCTTGCGATATAGGAACCTAGGTCACACTGGGTTTCAAGCTAGTAGAGACCTTACTTGGGCATGGGTGTGGATCTAAATGGTTTGATCTAGAAAACTTGGGTTGTTGAGTGACTGGTCTAGAATATTGTAAGGACCTCTCATAGACACGATCCGCACTATAGATATCATGGTTAGGCTTCCTAAGGTTATGCTCAGGATCACGGTATAAGGTCCTCCTAGGCTCCTGGCATGGATGAGGTTGGGGCCTATTAAATTTTGGATCAGGGGTCCAATTTTGATGTCTACGTTTCTCAAGTACTTGGACTCGATCCCTAAGCTGGGTAAAATTCTCATGGACTTGTTCTTTACACTGGGTAACAGTAGCAGTCATATCCTGACTCAATTTGTTCATACTTTCAGTAAGAGCTCTAACCATGGCCTCTAAATCAGGTTGGGTTTAACCAGGTTGGTAGGGTACTCCATTTCGGGTATACGTGATGATGCAAGCAAAAACACAGATGTGACTAGACTAAAGTAACTACTGGCTCACTAGACCTAGAGTCCAAACTAGATGCCCAATCAGAGTGGCAAGCTAGCCTGTAGTAACTCGGGACTCAGCCAGGCAGGTGTAAGGGGAGTGATAGGTCCCTAAATACCAATCCTAGACACCAATCAGTGATTGGCCAGGTAGGCATACCAGCACACAAGCCCTTCGGGATAGATTCCCTGAACCACCATTCTAGACACTGAGTACAAAGCACACACAGAGTAACTAGACAAACTGACTCAACACTAGCCTTGACCCGACTTGTTGATGTCCCTAGCCCACTAGGGCAAATTAAGTCTAATAAATTTTAAAATTAGGCTTAGGATCGAATGAATGGGTGGTGGTTTTGGGCTAAGAAGAGGTTATCAACTCCTCCCCTTATCTTAGATGCTCAATTGCCCTTAAGATGAATTAGGAGATGATCACTCAAAATAATTGAATTGCAGAAACACAGAAATAGAGTTTCTGTAATTTAACTCTCAGAAATTTCACAGAAACCAATAAATCACAAGAGAATTATGTAAAATAATATCAATTATACTGGTTCTAGAAAAATAAAAATCACGTAATTTAGAGTTACTTGCAATGAGAAACAATTCCTGCAACAGGGAAGTTACAGACTAAAAATAGAGTGCTTCCCCCGTTTACAATTCCTGCTACGAAGTTGTAACCCAGCGGATCCCCTACACACCCTAGGAACACCCCGTGGAATGGAAAGAGGAGGTTTGCACCTCGCTTCGTTCCTAGGACCGGACGTCCAGGGGAGTCTACTTCGAGCAGACAAAGTAAAAAAGAGCGACACTCAAAACATGCAAGCAAATCAGAAACCCTGGACAGGGCTCTGATACCAAAAATGATGTAGAACGAAAGAAGAGAAGATGCAATGCGGAAGTAAATTAAAATTAATATATATTTTTTTTAATATATTTTTAGAAGTTGGCTTTGACTCAAAGGAAAGATAAACTAATGTTGAAAGAAACTAAGAAATGACAGAGATCATAATTAAAAGGAGTGGATTATCAGAGTAACTCAAAAGTAGGATCGCTGGGGATTGAGAAACCCCCAGATCTAGGATTTGCATTGAGTTTCAACGAAACAGACAAAGTGAGAAGGGAAGGTTCTTGTTACCTAGCAGTGATATCTCTCGTTGCTTCAATTGGAGGACACTCTCGAGCAGATTGTAGGATCCTTGGAGACGGGATATCTTCGTAATGGATCCTCGGATTGTAGTCCTATGGCAAGGTTGGCCTCCTTCTCGAACTCAGGATCTGGAAGAAGAAGAACAAAAGAAGAACCAGAAACTCAAAGAAATACACTGACCTAAGGACTTAATGAAGATTGTTGGATGTAGAAGTTTCGGAGATCTTGATACTGATCTGACTCTCATTTGAACTAGCTCTATAGTTGAAACAGTTGATCTGAACCTGGATGCTGGTGACCGGCTTCGATGTGGAAGAGAGGGGCCATGGGATGAAGATGGAAAATTAGGATTTGGTGGTGGTGGAGTAGAGATGGGTGGACTAAGCTAGGGTTTTGGGGTTGGAGATCTCACACCTCCTCAAGGTTCCTAGGGAACCCGGATTTACTCCCTCACGGAGCTCAACACCTGAATACAAGTACGGAAGAGAGAAACACAAAGTTGCTCACAAAGAAATTGATTTCATTCATCATTATATTCAAGAGTTACATAGAGTTGAATATATAGACATAACAAAGAAATAAAATTTTATACATTTCCCATGTGGGACTAATCAGACTAACCCACACTTTAGGCATCAAATTTTCTTCCCAAGACTCCTTCCATGAGTGGGCAGCCCAAAAACTCCAAGAAAACTTGAAAATCAGCTCCAAATGACAGGTTATGGGGGTATCTCCTAGTATCTCTCCATGAATCAAGGATTTTCCCTTCATGGTTTGGCTCATTTGGACACCTCCTAGTCTTGCTCCACAAGTTTAGGCTTCTTCCTTTCATGGCTTTGGCACTTTTGGAAACTTTTGGGTGCCTTCTTGATTTTCTCCCCAAGACATGCTCTCTTCCCTTTTATAACTTGAATTTTTATGGAACATTGTGGGGCACCTCCTTGATCCTCTCTTCAAGAAAAATTCTTGCCTTCCTGGCTTGGGTTTATCTGGGAAGAAGTTGGCTCCTCCTTGGATTGAGGTATCTTGATGGATTTCTCCCCCAAGTGGTGCAAGAAAAAAGAACCTGCTTACTTGAGGAGTGGGGACCAAGGTACACTGGATGGAGATGTGGCAGGGAGTGTGGCACCCACTTGTAGCTGGAAAATGTGGTGCCCTATGGCAAAGGGAATGACACCTACCTGGGCCTTGGACTTGGACTGAGTCAACATGACCCAACAAAATTGAAATGACAAAATTACAGACTCAAAATTGAGTTGATCAGGTCAACCCTTATTACAAAACCAGAAAACCCTAATTCTTCGGGCAAGGTCAATCAGAGATCCAGATGGAGCCCTGAAGTCTTCTTCTGAGTCTGGTGCCCGCACCAAAGGACCATCTAAGTCATCTGAGATTAGTATGCCAGACTCTTAGGGAGAATGACCCCTATGCCAACTTTAAGAAGTGTGAGTTCATGACACATAGGATTATCTTCCTAGGTTTTGTTGTCACCCCTGAGGGAGTTTCTGTAGATCCTGAAAAGGTTAGGGCAATTGTTGAGTGGCCTATACCCCCTAGTGTCCACGATGTGCTTAGTTTCCATGGCCTAGCAACCTTTTACAGGAGATTTATTAGGGGTTTTAGTACAATCGTCGCTCCCATAACTGATTGCATTAAGAAGGATACATTTGAGTGGACCAAAGTAGCTGATAAGGCCTTCATAGAGCTTAAGGATAAGATGACCCATGCACCCATCCTTAGATTACCTGACTTCACTAAGGTGTTTGAGGTCGCTTGCGACACCTCTGGAGTAGGAATTGGTTGGGTACTAAGTCAAGAGAATCACCCTGTAGCCTTCTTCAGTGAGATTCTAAATGAGGCTAAACTTAAGTACTCTACCTATGACAAGAAATTTTATATGGTAGTCCAGGCCCATAGATATTGGAGACATTACTTACTACTATAGGAGTTTGTCTTATTTTCTGACCATGAGGCACTCTGGTTCCTAAACTCCCAAAAGAAACTTAACCCGCGGCACAATAAACGGATCGAGTACATTCAGGCCTACACCTTTGTCCTGAAGCACCGTGTTGGAACAAAAAACAAGGTAGCAGATTCCTTGAGCCATAGATCTTTGCTGTTAGGATCAATTAGCACCCAAGTCATAGGGTTTGATAGGTTAAAGGATGAATATGAAACATGCCCAGACTTTGGAGACATTTACTAGACCCTCAGGCTAGGACCATCCAGTACCCATAGCAAGTATACCATTCAGGATGGCTACCTTTTCCAAAACAATTGACTCTGTATACCTAAAACTTCCCTTAGAGAATTCTTAATTTGGAAGACCCATGCTGGAGGTTTAGCTGGTCACTTTGGTAGGAATAAGACCATTTTAGCGATAGAAGACAGTTCTTTTGGCCAGGATTGAAAAGGCATGTTGCTCAGATTGTAGCCAGGTGTAGACTTGTGATGTTGCAAAGCAGCAAAAGCAAAACACTGGTCTCTACACACCTTTACCAGTGCCTGATCGCCCTTGGCAGGACCTATGTATGGACTTCGTGTTAGGATTACCTAAGACCCACAAGAGACATGATTCTATCTTTGTAGTGGTTGATAGGTTCTCTAAGATGGCTCACTTCATCCCCTGTTCCCAGACCTTTGATGCATCTAGAGTAGAAAAGCTTTTCTTAGATAATGTGGTTAGACTCCATGGCCTACCCAAGACCATCATATTTGATAGGGTTGTTAGGTTCACTAGTTATTTCTGGAAAACCCTGTGGCACCTGTTAGGGACCAAGCTTAAGTTTTCTACAGCCTACCACCCCCAAATAGATGGCCAAACCGAAGTGGTGAACCATAGTTTAGGAAACCTCCTTAGATGCTTGGTAGGTGAACACATTGGAACCTGGGATCTATTATTTCCTAGAGCAGAGTTCGCCTACATAGCTCAGTGAATAGGACAACGGGCAAGAGTCCTTTTGAGATAGTCCATGGGTACAAGCCTAATCATCCCATTGACCTAATTCCTTTACCTATTCATGCACGATTCTCAGAGTCTGCAGAATCATTTGCACAGCATATTAGAGACTTGCATAAGGACATTAGCCAAAAAATAAACCTAAGTAATAAAACATATAGGAAACTGGCTAATTCCCGAAGAAGGGCCAAGGAATTTGATGTATGGGATTCTGTCATGATTAGGCTTAGGCCTGAGCGGTTCCCTTCCAGGACTGTTAAGAAACTTCATGCTCGCGAAGTCGGACCTTTTAAAGTGATAGAGAGGGTTAGGCCAAATGCCTATGTGTTAGATTTGCCTTCAAATTTGGGCATCAATTCTACCTTCAATATCGCAGACCTGGTTGAGTACAAGAAACCGATAGTGATACCTAGTGAGGCCCTTGGACCTATTCCTTCCATTGAGAGTGACCCGAGCCCGGAGTGTCCATCAATAAATTGTCTTGAAAGAAGAGAACGAATCGAGCGTATCTTGGACAATCAAGCCTTAATGACCCGGGGCCATGGCTATCAATGCTACCTGGTCAGATGGCAAGGCCGACCAGAGTCGGACGATTCATGCATTTTTCAAGAGAACTTGGAACACCTCAACCCAGACCTCCTCGAGAGATATGTGAGCTAGCTTGATCTTCACTCGACAGGGTCGAGTTCCACCCACCCCGGGAGAATTGGTGCGGACACCAGAGGCACCAGAATAAGATAGAGGCTTCTTAACCCTCTATGGATTACTTAGTCATATTCAAGTCCATTTGTAATAAAGCTTAGATCATCTAAGTTATTTTTTTTATCACTTGAGTCCTGTACTAGTCAGCTTAGTCATTTTTCGGAGTTCAGTACATGTCCAGTAATGACTCATACAAGTGAGGATCAAGCTAGCCAACTGAAGACCAACCCAACTAAAGCTATGAGGATCATGGAAGGCCTAGGAGGAGAAATCACAAGCCTCAGAGAAGAAATCAGAATCCCGGGAGACAAGCCCAAGACCCTGAAGCCCTGAAATGCAGCCTGAAGCAAACTTCGCCAGCCCAGGCCCAGGAGAGGAGAAAGTAGTGCCAAGGACTTATGCTCACCACCCTTGGTCAGCCACTAGGGTCACCTCCCTTGGCCGACCAAGGCAAGAGGAGGGAGAGAAGTTTTAGGGATTTTTTCTACCTATTTTTTCTTTATTTTCTAGCTAGAGTTGGATGGGGATTCAAACTCCTATGTAATGTCTATTGTAGCCTTACCTGGGGGCCAAGTCTAGGAGTCTATTTAAAGGAACCTAGTCTCTTGTATGAAGAATTAATTTTGATATGAAATAATATTTGATTCTCTAATTGCTGTGTGCTACCTTGCTGTGTGCTTGAAGGGATTCTGTGTGAGCCCTTCCTCTTCCCGGTGTCCTGCGATTGCTTCCTGCTGCCAGCCTGTTCTCCAAAACCCTAGCCACCCACTCCAATCCTAAACTTCTATTTGCTATTTTCCCTTTATTTCTTCTTCTCCTTTATGTTTTCTAACCCCTGATAGGTCATTTGCAGGTTCCTCGACTCTGACAAATCCAACAACTCCAACCGGGTCATAATCGGACCATCGAGCAGAAAGCTAGGTATCCGTGGGTCTCTAGCTTAGTTTTCCAAGCCACATCCAGAGTGAGAGTGATCCCGTCGCATACGATCTGCACCAGGCACTTCCACCATTGCTAGGTACACCCCCTCTACCACCATTAGCTTTATTGTAGGTGAACTAGCCCAACCGAGGCTTCTCAACCTCGGCGGTCCTTCTCTTTCTGTTGCTTTTAGGTCCTATCTTGCATGCTTAAGTTTCTTATCTTGCATAGTTTTCCCTGCTTAGATTCTTGGTCTACTCTTCGAGATTAAAACTTATAACATAATCTTAAAAACACAAAAAAATATTTGCATGCATATATAAGTTCCGCATCAGGTGGGTATTTATAGACTCACCCAGGGCCCTTTCCCTGTCAAAGTAGGATTACAAGTTTGTATGGGACAAGGAGAACTAGGTTTGAGTGGAATTAGGAAACTAAAGTCCTGGTAGAACTTGAATATTGAACTCCCTGTAGAACTTGGGCATTGACTCCTCTTAGGCTTGGGTTGCTTGACTCCATGATGGGCTGGGATGAAATCCTCTTGGACTGGGTCAAAGGACTTAGGCATCTTGGACTGGGTCAAAGCCTTGGTGCCAATCATGAATGGGCTTTAGGATGGCACCAACTCTTGTGGGCCTTGGACTGGGATGTGTGTCAAGGCTTGGGAGCTAGGGTGCCAAGAGCCTAGTGTGCTAGGGCACCTTCTCTTAGTGGACTAGGGTGCCACCTCTTGATGGGCTGGGGTGCCTAAAGGGATCCGTGGAGGGGCATAGGAAGACTGCTTGTCGTGCTTCATTGGGATCAATTGGCGCTCTTGATCTGATGACTCTCTTCTTGAACATAAATTGAATGAAAACCAAAATTTACAGGACTCAAACTAGGCCTAATTGATAGGACTCAAAATAGGCCTAACAAAAAGACTTTGATTGACTTAGTGAGCCCAGCTAGCTCACTTTATTACAGGACTCAAAGTACTCATTGAAAAAAACTTGACTGACTTTCCCAACATATGACTTAGAGATCTTCATTGAACCTTGAACTTCATGTCTGCTCTTGATGTCCTAATCAATTCTCTCGGGGTGGGAGGAACTTGACCCTGTCGAGTAAAAGGTCAATCTAGCTCTGGTGGGTCTAGGTTGAGGCATTGTGGATCCTCTCAAGTGATCCATGAATCCTCAGATCTCGATCGACCATACCAACGAACCAAGTGATAGGGTAGCCTTTGGTCCATGTACTAATGGCTTGGTCATCCAGGATACACTCACTCATTTTCCTTTCATAGGCTAATTTGATGGTGGACACTCAGGGTTGGGTTCGCTCTCAAAGAAAGGGTTAGGCTTAATAGACTCACTAGGTGTCATTGCTGGCGCTGTATACTCAACTAAGTTTGAGATATTGGAGGTTGAGCTTACAGCCTAATTGGTGATAACTTAGGCACTAGGTCTAACATTTTTTATGATGCGGGATGATCCTAGGACTAATGTAGATGAAAGAAAAATAGAAAATCTAATTTTTTTATAATTTTATGGATTTAAGTTTGTAGGCTAATAACCCGAAAGCAAGTAAAAATTGTAGGAAAACATGTAATGAAAGAAATTATCAAACCCGCAAAAAGACACATGCAAAATAATAAAAGATAGGATCCTGGGAATTGAGAAACCCCTGGTTTAGGATAGTATACCTTCAACCAGCCAGAAATCAGGGAGGGAAAGGTTTGTACCAGGAAGAGATTGAAGATCCACTTGATGAAGAGGTCTCTCAGCACTATGAACGGCTCCTAGAAGACAAGCCTTTGGTTTCCTGAGTCAGAAGGCAATATGGATCAGTCTAGAAGGAAAAGAAGGCCTACTCTTTAGAGGGGAAAAAACCTCAGGATCCTGCAAGAATCAGAGATTAGGCAAGAAAAAATAATCAAAGAAAAGAAATAGGGTATGAAGAGAACGAAGGGATTAAGGTTTCGGTTAATGGCAATTGGAGAGGAAAAGTAGGCTCTTTGCTTTGGATGACTGATGGCTACTTCTCCTTGGGCATCTTAGGGCTTGGATGATAGTGCTTGGTCGGCCAAGGCTTGGAAGGCTAGGGCTCTTGAATAACTATCACACAACCCAACACAAGAACACAAGTTCACTCAAGATTTCAATAAGGTTTTATTTCATAAAAAAGATTACCTACAAGAGGGGGAGGGGTGGGGTATTTATAAATGTTCACTAAGTCCTCTCCTAGATAGGATAGTATTATAATGTTGAGAGGGAAAGGGATTACAAGTTTGAATAAGATTAGGATAATACACTTTGAATGAAACTAGTTCTCCTTATTCTACTTGGATTCCTTCTCCTCTTTTGATTTGGACAAGAGTCTTCCATTTGGGCTAGGACACCAAGGGCTTTGGGCTTGAGTGTGTGGGCTTCAAAGGCAGCAAGGGTGGGCGGCCTCCTTTGGGTTGGCGCATGGGCTTTGGGCCCTAGAAACTAGGGTGCCCTGGTATCAGTATATTTCTTGAAATCTTAGTTCTGGGCCTCATGGGCTTGGCTCCTGAGCTTAGAATCTCTTGGCCTGGGTGCTGGCATATTCCTAGAATCATGAGGCACCCTGATCTGGGAATATTCTTTGGCATCTGGAGGGTATCAAGACATCTGGAAGGCATATGGGCATTTGGAAGGAATCTTGGACCCTGGGATGGCAAATAAGGCCTAATAAGCTGATGTGAAGGCCTCTGGCTCCTGGATGAGGTTTGGTGGAACTCTAAAATAGGGTATCCTCTTCTCTTGTACAAAAATTGAACTAGTACTGGACTAATACTCAAGTACGAGACTCAAAGACTGGACTAGGATTGAGATAAATCAACTAGCCTCAACTTATTACAGGACTCAATCTTACTTGATTATAAAATTTGACACATAGCTAAGTAAACCAGATAAGGCCCAGTAATCTATGTCTAATCCTGGTGCCCCCACCAATTCTCTCGGGCGGGAGGAACTCGACCCCATCGAGTATGGATCAATGGGGCTCTCATACTGCTCAAGAAGGTCTGGGTTAAGGTGCTGCAAATCCTTATGAGTGATCCACGAGTCCTCAGATTTTGGCCGACCTTGCCATCTGACCAAATACCTCTAATAGCCTTTGTTTCAAGTATTGATGGCTTCATCATCCAGAATTTGCTCAATCCTTTCCTCACTAATAGGCCAAATTGTAGGTGGACTCTCTATGATGGGTTCACTCTCAAGAAAAGGGAGAGGTTCAAAGAGCTCGCTAGGTATCGTTGCTGGCTCCCGGTACTCCATAAGGTCAGAAATATTGAAGGTGGAACTCATACCTAATTCGGGTGGCAACTCGAGCACATAGGCATCAAATCCAACTCTCTATATTATTTTGAACGGTCTAACTTTGCGATCATGAAATTTCTTTGCAGTCCCTGGAGGGAATCACTCAGACTTAAGCCTGATCATCACAAAATCCCCTACAGAAAACTCTTTAGCTTGTTTTCGAGAATTAGCCATGTTTTTATAGGGGGCATTACTTATGTCCATCTTTAGGCTAATTTCATGATGCAAATGCTGTGTAGAGATCAGTGCAGGTGTAGACAGATGGATTAGGTTTGTGGACTGATTGGGCTCTTGGGACCTAAACCTAACAGACTATAGGCTCTTTAGGTTTGACTCTTGTTTGGCATGCACATGAAAATTTAATAAGAACCCTTAATAGATACCAAAGGATTTTCCAAAAGTATGATGCAAATATGACAGGCTCAATAAATGTATGCAATATGCAAACCTCTACATGATGCAGGTGAAAGGTTAAAGAAATATAAGAAGATTCAAGAAAAGGAAAAAATTACGAGGTGGATTCAGGGTTACTCTGGTGGGGTAGAGAGTAAGAAAAGGGTTCAGGGTTGACTGGAAGAATTAGAATGTAAGAAAAGGTTTCAGGGATTAGACCTAGACTAATGAGATTAACCTTATGGGGTTGAGGTGTGTCTACAAGGTTTGCATAATGGAAGAATGGGTCACTAATTTCAGGAAAGAGGTTCTCAATGGGAACTACAAAAGGGAATTCATCCTGAGGGTACTGGGTTACAAAGATCAAGTCCTTAATAAACTCTTATGGCTTATGAAATTCAGAACTTGGCTTTATAATTGGGCTTTCTTTTAGTGGCTCCTCAGGTAAGATCCTAATAGTAGTATCTAGGTTCTCTTCCTCTAACTGGTTGTCCACTACTGGTCCAGTTTAGGTGTGGTCAAGGTCAAATAATTTTGGGTTAACTTCCATCGGGGTATGGTTATGGTTAACTAACTCTGGGTTGGTCTCAGTCTGGGTACCTACTAAGTTAACTAATTCTAGGACTTCAATGGGTAACTCTTCTTCTTCTTCTTCTTCATATTCATCCACTAAGCTCATATCAGCTTCATACACTTCCTCTACAAGGTCATTCATGTGAACTAGCGGGGTGGTAAGAGGGGTTTGGCTAAGGAAAAATTGACTAGTGGCTGGGGTAGTAAAGGTAGGTCGACTAAGGGTTATGGGTTCTAGATTATGGGTCCATAGGTTATGGGCTCAGATCTATAGGTCAAATGGTCAAACCTATGGGTTGCTTGGGTATTTGATTGGGTCATTTGGTTAATTTGAGTGGTCAACTGGGCAAGCTGGTTTTGGGTTTAGGTATTAGATTAGTTTATTTGGGTAGTTAATTGGGTATTGGATTGGTTTATTTGGGTGGTTAATTGGGTATTCATTTGGGTCATCTGTTCACCCTTGGCTTTTATGAGAGCTTCAAGATTGAACTCCATGGCTGAACTAGGCTGAGGTTTGGACTATTGATATTTGGTTCCTAGTCTCGGGGTCATGCAATCAAACAAGCAATCAAGGTGAAATGATGCAGCCAAGCATGCAAGGGTTAGTACAAGCTAGGTTTCCTAGACTTAGAGCCAAAATTGAGTGGGTCGACTCAACTTACACCCAACTCAACAACTAATCCTTCCTCTGGCCAGGTAGGGGGTGGGAGTGTGAGAGGCCTCCCTACTTTCGTAGGGACTCAATTAAAAACTGCAACACCACTTAGGTCATTTGACACTGGACCCCCAGCCTTAGACACTAGATTCCAGTAATAGTTGGAGAATTGAATGCACTAGTTAGCCCACATAATTTGAACCCAACCTGTTGGTGTCACCTAGCCCACTAGGACAAATTAAGTCTAAATAATTTTAATTAAGGCTTAGGTTAGGATGATGGTGGTTGTTTTGGGCCTAGGACAGGTAATGAAATCATGCCCTGATCTGAAATAGTGAATTGCCCTTAAGAATAGTCTAGTTAGATGATGCACATTCAATGAGCCCTAATGCAAACTAATAACAATCAGAAAAATAAAATATTTTTTGGGTGTTTTATGAGATGGCAAGTTAGGTTTAATTTGATTAGGTTAGCAAACAAAATTGGGCTTGGGATTGAGGGGTTTGGAAGTTGGTTAGGTTAGGTTAAGTCAAGTATGCAGAATTCACATAATTAGAAAATTAGGATTCGGTTTGATGCAGATTTTGACACAGTTTTTGATGCAGAAAGAATTTGAGAAAATTATATAACAGAGTATGTATGATTATGATAATCGCTGCCAAATTTGATGCAAAAAAAAATTAGATGATGATGCAACTCCTAGGGTTTTTAGACTGGTGCAGAAATTTCAGGATTTTAGTTTGGGTTCCTAAGATGCAGTAATTTTTATATTTTTATATTTTGGTAAAAATAATTAAAAATTATTATAATTATCATAACTAAACAAAGAACATTTCAAGCAAATTTTAATAAAATATAAAATTTCTAATATGATGAACTAGATCCAAAATCAGATACCTATTATAGATGATCGGATGCAGAAAATCAGAGATGCATTTTTTTTGAGTTTTTGATGAAAATGCAACTATCCTAAACCAGCTCTGATACCAAACTGATGTGGGATAATCCTAGGACTGATTTAGATGAAGGAAGAATTGAAAATCTACTTTTTTGTAATTTTATGGATTTAAGTTTGTAGGCTAATAACTCGAAAGCAAGTAAGAATTGCAGGCAAATATGTAATGAAAGAAACTATCATACCCGCAAAAAGACATATGCAAAATAATAAAAGATAAGATCCCAGGAATTGAGAAACCCCCAGTTTAGGATAGCATACCTTCAACCAGTCAAAAATCAGGAGGGGGAAGGTTTGTACCAGGAAAAGATTGAAGATCCACTTGATGAAGAGGTCTCTCAGCACTCTGGATGGCACCTGGAAGACAAGCCTTTGGTTCCCTAAGTTAGAAGGCAATCTGGATCAGTCCAGAAGGTGAAGAAGGCCTCCTTTTTGGAGAGGAAAAACCTCGGGGGTCCTGCAAGCATCAAAGGTTAGGCAAGAAATAACAATCAAAGAAAAGAAACAGGGTATGAAGAGAAAGAAGGGATTAAGGTTTCGGTTAATGGCAACTGGAGAGGGAAAGTAGGCTATTTGCTTTGGATAGCTGATGGCTACTTCTCCTTGGGCATCATAGGGCTTGGATGATGGTGCTTGGTCGGCCAAGGCTTGGAAGGCTAGGGCTCTCAAATAACTATCACACAACCCAACATAAGAACACACAAGAACACAAGTTCACTCAAAATTTCAGTAAGGTTTTATTTCATAAAAAAGATTACTTACAAGAGGAAAAGGGGTGGGGTATTTATAGATGTTCCCTAAGTCCTCTCCTAGATAGGATAGGATTACAAAGTTGAGAAGGAAAGGGATTACAAGTTTGATTAAGATTAGGAGAATACACTTTGAATGAAACTAGTTCTCCTTATTCTACTTAGATTCCTTCTCCTCTTTTAACTTGGACAAGAATCTTCCATTTGGGCTAGGAAGCCAAGGGCTTTGGGCTTGAGTGCGTGGGCTTCAAGGGCAGCAAGGGCGGGCAACCTCCTTTGGGTTGGTGCATGGGCTTTGGGCCCTGGAAACTGGGGTGCCCTGGTATCAGCATATTCCTTGGAATCATGGTTCTGGGGCTCATGGGCTTGACTCCTGGGCTTGGAATCTCTTAGCCTAGGTGCTGGCATATTCTTGGAATCATAAGGAATCTTGATCTAGGAATATTCTTTGGCATCTGGAGGGTATCAAGGCATTTGGAAGGCATCTAGGCATTTAGAAGGAATCTTAGACCCTGGGGTGGCAAACAAGGCCCAAAAAGCTGACGAAAGGCCTCTGGCTCTTGGATGAGACTTGGTTGAACTCTAAAATAGGGTATC
The DNA here is from genome assembly GCA_021397845.1 of Areca catechu. NCBI lineage: Eukaryota > Viridiplantae > Streptophyta > Magnoliopsida > Arecales > Arecaceae > Areca > Areca catechu. The sequence goes on from CM038052.1 coordinate 118,456,843, forward strand.
CTCTTCTCTTGCACAAAAACTGAACTAGTACTGGACTAATACTCAAGTACAGGACTCAAAGACTAGACTAGGATTGAGACAAATCAACTAGCCTTAACTTATTACAGGACTCAATCTTACTGGATTACAAAATTTGATACATGGCTAAGTAAACCAAATAGGGCCGAGTAATCTATGTCTGATCCTGGTGCCCCCACCACTTTATCACTTTGATGGATCCAACTCTAGGGTATGTAGCCTAATCATCACAAGATTTTCCTAGTGAACTCTAGGACTCTATTCAGGAATTAACCATGTTTTTATAAAAATTATTGCTCACATTAATCTTATGGTCAATTCCTTATGCAAATCCCTAATCATGTAGTGCAAATGACTCAACACCTAATGACATATAGGCAAATGACTCACAACAACTCCTATTGACATGCAGACAAGACACCTAATGCCAATGCCTAATACAAGCAAATGACCTAAACCTCTAACTACAACTATGCGTGTGACCCTTGGTCAGTTGGGTGACAAGTAGATGAGAATGGTGCATGAACTCCTACTAAATGCCATAGTGTTGACTCCTAAAGTGATTTTGATGATAACAAAATATTGGAGCATACATTTAGTTATCTAACAACTCTTCAAATGATTGACAAGTTTTTGTAGGACAACTACATTGACACACTTTCTAATCCCTACAATCTTTATTGCTTTGTGTTGAGTTGTAAAGTGTTTAGAATCTTGTAAAGAAGAACCCTACAAAAATTTCCTACTTAAATCAAGATAAAGGGTTACTTCTAGTAGTTTCCAAGCTTAAATTTTTCTTGATTTTATTGTAAGAAGACCTTGAAGATGTCTTCAAAGCATGGCACAAGAAGTTCTGGAAGATTGAATTTGATCTAGCTGAAGAACAAATTTCTAGCCGACTGGATGGAGCAACCAGCCGACTCTGGCACTAGCATAGGAAAGAATTTCTTTGGCACGTAGATCCAGCCGACTGGCACCAAGGCCCAACCGACTCGTCCAGAACATGGTTGAGAAAGTTTTGAGATTCTCAGGGATCCGAGTCGACTGGAATTCAGCCCAGCCGACTCGTCCAGAACTTGGTTGAGAATGCTCTAAGAGCCTCTGAGATCCGAGCCAACTAGAATTCAGTCTAGCTGACTCATCCAGAGTGACCCATTCTCTCAACTGTGGAACTCAACCGACTGGCGTTCAGCCCAGCCGACCCAAACTTGATCCGAGCTGACTCGAAGATTGTCCAAGCCGACTGGAATGATGGGGTTACCTCCAATGGCTAGTTCCAGTTTTCAGTTTTTGAATTCCAAATGTGCTCCAACGGTAACCTGTCACCTCCCAATGGTCTACAACATTCAAAATCAAGGGAAGGTAGTTAAAGTCTCTATAAATAAGGTATGAGAACATCTTTGGAGAGACTAATGAGTTAATGGACATTTATTGAATACTTATTGAAGTTAGAAGAGAGAGAGCACATGAGCTTTCAAGTCAGCCTTCAAGCCTTCACCAACTCTTACCAGAAGCTTGAAGCACCTTTTGAAGAAAGCAAGGAAGCCATTGAAGTGCATTGAAGAGCATTCAATTGAGCTTCACTCGAGCTGTATCGGCAACCACCAGATAACAGAGTTTGTCATTTTTGTTGCTTCTTTATTCTATTTTTAGAATATTTGGATTATTGGTGAGCCCGGTTGTAAAAACCAAACAGGTTTCTTTGGTGAGCCTTTTTCAAAACCAAAGTGTGGAGGTTCTAGGTGAGCCTATAAAAAACCTAGTGTGGATTTCTTTAGTGAGCCTGGTTCAAAAACCAAAGTGTAGAGGTTGGGATTGTAAGCCTGTAAAACAATTCGACTGTATTCCGGTTTGGAGGATATAGTGAAAATCTCGAGTGGTGAACTTGGATAGTGGATGTAAGAGCTGGATTGTTCCGAACCACTATAAACCTTCCTTGTTTGTGTTGTGCTTGATTTACTTTTAGCTTCTGCTTTTATTCTCTGATTAACACAGCACCCTTCCACTAAAAGGAATTACTTGTGCACATACTTGCAAAAAGTTTGTAATTCCCAATTCACCCCCCTCTTGGAAAAAGCCACCTAGGCAACATATAGGGTATGCCAGAAATAAGTAGCAAATTTAATAGGGTCAAAGAATGCATGCAGCTTGCTAACCTCTACAAAATGCAATCTAATTGTCCTAGAAACTTTGGAAGGTTCAAGAAAAGGTAAAAAATAGGAAGTGGATTCAGGGTTAGTCTGGTAGGGTGGGAAATAAGAAGAGGGTTCAGGGTTGATTGGATAGAGTAGGATATAAGAAGAGGTTTCATGGATTAGTCCTAGACTTATGAGGTTGATCTTACGGGTTTGAGGTACATCTACAGTGTCTACCTTATGAAAGAATGGGTCATTAATTTCAGGGAAGAAGTCTTTAATTGGGGTCAAAGGAGTGACTTCATCCTGAGGGTACTGATTTAAAGAGATCAGGTCCTTAATAATTTTCTCGGGTTCTTAAATTTTAGGACTAAACTTTATAATTAGGTTCTCTTCTAACGTCTCCTCAAGTAGAGTTATAGTAGTAGGATCGTGGTTCTCTTCCTCTAGCTATTCTTCCACTATAGCTTTAGTCAGGGTGTGGTCAAGGTCAACTAACTCTAGGTTGGCTTCAGTCTGGGTATGGTCAGGGTCAACTAATTCTAAGTTGGCTTCAGTCTGGGTATGGTCAAGGTCAACTAATTCTGGATTGGCTTCAGTCTAGGTATAGTAAGGGTCTGCTAATTCTGGGTTGGCTTCAGGTATCCTATCTTCTCCCTCATACTCATCCACTAAGTTCACCTAAACTTCGTACAATTCCACTTCAATGTCATCCTGGTGAATCAATGGGCTGGTAGGAGGGGGTCAACTAAGGGAAAATTAACCAGTGTAAAGGGTAGCAGGGGTGGGTCGACTAAGGGGTACCTGACTAATACTTGGCGATACCTAGGGGTACTATTCCTATGGGGTTCAGGTCGACTAAGGGGAACTGGGCTATACCCAGAGGTACTATTCTTATCAGGTTCAGGTTAGCTAAGGGTTATGGGTCCCTTGGGCTCATAGGATATGGGTTCATGTCTATGGGTTATAAGTTCCTTGGACTTATAGGATATGGATTCAGATCTATGGGTTATAGGTTTCTTGAGCTCATAGGACATGGGCTCAGATCTGTGGGTTATAGGTTCCTTGGGCTCAGATCTATGGGTCATGGATCTCTTGAGCTTAGAGGTCTTGGGTACATAGGATCTGGGTTTTGTTGGAAATTATGTCCCAAAGCCAATCGCCTAGGTTGTAGGCGGTTGAATTGAGTATTATACTCTTTGTATGAATTAATAAATATTATTTTGGCAGCTCATCACATTTTTACATTTCCCTGTAATGAACTCTTTTTAATGTGATGAAGTCCTTAGGACTACATTGACTTCGATATAGAGAGGATATATCGAGTAGTCCTTAAACCAGGTTCACGACCAAATGATACATTATACTGGATGGCAATGTATTAAGTATAGGTTGTTGTGGTTCACATCATTTGGTTGTCCTCTTGACCAAAGGAGTGTGGTGACACTGATATAATCTGCAAGTGGGATATATGATATCCCATTGAATGTGACTCCATGTAGCCCCTATTTGCCAAAGGGATACTCACAATTGGATATGGGTATATGTGTCCCTCCGACTTGAGGTCATCATGGTAGCTTGCAAGCAACTCCGTGTGCTTTGGTGTCGGACTACCCGGATTTCTAATCTAGTGATGGAAGATTTCTGGGTACAGGCAAGTACTTGTGGAGCAGTGGTGGACCAAGATGGAATTGACCTGTCTAATTTGTTTGGATTGAATGTCTCGCAGTGTCTAAATTTAGCAAATCCTCGACCGGGATAGTCCTAATGAGGAGTCACTGGACTTGCAAGGTTGAGACATATTATGGATTGACTCAGATAGGGTTGGCAGTATAACCCTAAGTTATCCTGAGCATTGGAGGTTAAAGGGATGAATTATACGGTAACCATATGCCAGAGGTTTGATTAATTGCTCTCACATCTTCGACCTATCCGGATGCCGGGATCCATTGATAGATGGTATCTTGTGCTAGTACTGGAATTGTTCTAGTGCTACCACCTAGGTTCGAACCTATGAGGTCACATGCCATAAAGGATCTCTCCCTAATCTAGGTATCGATTTATGATTAGGAATCATTTCGATAATGGTTTGATTGAGCCCTCTTTGAATTGACTTGATTTTGGATCATTCAATTTTTGTTCAGGTCCCCCAGGAATTGTTTCTGGGTGACCAGGACTTGACCAAGCCTTTTATTAATTAGATTTTGATCTAATTGTGTATTGAATCGGTTTAGAACTGGTTTGGGTTTTTTGAACTAGTTATGAACCGGTCTTAAACCCATCAAAGCGCTATTTTAGGCTTGGGCGAACAGGGAATTTATGAAGTCTTTTCCTCTCCCGTTTCACTTCGTTTTTGGCTGAATTAAACCAACGTTTAATGGCCCTTAACTGCTTGGTTGAAGACGGATTTGATTAGTTCAAAACCTGCAACCACTTCGTATTCCCAGTGCATCTCCTAAGTTCCAAAACAGCACCGTTTTCATTGTTTCACACTGATTATAAAATCTGGGCGGTGAGAAATTCAGAGGTCTTCTTCGTTGAGAGCTTCCACATTACTTTTAACCGGTGATTTTGGGGCTGGGTCTTTGTGAGAGATTGGGAGAGACAGTCTTCTTAATCCCTTGTTATTGCTAGTGCTCATTTGGTGGAAGAAGAATTCTGTTTTGGAGAAAACTAGATACAGAACATAGTGTTATGTTTTACCTTCTTCCCTCCCACCATTTTAATGGTTTTCGGCGACTAGCATCGTGCGAGAAGCCGGTTTATAGGAGCCCCAGGCGTGCCCCCACTCTAAAGGGTGTTTGCTTGAGCACCTGGGAGCCGATTATACCTCCATTGCTGCTTTTTTTGCTTGTCCTATTTTTGGTTGCAGAAATTTTGCTACTACTCTTGCAGAAGAGATAAGGGACTTCAACCTTGTTGGAACAATCATCCAAGAGCTCTCCTTTCAAGCAAGATCCATCTAGCCTTTGCCTTGTTGTTGGTGAAGAAGGAGAGACCAAAATATTGCTGTTTTGGTTTGGTTTTGTTGCTGTTTGAAAGAAGAAACAACATTTCAAAAGACTGTTGGAAGAAGAAGACTGGAATAACTTTATTCCAGGTATTCCAGCTATTCCAAAGTTATCCCAGCTTTATTCCAAGCAGGAATAAGGAAAGAATTCTGGTTTTATTTTTCATGCATGCCTGGATCTAGTTTTATAACATTGTTTATAAATATTACATGCTCATTTCATGCCTTGTTTTGCTTGTACATGTATTTGAACATGTTAGATCCTGTGCGGAGTAGGTTGTTTTCACTGTTATTTTAAAATTATTTTAAAATACATCCTGCTCCCTATGCTGTTGCATCTTAGTGTAGGCACTTGCAACCCCATTTTTCTTTCAGTGGTATCAAAGCACCAGGTTCAGGTGTAACATATCTTGATTGTATGTATAGTAGATTAAAATGTTTAATCTTTTGATATATATCTGTATCTTAATCATAAGGTATGATTATGGAGTACTTTTAGGAACCTAGTTGAGACCTTCACCATGGCCATGTGTCTTTGGCACGATGCGGTTCATTTGTGTTGGCCTTTTCAGAAGAATCCTTTAAGAAAATCAAAGAAATTAAAATTATTTTAATTCAGATACATTTTGGCATGTAATAGTTATAAAGGAATATGACTAGATATGATGCATGAAGTGATATGTAAAAGGAGTATTACATGTTTTAATTAAAATGGTTTTAATTAAAATATTTGTTTATATTCAAATAATTTTGAATTGTATGATTAAAAAAATGACAAGTTAATTTAGGGTTTATGAAACCTAATGTCATTTAAATAAGCCAATTGGGTTCATTGGGTTAGCTATCTAATTGGGTCCATAATATGGGTTATGGTGGGTTCGGTTACTAGGGCGGAAGCATGGATTTCAAAATATTATGAAATCATAACCTAACCCTTAATCCCAAGAACACCTTATTAAGAACATAAATCATAAAAAATATAAATTAGGGTTTAAACACCAACCTCGAATGTAAAAAATCCAATTCGATGTAGAAACCTTAATCTGGTCTTTTTGATCTGCTCACCAGGTGCCCAAGTGTTCGCCCTCCAACGATGATCCACACAGGGCTTTGATCAAGACAAATGCACCGCTTCAAAACCAGTTCCTTCAATTAGACCTCTAAGGCCTAATTTAATTCAGGCAGAAACTCCACTTATTTGGACAGATATTCCTCCTATCAACCTTTCTTTCCTCCTCTTTCTTCCTCTTTCCAACGCCTATAAGATCACTCAAATAGGACTCTCCTAACCAAAGTTAAGGGCTTGTCTTAATTTGACTAGAGATCTTTTAGGACAAAGAAAGAGAATGCAGGAAAGAAATGTTTTTCAGAATAAAAACTCCGAACACCATTCCCCGGGCGCCCATCTCCTTAAATAGCAATCTGAGGGATGCTTTAAGACATCCCTTCCATGCCATAAGACATGTCCTTTCCAATAGAACGTGTCCCTTATCGAGACAACACTTCTCTTCGTTCAAAACTTAAGAGAATTAAAATAGGACTCTTCGGATAAAAAAAAAACTTTACGAATAGTCGCTTCCTTTTATTTCTATTGCACGAATATCCTTGCTTCATGGCCACCCAATAGCCATCAAATTGCCACCTTTATCCATGCCAAATGCCATATGGCATGAAACACCAAGGGGCGTGAAGGAAGAGTCCACGCTCCTTGTCTTTGTTGCTTTGACGGGTCATAGGAAATGGCGCATGAAAAATATCAAAGACTAATCTGCAAGGGGTGGCAAGGATCATGGTTTATCTGGTCCTCTACTGTGTTTCAACAGCAGAAGGACTCTTCTAATATGGCGCCTCTTCATAAAATTTTTTAATGTAACTATTACGTAGAAATAGTTTGACACAGTCAAACCTTTAGGCGCTTAATTTAGGATAGAGTCCAATCTGAATTAAACCAGCCATGTGGCTGATTTAAAAGTCCAATCCCTTGGTTAACTAGCCAAGGGTTAGCCCAACACATGAGCCTAAATTGATTTAGCCTTAATTAGACCAAATCAGCCCAAATCGGAACCCGATTCGAACCTAATTCGAATCAAGGTGCAATGGTTTGCAACATGTGCTAGCATGTTCATCTTGCAAACATAGTTTAATCCAATTAAACCCTTAATCAATTTCCTTTGTGTGTGACCCATTGGGTTCCACATCTAGCCTGTAGTGGGTTGGGTGCGATTTGACCTAATTTGATTTAGTCTTTAACCTAGCCGATTTAAGTCAAATTAAGCTAACCCAATTGACAATTAGAATTCTTTCTAATTCTTGATCTAATTAAACTCTTTAATTAAATCAAAAACCCACAAGGCAAGATTGACGTCTAGCAATGTATCATGCCTACCCGGAAGGTGTGGAATTTTAGTAAAAATACCAAAAATACCCTTCAGTGAAAGTTACCATGCAATTCAATCCTTCGAGCAGCTTGCACCCTGAATGTGACTTTGGATATGGAACCATGTCAAATCCAATATCACATTCAATTCTTTCTCAATCTAATAATGATGATTCAAATGATGAAATATTAGAAACTATTTCTAATATTCATACTTTGATCAAAGTTTCCCTGAATCACCATTTGATCGAAATCAGCTGGATGCGATCTCCTCTTACTAGGGTTGATCGATTCCTTGTTCGACCTACTCACAACCTCCATATACAATTCACCATATCCAGTACACTCTGTACATGACTCAATGTCATTAACAAGTGTGAACCAAAACATGGGTTCATTTATATAAGGCACTATGATAGTCTCAGGTCAAAGGATTACATGCACTACTCCCTCTATGAAAACCATCTATTGATAAGTAGATAAGACTCCATTAGATGTTTTCAAGTTGGATCAAATTCGGTGAACTCATTCTCTAATGAGCACCCATGTCCTTGTATTAGTGTCCTACACAAGTAATTGTAAGATCAATTACCCTCATTAATAAGCATACAAAGGATATGCTAGTCTTTCCAAAAATATTGATCCCCTACTCAATGTCCCTTTGACTAGGAATACTTAAGATTAGGATTTTTAGGTTTTAAGTCTTACTGGTATGATCTCATCTTAACCCTTAAAACCATATCCCTAGTCTATGGGGTTCATCATATCATAAATCTAAGACACAGCGTATGATGAAAAAGATGCCTTTTAATATATATAATTGTCAATAGAAAAGTTTGGAAGTTTTCAGGATATCCCAATAAAATTACAAGTTTTAATTGGCTTGTAGGGCATAATCCTTTCAGTCTCCCACTTGCACTAAAGCCAATCACCCTTATATCTAATCCCCATACTATCGAGGTGGCGATCAAACTCCCGCTATGGTAGAGCCTTAGTGAACGGGTCTGCTATATTGTTCTTAGTCTTTACTCACTTGATGTAGACTTCTTGTCTCTCGATAATCTCTCGAATGAGATGGAAGCGTCTCAGAATGTGCTTTGACTTATGATGAGCTCTTGGTTCCTTAGCTTGAGCAACAGCTCCAGTATTGTCACAATAAAGTGGAACTGGATTCTCAATCTCAGGAACCATGCCCAACTCAATGACGAACTTCTTCATCCAGACTGCTTCCTTGGCGGCTTCACTAGCAGCTATGTATTCTGCCTCTATTGTTAAGTCAGCTACAATCTACTGTTTAGTACTCTTCCAGCTTACTATCCCACCATTTAGGGTAAAGACATACCTTGAAATGGATTTTCTATCATCTGGATCTATTTGAAAACTAGAATCAGAGTACGCTTCTAGTTTAAGATCAGAACCTCCGTATATTAGAAAAATATCTTTAGTCCTTCTCAAGTACTTAAGAATATTTTTCACAGCTTTCCAGTGATCCTCTCCTGGGTTAGCTTGAAACCTACTGACTATGCCTAAGGCATATACCACATCAGGCCTGGTACATAACATGGCATACATTATTGAGCCTACAGCCAAAGCATAAGGTATAGAACTCATTCTATTTCTCTCTTCAGGTGTCTTTGGAGACATCCTTTTAGAGAGGTGTATGCCTTGACTCATGGGTAAGTAACCTCATTTACTCCCATCCATGTTGGTGGGGACACCAAAGGCACAAGAATAAGGCAGAGGCTTCTCAACCCTCTGTGGATCACTAAATTGACATTTGAGTCCATTGTAATAAAGCTTAGTCCAGCTAAGTTGTTTTTATTTGAGTCCTGTAATTAGTCAGCTCATGTTGAGCTAGTTCAGTTCAGTATTAGTCAGCTCATGTCGAGCTAATTTTATTTTTTTGAGTCCTGTCCAAGCATATCGAAGACTCAAGACCACATCATACATGTGAAGACCAAGTCCAACCTGATTGAAGACATGGAAGTTGAGCCCAAGTCCAACCCAGCTTGAAGACTTGAAGATCCTAGGAGGAGAAAATGAAAACAAGGACAAACTTGAAGCCCTGGACCAACCGAAAGCAAACTGGGCCAGCCCAGGCCCAGGAAGAAGATTAGGGCGCCATCTCTTATGGTGACCCTCCTCTTGGTCGAAGATTTAGGTCAAATTGAGCTAACCCAATTGACAATTAGAATTCTTTCTAATTCTTGATCTAATTAAACTTTTTAATTAAATCAAAAACCCATAAGGCAAGATTGACATCTAGCAACGTATCATGCCTACCCGGAAGGTGTGGGATTTTAGTGAAAATACCAAAAATACCCTTCAGTGAAAGTTACCATGCAATTCAATCCTTCGATCAGCTTGCACCCTGAATATGACTTTGGATATGGAACCATGTCAAATCCAATATCACATTCAATTCTTTCTCAATCTAATAATTATGATTTAAATGATGAAATATTAGAAACTATTTCTAATATTCATACTTTGATCAAAGTTTCCCTGAATCACCATTTGATCGAAATCAGCTGGATGCGATATCCTCTTACTAGGGTTGATCGATTCCTTGTTCGACCTACTCACAACCTCCATATACAATTCACCATATCAGTATCACCCTGTACATGACTCAATGTCATGAATAAGTGTGAACCAAAACATGGGTTCATGCATACAAGGCACTATGGTAGTCTCTGGTCAAAGGATTACATGCACTACTCCCACTATGAAAACCATCTATTGACAAGTAGATAAGACTCCATTAGATGTTTTCAAGTCGGATCAAATTCAGTGAACTCATTCTCTAATGAGCACCCATGTCCTTGTATTAGTGTCCTACACAAGTAATTGTAAGATCAATTATCCTCATTAATGAGCATACAAAGGATATGCTAGTCTTTCCGAAAACATTGATCCCCTACTCAATATCCCTTTGACTAGGAATACTTAAGATTAGGATTTTTAGGTTTTAAGTCTTACTGGTATTATCTCATCTTAACCTGTAAAACCATAGCCCTAGTCTATAGGATTCAGCATATCATAAATCTAAAACACAGCATATGATGAAAAAGATGCCTTTTAATATATATAATTGTTAATACAAAAGTTTGGAAGTTTTCTGGATATCCCAATAAAATTACAAGTTTTAATTGGCTTGCAGGGCATAATCCTTTCAGGTTAGACCTATGTTTAGTTGAACTAGATAATAAAAAGACTAATCAAAAGTTGATTAAGGTCCTTCTTTTGGATCTATCTAATAGTTAGATGGGTTAGTCCATTCATCTAAATGGATCTAATTAGTGGCTCCGTGGAAGCCCGAGTTTTTAGGCTAGTCTGATCGAATCTGGTAAATCGATTGGTGTCAAGGTAGGTTTGGCATTGTGATCATGGTTGTATGAGGCTACCTCTTTCTTGGCCAACTTGGTTGGTGTCTAGGAAAGATGGTTAATGGCGGATACTCACTGATGATCTCACCTACCTGGCCAGTCGAGTCGACCAGGACTGATTAGAAAACTCATTGACTCGAGTTAACCCATGTCACCCAGGTTGATCAGTCTGATTGATCGGTAGGTGCCAATGGATCAATTGTTGAATTGGTTCAACCCTCCTGAAAACTGATTTGTTCAGTGGGAGGATGATCCATGTTCTTGTCTTATTCTTCTGTCATAACCTAAAATCCTCTAAAATTATTAGGTCCTGAAAAAGACTAAGTCAAAGAGTTGATGGTGTCTTAGCCTTCCATTAAGTGAGTTAGTAATGTGTCCTTTAACTTGGTGTTCATCGGCAGTTCCATAGAACGGGTGTGCATCCGATTACTGGAATTGCTCTCTCATAGATGATGGTTCAGTGCAACCTTTTGATGGTGATTAGGTGAGCCGGCCATAGTCGGGCTTGGTCATTCGTTGGCTGGAAGTATTGGATTTATCATATTAATGGTTGGACCTAACTGGAGACCCATAATAAGAGGCCCCTAGGCCGATTGGGGTGCTCTCTGGGGCAAAATAAATTACTGGAAGTTGCTTAGGGAAGCAATTGGTTAGTGAACCTATCTTTAGGCTCGTATGGGTGAGCTGGCCATAGTCGGGCTCATACGTGGTCTATTGGATTTCAGTACTCACTATGAAATAGTGATTTCACGGATTGGAGTTTGAGGCTCCCAATTTGAAAAATTAGTGGGAGAGACCTTTAAACTAAAGTCCAAGTCTTTTGGTTAATTAATTAATTCATACTCTAATATGGTCTTGTTTTTCCTTTCACATGTTTTCAAATCTTTCATTCCGGTCATTTCTCGATAACGAGAAGTTGAAGGGTCACAACTTTGATAGTTGGTATTGAAAGTTGAGGATTGTCCTGAAGCATGAATGGATCCTTTATGTGATAATGGATCCGGCACCTGAAATCCCCTCTGCCAATGCTCGGAGTTCGATCAAGGACACTTATCAGAAGTGGGTTTCTGATCGGACTACTGTTCGATGCATCATGCTAGTGGCAATGAATGACGAGATCAGTCGCAAGTTCGAGGAAGCCCAACCAGATTAGATTCTTCAAAAGTTGAAGGAATCTTTCAGTACGCCGGATGATGTAGAGCGGTACAAAGTGTCTTGTATAATCTACAATGCCAAGATGCCGAATGGTGGTTATGTCATTGATCATGTATTGTACATGATCAAGCTGATAGGAAAGTTGGGCAAGCTCAGATATCCCTTGCACGAGCAACTCGAAAAGGATGCGATCTTGAATTATCTGCCCTCCTATCTTGACTTTCTCGACCATTATAGAATGAATAAGCCTGCAGTCAATTACCATGGTTTGATGGGATTACTGCAAACTTACGAGAAAGACCACCAACTGAACAAAGGGGTAGTGAATTTAGTGGGAGGTTCTAGAGGTCGTCGTCCCTTTAAGAAAGGGAAGAACAAAAGGAAGGGAAAGAAGGTGCTGAATGCTCCTGGCCCGAGTCAGACCATGAAAGTGAAAGCTGACCAGTCATTTGCAGAGTGCTTCTATTGCAAGAAGTGGGGACATTGGAAGAGGAACTGTCATCTTTACCAAGTGTCCCTAGACCCGAACAGGCCAAGGAAGGGAAAATAGTAGAGTGCTGGATAAGGTATGTATATGATAAAACCTTGTAATTTCTCTATTTGTGATACTGTTAACTGGGTATTGGACACTGGTAGTCCTATTCATATTTGTAATTCGTTACAGGGACTGCAAGTTAGCAAGAGATTCGAGGATGGGGAATTGTTCCTGAGTGTCGGGAATGGAAATCGTGTTCCAGTACTAGCGATCAGGATTCTGAGTCTTGTCTTTGAGTCCTGTACTATCAAGTTAGTCGACTGTCATTATTGTCCCAGTTTCATTATGTGCATTATCTCTGTAGGCCTTTTAGCCAATTGTGGTTTTGAACTATCAATAAAAGGAGATATTTGCCAAGTTATTTTGAATAACTTTGTGATAATGAAAGCTAAGTTAAATAATGGCATTTATGTACTGTCACGGCCTGTTTATGTAATGTACATATCTAGCAAATGCCCAAGGTTAGAAAATGTCAGTGATCTGTATCTTTGGCACTGTAGGCTAGGTCATGTTAACCAAAATAGGATAAACAAGTTATAAGGAGATGGCCTCCTCAAGGTCAGTGATTCTGAATCACTACCTACTTGTGAATCCTGTTTACTTGGTAAAATGACCAAGTCACCTTTTACTGGAAAAGGTGAACGAGCTACAGAACTTCTGAATATTATACATCTGATGTATGTGGACCCATGACAGTTAGTGCCAAAGGTGGATATAGATATTTCATTACATTTCAAATGACCTTTCGAGGTTCGGTTATGTCCTTTTGATGAGACATAAATCTGAGTCATTTGAAATGTTCAAACGATATCATAATGAAGTAGAGAAACAAACTAAAAAAGTATTAAAACCCTTCGATCTGATCGAGATGGTGAATACCTATCTGGTGAGTTTTTGACATACCTTGAGGAGAATGGGATTCTCTCTCAGTGAACTCCTCCAAGAACACCACAGTTGAAAGGTGTGTCTGAAAGGAGGATTCTAACCTTGTTGGACATGGTTTGATCCATGATGGGCTTTGCATCTCTGCCGCTATCCTTTCGGGGATATACACATAAGACAGCTTGTCACTTGTTAAATAATTTCCTAGTAAGTTTATTGTCTCCACTACATATGAGATGTGGAATGGACGTAAGCCCTCAATCTCACACCTTCAGGTCTGGGGTTGTCCAGCTTTTGTAAAGCATTTAGACTTAGATAAACTTGGTCCTAGGTATGACCGATGCCTGTTTATTGGTTATCCTAAGGAAACCAAAGGGTATTTCTTCTACTTGGAGGATGAACAGAAAGTGTTCGTCGCTCTTAGGGCTATCTTTTTGGAAAAGTAGTTCCTTAGAGAAGGAATTGTAGCCTCTAAGATTGAACTTGGTGAAGTTCAGATAGTAGAAGAACCTGCACACTCTAAGGACATCATAGAACCGGCTATGAATGGATCACATCCAGAACCCATTATTAGGAGATCCGGTAGAGTATCGCATTAGCTAGATAGATACTATGGTTTCTTGGTCCGGGACGGTGATCCCATTGAGCTCGACGAGAACAATGAGGATCCGATCATCTATATGGATGCACTTCAGAGATCTGACTCTGAGGCATGGCTTGGAGCCATGCTATCCGAAATGGAGTCCATGGAGATCAACAATGTATGGACATTGGTTGATCCGCCTAAAAGGATTAGACCCATTGGGTGCAAGTGGATTTTCAAGAGGAAAAGGGGTGCAGATGGGAAGGTAGAGACCTATAAAGCCCGTTTGGTTGCCAAGGGATATCATCAGCGATATGGTATCGATTATGACGAGACTTTCTCCCCTGTGACAATGCTCAAGTCCATTCGGATCATGCTTGCTTTAGTAGCATATTTTGATTATGAGATCTAGCAGATGGATGTCCGAACCGCTTTCCTAAATAGGGAGCTAGAAGAGAAGGTGTATATGATATAGCCTGAAGGGTTCACATCCTTCGATGAGTCAAAAGTATGCAAGCTACAGAGATCCATTTATGGACTCGGGCAAGCATCTCGAAGTTGGAACTTACAGTTTGATAGGTGTATCAAATCGTATGACTTCGTTAGGAACAGAGAAGAACTGTGCATCTATAAGTGGGTTAATGGTTTTGTGATTGTATTCCTGGTACTGTTGTTGACGACATTCTCTTGGTCGGGAATGACATCACAGCATTACAAGGAATAAAGGTCTGGTTATCATCTCAGTTTTCCATGAAGGACTAGGGCGAAGCTTCTTACATACTAGGTATGAAGATCTATAGAGATAGATCTAAAAGGCTTCTGGGATTGTCCCAGTCTACGTACATTGATACCATGCAGAAACGGTTCAGCATAGAAAATTCCAAGAAAGCCTATCTTCCGATAGGTTCTGGAATTACTCTTTCTAAGAAGGATTATGTGACAACTCCTAAGAAAAAAGAGCACATGAGTAGAGTACCTTATGCTTCTGCAAAAGGCTCTATCATGTATGCTATGACATGTACTAGACCAGACATGGCATACTCATTAGGAGTAGTGAGCAGATACCAGTCTGACCCAGGTGAGGTGCATTGGAAGGTGGTTAAGTCCATCCAGAAGTATTTGAGAAATACTAAAGACCAATAGCTGATTTATGGAGAATCTAACTTGAAACTTGTGGGGTATACTGACTCCAGTTTCCAGTCAGATAGAGATGATAGCAAGAGTGTGTCAAGGTTTGTATTTACCCTGAATGGAGGAGCGATTTGTTAGAAAAGTTCCAAGCAGGTGACAATTACAGACTCGGTATGTGAGGCAGAGTACCTTGCACCATCTGATGCAGTGAAGGAAGCTGTGTGGTTGTGGAAGTTCCTTGGAGAGCTAGGGGTGGCATCTTCCTTAGATGGTTTTGTTCCAGTGTACTGTGATAGCACTGGAGCCATTACTCAAGCTAAGGACCCAAAAGCTCATCACCGCACCAAGCATATTCTATGGCACTACCACCTCGTACGAGAGATCGTAGAACGAGGCAACATCAATCTTATGAAGATTAATGGAAAGGAAAATCTGGCCAACATTTTTACTAAAGCCCTCAGAATAAAAGAGTTTGACTTTTGTAAAGGGAAATGGGTATTAGATACTGTTCTGATTGGCTTTAGTACAAGTGGGAGATGTTGGGAATTGTGTCCCAAAGCCAATCACCTAGGTTGTAGGTGGTTGAATTGAGTATTATCCTCTTTGTATGAATTAATAAATATTATTTTGGTAGCTCATCACATTCTTACATTTCCATATAATGAACTCTTTTTCATGTGATGAAGTCCTTAGGACTACATTGACTTCGATATAAAGAGGATATATCGAGTAGTCCTTAAACCAGGTTCACGACCAAAGCATACATTGTACTGTATGGCAATGTATCAAGTGTAAGTTGTTGTGGTTCACATCGTTTGGTTGTCCTCTTAACCAAAGGAGTGTGGTGACACTGATGTGATCTGCAAGTGGGATATATGATATCTCATCGAACGAGACTCCGTGTAGCCCCTATCTACTAAAGGGATACTCACGATTGGATTTGGATATATGTGTCCTTTCGACCTGAGGACATCATGGTAGCTTGCAAGCAACACCCTGTGCTTTGGTGCCAGACTACCCGAATTTCTAATCCGGTGATAGAAGGTTTCTAGGTACAGGCAAGTACTTATGGAGCAGTGGTGGACCAAGATGGAATTGACCTGTCCAAGTTGTTTGGATTGAATGTCTCACAGTGTCTCAATTTAGCAAATCCTTGGCCGGGGTAGTCCTAGTGAGGAGTCACTGGACTTGCGAGGTTGAGACATGTTATGGATTAACTCAGCTAGGGTTGGCAGTATAACCCTAGGTCATCCTGAGCATTTGAGGTCAAAGGGATGAATTTGAGCATTTGAGGTCAAAGGGATGAATTATACGGTAACCATATGCCAGAGGTTCAATTGATTGTTCTTGCATCTTCGACCTATCCGGACACTGGGATCCATTGCTAGATGGTATCTTGTGCTGGTACTGGAATTGTTCCAGTGCTACCACCTAGATTTGAACCTATGAGGTCACATGCCATAGAGGATCTCTCCCTGATCCAGATACCGATTTATGATAAGAAATCATTTCGGTAACGGTTTGATTGAGCACTCTTTGGATTGACTCGATTTTGGGTCGACCAGTTTTTGTTCAGGTCCACCAGGAATTGTTTCTGGGTGACCAGGACTTGACCAAGCCTTTTATTAATTAGATTTTGATCTAATTGTGTATTGAACCGGTTTAGAACCGGTTTGGGTTTTTTGAACCAGTTATGAACCGGTCTTAAACCCATCAACGCACTGTTTTAGGCTTGGGCGAACAGGGAATTTATGAAGTCTTTTCCTCTCCCGTTTCACTCCATTTTTGCTGAATTAAACCAACGTTTAATGGCTCTTAACAGCTTGATTGAAGACGGATTTGATTCGTTCAAAACCTATAGCCACTTCGTATTCTCAGTGCATCTCCTAAGTTCCAAAACAACACCATTTTCATTGTTACACGCTGATTATAAAATCTGGGTGGTGAAAAATTCAGAGAAGGTCTTCTTCCTTGAGAGCTTCCACATTATTTTTAACCGGTGACTTTGGGGCTGGGTCTTTATGAGAGATTAGGATAGACAGTCTTCTTAATCCCTTGTTATTGCTAGTGCTCATTTGGTGGAAGAAGAATTCTATTTTGGAGAAAACTAGATACAGAACATAGTGTTCTGTTTTACCTTCTTCCCTCCCACCATTTCTATGGTTTTTGGCGACTAGCATCGTGCGAGAAGCCGGTTCAGAGGAGCCCCAGGTGTGCCCCCCTCTAGAGGGTATTTGCTTGAGCACTTGGGAGCCAATTGTACCTCCATTGCTGCTACTTTTGCTTGTCCTATTTTTGGTTGCAAAAATTCTGCTGCTACTCTTGGAGAAGAGATAAGGGACTTCAACCTTGTTGGAACAATCATCCAAGAGCTCTCCTTTCAAGCAAGATGCATCTAGCCTTTACCTTGTTGTTGGTGAAGAAGGAGAGACCAAAATATTGCTATTTTGGTTTGGCTTTGTTGCTGTTTGAAAGATGAAGAAACAACGTTTCAAAAGGCTACTGGAAGAAGAAGATTGGAATAACTTTATTCCAGGTATTCCAGCTATTCCAAAGTTATCCAAGCTTTATTCCAAGCAGGAATAAGGTAAGATTTCTGGTTTTATTTTTCATGAATGCCTAGATCTAGTTTTATAACATTGTTTATAAATATTACGTGCTCATTTCATGCCTTGTTTTGCATGTACATGTATCTTGAATATGTTAGATCCTATGCAGAGTATGTTGTTTCCGCTGTAATTTTAAAATTATTTTAAAATACATACCTGCTCCCTGTGCTGTTGCATGCTTAGTGTAGGCACTTGCAACCCCGTTTTTCTTTCAAGTTCGTAGGATATGGGTACATAGGATCTGGGTTCATAGGATCTGGGTTCATAGGATCCGGGTGCATAGGAACTAGGTTCATATGATATGGGTAGGTAATTTTTTCTAAGTTTAAGTTTCACATCGCTCCAAGTAGTTATAGGTATGTCTTTTCTTTGTCTGATCATTCTTTCAACATCATCCCAGTAAATTATAGCCTGGTGTACTAACTTGGGTTTAGTAATCTAAAACTTTCTTTTCTCAGTCATTAGATCCTTCTCAAAATATAGATCCATATTTCTTTCCCAAACAAGATAATCTTCAAGATCAAGATCACCACCAAATTTAAGTGTTTCTAACCTAATGTACCAAGTGGCTTTATAATTGGGTCTCCTTACACTAAGATCCTAGATTGGTTCAGGGTGTGGGGCTCTCCTAGGGTTGGGTTCTAGGGATGGGTCAGGGTACGGGTCTCTCCTAGGGTTGGGCTCCAAGTATGGGTCAAGGTATGGGGTTTTCCTAGGGTTGGGCTCTAGGTATGGGTCAGGGTATGGGGCTCTCCTAGGGTTGGGCTCTAAGTATGGGTCAGGGTATGGGTGATGAGGGACGGGCTCTAACTAATGATGGATGACATGCAAGGGATGAACATGAAGACAAACCATATTAAAGAAAGCAATGATTTCTGATGTTATGTTGGTTTAGTTCCCGAAAATAGCTAAGACTAGGTTAGGGTTTTGTGTAATGGTTAGAATCGTACCTACATACTAGAAACTTTAAAAAAGAAAAAAATTAAGGATCCTAGGGTTAAGAATACCTATTAGGTATATGTTCACCTTCAAAAAAAAATCAGACAAAGTGAGGAGGGAATCGGGTTTAACATACTATGCAATGATATCAGTGGGGAAAAGCCTAAACCTAAGCTTCCACAGTTTGAAAATAACAAAAAGAGAGGGGAAATACCTATTTTTTGTTGGGGTAAAAGGGAAATGGTTGATTTGGAAGTTGGTGGAGCTTGGGTGACCACTGAAGCTTGAGAGAGACGGGGGAAAAAATGAAATAAAAAACTGTTCAATCTGCCCTAAAAAATAGAAAAAGTTTCTCGAGTGTCGACACTTGGGATTTCTCAAGTGTCGACACTTGGTCAGGTGTCGACACTTCACAAAACATAAGTGTCGACACTTGGCCAAGAAAATGTAGGGTTCGGTGGCAAGGCGGAAACATAGATTTCAAAATTTTTTATCTTTATGAAATCTTCACCAAACCTTTAACCCAAGATCTCCTTAAAAGAATTAAAACATGTAAGATGTATATATAAGATTTAATCTCAAATTAAAGTACTAACCTGTATCGCTAAAATCCAAACTCTGAATCTCCACCAGGTGCCCAAATGTTCACCCTCCAATGGTGATCCACACAGAAAAAAATGAAGACAATAATTTCTTGTTCTTGGCTCCTCTTCTTGAATTCATTTTCAAGAATTCAATTCTTGGACTTTTAGGCTGAAATTTTCTTTCTTGAAAATTTCTTTTCTTCCTTCTTTCCTCTTCTTGAATTCTTTTTTCAAGAATTCCCTTTCTTGAATTCCTTTTCTTGAATTGAATTGGAAGAAAAATTAAGACAGGCAAAGTCTTAATTCAAGAAGGAAAAGAAGAAGAACAGATCCTTTCCTTTTACTTTCCTTTACCGTTCAAGACCTTCCTCTTATTCTTGTTTAGGGTCAGAGTTTCGACAAAGGATACCTCTGTAAGGGAAACAATACCCAACAAGAACAAGGGGAAGGAGTATTCTGGAGAGGAAGAAAAGGAATCTGATCTCTGAATTATCTTACATAAAAACCCCCGAGAACCCAACCCTATTTATAGATCCCAGAGGGGCATCTTCTCAAAACAACGCAACCCTCTAAAACCCCAGGAATCATGATCCCTCATTCCTCACGCATCCCCTCAACCAAAAATCATGATTCTCCGATTTAATTTTTGTTTTTCCGACGAGGAGGACTCTCGGAAAAACGTCAGGCGACTTTTGGAGATGGATTTGCGACCGAAAAGCGACGGATCTTTTCCTTAATTTTTTCTGGCCATCAGATCCAGATCCAAGGGCGTCAGACAAGGATCAGAATCACCCCTTTTTTAGATTTTTCTCCGATGGTATTTTCTTTCTCACGCGCATGAAGAGGAGTCCACGTGCGTGGACTCTTCTTCTTGGCGCGCGCGGGTGAGAAAGGGAGAGGGCGGCTTGGAGAGAGGGTCTCAGTGAACTTAATTCACTTGGGTTCAGCCATGGGTTAGCCCAATGTCCTAAAATTTAAATTAGACCTTAATCTGGTTCAATTAGAATCCAATTAAGCCCAATTTGGAACCAAATTCGAATCTGATTCGAATAGAAATTTGGTCTGCAACACATGCTAGTGTGTTTATCCTGCAAACATGATTTAATTCCAAATTAAATCCTTCATCAATTTTCTTTTGTGTGTGACCCATTGGGTTCCACACCTAGCCAGCAGTAGGTCCGAGTGCTATTTGACTTAATTTGGTTAGATCTCAACTAAGCCGATTTAGGTCAACTCAAACTAGCTCGACTCGGTCAATTAGAATCTAATTCTAATTAACTGATTTGAATTACCATAACTCAATCATATACCTACAAGATAAGATTGACGTCTAGCAACGTATCATGTCTACCCGGAAGATGTGGAATTTTGGTGGAATTACCAAAATACCCTTCAGTGGTGAGTTACCGGGCAATTCAGTCCTTTGATCAACTTGCATCCCGAATATGATTATGAATATGGATACTTGTCAAATCCAATTTCATATTCATCCCTAGATCAATCTTTATAATGATGATTCATTAATGAACCATTAGAAAATAACTCTAATGTTCATACTTTGATCAAAGATTTCCTGAATCCATCATTTGAAATTAGCTGGATGCAATTCCCTCTTACTAGGGCTGATCAATTCCTTGTTGACCTACTCACAACCTCCATATACAATCCACCATAACCAGTATCACCTCGTGCATGACTCGGTGTCATGATTGATTGCGAACCAAAGTATGGATTCATATATATAAGGTACTATGGTAGTCTCAGGTCAAAGGACCACATGCACTACTCCCACTATGAGAATTATCTATTGACAAACAGATAAGGTTCCATTAGATATTCTCAATCTGGATCAATTCAGTGAACTCATTCTCTAATGAACACTCACATCCTAGTATTAGTGTCAAACACAAGTGACTGTACCATCAGTCACCCTTATCATAAAATATATATAGGATGTGCTAGTCTTGCCGGAAACATTGATCCCCAACTCAATGTCCCATCGACCAGGAATATTTTAGATTAGGGTTTTAAGGCTTTAGGTCTCACTGGTATGATCTCATCATAACCCTAGAACCATAGCCCTAATCTATGGGGTTCATCATAAAATCATAAAGACACAGCGTATGATGAAAATAATGCCTTTATTATAAAAAAAATGTCAATTCATTGATTTTGGGATCAAAATACAATATTTCAATTGGCTTTCAGGGCACAATCTTTCAGAAAATTCCAAAAATGTTTGAAAAATTTTTTAAAAATCAGAAAAATTTTTAAAGGCATTTTGGGGCTTAATATAAGTAATTTTTGATAAAAAAAACTTGGGTAGGATGGAAATTGAGAGAATTCTATGATAATGGATCAATGATACCTAACTCTCTTCTAATCATACAAAATCTCTCTTCGCTCAAAGGTTTGGTAAACACATCAGCTAATTGGTCATCATTACACACAAATTCAAGTTCCACATTAGAATTTTGTACATGATCTCTTATGAAATGATGTCTTATTTCAATATGTTTACTTCTTGAATGTTGCACAGGATTCTTAGTTAGATTGATTGCACTAGTATTGTCACATCTTATAGGTGTCTTAATTAATTTAATGCCAAAATCTTTGAGTTATTGTTTGATCCAAAGGATTTGAGCACAACAGCTTCCAGCTGCTATATATTTGGCTTCCGTCATAGATAGAGCAACTGAATTCTGTTTCTTGCTACTCCAAGAGATCAAATTTACTCCAAGAAACTGATGGTTCTACTAGTACTTTTACGATCAAGTTTGCACCCAGCAAAGTCAGCATCAGAATAAGCAATCAATTCAAATGAAGAATCTTTAGAGTACCACAAACCAATTTCAATTGAGCCAGATAGATATCTAAGTATGCGTTTAATAGCCAGAAGATGAGACCCTTTAGGATTAGACTGATATCTAGCACACATACATACACTAAACATGATATCTGGCCTACTAGCAGTAAGATATAGCAATGAACCGATCATGCCACGATATAATTTTTGGTCAATAGATTTACCTGATTCATCCTTGTTAAGTCTACAGGAAGAGCTCATAGGGGTACCTAAAGGCTTGGTATTCTCCATCCCAAACTTCTTGAATATTTCTATTGTGTACTTTGCTTGGTTGATGAAGATCCCCTCTTTGGTTAGCTTTATTTGGAGTCCGAGAAAGAAGTTGAGTTCTCCCATCATGCTCATCTCGAACTCTCCCTGCATTAACTTTGCAAATTCTTGATAAAGAGATTCGTTAGTAGCACCAAATATAATATCATCTATATAGATTTGTACTACTAAGAGATCATCATTCTTTTTCTTCAAAAATAAAGTTTTGTCTACATTACCTCTAGCAAAATCATTTTTGAGTAGGAAAGAACTTAAACAATCATACCAAGCTTTAGGAGCTTGTTTCAAACCATACAAAGCTTTATGAAGTTTGAAAACATTATTTGAAAATTCAGAATTTTCAAAACCAGGCGGTTGTTCAACATAAACCTCTTCTTCAATAAAACCATTTAAAAAGGCACTTTTAACATCCATTTGAAATAATTTAAAATTCATAAAGTAAGCAAAAGACAACAATAGCCTAATTACCGCAAGTCTAGCCACAGGAACAAAGGTTTCATCAAAATCGATCCCTTCCTCTTGATTGTATCCCTTGGCAACTAGCTAGTCTTATTTCTTGTAACAATACCATTTTCATCAAGTTTATTTCTAAAAACCCATTTTGTGCCAATAACTGAAGTATTTGAAGGCCTATCTACTAATGTCCAAACATTGTTTCTTATGAATCGATTAAGTTTATCTTGCATAGCATTTATCCAATTAGTATCACTTTCAGCTTCCTCAAAAGTTTTAGGTTCAATTTGAGAAACAAATGCTAAATAATCACAAGTATTTCTAAGAGATAATCGAGTACTTACACCTTTAGTTGGATCACCAATAATTAATTCTTTTGGGTGTCCATGAGCATACCTCCATTCTTTTGGTAGTGGATCAATAGTAGATGTGTTTTCATCACCTTGTACTTGATCTCCTTCAGTATTTTGATCATCTTCTTGTACCTTGGTAGGTTCTTCGGTATTGTTTACACTTTCAGTTTTCTTGGTACTTGTTTCATCAGAAAGCTCATCTTCTTTTCTAGAAGAATTCTGGTCAGATTCATCAAATACCACATGTATGGATTCGTCAATAATAAGTGTTCTTCTGTTGAAGACCCTGTGTACCTTGCTAGATGTGGAGTAGCTAAGAAAGACACCCTCATCTGACTTGGCATCAAATTTGCTCAAATTATCTTTACCATTATTTAAGATGAAACAACGGCATCCAAAAACATGAAAATAATGAATTAAAGGTTTTCTACCCTTCCAAAGCTCATATGGTGTTTTCTTTAAAATCGGTCAGATTAAAACTCGATTTAAAACATAGCATGCAGTATTTATAGCTTCAACCCAAAATATCTAGGTAGGTCATTTTCACAAAGCATGGTGCGTGCCCTTTCTTCAAGAGTTCTATTTTTCCTATCTACCACCCCATTTTGTTGAGGTGTCCTAGGTGCTGAAAAATTATGATGAATGCCATTTTCAATACAAAATTTATCAAAATCAACATTTTCAAATTCGGTTCCATGATCACTTCTCTAAGATACGATTGAAACACCTTTTTCATTTGAAACTCATTTATGAAATCTAATGAATTCTGAAAATGTTTCATCTTTGTATGCTAAAAACATGACCCATGTAAATCATGAGAAATCATCTACAATAACTAGACTGTACTTTTTATCTCCCAAGCTAGATGTTCTAGTTGGCCCAAAGAGGTCCATGTGAAGCAAATATAAGGGTCTAGATGTTGAGATTACTCCTTTTGATTTGAAAGAAGATTTGGTTTGTTTTCCAAGCTGACATGCACTACAAATCTTGTCTTTTCAAAACTGAGTTTTGGCAAATCTTTTATCAATTTTTTTTGCTAAGTTTTGAAATCAAATGCATACTAGCATGTCCTAGTCTACGATGCCAAAGCCAACTAGTTTCATTGTTCTTGGCTTCCATTGCCACTAGGCATTGACCATTTTGAACAAGAAGATCATCAAGATCAACCATATAAATATTGCCATGCCTATGACCAATGAACTTGATGCCATTGTCATCTAAACTAGAAATAATGCACATAGAAGATTCAAAAATAACTTTAAAATCCTTATCGCAAAATTGAAAAATACTAAGCAAGTTATGTTTTAAACCATCAACATATAACACATTATCAATGTAGGTAGAGGGGGTGATATGGACTTTACCAATACCAACAATTTTGCCCTTTCCATTATCACCAAATGTCACATTGCCACTATTTTGATACTCGAGTGATGAGAACTGCTCCACATCTCCAGTCATATGCCTTGAGCAACCGCTATCGAGGTACCACATTCTTCTTTTATTGGTTGCAAGGCATCATGCAATAAAAATCAAGTAGAGATTTTAGGTACCCAAGTCATCTTGGGTCCTTTTGGGTTAGTGGCATTGGTTCTTTTTGGAACCCAAACTTTCTTAATATTACTCAATTTTCTTTTATTGCACCTATAAGATTTATGTCCTATAGTACCACATGCATAACAAGTAATGGATGAAGATGTAGGTACAAAGAAATTTTTGAAAAATTTTTATTTCTTTCTAAACCCTAAACCTGCTCTATCTAAAACAGCCCTTTGATTATTCAAAATCATGTTTAACTTTTCAAAACTATATGTAAATTTATCTATAAAAGGTTTTAACTTTTCAATTTCTTCTTTAAATTTTTTGTTTTCATCCAAAATTTCTTTGTTTTGTTTTGAAAGATTTTCATTTGAAGTTGAAAGGCTTTTCTTTTTCAAAACATCTTTCTCCTTTTCAAGAATAGAAATCTTATCATTTAATTTTTATTTTGAAGAAGTAGACAATTATTTTTATTTGAAAACTCATTATTTGCTTTGACTAAATCCAAATTTTGCTTTTTCAAATCTTTATGTTTTGATTTTAGTTTTTGAAATTCTATAATTAATTCATCAAAAACTTCATGTAGTTCATCAAATGTAAATTCATTCTCAGTTTTAGATTGTACCTCATTATGATCCGCCATCAGATAGAAGTTTGCAACTTCCTGCTGTTCTTCCTCAGAACTGGAGTCCTCACTGTCACTCTAGGTTGCCATCATGGCCTTCTTTCTTAGTTTTCTCCTGCTTTTCTTAAGTAAGGAGCAGTCTACCTTGAAGTGGCCCGGTTTTTTGCATTCGAAGCACGTGGGATGCTCCTTGTTTTTCTCTTTTTCTTTTTCTTTGATTGGCTCACCTTTCAGAGGTTTCTTCTTGAAGTTGTACTTTTTCTTCCTCATGAATCTTCTGAACTTTCTTGCCATGAGAGCGGTCTCATCATCTTCATATTCTTCTTCGGATTCATCACTTGACTCTTCTCTTGCAGTAGATTTGAAAGCGATTACTTTCTTCTTTTTATCAACTTCCATATTTTTTTGCTGGAGGGAGAGCTCATAAGTCATCAGTGAGCCCAACAATTGCTCAAGTGGAAGAGTGTTGACATCCTTGGCTTCTTCAATAGCGTCGCCATTACATCCCAAGAAGCCGGTAGAGACCTAAGAAGTTCGTTTATAAGTTCACCATTAGAAACAATTTTTTCTAGGCTTCTCATGCCATTCACAATATTTGTGAACCTAGTATACATCTCACTAATAGACTTAGTAGGTTCCATTTTAAACATTTTGTAAGTATGAATGAGCATGTTAACCTTAGTTGTTTTCACTTGGTGTACCCTCATGGGTAACCTCAAGTGTGTCCCAAATCTCCTTAGTGGAGAGATAATTAGATATTCCATTGAATTCACTTGGATCAAGAGAGCAATACAATAGATTCATAGCCTTAGCATTAAGCTCTATTTGCTTAATGTCATTCTCATCCCAATCATCTTCTATTTTTGGAGTGAGAATGCCATTAACTAACATAGTAGGCTAATGAGGACCTTTTATGGTTGTCCTCCAAAGATTATAATCCAATGCTTGAATGAATATGCACATACAAGTTTTCCAATAAGTGTAATTCATGCCATTAAATAGTGGGGGATGGTTTGAAGCTTGACCTTCAACAACATCCATTCCAATTCGGGCTACCATGATCTTTTACCCAAGATCCTTGGACCTACAAGAGAGTACCGGTGCTCTGATACCACTTGTTGCCCAGAAATGGAGCCCAAGAGGGGGGATGAATTTGATCTTTTAGAAATTTAAAGCAATAATGTGAAGATCTAATGGTGTTTGTGAGTAATAAATTCAATGTACTAGATTAAATGCAGTAGAAAGTAATAAATGGATGGCAATAAATAAAGAGCAAGAAAGAAAGAAGGCAATCACACACAAATACAAAGTTTATAGTGGTTCGGTGCAAACCTAGCACCTACATCCACTCCCCAAGACATCCTTGAGAATTTCACTATAATCCAACCAAGATTACAGCCGACTTGTTTTTCAAAAAGCTCACAAGTCAAAATCTATGTTGGTTTTATTACCAACAAACCTTTACACTTGTTTTGTCTTCGGGCTCACAAGTTAACCCTAGTTGGTTTTGTCCCTTTGGCTTACCAACGAACCACAACAACCTTCTTTCAAGATACCCTTGAAAGCAAAGTCAAATCACAAGATAAAATCAGATATACAATTTCAAAAAAAGACAAACTCTCTTCAAGAGTAGAATAAAAGCTTTGAAGCTCAAGTTGATGCTTTGACTTGTCTCCTCCTTGGAATATTTTTCAAACTCTTCTTTTGGAATGATGTACGGATGGACTTGTAAGCTTTTTCAGGGAATCAAAATTTAAATGGGTCTTGAAGTGAAGTTCTTGAGAGAATCTTGGCTTTTTGGATTTCAATAGACTTCGATGCCTCAAGAATGAAGTTGGTGAAGCTTAAATACAAAGAAAAACTTCCAAAAAATAGTTTGTGACCATTTAAGCATCGAATCTAGCCATTGAGAGCTTGAAAAGATGTTTCTGCAAGTCAGAAAAATAGATCTGTTAGGCCTGTCAGAACCCGAGTATCGATACTTGGCTATCAGGTGTTGATACTTGGCTGTCAGGTGTCGACACTTGACTTCCAGGTGTCGACACTTGAACTTTCAAGTGTCGACACTTGATTCATAGGTGTCGACACTTGACACAAAAAAACTCCATTAGCCAAGTTCTGTACTTTCAAAAAATCTCAGGCCTTGAGTCGACACTTGGAAACTTAAGTGTCGACACTTGAGTTTCAGGTGTCGACACTTGAGTCCTGGGTGTCAATACTTGGCATGCCAAAGAGTTTTTCTACATGCCAAATGCTGAAGTATCAACACTTGACTTCCCAAGTGTTGACACTAGGTTCTAAAAAAATTCATAATCAAGTGCAAATTAAGCCAAAGACACAAGCATCAATTTTAAAACTTAAATGGAACATAAATAACCAATAATTGAATATGTAAAAGCCCTTTTTGCATGAGGAAGATGTCTTAAATTGCGAAGAATGCTCCATGCCATGATGTGCCATGATACTTAAATTATTGAGAATTTGAGGTGCTTGCTTTCTGAAAACTTATAGCTGAAAGTAAACATTAGTATACAATATATACTCAAGGTTTTGGTATTTATCAAAATCACTAGGAGAGCCAACAATCTCCCCCTTTTTGATGATGACAAAACCTTGAGTAAATCAACATTAATTTTCAAATTTCAGATATGATATTTCATGAATATGATTTTAAGCTTATATAAACCACAACTTGCATAGTTAGGAAGAATAAATCTCCCCCTTAATTAGACAATTCTAATTAGCACAAGCAATATGCAATTTTGGTATAAGATCAAATTGGAAATTACAAATAAACAAATAATTAATCACACTCCCCCTTTTTGTCAGTCATTAGAAAAGGGAGTAAACTCCCTCTCAAAACAAGCATGGAGACAAAAAGTAACGGAGTTAAATTCAATCATAGCTGAACTTATCAGAACTCAAGAGCATTAAACTAAGATTTCAAAGTTAACATTATCAGGTATCAGAGCCAAAATGATAAGAGTATCATATTAATTCAAGCATATCAATCACAGTGAAACAATCAGGAGAACAATGTAAGTATCAAAGAGTCACACATATATATATACATAATATGAAGTTTTCAGTTACAAAATTTGCTGACTCATCAGCAATACTGAAACATATAATGATACCAAGATATATCAACAGTCAATGATAGTAAATAAAATAGTCAAGATACAACATACATCATAAATCATCTGTGAGGCTAGTCCTCATCAGATGGAATCTCAAGAGTAAATGGGGCACTAATCCTAGACCTAGGAGCCAAAGCCTTAGGAGGTCCCTGGGCTAAAGCCCGGCGACTCCTAGTGCGGCTTGAAGGTCCTAGAGAAGGTACAACCCTAGACGATCTAGTGGAAGGGGGTGAAAGAAGATCAGTAGGTGTGATAAAGTCCGGCGTGGAATCAACCAAGTCAGCAGGTGGAAGAGCTGCAAGGGTAGCTGGAGGATCATGGCTGACAACCTCATATCTATCAGTGCCACCATCACTGTCACTATCACTATCTCTGTCAATAATATCAGTGGCTCTGTCCTCACTCCCCTCATCATGGTCACCACCATCATCAGTACCATCATCACCACCATCATGACCATCATGTCCGTTATCACCGCCATCATCATCAGCTGGTGGAGCTACAGGGGCTGCAAAAGATCTGAAAAGCTCCTCCATGCGTGCAAAACCAGTCTCCACCAATCGCCATAGCTCAGTGAGCTCAGAAGTAGAATGGGCTCTAAGGCCCACTAGCTCGATCCGCATCTGAGTCGACCGAACTCCAAGACCAATAATCTCGCTACATACCTCTATGAGCTACTCTCTGGTGTGCTCCTCAAAAGATAAACTAGTCGACGAAGGAGGAGGTGCCGAAGGAGTTGCAGAAGGTGTCACTGGCTCTGCCACAGATGCTGGAACATCCTGAGGAGGTGTGCTAGCTGTCCCAGATGGCCTGGCCTCTGCCTTTCAAGTCTCGTCCTCCTCATCTGGCTCCTTGCCAAACTCCCTCAGAACCCACCAACCTGTGACTAATCGATACCCCATGCGGTGAAGTGACCTCTCGTCATAGATATCTGTGTGCAGAATCTCCTTGGGGATCTCCCACTCTAGAGAAACTCCATAAGCTCTAAAAAGTCGGGTCAACCCCATACCGTATGGAAGGCAATGACGCTTCTGGGTCATAGCATCATGCATCTGTATAAGCATCAAGGATGGTAAGTCAATCTATCTCCTCTCTATCAGGCTAGTCATCACCATCAACTCTCTCTCTGTAATAAAATCAAATCTCCCTGTCTTCAGTAGAAGGATGCGTGCGGTGATATGGTGTAGCAGGCGTATCTCCAATGAAAGCTGGTTCGCGGTGACTACCATCACACCGCGAACACCCTCCTGCTTAAGGACACATCTGAACGCTACCTCCCAATCATCCACAGAAAAGATACTGACTCCTCGGTGGGGCATCTCCCAGACCCTACTCAACAACTCCTCTGTCAAAGATATCTAAACTCCTTTGACAATAGTGGTCCAAAGAAGTCATCGACAATCCATGGCACCATAAAACTCCCTCACTATATGAGGGTAGTACTTCTCCTACATGGCGCAGAAGGGTACTAGACCTACATCTGTGAGTACCTGACGGATAAGAAAATTGTGCCAATCAAAGAAATCAAGGTCGACTCTCCTCCTAGAGGCCACTGCCTTCCCTGCCATCCTCTCTACAGGGGGAACACGGTGCTGCTAACTGCTAGCCTGCCCAGTATCTTGTCTAGCCTTGGATCTCCTCTCTGTACCCTGACTAGGTCTCTCCCTAACTGCAAGCCTTTTTCTTGGACCCCTCATAGCAAATTGACCAAGAAAGGTTGAAGAACTGTAAACTAGGGGGGACAGATTTAACTAGGCTGAGAAGTAGATTGGCTGAAGGAAACTTATGCTTTCTAAACTAGAAATTCTAGTTTTAAAATATGCTAACATATGTTTTGAAAAACTGGGATTAAAAATGAACTTAGGTTTGTAAAATACCTTTAATATGAAGAATCAAGGGTAAAAAGCTTTTAATAAGTTCGAAAAGGGGAGACGTGACAAAGCATATTAGGTTAAAAGACTTTAATCCAAAATGTATAAAGTATGTTTGGGTTGCAAAAGACATATGCAAAATGTATAAAATACAATTCTTCAATAAACCAAGTTTAGCTAAACAAGTGGGATTCAGGTTAAAACATTTTAGGGTTTTTAGGTTAAACAACTAGGTGGATGAAATGAGGGTAACATGTCACAAAACATCACTAGAATTCTTCTCAAAATAGTAAAAATCCAATAATCAGTTTCAAAAATCGGATTTTAGATGAAAACTCAAAGAGATTTTGGCCGAAAATCAATATAATAGTGATTTTCTCAAAAACAGATGGAAACAGAGGGAAATAGATCAAAAAATCCAAAGGAAAACCAAAAGGAATGCATTGATGCTTGATTTCTCCTAAATGGAGTCTCAAAATGAATCAAAACTCATGAAAATCCGATTGAAATGCTTTAAAATGGTCGGAAAAGCCTAAACCTAAGCTTCCAGGGTTTGAAAATAACAAAAAAGAGAGGGGAAATACTTGTTTTTTGTTGGAGTAAAAGGGAAATGGTTGATTCAGAAGTTGGTGGAGCTTGGGGGACCACTGAAGCTTGAGAGAGATGGGGGAAAAAATGAAATAAAAAATCATTCGGTCTATCCTAAAAAACAAAAAAAGTTTCGCGAGTGTCGACACATGGGATTTCTCATGTGCCGACACTTGGTCAGGTGTCGACACTTCGCAAAACACAAGTGTCGACACTTGGCCATGAAAATCCCAAAAAATCTGAAAAATTTTTAAAGGCATTTTGGGGCTTAATATAAGTAATTTTTGATAAAAACAAACTTGGGTAGGTGGAAATTGAGAGAGTTCTATGAGAATGGATCAATGATACCTAACTTTCTTCTAATCATACAAAATCTCTCTTCACTCAAAGGTTTGGTAAATACATCAGCTAATTGGTCATCAGTACACACAAATTTAAGTTCCACATTAGAGTTTTGCACATGATCTCTTATAAAATGATATCTTATTTCAATGTGTTTACTTCTTGAATGTTGCACAGGATTCTTAGTTAGATTGATTGCACTAGTATTGTCACATCTTATGGATGTCCTAATTAGTTTAATACCAAAATCTTCGAGTTGTTGTTTGATCCAAAGGATTTGAGCACAACAGCTTCCAGCTGCTATATATTTGGCTTCCGTCGTAGATAAAGCAACTGAATTATGTTTCTTGCTACTCCAAGAGATCAAATTTGCTCCAAGAAACTGACAGATTCTACTAATACTTTTACGATCAAGTGTGCACCCAGCAAAGTCAGCATCAGAATAAGCAATCAATTCAAATGAAGAATCTCTAGAGTACCATAAACCAATTTCAATTGAGCCAGATAGATATCTAAGTATGTGTTTAACAGCCAAAAGATGAGACTCTTTAAAATTAGACTGATATCTAGCACACATACATACACTAAACATGATATCTGGCCTACTGGCAGTAAGATATAGCAATGAACCGATCATGCCACGATATAATTTTTGGTCAATAGATTTACCTGATTCATCCTTGTCAAGTCTACAGGAAGAGCTCATAAGGGTACTAAAGGCTTGGTGTTCTCCATCCCAAACTTCTTGAGTATTTCTTTTGTGTACATTGCTTGGTTGATGAAAATCCCCTCTTTGGTTTGCTTTATTTGGAGTCCGAGAAAGAAGTTGAGTTCCATCATCATGCTCATCTCGAACTCTCCTTGCATTAACTTTGCAAATTCTTGACAAAGAGATTTGTTAGTAGCACCAAATATGATATCATCTACATAGATTTGTACTACTAAGAGATCATCATTCTTTTTCTTTAAAAATAAAGTTTTATCTACATTACCTCTAGTAAAATCATTTCTGAGTAGGAAAGAACTTAAACGATCATACCAAGCTCTAGGAGTTTGTTTCGAACCATACAAAGCTTTATGAAGTTTGAAAACATGATTTGGAAATTCAGAATTTTCAAAACTAGGCGTTTGTTCAACATAAACATCTTCTTCAATAAAACCATTTAAAAAGGAACTTTTAACATCTATTTAGAATAATTTAAAATTTATAAAGCAAGCAAAAGCCAATAATAGCCTAATTGCCTCAAGTCTAGCCACAGGAACAAATGTTTCATTAAAATCGATCCCTTCCTCCTGATTGTATCCCTTGGCAACTAGACTAGCCTTATTTCTTGTAACAAAACCATTTTCATCAAGTTTATTTCTGAAACTCATTTTGTGCCAATAACTGAAGTATTTGAAGGCCTATCTACTAATGACCAAACATTATTTTTTTTAATTGGTTAAGTTCATCTTGCATAGCATTTATCCAATTATTATCACTTTCAGCTTCCTCAATAGTTTTAGGTTCAATTTGAGAAACAAATACTAAATAATCACAAATATTTCTAAGAGATGATCGAGTACTTATACCTTTAGATGGATCACCAATAATTAGTTCTTTTTGGTATCCATGAGCATACCTCCATTCTTTTGGTAGTAGATCAACAGTAGATGTGTTTTCATCACCTTGTACCTGATCTCTTTCAGTATTTTGATCATCTTCTTATTCCTTGGTAGGTTCTTCGTTGTTGTTTACACTTTTAGTTTTCTTGGTACCTGTTTCATCAGAAAGTACATCTTCTTTTCTGGAAGAATTCTGGTCAGATTCATCAAATACTACATGTATAGATTCTTCAACAATAAGTATTCTTCTGTTGAAGACCCTGTATGCCTTGCTAGATGTAGAGTAGCCTAAAAAGACACCCTCATCTGAATTGGCATCAAATTTGCTTAAATTATCTTTACCATTATTTAAAATGAAACAACAGCATCCAAAAATATGAAAATAATGAATTGAAGGTTTTCTACCCATCTAAAGCTTATATTGTGTTTTCTTTAAAATCGGTCGGATTAAAACTTGATTTAAAACAAAGCATACAGTATTTATGGCTTCCGCCCAAAAATATCTAGGTAGGTCATTTTCACAAAGCATGGTGCATGCCATTTCTTTAAGAATTCTATTTTTCCTTTCTACCACCCCATTTTGTTGAGGTATCCTAGGTGCTGAAAAATTATGATGAATGCCATTTTCAATACAAAATTTATCAAAATCAGCATTTTCAAATTCGATTTCATGATCACATCTCAAAGATATGATTGAAACACCTTTTTCATTTGAAACTCGTTTATGAAATCTAATGAATTTTGAAAATGTTTCATCTTTGTGTGCTAAAAAATGACCCATGTAAATCATGAGAAATCATCTACAATAACTAAACCATACTTTTTGCCTCCCAAGCTAGATGTTCTAGTTGGCCCAAAGAGGTCCATGTGAAGCAATTCTAAGGGTCTAGATATAGAGATTACTCCTTTTGATTTGAAAGAGGATTTGGTTTGTTTTCCAAGCTGACATGCACTATAAATCTTGTCTTTTTCAAAACTGAGTTTTGGCAAATCTTTTATCAAATTCTTTTTGCTAAGTTTTGAAATCAAATGCATACTAGCATGTCCTAGTCTACGATGCCAAAGCCAACTAGTTTCATTGATCTTGGCTTCCATTGGCATTGACCATTTTGAATAGGAAGATCATCAAGATCAACCATATAAATATTGCCATGCCTATGACCAATGAACTTGATGCCATTGTCATCTGAACTAGAAACAATGCACATGGAAGATTCAAAAACAACTTTAAAATCTCTGTCGCAAAATTGACTAATACTAAGCAAGTTATGTTTCAAACCATCAACATATAACACATTATCAACGTATGTAGAGGGGGTGATATGGACTTTACCAATACCAACAATTTTTCTATTTCCATTATCACCAAATGTCACATTGCCACTATTTTGATACTCGAGTGATGAGAACTGCTCTACATCTTCGGTCATATTCCCTGAGCAACCACTATCGAGGTACCACATTCTTCTTTTATTGGTTGCAAGTCATACCTGCAATAAAAATCAAGTGGAGATTTTAGGTACCCAAGTCATCTTGGATCCTTTTGGGTTAGTGGCATTGGTTCCTTTTGAACCCAAACTTTCTTAATGTTACTCAATTTTCTTTTATTGCACCTATAAGATTTATGTCCTATAGCACCACATGCATAACAAGTAATGGATGAAGATGCTAGCACAAAAAAAATTTTGAAAAGTTTTTGTTTTTTCTGAGTTCTAAACCCTAAACCTACTCTATCAAAAATAACCCTTTGATTATTCAAAAGCATGTTTAAC
This sequence comes from Areca catechu, assembly GCA_021397845.1. Classification (NCBI taxonomy): domain Eukaryota; kingdom Viridiplantae; phylum Streptophyta; class Magnoliopsida; order Arecales; family Arecaceae; genus Areca; species Areca catechu. Next base: position 118,491,614 of record CM038052.1, read on the forward strand.
TTTTCAGAACAGTATGTAAATTTATCTACTAAAGGTTTTAACTTTTCAATTTCTTCTTTATATTTTTTGTTTTCATCCAAAAATTTTCTTGTTTTGTTTTGAAAGATTTTCATTTGAAGCTGAAAGGCTTTTCTTTTTCAAAACGTCTTTCTCCTTTTCAAGAATAGAAATCTTATCATTTAATTTTTTGTTTTGAAGAAGTAGACAATCATTTTTATTTAAAAACTCATTATTTGCTTTGACTAAATCCAAATTTTGCCTTTTCAAATCTTTATGTTTTGATTTTAGTTTTTGAGATTCTATAACTAACTCAGCACAAACTTCATGTAGTTCATTAAATGTAAAGTCATTCTTAGTTTCAGATTGTACCTCGTCATGATCTGCCATCAGACAGAAGTTTGCAACTTTCTGCTGTTCTTCCTCAAAACTAGAGTCCTCGCTGTCACTCCAGGTTGCCATCATGGCCTTCTTTCTTAGTTTTCTCTTGCTTTTCTTAAGTAAGGGGCAGTCTACCTTGAAGTTGCCCGGTTTTTTGCATTCGATGCACGTGGGCTGCTCCTTGTCTTTCTCTTTTTCTTTTTCTTTGCTTGGCTCACCTTTCAGAGGTTTCTTCTTGAAGTTGTACTTTTTCTTTCTCATGAATCTTCTAAACTTTCTTGCCATGAAAGCGATCTCATCATCTTCATCTTCTTCTTTGGATTCATCACTTGACTCTTCTCTTGCAGTAGATTTGAAAGTGATTACTTTCTTCTTTTTGTCAACTTCCACATTCTTTTGCATGAGGGAGAGATCATAAGTCATCAGTGAGCCCAACAATTGCTCAAGTAGAAGAGTGTTGACATCCTTGGCTTCTTCAATAGCTGTCACCTTTGCATCCCAAGAAGCCAGTAGAGACCTGAGAAGTTTGTTTACAAGTTTACCATTAGAAACATTTTTTCCTAGGCTTCTCATGTCATTCATAATATTTGTGAACCTAGTATACATCTCACTAATAGACTCAGTAGGTTCCATTTTAAATATTTCATAAGTATGAATGAGCATATTAACCTTAGTTGTTTTTACTTGGTGTGTACCCTCATGGATAACCTCAAGTGTGTCCCAAATCTCCTTAACAGAGAGATAATTAGATATTCTATTGAATTTACTTGGATCAAGAGAGCAATACAATAGATTCATAGCCTTAGCATTAAGTTCTATTTGCTTAATGTCATTCTCATCCCAATCATCTTCCATTTTTGGAGTGAGAATACCATTAACCAACATAGTAGGCTGATGAGGACCTTTTATGATTGTCCTCCAAAGATTATAATCCAATGCTTGAATGAATATGCGCATGCAAGTTTTCCAATAAGTGTAATTCGTGCCATTAAATAGTGGGGGATGGTTTGAAGCTTGACCTTCAACAACACGCATTCCAATTGGGGCTACCATGATCTTTTACTCAAGATCCTTGGACCTACAATAGAGTACTGGCACTCTGATACCACTTGTTGCCCAGAAATGGAGCCCAAGAGTGGGGGTGAATTTGGTCTTTTAAAAATTTAAAGCAATAATGGAAAGATCGAGTGGTGTTTGTGAGTAATAAATTCAATGTACTAGATTAAATATAGTATAAAGCAACAAATGGATTGCAATAAACAAAGAGCAAGAAAGAGAGAAGGCAATCATGAAAGGATTATGCCCTGCAAGCCAATTAAAACTTGTAAGTAATTTTATTGGGATATCCTGAAAACTTCCAAACTTTTGTATTGACAATTATATATATTAAAAGACATCTTTTTCATCATACGCTGCATCTTAGATTTATGATATGATTAACCCCATAGACTAGGGCTATGGTTTTAAGGGTTAAGATGAGATCATACCAGCCAGACTTAAAACATATAAATCCTAATCTTAAGTATTCCTAGTCAAAGGGACATTGAGTAGGGGATCAATGTTTTCGGAAAGACTAGCATATCATTTGCATGCTTATTAATGAGGCTAATTGATCTTACAATTACTTGTGTAGGACACTAATACAAGGACATGGGTGCTCATTAGAGAATGAGTTCACTGAATTTGATCCGACTTGAAAACATCTAAAGGAGTCTTATCTACTTGTCAATAGATGGTTTTCATAGAGGGAGTATTGCATGTAATCCTTTGACCTGAGACTACCATAGTGCCTTGTATGCATGAACCCATGTTTTGGTTCACACTTATTCATGACATTGAGTCATGTACAGGGTGATAGTGGATATGGTGAATTATATATGGAGGTTGTGAGTAGGTCAAACAAGGAATCGATCAACCTTAGTAAGAGGAGATCGCATCCAGCTGATTTCGATCAAATGGTGATTCAGGGAAACTTTGATCAAAGTATGAATATTAGAAATAGTTTCTAATATTTCATCATTTGAATCATCATTATTAGATTGAGAAAGAATTGAATGTGATATTGGATTTAACATGGTTCCATATCCAAAGTCATATTCAGGGTGCAAGCTGATCGAAGGATTGAATTGCACGGTAACTTTCACTGAAGGGTACTTTTGGTATTTTCACTAAAATTCCACACCTTCCGGGTAGGCATGATACGTTGCTAGACATCAATCTTGCCTTGTGGGTTTTTGATTTAATTAAAGAGTTTAATTAGATCAAGAATTAGAAAGAATTCTAATTGTCAATTGGGTTAGCTCAATTTGACCTAAATCGGCTAGGTTAAAGCCTAAATCAAATTAGGTCAAATCGCACCCAACCCACTGATGGCTAGATGTGGAACCCAATGGATCACACACAAAGGGAATTGATTAAGGGTTTAATTGGATTAAACTATGTTTGCAAGATGAACATGCTAGCACATGTTGCAAACCATTGCACTTTGATTCGAATTAGGTTCGAATCGGGTTCCGATTTGGGCTGATTTGGTATAATTAAGGCTAAATCAATTTAGGCTCATGTGTTGGGCTATCCCTTAGCTAGTTAACCAAGGGATTGGACTTTTAAATGAGCCACATGGCTAGTTTAATTCAGATTGGACTCTATCCTAAATTAAGCGCCTAAAGGTTTGACTGGGTCAAACTATTTCTACGTAATAGTTACGTTAAAATTTTTATGAAGAGGCGCCATATTAGAAGAGTCCTTCTACTGTTGAAACACAGTAGAGGACCAGATAAACCATCATCCTTGCCGCCCCTCGCAGATAAGTCTTTGATATTTTTCATGCGCCATTTCCTATGACCCGTGAAAGCAAGAAAGACAAGGGGCGTGGACTCTTCCTTCACGCCCCTTGGTGTTTCATGCCATATGGCATTTGGCATGGATAAAGGTGGCCATTTGATGGCTGATGGGTGGCTATGATGCAAGGATATTCGTGCAACCGAAATAAAAGGAAGCGACTCTTCGTAAAGTTTTCTTTTTATCCTAAGAGTCCTTATGTTTTAATTCTCTTAAGTTTTGAACGAAGAAAAGTGTTGTCGAGATAAGGGACACGTTCTATTGGAAAGGACAAGTCTTATGGCATGGAAGGGATGTCTTAAAGCATCCCTCAGATTTCTATTTAAGGAGATGGGCGCTCGGGGAATGGTGTTTGGAGTTTTTATTCTGAAAAATATTTCTTTCCTGCATTCTTTTTCTTTGTCCTAAAAGATCTCTAGTCAAATTAAGACAAGTCCTTAACTTTGGTTAGGAGAGTCCTATTTGAGTGATCATACAGGCATTGGAAAGAGGAAGAAAGAGGAGGAAAGAAAGGTTGATAGGAGGAATATCAGTCCAAATAAGAGGAGTTTCTGCCAGAATTAAATTAGGCCTTAGAGGTCTAATTGAAGGAACCAGTTTTGAAGTGATGCATTTGTCTTGATCAAAGCCCTGTGTGGATCATCGTTGGAGGGCGAACACTTGGGTGCCTGGTGAGCATATCAGAAAGACCAGATTAAGGTTTCTACATCGAATTGGATTTTTGTGATCGTGGTTGGTGTTTAAACCCTAATTTATATTTTTTATGATTTATGTTCTTAATAAGGTATTCTTGGGATTAAGGGTTAGGTTATGATTTCATAATATTTTGAAATCCATGCTTCCGCCCTAGTAACCGAACCCATCAGTGGTATTAGAGCCACCTTATTAGGGCTAAATCATACAAAATTTGAGGTTGCCCATTTTGGTAGGACTCTACAAAATTGAAGTTGCCCAATTTTTGTAGGACTCTTGAGGTTGCCCATTTTGGTAGAACTCTACAAAATTAAAGTTGCCCAATTTTGTAGGACTCTTAAGGTTGCCCATTTTGGTAGGACTCTACAAAATTGAAGTTGCCCAATTTTGTAGGACTCTTGAGGTTGCCCATTTTTGTAGGACTCTACAAAATTTGAAGTTGCCCAATTTTGTAGGACTCTACAAAAGTTTAAAGTTACATATGATTGATATGCTTTTGCATATATGTATGTCACTGGTTAGGGTTTTCACTTAAACCTTAACCGATATAGAGATATGTTTAGCTTTCTAGTCATCATACTGAAATACGGTTGCCCTGGCATAATGGTGGATCCATTATGTGGTAGATGGTTGTCCTAGTATGATGACACACTTGGCATATTATAAAATGATATATGATGCATGGTTGATTGAATGGTAATATTAGAATGTGCTTCTATTTGAATTGACCTCTAATAAAATAATATTAAGTTGTAGTGTCATATACCAAAAGCAAAAATCAATGATTAGTTGATCATTCGGTGTCTAGGATAGGTGGTTCATGATTGGTAAAGAGGATGTGGTTTTTAATTGGTTCCGTTGTCTGACCTGGCCAATGACTAGAAAAGCAACGGGAGGACTCCCACTACTCTTCCACTTACCTAGCCAATTTTATTAACTTAATTCTTGATTGATATGCTTAGTGTAATGTTCACTACATTAGGCCTTCCTGCATGCTAAGTCATAATTGTGTCATGATCCATTTTAGGTTTGTTTGTGCTAACACTAGACCTATTATGGGGACTAACATAGTTATGGTTTAGTGCATTTAGATGATTACAGCATATTTGATATAATGCTTTGTTATGCTAACACAAGGGCATATATATACAAATATGACCGTATGATAATGAAGGGTCTAACTTAACTAAAGCATTATGGTTTGTTGTGCTAACACAAGACTATTAATGTTTTAGAAGCCAGTTTTTGTTGAGAATTGCATAAGATGCAATTGGAAAGAGTTTTTCTACCTTTGAACTTGTAAAAGGTTTGTTGTGTAAACACAAGATCTTTTATAAGGAATTAGGGTCTCAATCCCACTAAGAAAACCAATTAGGGTTTCTTGATTATCATAGGGGAGGGCTATGATGTTCGATAAAATAGTGGGAGGCATAATTAAATTAAACTCCTAATTTAATTATGTTTTGTCAAACATTGGTTGTTTGCTTTTGTAATGTTCTTTGTTTATGTAGATATAAATGGCTTCTTCACTATCATTATGTTGTATACTTGATACCAATAAATTGACTGGTCCCAATTATGTGGACTGGTTGAGGAACTTAAAAATTGTACTTAGTCAAGAGAAACTTTTCTACATTCTTGACACCCCTAATTTAGAGCCATTAGGGGAAGATGCTACTGAGGAAGAAAAGTCCATATTTAAGATGTGGCAAAATGACTCCCTTACTGTTAAATGCATCATGCTCGCCTCAATGAGTAATGAACTTCAGAGACAGCATGATGGCATGGACACTCAATCCATATTGCTCAACTTAAAAGAGCTTTATGGAGAACATCGTAGGACTACTAGATATGAGATATCTAAGCAGTTGTTCCGTGACAAGATGATAGAAGGAACATCCGTACAAGACCATGTGCTAATGGTTATTGACCTGATCACTCGATTAGGTCAATTAGGTTTTGTTATGGATGGGGAGTTGAACCAGGATATGATCCTGTAGTCACTTTCAGAGTCATTTTCTCAATTTGTTCTAAATTATCATATGAACAAATTGAATGTATCTCTGCCTGAGCTGCTGAATATGCTCAAGATAGTAGAGAGCCATATCAAGAAGAATAAGGCTCCTCTTTTTCTTCTGGATGGGATCTCAAAGAAGAAGGCAGGCAAAAAGGGTTCAAAAAGGAGGCTGAACCCTAAAGGTGGCATCAATAAGAAGAAGGGAAAGAAAGCCTCTAAACAATCAACCTGTATTCACTGCGGCAAAGCAGGTCATTGGAAAAGGAATTGCAAGGCTTACCTTGCAAGTGTGAAGATTGGTGCTAGTGATGCACCAAAAGGTATGTATGAGATATATGCAATTTTGTCATTAGATTCTTCTAATTCAAAATCTTGGATATTGGATACCACTTGTGGTCACCATATCTGCAAATCATTGCAGGGGCTACAGAACATTAGAGTTTTGAAGGAAGGAGACTTCAAGCTCTATGGTGCTAGAGGAGATTCCATCCAAGCAAAAGCTGTAGGGACTTATATATTGAAGCTACCTTCTGGGAAGATCTTAGAGCTAAAAGACTGTTATTATATGCCTAAGATCATTAGAAACATTGTATCTATACCCTTGTTGTTAAAACAAGGGTATGTACTAAATGTAACGAGCAATGGTTGCTCGATTCTTTTTCTAATGAAATTATTTGTTTTGGCATTTTCAATAATGGTTTATTGACTCTATCTCAGAATGACAAAATTCTTCATATTGATAAGAAACGAAAAAGAGACGAAATAAATCATACTTTACTTTGGCATTGTTGACTTGATCATATTAGTGAGACAAGAATTAGCAAGTTATACAAAGAAAATTTTTTTGATCCTTATGATTATGAATCATTAGGAACTTGTGAATTATTTCTTATGGGGAATATGACCAAGACTTCATTTAGTGGACATGGAGAAAGGACAAATGAGTTGCTAGGACTAGTACATACAGATGTATGTGGTCCTATGACAACTCATGCTAAAAGAGGATACTCTTATTTTATAACATTCACTGATGATTTATCAAGGTTCGGATATGTGTATCTTATGAAACATAAATTTGAAGCCTTTGATAAATTCAAAGAGTATCAAAGTATGGTTGAGAAATAAACAGGAAAAAGTATTAAAATTCTTCGATTAGATCGAGGGGGTGAATACTTATCCATGGAATTTCTTGCCTATCTTAAAGATAAAGGGATTATCTCTGAATGGACTCCTCCTTATACACCTCAATTAAATGGTGTAGCTGAAAGGAGGAATCGTAAACTATTGGATATGGTACGATCCATGATGTGTTTCACAAATCTACCTATTTCTTTTTGGGGTTATGCCCTGGAAACCGCAGCTTACATTTTGAACAGTGTACCATCTAAGTCTATCTCTAGCACTCCTTATGAAATATGGAGAGGAAAGAAACCCAATCTTAAGTATCTTAAGATATGAGGATGTCCAGCATATGTCAAAAGAAATTTTAGACATAAGCTGGATGCTAGAGCAGATAAGTGTCTATTTATTGGATATCCTAGAGATAGTATAGGATATCTATTCTACCACCCTGCTGAACAAAAGGTATTTGTCAGTAGGCATGCCACTTTTATGGAGAAATAATTTATCCTACAAAAGGGTATTGGGAGAAATATTGAACTTGAAGAAGTTCAAAATAAACAAATAGACACATCTCAACCAATAGAACACATAGTTAGGGTAGAACCAGAACACACAACTCCTCTCCATAAGTCTAATAGAGTGCGACAAGAACATGAGAGGTATGGGTTTATTATTGAGAATAATGAAGCCCAAATCATTCAAAATGATGAACCTCTGACTTATACGGAAGCTGTCATGAGTAGGGACTCAGACAGATGGCAAGATGCCATGAATTTCGAAATGGACTCCATGTATGTCAACCAAGTATGGACTTTGGTTGATGCACCAGAAGGTGTTAACTCTATTGGGTGCAAATGGGTCTATAAGAAAAAGATTGGAGCAGATGGCCAAGTCGAAACCTATAAAGCCAGATTAGTGGCTAAAGATTTCAGACAAAAATAGGGTATTGATTATGATGAAACATTCTTCCCTGTTGCCATGCTCAAATCTATTCGGATCATACTTGCTATAGCAACATACCATGATTATGAGATCTGGTAGATGGATATAAAAACAACCTTCCTCAATGGTTTCCTTGAGGAGGAAGTTTACATGTCACAGCCAGAAGGTTTTGTCTCAAGAGACAAACCTAATTAGGTGTGTAAGCTTAAGAAATCCATTTATGGATTGAAGCAAGCTTCAAGGAGTTGGAACATCCGTTTTGATGTAACAATCAAAGAGTTTGGTTTCATCAAAAATGTGGATGAGCCTTGTGTATATAAAAAGACTAGTGGGAGTACCATAGTCTTCCTGGTTCTGTATGTAGATGACATACTTCTCATTGGGAATGATATTCCAATGTTACAATCAGTCAAAATTTGGTTATCTAGTAAGTTTTCCATGAAAGACTTGGGAGAAGCATCCTACATACTTGGTATTAAAATATATAGAGATAGGTCCAAGAGGATGCTAGGCTTATCCCAGTCTAGGTACACTGAGTTAGTGCTAAAGAGGTTCAGCATTGATGGGAGTAAACGAGGTTACTTACCCATGAGTCAAGGCATACACCTCTCTAAAAGGATGTCTCCAAAGACACCTGAGGAGAGAAATAGAATGAGTTCTATACCAAATGCTTCGGCAGTAGGCTCAATAATGTATGCCATGTTATGTATCAGGCCTGATGTGGCATATGCCTTAGGAATAGTCAGTAGATTTCAAGCTGATCCATGAGAGGATCATTGGAAAGCTGTGAAAAATATTCTTAAGTACTTGAGAAGGACTAAGGATATTTTTCTAATATACGAAGGTTCTGATCTTAAACTAGAAGTGTACTCTGATTCTAGTTTTCAAACAGATCCAGATGATAGCAAATCCATTTCAGGGTATGTCTTTACCCTAAATGGTGGGATAGTAAGCTGGAAGAGTACTAAACAACAAACTGTAGCTGACTCAACAACAGAGGCAGAATACATAGCTATTAGTGAAGCTGCCAAGGAAGCAGTCTGGATGAAGAAGTTCATCATTAAGTTGGGCGTGGTTCATGAGATTGAGAATCCAGTACCACTTTATTGTGACAATACTGGAGCTGTTGCTCAAACTAAGGAACCAAGAGTTCATCATAAGTCAAAGCACATTCTGAGACGCTTCCATCTCGTTCGAGAGATTGTCTAAAGACAAGAAGTCTGCATCAAGCGAGTAGAGACAAAGAACAATATAGCAGACCCGTTCACTAAGGCTCTACCACAGCGGGAGTTTGATCGCCACCTCGATAATATGGGGATTAGATATAAGGGTGATTGGCTTTAATGCAAGTGGGAGACTGAAAGGATTATGCCCTGCAAGCCAATTAAAACTTGTGATTTTATTGGGATATCCTGAAAACTTTCAAACTTTTGTATTGACAATTATATATATTAAAAGGCATCTTTTTCATCATATGATGTGTCTTAGATTTATGATATGATGAACCCCATAGACTAAGGCTATGGTTTTAAGGGTTAAGATGAGATCATACCAGTAAGACTTAAAACCTAAAAATCCTAATCTTAAGTATTCCTAGTCAAAGGGACATTGAGTAGGGGATCAATGTTTTCGGAAAGACTAGCATATCCTTTGTATGCTCATTAATGAGGGTAATTGATCTTACAATTACTTGTGTAGGACACTAATATAAGGACATGGGTGCTCATTAGAGAATGAGTTCACTAAATTTGATCCGACTTGAAAACATCTAATGGAGTTTTATCTACTTGTCAATAGATGGTTTTCATAGAGGGAGTAGTGCATGTAATCCTTTGACCAGAGACTACCATAGTGCCTTGTATGCATGAACCCATGTTTTGGTTCACACTTATTCATGACATTGAGTCATGTACAGGGTGATACTAGATATGGTGAATTGTATATGGAGGTTGTGAGTTGGTCGAATAAGGAATCGATCAACCCTAGTAAGAGGAGATCGCATCCAGCTGATTTCGATCAAATGGTGATTCAGGAAAACTTTGATCAAAGTATGAATATTAGAAATAGTTTCTAATATTTCATCATTTGAATCATCATTATTAGATTAAGAAAGAATTGAATGTGATATTGGATTTGACATGGTTCCATATCCAAAGTCATATTCAGGGTGCAAGCTGATCGAAGGATTGAATTGCACGGTAACTTTCACTGAAGGGTATTTCTGGTATTTTCACTAAAATTCCAAACCTTCCGGGTAGGCATGATACATTGCTAGACGTCAATCTTGCCTTGTGTGTTTTTGATTTCATTAAAGAGTTTAATTAGATCAAGAATTAAAAAGAATTCTAATTGTCAATTGGGTTAGCTCAATTTGACCTAAATCGGCTAGGTTAAAGCCTAAATCAAATTAGGTCAAATCGCACCCAACCCACTGATGGCTAGATGTGGAACCCAATGGATCACACACAAAGGGAATTGATTAAGGGTTTAATTGGATTAAACTATGTTTGCAAGATGAATATGCTAGCACATGTTGCAAACCATTGCACTTTGATTCGAATTAGGTTCGAATCGGGTTCCGATTTGGGCTGATTTGGTCTAATTAAGGCTAAATCAATTTAGGCTCATGTGTTGGGCTAACCCTTGGCTAGTTAACCAAGGGATTGGACTTTTAAATCAGCCACATGGCTGGTTTAATTCAGATTGGACTCTATCCTAAATTAAGCGCCTAAAGGTTTGACTGGGTCAAACTATTTCTACGTAATAGTTACGTTAAAAAATTTTATGAAGAGGTGCCATATTAGAAGAGTCCTTCTGTTGTTGAAACACAATAGAGGACCAGATAACCATCATCCTTGCCACACCTCGTAGATAAGTCTTTGATATTTTTCATGGACCATTTCCTATGACCCGTCAAAGCAGGAAAGACAAGGGGCGTGGACTCTTCCTTCACGCCCCTTGGTGTTTCACGCCATACGGCATTAGGCGTGGATAAAGGTGGCCATTTGATGGCTGATGGGTGGCCATGATGCAAGGATATTCGTGCAATAGAAATAAAAGGAAGCGACTCTTCGTAAAGTTTTTTTTTTTATCCGAAGAGTCCTTCTATTTTAGTTCTCTTAAGTTTTGAACGAAGAGAAGTGCTGTCAGGCTAAGGGACACATTCTATTGGAAAGGACATGTCTTATGGCATGGAAGGGATGTCTTAAAGCATCCCTCATATTGCTATTTAAGGAGATGGGCGCCCGGGGAATGGTGTTCGGAGTTTTTATTCTGAAAAATATTTCTTTCCTACATTCTCTTTCTTTGTCCTAAAAGATCTCTAGTCAAAATAAGAAAAGCCCTTATCTTTGGTTAGGAGAGTCCTATTTGAGTGATCTTACAGGCGTTGGAAAGAGGAAGAAAGAGGAGGAAAGAAAGGTTGATAGGAGGAATATCAGTCCAAATAAGAGGAGTTTCTACTTGAATTAAATTATGCCTTAGAGGTATAATTGAAGGAACCAGTTTTGAAGCGGTGCATTTGTCTTGATCAAAGCCTGTGTGGATCACCGTTGGAGGGCAAACACTTGGGCACCTTGTGAGCAGATCAGAAAGACCAGATTAAGGTTTCTACATCGAATTGGATTTTTGCGATCGAGGTTGGTGTTTAAACCCTAATTTATATTTTTTAAGATTTATGTTCTTAATAAGGTGTTCTTGGGATTAAGGGTTAGGTTATGATTTCATAATATTTTGAAATCCATGCTTCCGCCCTAGTAACCGAACCCATCAAATCACATACAAACACAAAGTTTATAGTGGTTCGGTGCAAACCTAGCACCTACATACACTCCCCAAGCTACCCTTGGAAATTTCACTATAATCCAACCAAGATTACAGCCGACTTGTTTTTCAAAAGGCTCACAAGTCAAAACCAATGTTTGTTTTATCACCTAGGCTCACCAATAAAACTTTACACTTGTTTTATCTTCGGGCTCACAAGTTAACCCTAGTTGGTTTTGTCCCTTTGGCTTACCAACGAACCACAATAACCTTCTTTCAAGATACCCTTGAAAGCAAGGTCAAATCATAAGATAAAATCAGATAAACAATTTCAAAAATAAAACAAACTCTCTTCAAGAGTAGAATAAAAGCTTTGAAGCTCAAGTTGATGCTTTGACATGTCTCCTTCTTGGAATATTCTTCAAACTCTTCTTTTGGAATGATGTAAGGAAGGACTTGTAAGCTTTTTCAGGGAATCAAACTTTAAACGGATCTTGAAGTGAAGTTCTTGAGAGAATCTTTGCTTTTTGGCTTTCAATGGACTTCAATGCCTCAAGAATGAAGTTGGTGAAGCTTAAATACAAAGAAAAAGTTCCAAAAAATGGTTTGTGACCATTTGAGCATTGAATCTAGCCATTGGGATCTTGAAAAGACGTTTCTGCAAGTCAGAAAAATAGATCCGTTAGGCCTATCAGAACCCGAGTGTCGACACTTGGCTGTCAGGTGTTGACACTTGACTTCCAGGTGTCGACACTTGAACTTTCAAGTGTCGACACTTGATTCACAGGTGTCGACACTTGACACAAAAATACTTCATTGGCCAAGTTCTGTATTTTCAAAAAATCTCAGGCCTTGAGTCAACACTTGGGAACTTAAGTGTCGACACTTGAGTTTCAGGTGTCGACACTTGAGTCCTAGGTGTCGACACTTGACATGCCAAAGAGTTTTTCTGCATGCCAAATACTGAAGTGTCGACACTTGGTTCTGAAAAAATTCATAATAAAGTGCAAATTAAGCCAAAGACACAAGCATCAATTTTGAAACTTAAATGGAACATAAATAACCAACAATTGAACATGTAAAAGTCCTTTTTGCATGAAGAAGATGTCTTAAATTATGAAGAATGCTCCATGCCATGGTGTGTCATGATACTTAAATTTTTGAGAATTTGAAGTGCTTGCTTCCTGAAAACTCATAGCTGAAAGTAAACATTAGTATACAATATGTACTCAAAGTTTTAGTATTTATCAAAATCACTAGGAGAGCCAACAGCCCTATCCTTGTTAAAGTGGGATTACATAGTTTGAATGGGACAAGGAGTACAAAGTTGGAGTGCGACTAGAAGACTGGAGTCCTAGTAAAACTTGGATATTGAACTCCTAGTAGAACTTGGATAGTTGACTCTTCTTGGGCTTGAACTGCTTCACTCCTTGTGGGCTAGGATGACATCTTCTTTGACTAGTCAAAGCCTTGGGTGCCAGCATGAATGGGCTTTGGGCTCGGGGTGCCATATGAGCTTGGACTGGGAAGGGAGGGCGCCATGGGCTTGGGCTTGGATCTGGGCGCCACTTCCTTGGTGAACCTGGACTAGGTGCCAATCTTCATGAAAGCTTGTGAGCTTAGGGTGCTTAGGCCTGGTATGCTGGGGCACCATCTCCTGGTAGGCTAGGGTGCCAACTTCTGGTGGGCTTGGGAACCTTGAATGGGGTCTAGTGGTTGGTGTAAGAAGCTGGTCACAATGGGGGTCTGGTGGCTCTCCTCTTGTGTTTGACTTGAATGAAAATGAAGTTTACAGGACCCAAACTAGGCCAAATTGACAAGACTCAAAATAGGCCAAAAATAAATAGACTCACTTTTCTTTACATAGACTCAACTTAACTGGACTAGAACACAAAAGGACTTCAATAGACTTAGTGAACTCAGTTGCTCACTTTATTACAAGACTCAATTAAAATCTGACAGACTTTCCAAACATATGAATCAGAGATCTTCATGGAATTCTTGTCTTCTCTTGATGTCCTCATCAATTCTCCTGGGGTGGGAGGAACTCGATCCTATCGAGTAAAAGGTCAATCTGGCTCTGGTGGGTCTGGGTTAAGGCATTGCGGATCCTCTCAAGTGATCCACGAATCCTCAGATCTCGATCAACCTTGCCAATAAACCAAGTGACGTGGAAACCTTTGATTTGGGTACTAGTGGATTGGTTGTCCAGGAGATGCTCAATCTTTTCCTCTCACAAGCTAATTTGATGGTGGACACTCAGGGTTGGGTTTACTCTCAAAGAAAGGGTTAGGCTCAAGAGACTCACTAGGTGTCCTTGATGGCTCCCTATACTTAACTAAGTCTGAGATACTGAAGGTTGAGCTTAATGCCTAATTGGTGATAGCTTAGGCACTAGGTCCAACTTTCTTTATCACTTTGATGGATCCAGCTTCACGGATATAAAGCCTAATCATTACATAATTTCCATAGTGAATTCTTTGACTCTTTTCAAGAATTAACCAAGTTGTTATAAAGATCATTGCTTACATTAATCTTATGGTAATTTCTTATGCAGATCCCTAATCATGCAGTGCAAATGACTCAACACCTAACGACATGTAGGCAAATGACTCACAACAACTCCTATTAACATGCAAGCAAATGACCTACGCCAATGCCTAATGTAGGCAAATGACCTATGCCAATGCCTAATGCAAGCAAATGACCTAAACCTCTAACTACAACTGTGCATGTGACCCTCGGTCAGGTGGGTGACATGCAGATGAGAATGGTGCATGAACTCCTACTAAATGCGATAGGGTATGCCAAAAATAAGTAGCAAATTTAATAGGGTCAAAGAATGCATTCAACTTGCTAACCTCTACAAAATGCAATCTAATGGTCCTGGTGGGGACACCAGAAGCACCAAAATTAGATAGAGGCTTCTCAACCCTCTGTGGATCACTTAGCTACATTCAAGTCCATTGTAATAAAGCTTAGTTCATTTAAGTTGTCTTTATTTGAGTCCTGTATTAGTCAACTCATGTTGAGCTAATTTTATTTTTCTGAGCCCTGTCCAAGCACACTGAAGACTCAAGACCATATCATACAAGTGAAGACCAAGTCTAACCAGATTGAAGATATGGAAGTGTAGCCTAAGTCCAACCCAGCTTGAAGATTTGAATACCCCAGGAGGAGAAATCCGAAACCTTGAAGCCCTGGACCAGTTGGAAGCAAATTAGGCCAGCCCAGGCCCAGGAGGGAGCTAGGGCGCCAAGAGCTTATGGTGACCACCCCTTGGTCAACCACTTAGAGTCACCCTCTTGGCCGACCAAGTCAAGGAGAGAGGGAAGATTTTTAGGGATTTTTTCTACCTAATGTTTCCTTATTTTCTATCTAGGGTTTAGGTGGGAATAAGACTCCTAAGTAATTACTTTTGTATCCTTACTTGGGGCCCAAGGCTATGGGTCTATTTAAAGGACCCTAGTCTCTTGTATGAGAGGAACTTTGATATATGAATGATAATTGAGTTTTCTACAACTGCTGTGTGATACCCTGCTGTGTGCTTAAGGGGTTTATAAGTGTCTTCTTCTTCCCGGTGTTGCAACAGATTCCTGCAGCCAGCCTATCCTCCAAACCTTGGTCGCCCACTCCAAAACTTCCTTTTACTTTACTATTTTATCTTATTTTCTTCTTCTCCCTTGAGTTTTCTAACCCCTGACTGGTTGTTTGCAGGTTCCTCAACTTCGACGAATCCAACAACTCCAGCCAGGTCTCCATCGGACCACCGAGTAGAAAGCTGGGAATCCATGGGTCTCTAGCTTGATTTTCTAGGCTGCATCCATCGAGGGTGAGTGATCTCTTCATTGCAATCTTCACCAGGTGCATCAGATGTTGCCAGGTATACCCCCTCTACAACTAGTAGTTTTATTGAAGATGAACGAGCCTAACCGAGACTTCTCAGCTTTGGCGGTCCTCTTTCTTTTGCTCTTTAGGTCCTGTTATGCATCCTGTAGCCTCTTATTTTTATATAAAACCTTCTACATCATTCCTTAATCTGCTCTTTGGGATTAATCATCCAACTTAACAAAAAACATACAAAAAAAATCATTGCATGCATATAGGTCCTGCATCAGGTCCTAGAAACTTTGGAAGGTTCAGGAAAAGGTAGAAAATAGGAAGTGGATTCAGGGTTAGTCTGGTAGGGTGGGAAATAAGAAAAGGGTTCGGGAATGACCTAGTAGAGTAGGATGTAAGAAGAGATTTCAGGGATTTGTCCTAGACTAATGAGGTTGACCTTACGGGTTTGATGTACATCTACAGGATCTACCTTATGGAAGAATGGGTCATTAATTTCAGGGAAGAGGTCTTCAATTAGGGTCAAAGGAGTGACTTCATCTTGAGGGTACTAATTTAAAAAGATTAGGTCCTTAATAAATTCCTCTTATTCATGAATTTTAGGACTGGGCTCTATAATTGGGTTCTCTTCTAGTATCTCCTCAGGTAAAATTGTAGTAGCAGGATCATGGTTCTCTTCCTCTAACTGTTCTTCCACTACAGCTTCATTCTGGGTGTGGTGCTTTAGTCTGGGTGTGCTCAGGGTCAACTAACTTTAGGTTGGCTTCAGTCTAGGTTTGGTCAGGGTCAACTAATTCTAGGTTGGCTTTAGTCTGGGTATGGTCAGGGTCAACTAATTCTAGGTCAGCCATAGGTATCTCCACTTCTCCCTCATACTCATCCACTAAGCTCACTTCAGCTTCATACACTTCCACTTCAATGTCATCCTTGTGAACCAATGGGGTGGTAGGAGGAGGTTGGCTAAGGGGAACCGGACTAATATTGGGCTCATGTCTAAGGGTACTAATCCTATGGGGTTTAGGTCGACTAAGGGTTATGGGTCCCTTGGGCTCATAGGATATGGGTTCAGACCTATGGGTTATGGGTTCCTTAGGCTCATAGGACGTGGGTACATAGGATCTAGGTTCAGAGGATCTAGGTGGATAGGAGCTAGGTTCATAAGATCTGGGTGCATAGGATCTAGATTTATAGGATCTAGCTATCTGGTAGGCTTGCTCAAGATTATTGGCCTCTTTTAAAAATAGCTCTCTCTGGATGTCATCATAAAGTCCAGCCCTAAATCTAGATAGGGTCACTGATTTAGACTCATCTATGCTACACCTTATGACAAACTCATCAAACTTGGCTATGTATTCTGACAGTCCTATTTTCTTGACTTAACTTTTGCCATTAGTCTAGGAGTCTCTGACGATATGATGCAAGAAGGTATTTTTTCCTAAGTTTTAGCTTCATGGCTTTCTAAGTGACTATGGGAGGATCTTCTCGTTGTGTGATTATGCGCACAACATTCTTCCAGTATAGCCTAGCCTTGAGGACTAACCTTAGTTTTGCAAATTTGCACTTCTTTTCCTCGGTCATCTCATACCATTCAAAATATTGTTCCATATCTCCTTCCCAATCTATGTAGACCTTAGGATCTAGGCAGCCATCGAATGTAGGTGTTTTTAGCCTGATGACTCTTTCATCCTAGTCTATGAACTCATAATTGGGTTTCCTATGATTGGACTCCTAGATTGGGTCATAGTGTGGGGGTCTCCTAGGATTGGGTTCCCAGATTGGTTCATGGTGTAGGGTTCTCCTAGGATTGAGCACCATGTATGGGTCAGGGTATGGGGCTCTTCAAGGGATGGGCTCCAAGTATGGGTCAGGGTATGGGGCTTTCCTAGGGTTGGGCTCTAGGTATAGGTCAAGGTATGGGGCTCTCCTATGGTTGGGCTCCAAGAATGGGTCAGGGTGTTGGGTTCTCCTAGAGTGAGGAGGTGTGGGCAGAGGTGACTCTAGTTTAGGTTTAGTATGTGACTTTCTGGTTCTTTCTAGGTTTCCTAAATGATCTTCCACTTAGTCAAACATATTGTTCATTTGGGCTAGTTGTTCAATAATGGTCCTTAGGAAGGCTCCTACATCAGATTCCATGGTCAGGTTGAGTTGGGTTGAGACTACTGGGGTTAGACTCCTAATCTAGTAATCAAGCACACAAGAGTTAGACATTTTAGGGTTTGCTAGACCTACAGTCCAAGTAGAGTGAACTCAACTTACACCCAACTCAACAACTAGTCTTTCCACTGGCTAGGTAAGAGGTGGGGTGGTGGGAGGCTCCCCTTGCTTGTCACAGGATCCTAATTAAAAACCATCAGTCTGCTTAGGACGTTTGCCTGTGGACCTCTAGCCTTAGACACCAACTTCTAGTAATAATTGGAGGGTTGAGTGCACTAGTTTTCTCACTAGACTCGGACCCGACTTGTTGGTGTCCCTTAATCAATTAGGTTTTTAATTAATTTTACTTAGGCTTGGGTTCGTATGCAGGTGGTTGGTTTGGACCCATGACAAGTGATGAAATCCTGCCCTTATCTAACAGAGTAGAAGTGCCCTTAGATTAGGTTAATGAAAGATGATGCACACTCGATGGAACCCTACTGTAGTCTAAAATCAGAAAATCAAAGAATATATATATATATTTTTTGTATTTTATGTAGATGACAATTTAATTTCAGTTAATTAATTTGCAAGGAAAGAGGCTTGGGTTTGATGGGTGTGATGGTTGATTAGGTTCAGCCCTAATCTAACAGGCAGAAATTTTTGGCAAGTTAGTCTTTAGGTTTCATGCAGATTTTGTTTTTTGTTTTCAGACCAAAAAATTCCAAAAAAATTACAGAAAAACATAGGAATAAGCAGAGATCTACTGGTTTAAAAATCAGAGAAAAACAGTAAGAATTTAATGGAAAATTAGACCTAGATTTGGACTAGTATGCAAAAATCAGCATGCTGAATTATTTTTGTTAGGGTTTTTCTCAAAAGATTTCACCCTGTTTTCATATCAGAAAAAATACAGAAAAATCACAGAAAAATAGAGGATTGAACAGATATTATTTGGAGTAAAAATCATAAGAAAACAGAATGGATTTAATGGGTAAACATCCCTAGGTTTTGATGCGTATGCAGGTTTCAGCATGCAGAGATTTTCCTAACCATGCAAGAAAATGTCCTAAACTATCTCTAATACCAAAAATGATGAAGAACGGACTCTAACTAATGATGGATGACATGCAAGGGATGAACATGAAGACAAACCAGATTAAAGAAAGCAATGATTTATGATGTTTTGTTGGTTTAGTTCCCGAAAATGGCTAAGACTAGGTTAGGATTTCGTGTAATGGTTAGAATCCTACCCACATGCTAGAAACTTTCAAAGAGAAAAAAATTAAGGATCCTAGGATTATGAAACACCTATTAGGTACATGTTCACCTTAAAAAAAATCAGACAGAGAGAA
Organism: Areca catechu; assembly: GCA_021397845.1. Lineage (NCBI taxonomy): Eukaryota > Viridiplantae > Streptophyta > Magnoliopsida > Arecales > Arecaceae > Areca > Areca catechu. Next base: position 118,510,697 of record CM038052.1, read on the forward strand.
GGGGGAATCGGGTTTAACATACCATGCAATGATGTCTTGTTGCTGTAGATGAGAACACTCCGCTCTAATCAGTGTCTGGATGACCCGGTCACTTTCTCGCGAATCTGCTGGCTTTTATTAATTTGATTCAAGGGAAAGGAAGACTTCATCTGAGAGTCGCTTCACCTGAGGGATCCTGCAAACGTCAAAGGTTAGGTCTTAGGAAGATAAAAAAATATAGAACGAGAGATCGAAAGAGGAAAGAAAGATGGAGGGGGGCTGCTTGAAGGCTTAATGGATGATGGATGTCTGAATCCTTGGACGGTGGCCTGGGGCTTGATGAAGAGGGCACTTGGATGCTAGAGAGAGGTGGCCTAGTGGAGAGAGGTGGCTTGGAGGAAGTGGTAGCGGTTTAGGATGGAGGGATTTGGTGTGGGTGGCCGAGAGACAAAAAAGGGTGGGGCATCCTAGATAGGAGATGGGAGGGGTAGCCTGGATGGGAGATGGGAGGAGAGGGCGGCTAGGGCTAGGGTTTGGAAAATAACTAGCTAACTAAATAACTCGGGCTTCACACCCCTCGATGTTCCGAAGAACAAAGGCAAGTTGAAAAGAAACACTCAACAATTTTCGTTCAATAATTCATCAAAGGTTATTCTTTACAAGAGGGGGAGGGGGTGGGTATTTATAGATGTACCCAGGGCCCTATCCCTTTCAAAGTGGGAGTACATAGTTTGAGTGGGACAAGGACTACAAAGTTGGAGTGGGATTAGAAGACTGGAGTCCTAGTAAAACTTGGATATTGAACTCCTACTAGAACTTGGATAGTTGACTCCTCTTGGGCTTGAACTGCTTCACTCCTTGTGGGTTGTTGGGATGACATCTTCTTTGACTGGTCAAAGCCTTGGGTGCCAACATGAATGGGCTTTGAGCCTGGGGTGCCATATGAGCTTGGACTGGGAAGGTAGGGCACCATGGGCTTAGGCTTGGATCTGGGTGCCACTTCCTTGGTGAACCTGGACTAGGTGCCAATCTTAGTGAAAGCTTGTGGGCTTGGGGCACCTAGGCCTGGTATGCTTGGGCACCATCTCCTGGTAGGCTAGGGCACCAGCTTCTGGTGGGCTTGGGCACCCTGAATGGGGTCCAGGGGTTGGTGTAAGAAGCTGGTCACAATGGGGGTCTACTGGCTCTCCTCTTGTGTTGACTTGAATGAAAATGAAGTTTACATGACTCAAACTAGGCCTAATTGACAGGACTCAAAATAGGCCAAAATCAAATGGACTCTCTTTTCTTTACATAAACTCAACTTGACTAGACTGGAGTACAAAAGAACTTTAATTGACTTAGTGAACTTAGTTGGCTCACTTTATTATAGAACTTAATTAAAAACTAATAGACTTCCCAAACATATGAATCAGAGATCTTCATGGAATTCTTGTCTGCTCCTGATGTCCACATCAATGGGGCTTTCCTAGGGTTAGGCTCCAGGTATGGGTCTGGGTATGGGGCTCTCATATGGTTGGGCTCCAAGAGTGGGTCAGGGTGTTGGGCTCTCCTAGAGTGGGGAGGTATGGGCAGGGGTGACTCTAGTTTAGGTTTACTATGGGCCTTTCTGGTTCTTTCTAGGTTTCCTAAATGATCTTCCACTCTGTCAAACCTATTATTCATTTGGGCTAGTTGTTCAGTAATGGTCCTTAGGAAGGTTCCTACATTGGACTCCATGGTCAGGTTAGGTTGGGTTGGGTTGAGACTACTGGGGTTAGACTCCTAATCTAGTGATCAAGCACACAAGAGTTAAACATTCTAGGATTTGCTAGACCTAGAGTCTAAGTAGAGTGAGTCAATTCAACTTACATCCAACTCAACAACTAATCCTTCCATTAGCTAGGTAAGAGGTAGGGTGGTGGGAGGCTCTCCTTGCTTATCACAAGGTCCTAATTAAAGACCCCTAGTCCACTTAGGGCATTTGTCTCTGGACCTTTAGCATTAGACACCAGCTTCCAGTAATAGTTGGAGGGTTGAGTGCACTAGTTTTCTCACTAAACTCGGACCTGACCTATTGGTGTCCCTAAATCGATTAGATTTTTAATTAATTTTAGCTAGCTTTGGGTTCAAATTCAGGTGGTTGTTTTGGGCCCCAGACAAGTGATGAAATCCTGCCCTGATCTGACAAAGTAGAAGTGTCCTTAGATTAGGTTAATGCATGATCATGCACACACGATGAAACCCTAATGCAGTCTAAAATCAGAAAAAATTAAAAAATACTTTTTTTTTTTGTATTTTACGCAAGTGACAAATTTAACTTCAGTTAATTAATGTGCAAACAAAAGAGGCTTGGGTTTGGTGGGGTTTGATGGTTGATTAAAATTAACCTAAACTAAGCATGCAGAAAACTTTAGTATTGTATACTTGCAATTCTCATGCAGATTTTCCTAGGTTTTAAGATTAGAGAAATTAAACTAAAATTATAGAAAAACAAAGGACTAGTCAGAGAATAATTATGCAAAAACCAGAAAAAAACAGTGAGGTTATGATGGAAAACTAGACCTATGTTTTGACTCCTAACACAGAAATCAGTACGCAGTTTTTTTGTTAGGTTTTTTTCTTTACTAATTTTTTTGTTTATTTTTGGATCTAAAAAATTCAAAAAAAATCACATAAAAAAATTGGACTAAACAGAGATTAATGGGAATCAAAATTAGAGAAAAAAAGCAATGTTTTGATAGGGGAACAGTCCAAGGTTTTGATTGGTTATGTAGGTTTCAGCATGCAGAAACTTTCCTAACCATGCAAGAACATGAAGACAAACCAGATTAAAGAAAGCAATGATGGTGGGGACAACAGAGCCAGAAAGAAGCATCCATGCCATCTTATCTCTATCAGTTGACCCAATCTGGTTTAATTAGTCTTTGGGTCCATTTTGGGTTTTAATGGTACCTAAGTTATTTTGTATGGAGTTGACTAAGTCTACATAACATGAAAGAAGTTAAGAGGGGACAACATCCACATTTATTTGGCTACTTGAAGAAAGGAAGCCCCAAGAAAAAAAACCTTTCACGTATTCTCTCACCAAATAAAGAATTAAAATTGATGGAAGGAGTTTTATGAAGATAGTAATTGAGGAGCTTTAAAGATGGAGGGAGTTTCTTGAAGAAATCTTTATGAAGGTAGTAATTAAGGAGCTTTAAAGGTGGAGGGAGTTTCTTAAAGAAGGCAGCAATCAAGGAGTCTTAAATGAAGAATTAAATGGCACAAGCTTTGAAGGCATTAAATGGCACAAGCTTTGAAGGCATTTAAGAGAGTTGGTTAAAGCTTTACTATTTTTTACAAATTCTCTTTCCTTCCCCACGAATTTTCTCTTGGAGGTGTTTTAAGTGGGCTCTACTCTCATTAAAATGCAGCAATTTAACTTCAATCGGCCAAGGAAAGAAAAGAGGGAGAAGATCAAATTGGAAGGTGGAAGATCAAGTCAAGATAACCATCTTTATGAAGCATTGGCACCTATTCCAAAATCTTAATTGTAATTCCCTCTTCTTTTATTTTGAATTTAAATTTCAACCTATCCTTCTGCTTGTAATGAGGCTATAAATAGAGCCCAAAGCCCTTCTTTGTAAGCAATGATATTTTGAGTAATATAAAGTGCTATTGCATTTTCTTCAATTCCTTCATAGCTAGTTTGCTTGAAGGTGCTAGGTGAGATGCCTAGAACAACTTGTGTGCAACGTCCAAGTTTTCCAATTCCTCCATAGCTAGCTTTCTTGAAGGTGCTAGGTGAGATGCCTAGAATAACTTGGGTGCGACGTCCAAGTTTCATAGGGTGTGATGCTCTACAGTTATCGGTTCTGGTTCTTTTATCAAGTTTATCATTTGAAGGTTCCTTAAGGTCTGCATCTAATCCTTTGAAGAGATTCCTGAAGCAAGTTGAGGAAGAAGACCCCGGAAGCATAATCAACCACCTTTTTGAGATCCAACTCTGAAGATCGGAGTCCTTGCTTTGGAACCAGTGTGACTGGAGTCCAGATGCCAGATCGGTTGGTTTTGAAGTTAGGTTCGTCAACTCTAGGGTGTTGTGATCTAGATCTTCAATCGAGAGAATTTCAAAGCGTATTGGTAAATCTAAACCCCTTCCCTTCCTCTAGATCTGAAACTTGGAAGTAGGTAACCTAGTCTAGTGTGTTTTCTCAATCACTGCGATCCTTCCTTACAGTTGTTTGATAAGATCCGTATGCGGGTAGGTAATTTCGATAACTAGTTGTCTCTTTATTTTCTTTAGGTCTTCCTATTTGCTTTTGCTCTTAGGATATCAGTTATTGCTCTCAAAATACAAAAAAATATATATAAAAATCAAGATAAGCATGGTACATCACTCGTCACCATCCTGTCCCGCATCAAATGATTTTTGATGTTATGTTGGTTTAGTTCCCGAAAATAGCTAAGACTTAGGATTTCATGCAACAGTTAGAATCCTACCCACATGCTAGGAACTTTCAAAGAGAAAAAAATTAAGGATCCTAGGGTTAAGAAACACCTATTCGGTACATGTTCTCCTTCAAAAATCAGACAAAGAGGAGGGCATCAGGTTTAACATACCAGGCAATGATGTCTTGTTGTTGTAGATGAGATCACTCTGCTCAAATCGGTGCCTGGATGTCCCAGTCACTTTCCCGCATATCCACTGGCTTTTTATCAGATTGGTTTGGGGGCAAGGAGGACCTCTTCCAAGGTTTGCTTCTCTTGATGGATCCTACAAATATCAGGGGTTAGGGCAGTAGATGATTGAAAAAATATAAAACTAGAGATTGGAAGAAGATTGAAGAAGAAAAGAAATTTGCTGATGATGGTGGATGGCTTGATGGTGGAGGATGCCTGAACTCCTGGGGGGCCAGCCTGGGGCTTGATGTAGATAGGCATCCTAGGGCTTGATGTAGATGGGCATCTTAGGGTTTAGAGGAAGTGGAAAGAAAGGGGCTAGGGTTTGAAAAAAAGAAAAACTCGGGCCTCTGATGGGGAACAGATATCGAATAATGCATTTCTAAGAATTAAAGAGACTAAATGATAATGAAGCATATATGCATGCAGCTATCCTACATAAAAGAAACAGAATTTCATGAAAGGAACATAAGGGAAAACATGACTAGAAAAGAACCATTTCAAAGCAATTAAGAAGGGACCTTCATGGTTAGGAAACCACACAGGTTAGGGCTATCTTACTCTACAATTTCATACCTGAAAGAAGGTTATAAAGATGGTTACCCGACCATTAATATTCTAAAATGTGGCAAGGGAACACTTAAGAAGAAGTACTAAGATGGCAAAAGGATTACTCTAGGTTTTAAGGCACCTTGTATCTGATTCTTTAGCACAGTAGACCTTCACCTTGGAAACCAGGAGACCCGGGGATCCTGCAACAGGTAGATGGAAAGATTAGAAGGTTTAGATGGAAGGTTGGAGGAATGGAGAAGGAGAGTTTGGAATGGAAGAAAGAGGCTTAGGCTTGGCTTGAAGTGGATCTCCTTTGGCGCCCATAGCTTGAACCTTCTTCACTTGATGGCATGGAGAACTCCCTTATGGATGACACCCTTTGGAAGAGGGGGAGTCGAACTTGGAGTGGCTTGAAGAAGAGTCTTCAAGGTTGGCCGAATGGGAATGGAAGAAAGATTAGATTGCTTGATTGGCTAAATAACCTAGGCCTCACACCTACCTTCTCTCAAGGGACTTTGGCTAGCAAAGAAAAATTTTCATGAAAAAAAGAGTTCATTTCATTCATCATCCACATTACAAGAGGATTTAGGAGCTTTTATAAACCTTAAGCTCCCTTTCAAATTCAAACTACAACACCTTTCATGGAGAAAATCAATGGGCATCCCAAAGAAAGAGGAGTGGCCCTTTTTAAAATTTCAAAACTCCTAATTACAAGGTGGCATCCCATGAAGAGTGGAGCTCCATTCAAATTTGAATTTGTCTTGAAAATTCATGGTTGAAGTGTCTTGGTGATGTGGCATGATTTGTCCTCCAAGTTGGCATGACTTGTCCTCCAAGGTGGCATGGTGCTTTGATGATGTGGTGCTCCAAGTTGTTGTGGTTTGTTGGTGAAGCTGGTTGTACTCATTCTTGCACAATTGAAACCTAACTCAAGTAGATCTTTAACCCGACTCAATAAAAAGCTAATTTATCTCTAATTGGATCCAAATTGAAAAATAAAACAAGACTCAATTATTCAAATAAAAACAAGTACATGACTCATAGACTTATTACAGAACTTAAATTCCTAGTCTTCTATCCATAAAGAACTTGGCATTGGTTGATACCTCTTCCTGAGCCAGGTGCCCGCACCAATTCTTCCCAGGTGGGAGGAACTCGACCCTATCAAGCAAGGATCGGTTTGACTATGATATTTTTCTAATAGATCTGGGTCAATTTGTTGTAGATCCTCTCGGGATTCTTCAAATTCTGGTCAGCTTTGCCAATGGACCAGATAATATTGATAACCCTTATTTCTAGTAGTAATCACTTGGTCATCCAAGATACGTTCAATCTTGTCTCTCCAGTCTGGTGGAATTGCTGGTGGACACTCAGGTAGGGTTTCGCACTCAAAGGCAGGGTGAAGTCCAAAAGGCTCACTAGGAATTAATACTGGTTCTTTAAATTCTTTCAGATCAGAAATATTAAAAGTGGAGCTAATGCCATAATCAGGTGGTAACTCTAACACATATGCATTAGATCCAATTTTCTTAATTATTTTGAAAGGTCCAGCTCCTCGGGCATGCAATTTCTTCATAGACCCTGGTGGAATCCTTTCAGGTCTAAGTTTTATCATAATAGAGTCCCCTTCATTAAATTATTTTATTCGTTTACACGAATCAGCCATATGCTTATAAACTTCATTATTCATTGGAATTTTCTTACAAATTTCATTATGTAATTCTTTAAGATGCTGTGCATATGACTCGGCAGACTCAGATATGTGTGCATGTGAGGGCAAAGGAATGAGGTCGATAGGTCTTCTAGGTTTATAACCATGGATAATTTCAAAGAGACTTTTGCCAGTAGACCTATTGACCGAACTGTTGTATGCAAATTCAACATGAGGTAGAAGTAAATCCCAATTTCCCAGACTCTCTCCAACAAGGCACCTCAATAAATTTCCTACACTTTTATTTACAACCTCGATTTATCCATCAGTCTGAGAATGGTAAGCAGTTAAGAATTTTAGTTTTATTCCTAGTAGGTGCCAAAGGGTTTCCCAAAAGTAGCTCGTGAAATGGACATCCCTATCAGAAACAATGGTCTTAGGTAACCCATGTAACTTGATTACTTGATCAAGAAAAAGCTTGGCTACCCTTGAGGCATCAAAAGTTTGGGAGCAAGGTATAAAATGGGCCATTTTCGAAAATTTGTCGACCACTACAAAGATTGAATCATGTTTTCTAAGGGTCTTGGGCAGTCCTAAAACGAAGTCCATGCTAAGATCCTGCCATGGACAATCCGGCACAGGTAAAGGAGTGTATAACCCGGTGTTTTATCTTTGATATTTGGCAACCACACATGTCCTACATCGGGCAACAATATTGGCTACCTGTCTCTTAAGGACTGGCCAGTAAAATTTCTCCTCAATCAGTAAAGTTTCTCCTCAATTATCAATATGGTCTTGTTTCTTCCAAAATGGCCAGCCAAACCTCCAGCATGGGTTTTCCAAATTAGAAAGTCTCTCAGAGAAGTCTTTGGAACACAAAGCTTGTTTTCCTTAAACAGATAACCATTTAAAAGGGAGTACTCACTATGGTCACTAGATGGTCCTAATTTCAAAGCTTGGTAAACTTCACTAAAGTCTGGACAAGTATTATACTCATCCGTAAGTCTTTCAAATCCAACGACTTCAGTGCTAATTGAGTTTAGAAGCAAGGCTCTATGACTTAATACATCGGCTACCTTATTCTCAGTTCCGTCACAGTATTTCAAGACAAATGTGTAGGCCGGATGTATTCTATCCACTTGGCGTGCCTAGGATTCAGCTTTTTCTGGAAAGTAAGAAATCTAAGGGCCTCGTGTTCAGAAAACAGGACAAATTCATGCGATAGTAGATAGTGCCTCCAATACCTTGCACTATTGCATAAAGCTCCTTATCATAAGAAGAATACTTAAGCTTAGCTTCATTTAACTTTTCACTAAAGAAAGCTATGGGGTGGCTCTCCTGGCTTAAAACTCCACCTATTCCAACTCCAGATGCATCACAAGCGACCTCAAAAATCTTGAAAAATCAGTCAATCTTAAGATTGGTGCTTGTGTCATTTTCTTCTTAACATCTAGGATGGCCCTATCTGCAGCTTTGGTCCATTCAAAATGGCCTTTCCTAATGCAATCCGTGATTGGCGCAACTATGGTACTATACCCCCGAATGAATCTTCTATAAAAAGTAGTTAGGCCATGAAAACTTCATACTTCATGAATACTTTTTGGCACAGGCCACTCTATAATTGACTTAATCTTTTCGGGGTCGGCAGAAACTCCATCAGGTGTGACAACAAAACCTAGGAAATTGACTCTATGGGTGAGAAAATCACATTTTTTAAGATTTGCAAAGAGTCTATTTTCCTAAGAGCCAGACAGACTTGATTCAAGTGGTCCAAATGATCCTCCTGGGTCCTGCTATATATAAGAATGTCGTCAAAGTAAACTATGACAAATCTTCCTATAAATAACCGTAGGACTTGATTCATAATCCGCATAAAGGTACTAGGAGCATTGGATAGTCCGAAAGGCATTACTACCCATTCAAAAAGACCCTCCTTGGTCTTGAATGCAGTCTTCCACTCATCCCCAGGTCTAATCCTAACCTAATGATAGCCACTCTTAAGGTCAATCTTTGAAAATATTATTGCTCTGGCCATCATATCTAACATGTCGTCCAAACGAGGTATGGGAAATCTATATTTTGTTGTGATCTTATTAATGGCACGACTGTCAATGCACTCCTCCAAGTACCATCTTTCTTAGGGGTCAGTAATGCGGGTACTGTATAAGGACTCAAACATTCTCTAATAAATCCTTTCCTAAGGAGATCCCCTACTTGTCTTTGTAACTTTAAGTGCTCGGTAGGGTTCATCCTATAATGTAGAAGGTTGGGTAGGGTTGCTCCTGGGACTAAATCAATGGCGTGCTGGATGTCCCTAAGTGGTGGAAGGTGGTCAGATAGGTCATCTGGAAACACATCCTTAAAGTCTTCTAACACTTTAGCCACTTCCTAAGGGCGTTCTTTTTGGGAAGGCTCCTGAATTTCCTTAGTGGCTAAAATCCAAACATGTGTACCCTTAGTGAGTTCTTTCTCAATCTCCTTATCAGTTATCAAATTGACTCCAGTTTTCTTTTCCTTTAGGTGGCTCAATCCTCTTTTAACAGTATCCTTAGGTGGTGTTGGGTTGATCACAAACTTCTTTCCAAGGTGCATGAATGAGCAGGAATTTGATCGGCCATATAGGGTCGCATCATGGTCAAATAACCAGGGTCGACCTAGGATGATACTGCTCACTCCCATTGGTAGGACATCACACCACACTTTCTCCTGATAGGACTGTAATTGGATTTGGACTAGACACCTATGTTTGATGGGAATTGAAGTGGAGTCTATCCAAGAAACCTTATAGGGAGTTGGATGGGAAACTGTGGACAAGCCTAAAGTTTTGATAGCACTAGTGGATATGGCATTTACAAACTACCACTATCTATGATTATTTTACATACCTTATCCCCTAACTTGATAAATGTTTGTAGGATGTTAGTCCTATGCCAATCTTTCTATGTCACGGTGTGGGTAAGGATGCATCTAACTACTCCCAACAAATCAGGCTCTATTTGTTCCTCGTCACCTTCGTACTCTTCATCCAAATTTTTCTCAGCCTGATATACCTCCTCAACACTATCACCTAGGGGCTCTTTGGGTTAAGGCTCATTCTCTTCTAAATTTCTTATGTGTAAAGCCCTAGTTGGATAATTGCTAGCATAATGGCCTAGCTTATGACATCTGAAGCAAGCAACATTAGGGTTTGGAGTCCTCTAAACTTCTGGTGCTTTACCCCTATCATCTCTATGGGTTAGAGGGGTGCTAGGGTTGGGTCGGCTGGGTCGCATCTGATTCGGTCCTGGCTGCTGACTTGGTGCACTAGTTCTATGGGGTTCGGGTCTACGATAAAGTGGTCCCCTATGAAATCTCTCAGTATCTCGTGCTACCTGGTAAGCTAGCTCTAAGTCATGGACTTCTCTTAAGAATAAATCCTTCTGGATCTCTTCTCTCAATCCTGCCCTAAATCTAAACAAGATAATCGATTCGGATTCATCAACATTGCATCTCATTACAAACTCATCAAACTTTGCAATGTATTCTACTACACTCTTGGTTCACTGGGTCAATCTCTGCCACTGGTCTAGAAGTCTCTTGTGGTAGGACATGGGAAGGTATTTTTCTCTAAACTTAAGTTTCATTGCCCTCCAAGTTACTATGGAAACATCACCTCTTTGTCTAATGAACCTCTCGACATTTTCCCAGTAAAGCCTAGCCTGACGAATTAACCTAAGCTTCGCAAACCTGCATTTTCTTTCCTCAGTCATGTCATACCAATCAAAGTATTGATCCATCTCTCCCTCCCAATCTATGTAAACCTTAGGATCTAGATTTCCATTAAATGTTGGTGCTTCCAACCTAATACTCCTAAGGGTTCGCTCGTCATGGTCTGTCTGATCTTGATTATGTCTTCTAGGGTTTGGCTCATAGGCTGGATCATGGTGTGCTATCCTAGGGTTCGGGTCATGGACTCAATCAGGATTGGGCCTCCTAGGATTTGGCTCGAAGAAATGGTTGTGATGAAGAGCCCTTCTAGGGTTGATGGGTGTCTCAAACTCAGGTTCAGGCTCTAACTCATTCTGGACTTCATGAGTTCCTCTAGGGGTACGAGCTTCTAATTGATCAAGCCTAGTAGTAATAAGGGTTATCTGATCGGTCATGTTTTGGTTGGTCTGGGCTAATTGATCAGTCAGGTTTTGGTTCAGCCAGGTCATTTGGTCATTCAAAGATTTCATCAAGCTCTCAAAGTTTTGTTCCATGGTTACACTAGATTGGGCTTGGGTTTGTTGATAGGGTGCTCCTAATCTAGTTGCCATGCATGCACGGACTCAAACTCAGACTAGGGGTTTGCTAGACCTAGAGCCCAAACCAAATGTTAAGTCAAATTGGCAATCCGGGTTGTAGTAACTTGGCACCTGGCCAAGTAAGTGTAAGGTTGGTGGAGGTTCCTCTTTGCTTGCCTTAGACACCAATTTTGAAATTGGCCAGGTAAGCGAGCCAACCCACCTTCCTTCAGGCTCTTGTCCCTGAACCAATTTCCTAGACACCAGATACAAGCACACACAAACAAGTTGTCAAAGTTGGCTTGACACTTGATTCGACCCGACCTTGTGGATGTCCCTAGCTCGCTAGAGCAATTAAATATCTACTCCATTTTAATTAGGGTTGGGTTCGTTATGCAAGTTGGTGATTTTTTGGGCTAGGGATAGGTAATGTAATCCTGACCCTATATCAATTTGATGCCCTTAATTTGATTTACCATGAAATGAATGCAAACAAGCATATGGACCCAAATTTCAGGTGCATAATTAGTGTGTTGCAGTTCTAAAGTGGTGCAGAAAAGTGCAATGTAAAAATGTTTGAAAATTCAAAAAAAAATACAGAGCATTCCTAACTCATGGATGACATACCAGATGAAAGGAAATTAAAAATTAAAATCTGTATTAGGTGTGGTGGCAAACAATGCATGCAAGATAGAACAATAGAATTTAAACAAACAAAGGTATTTACATACCAAACTTCAACCTAAAGATTCACATCTGGCCAGGGGCTCATTATTCCCATGGGTCGTGATAGTGTACTAATGTACACCCGCTCAGGAGGCGTGAAACTTAGATCTAGATTGGATTTAAAAGATAACTGTGTAGCAAGTATGAATGCTATGCATGCAGAAAATTTCAGCAACCTACCTAAATGCAGAAATTCAAAATTAACCCTATCCTACCATGCTATGATACCAAGATGATGGGGAACAGATATCAAATGATGCATTTCTAGGAATTAAAGAGACTAAATGATAATGAAGCAAATATGCATGCAGCTATTCTATGTAAAAGAAACAGAATTTCATGAAAAGAACATAAGGGAAAACATGACTAGAAAAGAACCATTTCAAAGCAATTAAGAAGGGACCTTCATGGTTAGGAAACCATATAGGTTAGGGCTAACTTACTCTACAATTTCAGATCTGAAAGAAGGTTATAAAGATGGTTACCCGACCATTAATATTCTGAAATGTGGCAAGGGAACACTCAAGAAGAAGTACTAAGATGGCAAAGGGATTACTCTAGGTTTTAAGGCACCTTGTATCTGATTCTTTAGCACAGTAGACCTTCACCTTGGAAACCAGGAGACCCGGGGATCCTGCAATAGGTAGATGGAAAGATTAGAAGGTTTAGATGGAAGGTTGGAGGAATGGAGAAGGAGAGTTTGGAATGGAAGAAAGAGGCTTAGGCTTGGCTTGAAGTGGATCTCCTTTGGCACCCATAGCTTGAACCTTCTTCACTTGATGGCATGGAGAACTCCCTGGTGGATAACGCCCTTTGGAAGAGGGCGAGTCAAACTTGGAGTGGCTTGAAGAAGAGTCTTCAAGGTTGGCCGAATGGGAATGGAAGAAGGATTAGATGCTTGATTAGCTAAGTAACCTAGGCCTCACACCTACCTTCTCTCAAGGGACTTTGGCTAGCCAAGGAAAATTTTCATGAAAAAAAGAGTTCATTTCATTCATCATCCACATTACAAGAGGATTTACGAGCTTTTATAAACCTTAAGCTCCCTTTCAAATTCAAACTACAACACCTTTCATGGAGAATATCAAGGGGCATCCCAAAGAAAGAGGAGTGGCCCTTTTTAAAATTTCAAAACTCTTAATTACAAGGTGGCATCCCATGAAGAGTGGAGCTCCATTCAAATTTGAATTTGTCTTGAAAATTGATGGTTGAAGTGTCTTGGTGATGTGGCATGATTTGTCCTCCAAGTTGGCATGACTTGTCCTCCAAGGGGGCATGGTGCTTTGATGATGTGGTGCTCCAAGTAGTTGTGGTTTGTTGGTGAAGCTGGTTGCACTCATTCTTGCTCAATTGAAACCCAACTCAAGTAGATCTTGAACCCGACTCAATACTAAGCCAATTTAACTCTAATTGGATCCAAATTGAAATAAAACAGGACTCAATTATTCAAATAAAAATAAGTACAGGACTTATAGACTTATTACAGGACTTAAATTCCTAGTCTTCTATCCATAAAGAATTTGGCATTGGTTGAAGCCTCTTCTTGAGCCTGGTGCCCGCACCAGCCTCACACCCGTCGACGTTCAAAGAGAACGAAGGTAATTGAAAAGAAACACTCAGTAATGTTTTTTCATTTATCAAAGTATATATCCATTACGAGAGGGAGGGGGTGGGTATTTATAGACTCACCTAGGGCCCTTTCCCTGTCAATATGGGATTACAAGTTTTTATGGGACAAGGAGTACAAAATTTGAGTGGAGTTAGGAGACTAAAGTCCTGGTAGAACTTGAATATTGAACTCCCTGTAGAACTTGGATATTGACTCCCTTGGGCTTGGGCTGCTTGACTCCTTGATGGGCTGGGATGAAATCCTCTTGGACTAGGTCAAAGGTCTTGGGCATCTTGGACTGGGTCAAAGCCTGGGTGCCAATCATGAATGGGCTTTAAGAGGGTGCCAACTCTTGTGGGACTTGGATTGGGATGTGCGTTAAGGCTTGGGAGCTGGAGCGCCAAGAGCCTAGTGTGCTAGGGCACCTTCTCCTAGTGGACTAGGGTGCCAACTCTTGATGGGCTAGGGTGCCTAAAGGGATCCAGTGGAGGGGCACAGGAAGACTGGTTGCCATGCTTCATTTGGATCCATTGGCACTCTTGATCTGATGACTCTCCTCTTGAACATAACTTGAATAAAAATCAGAATTTACAGGACTCAAATTGGGCCTAATTGATAGGACTCAAAATAGGCCTAACAAAAGGACTTTGATTGACATAGTGAGCCCAGCTAGCTCACTTTATTACAGGACTTAAAGTACTCATTGAAAAAAATTTGACTGACTTTCCCAACATATGACTTAGAGATCTTCATGTTGGAAATTATGTCCCAAAGCCAATCATCTAGACTGTAGATGGTTGTGCTATTTTGTAATTGTATATGAATTTCTTAATGAACAAATGTTATTCTTTTGGCTGTTCATCACATATACATTTTCTTGAAAAAAACTCTTGTGTGATGGAGTCCTTATAACTACATTATATTTGATATAGAGAGGATATATCGAGTAGTTCTTAAATTGGTTCATAACTAAAGGACACATTATTATAGGATGGCGATGTATCAAGTGTACGTTATTATATGTCACATTTGCTGGTTATCCTATTAACCAAGGAGTGTAGAGACACTGATGTGACATATAGGTGAAATGTATGACATCTCACTAAACATGACCAAGCAGAGATCCCTTCTACCAAAGGGTTGCTCACAAAGCGATATGGGTATATGTGTCCCTCAGACCTGAGGTCACCATAGTAGCTTGCAAGCAACTCACTGTATTTTGGTGCTATACTACCTAGATTTGTAATCCAGTGTGAAAGGCTTTTGGGTATAATCAAGCACTTGTGGAGCGATGGTGGATCAATATGGGATTGACCCCTTCAAATGGTTTGGAGTAAATGACTCACTATGTCTCAATTTAGCAAAACCTTGGTCAGGGTTGCTCCTATGAGGAGTCACATAACTTGCAAGGTTGAGACATGATCTGGATATACTAGGTTAGGGTTGGCAGTCAAACACTAGGTCATCCTGAGCATTATGAGATCAAAGGGATGAATTATATGGTAACCATATGCCAGAGGTTCTAGAAAGTTACTTTGTAATCTTCGACCTATCCGAATGCCAGGTATTATTGCTAGATGATGACTTTGACTGGTACTGGAAGTGTTCTAGTGCTACCGGCTTAGTGTTCGAACCTATGGGATCACACACCATAGGAATTTCTGTCTGATCTAAAGGCTGATCAACGATTGAGATTCATTTGCCATCACTGGTGGTCAATATGATTGACCATGTTCCAAGTGTCGACACTAGGATGTGTCGACACTTGGTTGTGATGAGCAAAGATTCTGAGAAGAATTTTTGAAAGTTTTGACCTCAATTCAAATTTTGAATTCTGGTTGGTTTTGGCTCCAAGCCTTCATGGAATGATGGTCATTCTTTGGAAGGTTTTGGCCTCAATTCGAATTTTGAGTTTTGGCTAGTTTTGGCTCCAAGCTTTCATGGAATGATGGTCATTCTTGCCTTATGAGCTTAGAGCCAATTTAGTATGGCCCTTGACCTTCTCCCCCAATCACTCCTCCTTCCTCTTTCTCCATCTCATGGCTGCCTTTATAAATAAGGTATGTTTTAGGGGTTGCTAGTTGAGAAGAAAAAGAAAAAAAAGAACTTTCATATTGAATGAGATTGTTGAAATTCTGAGAGGGAAAAGAAAAGGTGCTTGGGAGGACTATGGTTTTGGGTGTGCATGATGCAGGATGATCCTAAGACTACCATCATTGTAGGAAAACTAAAACTAATTTTTTTATAATTTTTATAATTTTAATTTGTAGGCTAGAAACCCGAAATCAAGTAAAGAATCAGTAGGCAAGTATGTAATGAAAGAAAACATCATACCCACATATGAACTCATGCCAAGATAATAAAAGAAAGATCTCGGAGATCGAGAAACCCCTGATTAGGATAGTGTACCTTCAATAAATCAGAAATTATGAGGGGGAAGGATTTTTACCAAGCATCGATTCGAAGATCCTGTCGATGAAGGGGTCACAAAGCACTCAGGATCGTCGCCTGGAAGACAAGCCTTCAGTTTCTCGGTTCGGGCAGCTATCTAGGATCAGTCGTGGAGGCAAAAAGGGCCTCCTCCTTGGAGGGCAAACACCACGGGGGTCCTGCAAGCGTCAGAGGTCAGCAAGTAAACAAGTTAGTAAGCAAAAGAAGAGAACTAGGGTTTGGGAAAGATGGAATTAAGGTTTTAGAAGTAGGCAGTTGGAGGGGGAAGATGGCCACTTGCTAATGGATGGCTCAGGGATTCTTCTCCTTAATGTGTTAGGGTTTGGATGAGAGTGATTTGTGACGGCTAGGGATTGGATGAATTAGGGCTCACAAACAAAACTCACACACCTCAACACAAGAACACAAGAACACAACTTAACACAAAATTTCAACAGGGTTTTGATTAATGAATAAAAGATTACTTACAAGAGGGGGAGGGGTGGGGTATTTATAGATGTTCCCCAAGCCCTCTCCTAGATAGGATAGGATTACAAAGTTGAGAGGGAAAGGGATTTTAAGTTTGATTAAGATTAGGAGAATTTGCTTTGAATGAAACTAGTTCTCCTTATTCTACATGGATTCCTTCTCCTCTTTTGACTTGGACAAGAGTCTTCCATTTGGGCTAGGATGCCAAGGGCTTTGGGCTTGAGCATGTGGGCTTCAAGGGCAGCAAGGGTGGGTGGCCTCCTTTGGGTTGGCGCATGGGCTCTGGGCCCTGGAAACTGGGATGCCCTGGTATCAGCATATTCCTTGGAATCTTGGTTTAGGGCTCATGGGCTTGACTCCTGGGCTTGGAATCTCTTAGCCTGGGTGCTGGCATATTCTTGGAATCATGAGGTGCCCTGATTTGGAAATATTCTCTAGCATCTGGAGGGTATCAAGGCATCTGGAAGGCATCTGGGCATTTGGAATGAATCTTGGACCCTAGGGTGGCAAACATGGTCCAATAAGCTGATGTGAAGGCCTCTGGCTCATGGATGAGGCCTGGTGGAACTCCAAAATTATGTAACCTCTTCTCTTGTACAAAAATTGGACTGGTACAGGACTAATACTGAGGTACAGGACTCAAAGACTGGACTAGGGTTGAGACAAATCAACTAACCTCAACTTATTATAGGACTCAATCTTACTTGATTACAAAATTTGACACATGGCTAAGTAAACTAGATAGGGCCCAGTAATATGTGTCTGGTCCTGGTGCCCCCACCAATCTCTCGAGATATGAAAAACTCGACCCCATCGAGTAAGGGTCAACTCGGCTCTCATACTGCTCAAGAAGGTCTGGGTTGAGGTGCTGCAGATCCTCACAGGTGATCCACGAGTTCTCAGATTTTGGCCAACCTTGCCTCTGACCAAATACCTTTGATAGCCTTTGTTTCAGGTATTGATGGCATGATCGTCCAGGATTTGCTCAATCCTTTCCTCACTAATAGGCCAAATTATAAGTGAACTCTCTAAGATGGGTTCACTCTCAAGAAAAGGGAGAGGTTTAAAGAGCTCGCTAGATATCGCTGCTGGCTCCCGATACTCTATAAGGCCTGAAATATTGGTGGATCCTATACCTAATTCGGGTGGCAACTCGAGCACATAGGCATCTGATCCAACTCTCTTTATTATTTTGAATGGTCCAGCTTTGCGAGCATGAAATTTCTTTGCGGTCCCTGGAGGGAACCGCTCAAGCCTAAGCCTGATCATCATAAAATCCCTTGCAGAAAACTCTTTAGCTTGTTTTTGGAAATTAGCCAAGTTTTTATAGGGTGCATTACTTATGTCCATCTTTTGGCTAATTTCCTGATGCAAATACTATGCAGTGGTCAGTGCAGGTGTAGACAGATGGATTAGGTTTGTGGATTGATTAGGCTCTTGGAACCTAAACCTAATAGAATATAGGCTCTCTAGGTTTGACTCTGGTTTGGCATGCACATTAAAATTTAACAAGAACCCTTAATAGATGCCAAAGGGTTTTCCAATAGTATGATGCAACATGACATGCGTAATGAATGAATGCAGTGTGCAAACTTCTACAAAATGCAATCTAGTAGTTAGAGAAATATGAAAAGCTTCAAAAAAGGATAGAAAATAAGAGACAAGGTTAACTTGGTAGGGTAAAAAGTAAGAAAAGGGTTTGGGGTTGATTGGATAGAATAGGATATAAAGAGTGTTAGGGATTAGTCCTAGACTAATGAGGTTGACCTTATGGGGTTGAGGTTTACCTACAGGGTCTATAGTATGGAAGAATGGGTCATTAATTTCGAGGAAGAGATCTTCAATGGGAACTACAGGAGGGGATTCATTCTGAGGATACTGATAAGCCAAATCCTCAATAAAATCTTCTGATTCTCGAAATTTAGGACTGGGCTCTACAATTGGGTTCTCTTCTAAAGTTTAATCAGGTGGTGATCTAGTAGCAAGATCTGAGTTCTCTTCCTCTAACTACTCTTCCACTACAGCTTTAGTTTGAGTAGGGTCAGGGTTAACTAACTCTAGGTTGGCTTTGGTTTGGGTAGGATCAGGGTTAGCTATTCTAGGTTGGCTTCTATCTGAGTATGGTCTGGGTCAACAACTCTGGGTTGGCTTCATCTGGGAACCTATTAAGTCAACTAATTCTAGGTCTTCTATGGGTAACTCCTCTTCTTCTTCTTCATATTCATTTACTAAGCTCGTATCAGCTTCATACACTTCCTCTTCAAGGTCATCCTTATGAACTAGTGGGGTGGTAAGAGGGGTTTATCTAAGGAAAAATTGACTAGTGGCTGTGGTAGTAAAGGTGGGTCGACTAAGGGTTATTGGTTCATAGATTATGGGTTCATAGGTTATGGGCTCAGATCTATAGGTCAAATGGTCAAACCTATGGATTGCTTGGGTATTTGATTGGGTCATTTGGTTAATTTGAGTGGTCAACTGGGCAAGCTGGTTTTGGGTTTGGGTATTGGATTGGTTTATTTGGGTGGTTAATTAGGTATTCATTTGGATCATCTGTTCACTCATGGCTTTTATGAGAGCTTCAAGATTGGACTCCAAGGCTGAACTGGGTTAAGGTCTAGACTGTTGATATTTGGTTTCTAATCTAGTGGTCGTGCAAACAAATAATCAAGATGAAATGATGCAGCCAAACATGCAAGGATTAGTACAAGCTAGGGTTTCCTAGACCTAGAGCCAAAACTGAGTGGGTCGACTCAACTTACACCCAACTCAACAACTAATCCTTCCTCTGGCTAGATAGGGGGTGGGAGTGTGGGAGGCCCCCTGCTTTCGCAGGGACTCAATTAAAAACCACAACAGCACTTAGGTCATTTGACTCTGGACCCCCAGCCTTAGATACCAGATTCTAGTAATAGTTGGAGAATTGAGTACACTAGTTGGCCCACACAATTTGGACCCGACCTGTTGGTGACACCTAGCCCACTATGGCAAATTAAGTCTAATTAATTTTAATTAAGGCTTAGGTTAGGATGATGGTGGTTGTTTTGGGCCCAGGACAGGTGATGAAATCCTGCCTTGATCTGAGATAGTGAATTACCCTTAAGAATAGTTTAATCAGATGATGCACATTCAATGAGCCCTAGTGGAAACTAATAACAATCAAAAAAATAAATATTTTTCAGGCATTTTATGAGATGGCAAGTTAGGTTTAAGTTGATTAGGTTAGCAATCAAATTGGGCTTGGGATTGAGGGGTTTGGAAGTTGGTTAGGTTAGGTTGAGTTAAGTATGCATAATAAGAATTTAGGGTTTGATTCACTGCAGAATTTGGTTTGGGTTTTGATGCATAAAAAATAGTGAGAAGTGTAGATGATCTCTACCAAGTTTCATACAAAACAAAAATCATATGATGATGCAAAACCTAGGGTTTTCATGTTATGTATAGAAGTTCAGGATTTCTATTAGGGTTCAAAGATGCCAAATTTTAGGACCTTTTAATTTCTCTAATAATAATTAAAAATTTTGAAAATTATTAGGACAAAAAAGAGGACATGTCATGAAAACTTCACAGAAAAATAAAATTTCTAGGTGGTAAAAATTGGATGAAAACTAGACACCTACTACAGATGACAGGATGCAGAAAAAATAGCAATGAGTGTTTTTATGATTTTGATGAAGATGCAAGCTATCCTAAACTAGCTTTGATACCAAACTGATACAGGATAATCCTAAGAATACCATGATTATAGAAAAATTGAAACTAATTTTTTTTATAATTTTTAAAATTATAATTTGTAGGCTGGAAACCCAAAATCAAGTAAAGAATCAGCAAGCAAGTACGTAATGAAAGAAAATATCATACCCGCAAATGAACTCATGCCAAAATAATAAAAGAAAGGATCTCGAAGATTGAAAAACCCCCGGTTAGGATAGCATACCTTCAACAAATTAGAAATTAGGAAGGAGAAGGATTTTTACCTAGCATGGATTCGAAGATCCTGTCAATGAAGGGGTCACACAGCACTCGGGATCGTCGCCTGGAAGACAACCTTCAGTTCCTCAATTCGGGCAGCTATTTGGAATCAGTCCTAGAGGCAAAGAGGGCCTCTTCCTTGTAGGGGAAACACCATGGAGATCCTGTAAGCATCAGAGGTCAGCAAGTAAACAAGTTAGAAAGCAAAAGAAGCGAACTAGGGTTTGGGAAAGAGGGAATTAGGGTTTCAGAAGCTGGCGGTTGGAGGGTGAAGATGGCCACTTGCTGATGGATGGCTTAGGGATTCTTCTCCTTGGCATGTTAGGGTTTGGATGAGAGTGTTTTGGGATGGCTAGGGCTTGGATGAATTAGGGCTCACAAACAAAACTCACACACCTCAACACAAGAACACAAGAACACAACTTAACACAAAATTTTAGCAGAGTTTTGATTCATGAATAAAAGATTACATACAAGAGGGGGAGGGGTATTTATAGATGTTCCCCAAGCCCTCTCCTAGATAGGATAGGATTACAAAGTTGAAAGGGAAAGGGATTACAAGTTTGATTAAGATTAGGATAATACACTTTGAATGAAACTAGTTCTCCTTATTCTACTTGAATTCCTTCTCCTCTTTTGACTTGGACAGAGTCTTCCATTTGGGCTAGGACACCAAGGGCTTTGGGCTTGAGCGTGTGGGCTTCAAGGGCAGCAAGGGTGGGCGGCCTCCTTTGGGTTGGCGCATGGGCTTTGGGCCTTGGAAACTAGGGTGCCCTAGTATCATCATATTCCTTGGAATCTTGTTTATAGGGCTTATGGGCTTGACTCCTGGGCTTGGAATCTCTTGGCCTGAGTGCTGGCATATTCCTGGAATCATGAGGTGCCCTGATCTGGGATTATTCTCTGGCATTTGCAGGGTATCAAGGCATCTAGAAGGCATATGGGCATCTAGAAGGAATCTTGGGCCCTGGGGTGGCAAACAAAGCCCAATAAGCTGATGTGAAGGCCTCTGGCTCCTGAATTAGGCCTGGTGTGATGCGGGATGATTATAGGACGGCGATGTATCAAGTGTAGGTTGTTGTATGTCACATTTATTGGTTTTCCTCTTAACCAATAAGTGTAGAAACACTGATGTGACATACAGGTGAAATATATGACATCTTACTGAACGTGACCAACTGTGAAGCTCCCTTCTGCCAAAGGGTTGCTCACAAAGGGATATGGGTATATTTGTCTCTTAGACCTATGGTCACCATGGTAGCTTGCAAGCAACTCACTGTACTTTGGTGCCTAACTACCTGGATTTCAAATCCAGTGATGAAAGGCTTCTGGGTACAGTCAAGTACTTGTGGAGCGGTGGTGGATCAAGATGGGATTGACACCTCCAAATTGTTTGAAGTGAATGACTCACTATATCTCAATTTAGCAAAATCTTGGCTAGGGTAGTTCTTGTGAGGAGTCACAGAACTTGTAAGGTTGAGACATGATCTGGATGTACTAGGTTAGGGTTGGCAGTCAAACACTAGGTCATCCTGAACATTATGAGGTCAAAGGGATGAATTATGCGGAAACCATATGCCAGAGGTTATGGAAAGTTGCTCTGCAATCTTCGACCTATCCTGACATCGGGTATCATTGCTAGATGATGACTTTGACTGGTATTGGAAGTGTTCCAGTGCTACCGACTTAGTGTTCGAACCTATGGGATCATACACCATAGGGGTTTCTATCTGATCTAAAGGCTGATCGATGATTGAGAATCGTTTGCCATCACTGGTGGTCAATAAGATTGACCATGTTCCAAGTGTCGATACTTGAAAAGTTGACACTAGAAAGTGTCGACACTTGGCTGTGACTAGCAGAAATTCTGGAAAGAATTTTTGGAAAGTTTTGATCTCTATTTGAATTTCGAATTCTGGTTGGTTTTGGCTCCAAGCCTTCATGGAATGATGGTCATTCTTTGTAAGGTTTTGACCTCAATTCGAATTTCAAATTGTTTCTAGTTTTGGCTCCAAGCTTTCATGGAATGATGGTCATTCTTACCTTATGAGCTTAGAGCCAATTTAGTATGGCCCTTGACCTTCTCCTCCAATCACTCCTCCTTCTTCTTTCTCCCTCTCATGGCTGTCTCTATAAATAAGGTTTGTTTTAGGGGCTGCTGGTTGAGAAAAAAGAGAGAAAAAAAAGGGTTTTCTTGTTGAATGAGATTGCTGAAATTTTGAGAGGGAAAAGAAAAGGAGCTTGGGAGGACTAGGATTTTGGGTGTGTGACTACCCAGTACTCAAGCTGGGTCTTGGGAAGTGAGCTAGTTAGGAAGAGTTCCACCTCTCCTTCTTGTCTTCCAAGAAGAAGTAGATCGGCCTCCAAGATCCCAAGGAGCTAGCACTCTGAGGGAGTTGATCAGAATCGAGCCCTAGCATGAACTACCCGTAGAGGCCAGACACAAGCATGGATCAAGGGCTTTTCACAACCTCCTAAAGGTATAACGGTAAGGTATCCTTATGCTTTCTGGTTCTTTTCCTACTTATGATGTCTTTTGTATGCTACATTATCATACTTGTTCCTGTTGTAGGCAGATTGCTAAATCATTTTGATCAATCTACCAAGCCTTCTACTATGCTTATTTTAATTTTTTTAAAATATATTTTTTTTACCATGCATGCTCGTTTTGCTTTCCCTTCACTTTATTGAACCTTGAACTTCATGTCTATTCCTGATGTCCTCATCAATTCGGGGATCGTTATTTCCAGAAAGACTAGCACATCTTATATATGCTCGATGGAGAGAGTGGTTGGTCTCACAACCACTTGTGTAGAGACACTAATACAAGGATGTGGGTGCTCATTAGGATATGAGTTCACTGAACTGATCTGACTTGAGAACATCTTATAGAGGTCTTACTACTTGTCAAAAGATGGTTCTCATAGTGGAAGTTGTGCAAGTGATCCTTAGACTTGAGATCACCATGGTTCCTTATGCATATAAAGACATATTTTAGTTCATACTCATTCATGACAAAGACTCATGTACGGGGTGTTCTCAGATATGGTGGATTGTGCATAAAGGATGTGAGTGGATTAACAAGAAATCGATCACTCCTAGTAAGAGGAGTTATCCCATGTAATCTTTTGGATTGTTGACTCAGCAAGTCTTTGATCAAAGTAGGATGAGATTAGATAAGATTTTTAATTTTTCATCGATCAAGCCTTCATTATCGAATTGAGATTTGAAAGGATTAAGTGCTAGGGTTTGACAATTCTCCATACCCATCACTTATTCGGGATAAAGGGAGATCGAAGGATTGAATTGCATGGTAACTTTTTATTGAAGAGTATTTTAGTAATTTTCATCAAATTCCTCATCTTTCAGATAGGCATGACATGTTGCTAAATGTCAATCATGCCTTGTAGGTTTTCATGAATCAAATTGGTTGGATTCATGAGTCTATTTGGAAATTAGTTTGAATTGGCTACTTGGGTTTGCTCGATTTGACCTAATTAGGTCAATCAATTTTGATTGGATTGAAATAGCTTGGACCTGGACCTACTGCTAGCTAGATGTGGAGCCTAAAGGATCACACACATTAGAGAATTGGCCAAGGAAGTCAATTAGATTTTTATCAGGTCATAGGACCCTAATTGGCTAGCTAATTAACATACTAGCATATGTTGGCTAGTCCAACTCCTATCCCAATTGGATTTGGTCAATTAGCTTGCTATTTGGGCTAACCAATTTAAGTAAAACTTAGATTGGGTTGAGTCCTAAGTGGGGTAGCCATAATTAGTATTTATCTATATTTTATTAGGCTTTATCCATGATTTATGGTAGAGTCCAAGTTGGAAGGGACACTTGGCACCATATTGGTGTGCACCAAGAATAAGGGATGCAGAAGGACCAAGAGTCCTTTTGTTTCTAAATCTCTTTTTCTAGATAATCTCTAAGCCCCTCTTCCTTATCTCCATGACCAAATAGATGGGTGTTGACCAGTCAAAAGATGGCATTTTGCATGAGAAATATGGAGCGCATATTGAAGGGTCACGTCCCTTCACCATTTGGTGTTGATTTTAAAATCCAGAGTCCTTCTATTTGAAGGCATCTGGTTTCTCCAATATGCCACTGGGGATCCCACACCCCTTGGCCATTATTTGACTGATAACTTGCCACATGGCAAGTGAAGAAATTGGCTAGAAAAATAAAGAGACACTTATATGTCTCTTGGCGCATGAAATGATATTTCATGATAAGTCTATTCATCCAAGAGACTCATTCTGCTTGAAGGGTCTTATCAAGGGCTGAGGAAAAGACTTATCAAGTGCCTCATCCATCTCTATAAATATCCATCAGTAATTTGATGCCAAGCATTCCATTCTGATCTGAATTGACATACTTTTTATTTTCTCTTCCTCTTTAAGACAAGGCTTGTCCTTTTTAGACAAAGCTTGTCTTTTAAGACAAGGTTTGTCCATTTAAGACAAGAGCCTTAAAAGAGATATAAGAGGGATATTCAGATTCTGAGAGAAGATTCAGAGAGGCCCCTGAGTGCCCTACAGGAGGGTAGAAGTTCTAGTAAAGGGAGAAAGTTTGAAAGGCTACCGAAAGAGTCCTAGTCAAATAAGCAAGCTTGGTAGGAGTGCTTCTTTGGCCTGATTCCTATGTGGATCACCACTGGAGGGCATACACTTATGTGCCTTGTGAAGATTAAGGAGTATAGTACTCCAGGTATTCTTCTATAATCCTAAATTATGATTTATTAATTATCATGGTCATGTGGTCCTAGGGTTTAGGGTTCCAGCCAATTATGGTTTCAATAACAAAAATTTTGAAACCCAGTCTTCCACTGCACCCTGCTCGGAACCCAACACTATGCCCTTATTCATCAACAAGCCTTGTCAAGCACTCAAGGAGTGCTCGGTTATGAGCCTTCAACCACGAGCCCCTAGGCGAGCACCGGTAAAGGCCAACTTGATACGGGACACAGATGCGATGCAGTACTAAAGGTTGATTTAAATTTTATGTTAATCAAGATCAAATGTTCATTAACCTAATAGCCTATTAAACAATACATTAAAAGAATCCATAGCAAGCAACTAAATACTGGATTACATCACTCGCATGCATACCTAACAAAATAATTTAATTAGATGGATCATGGTGATTGAGAAACCACCCTAGATTAGTTTCCTACTTTCTAACATCAGATCTAGAGGAAGGGAAAGGGATCTTGAGTTACCGATATGCTTAGAAACCTCCTTTGATGAAGATCTGGATCACTGCACTTTAGGGTTGAAGAATCGGACTCCAAACTGATCGCTCCTGGCATCCGGATTCTGATCGAACTGATTCCAAAGCATGGATGCCGATCTTCAGAGTCGGATCTCAAGAGAATCTGCCAAAAAAACACCAAAAAAATATCAATTAAATGTTGGAAATCAAAAGCTAGAAGGAAGGCTGGCACCAAGGTTGTTGGTCCTCCTGGGTCTTCTTTGGTTGGCTTCTAATATCTCCTCAAAGCATTGGATGAAGGCCTTGAAGAGACTTAGGGATCAGATCTGATGGAGGGACTGGATGGAAAAACAGGGCATCACACCCCGGCAGAACTTGGACATCGCACCCAAGTGTTCTAGGCGTCACACCTAGCACTTATCAGCCGTCGTAGCTAGAAAGAATTGGAAGAAGAACTCGGTAGAGTTTCATTTCATTTCTTCAAATATTCATTCATTACAAGGGGGGAGGTGTAGGGGTATTTATAGAACCCTAACCAGAGAAGTGAGGGACTCAAATACAAGAGTTTCATTACAACTCTAGACTTCAAGTTTACATTGCCTGGACTCCTGCTGGATGAAAAAAAATGGACTCCTATACATAGTTGGCGCCAAGATGAGACTTTGATGGAGGGTCATGATCGCTTCTAGGTTGGTCATGATGATTGGACTCTAGTGTCTTGATAATGTATTCTTCTAGAGCTGCCTGGACTCTTCAGTCTGGATTGGAGAGAACTCTAGAGTCCTGCTGAAATTCTAGAATCCTTGAAGCTTGAACAGTTAGCAGCTTATTTGAATGGAATGCTAGGAACCCTTGGACCTCCAACACTAAGTGAGAAAAAATTTCCAAACTCCTTTGAATGTTTGGCCGACTTCTCACTTTGGCATGAAATATTATGAGTAGAAGGGCACCACCTGGGAGAAGTCCTTCACAATTACTCTTCTTAAAAATTTTGTGCGCCTTTCTTCATGGACCGACCAAAAGAAATTGTCTTGATGAGTGTAGCTTGTCCAAATTTAAGTGGTAGGTCATGTGTCATTGTCCCCCTGGTGACGTGACAATAGTAGTCCTGAAATCATGCAAAGTTGACATGCAAAATAGGCTAGCATATGACAAGAGCTTGTGCTAGCACATGGGTCACATGGGCTTGTCTTGAACTAGCACATGGATCTTGATTTGAGTCACATGGGTATTATAATTGGTCTCCCTTGTAATACAAGACTCAACAACTAATTTTTATAGGACTCAATAAATAACTAAAGTCCTATTTGATCAATTGGAACCCAATTTGATCAAAAGGGCAAGACATATAAATATGTAGTTCAACTTGGTAAAAGGGATTTAGCCTAAAAGGCTAAATAAATAAAATCCTAATTCCAGTTGGATAAAGGGGATAACCCTAACTAATCCAAAATAACAAAAATTAAAATAAATTATTTACATGGATAAAAGGGTTGGGTCCATGGTTTCATTCACAGGTGATCCACAAGGATATGGGTTCAACCTATCGATATTATCGGGCCCTGGTGTCCTCACCAATTCTCTCCGGGTGGGAGGAACTTGACTCCATCAAGTAAGGGTTAGACTAGCTCAAGTACTTCTCTAGCAAGTCCGGGGCGATCTTCTGCAGATCATCCCGAGTTATCCAAGTGTCATCAGACTCGGGATGTCCTTGCCAACGAACTAAGTATCGCTGGTAGTCTTTATTCCAGCTAACAATCATCTTGTCATCCAGAATTCGTTCAACCCTGTCTCTTCGATTTATAGATTTGGCTATTGGACACTCATGGGTTGGTTCGCTCTCAAGAACAGGATCAGGCCCAAAAGGCTCACTAGGTAGCAACATCGGCTCCCTATACTCTACAAGATCTAATATGTTGAAAGTTGGACTTATACCCAAATATAAAGGTAGGTCTATCTCATAGGCATTAGGTCCAAACTTATCAATTATTTTATAAGGTCCCACACTCTGGGCATGTAACCTTTCGACAGTTCTAGATGGAAATCATTCAGGCCTGAGCCTGATCATAACTTGGTCCCCTACTTTAAACTCTTTGAACCTTTTGCTTAAATTAGCCGTTCGTGCATATGAATCATTGCTCTCTTTAATTTTCTTATTTATTTCTTGATGCAAGTTCTTTATATGCTATGCAAAAGACTCAGATGACTTAGATATACGTGCATGAATAGGTAAGGGAATCAGATCTAATGGCTTCCTAGGCTTGTATCCATGAACGATTTCAAATGGGCTTTTCCCTGTAGATCTGTTGACTGAGTTATTATAAGCAAACTCCACTCTCGATAACAATAAATCCCAATTAGTAGTATTTTCTCCCACTAGACTCCTCAATAGGTTCCCTAAACTCTGATTTATTACCTCAGTTTGGCCATCTGTTTGGGGTGGTAGGCAGTAGAATACTTCAATTTGGTTCCTAGAATATGCCATAAGGTTTTCCAAAAGTAGCTAGTGAACCTAATGTCTCGGTACGACACAATGGTCTTAGGCAATCCATGTAACCTAACCACTTCGTTCAAGAATAATTTGGCCATTCTAAATGCATCATAAGTTTGGGAACATGGGATGAAATGGGCCATCTCAGAAAACCTATCTACTACTACAAAGATAGAATCATGTTTCCTAGCAGTTTTAGGTAATCCTAAGACAAAGTCCATACTCAAGTCTTGCCATGGGCAATCTGGGATGGGGAGTGGGGTATATAGTCTAGTGTTCTGTCTAGGTTGCTTAGCTACAGCACAAGTCCTACACTGGGCTACCACTTGGGCAACAATTTTTTTTATACTTGGCCAATAAAACTTATCCTCTACAGCCAAGATAGTTTTATTACGCCCAAAGTGTCTTGCTAAACCTCCTGCGTGTATCTCCCAAATAAGAAAGTCTCTAAGTGATGTCTTGGGAACACACAACCTATTTCCCTTGAACAAATAACCATCCCTTAAGATATACTTACTAAATTCAGTGGATGGCCCTAGCTTCACTGATTCATAAATCTTCCCAAAATCTAGACAAAATTTATATTCTTCCTTTAATCGTTCAAATCCGACTACTTCGGTACTGACACAATTCAGCAACATTGTTCTCCTACTAAGTGCATCAGCTACCCTATTCTCACTTCCAGCATGGTGCTTTAGGACAAAAGTATAGGCTTGTATAAATTCGACCCACATGCCATGTCTAGGGTTTAACTTTTTTTAAGAATTTAGAAAGCGAAGTGCTTCATGATCGAGAACGAATTCTTGCGGTAGCAAGTAATGCCTCCAATACCTAAGAGCTTGTACTACCGCATACAACTCTTTATCATATGTGGAATATTTCAACTTGGCATCACTCAGTTTCTCACTAAAATAGGCAATAGGATGATTTTCCTGACTTAATACCCCTCCTATTCCTACGCCTGATGCATCACAGGTGACCTCAAAGACTTTGGTGAAGTCGGGTAACCTTAAAACTGGTGCCTTAGTCATTCTATCTTTGATCTCTAGGAAGGCTTTATGGGCAACTCTAGTCCAATCGAATTCGCCCTTCCTAATGCAGTCGGTGATCGGAGCAACAATCGTGCTAAACCCTCTGATAAATCTCCTATAGAAGGTAGCTAACCAGTAAAAACTTCGAACGTCATGAACATTCCTAGGTATAGGCCACTCAACTATAGATTTCACTTTCTCAGGGTCGACGGTTACTCCTTTTGGTGTTACTACAAAACCTAAGAAGATAATTTGGTTGACATGAAGCTACATTTCTTAAGGTTTGCAAACAAAGCTTACTTCCTAAGGACCTGGCAAATCTGACGGAGGTGGTCTAAGTGATCTTCCCTAGTCTTACTATATACGAGGATATCATCAAAATATACAACCACGAATTTTCCAATAAATGATCGTAACACCTGAGTCATAACCCTCATAAACGTACTTGGGGCGTTTGATAATCCAAAGGGCATCACCAACCACTCATATAGGCCATCTTTGGTCTTGAAAGCCATTTTCCACTCATCCCCGATTCTAACTCTCACCTGATGGTAGCCACTTTTTAAATCAATTTTTGAAAAGATAGTCGATCCGGCCATCATGTCTAGCATGTCATCGAGTCGGGGTATGGAAAATCAATACTTTATTGTAATCTTGTTAATAACCCGGCTATCTATGCACATCCTCCAACTTCCATCCTTTTTAGGAGTCAAAAATGCTGGGACAGCACAAGTACTCAAACTCTCCCTAATAAATCCCTTTTTCATAAGATCCCCTACTTGTCGTTGTAGCTGCTGATGTTCCGTAGGGTTCATCCTATAGTGTGGGAGGTTTGGCAATGTGGCTCATGGTACTAAATCAATTGCATGTTGAATATCTCTTAATGGTGGCAATTGAACCAGTAAATCTTCAGGGTAGACATCTTTGAATTCCTCTAATAAATCTAGGATCTCCTTAGGGTATTCTAGTTTTGGTTAATCCTGAGCTTCCTTGGTAAGTAAAATCCAAACTGGTGACCCTCTATCGATTTCTCATTTTAACTCCTTTGCAGAGATCAAATTCAGATTAGACTCTTTTTCCTTTAAGTGACTTGACCCTCTCTTAGCATTGTCCTTTGGTGGGGTCGCATTAATCACTATCCTCTTTCCTAGATGGTGAAATGCACACGAGTTCGATCATCCAAACAGGGTGGCATCGTGGTCATATAACCAAGGTCTTCCTAAAATGATGCTGCTAACCCCCATCGAAAGAACATCAAACCAGACTCTTTCTTGGTAGGATTGTACCTGAATTGTAACCTGGAATCACAACCGGATGGAAATGTTGGTTGCATCAATCCAAGATACCTTATAGGGGGTCTGGTGTGGAACAGTTTGTAAGTCTAGGCTCTTAACTGCATTAGTAGAAATTGCATTGACACAACTCCCACTATCAATTATGACCTTACATACCTTATCCCCTATTTTAATAAAGGTCTGTAGGATGTTAGTCCTACGCCAATCCTCATTCCTCTTAGTTTGAGTCAGGATGCATCTGACCACTCCTAATCGGTCTGAGTCTAAGATCTCTTCCTCCTCCTCATATTCCTCCACTAACTTAGCTTCAACCTCATAAACCTCTTCCTCACAAGGGTCACTAATCTCAGGGTCCTCTACTTCAGGTTCCCCTATATGTAAGGCTTGCGATGGACATTGGGCAGCATAATGACCAGTCTGATTACACTTAAAGTATACTGGGGTTTGGTTTCGATCTTTCTGAACCATAGGTGCCTTACCCTTGTTATCTCTACAAATGGGCCAGGGATTGGGTCTAGGTCGATTTGCAGGGAATCAGTTCTGGTTTGGCCTATTTCCAAGGGCATTAAATCTAGATGAATCAGATTGATAAGTAGGTTTCCTTGGAAATCTCTCAGCATCCCTAGCAACCTGATAGGCATGTTCTAAATCATTCACTTCTCTTAGAATCAGTTCTCTCTTAATGTCCTCATTCAGGCCTACTCTAAACCTAGACAAAGTAACCGACTCAGACTCGGACACACCACACCACATAACATACTCATCGAAAATGGCTATGTATTCGGACACAGTCTGATTTCCTTGGGTCATCTTCTGCCACTGATCTAAAAGCCTTTGTTCATAGGAGAATGGTAGGTATTTGGCCCTTAATTTGAGTTTCATGTCCTCCCATGTAGCTATATGTGGGTCTCTTCTCTGTCGGTTTAACCTTTCCACATTACCCCAATATAATCGTGCTTGTCGGATCAACCTAAACTTAGCGAATTTGACCTTATGCTCTTCCAACAGGGTGTGTCATTCGAAGTACTGACCATATCACTTTCCCAATCAGAGTACATCTTGGGATCTAAAGTACCATCGAATGTGGGGCTTCTAGTCTGATACTCCTAAAGGCTCGTGGTTCCTGATCTTCTGTGTCATACTACTGCCTCCTAGGAATAGGATCAGGTGTAACCTCTCTATGTTGGGCTCGACGCCTTGGAATTGGATCAGGTGTGACCTCTCTACATTGGGCTTGATGTCTGGGGATTGGATCATGTGTAAGCTTTGGAAGCTGGGGTCCTGGACCATACTGTGGGGTAAATTCCAGTGGTGTAGGGTCAGGTTGAGACACATGGGATCCTTCTAATGAACCTATTCTTTCATTCATTTGATCAAACCTCTGGTTGACTCTAGCACTAAACTGCCTCTATTCAGTACTAAGCTGCCTCATTTGCTCAGTCAAAGATCTCATGAAAGTTTCCATCGTGGGGTCCATGGATGTACTTGGTTTGGTGCGAGCACCAGACTCAGAAGAAGACTTCAGAGCTCCATCTGGATCTCTGATTAACCTTGCCCAAAGAATTAGGATTTTTTGGCTTGTAATAAGGGTTGACTGGATCAACTCAATTTTAGCTTGAGTCTATATTACCTGCATTTTATTTTGTTGAGTCATGTTGACTCAGTAGTGGACTAGGGCTTCAACCTGGGGTGTTACATTTTCTCCCAAGGCCAAGCAAGTGGGCGCCACACTCCCAACCAAACGCTTGAGTCCAGGGGGCGCCACATCTCCATCCAGCAGGCTTTGGTCCCTACACCACAGATAGCAGCTCCCCTCTTTCATGCGCCAATTAAGGAGAAATCCACCAGGGGTCCACAAATCAAGGGGGTGGCCCAAGACTTCCCAAAAGAACCAAACTATGAAAGGGAAGAAATTCTCTTGGAGAGAAATTCAAGGAGGCGCCCATTACCTGCCAGAAATATTCAAAACAAAGTTAGAAGGAGAACTTGGGGAGAAAGAAAAGGAGGTATCCAAAAAGGGTTGAGCCATGGAAGGAAGGAGATTTCTCTTGAAAAGCAAGGTTAGGAGGCCCCCTAATCATTCCAACTAAAGCCAGATATAAAAGGCAACAAATTTTCTCTTGGAGAGCAAGGTTAAGAGGCGCCCAAACACTTCCAGATAAGGCCAAGCATAGAAGGAAAAAAATATTTTCTTGGAGGTCAAGATAAGGAGGCGCCACCCACTTTCCTTTTTGAAGCTTCAATCAACTTTGGAATTAATTGGCCGGCCATATTGGTAGGGATTGATATCCTAATTTGAAGATCCCCTCCTTTAGTCCCACATGGGAAGATGTAAAACCCTACTCTCTTGTAATGGCCTATAAATTAAACCCCCATGTAAGATTGAAAAAAATCAGATGAATGAAACCAATTTTTTTTTTTGTGAGCAAACTTTGTGTTTTCTCTCTTCCGCACTTGCATCCAAGTGTTGAGCTCCATGAGGGAGTAAATCCGGGTTCCCCAGGAATCTTGAGGAGGTGTGAGATCTCCAAAACCCCAAAACCCTAGGTTAGCCACTTCAACTCCAAACCCTAGCCGCCCATCATCCTCTTCATTCCACCAAAACCCTAGCCTACCCCATCTCTCACGGCCCCTCTCTCCAAGTAGTGGCCGACCACCAGCATTCAGGTCCAATTCGGCGCTTCGAATACGGAGCAAATCCCAGAGGAAGCCAGATCAGCATCCAGGAGAATCAGGACTTCAACAACATCAACTTTCAAGTTCTTCTATCTGGTAAATCCTTCCTTGAGTATCTGGTTCCATAAATTGTTCTTCTTCTTTCCCAGATCTTGAGTTCAGGAGAAGCCAACTCTGCCAAAGGACCAGTATTGGAGGATCCATTACGAAGATATCTGAATCCGGGGATCCAACAATCTGCTCAAGAGAGTCCTTCCACTAAACTCTGTGAAGATCATTGCCTGGTCTGTAACCCTTCTCTTCTCTTAAATTATGTCCTGTTGAAAGTTCAGAGCGAAACCCTAGGTCTGGGAGTTTCTCAACCCCCAGCGATCATTTACTTCTGAACTACTCTGATAACCTAGTTTCTTTAAATTGTGCTTTCAATTATTACATAGTTTCTTTCAATTTAGTTTAACTATTCTTTGAGTCAAAGCCGACTTCTGAAAATAAAAAAAAAAAAAAAAAAACTAGTCTTAATTTACTTCCGCGTCGCATCATCTCTTTCGTTCTGCATCATTTTTGGTATCAGAGCTTTTGTTCTGCATCAATTTTGGTATCAGAGCTTCCGTTCTGCATCAATTTTGGTATCAGAGCTTTCGTGCTGCATCATTTTTGGTATCAGAGCTTCCATTCTGCATCATTTTTGGTATCAGAGCTTCCGTTCTGCATCATTCTTGGTATCAGAGCCCTATCTAGTGTTTCTGTTTTGATTGCTTGTTTGAGTCTCTCTCATTTTACTTTGTCTGCTCGAAGTAGACTCCCCAGGATGTCCGGTTCTAGGAACGAAGCGAGGTGCAAACCTCCTCTTCCCATTCCACGGGGTGTTCCTAGGGCGTGTAGGGGATCCGTTGGGTTATAACTTCGTAGCAGGAATTGTAAACGGGGAAGTACTATGTTTTCATCCCGTAATTACCCTATTTTAGGAATTATTTCTCACTGTAGGTAACTCTAAATTTGGTGATTTTTGTTTTTCTGAAACCAGTATAATTGAAACTATTTTGCTTAATTTTCCTGTGATTTATTGGTTTCTGTGGAATTTCTGAGAGTTAAATTACTGCAACTCTATTTTTGTGTTCTGTAATCCAATTATTCTTGAGTGTTCATCTCTTAATTCATCTTAAGGGCATTTGAGCATCTAAGATAAGGAGAGGAGTTGATAACCTCTCCTTAGCCCAAAACCACCACCAACTCATTTGACCCTAAGCCTTTAATCTTAAAATTAATTAGACCTAATTTGCCCTAGTGGGCTAGGGACATCAACAAGTCGGGTCAAGGCTAGTGTTGAGTCAGTTTGTCTGGTTACTCTGTGTGTGCTTTGTACTCAGTGTCTAGAATGGTGGTTCAGGGATTCTATCCCGAAGGGCTTGTGTGCTGGTCCGCCTACCTGGCCAATCACTGATTGGTGTCTAGGATTGGCATTTAGGGACCTAACACTCCCCTTACACCTGCCTGGCTGAGTCCTGAGTTACTATAGGCTAGCTTGCCACTCTGATTGGGCATCTAGTTTGGGCTCTAGGTCTAGTTAGCCCATAGTCATTCAGTTGAGTCTCATTTTGTGTGTTTGCTTGCATCATGTCTACCCGGAATGGAGTGCCCTACTAACCTGGTCAAACCCAACCTGATTTAGAGGCCATGGTTAGAGCTCTTACTGAAAGTATGAACAAATTGAGTCAGGATATGACTGCTACTGTTACCCAGTGTAAAGAACAAGTCCATGAGAATTTTACCCAGCTTAGGGATCGAGTCCAAGTACTTGAGAAACGTAGACATCAAAATTGGACCCCTGATCCAAAATTTAATAGGCCCCAACCTCATCCATGCCAGGAGCCTAGGAGGACCTTATACCGTGATCCCGAGCATAACCTTAGGAAGCCTAACCATGATATCTATAGTGTGGATCGTGTCTATGAGAGGTCCTTACAATATTCTAGACCAGTCACTCAACAACCCAAGTCTTCTAGATCAAACCATTTAGATCCACACCCATGCCCAAGTAAGGTCTCTACTAGCTTCAAACCCAGTGTGACCCAGGTTCCTATATCTCAAGAATGTTTGTTTTGTGGAGAAAGAGGCCATAAATCTAGTCAGTGCCCATGCATAGGACTGGCTTGTGCACAGCTAAGTGGTAAGAATCCTAAGGATGACATTAATGAGGGAGAACCCAAGCCTACCAATGAGAAAGAATGGTTAGGTATGACAAGCCTAGAATCAGTTGACCCGATTACCACTGACCCGAAACCCATTGAAGATGGCATCGAGGAAGTATATGATGATGGCTTGAGTCTAGTTGATGAATATGAGGGGAAAGTACTTGAAGAATGTGACATTGATACTATTGGTTCCTTACCTGAGGAGACCTTGGAAAACAACCAACTGGTAGGACCTAGTTCAGAAATTCAAGAGATTTGTGAGAACCAGGTTCCTTTAGTCAAATACCCCCAGGAAGAACTCATAGTGTTAGCCCGAGCTATTAGTTCGTACCCTCTAATGACAGTCATTCCCCAAGTACCAATTGAAGATCTTTGCACTGAACTATTTAAGTTTGCCCACCCTATGGTAGATCCTCTTCTTAGGATGACTGAATCAAGCCTCTTACAATTGGACCTTGTCCCATGCTCAGCCACTAAGGTCTCTCCCGTAATCTCAGTTGGACATCCTTTTCTTGAGCGGATTGATTCACCCAGTCCTGTAGAAGTCCTCCTTATGACCCCAGACCCCTTCCTTCGCATGACTGACCTACCCTTCTATAGAGTATACCTTTCCTCACCCATTGGTCAAATTTCAAGTCTTGAGGTCATCATCCATAGGCCCTTCCATGAATCATTCTCTAATCCATTTCTTGAGAAAGTGGATCATTATTTGCTTAGAGAACAAATCTTAACTGTTGCAATCACATGTCCTAGGCTACTCCCCGAACCATCTCTTGATCCATTCCTGGGAGTAGCAAACTTTTCCTTTCGTAAGGATGACCAGTTGACATTCATAGATCACCATTCAAACCTTCAGGTCACCACCTTTAGCCAGAGAGGTAATTCGAGACTCCACCTCATATTTCCTCCCTTTCTCTAGGACTTCCAATGCTTCTTACACCATCCAAGTATACTTTGTCAAAGTCTTTAGAGTGAATCACGTGTCAGAATCTATTAGGTTTGCCACCTACTTCTGGAAGACCTTATGGCACCTACTAGGCACCCATGATAAGTTTTCATGCTCTGCATGCCATCCTCCGACCCAAGGTCAAACCTAGAGAGCCGTAGTTTGTTAGGTTTAGACCTAGGGTTCCTTTGAATAAAGTCCATTCTTTAGGAATGCATCGTCAGTCGAGTTTAGGACATTGTCTCAGATTTTGATTGAGTGAGAATACCAGGAATTGGGATTTGTATTTTCCCAGGGCTAAATTTGCATATAATGTTTCGATCAATAGGTCTATAGGCTAGAGCCCCTTTGAGATTGTTCATGGATACAAGCCTCACACACCACTTGATCTGATTTCACTATTAGTCCACACGCACAAGTCTCTTGATGCACTTGCATAGCATGTAAAGGACTTGCATAAAGAAATTCATGCCAAAATAAATTTAAGTAATGAAACTTATAAGAAGTTGGCTGATTCTCAAAGGCGAGTCAAAATTTTTGTTGAGGGAGACTATGTAATGATTAGGTTAAGGCCTGAACGGTTTCCTCCTAGAACCGTTAGAAAGTTACATGCTAGAGGAGCTGGACCATTTAGAGTGGTGAAGAGAGTAGGATCCAATGCCTATGTGCTCGAGTTGCCTCCAGAACTAGGCATTAGCTCCACTTTCAACATTACAGACCTAGTAGAGTATAGAGAGCCAGCTGTGATTCCCAGTGAGGCTTTTGAACCTAATCCTGCTCTTGAGAGTGAGCACAACCCTGTGTGTCCACCAACAAACTGGCCTGTGAGGAAAGAGCAGATTGAAAAGATCCTGGATGATCAGGTTATCTCTACTCGTAATCGAGGATACCAAAGATACCTGGTCCACTGGCAAGGAAGGCCAGATTCTGATGACTCTTGGATCTCCCGAGAAGAATTACAAGAATTGGACCCAGACCTCTTGGAGAGATACCAGAGCCAACTTGATCCATACTCGACAGGGTCGAGTTCCTCCCACCCTGGGAGAATTGGTACGGGCACCAGACTCAGAAGAACACTTCAGAGCTCCATCTGGATCTCTGATTAACCTTGCCCGAAGAATTAGGATTTTTTGGCTTGTAATAAGGGTTGACTGGATCAACTCAATTTTAGCTTGAGTCTATATTACCTGCATTTTATTTTGTTGAGTCATGTTGACTCAGTAGTGGACTAGGGCTTCAACCTGGGGTGTTACATTTTCTCCCAAGGCCAAGCAAGTGGGCGCCACACTCTCAACCATACGCCTGAGTCCAGGGGGTGCCACATCTCCATCCAGCAGGCTTTGGTCCCCACACCACAGATAGCAGCTCCCCTCTTTCATGTGCCAATTGAGGAGAAATCCACCAGGGGTCCACAAATCAAGGGGGCGAAACAAGACTTCCCAAAAGAACCAAACTATGAAAGGGAAGAAATTCTCTTGGAGAGAAATTCAAGGAGGCGCCCATTACCTGCCAGAAATATTCAAAACAAAGTTAGAAGGAGCCATAACTTGGGGAGAAAGAAAAGGAGGTATCTAAAAAGGGTTGAGCCATGGAAGGAAGGAGATTTCTCTTGAAAAGCAAGGTTAGGAGACCCCCTAATCATTCCAACTAAAGCCAGATATAAAAGGCAACAAATTTTCTCTTGGAGGGCAAGGTTAAGAGGCGCCCAAACACTTCCAGATAAGGCCAAGCATAGAAGGAAAAAAGTATTTTCTTGGAGGTCAAGATAAGGAGGCGCCACCCACTTTCCTTTTTGAAGCTTCAATCAACTTTGGAATTAATTGGCCGGCCATATTGGTAGGGATTGATATCCTAATTTGAAGATCCCCTCCTTTAGTCCCACATGGGAAGATGTAAAACCCTACTCTCTTGTAATGGCCTATAAATTAAACCCCCATGTAAGTTTGAAAAAAATCAGATGAATGAAACCAAATTTTTTTTTTGTGAGCAAACTTTGTGTTTTCTCTCTTCCGCACTTGCATCCAGGTGTTGAGCTCCGTGAGGGAGTAAATCCGGGTTCCCCAGGAACCTTGAGGAGGTGTGAGATCTCCAAAACCCCAAAACCCTAGGTTAGCCACTTCAACTCCAAACCCTAGCCGCCCATCATCCTCTTCATTCCACCAAAACCCTAGCCTACCCCATCTCTCACGGCCCCTCTCTCCAAGTAGTGGCCGACCACCAGCATCCAGGTCCAGTTCGGCTGCTTCGAATACGGAGCAAATCCCAGAGGAAGCCAGATCAGCATCCAGGAGAAT
Source organism: Areca catechu (assembly GCA_021397845.1). Classification (NCBI taxonomy): domain Eukaryota; kingdom Viridiplantae; phylum Streptophyta; class Magnoliopsida; order Arecales; family Arecaceae; genus Areca; species Areca catechu. Next base: position 118,549,162 of record CM038052.1, read on the forward strand.
CAGGACTTCAACAACATCAACTTTCAAGTTCTTCTATCTGGTAAATCCTTCCTTGAGTATCTGGTTCCATAAATTGTTCTTCTTCTTTCCCAGATCTTGAGTTCAGGAGAAGCCAACTATGCCAAAGGACCAGTATTGGAGGATCCATTGCGAAGATATCTGAATCCGGGGATCCAACAATCTGCTCAAGAGAGTCCTTCCACTAAACTCTGTGAAGATCATTGCCTGGTCTGTAACCCTTCTCTTCTCTTTAATTATGTCCTGTTGAAAGTTCAGAGCGAAACCCTAGGTCTGGGAGTTTCTCAACCCCCAGCGATCCTTTACTTCTGAACTACTCTGATAACCTAGTTTCTTTAAATTGTGCTTTCAATTATTACATAGTTTCTTTCAATTTAGTTTAACTTTCCTTTGAGTCAAAGCCGACTTCTGAAAATAAAAAAATAAAAATAAAAAAACTAGTCTTAATTTACTTCCGCATCGCATCATCTCTTTCGTTCTGCATCATTTTTGGTATCAGAGCTTTTGTTCTGCATCAATTTTGGTATCAGAGCTTCCGTTCTGCATCAATTTTGGTATCAGAGCTTTCGTGCTGCATCATTTTTGGTATCAGAGCTTCCGTTCTACATCATTTTTGGTATCAGAGCTTCCGTTCTGCATCATGGTTGGTCCTGGGGGACCTGGTATGGGGTTCCTGACCTAGTAGTCATGCAAGGACACAATGCACTCAAACAAACCTAATCGACTATGGATAGCTAGACCTAGAGTCCAAACTAGATGCCTAATTAAGGTGGCAAGCTAGTCTGTAGTAACTCAAGACTTGGCCAGGTAGGTGTAAGGGGAGTGTAGGTCCCTGATTGCCAATCCTAGACACCAATCAGAGATTGGCCAGGTAGGCGGACCAGCACACTTGCCCTTCGAGATGTGATCCCTGAACCACCATTCTAGACACCAAGAAATGGGCACACACAATTTAGTTGACACGATTGACTTGACACTAACTCGGACCCAACCAATTGGTATCCCTAAGCTCACTAGAGCAATTAGGTTCTAATCAATTTTAATTAGGGCTTGGGCTCGAATGCAAAGAGGGTGGTTTTGGGCTAGGGAAAGGTTATGAACTCCTCCCCCTATGTTATATTGTATTCCCTTAAAAATCAATTAGAAAATGAATGCAACAAGCAACTAATAAAACTAAACCCTAATGATTTTTTTTTTTTGGGCAGAACCTATTCTCAGGCTGAAAATAGAGAACTGCAGTTTTCACAGAAAACCATAAATTGTAAAAAAATTAGTAAAAATACTTTGAATATCAAGAAAGCTAACAAAACAAATTTCATATTGTTTTGATTTTTATATGTGTAGAAACAATTAAAATAATAAAGCATATACTGGAAGGCCGAGATGCAGAATTTAACAAAATGCAAGATTAACCTAATCTAAACCTGCTCTGATACCAAATTTGACGCAGGACACGGATGCGATGCAGTACTAAATGTTGATGTAAATTTTATGTTAATCGAGAGAAAATGTTCATTAACCTAACAGCCTATTAAACAATACATTAAAAGAATCTATAGCAATCAACTAAATACTGGATTACATCACCCGCATGCATACCTAACAAAATAATTAATTAGATGGATCACGACGATTGAGAAACCATCCTAGATTAGGTTCCTACTTTCTAACATCATATCTAGAGGAAGGGAAAGGGGTCTTGAGGTACCGATATGCTTAGAAACCTCCTCTGATGAAGATCTGGATCACTGCACTCTAGGGTTGAAGAATCGAACTCCAAACTGATCGCTCATGGCATCCGGATTCCGATTGAACTGATTCCAAAGCATGGATGCCGAACTTCAGAGTCAGATCTCAAGAGAATTTGCCAAAAAAAAACTAAAAAAATAGTAATTAAATATTGGAAATCAAAAGCTAGAAGGAAGGCTGGCACCAAGGTTGTTGTTCCTCCCGGGGATCTTCTTCTTTGGTTGGCTTCTAGGATCTCTTCAAAGCATTGGATGAAGGCCTTGAAGAGACATAGGGATCAGATCTGATGGAGGGATTGGATGGATAAACAGGGTGTCGTACCCCGGTAGAACTTGGATGTTGCACCCAAGTGTTCTAGGCGTCACACCTAGCACCTATCAGCCGTCACAGCTAGAAAGGAATTGGAAGAAGAACTCGACAGAGTTTCATTTCATTTCATCAAATATTCATTCATTACAAGGGGGGAGGTGTAGGGGTATTTATAGAACCCTAACCAGAGAAGTGAGGGACTCAAATACAAGAGTTTCATTACAACTCTAGGCTTCAAGTTTATATTGCCTAGACTCCTGCTGGATGAAAAAAAAAATGGACTCCTATCAATAGTTGGCGCCAAGATGAGACTTTGATGGAGGGTCATGATCGCTTCTGGGTTGGTCATGATGATTGGACTCCAATATCTTGATAATGTATTCTTCTAAAGCTGCCTAGACTCTTCAGTCTAGATTGGAGAGAACTCTAGAGTCCTGCTGAAATTCTAGAATCCTTGAAGCTTGAACAGTTAACAGCTTATTTGAGTGGAATGCTAGGAACCCTTGGACCTCCAACACTAGGTGAGAAAAAATTTCCAAACTCCTTTGAATGCTTGGCCGACTTCTCACTTTGGCATGAAATATTATGAGTAGAAGGGCGCTATCTGGGAGAAGTCCTTTACAATTACTCCTCTTAAAAATTTTGTGCGCCTTTCTTCATGGGCCGACCAAAAGAAATTATCTTGATGAGTGTAGCTTGTCCAGATTTAAGTGGTAGGTCATGTGTCATTGTCCCCCTGGTGACATGACAATAGTAGTCCTGAAATCATGCAAAGTTGACTTGCAAAATAGGCTAGCATATGACAAGAGCTTGTGCTAGCACATGGGTCACATGGGCTTGTCTTGAACTAGCACATGGGTCTTGATTTGAGTCACATGGGTATTATATTTGGTCTCCTCTGTAATACAAGACTCAACAACTAATTTTTACAGGACTCAATAAATAACTAAAGTCCTATTTGATCAATTAGAATCTAATTTGATCAAAAGGGCAAGACATATAAATACATAGTTCAACTTGGTAAAAGGGGTTTAGCCTAAAAGGCTAAATAAATAAAACCCTAATTCCAGTTGGAAAAAGGGGCTAACCCTAACTAATCCAAAATAACAAAAATTAAAATAAATTATTTACATGGATAAAAGGGTTGGGTCCAGGGTTTCATTCACAGGTGATCCACAAGGATGTGGGTTCAACCTATCGATATTTTCGGGCCCTGGTGTCCTCACCACAACTCTTATACCATCAAGCATTAGCAAGCCTCACAGACCTCTCAAGGAGTGCTCGGCCATGAGCCTTCAGCCATGAGGCCCTGGGCAAGCATCGATATAGGCCAACTCCTATGTCCTCAGGCATCAGTAAGCCTCACCAACCATTCAAAAAGTGCTTAGCCATGAGTTTCCAGGCCTTAACACCCCATGAGCACTCTGACCTGCTAGACCCTGCGGCATACACATCTTAATTCTCAAGGAAGCAATATCCAGACAACTGCTACCACGGTCTCCACCATGTGGCCAGCACCCTATCACATCCGAAAATTCTAAATCATCACCAAATATAAACAAATATGGAAGGCATGCCTAGATTCCTTGTATCAGAATCCATTGTTTAATGAAGCATGCAACATACCTGGATGTCAATACGGATGCATTTAATAGGATGGGATGTCGCCAGCAAACAAGAAAGCCCTATTCAACACATGGAAGGCTTCATAAAAGTCTCTTGCAAGTCCAGCATGTTCTTTCCTAATGTCAAACAACCCATAAGATAGCAGCCTATAAAAAGATTCTAGGAGGATGGAAGAGGTATGTGAGCTTTCTCGCTTACGCTCCCCCACTATTGGTATCCAAATAGACGTGAGCATTGAAGTGCCATCATCGAGGCCACCCCTAGTAGGGCTTTTTTACAGGTACTCTTCTTAGAGACCGACCTGCATCGCCTACTCCAACACCTCCACTAACTCTAACAACCCCTTCCCGATACTTGATGAATTTTGGCACCAACAAGTTTCATCCACTGAGACCCTTTTATAGATAAAGAAGAGGTGATGTTTGTACCTTTTCCCCACCACTTATCTATAAAGGGATGTGTCAGATATGCCCCTTCAAATAGAAGTGCTTTGGTAGAAAAAATCAATGATGAAACATCATATTTATACAATGTTTCAAAGTTCCTAGCACCAAAGGTGTATCTACACCTCTTCTTAAAATCAAATGATTTTCCTTATTCCACATGGATTTAGAGTGAGTCAAAATCAATAAAAGGGGCATCGAGATAAGATAAGGATTATTTGAAGCACCACATGTGTCTTAACCCAATGCAAAAGGACTTTTAGTCCTAATCCATGCACCAAGAAAAATATGCACTTAATCTTTCAAACCATTCATTATTTTGCACCATAATTAGGTGCCAAAACTAGGTCAAATCTCATCAAAGAGAAATGGAGATTAGAGAGGAAGAGATAATCTTTATCCCAAAAAGGTGATTATTTAGCAAAAGCACTCTTGGTCCTCTACATGCCATCCTTGCACCCATTATTCTCACACATGCCAAGAGCCCATGCCGCTTGGGACTCTTGGTTTGATATGTGGATAAGGCTTTGTGGCACCCCATTCTGGCTGATCACTTCAGGCTCAATCTAATTTAAGTTCTACTTAATTTGGTTAACCCAAATAGCAAGCATATGGACCAAATCCAATTAGGTTAGAAGTTAGGGTAGCCAACATGTGCTAGCATATCAATTAGCTAGCCAATTAGGATCCTATGACCCATCAAAAAATATAATTGACTTCCTGATCAATTCTGATAATTATATTATATACACATATAAAAGTATTAATTAAATAATTAAATGATCTTTATTTATGCCAAATTGATATTTTATATATCATTTGTGGAAAATAAGATTGTTATTGTGAAGATCTCGATCTTTGGAGTCCAACGGTGCAAACAACACTCAAATCAAAGTTCAGATAGACATGGAATCGAGTTTTGGATGTTTATATAAGAAATACACAAATATTAAATTAGCCGGTCCACCATGGACTGGCCACTCAGTCTATGAAGGCACGTCTAGTCCATAGATGCCATGTCTTGTGGTCCTTGGCTCTGAGCCATGGACCGTGGAGGCTTTTTTGCCACCCCATCGCCCGAACTGCCATCCCTTGCCACCATCTTGCCAGCTTGCAACCCCGAGCCATCGCACAGCCCCGCGTCAATAGAAGAAATAGCTCAAAAAAAACTCCCACCCTCTTCGCTGCCTTGCTGTCATCTAAGCTTCACCACCTATCACCTCGAGCCACCGAGAAGCCCTCCACCACTAGAGATGTCACCAGAGACTTGCTGACGTCGGCATCCACCCTTTCCTCTCTGCTCTTTGCTCGGCCACCATCCAAAATACCCATGATTGGGCTCCCTGCCACCATGCCAACCATCAACATCACCATCCCGAGCCACCCTCTCCTCACTACCTTTCCTATGCCATCGCTGCCCACCTCTCCACTAATCTACCATCTTCCACAAGTGCCAATATCCCATGGCAACTCCTTCCACACTGCTGGCCTCCTCCTGTCACCAAAGCCACCACGAGATGCTTCCATTGCCCTCTCTCCCTTGCCCAATCTACCCATCACAACCAAGGTTCCATCATGATCGACGGCCGCTACTGCTCCTCACCGCCCATCTCCTTGGCCAAACTAGCCACTGTTCCCCCTTGTCCCAGGATCTTGAGCCTTCATCCATCCATTCATTACCTCCTAATCTGACGATTGATGAGTCTGATATAGAGCCCCAAGAACATTCCAAGTGTGATCTGTGGCCACTAACACCAACAAATCTTAGCCATCTAATATAGCTAATTCGACGGTCACAAGTAAAGGAGTCTATCTAGTCTTCTCTATTTAAGGACCCTTGAGCTACAAGAAAAAGATATCTTGAAGAGAGAACTAGGGTATAGGGTAGGAGGTCCAGCTTTTGGTTGTGGGTTGGCCTCTAAGAGTGAGGTTTCTTAGAGGAGAAGCTATCTTCTATGCCATCTTTTTGCCTACACTAATCTCTAGATCAAGATCAAAGGAGGAAGAAGCAGAGAAAGCCAATTCACTCCAAGGAGTACGAAGGAAGAAGGGATTTTTTGACCATCTTCCCGACGAGGCTGCGTTGATCTACTTCTAATCTTTGTTATTATTTTTCTTAATTTATTTGGCTGTTATTTTCAATTCCATGTAATCAAATATTTTTATGTAATTTAAATTTATATTATTTATTCTTCTTGCAAGCAGATGCTAAGATCCAACTAGTGGATCGAATGTACCGAGTTTTATTTTTTTGTTGTACTCTGAATATCTTTTTTTGACTTCAAATCATTTTTTCTTTTTCCTATTAAAATCAAATATTTTAATTTTTTTTATGCACTGCCATCTTCGTGGATTCGACCCGACTCACCTTTTCTATAAATTTCTAATTTTCTTAAATAGTCCATTAATTAAACTGATAGCCAGATGTCTTAATGATAACATCGTGCCTATCAAGTTTTTGGCACTGTTGTCGGGGAAGGCATGAACACTAACATTTTTTATCTCTTTGAATTCTTGTAAATTTGGTGTACTATTTTTTTTTTGCAGATCCAAAGGAAGCCAAAAAAATAAAAAAAGTAAAAAAAAGAGGAGAAGGAAATTTTTATAATTTTGGTGAGATCAATCATAACCTTAGATTAATTTTCTTTTTTTAGTTACTTCTAATTAATTTTTGCCTTTTTATATTAACTAAAAAAAACTATTTTTTTATTTCCTTTGATTAGTCTCCTTTTTAAAAAAAAACTACCTAATTTCTTTTAGATTTGTTTTCTTATTTTTATTACTATCATCTTTTTCAAATTAACATAAAAGAAAAAAAAACTCCTTTTTGGTGTCTTCCTTTTAATTAGTTTCTCTCCTTTTAAACTAACCAAAAAAAATTCTTTTTTAGTTTCTTCCTTCTTAAAAATTAACCTAAAAAAATTACTTAACTTTTAATTAACTTTCTTAAATACTGATTTGATTTCTTGTCTTAATCTGTAGTTTCTTTATTTGCTTAGCCTAATTTTAGTTTTTTTTTCATATTTAATTAACCAAGATTAAAAGATGCCTTTTATCTTTCTTACTTGAAATAACACAACATAAAAAGAAAACAAACACACCACATAATACTTAACTAAAATAAAGTAACTAACTGAAACTTAAAAGATTATTACTTGTTTGGGACACCTTTCTTTTCTGCATGGAATATTTTCATAAAATATCTTAAGGGCATTAACCTATAAACAACATCAGGTTGGGATTTGATCATCCTTCCTTAGCCCATAAACCACCACCCTGCGTCTTACATTAACCTAAGCCTATTAATTAAAATCAATTAGACATCAGCCCCTAAGGAACTCGAGCTCAATAGGACAAGGCATCCAAAAGAGTTGGACCAAGCCAAGATTGGCTGATTAACTGGTGTCTAGGAAAGGAGTTCAAGGATGATGTAGCCCTAAAGAAAGATAGTTTTTAATTGGTTTTGTTGACTGACCTAGCCAATCTAATTGGTGTCTAAGAAAAGTAACATGGGGACCCCCACCGATCTTACTCTTACCTGGCCAGTTGATTAGTTAGTTTGCTGACTTAAAGGGCTTTAAGGTTGCCTTAGCAGTTAGGAGCTGTCTAGATTTAAGATAACCCTAGGATAGAGAGTCCATGTATGCTAACTTGTTTATAAATAACACCAAATCCTAACTAATTCTTCTTCTCTCTCTTAGCTCTAGGACTCCTTTGGCCCTTTTCTTTATAACTCTTCTCCTTCTTCATCCACCACTCCTTTTAAATAATAATAATAATAATAATAAATAAATATATAAATAAATGAGGATTGCTCTGATCTAAACCTTTGATTGCATATCCGAATAATCAGAATAATCTGATAAACTGAATCAATGCCAGGAAAATGAATCCTTATAGCAGAGTACCCTTTCTTCCAGCACACCAAGTTTGTTCAAGCCCCACGCAGTTTGATAGTGAGTGCCCAACCAGGTACCAATTTCTTGAGTTTCGTATGACCAAGTTTATCAAGATCAAACCCAACCAACCTACAACTCAGAAGAGAACCTATACTTTAATTCTTATAATTTAGATTGGGGGGGCTCAATCAAATTTCTAATGGCAACCACACCTAGTGGCTGTCCCGGTAATCCAAGGATCCATGTTCATAGAAACATCATATTATGATCAGCCCTATCCCCATTATCAACCTTCTGTAATTAATTATAACCCATCATTTGAAGAGAAGGTTCAGCAAGCATCATCGCCACCTCTCCTACAAACCAACCTAGATGTCAATAGGTTTGCTCAATTTTAACACATGATTATAGCGCAACAGCAATCTATCAATAAGCTAATGGATCAAATTGACTAATGATTAAGTGAACTTAATAGAGAGGAGGGAGGTGAACTACCTGTCAACCTGAGAGTAACCTTGAGGGACCATATCTAGCTCAAGACTTTAATGACCCTCTATCTTTTCCAGAATAATTAACTCTAGCTTCCAAAAATGAAATGATCTTAGAACAACTCTGCATAACCATAAAGACTAACATAGACAATTTGGCTAAGGTAGAAAAATATATAGAGACATTAAACTTGTGGGAAGAACCAATTTCATCATTATCCCACTTACTATGGCCCCATCATCTAGTGCCCTAGAATCATCTATGCCTTTAATGGGATGGGAGAATAAATTAATGCAATAATGGAATTGGTAGAGAGTTCCCAAGAACCACAAATGCGTGACTCAATAGAGGAAGCCACCCCCATAATTCATTTTCAGAATTTGTTAGATCTCTATCTGGCTCAACTAGTGCGGGCACTAGGATCAGGCAGAGACTCCTCAACCCTTTGTGGTTATCTGATGGTGCAGGCACCAGGATTAGATAGAGGCTCCTCAACCCTCTATGGATCTCTGATTAGGGTTCTTAGTCTTTTCAGGTCCTGTAATAAGGCTTAAGACACTTAAGCCTAAGTAATTTACATTCGAGTCATGTAATTAGTATCTAGTTGGTTTCAATTTTGTTTAGTCTTGTAATTTGGCCAATTTGGTCAAGTTAGGGTCAATTGGTCCTATAATTAGTCAAGTTGGTTTACAATCTCAAGTCAATTTGAAGATGGGTTCAAGCTAATTTGAAGATGGGTCCATAAGTGAGCAAACAAGTAAAGCCAAATCAACCCACTTCTCCTCCATGCCAAGCTAGGATTGCCAACTCATCTTCCAAGCCATGGAGAGCACCACATAACCAATGCCACATGTGTTGGGATCGTTAACCAGTGCGGAAGCATGGATTTCAAAAATTTATGAAACCAGGTCCGAACCCTAATCCCAAATCTCCTTATTAGCAATTAAAAACTATGACTACATGCATGTCCAAATTTAAACATTGTTTAAATACTAACCTCAGATTGCTATTACCAGTCTGATGCAGAAATGAACTCCAAATTGAGTAGCCTCTTGAACACACCAGGCGTCCACTTGTCCGCCCTCCGATGGTGATCCACACGGGCAGATGATCAAGACACTGACTCCTTAATTGGGTTCCTTCCAATCAAGTTCTACCCCAAGAACTTGATATATGGGCTATTGGCTAGGACTCCTCTAGCCAAACTGGGACTAAACCTTCTCTCTTACCCTTCTCCTTGTCTTCTAGCAACTTTGGCCCCTTAAGACACTCTTGTCTTAAGAATAAGCCCTTGTCCTAAAATGAGACAAGGCTTGTCTTGGAGGGAGAAGAAAATTAAGACAAGATTGTCTTAATGTAAGAAAGAAAGGAGAGGCACCTTCTTCCTTTACCGTCGGAGAGTTTCTCTCTGACTCTCCTTCTGTTCTGAGATTCGACAGAGCCAAGGCTCTGTAAAGGAATCAAAGAGGAAAGAGAGGAGGGGGAAACAATCTTCTGGAGAGGGAGAGGGAAAATAGAAGCAAGGCTTCGCTGTAGAAAATCTGGAATAGTTTTTCTTATTTTTTTACGGTGAAGTCTTCTCCTTAAATAGGCGACAGAGAGGTGCCTACCCATCTGTAATCACCCTCTCATGCCCCTCTCTCCCTTCTCACGTCCTTTCCCTTCATCTCACGGCCCTTGAATTAATCTCACAGCCTTTGGGATGGGAAGACGCAAGAAAGAGTCACGAAAAACACAGAAGGGCGCGCGCAGAGGAGAAGAGTCGTGCCCCTTCGGTATTTCTTTCATGGTAATCCCATTTTTTGAAGAGTCCACGCCTAGGTGGACTCTCTTCCACACCCCTTCAGCCAAAACGCCGATCCCCTTTTTCTTTTCTCACGCAAAAATGCCCCTTGGAGAGAGTCCACGCGCGCGTGGACTCTTCTCCTTGCGCGCGCGCGTGGGAAGAGAGGGGAAGGGGCTTAGGCGATGTGGGAAAGGGGTTTAGCCTCTTAGGTTAGCCCAATTGCTAGCCTACTATTAGCCCAATGTCTTGAATCTTCAATTAGATTCAAACCGGAATGAATTTGGATCTAAAAAAGACCAAATCGGAACCCTAACTCGAATCCGATTCAAGTAGAAGCCATGGTTTGCAACACATGCTAGTGTGTTCATCTGCAAACGAGATTTAATTCCAAATTAAATCCTTGATTATCTGTCCTAAGTGTGTGACCCATTGGGTTCCATACCTAGCCAGCAGTGGGTCCGAGTGCAAGTTGACCTAATTTGATCAGAACTCATTCTAATCGATTTAGGTCAAATCGAGCTAACTCGAGTTAGTCAATTAGGACTCCTCCTAATTAATGATCCAATTAAACCATTTAATTTGATCAACCCACAAGACAAGATTGACGTCTAGCAACGTGTCATGTCTACCCGGAAGATATGGAAATTCTGGTGAAATTCCAAAACTATCCTTCAGTGGAAAGTTCCCGTACAATTCGATCCTTCAATCATCTTGCATCCCGAATATAACTATGGATATGGAAACATGTCAAAACCAGCTTATACTCATTCCCAGCTCAGTCATACACTAATGATTCAATTAATTCGATATTAGAAATCATTTCTAATATCTGTACTTTGATCAAAGATTTCCTGATTCATCATTTGACCTAATTTGGCTGGATGCAATCTCCTCCTACTAGGAGTGATCAATTCCTTGTTGACCTACTCATTACCTTCATATACAATTCACCATACCCAGCATCAACCTCGTGCATGACCCAGTGTCATGATTGAGATTGAACCAAAGCATGGGTTCATGTACATAAGGTATTATGGCAGTCTCAGGTCATAGGACTACTTGTACAACTCCCACTATGAGAAATATCTATTGACATGCAGCTAAGGCTCCATTAGATGTTCTCAAACTGGATCTATTCAGTGAACTCATTCGCTAATGAGCACCCACATCCTTGTATTAATGTCCCACACAAGTGACTGTGAGAGCAGTCACCCTTTTCAGTATACATAGGATGTGCCAGTCTAACCGGAAACCCTGATCCCCAACTCAGGGTTCCTATGACTAGGAATATTCTAGATTAGGGTTTTAAGGCCTTAGATCTCACTGGTATGATCTCATCATATCCCTAGGACCATAGCCCTAATCTATGGGGTTCATCATATAATGACACAGCGAATGATGAAAAAAAAAATATTGCCTTTATTAACTTGTCAATTTACAATGGTCTGGGAGATACAAATATTGGCTTATAGGGCATAATCCTTTCAATCTCCCACTTGCACTAAAGCCAATCGCTCTTATTCTTTAACCCCATACAATCAAGGTGGCGATCAAACTCCCGCTGTGGTAGAGCCTTAGTGAACGGGTCTGCTATGTTGTTCTTTGTATCCACTCTATTGATGCAGACTTCTTGTCTCTCGATTATCTCTCGGACAAGATGGAAGCGTCTCAGAATGTGCTTGGACTTGTGATGGGCTCTCGGTTCCTTAGCTTGAGCAACTGCTCCAGTGTTATCACAATAGAGTGGCACCGGGCTCTCAATCTCAGGAACTACTCCCAACTTTGTGATGAATTTCTTCATCCAGACAGCTTCCTTGGCTGCTTCATTGACAGCTATGTACTCTGCCTCGGTAGTTGAGTTAGCTACAGTCTGCTGTTTAGTGCTCTTCCAACTTACTGCTCCACCATTCAAGGTAAAGACATACCCTGAAATGGATTTACTATCATCTGGGTCTGATTGAAAACTAGAGTCTGAATAGGCTTCTAGTTTAAGATCAGACCCTCCGTATATAAGAAAAATATCCCTAGTCCTTCTCAGGTACTTAAGAATATTTTTCACAGCCTTCCAGTGATCCTCTCCTGGATCAGCCTGAAATCTACTGGCTACACCCAAGGCATATGCCACATCAGGCCTGGTACATAACATAGCATACATAATCGACCCTATAGCCGAAGCATAAGGTATAGAACTCATTCTATTTCTTTCTTCAAGTGTCTTAGGAGACATCCTCTTAGAAAAACGTATGCCATGACCAATAGGTAAGTAACGTCTTTTACTTTCCTCCATGCTAAATCTCTTTAGCACCTGGTCAATGTACATAGACTGGGATAAGCCTAGCATCCTTCTTGATCTTTCTCTATAGATCTTTATACCCAGTATATAGGATGCTTCTCCCAAGTCTTTCATGGAAAACTATTTCGATAACCACACTTTGACTGATTGTAACATTGGGATATCATTCCCAATAAGAAAGTATATCATCAACATATAGAACTAAGAAAACTATGGCACTCCCACTAGTCTTCTTGTACACACAAGGTTCATCCTCATTTTTGAAAAAATCAAATTCTTTGACTGTTTTATCAAATCGGATGTTCCAACTCCTGGATGCTTGCTTTAATCCATAAATGGATTTCTTTAGCCTACATACCTGATTAGGTTTAGTCTCCAAGACAAAACCTTCTGGCTATGACATATAAACCTCTTCCTCAAGGAAACCATTGAGGAATGCAGTTTTTACATCCATTTGCCAGATCTCATAATCATGGTATGCTGCTATAGCAAGCATAATCCGAATAGATTTGAGCATGGCAACAGGGGAAAATGTTTCATCATAATCTATTCCCTGTTTTTGTCTGAAACCCTTAGCCACCAATCTGGCTTTATAAGTTTCAACTTGGCCATCTGCCCCAATCTTCTTTTTATAGACCCATTTACACCCAATAGGGTTAATACCCTCTGGTGCATCAACCAAAGACCATACTTGGTTGACATACATGGAGTCCATCTCGGATCTCATGGCTTCCAGCCATCTGTCTGAGTCTCTACTCATGACTGCTTCCGTATAGGTTAGAGGCTCATCATTTTGAATGATTTGGGCTTCATTATTTTCGATTATGAACCCATACCTCTCAGGTGCCTGTCGCACCCTATCAGACCTACGGATAGGAGTGTGTCCAGGTTCTATATTAACTATGTTGTTACTTGACTGAGAAGTGTCTATTTGTTGAATTTCATTAAGTTCGATATTTCTACCAGTGCCCTTTTGTAGGATGAATTCTTTTTCCATAAAAGTGGCATGCCTACTGACCAAAACCTTTTGTTCAGTAGGGTGGTAGAACAGATATCCTATACTATCTCTAGGATATCCCATAAATAGACATTTATCTGCTCTAGCATCTAGTTTATGTCCAAAATTTCTTTTTACATAGGCTGGACATCCCCATATCTTAATATACTTAAGATTGGGCTTCTTACCTCTCCATAATTCATATGGAGTGCTAGAGACAGTTTTAGATGGTACTCTATTCAAGATATAAGTTGCTGTTTCCAAAGCATATCCCCAGAAAGAAAAAGGTAACTCCGTGAAGCACATCATGGACCGTACCATATCCAATAAAGTACGATTCCTCCTTTCAGCAACACCATTTAATTATGGTGTGTAAGGAGGAGTCCATTCAGAGATGATCCCCTTATCTTTAAGGTGATCAAGAAACTCAGTGGATAAGTACTCACCTCCTCTATCTGATCGGAGGATCTTTATACTTTTTCCTGTCTATTTCTCTACCATACTTTGATACTCTAAAAATTTTTCAAAAGTCTCGGACTTATGTTTCATTAGATACACAAATCCATACCTTGAAAAATCATCAGTAAATGTGATGAAGTATGAGTATCCACCATAGGCTTAAGTTGTCATAGGCCCACATACATCTGTGTGTATGAGTCCCAATAACTCTTTTGTCCTTTCTCCATGTCCACCAAATGGAGTCTTGGTCATCTTACCCATGAGACATGATTCACAAGTTCCTAATGACTCATAGTCATAAGGATCAAAGAAATTTTCTTTGTATAACTTGTTAATCCTAGTCTCACTAATATGTCCAAGTCGACAATGCCAAAGTAAGGTATTGTTTACATCATCTCTTTTCCGTTTGTTAGAAACATGAAAAATATTGTCATTAGTGGAAAGAGTTAATAGACCATTGCAGAATATGCCATAACATATAATTTCATTAGATAAAGAAATTGAGCAGCCACTGCTCATTACATTCATAGTATATCCTTGTTTAAGTAACAAGGGTACAGATATTATATTTCTAATGATTTTTGGCATATAGTAACAATTCCTTAGCTCCAAGATCTTCCCTGAAGGTAACTTCAAAATATAAGTCCCTACAGCTTCTGCTTGGATGGGGTCCCCTCCAGCACCGTAGAGCTCAAAGTTACCTTCCTTCAATACTTTAAGCCCCTAAAGTCCTTGCAATGATTTGCAGATGTTATGACCACAGGCGGTATCCAACACCCAAGTATTTGAAATGGAAGAATCCATGACAAAATAGTATGAACTTCTTTCATACCTTTTGGTGCCTCTGATGCACCAGGCTTCACACTTGCAAGGTAAACCTTGCAGTTCCTTTTCCAATGACCCGGCTTGCCACAATGAAAGCAGGTCATCTGTCCGGAGGCCTTCTTTCCTTTCTTCTTCTTAATGCCCCCTTTGGGATTCATCCTCTTACTAGAACCCTTTTTGCCTGTCTTCTTCTTATCCACAAGAAGAACTGGAGCCTTATTTTTCTTTACATGGCTCTCTGCTGTCTTCAACATATTCAACAGCTCAGGCAAGGAAGAATTAAGTTTGTTCATATGGTAATTAAGAACAAACTGTGAAAATGACTCTGGGAGTGATTGCAAGATCAAGTCTTGATTCAACTCCCCATCCATTACAAAACCTAATTGACCTAATCGAGTGATTAGATCAATTATCTTTAATACATGGTCTTGTACTGATCTACCTTCTGTCATCCTTGCACGGAACAACTGCTTAGATATTTCATATCTAGCAGTTCTACTGTGTTCTCCATAAAGCTCTTTTAAATTGAGCAGTATGGAGTTAGTATCCATGCTATCATGCTGCCTCTGCAACTCATTAGTCATAGAGGCAAGCATAACACACTTGACAGTAAGTGAGTCATTTTGCCACATATTATATGTGGTCTTCTCCTCTTGCGAGGCATCTTCCCTTGGTGGTTCCAAAATTGGGATATCAAGAATATAGGAAATTCTTTCTTGACTGAGTACTATTTTTAAATTTCTCAGCCAATCAACATAATTAGGCCCAGTCAATTTGTTGGCATCTAAAATACTACGGAGTGAGAGTGAAGAGGCCATTTATCTACATTTAAACAAAGAACAATACATAAGCAAACAACCATGAAATGACAATACATAATTAAATTAGGACTTTAATTTAATTATGTCTCCCACTATTTTATCGAGCATCATAACCCTCTATACGATGATCGAGAAAACCCTAATTAGTTTTTCTTAGTGGGGTTGAGATCCCAATCCCTTATAAAGGACCTTGTGTGTACACAACAAATCTTATATAAGTTCATAGGTAGGAAAACTCTCTCCAATTGTAACCCGTACAATTCTCAACTTATCCCGGCCTCTAAAATATTAATAGCCTTGTGTATACACAACAAACTATAATATTTCAGTTAAGTAAGACCCTCCATAGCCATATAGTCATGACTTTAATAGTAATACCCTTGTGTGTACACAACAAAATATTACATTAAATCATGCCATAAACAAATAATTGTATTAGGCCAAAAATTGTGTCAGTCACCATATTAGGTCTTGTGTGTACACAACAAACCTAGTATAGATCGTAACACAATAATGACCTATCATGAAGGAAGGCCAATAATAGTATTTTAACACCAAGCATGTTAGTCAAGAATTAAATCAATCAGATCGGCCAGGCTAGTGGAAGAGATGTGGGGGTCCCCCCATTGCTTTCCTAGACACCAATTTAAAAATTGGCCAGGTCAGACAACGGAACCAATTAAAAACCACGATTCCCTTTACCTTTCCAGAACCACCTTTCTAGACACCGAAATGACTAATTATCCATCATGACTAATCATGCTTATCGGTTAACTATACTACCACTTAATATAATTTTAAGAGGGATTTAAGCAATGCCAGCACATTCAATTAAAAGCTATCACATATATTAATACATGCTTTAAACTAAGCAAATATGTGAAATGTGTGCCATCATACTAGGACAACCATTTACCACATAATGGATACACCATTATGCCAGGGCAACCTTATTTCAGTATGATGGCTCCAGGGCTAATCATATCTTTAAGACAATTAGGGTTTCTATGGAAAACCCTAACTGGTGGCAATCATCAAACTCATGTTCAATCAAAGACATGCATTGTGCATCAATATAAAAACTTTAACATGATACTACATCATTTAATAAAACATGAATTGAACTGCATAAGTTTTAATCCTAATAAGGAGGCTCTGATACCACTGTTGGGTTCGTTAACCAGTGCGGAAGCATGGATTTCAAAAATTTATGAAACCAGGTCCGAACCCTAATCCCAAATCTCCTTATTAGCAATTAAAAACTATGACTACATGCATGTCCAAATTTAAACATTGTTTAAATACTAACCTCAGATTGCTATTACCAATCTGATGCAGAAATGAACTCCAAATTGAGTAGCCTCTTGAACACACCAGGCGTCCACTTGTCCGCCCTCCGATGGTGATCCACACGGGCAAATGATCAAGACACTGACTCCTTAATTGGGTTCCTTCCAATCAAGTTCTACCCCAAGAACTTGATATATGGGCTATTGGCTAGGACTCCTCTAGCCAAACTGGGACTAAACCTTCTCTCTTACCCTTCTCCTTGTCTTCTAGCAACTTTGGCCCCTTAAGACACTCTTGTCTTAAGAATAAGCCCTTGTCCTAAAATGAGACAAGGCTTGTCTTGGAGGGAGAAGAAAATTAAGACAAGATTGTCTTAATGTAAGAAAGAAAGGAGAGGCGCCTTCTTCCTTTACCGTCGGAGAGTTTCTCTCTGACTCTCCTTCTGTTCTGAGATTCGACAGAGCCAAGGCTCTGTAAAGGAATCAAAGCGGAAAGAGAGGAGGGGGAAACAATCTTCTGGAGAGGGAGAGGGAAAATAGAAGCAAGGCTTCGCTGTAGAAAATCTGGAATAGTTTTTCTTATTTTTTTATGGTGAAGTCTTCTCCTTAAATAGGCGACAGAGAGGCGCCTACCCATCTGTAATCACCCTCTCACGCCCCTCTCTCCCTTCTCACGTCCTTTCCCTTCATCTCACGGCCCTTGAATTAATCTCACGGCCTTTGGGATGGGAAGACGCAAGAAAGAGTCGCGAGAAACACAGAAGGGCACGCGCAGAGGAGAAGAGTCGCGCCCCTTCGGTATTTCTTTCACGGTAATCCCATTTTTTGAAGAGTCCATGCCTAGGTGGACTCTCTTCCACGCCCCTTCAGCCAAAACGCCGATCCCCTTTTTCTTTTCTCAAGCAAAAATGCCCCTTGGAGAGAGTCCACGCGCGCGTGGACTCTTCTCCTTGCGCGCGCGCATGGGAAGAGAGGGGAAGGGGCTTAGGCGATGTGGAAAAGGGGTTTAGCCTCTTAGGTTAGCCCAATTGCTAGCCTACTATTAGCCCAATGTCTTGAATCTTCAATTAGATTCAAACCGGAATGAATTTGGATCTAAAAAAGACCAAATCGGAACCCTAACTCGAATCCGATTCAAGTAGAAGCCATGGTTTGCAACACATGCTAGTGTGTTCATCTGCAAACGAGATTTAATTCCAAATTAAATCCTTGATTATCTATCCTACGTGTGTGACCCATTGGGTTCCATACCTAGCCAGCAGTGGGTCCGAGTGCAAGTTGACCTAATTTGATCAGAACTCATTCTAATCGATTTAGGTCAAATCGAGCTAACTCGAGTTAGTCAATTAGGACTCCTCCTAATTAGTGATCCAATTAAACCATTTAATTTGATCAACCCCCAAGACAAGATTGACGTCTAGCAACGTGTCATGTCTACCCGGAAGATATGGAAATTCTGGTGAAATTCCAAAACTACCCTTCAGTGGAAAGTTCCCGTACAATTCGATCCTTCAATCATCTTGCATCCCGAATATAACTATGGATATGGAAACATGTCAAAACCAGCTTATACTCATTCCCAGCTCAGTCATACACTAATGATTCAATTAATTCGATATTAGAAATCATTTCTAATATCTGTACTTTGATCAAAGATTTCCTGAATCATCATCTGACCTAATTTGGCTGGATGCAATCTCCTCCTACTAGGAGTGATCAATTCCTTGTTGACCTACTCATTACCTTCATATACAATTCACCATACCCAGCATCAACCTCGTGCATGACCCAGTGTCATGATTGAGATTGAACCAAAGCATGGGTTCATGTACATAAGGTATTATGGCAGTCTCAGGTCATAGGACTACTTGTACAACTCCCACTCTGAGAAACATCTATTGACATGCAGCTAAGGCTCCATTAGATGTTCTCAAACTGGATCTATTCAGTGAACTCATTCGCTAATGAGCACCCACATCCTTGTATTAGTGTCCTACACAAGTGACTGTGAGAGCAGTCACCCTTTTCAGTATACATAGGATGTGCCAGTCTAACTGGAAACCCTGATCCCCAACTCAGGGTTCCTATGACTAGGAATATTCTAGATTAGGGTTTTAAGGCCTTAGATCTCACTGGTATGATCTCATCATAGCCCTAGGACCATAGCCCTAATCTATGGGGTTCATCATATAATGACACAGCGAATGATGAAAAAAAAATATTGCCTTTATTAACTTGTCAATTTACAATGGTCTGGGAGATACAAATATTGGCTTATAGGGCATAATCCTTTCAACATGTCATGGGAGCACCACGTCACCAAAGCCACGTGTCATGGGAGCGCCACATCACCAATGCCATGTCAAACACCTTGGGCAGCCAAATTTCATGATGGAAAAAAAAAAATTAAATTCAAACTCTAAGTGGGTGCCCCTTGATTCAAGCAAACAACCCTCCTCACTCCACTCCACATATCAAGCCATATCACCAAGGATCAAGCCTAGCATTCATGGTTGGCCAAAGCTTCATGAAGAGGACTTCGAAATTCAAAGTTGGGCTCCCTTGATTCATGGAGACAACCACCCCCTTTCCTCTCCCCAAAATAAGCTTGTAACTCCTTTTTTCAAATTTTAAATTCAAATGAGGGACTGGGAGCTTATAAATATGGCCCTAACCCTCTTGTAAGGGAGGATTGATGATGAATGAAAAAAACTAAAATTTTCTTTTCTCTAGCCCTTGTCTTTGTGACTTGGAACTCTGTGAGAGAGCGAGCCTTCGCTTTCGAGCGTCGAGGGGTGTGAGGCCTTAGATACCTTCCTCCTACACAAGCCACCAACCCTCTTCCCAAGCTTGGATGCCCCTCTAGAAGATCCTCCTGGATGCCCAACAAGAAGAACCCTTCTTGACCGCCACCTTCACTTCACCCCTCTCTTATTTCTTTGCTTTCCCATTCCTTCTTTTTCTTTTCTAACTCATTTCCAGGTTGTTCATAGGTCCTTTCGGTGTCACGGATAAAGGAGTAGGCCTACCTCACCTTCAGGACCATCTGATGGAAAGCCAGTAAATCTGCAGGGTCGAGGGCTCGATCTTCCAAGCCGCATCTATTAATATGAGCGAACTCGACATCTGGTGCTTCAAAATTTCAAAAGGTTTGCACTCCCTAATCTCCTGAGTAGGATATTGATTTAGAGCTAAGTCCTACCAGGATTTCTCAATCCCGGGGTCCTGCCTTATCACTGTTTAGGGTCATTTCTGCATGCTAGAGTTTCTTGTCATTATGCGAATCTCTAGATCTATTCTTAGTTTGATTTCAAGAATCGGTCAATCCATTAAAATATAAAATAACAAAGAATCACTTGCATGCATCCCTAGTCCCGCATCATGTTTGGTATCAAAGCATGGTTAAGACTTAGTTTCTCTTTAAGTACTCGGATTGGGTGCTTCACCATGGCCATCCGGTCATAGAAGAGAAGTAGGGTTGCAAGACCCTCTCATCCCATTCGAAGGGATCTCCTATGGTGTGTAGGGGTGCTACTGTGATTGACCCTTGAAGAAGAAAACAAAGAGATAGGCATCTTTAGGATTATTTTTCTGCATCACGTCCATCCCAGTATACGGTCTGCTATTTTAATTATTTCTATATTAAGAAGGTCAGAAAATTCTGATTCTTATTTTGCTAGATTTGTACATTTGATTTTATTTTTTGGAATTTTTTCAAGATTTATTTCTATCTGTAAAATTTCTGCATGCCTGATTATTGCCTAAGATAGTTCTACTCTAGAATTTTTGCATATAGTTATTTTAGCCTATTTAACTTCCAGCATAGTTTAATTTTTGCACTTTAGGTTCATATCATTTAATTTCCAGCAATTTATAATTTTACCAAAATACATCAAAATATATAAAAAAAACTTAAGTGCACATCATTAGATTTCATATGTATGCCATCATATGCATAACTTACTTTAAGGGCGACAATATCATAAGATAAGGGAAGGATGTCATTACCTTTCCTTGGCCCGAAAACTACCACCTTTGCATTTTGAACCTAAGCCTAACTTAAAATCTATTAGCAACCTAATAGCTTAGAGACATCAACAAGTCAGGTTTAACCATTATGGGAAACTAGTGCATACAACTCTTCAATTATCATTGGGAAGCTGGTGTGTAAGGCAAAAGGTTCAATGTCAAATGACCTAAGTGGTGTTGTGATTCCTTAATTACATCCCTGCAAATAGTAGGGGGGCCTCCCACACTCCCACCTCTTACCTGGCCAGTGAAAGGGCTGGTTGTTGTGCTGTGTGTAATCTGAGTTAACCCATTCTGTTTGAACTCATAGGTATAGCAAACCATCGTACCTTCCATTATGTGTTGCATGTCAACTAGGTCAGGAGTCAAGTATCCCCCACACACACTCAATCAGGTGAACCCATGGATACAACCTCCAAAATCAAATTAGGACTCTTATTGAGCAGATTATCCAAGTGAGCCAAAAGATGACCCAGGTGGAAACAAGGGTAGAAGTCCGTATGGCCCATGCTAAACATAAATCATCTAGGCCTAATTCCCTTGATCCAAGAGCCTATTATCATGATCTTGCCCCTGAGTCTATCCCTAGATGTCTATACCCGTACTTGGTTGACTCCGAGGAAAGCCCCATTAGGAGCACCCAACCTTATGCACCCACTTTTGATGGAAGCCTAGATCCTGAGGTGTATATTGATTGGGAGGAGAGAATGGATCAGTATTTTAAATACTCTAAGATGTCGAAGTTAGGAAAAGTTAGATTGGCCACACACAAGTTAACCCGACATGCTAAGTGGCACTGGGAAGTTATTGAGGATGAATGTTACCAAAGGGGAGATGAAATACTTACTTGGAAAGCCATGAGAAGTAAATTGAGAGAAAAGTACCTAGGTCAATTTTATGAGAAAAGACTTTTAGACCAATGGTACATATTGAGACAGAATAATAAAATTATGTCTGAATACATGACCAATTTAATAAGTTTATCAGGAGGTGTAACAATGTTGAGTCTGAGGCTATGATCATATCGAGGTTTTGAGCTGGCCTACATAGGGATATCCAGTGGGAACTATTCTGGTGGAGAATTTATAACCTGGATGATGCTTATCGACTTGCTAGGGAATTCGAGTCATGTTAGAGGGAACCCATGGACTACCAAGTTGAGCCTAGTAGGATTAGTACCTCTAAACACAAACCTAACCTAGTCAACTTCCATTAGACCAACCAACTCCTACAGTCCCATTCGTTCATATAAATGATAGGAGTAAGGACCCAAAAGTACAAATTGATTGTGCTGATATTCAAGACTTAGGGTATCCCCAGATTGAGGAGCTTGGGAAGGAAGAGGACAAGTCTGAACCCATTATAGAAGTGTATGAGGCTGACATAAGTTTAGTAGATGAATATGAAGGAGAAGACTTTGAAGAGGATAACTCTAGTACCTTACCTGAGGAAATCCTTGGAGAAGATAAGATTGTAGAGCCTAGTTCTGAAGTATCAAAACAATAGGAAATTAGTAAGGACTTGCTTCCTATAAGTCAATGCCCTCAGGAAGAGCCCACTCATTTAGCCCCAGCCCGAGACCTCATTCAGTACCCTCATCAAGAGTTCCTTCTTCTAACCCCAGTGGATGACCTTTTTCTTGAACTGACTAGGTCATCATTTCTTAAAGACCTTATACTTGCAATGACCAAATTCTCCATCCTTCAAGTGGACCTTATGTCACCCATAGATCGATGCTCAAATCTTAAGGTCATCCCTAGTAACCAAGGTCTATTTCATGCTTCTAATAGATTGTCCCAAGACGCCGATTCCTATTTCTTGTCATACCCTAGGCTTCCAATGTTCCCCAAACTTTCAAATCACACCGTGTTGAGGTCGTTCAGTTGCTCCAGTTCTTTGAGTATGTTAGGTTTGCAACCTACTTTTGGAAGACCTTATGGCATTTGCAAGGGATCCATTGTAAGTTTTCATGTGCATGCCAAACTAGGGTCAAACCTAGAGAGTCTATAGCCTATAGGCCCAAAGAGTCCAATAAAATTCTTCTCAATAGGAATGCATAGTTGAGTCTTCATTTTGTTAGGTGTCAGTACAAGTCTCAGAGTCCGCAGAGTCATTCGCACAGCAAGCATAAAGAGATTAGCCAAAAATCAATCTAAGTAATAATACATACAAGAATTGGCTGATTTTCGAAAACGATCCAAAGAATTTGACATAAGAGATTCTATAATGATTAGGCCTAGGCCTGAATGGTTCCCACCAGGAACCGTTAAGAAACTACATACTCATGGAGCTGGCCCCTTTAGAGTGATAAGGAGAGTTGGCCCTAATGCCTATGTGCTTAAGCTACCCCCAGATTATGACATTAGCTCGACTTTCAATATCTCAGACTTAGTCGAGTATAGGGAGCCAGCAACGATACCCAGCGAGCCATTTGGGCCTGACCTATCCTTTGAGAGTGAACTCGATCCTAAGTGACCACCTCCAATTTTACCGAGAGAGGAGAATGGATCGAGCGTGTCCTGGATGATCAAGCTATCACAACCTAGGGCAAAGGTTATTAATGTTACCTGGTTCATTAGCAAGGCCGGCCAGAGTTCGGTGATTCATGGATTACCCGAGAGGACTTGTAGCACCTCGACCCTGACCTTCTTAAGAGATACCAGAGCCAAATCAACCCTTATGCGACCGGGTCGAGTTCCTCCCACCCCGGGAGAATTGGTGCAATCACCAGGATTAGATAGAGGCTCCTTAACCCTCTGTAGATTTCTAATTAGGGTTCTTAATCTTTTTGGATCTTGTAATAAGGCTTAAGACACTTAAGCCTGAGTAATTTACATTCGAGTCTTGTAATTAGTATCTAGTTGGTTTCAATTTTTGTTTAGTCTTGTAATTTGGCCAATTTGGTCAAGTTAGGGTCAATTGGTCCTGTAATTAGCCAAGTTGGTTCATAATCTCAAGTCAATTTGAAGATGGGTTCAAGCTAATTTGAAGATAGGTAGAAGCCCGTATGGCCCATGCTAAACATAAATCATCTAGGCCCAATTCCCTTAATCCAAGAGCCTATTATCATGATCTTGCCCCTGAGTCTAACCCTAGATGTCCATACCCATACTTGGTTGACTCAGAGGAAAGACCCATTAGGGCACCCAACATTATGAACCCACTTTTGATGGAAGTCTAGATCTTGAGGTGTATATTAATTGTGAGGAGAGAATGCATCAGTATTTTGAGTACACTAAGATGTTGGAGTTAGGAAAAGTTAGATTGGCCACATGTAGGTTAACCCGACATGCTAAGTGGCACTGGAAAGGTATTGAGGACCAATGTTATCTGAGAGGTAACCAAATAAGTACCTAGAGAGCCATGAGAAGTAAGTTGAGAGAAAAGTACCTAGGTAGATTCTATGAGCAATGACTTTTAGACCGATGGTACAGACAAAGATAAAATGATAGACCAGTGTCTGAGTATATTGAGGAATTCAATGAGTTTGTCAGGAGATGTAACACAACCAAATCTGAGACCATGACCATATCTAGATTTCAAGGAGGCCAATGTAAGGACACCTAGTGGGAATTATTTCAATGAAAAATTCATTCTCTAGAGGAAGCTTATCGACTTGTTAGGGAATTCGAGTCATGTCAGAGGGAATCCATGAACTATCGAGTTGAGCCCAGTAGGATTAGTACCTCTAAACCCAAACCCAACCCTAGTCGACTTCCTTTAGACCAACCAATTCCTACTGCCACATTAGTTCATATGAATGATAGGAGTTTGGACCCTGAAGTTCAAATTGATTGCAGTGATATTCAAGACTTTGTGTATTCCCAGGTTAAGGAGCTAAGGAAGGATAAGAGCAAGTCACTAAAGGTTCAGAGAAGTCCCAACACCACGTGCTTTAAATGCCACAAATCGGGACACTATGCTAACCAATGTCCAGCCAAAGCCTTACATATAAGAGAGCTTGAAGAGGATAAGTCTGAACCCAGTACTAAGCCTAAAGAGGAGGTGTATGAGGCTGATCCAAGTCTAGTAGAGGAGTATGAAGATGAAGAACCCATTGAAAATTTACAGAAAGAAACTCCTAAGCCCACTAAAAAATCTAAAGAAGACACCTATAAGTTGGGTCTAGTAGAGAAATGTAAAGAAGAGGAACAAGAGAGTGAACCCATTGAGAAATCAAAAGAAAAAGATCCTGAACGTACTATAGAATTTAAAGGAGTTCAGGAACAAACCCTTAATGAACCACCATGAAAAGTTCATCAAGATAAACTTCCTAAAAATTTTCCTGATCCCCTTCCACCATCTAGGAACATCCAACCTGCCCTAGATCTAATACCTATAGATTCTCCTAGTGCTAATCATGAGGTTAGGACAAGTACACCATTGATTGCTCTTAAGCATAGAAGTTCATTGAACCATATCTACCCTAAGGAGTTCTGTGATATAATCCATGTCCTAAAATTCTAGAAGAATTATCTACTTCCACGAGATTTAGTTTTATACCCCTATCAAAAGACTTTCAGGGTTTTTAATTCACAAAGGATTTTAAGCTTAAAACCTGAAAGATGGACCGAATTCCTAAGGATATATACCTCTTGGTGCGTTGTAGATGTAGGTGGTGAAGTAGTATCTGGTTATGAACCCAATAAGCCCACAGACCTAATCCATCTGTCCACACCTGCATCGATCTCTGCACAGCAACTTCATCAGGACATTAGCATTCACTTGAACACTAATAATAACATGGCTAATTACCAAAACAAAGTCAAAGAGTTTGAAATAGGGGATTCTGTAATGATTAGGCTTAGGCCTGAGCGATTCCCACCACGGATCGTTAAGAAGTTACATGCTCGTGGAGCTGGACCCTTTAGAGTGATTAAGAAAGTAGGACCTAATGCATATGTGCTAGATTTGCCACCGGATTTGGCCTTAGCTCGACTTTCAATATCTCAGACTTAGTCAGTATAGGGAGCCAGCAATGATACTTAGCGAGCCATTTGGGCCTGGCCTATCCTTTGAGAGTGAACCCGACCCTGAGTGTCCACCTCTAATTTTATCTAAGAGAGGAGAATGGATCGAGTGTATCTTGGATGACCAAGCTATCATGACCCAGGGCAAAGGCTATCAGCACTACCTGGTCCATTGGCAAGGTCGACCAGAGTCTGATGATTCGTGGATTACCCGAGAGGACCCGCAGCACCTCGACCAAGACCTCCTTGAGAGATACCAGAGCCAAACAAACTCTTACTCGATGGGGTCGAGTTCCTCCCACCCTAGGAGAATCGGTGTGGGCACCAGGATCAGGTAGAGGCTCCTCAACCCTCTATGGTTATCTGACTAGTTTTTTTTCTTATGAATTGAGTCCTGTAATAAGGGCTTAGCCAATTTAAGTCCTGTTTTGGCCCTCGAGTCATGTTGTTGGGCCTTGTTACATGTATTCAGGTTTGACTCATGCCATTAGGGTTTGAGCTAGTCTTAGCTCGCTTGAGCCATGAGTTTGTATTAAGTCCAGTCTAATCCAGCAAGAGAAAGATTCAAGCCACTGACGAACCCCAACTAGTGTGGCACCTTGACAATTACATGGAGTCCTAGTCATACCTTGGATTGCGCCACATAAGGTTACATGGAGGATTACCTGACATAGTCCTAATATAAAGATTTGGTGTCCACATGATAACACATCACTTCCACACTCAAGCACACCAACTCCACATGCTAGCATGACAAGAAGGAAAGTTAAAGTAGATAAACATGAATCCAATGATTCATGCTAGCTTGCTTAGGAAAGAAGTGGTCCACCCCAAGCCAAGAGAAGAAAGAAGTTGGCACCCCTTGGTCCTCCCCTTGGGCCTCCCACTACATACCATATAGGGAGGATAGTGTTCAGTTTTCTACCATGTATTCAAGCTACCAAGAGAAAAAGTTTGGGGCACCACCTTTCATGAACTTCATGCCTTGTATTCCTTTACTTAAGCCCCAAGACTCGTATGCCTATATAAAGGCCCCATGTAAGAACTTTTGAAAAATAATGAATGAATGAATGAATGATATATGAGTTTTCCTACTCTTCTCCTTTGCCTTGTGCATCAATCTTCATGAGGGAGAGCAATCCTTTGCTTGTGAGCATCGAGGGGTGTAAGGCCCTATATATCTAGTCCCTATGCCAACCCTGAAGTCCTAGCCACCAACCCTTCATCCAAACCTTGGCTGACCACCAAGATGACTTCTCTTGGCCACCAACCCCTCTTCCCTCTCTTCCTTTCATCCTTTCATGTTTCTCATAATTTTCCCTCACTCTTGCATAGGAGCTTTGTAGGTCCCTCCGATTTCGTGAGGATCGGACTCTGTTTGCCTTGCCTTCGAAGGGGCGAATGAAAAGCCAACGAGCCTATGGTTGATAGCTTCATCCTCCAGGCCACATCCGAGAGCGGAGGGAACTCTTCATCGAGCACTTTCACCATTGCCAGGTATACACTTCCATGCTCCTAAGTAGATTTATTGAAGGAGAGCTAGCCCTACCCGGGTTTCCAAACCCTAGGGTCCTAGTTTCTTCACTATTTAGGGTCTTCTTTGCATGCTAGTCCTTCTAAGTCCTTACTTAGTCCCTTTAATCTCTTCTTTGGCTTGATTTCGGGATAACCTAAAGCCACTTAATTCTCTACAAGTAGATTTGCATGCATTGTAGTCCCACATCATCAGCTCAGGATGGATAATTTTAATGTAGATGGGTGATGCGGGACAATAATTAAAACTAAATTACTGTTATTAAGTCCTAATTATCAATGAAAAGTAGAGATTAATTTTTTTATATTTTTTCTAGATTTTTAAGAAGACTCAAAGTATGCGACAAAGTGAACTAGTTCTAATTAATTACCTGCAAGTAAACCTACAAAATAACTAGAAAAATAGGACTTGGTGGCTGAGAAACCACCGTAAACAAGGGTATACTTATCAACTATTCAGAGATCAAAGAGAAGGGAATAGGTTTTAAGTTTTACCAATGCAGAGTCATCCCTCTGCTGTAGATATGGCTGGACTCTCAAGATTCTACGGCAAAGTTTCAAGATCTCGATCCCGGGCTCCGATCTTCCATGCAATGCTGTTTCCAAGGCAGTACACCTAATTTTGATTCCATATCACTTACAAACACTCAGCAATGAAAACTTAAGTTAGGAAGCAGCAAAAGAAGGGAAGAATTAGAAGAGGTGGCTAGGATTTCTTATCGGCTGGAGAGGTAGGATAACTAGGGCCTCGCACCCCGCGATGTTTTAAAAAATAAAGGAAAAGGACCTCACACCCCGCAATGTTCCGAAGAACAAAGGAAAAGGGCCTCACACCCCGCGATGCACATAGGAAAGGAAGAAAATTTGGCAGAGCTTCTTTATTGATGAATAAATTATTACGAGGATTGATGGGGTATTTATAGACCCTCAACCAGTGATGTAAGGGATTCAAAGACTAGACTTTTTCTCCCTTAGACTACAACTCCTAAAATTTTGGTCTAGGTGGCCTGGACTCTTGCTTGTTGGGCTGATCTGAACTTTTTTCAAAGTGGGCGACAACCATGAACTTCTCATCCAAAATGGGCACCAAGATGGAGATAAGGTGAGGTGGCTTGATGTAGGGTCAAGATGCTTCATCACTTGGTCTTGGTTGCTGGACTCTGGAGTCTAGATGATGTGAGCTTTTGCAGGTAAGTGGACTCTTCAGTCTAGGTAGAAGAGGACTCAAGAATTTTGGTGAGACTCTTGATTTCCTGGATCTTGAAATGCTTGAAGTAGAAACCCTTGGATTTCCAACACTTTGAATGAATAATTTTGGCTTTAAACTCTTTGGAAGATGGCATCAAGGAAGAGGCTAGAAAGCTTAGTCAACACTTGGTTTTTGGCATGAAATAACTTGAAGGGAATGGTGCTAATTAAGAAGAAACCTTCTTAGTTACTTATCTTAAAACCAAATGGCATGAAATCTCTTCTCATGTGGGTGCTAATTATTATTGAACTCCTTCTCATTTACTCCTCTCAAAATAAGTTGGTGCTAACTCCTTAAGTGGCCGACCAAAGAAGATTTATAGCATGTGTTGTCATGTGATGATGTCCAAATAAAGTGACATAGAGTGTGTTGTCCAAAAATGACATGGCATGTCCAAACATGACATGTGTTGATATCCAAATCCTTGAAAAGGTAATGCCAAGAATAAGCTAACTTGGGCTAGCACATGGAATCACATGGCTTGTCTTGGGCTAGCACATGGGTCTTCAATTGGGTGCACATGAAGTCACATGGATCTTCAATTGGGTCCCCCTTGTGTTACAGGACTCAATAACTAAATTAACTAATAATTACAGGACTCAAAACCAAATAACTAAAGCCCCACTTGATCAATTGATCAAAAGGCATAACCTCATGCAACAAAAAGAATAAATTCGGTAAACAGGATTTGGCCCAATAGGATTTGACACAATAAATAAATGGGGTTTTGACTCAATATGGTAAAAAGGGTTTAGCCCAAAAAGCTAAATAACAAAACCCTAATTACAATTGGTAAAAAGGGCTAACCATAACTATGTCAAAAAAATAGAATTTAAAATAAAATATTTACATGGTGAAAGGGATTTGGGTTCAGGGCTTATTCACAGGTGATCCACAATGATGTGGGTTCAACCTGTCAATATTTTCTGGTATGGTGTCCACACCAATTCTTCCCGGGTGGGAAAAACTTAACCTTGTCAAGTATGGGTCAACTTCACTATGATAGCGCTCCAGTAAGTCTAGGTCAACTCTCTGCAAGTCCACTCTGGTGATCCAAGAATCATCAGTCTTGGGTCATCCTTCCCAACGAACCAGATATTGCTGGTAATCTTTGCTCTAGGTAGCGATGATCTTGTCATCCAAGATATGCTCGATCTTGTATCTTCGGGCGGTGGTATGGCAGGTGGACACACTTGGGTTAGTTCACTCTCAAGTAATGGATTAGGCCTAAATGGCTTACTAGGAATTAATGTTGGCTCTCTATACTTAATAAGGTCTGAAACGTTGAAAGTAGAGCTAATACCTAGTTCAGGTGGCAACTCAAGCACATAGGCATTAGGTCCAATTTTTTTAATTACTTTGTATGGTCCACTATTACGGGCATGTAACTTTTTCATGGTTCTAAGTGGGAACCGATCAAGTCATAGTCTAACCATGACAAAGTCTCCTTTATTGTGTTATTTGAGCCTTTTTCTCTTTTTTTTTCTTATTGACATGCATGTAAATGACTAATAACTATACCTAATGGACTATAGACTCAACTAAACCCTAAATTATAACTGAGTTTGACCCTTGGTTGGCGGGTGACATGCAGATGAGAATGGTGCATGGACTCCTACTAAATGCCATAGAGTTTTCCAGAAGTAGGATGCAAATCTAACATGTTTAATGAATGTATGTAATAAGCTAACCTCTACAAAGTGCAATATAATGGTTAGAGAAACATAGGAAGCTTTAAGAAAAGGTAGAATAAGAAGTAGATTCGGGGGTAACCTGGTAAGGTAAGAAATAAGAAAAGGGTTCAGGGATTTGTCCTAGATTAACGGGGTTGACCTTAAGGTTTGCACATTGATTCACACCTACAGGCACTAAAAGGTCCACTTGATGAAAGAATGGGTTAGTAATTTTAGGAAAAAGATCTTTAATTGGGACCAAAGGGATGAAGTCTTCCTGAGGGTACTGGACTAAATAAGCCAAGTCCTCACCAATTTCCTCTTGTTCTTGGATTTCAGGACTAGGCTCTATGACTTGAGTCTCTTCTAGTGTTTCCTCAGATAAGGTCCTAAGAATAAGGTTAGACTCCTCATGAGTCTCTTTTTCTAAGGGCCCTACCAGTACAGTTTCAGTCAAGGTATGGTCATGTGTTGACCCCATAAGTGATTTTGATGATAACAAAATATTAGAGCATGCATTTGTTTTACTAACAACTCTTCAAGTATTTTACAAGTTTTTATAGGATGATTTCATTGTTTAATTTCAACTCCTACATTCCTAGTTTTGAAATGAGTTGTGTTATAAGTGATTGATGTAAAGAAGAACCCAAAGAAAAGGTTAAGTAAAAATCCTGAAAATGGATTACTTCTAGATGTGTTTCAAGCTCAAAGTTTCCTAGAAAAGATTGGTTAGAAGAGTTTGAAGGCATCTTGAGATTTTCAAGACTTGGTGGATGATTTCTAGAGAAAAATTGATAATTCACTGAAGAATTCATCTGAGTCGACTCGAAGAGAAGATAGCCGACTCTGGCACATGGCACGCATGAAGATTTCTGGCACACAAGCATCCGAGCCGACTCCAAGGGACCCTAGCCGACTCGTCCAGTTCATTATTTTCTAAATCAGACAACCGAGCTGACCCGAAGGGAATTCGAGCCTACTATATTATACTGTCAGACATCTGAGTTGACTCTTCTAGAGTCCAGAAAAAGAGTTTTGAGAACTACAGCCAACCAAGTCGACTATAAAGAGAAAGAGATGACTCTTCTAGACTAGATTTCTGAATGCCTGAGTATCCGAGCCGACTCGAAGTAAGACGAGCCAACTCCTCCAGAGTAAGGAATCAAGCTACTGAGAAACCTAGCCGACACAATTGAAGAGAGCCGACTGGACCAGAACTACTCCATGGATTCAAGCCAACTCTAGTAGATCCGAGCCGACTCGAAGATCAATTTCAGGTCTATAATGGCTAGTTCCAAAACTTGAATTTGATTCCAAAAAGTGCTCTAATAGTTAAATGTCACATCCCAACATTCTACAATGACAAAAATCATCTGAGAAGAGTACAAGACTATATATTTAAGAGATTTGAACTACTTTAAACAAGAAGGAATGAATATTTAATGTTTACTTGAGCTTGTGAGCAAGAGAGCATAAAAGATCATTCAAGATAGTCTTCAAGTCTTCACCAACTCACATTTGAAGCTTGAAGCATTTATTGAAGAAGTTGAAGAAGCCAACCAAGAACATTGAAGTGCATTCAATTAGGCTTCTCTTGAGCTGCATCGGCAACCATTCGACAAAAATTGTTTGTATTATGTTGCTTTCTCTTTGCAATTCTTTTTGAATTGTTGGGTTATTGGTGAGCCCGGTTTAAAAACCAAATAGGTTCTTGGTTAGCCTGTGTTAAAATCAAGTGTTGGATTCTTGGTGATCCTGTTAAAACCAAGTTTTGGGTTTCTTTAGTGAGTCCGATTAAAAAACCAAAGTGTAGAGGTTTGGATTGTGCGCCTCTTAAAACAATCCGATTGTATTCCAGTGGGGAATATAGTGAAAATCCCAAGTGGTAATCTTGGGTAGTAGATGTAGGAGCTGGGTTGCTCCAAACCACTATAAATTTTTTTGTGTTTGTGTTATGCATTCTTTTTATATCTTGCTTCTACTTTTAATTATCTCAATCACAGCACTTAACACTTCAAGGAATTTTCAAAGAGCACATAATTGCTTTAACTTTTTAAATTCCAAATTCACCCCCTCTTGGAAAAGCCACATGGGC
This sequence comes from Areca catechu, assembly GCA_021397845.1. Lineage (NCBI taxonomy): Eukaryota > Viridiplantae > Streptophyta > Magnoliopsida > Arecales > Arecaceae > Areca > Areca catechu. Next base: position 118,581,714 of record CM038052.1, read on the forward strand.
AACAACTGGTATTAAAGCAGTGTCTCTGAATATATTTAGAGTAAAGATTGATGACTCATCCCATGAGTACATCCTTGGCCGAAGGCCAATCTACCAATAGACCTCCACTCATCACTAGTATAAATTATTCATATTGGAAAGCTAGAATGAAATCTATATTCAAGCTATTGATTTTCAATTATGGAAGGTCATTCTAAAAGGGCCACATATTTCCATAATCAAAATTAATGGCACGGATGTCCCAAAGCCTGAAGAGGACTGGGATGAACATGACATTAAGATGGGAGAATTAAATGCCAAAGCAATGAATTTATTATACTATACTTTGGATGCTAACGAGTTCAATCGAATTTCTACTTGCTCTTCTGCAAAAAAAATTAGGACAAACTCGAAGTGACCCATGAAGGAACTTTCCAAGTGAAGACTTCAAAAATTAATCTTCTTGTACATAGTTATGAACTTTTCAAAATGGAACCAACTAAAACTATCTCTGCCATGTTTACTTGCTTTACAGATATTATTAATGGTTTGAAAAGCTTGGCAGGGTTTATTCAAATGTTGACTTAGTACAGAAGATCCTCAGATCACTTTCGGACAAGTGGAACCCCAAAGTGACTACCATCTAGGAAGCAAAAGATCTAAACACCTTACTTTTGGATGAATTAATGGGTTCACTCATCACACATGAACTAGCCATGCAGCATAGGACTGAAGATGATCAGAAGAAGAAGAAAATAATAGCCTTCAAAGCTATATTGGATTCTAAGAAAGATGAGGAATCGAAAGATGACTGCACCTCCTCCGAAGACAATCTAAAAGATGAAGATATTATTATAGTCGTGAGAAGATTTAGAAGATTTATGGGAAAGAAGAAAGGAAGATACTATAGAAAATTCCATAAATGAGATGAGCACTCCAAGGACAAGGACAAGGATAGAGAAAAAGAAAAAGAATAAGTACCCACATGCTATGAATGTAAGAAATCATGGCACATTCGTCCCGACTATCCTTTGTTAAAGAAATCTATGGTTGCTACATGGAGTGACAGCGAGGAGTCAACTTCATCCGAAGAAGAAGAGACCATAAAAATTGCTAAATTATGTCTAATAGGTCTCGAAGATGAGGTAACATCCCCCGAACCTCAATTAGAATTTACTTTTGATGAATTGAATTCTGCTTTTCATGATCTACTATCTAAATTCAAAAAGGATAGAGTAAAGATAAGAACTTTAAAGAATATCATTGATTCTATACAAAAAAAGAAAGAAGAGATTTCAGAAAAGAATAATCTATTGCAAAAGAATTTACATGTCTTTTCTGAAAAATACAAAGCTTTGGAAACTGAAAACAATGCATGTCCTGACAAGAACAAAGCTTTAACTGTTGAAAATAATGACTTGAAAAAGGAGGTTGAAAAACTCAAGCCACTGGTTGAAAAACTCAAGCCACTGGTTGAAAAACTAACCTTATCTTCAAATAAGCTTGAGTTAATTTTAAAAGGTCAAAGAATTTCTGGAAACAAAGCTGGAATTGTTTTCAATTCTTCAATTTCAAATGGAATTTCAGCTACTACTTTTGTGACACCAAAAGCTCATGTTCCAAAATCAATATCTCAAGAAGCTTTTGTATCTAATCCTTCTGCATCCATTTCTAAAGCTACAATGTATGTACCTAAGAATTTAAATAGAAAGTCTTTTATAAGAAAAAAATTTACATCTGCATCAACATCTAGAACTTCAATTCATACATCTTTTTTGAATTCTAGAATTATATGTTATGCATGTCATGGAGTTGGACATAAATTCTTTCAATGTAATTCATTAAAGAATAATGCATATTCTAAGAATGGAATTAAAAGAATTTAGGTTTCTAAAAGAACCACCTCCGCTAACCTGCAAGGACCCAAGTTAGCTTGGATACCTAAAAGAACTTCTTGATTATATTGCAGGAATGTCTTGCAGCCCAAAAATTATAAAAAAGATGGTATCATGATAGTGGCTGTTCAAGACATATGACGGGTGACAAGGATCAATTTATCATCCTAGAGATGAAAGAAGGAGGTATGGTTACTTTTGGAGACAATGGCAAGGGAAAAATAATCAGAATCAGTAAAATCAAAATAACCCCCTGAACTTTTATTGAAAATATATTGCTAGTAGACATTGAAGCATAATTTGTTAAGCATTAGTCAATTATGTGATAAAGTCTTCAAGGTTGTCTTTGAATCATTTATGTATATTGTAACAAACTCTCTTAATTCTAGCAGTAAGTTCATTGGACATTGACTTGGAAATATTTATGTGGTAGACTTTAATGATCTTACCATGTTTAGTAGTTCCAGTCTAGTTGCAATGAATGCTACGACCAAGGAGTCCTGCTTACTTTGGCATAGATGATTAGGTCTTGCTAGCATGCATACTATTACCAAGCTAATTTCCAAGAATATAGTAAGAGGCATGCCTAAATTTAAAGTAGATCTTAATCATGTTTATGATATATGCCAAATGGATAAACAAACTAGGGAGAGTTTTAAATCCAAAAATATGATTCCAACTACTAAACTCCTTGAGCTACTCCACATGGACTTATTTGGACCAACTAGGACCACATGCCTAGGTGGTATGAAATATGCTCTTGTGATAGTAGATAATTTTTCTAGATTTACTTATATTTTATTTATTGTTCATAAAGATGAAACTTTTAAAGTCTTTCAAAAATTTCATAAAAAAGTTTCTAATCAGAAAAATCTTTCAATAGTTTTAATTAGGAGTAATCACAGCACCGAATTTGAAAATCAGTTTTCGATGATTATTGCATAGAAAATGGCATTGATCACAACTTCTTCGCTTCTAAGACACCACAACAAAATGGTATTGTAGAGAGAAAAAATAGGACTTTGGAAGAGAAGGCCCGAACAATGATATGTGAAGGCAATCTTCCAAGGTACTTTTGGGCAGAAGTGGTGAACACTAGTTGTTATATTTTGAACAGCATTTTGATTCGTCCTATTTTGAAGAAAATCTCCTATGAGCTTTAGAATGAAAAGAAACCCAACATTAATTACTTTCATGTATTTGGTTGTAAATGATTTATGCTTAACAATGGTAAAGATAATCTAGGAAAATTTGATGCTAAATCTGATGAAGCAATTTTTCTTGGTTATTCATTACATAGCAAAGCATATAGAGTATTTAACAAAAGAACTCTTACTGTAGAAGAATCTATGCATGTTATTTTTGATAAAACTAACCCCTCACCTTCTAAGAAAGAAGAGTGCATAGACAATGATGCAGGTACAATTCAGAAAAAAATGGAAGACATGAGCATACAAGAAAGACCAACTCAAGAAGGAGAAGAAATAGTAAGGATCATGCTGATCTACAAAGGGAATGGAGGTATGTAATTTCTCATTCAGGAGAATTAATTATTTGTGATCCTTCATAAGGTATTAGGACTAGGTCATCACATAAAGATGCATATGATTACCTAGCCTTTGTATCATAAATAGAACCTCATACCTTAGAAGAAGCTAAATCTGGCCCAAATTGGATGATGACCATGCATGATAACTAAATCAGTTTGAAAGAAATAAGGTATGGACTTTAGTTGAAAGACCATCAGACCATCCCATCATAGGAATCAAATGGATCTTTAGAAACAAGTTAGATGAACAAGGAAATGTAACTAGAAACAAAGTTGGATTGGTGGCTAAGGGATATAACCAAGAAGAAGGTATAGATTTTGGTGAAACATATGCACCTGTGGCAAGACTAGAGCCATTAGATTACTTCTTGCATTTGCTTGCTACATGGATTTCAAACTTTTTCAAATGGATGTGAAAAGTGCATTCTTGAATCATTTTATATCTGAACAAGTTTTTGTAGAATAGGCACCAGGTATTGAAAATCATACTCTTTCAAATCATGTCTTTAAACTCAATAAAGCATTATATGGTTTAAAACTGATAGAAAAGTGCCCTAAGAGCCAGTCATTATGAGGGTCTTTTTATAAACTTCCAGCTCATATATGACAAATTTTTCATATTAATAAAGGTATTTGATTCATCATATACTGATGTATCATGTTTTTGTTGATTATGATGAACCCCATAGAGTAGGACAATGGAATTAAGGTTATGATAAAATAATAGTGAGACCTAATTCCTATAAATCCTAATCTAGAATGTTCCTAGTTTTTGGACCATCGATTTGAGGATCGATGAATCCTAAAAGACTAGCTTATCCTATGTATGCTCAATTGATGAGGGTGGTTGATCTCGCAACTACTTGTGTAGAGACACTAATACAAGAATAAGGGTGCTCATTAGAGTATAAGTACACTGAACTGATCTGCACCGAGACTATCTTATGGAAGTCTTATTGCTTGTCAAAAGATAGGTCCTAGAGTAGAAGTTGTGCATGTGATCTTTAGACCTGAGGTCACCATGGTTCCTTGTGCACACTAAGCCATACTTTGGTTCATACTCATTCATGGCATTATGACATGTACGAGGTGTTCTGGGTATGGTGGAAGGTGTACAAAGGATGTGAGTGGACCAACAAGGAATTGATCTTTCCTAGTAAGAGGAATTGTTATCTTATGTAATCTTTTCAATGAGTGACTCAAGGAGCCTTTGATCAAAGCAGGATGAGATTAGAATTGATTTCTAATCAGTCATCAGCTGAGTCCTAATGATCAAGCTAAGATCGATATGACTAAGTGTTAGGGTTTGACATATATATCCATACCTATCACTTAGTCAGGATAATGGAAGATCGAAAGATTGAATTGCACGGTAACTTACTACTGAAAGGTACATTAGTAATTTCTACCGAATTTCATATTTTCTAGATAGGCATGACACATTGCTAGACATCAATCATGTCTTGTAGGTATTCATGAACAAATTGGATTGGTTTCGTGAGTTAATTCGATGGATGATTCAAATTGGACAATTAGGTGAGCCAATTGACCTAATTAGGTCAATCGGGTTCGATTGGTTCAAATTGGCTCAAACCTAAACCTACTACTGGCTAAATGTGGAACCCAATGGGTCACACACAATAGAGAGTTAGCCAAGGAAGTCATTCATGATTTAATTAGGATCATGGCATCCTAAATTGTTAGCCATATTGCATACTAGCATGTGCAGGCTAACTCAATTCTTAACCCAATTGGATTGGGTCCGGTTGCTTGCTAATTAGGCTAACCTAATTAAGGAAAACCTTAATTAGGCTGAGTCCTAAGTGGGGATAATTAATCAGAGCTTTATCTGATTTTATCTTGACTTTGTGATCGATTTATGGAAGAGTCCCTGGGGCTAGGGACTCTTGGCACCTCTTGGCACGCGCGGGAAAGAAGCAGGGGCATAGAAGGACAAGAGTCCTTCTGCAGATGAAACACTGGAGTGTTTCTCATCAGGGGTGCCTTCTCATCTTATCCCCATACCTTTTGGATTTAAATGACCGGTCAAAGGGAATAAGAAGGTGGCGTGAAATGGGAAAAGGAGTAGCTCTCAGGACTCTGCTCTTCCCATGGTTTTTTAAATCTGAAATGATGCCTCCTTCTATTCTTCTTAACTGATAGATGCCACATGGCACACGGGGATTTAATCTAGAAAGGGAAAGAACATAGACAAGACTATTCAATCTTGAAGAGTCTTATTAGATATGAAATAACATATATGATAAGAGATGTCACAATGGTTTTCATGCCCCTTGAAATATTATTTAAAGGGGGTACAGTGAAATGAGAAAGAGAGTTTTCAGTCATCAGAAAACAGGAATACCATTTTCCTGAGAGTCTGTCAGTCTGAGTGTTCTTCTACTTCTCCCTCCCTCCTTCTTACTTTAGGACAAGACTTGTCTTGTTAAGACAAGGTATTTTCTACTAGGACAAGGCTTAGTTTTAGGACATAAGCCTAAGGGGTCCAAAAGGAGGGTTGTCCTAAAACCAAGAGTGGTTTAGGACTGTGTCCAGAGAGCCCTATAGTAGGACAGGGTATCCTACAGTCATCAAAGGTCCAAAGGCTGCCCTAAGAGTTTTGTTGAAGCAAGTAACCCCGGTAGGGATTCTTTCTTGGTACCATTCTCGTGTAGATCACCGTTGGAGGGCTTGCACTTGTGAGCATCATGAAAAAGATTGGATTTCAGCGATCCAGGTATATTTTTCTGACTCCATTTATGTTTCATTAATTGGTATTGCAAAAGGGGTTCCTGGAAATTAGGGTTTTCTAGCTAATTAGGGTTTCATGCTTAGAATTTTTGTTTTGAAATTCACTTCCACATGCTGCATGATTTCCGGCACCCTGGAAGAATTTCCATAAAAAATAAGCACCTAGAGCCTGGTATGATAGACTTAGCACCTTCTTGATTGAAAATGATTTTTCAAGAGGAAATGTTGACAAAAACTCTTTTCATCAAGAAGAAAGATAATGATTTATTAGTTGTACGATTTATGTTGATGACATTATATTTGGTGCAACTAATGAAACTCTTTGTAGAGAATTTGCTAAGTTAATGTAGGGAGAATTTGAAATGAGCCTAATGGGTGAACTTAACTACTTCCTTGAACTTCAAGTGAAACAAACAAAGGAAGGAATCTTCATTAACCAAGCCAAATACACCAAAGAAATTATCAAGAAGTTTGGTATGAAGTTAAGCAAACAAATGAACACACCCATGAGCCCAACCTACAAATTGGATAAAGATGAAGATGGATCCAACATTGATCAAAAGCTCTATAGAGGTATGATCGGTCCCTGTTATACTTAACTGCAAGTAGACCTGATATCTTGTTTAGCGTATATTTATGTGCTAGATTCCAATCTAAACCTAAAGAATCATATATGCTTGCAATTAAAAAAATCATAAGATATCTGAAAGGGACAAGCAATATAGGTCTATGGTTTTCAAAATATTCTTCATTGAATTTGATTGGATTTTTGGATGCTAATTATGCTGGTTATAAAATTGATAGAAAAAGCACTAGTGGCACATGCCAATTTCTAAGGTTGAGTTTAATCTCATGGCACTATAAGAAATAAAATTCGATAGCACTATCTACTGCTGAGACAGAGTATGTTGCTGCAGGGAGTTGTTATGCACAATTGTTATGAATTAAACAACCAGAAGACTTTGGTGTTATACAATCTAAAATTTCTATCAAATGTGATAACATAAGTGCTATAAATTTAACAAGAAATCTAATTTAGCATTCAAGAACTAAACACATAGAGATTAGATAACATTTTATTAGAGATCATGTTTTGAATGGTGACATTGAACAAGAATTCATCCCTTTTGAGAACCAACTTGTTGACATTTTCACTAAGCCACTCAATCAGTATAGATTTGAGATGATTAGAGGTGAATTAGGTCTTTGTGATCCCTTTTAGATTTTCCAAACCTAATCCCTTCAAAATTAAAGAAAAATTATCTAGAGAACCTCCTACATCAATTCAACATCTTTGATCACCTTTCCATGCAATTTTCCTGAATTTATTGTCATTTCTGATCAATTCTTAACTTTTGTAGAAAGTTTATGTTCGAGTCGACTCAAGCAATTGTGCTCAGGTCGAGCCGACTCGAATTATTGTTGTTTATATTTTTGCTTTGGTCGACCCAACTTGAATAATTTAAGGTTAGTCAAGCCAACTTGGATATCGGGCAAACTATTTTTTAATAGAGCCGTAGAGCCTCTTCCGAATTTTTCTATCTTTTGCTCTCGCTCTAAACCCTAGAACTCCACCCAAAACCTCTTCCAAAACCTCATAAATCATCTCTCTTGAGCTCCAATCTTCCAATTTCTCCCAATTCTTGCAATGGCACCGAAAATGGCTGTTAGGAAAAGGTCAAAAAGGGCTGCTCCATCTACTGAGACTAAAAGAAGGACTAAGCGTCGGCATGAGGAGCTGACTCGAGCTATGGAGAGAGAAGAACCACATGAACTCATTGAAGGAAGAACAACTGCTGCGACTCCCTCTCCAAGGCAAGTTTTATCCATGTCTAATTTCCTAGTAACAAGTGGTCGAAAGATTATTTTCTCTTTTCTCAAGGATTTAGGGCTAAAAATTGGTGATTCTATAGAGGAACTAGGGTGGAGTTTTTTCTTCTCTTTAAATATACTAACTTATCCAAAACTAGTTACAATATTTTATGAGAATCTAAGACTTGAGGCTCAACACATTGAATCAATAGTCAAGGGCAAGAGGATAATTAATTCTAAAGAAAGGTTGAGTAGTATATTAGAAATGCCAACCGAAGGGTCTAAACATCTAGTGCTAAAGAATAGAGAGAAGACTCTCAAAACTATGCTAGGCAGGGAAGATTTTAGTGGGGTCAAAACTGTTATGGCAAACACATTATCCCTAGAGATGAGATTGCTCCACAATTTTATCTGTCAGATCTTTCTCCAAAGAACAGGAAGGTTTGATTGGGTAAGTGAGAGAGACTTGTATTTCATGGAGCACATCATTGAGGTGGAGGCATTGAATTTACCCTACATTATAATTATGCAGATGAAAGAGGCTGTGAGGAAAGTGAAGGCATGCTTACCCTATGGAATGGTGTTAACACTGTTATTTCAGACCTCCAGAGTCAATCTTGGGAAGATGGAAAGCCTCTTCACCACACTGATACTTATTCTTCCAAATCTCTACTTCGAATGGGATATGTCTATAGTGAAGGAGTATGGAAGAAGAAAGCATCTGATGCAAGAGCCATTGGAGCTTCTAGAACAGATGATGATGATGATGATGATGAGAGTGCAGAAATACCTAGAGAGATCACTTCTAATACTGCAGCACCCTCTACATTGGAGCCTTCAGAGCATGTCATTGATGTACCTATTGCTGAGGCTGTTGCACCTGAGCCAGCTGCATATGAGGCTGTGGAGACTATGCCTACTGAGGAGGGGAGTCCTAGGATCTCTCCTTCACCTGCTTCTCCACGTATACCTTCATTTCCATTGGTTCCACCAGCTCCATCAGTTTCAGAATCTATTTCGGGACCATCTACTTTTTTTGTTACAGTGACTCAAGAGTTCTTTACCGAGCAGATGAGAGGACTTGCAAATACACTGACCTGCTCTTTGACTAGTATGTTTGGCAAGTTTCGCCTGTTAGTGGATGCTAGATTAGACCTGCTCGGCGCTAAGGTCAGAGAGCTTCACAGCAGGGTTGACTCACTTGAGTCATCTAGACCTGCCTCTCAACTTGACACAGTCCCTAGCTACTACACTCCAATCTACCTCTGAAACTATAAAAAGTTTAGTTGAACAAAGCATAGAAGAATTCAGAACAGAGCTAAGGGTGTTAAGATTCAGAATAGGAGGTATGGAACAAGGAAAAAGAATGGAGGAGGACTACACCAAGGGCATCAGGATCCTTAGGTCTGAGTTCGTAAGACTTAGAGGTTCTGCTAAAGCATTTGCAAATGCCCAAGCTGCTAAATTAATTGCACTAAACACTAAGGTGAAGAAGCTTCATGAAGAGATGGATACAGTTCAATGTCAACTTGATCAGCTCAAAACCATTATCATTGTAGCATTTGCCTCTCCTAAACTTTGGCCTGTACCTACACCTCAACCTACACCTCAACCTGGACCTATCTCTACTCCACACCCTAGGTAGCCAGCTCCTCATCTTAGGCCCCAGGATTCTGAGCCATAGTTTATGGACCCAATAGCATCTATGCCATCTTTTGGACCATCTTTTGTACCACCTTTTGAGCCATCCACTAGTACTAAGGTAGAAATGCCTAGTGATAGTGAATAGACTTTAAATCTCAATCTTTTGTAATTTGTAATGAAAATTTTATGAATGCAATGAATACATTTTTGGCGTATCTTCTGTGTATGAATTGAGCTTGGGCAATACTCTCAAAATGAATTTTAATTAGAATATCAAAGTTGAAAAGAGAAAGTGAAATTATCTCAAACAAATTTTATCAACTTTTTCTTTCTATTGTAAAAACTGAGCTTTGAAAAATTACTTGAACACCTTTTTGATTGCTAACAAAAAGGGGGAGAATGTTTAAAATTGCATGAAAAAGTTGCATGAAAAAGAAATATGAAAAAGGGGGAGAGTGTGATTAAAAATGTGAAATTGCATATATAAGTAAGGGGGAGAAAAATTGTTGAATCTAAATGGTTTTAGTTCATGCTCTATGCTCTCATAACTTGCACACATATCTTGAAGATCTTAAAGCATTAACTTTGAAACTTTCAACTTTGATATATTTCTGATACTTTGCAAAATTGAGCTTTGATACCTTGCATACATTAATAGCTCTGATGCTTTGTGAAAATGCTAGCCTTAACACTCTGATACATATAAAAGCACTGACACTGACACCGTATAGTTTCTTTTTCACAAAAAGCTCTGATACTTACTTGCAAATACAATTAGCTCTGATACATGTTAATACTCACTTTCAAATTCGATTATACATGTAATTGTAAAAATTTTTCATGCCTAGTATTTTGTCATCATCAAAAAGGGGAAGATTGTGACCCCATAAGTGATTTTGATGATAACAAAATAATGGAGCATGCATTTGTTTTACTAATAACTCTTCAAGTATTTTACAAGTTTTTGTAGGATGATTTCATTGTTTAATTTCAACTCCTACAATCCTAGTTTTGAAATGAGTTGTGTTGTAAGTGATTCATATAAAGAAGAATCCAAAGAAAAAGTTAAGTAAAAATCATGAAAATGAGTTACTTCTAGATGTGTTTCAAGCTCAAAGTTTCCTAGAAAAGATTGGTTAGAAGATTTTGAAGGCATTTTGAGATTTTGAAGACTTGGTGGATGATTTCTGGAGAAAAACTAATAATTCACTAAAGAATTCATCCGAGCCAACTTGAAGAGAAGATAACCTACTCTGGCAAATGACACACATAAAGATTTCTGGCACACGAGCATCCAAGCTGACTCGTCCAGTTCATGATTTTCTAAATCAAACAACCGAGCCAACCTGAAAGGAATTCGAGCTGACTACATTGTACTGTTAGACATCCAAGCTGACTCCTCAGAGATTCGAGCCGACTCCTCCAGAGTCCAGAAAAAGAGTTCTGAGAACTACAACCAACCGAGCCAACTTTAAAGAGAAAGAGTCGACTCTTCTAGACTGGATTTCTGAATGCCTGAGTATCCGAGCTGACTCAAAGTAAGACGAGCCAACTCCTCTAGAGAAGGAATCAAGCTACTGAGAAACCTAGCCGACTCAATTGAAGAGAACCGACTGGACCAGAACTACTCTATGGATCCGAGCCGACTTGAGTAGATCCGAGCCGATTTGAAGATCAATTTTAGATCTATAACGGCTAGTTCTAGAACTTAGAATTTGAATCCAAAAAATGCTCCAATGGTCAAATGTCACATCCCAACATTCTACAACGACTAAAATCATCTGAAAATAATACAAGACTATATATTTGAGGGATTTGAACTACTTTAAACAAGAAGGAATGAATATTTAATGTTTACTTGAGCTTGTGAGCAAGAGAGCACTGAAGATCATTCAAGATAGTCTTTCAGTCTTCACCAACTCACATCTGAAGCTTGAAGCATTTATTGAAGAAGTTGAAGAAGCCAACCAAGTGCATTGAAGTGCAACCAATTAGACTTCTCTTGAGCTTTATCGGCAACCATTCAACAAAATTTATTTATCGTTCTGTTGCTTTCTCTTTGCAATTCTTTTTTAATTGTTGGGTTATTGGTGAGCCCGATTTAAAAACCAAATAGGTTCTTGGTTAGCCTGTGTTAAAACCAAGTGTTGGGTTCTTGGTGATCCTGTTAAAACCAAGTGTTGGGTTTCTTTGGTGAGCCCAGTTTAAAAATCAAAGTGTAGAGGTTTGGATTGTGAGCATGTTAAAACAATCCGACTATGTTCCAATGGGGGATATAGTGAAAATCCTAAGTGGTAATCTTGGATAGTAGATGTAGGAGCTTGATGGGGAACTAATATGCATGCAATTTTTTTTGTATGTTTTACATGTTGAGTTAGGTGATTAATTCCCAAATTTCAGATCAAAATTATTTGTAAGGAATTTTGTATGAATTTTTGAAGATCAGCATGCAGATTAGGACCTAGAAAAGTAGCAAAGAAGGACCGCCGGGGCTGAGAAGCCTCGGTTAGGGCAAGTTCTCCTACAATAAAACTACTGGAGGTAGAGGGGTGTACCTGACAATATTTGTGAAGATCGCAGTGAAGGGGTCTCTCGTTCCTCGATGGATGCGGCCTGGAAAACCGAGCCAAAGACCCGCGGATACCCGGCTTTCTGCTCGGTGATCCGATTGAGGCTTGGCTGGAGTCGTTGGATTCGTAGGAACTCAAGGACCTACAAACGACCTGTCAGGGGTTAGAAAGCTCACAAAGGAACAAGAAAACAAAGTAAAAATAGCAAGGGAAGGCTTCTTTTGGAGTGGGCATCCAGGGATCTGGAGGGTTTGTTGGCAGCAGGAAGATGATTGCAAACACCGGGAAGAAGAACTCTCACAAACCCCTTTATGCACACAGTAGGGTATCACACCACTCAATAAAAGAACTCAAGGTTTTCATTCATCAAAAACTCTCCTCATACAAGAGGCTAGGGTCCCTTAAATAGACCCTTAACCTTGGGCTCCAAGTAAGGGTACATAAGTCTTTACATAAGAATCCTTTTCCCTCTCAAACCCTAGCTAGAAAATAAGGAAATATTAGGTAGAAAAATCCCTAAAAATTTTCTTGACTTGGTCAAGACTCCAAGGATGCCTAGGGGGGCGTGTTGGGCTTCTAGGAGCAGCAAAAGGCCAGCCCAAAGGGGCTCGGGTGCATGGGTTTGGGCCTCTAGAAGCTGGGGTGGCCTGGTAGCCAGGTAGCAGGAATATTCCCTGGTATCTTGCTTCTTAGGGGCTTGGGCTTGGCACCTGGGCTTGATTTCTTTAGGCTAGGATGCAGATGGACCTCTGGAATCATGGATGCCCTTATCTATGAATATACTTTGGCATCTGGAAGGGAATCTAGGTATCTGGAGGGCATCTGCAAGAAATCAGGGTTTTCTGAATTTTCCTCCTGTGGTCTTCAAATCTTCAAGCTGGGTTGGACTTGTGCTATACTTCCATGTCTTCAATCTAGTTGGACTTGGTCTTCACTTGTATGATATAGTCTTGAGTCTTCAGTATGCTTGGACAGGACTCAAAAAAATAAAATTAGCTCAACATGAGCTGACTAGCATTGGACTGAACTAGCTCAACATGAGCTGACTAGTATAGAACTGAAATAACAACTAAAAATACTCAAATAACAACTAAAATGGACTCAGATGAGCTAAGCCCTTATTATAGATGGACTCATAAATTATTAATCAATTTACAGAGGGTTGAAAAAGTCTCTGTCTTATTCTGGTGCCTCAGGTGTCCCCACCAATTCTCCCGGGATGGGAGGAACTCGACCCTGTCGAGTGAAGGTCAGACTGGCTCACATATCTCTTGAGAAGGTCTGGGTTGAGGCGTTGCAAGTCCTCTCGAGAAATCCATGAATCGTTCGACTCTGGCCGGCCTTGCCATCGGACCAGGAAGCGTTGATAGTCATGGCCCTGGGTCGTGATGGCTTGATTGTCCAGGATATGCTCGATCCGTTCTCCTCTCTCAGGCCAAATTTGTTTGTGGACACTCTAGGTTAGGGTCACTCATAATGAAAAGGAATAGGTCCAAAGGCCTCACTAGGTAGCGCTGCCGGTTCCCTATACTCAACCAGGTCTGTAATATTGAAGGTAGAACTAATGCCCAAATCCGAAGGCAAGTCTAACACCTAGGCATTTGATCCAACCTTCTCTATCACTTTAAAAGGTCCGGCTCTGCGAGCATGAAGCTTCTTTTAGGCCTAAGCCTAACCAAGATAAAATCCACTACATCAAATTTTTTTGATCCATCTTTGGGAATTAGCCAGTTGTTTTAGCATTAGTGCGGGTGGTGACCATGCTAGGCACATGCAGACTCCTAACAAGATGATACAAAGGACTCAAACCTACACCTAGCAGACTCGACTAAAGAGGTTTATTAGGTCTTAACTACCACTTGGGCATGGGGGCATGAGTAGTGGTTGATGGATGACATGCAGAAGAAAATTTGCTAGTAACTCCTAATAAGTGCCAGAGGGTCTGCCAAAAGTAGGTAGCAAATGGGATGGGCTCTATGGATCCTTGCAACCTAGTAACCTCAACAAAATGTAACCTAATAGTTCTAGACACATGAGAAAACTCAGGAAAGGGTAGAAAATAGGAAGTGGGTTCAGAATTACTCTAGTAGGGTGGAGAAAAAGGTTCTGGGTTAGTTGGATAAAGTAGAATCAAAGAAGGCATGTCAGGGACTAATCCTAGACTAATGAGGTTAACCTTATGGGGTTGCGATATATCTACGGGGTTTGTATAATGGAAGGATGGGTTATTAATATCAGGAAAGAGGTCCTTAATGGGAACTATAGGAGGAGACTCATCCTGAGGGTACTGATTCAAAGAGATCAGGTCCTTAATAAATTCTTCTGGTTCTTGTATTTTAGGACTAGACTCTATAATTTGGCTCTCCTCTATGGTTTCCTCAGGTAAGGCTCTAGTAGCAGTACCAAGGTTCTCTTCCTCTATTTGTTCTTCCATTATAGCTTTAGGTTGGATATGGTCAAGGTCAACTAGCTCTGGGTTGGTTTCTACCTGGGTATCTACTGGGTCAGCTAATTCTAGGTCTACTAAAGGTGTCTCCTCTTCTCCCTCATACTCATCCACTAGGCTCACATCAGCTTCATACACTTCCGCGTTAATGTAAGCCTTGTGAATCTCAAGAATGGTTAGAGAAGGTCGGCTAGCAGGAAATTGGTTAGGTTCTGGTCTCTGATTATAGGTACTACTCCTAGTAGGTTCAGGTTGTATAAGGGGTAGTGGCTCACTATTGGGTTCATATTTAGGGATACTAATCCTATGGGGTTCAAGTTGACTAGGGGAAGCATGACTAGTACTAGGCTGATACTAGGGGTTATGGGTTCTCTAGGCTCATAGGATGTGGGTGCATAGGATCTATGATCATGGGATCTAGAGTCATAGGATCTAGGTTCATAGGTTATGGATTCATAGGTTCTAGGTTCATAGGATTTGGAGTCATAAGATCTATACGTTGTAGGTATACTAGGCTTGTAGGGAGAGGGTAAATAGGATCTATCTTCTTGGTCTATAAAATCCTGATTGGGTCTTCTAGGACTAACCTTAGGGATTGGGTCATGATGATGGGCTCTCCTAGGTTCAGCCTCAAGGTATGGATCAGGGTTTGGGGTCCTCCTAGGTTGAGGATTGTAGTACGGGTCAGGATAAGGGGCTCTCCTAGGTTCGACCTCATGGTATAGATCAGGGTTTGGGGTCCTCCTAGGTTGAGGGGAATCAGGATCTGGCTCAGACTGTGACCCACGGGTTTTTCTTGGGGTCCCTACCCGGACTTTTAACTGATCAAACCTATTGGCAAGATGGTCAATTCTATCATTAGTTTGAATACGAGACTGAGTTAACTGGGTCATCTGGGTAGTCATCTGGGTAGTTATCTGGGCCATTTGATCAGCTAGGGCTTTTATTTGGGCTTGTAAATTTTCCATGGGTTCAGACATTTGTGAAGGAGGTGGGTGATATGAAACTCCTGATCTAGTGCTCATGCAAGACTCGATCAGACCGACTATAACTGACTAGACCTAGAGTCCAAACGAGATGCTCAATCAGGGTGGCAAACTAGCCTATAGTAACCTTGTACTTAGCCAGGCAGGTGTAAGGAGAGTGTTAGGTCCCTGATTGCCAATCCTAGACACCAATCAGAGATTGGCCAGGTAGGCGGACCAGCACACAAGACCTTCGGGATTGAATCCCTAAACCACCGTTCTAGACACTGAGCACAAGGCACACACAGGTTAACTTGACACAGTGATCTAATACTTGCCCGGACCCGACCAGTTGGTGTCCCTAGCCCACTAGGGCAAATTAAGTCTAGTTAATTTTAGGTTAAGGCTTGGGACCGAATGCAAGGGATGTGGTTTTGGGCTATGGAGAGGTTATCAACTCCTCCCCCGATCTGATATAGCAAGAGTGCCCTTAAAAGTAGATTATGCAATGATGGCAGGCAAATGATGCAAATTAGGGTTAGATGTTTTTGGTATTTTTGGAGAATATGTAAATTTTTTTTTTTGATATTTTCTTAAATAGAAGAAAACTTACAAATTATTGCCTAATATTCAGGAAATATACTAAAATTAAAAGATATGAAAAAAATGCTAAACAAAACCCTAAAACTTCCAAACTTGTCTTGCTAAAAAAAATAGAGCCGAAAATTTGCAGGCCCTATTTCGGCTTGCAGAAAATTCACAGGATATAATAAAATCTGGAGAAATTTTTAAAATTATTGTGAATTATTATAAATCCATGAAAATAAATTTCAGAATTTCTGGAGTTTTTAACAGGGAGAAATAATTAAAATAACAGAGTATATACGGACTGAAAAATTGCAGAAAACAAGCCCTAATCTAAGCTCTGATACCAAATGATGGGGAACTAATATGCATGCAATTTTTTTTGTATGTTTTACATGTTGGGTTAGGTGATTAATTCCCAAATTTCATATCAAAATTATTTGTAGGGAATTTTGTATGAATTTTTGAAGATCAGCATGCAGATTAGGACCTAGAAAAGTAGCAAAGAAGGACCGCCGGGGCTGAGAAGCCTCGGTTAGGGCAAGTTCTCCTACAATAAAACTACTGGAGGTAGACGGGTGTACCTGACAATGTCTGTGAAGATCGCAGTGAAGGGGTCTCTCGTTCCTCGACGGATGCGGCCTGGAAAATCGAGCCAAAGACCCGCGGATACCCGGCTTTCTGCTCGGTGATCCGATTGAGGCTTAGCTGGAGTCGTTGGATTCGTAGGAACTCAGGGACCTGCAAACGACCTGTCAGGGGTTAGAAAGCTCACAAAGGAACAAGAAAACAAAGTAAAAATAGCAAGGGAAGGCTTCTTTTGGAGTGGGTGTCCAGGGATCTGGAGGGTTTGTTGGCAGCAGGAAGATGATTGCAAACACCGGGACGAAGAACTCTCACAAACCCCTTTATGCACACAGCAGGGTATCACACCACTCAATAGAAGAACTCAAGGTTTTCATTCATCAAAAATTCTCCTTATACAAGAGGCTAGGGTCCCTTAAATAGACCCTTAACCTTGGGCTCCAAGTAAGGGTACATAAGTCTTTACATAAGAATCCTTTTCCCTCTCAAACCCTAGCTAGAAAATAAGGAAATATTAGGTAGAAGAATCCCTAAAAATTTTCTTGACTTGGTCAAGACTCCAAGGATGCCTAGGGGGGCGTGTTGGGCTTCTAGGAGCAGCAAAAGGCCGGCCCAAAGGGGCTCGGTGCATGGGTTTGGGCCTCTGGAAGCTGGGGTGGCCTGGTAGCCAGGTAGCAGGAATATTCCCTGGTATCTTGCTTTTTGGGCTTGGCACCTGGGCTTGATTTCTTTGGGCTAGGATGCAGATGGACCTCTGGAATCATGGATGCCCTTATCTATGAATATACTTTGGCATCTGGAAGGGAATCTGGGTATCTGGAGGGCATTTGCAAGAAATCAGGGTTTTCTGAATTTTCCTCCTGGGGTCTTCAAATCGTCAAGCTGGGTTGGACTTGTGCTATACTTCCATGTCTTCAATCTAGTTGGACTTGGTCTTCACTTGTATGATATAGTTTTGAGTCTTCAGTATGCTTGGACAGGACTCAAAAAAATAAAATTAGCTCAACATGAGCTGACTAGCATTGGACTGAACTAGCTCAACATGAGCTGACTAGTACAGAACTGAAATAACAACTAAAAATACTCAAATAACAACTAAAATGGACTCAGATGAGCTAAGCCCTTATTACAGATGGACTCATAATTTATTGATCAATTTACAGAGGGTTGAAAAAGCCTCTGTCTTATTCTGGTGCCTCAGGTGTCCCCACCAGAGCTGGGTTGCTCCTAAGCGGTAATCCTGTGTTTGTTTTATGCATTCTTTTTATATGTTGCTTCTGCTTTTAATTATCTCAATCACAGCACTCAACACTTCAGGGAACTTTTAAAGAGCACATAATTGCTTAAACTTTTTAAATTCCCAATTCACCCCCCTCTTAGGAAAGCTACCTGGGCAACATCATGGTCAACTAACTTCTAGCTGGCTTCAGCCTGGGTGCCTACCGGGTCAACTAATTCTGAGTTGGCCTAAGTTTGGGTATGGTCAGGATTATCTAACTCTGGGTCTATCTCCTGTATTTTCTCATCTACATACTCATCAAATAAGCTCACATTAGCTTCATAAACTTCCACTATAATGGCAGCTTGGTGAACCAATGGGATAGTAGAGGTGGGTCGATTAGGGGAGGTGGACTGGTTTTGAGGATCTGACTAGGTGTATTGATCCTAGTGGGTTCGGGTCGATGGGTTAAGGGGCTAAGGGAAGTTGGTCTAGGTGAACCATGGTTAGTACAAGTCTTATGGATTTTCTCTAGGTTTTTGAATCGCTTATCTATTCGGTCATATTTATTGTTCACCAGGGCAAACTGATCATTCATGAACCTCATAAAGGTTTCAAGGTTGTACTCCATGGTCACAATAGGTTGGGGTGAGACTACTGATGGGTCAGACTCCTAATCTATTGGTTATGCAATGCAGACACACAGAACTTGAGCTAGAGTTTCTAGACCTGAGCTCAAGTAGAATGGTTCAGCTCAAATTACAGCCAATTTAGCAATTATCCTATCCACTGGCCAGGTAAGAGGTGGGATCGTGGGATGCTCCCCCTGCTCTCACAGGGTCCTAATTAAAAGCCACAAGTTCGCTTAGGGTGTTTGCCTCTGGACCTCTAGCCTTAGATACCAAATTCAAGTGATAATCAAAGGATTGGGTGCACTAGCTTACACACAATACTTGGAACCCGACCTATTGGTGTCCCTAGCTCGCTAGAGCAAATTAAGTCTAATTAATTTTAATTAGGTTAGGATCGATGCAAAGGTGGTGGTTGTGGGCTGAGGAAGGGTGATGAAATACCTCCCTTATATAGATATTGAATGCCCCTAAGATTAAGTTTGGATGATGCAATCACATAAATATGAAACCCTAGATGCAATCAAACTAAAATAATTAAAAATAATAGAAAAAATAACATTTTTTTTTGTATTATCAAAAATTAAGTTTTAGATCAGATTAATTTCAGATTTTCGATCTCAGGATTTCACGTTCGGCCGTAGCTCATTACTCCCATGGGTCATAAGTATACTTTCGTATACCAGCTCAGGAGGCGTGATTTCCTTCCACCAGAAATAGTAATAAAAAAAATTATTTTTATCTGATTTTTTTTGTGATTAGTAGATAATTAATAGAGGATTAACAAAATTTTATTTCTAAGTTTTTTGAATTTTTTTAATATGGTTTTGATGCAATTTAATTTTAGCCTAACTAGGTATGCAGAAATTTCAGTACAAGAGCGATTAAACCCTAGTTTAACCTTCGCTTTGATATCAAAGATGAATAATAATTAAAACTAAATTACTATAATTAAGTCCTAATTATCAGAGAAAAGTAGAGATTTATTTTTTTATTTTTTTTTCTAAATTTTTAAGAAGACTCAAAATATGCAACAAAGTGAACTAGTTCTAGTTAATTAACCACAAGTAAACCTACAAAATAACTAGAAAAAGAGGACTTAGTGGTTGAGAAACCACCGTAAACTAGGATCTACTTATCAATTATTTAGAGATCAAAGAGAAGGGAATAGGTTTTAAGTTTTACCAATGTAGAGTCATCTCTTTGATGCATATCTAGCTGGACTCTCAAGATTCTACGGTAGGGTTTCAAGATATCGATCTCGGGCTTCGATCTTCCGTGTGATGCTAGTTCCAAAGCAAGAACACCTAATTTTGATTCCAGATCACCTGCAAACACTCAGCAATGAAAACTTAAGTTAGGAAGCAGCAAAGGAAGGGAAAATGAATGGAAGGGAAGGGTTAAAAGAGGTGGCTAGGATTTCTTGTCTGCTGGATAGGTAGGATAACTGGGACTCGCACCTGGCGATGTTTTGAAGAACAAAGGAAAAGGGCCTCACACCCCACGATGCAAATAGAAAAAGAAGAAAATTCGATAGATCTCTTTATTGATGAATAAATTATTACAAGGGGGGTTGATGGGATATTTTTAGACCCTCAACTAGTGGTGTAAGGTATTCAAAGACTAGACTTTTCTCCCTTGGACTACAACTCCTGGAATTTTTGTCTGGGCGACCTGGACTCTTGCTTGTTGGGCTGATCTGGACTCCTTTCAAAGTGGGTGACAACCATGAACTTCTCATCCAAAGTGGGTGCCAAGATGGAGATAAGGTGAGGTGGCTTGATGTAGGATCAAGATGCTTCATCACTTGGCCAACCAAAGAAGATTTATAGCATGTGTTGTCATGTGATGATGTCCAAATAAAGTGACATGGAGTGTGTTGACCCAAAATGACATGGCATGTCCAAACATGACATGTATTGATGTCCAAATCCTTGAAATGGTGATGCCAAGAACATGTTGCTTGGGCTAGAACATGGAATCACATGGCTTACCTTGGGCTAGCACATGGGTCTTCAATTGGGTGCACATGAAGTCACATGGATCTTCAATTGGGTCCCCCTTATGTTACAAGACTCAATAACTAAATTAACTAATAATTACAGGATTCAAAACCAAATAACTAAATCCCCACTTGATCAATTGATCAAAAGGCATAACCTCATGCAACAAAAAGAATAAATTTGGTAAACAGGGTTTGTCCAATAAGGTTTGACATAATTGATAAATGGGATTTTGACTCAATGTGGTAAAAAGGGTTTAGCCAAAAAGGCTAAATAACAAAACCATAATTACAGTTGGTAAAAAAGGCTAACCCTAACTAAGTCAAAATAACAGAATTTAAAATAAAATATTTACATGGTAAAAGGGATTTGGGTTCAGGGCTTATTCACAGGTGTTCCACAGGGATGTGGATTCAGTCTATCGATATTTTCTGATCTTGGTATCCACACCAATGGGTATACCTCATAAGTGAATAACCCAATACAAATACCATACTTTGAAACCACCCCACTTTTGATTGATGAACAATAAGAGCCTTCAACTAGCCCACCAATAGCCCCATTATTATAATCACCACCTGATCTAGAATTGAAGCCACTTCTTGATGCACCTATTGAAACTTTTCCAGTGAACCTCACCCAGGAAGCCCAACTTAGTGGTGTTCTAAAAGTATATAAATAAGCATCGAGTGGGATATCTCTTTGTAGCTCGATGTAAAGTTGCTTTGCACTTGTTGAAGCCTTTTGAATGCCCAATAATGGATGATCTTCAATGCTCTTGAAGGCTTTTGAATGCTTGGAGGCTTTCTTTAGCTTGAGAGTAGTTGAAACTTCAATGAATAGGAGTTAAGGCTCACTCTTCTTCTCTTTTCTCAAAACTCTTTAATGTTCTTCTATGGAATGTCTTTTGATTTGATTTTGGAGCATATAAATACCTTTCCAAGGCCTTAAAACTAATTTCTAACCTAACACTTGAAAAACTAGCCGTTGGGGGCAATTTGGATGAGTTCTGCATTTGAAAAAACTAGCCATTATTGTAGCCAGAACTCCATGTGTCGACACTTCCTTAGTTGAGTCGACATAAAAGGTTGACACTTGATCTTCTTGAGTCGACACTTAGTTCAATTGCTCTATTTAGATTCTCTGGAAATCTTAGATGTGTCGACACTTTCTCAGTTGAGTCGACACCTTGCTTCCATGTGTCGACACTTCAGCTGTTCCTTCAACTTTTGCAAGTTCTGTGGCTTGAAAGTCTCAGACAATGTGTTGATCCATGTGTCGACACTTTGAGTTGACACTTCAGGTCCATGTGTCGACACTTCATCTGTGCCATTTGAAACATTGCTGCGTATCGGCCTGAGTCGACACTTCATCTCCATGTGTCGATCTTCATGTCATGTGTCGACACTTTGAGTTAACACATCTCTAAAAAATATACAGAAAGTGCTGAATTTGAGCTGGAACAAATTTTCATTTGTCTTAGCCATTCAATCAACCATCTCTTGAGTATCCAAGTCTTCTTTAAGCAATCTTTTCATTCAAGCTTGGCTTCTTCAAAATAATTGGGCTTCTTCAAACTTTGTAGGTATCTTTTCAATAGAAACACACTCAAAGCAAATCATTAGTCCTCAACTTATACTTAACCCATTTTGCTTATCATCAAAATCAATTAATGGAGTCAACAAGACATGTGTAGGTTCCTTCTCCTGTGACCATGGAACAGAGGGAGGTGGTGGATGAGGGAGAGGGGCCAGGGCTACTGGCAAGGAGGGACCAGGTATGCGCCAACGGGTGGCATGGGCGAAATGATCAAACCCTGGAAGCTGGGGTTCGGGATGGAGTACTAGGGGAGAAGGGTGTGGCCTACCAGATCCAGCGAGGATGGTGTCCTTCGGTGCATAGCAGATTTCGATGATCGATGTCCTTCGTGAGCATGGGGAAAGGATCTTAGTGACAAGGATTCAGCACAGAGAGATCTCAGCAAGGCTTTGGCATGGGGAGATCCATGCGGGCGAGGCTCCAGAACATGGAGACCTTAGCAGGGGAGCTCCTGGCAAGGTGAACCATGGCATGGACAGTGAGGTCCAGAAGTCTGCAAGGCAAATCTTCTGGCAGATGGAGGTCACGATGAGGGAGCTTCTGGCAAGGGTGATCTCGGTGAAGGAGCATCCAGCAAGGAAGATCCCAGGCGAGGGAGCTGGGGGGAGGCCTCACGGTTGCCAAGCTTCAAGATGGTGGCGGCGATGGAGATGACGGTGGAGATCATCATGATGAGGGGAGGTGGTCACCGTGGCAGCAGGGTGGTGGGATGGGCGTCGGGTGTTGGCGGGAGGTGGACGGCGGCACGGGCTAGGATGATCGGCAAACAGCAGGTTGGGCGACTCCAATTGCATGGGTTAGGCAGCCAGCGTAGAGCTAATGGCGGTGTTGATGGATCGGGTGTTGGCCATGATGGTGGAAGCAAGGTGATCTGGGCTATGGGTGGTGGAAGAAGATGATAGGAATAACTTAGGGATAAGCAAGGAATAAAGTAGGAATAGCGAGGATAAGTGGAATAGCTAGAAAAAATATAAAATAAAATAAAAAAATCTTGGAGAAAAAGAAAAAACCCGGATGGGTTTTAATGTCCCCATCATTCCCCTGGGATGGGAAAAACTCGACTCTATCGAGTCAGGCTCGATGCTGCAACTTTTTTTTCAACCCTAATCCTCTCCCGCTCTGATATCAAAACTGATGCAGAACAATTATGAAAACCTAATCTACTGATTTTAAACTTAATTAGCAGAGAAAAAATAGAGATTAATTTTTTATATTTTTTAATTTTTTTGAGACTCAAAGTATGCAATTAAGGTAACCAGTCAACTAGTTATGCCCGCACGTGTACATCTAACAAAGCAACAAAAAAAAAATAGGATTTTGTGGCTAAGAAACTACCATAAACTAGGGTCTACTTACAACTATTCAAAGATCAAAGAGAAGGGAAGAGATTTTAAGTGTTACCAACAAAGAACCATCTCTCTGATGTAGATCTGACAAGACTCCCAAGATTCTATGGCAGGTCTTCAAGATCTTGATCCTCGGGCTCCGATCTCCCACGATGCTGGTTCTGAGGCAAGAACACCTGACTTTGATTCGAGATCACCTGCAAACAGTCAGCAAAGAAAGAATAAATTAAAAAGTAGTAAGGAAGGAAACAATAATGGAAGATAAGGGTTAGAAGTGGTGGCTAGGGTTTTCTTGATTACTGGATAGGTAGGATAACTAGGGCCTCACATCCCATGATGTTCCAAAGAACAAAGAAAAAGGGCCTCACACCCCGCGATGTTCTGAAAAACAAAAGAAAAGGGCCTCACGCCCACTCCTTACGGAGGTAGAAAGAAGAACCACTCTTCTCAAATCATCTTCATTATTATTCCTCAATACAAGAGGCCCCGCCTTTAGGGATGGCAATGGGCCAGGTTCGGGCCGGGTGTATAACTATCTAAACCCAAACCCGAATACTTAATAAACTACCCAAACCCTGCCCAAACACTATCGGGACTGGGTTTTTTTATCCAATCCCATCTCAATCGAGTATCGGGTAATTCGGGTTTACCCGGCCCGAACCCAATTGAGTCATATTAAATATTTTTTTTCATTTTTGTCAACTTTAAAATTATCTACCATTTTATAAATCATATATACATTAAACAAATAAAATCTAACTATATTTTTATTTTAAAAGCATTTAGTTTCATATTCAAAATAAAATTTAAATTACATTAAATAAATAAAATTTCACAAGACTTAATTTAATACTTCTAAAATAAATAAAAATATAATATATATTAATAATATATATTTAAATATTAAAATAATTTGGGTCGGGTTCGGGTCGAGTGTATATCTACCCAGTCCCAGCCCAAACCCAGCGTTAAACATTTGGGTTTTACCCAAATCCGGTCAAAGCGTTGACTACCCGGCCCAATCGGGTCGGGCCAGGTCGGGTACCCCATGGGTTTGGGTTTTGTTGCCATCCCTAAGTGCCTTTATATAGGCTTACAAAACTTAGAACCCAAGTAAGGGTATACATGGAGTTTTCTAGAAATCCTAAACCCTCTCAAAATATATCTCAATACATGGAAACTCCTCTCTCCTAAACCAACTCAAACTAATAATCCTAATAGACTTCAAACTAATAATCCTAATCTAAAACAAACTTGAAACTAAAACAGCTTCAAACTAATCAATACATCCAGATTAAAAAAAATTAAAATAAATAAAATATAATCCGAATGCATCAAGATCTATGCTGAAAGAGGTTCGTATCAGGATCCATGCTGAGCTGCTCTGAAATCTGCACAGACCTGATAAATATGCAGAAGACTTCCTACTCTAAGAAGCGTGCAGCTCTAAGATCCATGCAAAGTTGTTTCTTCTCTGAGATCTATGCAAGTTCCTTCTCCTATGATCATGGAACAGAGGGAAGCGGTAGACGGGGGAGAGGGCCTGTGGCTGCTAACGAGGAGGGACCAGGTATGCGCCAACGGGTGGCATTGGCGAAATGATCAGACCCTTGAAGCTGGGGTTCGGGATGGAGTACTAGGGGAGAAGGGGGGGTGTTCTACCAGATCCGATGAGGGCGGCATCCTTTGATGCATAGTAGATTCCGGCAACCAACGTCCTTCGTGAGCATGGGGAAAGGATCTTAGTGACAAGGCTTCAGCACGGAGAGATCTCAGTGAGGCTTCAACACGGGGAGATCCATGCTGGCGAGGCTTTGAAACATGGAGACCTTGGCAGGGGAGCTCCTGGCAAGGCGAACCATGGCATGGCCAGCAAGGTCCAGAAGTTTGCAAGGCAAATCTTCCGATAGATGGAGGTCTCGATGAGGGAGCTTCCGACAAGGGTGATCTCAGCGAAGGAGCTTCTAGAATGGGAGATCCCAGGTGAGGGAGCTAGGAGAAGCCTTACGTTGCCGAGCTTCAAGATGGTGGCGGCGATAAAGATGAAAACAGAGGTCATTATGGCAAGGGGAGGCGGTCACCGTGGTAGCAGGGCGGCGGGACGGACGTCGGGCATCAGCGGGAGGTGGACAGTGGCACGGGTAGGGATGACTAGTGTACAGCGGGTTGGGCAGCTCCGATTGCATTGGTTGGGCGGCTAGCGTAGGGCCACCGTCCACCTCATAATTACTTTTGACATGTAAGACTCCATAAGATGTTCTCTTGG
The DNA here is from genome assembly GCA_021397845.1 of Areca catechu. Classification (NCBI taxonomy): domain Eukaryota; kingdom Viridiplantae; phylum Streptophyta; class Magnoliopsida; order Arecales; family Arecaceae; genus Areca; species Areca catechu. The sequence continues at coordinate 118,607,557 of CM038052.1, forward strand.
TAAATCAATTCAGTAAACTCATTCTTAAATGAGCATCCATATCCTTGTATTAATATCTCTACACAAGTAATTATGAGACTAACCACCCTCTTTATTGAGCATATATAAGATGTGTTAGTCTTACTGGAATCATCGATTCCCGACTTGATGATCTTACGACTAGAAATATTTTAGACTAGGACTTCCAAGATTTTAGATCTCACTATTATCGACCCATCATAATCCTAAAATCATTATCCTAATCTATGGGATTCATAATAATCTTAAGATAAAAATATATAAGACTTAGCATATAATGAAACTAAATACCTTCATATTAATAAATATCATACATGAGTCAAAAAGATTTACAGAAAAGTTTCTATGAAAAATAAAATAAGATTGGCTTGTACTATTCTTTCAGGAGATTAATGGTTTATGATCTTGAAATATTGTTTAGATCTAAACCTAATGTCATATATCTGATATATGTTGTTTTAGATTAAAATGATTAACATCCATCACTTATATGTACTTGTTACATCTAAAATATAATTAAACACATATATCATACATGCAATTCAGATCTAAAAAATGATTTAAAATATTTTGAAAACTCTTTTCAAAAATAGTTTTGTATCGTACTAGTACAACCTTTTCACAATAAGGGTAAACCTTATAGCAAGACAACCTTATAATTAGTCCAATGCAAATCTTAATCAATTAATTTCATATCTAAATATGAACTTGATACATCTCATGTATCAAAAATCAAATCCTTAAGTTATTGATTTTATGCTTTGAAAATAATTTTCAAAACATATCAAACTTGTGCTAGGATACCTTTTCACTGTAAGGGGATAAACTTATAGCAAGATAACTTTATAATTAGCAAAAATTTGATCAAAACCAATCCTAACTTTCATATCTAAAAAGGATTCATATTTAAATCTAATCATGTATATTAGATAAACCACACACTGATACTATTGAAGGACATCTAGGTGCTAGCATGCTGAAATTCTACAAGTTTCTAAAATCCTAGTGGAAGTAAGAAATGAAAACTCTTTTCATATGATAGCATGAATATAAAAATTAATCACCTACAATAGGATCTAAATATGCTGATATAAACTAAATCATAGACAATCATATCTGTTGTCGCCTGGATCATTGTGGTCTATAGCTCTGATGTGTCGCAGATGCATCGGGCTCCCATTGGGTGCTTGGTTCTCTTTTCGGTCAGCTCCTTGGTCGGGTTGCCTAGCAAAAAGGACGAGACCCGGGCTAGGGATTCCGGCGAGAACACTCCGACGATCAAGTCAGTTGGGATGATCAAGAGGAACAGAACCTCTGTGGTGGAGAGCTTGAGATCTCTCCATGCAAAGGATAAAATATAAGATTTAGAAAATGGAAAGACTAGATGAAGTGAAGTTTAAAGAGCGGGGCGGTTCTCTTGGCTGGTTCCTTGCCTGTTGGCTCTCTATATCTTACCAGTTGCCTCTCTCCTTTACTGGGGGGTCCTTTCCTTGATTTTATGCGAGTGGAATGGCCCAGACCAAGTCTGGCACTTCATCAAGATGTCCCTTTCCTGGTGCCCCATTCAGGAGGGGTTTTTCTTTATCTACGATCTCCCACCTAACGAACCGGTCCTTGGAAGGAGATCCTTCTACTGGGGGTGTTCGCTGATGTAGTACAAATTTTGTCCCTCTGGTGGTGCAATTTTTTGTGAGAGGTGCAGGGACCGTGCCGCTGAGCTCCAAGCCATGATGGGGCATTTCTATTCCAAGGGAGACTGTCAGAGTGTCATAGGGCCTGAGACTTTAATGGGATACTCCTCTTGGAGGAGGTACAGGTCCGGGTCACGAGGGCTGGAGCCCCCGGTTGCACGGCCATCAACGTGGTGGTGCACTACAGGACCTAGAGCCTGGTGGAGCATGCATTACGCAAAACATGCAGGTGGCGCATTGCAAAGCTTGTGTTTTTGGTAGGGCATGTGCCACCTCCTGGAGGTTATAGGTGGTCGGGAGCTTCCTTACCATGGTTTGAACTTTTGTTGATCCTCTCTTTTCTACTACTGGCAGGAACTTCGATCCCATAAAGAGGGGGGAGCTCTACTCAGGAGCTCAACCTCGGATGGTGGGAACACGACCTCGATCGAGAGCTTGAACCTGGATGGGAGCTTACCTCAGTCGGGGGCTCAGCCTTGGATGGCGAGAGCATGACCTCGACCAGGAGATCGAATCTAGATGGGAGTTGACCTCGACTAGGGGCTTGACCTCAGATGTCAGGAGCATGACCTCGCTAGGAGCTCGACCCTAGATGGGAGCTGACCTCGACCAGGGGCTTAACCACGATGGTGGAAGCACGACCTCGACCGGAAGCTCGAACCTAGATGGGAGCTAACCTAAGCTAGGGGCTCGACCTCGGATCTTCATTTGGTTACCATGCACAGGTGACATCTATACCCGTATGGCCACTAGCTAGGCCCGATGCTGGTTCCACATCAGCGATCGTGCCATATCAGATGCCCCCCACTCTCAAGCCCAGAGCATGATGTGGTGCTCAGGGCAAAGGGAGTAATGATCACACTGACATGGAATGATGCTCCTCCTGCACCATTAATGCCTCGAGCGTCGATGCCCTGGAGATCGCACTACCACACCAACGGGGTGACACCACATCAGCCCTTTCAAAAGGAGCCATAATTGCCGTGCCGAGCCCAAAGGGGTTGCCTCCGAATTGAAGCATTGCTTCCAATGGATCTCGATGCATGGCAGGCCCTGGTTGGCTCGAGAAGAGAAAGGACATTTGTCTTCAACTAGTACAAGGCGATGGGGGTCTACAGGCTTTTGAAAAGGACTTGTCCTCTTGCCCCTTAAGGGTCTTTCGAGCGAAAGAGGCAAAGTTTTTCTGCAAAGTCCCTCTCTTCCTCAGTCTTATTGATTTAGCATTTGGAGTCTTAGCAAGTTAGCCCCTCCTCCTTTCTTCTCCTTCTTCTTTCCCTGTTCTTCTCCTTCAGCCCGTGCTGGAGGAGACTCGTAGAGTCCCGTAGCCATCCTGTCTTTCTCTTGTCTTCTTCCCTTCTTGATTTCTCCCATGAGTTCGTCTAGCAAAGGGCACCGCCACCCGGACAATTTCAGTGAGGCGGGGCCATCTCGACCGAGGCCTGCTTCCTCGGATAGAGAGGAGGAGGGAGTTCCTGTAGTGGTCTGCAGGGGTCCCCGTCGGGCAGGGATTGTCATTGGACCCCCTGCGGCTCCTTCCCCTCCTCCTTCTCCTCCCGTCAGAGAGTCAGCTAGTCCTTCCGGCATTGCTTTGGTGATAACCGATGAGGATATCCTCCACATCAGAGTGTATATGGGATCCTCAATTCCATCTAGCTCTCAGTCTCGAGATCAGAGGAGCGGGTCACTTCTAATGGCCCGAACCGGATCACCCTGTATGAAGATTTTTTCTTTAAGGGTCTCCGTCTTCCCTTCCACCCTTTTTTTCTTTCTTTTCTGAGCAATTATCACCTAGTTCCAGCCCAACATGCCCTAAAACCATTAGGACTATCTTTTGCTTCATTGTCCTCTGCCATTTTCACGGGATTGTAGCCCATTTCTTCCTCTTCAAGGCCTTGCTCACCTTGAAGCACCACCTAATTGATAATGGGTGGTAGTTTGTGGCCCCCCACCCGAGGACCCTCAAACTTGACCTGCCTACTTCTATCAAGGGGTGGAAGGGCAGGTTTCTATTCACCTTGGTTGAGGGGGTGGACTGGATTTGGAGTGACCCAGACTGCTCCCCCAATAGGCAATCTGTAGTTAAGCTAGCCGACAAGGAAGTGTATGATCGACTCGTCACTTCTGACGTCCCGGCTCTTCGGGACCTGCTGACCAAGTGGAACCTCACCGATGCTGGGGTTAGCCAGGCCCAACCTCAAGGTAAGGCTCGTTGTCGAGCTTCTTTTCCTTCTAAGTAGGTCTAGCTTTAATGGAGGACTGACCAACCTCTTTTTGTTTTACAGGGTTGAAGTTCACCATGGCTCAACTCCTGAGCATGTCAAAGAAGAGGGACACTTCCACGGGGCCCAGGGAGGAGGCCGCAAAGAAGGCCGGGGAGGATCCGAAAAGGGGGCCCAATGAAAGGCCATCCATGATGTCAACTGCTCCTGAGCCAGCGGTCCAACCCTCTGCCCGCAAGTTCGAGAACAAGTCCAGACCTGCGATGTGAGCTGCACCAGTAGCTTTGTGGCCCCCCCATGAATCGAAGCTCCATCCTAGCTAGAGGTGGTGGAGGTGAAAAAAGACATCGCCATAGAAGGACCAGCCCCACCACTAGTAAGTGGGGCCACCAAAGACCAACCCATTGCCATCACACCTCCGCCAGTGACCATGCCAGAATCTATGGATCCCTCCATGACACCGAGGCTGGGAATGAAGAAAGTGTCGCTCTTCCTGCCCCGGGATGTGATGTTGATGAAGGACAGGAAGCTGGCAAAGGAGGTCCTGAACGCCCTCATCCAGTAGTAGGACTACCAGGAGAAGAGCGATCGGTCGCTGGTGGACATCCTCACCGAAATGTTCTCCCAACTTTTCTCGATAAGCCAGTTCCTTGGTTTCTTCATCCTTATCTTTTGCTCATGTAGGTACTACCTGACTTCCTTTATGTGGCTGTTGCAGTTAGTCGCTAACAACCTGCTCATCCGGGACTCCTATCTGGGCCTGATAAGGCGAGACTTCCACATCCGCAAGGAGAAGGATGCCACCAAGGCTAAAGCCCAGACTCAGGCTGCTCGAATGTAGGAGCTGGAGGGTCAAGGCTCTCCAGGCCGAGCTGACTAGCACCCAAGTGAAGGCGACGGAGCTGGAGAAGAAGTCTGCTAAGCCAGGAGAAGAGCGACTGGCCGCTGGTGGACATCCTCACCGAAGTGTTCTCCCAGCTTCTCTCGGTAAGCCAGTTCCTTGGTTTCTTCATCCTTATTTTTTGCTCATGTAGGTACTAGATGACTTCCTTTGTGTGATTATTGTAGTTGGTCACTGACATCCTGCTCATCCGAGACTCCTATATGGGGCTGATGAGGCGAGACTTCCACATCCGCAAGGAGAAGGATGGCACCAAGGCTGAGGCCCGGACTCAGGCTGCTCGGCTGTAGGAGCTAGAGGGTCAAGTGAAGGCCCTCCAGGCTGAGCTGACAAGCACCCAAGTGAAGGTGACAGAGTTGGAGAAGAAGTCTGCTAAGCTCAGTAAGGCTTTGAAGGTGGAGAAGGGGGAGATCCTTCGCCTAGAAGAGAGGGAGGCCACCTATGCGATGGAGGTAGCTTGCTTGGAGGGTAGGACGCAGACCCTCTAGGCTCGGCTCAAGGAGGAAGCAGCCCAGATGGTAGGCCATGGAGTTGATGGAGGCAGTGAAGGAGGCTGCCGAAGCTGTCCCATGGTTCAAGGCATCAGAGGCCTTCCAAGATGAAGTCATCGAGGCTGTTCTGGATGCCTACCAGCAAGGCTTCGATGACTTCAAAGGCAAGGCCAGCCAGCTCTACAAACTGAAGGGGCTGGATAGCATCCAACCCATCTACCCTTCATCGATAGGGCACCAAGAATGCCCATTGTCAAGGTGGAGCCAGAGTTGGAGCCGAAGGTCGAGGTCGAGTAGGAGCCGAGGTCCAGAGTGGAGGCGGTGCCGGCATTCAGGGGAGTCACTTGTCGACTGGGGAAGGAGCAGACAAGTGAAGCCTAAGCTTTTCCTTTTCTTCTTTTTCATGTAACTAAATTTTGAAGGACTTCCCGGCCCGTTGGGCATCTTTATTATTGTAAAAAAAAATTGACCAATGAATGCATCATCTTTTCAATTGCCGAGTACTCTCTTTTCTTTGTTTGTGCTTGAGTTTTCTTAATGGTTTCCTAGCCTGTCAGGAGCCTTGACTGATGTAAAGTGTTGCCCAGGTGACTTTTCCAAGAGGGGGGTGAATTGGAAATTTAAGAAATTTAAGTAATAATATACTCTTTGAAAATCCCTTATAAGTGTTAAGTGCTGTGATAGGATAATTGAATGCAAAAGCATAATCAAATAAAAAAAGCATAACACAAACACAAGCAAATTATAGTGGTTCAGAGCAACCCAGTTCCTACGTCCATAATCCAAGATTATCACTTGGGATTTTCACCATATCCCCCACTAGAATACAGTCAGATTGTTTTAACAGGCTCACAATCCAAACCTCTATACTTTGGTTTTTAAATCGGGATCACCAAAGAAACTCAACTTGGTTTTACCAGGATCACCAAGAACCCAATACTTGGTTTTAACATAGGCTAACTAGGAACCTATTTGGTTTTTAAACTAGGCTCACCAATAACCTAACAATTCAATAAAAGAATTGTAAAGAAAAGCAACTGAATGACAAACAGATTTTTGTCGAATGGTTGCCGATGTAGCTCAAGAGAAGCCTAGTTGATTGCACTTCAATGCACTTGGTTGGCTTCTTTAACTTCTTCAATAAATGCTTCAAGCTTTAGCTGGTATTTGGTGAAGGCTTGAAGACTGTCTTGAATGCTCTTGTAGTGCTCTCTTGCTCACAAGATGCTTGGATATTCAATTTTTCATTTACTCAACATCTCTCTTTTTTAAAATATTTCAAATCCCTTAAATATATAGTCTTGTACCCATCTCAGGTAGTTTTAGTCATAGTAGATTGTTAGGATGTGACATTTAACTATTGGAGCACTTTTTAGATTCATATTTCAAGTTCTAGAACTAACCATTATAAGTTTGAAATCGACCTTCGAGTCGGCTTGGATTACTCAAGTCGGCTCAGATCCTCAGAGTAGTTCTAGTTGAGTCAACTCTTTTCAATCGAGTCGGCTCGGTTACACAGTGTTATGATTCCTCACTCTGTAAGAGTCAGCTCGCCTTGATTCTAGTCGACTCGGATCCTCAGGCCTTCAAAATGTAGTCTGAAAGAGTCGGCTCTTTCTCTTTAAAGTATGCTCAATTGGCTGAAATTCTCAGAGCTCTTTTTCTAGACTCTGGTGGAGTCAACTCAAATCTCTGAAGAGTCAGCTTGGATGTCTGGCTAAATGATAAAGTCGGCTCAGACTTCCTTTGGGTTGGCTCGCCTGTCTGATTCAGGAAGTGGCACCTGGACGAGTTGGCTCGGGACTCTTAGAGTCGCCTCGGATATCTGCATGCTAGAAATCTTCATGCATTGGTAGGGGATGCAAAGTGAAGATGAAACTATGCAACTCTAAAGGAGATTAGCAAAGATTAATTGGAAAGTTCTATCGACATATGAAGAGTTCAGCATAATTTATCAAAGATAAGTTAATGAAGCAAACTTGAATGATCATGCATAACCCTAATTACCGAGACTTCGAAATAATAAAGAAATAGGACATAATTAAAACCACCAGTCATGCTAGTCAGATTAATGTCTCAGACCTAATTGATACTGACTTACCTGGCATTGATTTTCTAATAAGAATAAGATCACTCTTGAGGGGATCTTCCAGATGACCAGGCCATGCTACAGGTTGGAGACTCTTCTTGTTTTCTGGATTGGTGGCAAGAGATCCTTCCTCTTGAAGTCGGAATTCCAGAGAACCCTGCAACAAAGAAATCCCTAAGATGAAAGAACTTAACAAAACATGAAATGGAGAAAGGGAAGAGAGGTGGATGAAGCATTGATGGGGATCCTTCTTGGCGCAATGGTGGAGTGCTTGGGATGGAACAGGTTGGTCTCCTTGTGTTGATCCTCTTGATTCACCATTGCATGTTGAAGGCTCGCTTGAGATTGGAGAGGAAGAAAGGAGTCCTTGGGCATTGGAGATGGAAGAAGGGAGGAACTAGAGTGGGCATGGAAGAGGAGAAAGACTAAACCACATAGACACAAAGACAATCACATAGAAAGAATAATCCAAGCCAAAAATTGTATTCATCCATTTCCCTTACAATGGGGCATCCCAAAGTCTTTAATAGTAGCCTTACAAATCTTTAAAATTTGAAAATCCCTAAAATGTGGAGGATTACAAGGAGAGTTAGAGGATTTGTAGGCCTTGATGCTTGATTTATGGAAGAGGATAAATCTTTAAAATTTGAAAATCCCTAAAATGTGGAGGATTACAAGGAGAGTTAGAGGATTTGTAGGCCTTGATGCTTGATTTGTGGAAGAGGGTGGCCAACCATCATTTTGAATTCAAACTTTCTTCTTGGGCGCCCTCTTGGAGTTCCTTCAACCCATGATAAGTGGCACCAAAGTGGGGACCACTTGATGAGGTGGCTTCTAGCTGAGATGGTGCTGAGGTGGCAAGTGGTAGCTGATGTGGTGCTGAGGTGGCAAGTGGCATGTGGCACCACTTGGCTTTGGACTTGTCTTGATGCTTCAAAATCTGACTTTCAACTGGACTAAGGCTTCAAATTGGACCCGACCCAGCATGGACTCGAAATTAATTGGACTAAGACTTTGACTTCAACTGGACCAGACCCCATATGGACTCGAAATTAATTACAAGATTATTTGGACTCAAAATTGAAAGAGAAATTACAGGACTAATTACAGGACTAATCCAACCATAAGGACTCAGACTTGAATTGAATAGGTTGGAGTCTTTTCCTGATTCTGGTTCCCACACCAATTCTCCCGGGGTGGGAGGAACTCGACCCTATCGAGTGAGGGTTGGCTTGATAAGCTTCTAATGCATCCGGGTCGATTTGTTGTAGGTCCTCTCGGGAAATCCAGGAGTCTTCAGATTCAGGATATCCTTGCCATCTAACCAGATAACGTTGGTAGCCTTTATTTCTAGTAGTAATGATCTGGTCATCCAAGATCCTTTCAATTCTCTCCTTTCTCTCAGGAACACTTGGTGATGGACACTCATTTGGTGTTTCACTCTCAAAAGAAACATTAGGACCAAAAAACTAACTAGGTATCAATGCAGGTTCTTTGTATTCTTTTAAGTCTAAAACATTAAAGGTTGAACTAATGCCATAACCTGGTGGTAATTCCAATACATAAGCATTGGGTCCAATTTTCTTTATTATTTTGAAGGGTCCGGCTCCCCGGGCATGGAGTTTCTTCATAGTTCCCGACGGAAACCTTTCAGGTTTAAATTTGATCATAACGGAGTCCCCTTCATTAAATTCTTTTAACCGTTTATGTGAATTAGTCATATGCTGATATAGTTCATTGCTCGATTGGATCTTTTGGCTAATCTCCTTATGCAATTCCCTAATATGCTGTGCATATGACTCAGCAGACTCAGACACTCGTGCATGTGTGGGTAATGGGGCTAGGTCTAAAGGTTTCCTAGGTCTGTATCCATGGACCACTTCGAACGGACTTTTTCCAATAGACCTATTAACTGAGCTGTTGTAGGCAAATTCAGCACGAGGAAGTAATAGGTCCCAGTTTCCCAGGTTGTCACCAACCAAACATCTCAACAGATTTCCTAAGCTTCAGTTTACTATCTCTGTCTGGCCATTGGTTTGAGGATGATAGGCAGTAGAGAATTTCAGCTTGGTACCTAACATGTGCCAGAGGGTTTTCCAGAAATAACTAGTAAATTTGACATCTCTATCGGACACAATGGTTTTGGATAAACCATGAAGCCTAACGACCTGATCGAGAAAAAGCTTGGCCACCTTCGAAGCATCTAAAGTTTGAGAACAAGGAATGAAGTGAGCCATCTTGGAGAAACGATCGACAACCATAAAGACAGAATCATGCTTCCTAGATGTCTTAGGGAGGCCTACTACAAAATCCATGCTGATATCCTGCCATGAACAATCAGGGACAGGTAAGGGTGTGTACAGACTGGTGTTCTGTCTTTACTGTTTTGCAACAGCACAGGTACGGTACCGAGCTACAATCTGGGCCATATTTCTTTTGAGACCAGGCCAAAAGAATTGGTCTTCTATTGCTAAGATGGTCTTATTCCTACCAAAATGTCCTGACAAGCCTCCAGCATGAACTTCCCAGATCAGAAATTCCCTAACAGAGGTCTTGGGAATACACAACTGATTTCCTTTGAAAAGGTATCCATCTAAAAGGGTATAATCACTATGCTTACTAGATGGTCCTTGTTGAAGGGATCGATAGATGTTACCAAAATCAGGGCATGTAGGATACTCCTCTTTCAATCTATCAAACCCTACTACCTCAGTGCTCACAGAAGTCAACAACATGGAACGACGACTCAATGCATCGGCTACCCTATTTTCAATACCGGCACGATGTTTTAGTACGAACGTATAAGCTCGTATGAACTCTACCCATTTCCCGTGCCTAGGGTTCAATTTCTTCTGAGAACTAAGGAACCTAAGAGCTTCGTGGTCAGAAAATAGGACAAACTCTTGCGGTAGAAGATAATGCCTCCAATAACGTAATGCCTGAACTACCGCATACAGCTCCCTATCATAGGTGGAATACCTTAGTCTCGCTTCATTTAACTTTTCACTGAAATATGCTACTGGGTGATTCTCTTGACTCAAGACACCTCCAATTCCTACCCCAGAAGCATCACAAGCAACCTCAAACACTTTGGTAAAATTGGGTAACCTCAAGACGGGTGCGTGTGTCATTTTTTCCTTAATTGTTAGGAAGGCTTTGTCTGCTGCTTTAGTCCACTCAAAAGTTTCCTTCCTAATACAATCAGTGATTGGAGCCACTATCGTACTAAACCCTCTAATGAATCTCCTATAGAAGTGTTGTGTTCGGTGACCAGTGCGGAAGTGTGGATTTCAAAAACTTTATGAAATCAGGTCCGAACCCTAATCCCAAAATCTCCTTATTAGCAATTAAAACTTATGACTACATGCATGTCCAAATTTAAACACAGTTTAGATACTAACCTCAGATCGCTATATCCAATCTGATGTAGAAATAAACTCCAAATGGAGTAACCTTTTGAACACACCAGGCGTCCACTTGTCCGCCCTCCGATGGTGATCCACACGGGCAGATGATCAAGACAGTGACTCCTCAATTTGGTTCCTTCCAATCAAGTTCTACCCCAAGAACTTGATATATGGGCTATTGGCTAGGACACCTCTAGCCAAACAGGGACTAAAACTTTCTCTCTTACCCTTCTCCTAGTTTTTTGGCAACTTTGGCCCCTTAAGACACTCTTGTCTTAAGAATAAGCCCTTGTCCTAAAGTGAGACAAGGCTTGTCTTGGAGGGAGAAGAAAATTAAGACAAAGTTGTCTTAATGTAAGAAAGAAGGAAAAAGGGGGCGCCTTCTTCCTTTACCGTCGGAGAGTTTCTCTCTCTGACTCTCCTTCTGTTCTGAGATTCGACAGAGCCTAGGCTCTGTAAAGGAATCAAAGAAGAAAGAGAGGAGGGGGAAACAGTCTTCTGGAGAGGGAGAAGGAAAGAGAAGCAAGGCTTCGCCGTAGAAAATCTGGAATTTTTTTTTTTTTTTTTTTTTTTTTTTTTTTTTACGGTGAAGCCTTCTTCTTAAATAGGCGACAGAGAGGCGCCTTCTCCTTCTGAAAAATCCTCTCACGCCCCTCTCTCCCTTCTCACGTCTTCTCTCTTAATCTCACGGCCCTTGGGATTAATCTCACGGCCTTTGGGATTAATCTCACGGCCTTTGGGATGGACAGACGCGAAGAGGGATCGAGAAAAACTCAGAAGGGCGCGCGCAGAGAAAAGAGTCGCGCCCCTTCGGAGTTTTTTTCTTTCTTTTCACCGTAATTCCCATTTTGAAGAGTCCACGCCTCGGTGGACTCTGATCCACGCCTCATCAGTCAAAAGACGCCGTTCCCTTCTTTCTTTTCACGCAAAAACGCGATTTGGAGAGAGTCCACGCGCGTGTGGACTCTTCTCCTTGCGCGCGCGCGTGGGAAGAGAGGGGGAGGGGTTTTAGGCGATGTGCAAAAGGGGTTTAGCCTCTTAGGTTAGCCCAATTGCTAGCCTATTGTTAGCCCAACGTTTTAAATCTTCAATTAGATTCAAACCGGAATGAATTTGGATCTAAAAAAGACCAAATCGGAACCCTAACTCGAATCCGATTCAAGTAGAAGTCATGGTTTGCAACACATGCTAGTGTGTTCATCTGCAAACGAGATTTAATTCCAAATTAAATCCTTGATTATCTGTCCTAAGTGTGTGACCCATTGGGTTCCATACTTAGCCAGCAGTGGGTCCGAGTGCAAGTTGACCTAATCTGATCAGAACTCATTCTAATCGATTTAGGTCAAATCGAGCTAACTCGAGTCAGTCAATTAGGACTCCTCCTAATTAGTGATCCAATTAAACCATTTAATTTGATCAACCCACAAGACAAGATTGACGTCTAGCAACGTGTCATGTCTACCCGGAAGATATGGAAATTCTGGTGTAATTCCAAAACTACCCTTAAGTGGAAAGTTCCCGTACAATTCGATCCTTCAATCATCTTGCATCCCGAATATAACTATGGATATGGAATCATGTCAAATCCAGTTTATACTCATTCCCAGCTCAGTCATACACTAATGATTCAATTAATTCGATATTAGAAATCATTTCTAATATCTGTACTTTGATCAAAGATTTCCTGAATCCTCATCTGACCTAATTTGGCTGGATGCAATCTCCTCCTACTAGGAGTGATCAATTCCTTGTTGACCTACTCATTACCTTCATATACAATTCACCATACCCAGCATCAACCTCGTGCATGACCCAGTGTCATGATTGAGATTGAACCAAAGCATGGGTTCATGTACATAAGGTATTATGGCAGTCTCAGGTCATAGGACTACTTGTACAACTCCCACTATGTGAAACATCTATTGACATGCAGCTAAGGCTCCATTAGATGTTCTCAAACTGGATCTATTCAGTGGACTCATTCACTAATGAGCACCCACATCCTTGTATTAGTGTCCTACACAAATGACTGTGAGAGCAGTCACCCTTTTCAGCATACATAGGATGTGCCAGTCTTACCGGAAACCCTGATCCCCAACTCAGGGTTCCTATGACTAGGAATATTCTAGATTAGGGTTTTAAGGCCTTAGATCTCACTGGTATGATCTCATCATAGCCCTACAACCATAGCCCTAATCTATGGGGTTCATCATATAATGACACAGCGAATGATAAAAAATTATTGCCTTTATTAATTTGTCAATTTACAATGGTCTGGGAGATACAGATATTGGCTTATAGGGCATAATCCTTTCAATCTCCCACTTGCACTAAAGCCAATCGCTCTTATTCTTTAACCCCATACAATCGAGGTGGCGATCAAACTCCCGCTGTGGTAGAGCCTTAGTGAACGGGTCTGCTATGTTGTTCTTTGTATCTACTCTATTGATGCAGACTTCTTGTCTTTCGATTATCTCTCGGACAAGATGGAAGCGTCTCAGAATGTGCTTGGACTTGTGATGGGCTCTCGGTTCCTTAGCTTGAGCAACTGCTCCAGTGTTATCACAATAGAGTGGCACCGGGTTCTCAATCTCAGGAACTACTCCCAACTCTGTGATGAATTTCTTCATCCAGATAGCTTCCTTGGCGGCTTCACTGACAGCTATGTACTCTGCCTCGGTAGTTGAGTCAGCTACAGTCTGCTGTTTAGTGCTCTTCCAACTTACTGCTCCACCATTCAAGGTAAAGACATACCCTGAAATGGATTTACTATCATCTGGGTCTGATTGAAAACTAGAGTCTGAATAGGCTTCTAGTTTAAGATCAGATCCTCCGTATATAAGAAAAATATCCTTAGTCCTTCTTAGGTACTTAAGAATATTTTTCACAGCCTTCCAGTGATCCTCTCCTGGATCAGCCTGAAATCTACTGGCTACACCCAAGGCATATGCCACATCAGGCCTAGTACATAACATAGCATACATAATCGACCCTATAGCCGAAGCATAAGGTATAGAACTCATTCTATTTCTTTCTTCAGGTGTCTTAGGAGACATCCTCTTAGAAAGACGTATGCCATGACCAATAGGTAAGTAACCTCTTTTACTTTCCTCCATGCTAAATCTCTTTAGCACCTGGTCAATGTACCTAGACTGGGACAAGCCAAGCATCCTTCTTGATCTATCTCTATAGATCTTTATACCCAGTATATAGGATGCTTCTCCCAATTCTTTCATGGAAAACTGTTTCGATAACCACACTTTGACTGATTGTAACATTGGGATATCATTCCCAATAATAAGTATATCATCAACATATAGAACTAAGAAAACTATGGCACTCCCACTAGTCTTCTTGTACACACAAGGTTCATCCTCATTTTTGAAAAACTCAAATTCTTTGACTGTTTTATCAAATCGGATGTTCCAACTCCTGGATGCTTGCTTTAATCCATAAATGGATTTCTTTAGCCTACATACCTGATTAGGTTTAGTTTCCAAGACAAAACCTTCTGGTTGTGACATATAAACCTCTTCCTCAAGGAAACCATTGAGGAATGCAGTTTTTACATCCATTTGCCAGATCTCATAATCATGATATGCTGCTATAGCAAGCATAATCCGAATGGATTTGAGCATGGCAACAGGGGAAAATGTTTCATCATAATCTATTCCCTGTTTTTGTCTGAAACCCTTAGCCACCAATCTGGCTTTATAAGTTTCAACTTGGCCATCTGCCCCAATCTTCCTTTTATAGACCCATTTACACCCAATAGGGTTAATACCCTCTGGTGCATCAACCAAAGACCATACTTGGTTGACATACATGGAGTCCATCTCGGATCTCATGGCTTCCAGCCATTTGTCTGAGTCTCTACTCATGACTGCTTCCGTATAGGTTAGAGGCTCATCATTTTGAATGATTTGGGCTTCATTATTTTCAATTATGAACCCATACCTCTCAGGTGCCTGTCGCACCCTATCAGACCTACGGATAAGAGTGTGTTCAGGTTCTATATTAACTATGTTGTTACTTGACTGAGAAGTGTCTATTTGTTGAATCTCATTAAGTTCGATATTTCTACCAGTGCCCTTTTGTAGGATAAATTCCTTTTCCATAAAAGTGGCATGCCTACTGACCAAAACTTTTTGTTCAGTAGGGTGGTAGAACACATATCCTATACTATCTCTAGGATATCCGAGAAATAGACATTTGTCTGCTCTAGCATCTAGTTTATGTCCAAAATTCCTTTTTACATAGGCTGGACATCCCCATATCTTAATATACTTAAGATTGGGCTTCTTACTTCTCCATAATTCATATGGAGTGCTAGAGACAGTTTTAGATGGTACTCTATTCAAGATATGTGTTGCTGTTTCCAAAGCATATCCCCAGAAAGAAAAAGGTAACTCCGTGAAGCACATCATGGACCGTACCATATCCAATAAAGTACGATTCCTCCTTTCAGCAACACCATTTAATTGTGGTGTGTAAGGAGGAGTCCATTTAGAGATGATCCCCTTATCTTTAAGGTGATCAAGAAACTCAGTGGATAAATATTCACCTCCTCTATCTGATCGGAGGATCTTTATACTTTTTCCTGTCTGTTTCTCTACCATACTTTGATACTCTAAGAATTTTTTAAAAGCATCGGACTTATGTTTCATTAGATACACAAATCCATACCTTGAAAAATCATCAGTAAATGTGATGAAGTATGAGTATCCACCATAGGCTTGAGTTGTCATAGGCCCACATACATCTGTGTGTATGAGTCCTAATAACTCTTTTGTCCTTTCTCCATGTCCACTAAATGGAGTCTTGGTCATCTTACCCATGAGACATGATTCACAAGTTCCTAATGACTCATAGTCATAAGGATCAAAGAAATTTTCTTTGTACAACTTGTTAATCCTAGTCTCACTAATATGTCCAAGTCGACAATGCCAAAGTAAGGTATTGTTAATATCATCTCTTTTCCGTTTGTTAGAAACATGAAAAACATTGTCATTAGTGGAAAGAGTTAAGAGACCATTGCAGAATATGCCATAACATATAATTTCATTAGATAAAGAAATTGAGCAGCCACTGCTCATTACATTCATAGTATATCCTTGTTTAAGTAACAAGGGTACAGATATGATATTTCTAATGATTTTTGGCATATAGTAACAATTCCTTAGCTCCAAGATCTTCCCTGAAGGTAACTTCAAAACATAAGTCCCTACAGCTTCTGCTTGGATGGGGTCCCCTCCAGCACCGTAGAGCTCAAAGTTACCTTCCTTCAATACTTTAAGCCCCTGAAGTCCCTGCAATGATTTGCAGATGTTATGACCACAGGCGGTATCCAACACCCAAGTATTTGAAATGGAAGAATCCAATGACAAAATAGTATGAACTTCTTTCATACCTTTTGGTGCCTCTGATGCACCAGGCTTCAAACTTGCAAGGTAAACCTTGCAGTTTCTTTTCCAATGACCCGGCTTGCCACAATGAAAGCAGGTCATCTGTCCGGAGGCCTTCTTTCCTTTCTTCTTCTTAATGCCCCCTTTGGGATTCATCCTCTTATTGGAACCCCTTTTGCCTGTCTTCTTCTTATCCACAAGAAGAACTGGAGCCTTATTTTTCTTTACATGGCTCTCTGCTGTTTTCAACATATTCAACAGCTCAGGCAAGGAAGAATTAAGTTTGTTCATATGGTAATTAAGAACAAACTGTGAAAATGACTCTGGGAGTGATTGCAAGATCAAGTCTTGATTCAACTCCCCATCCATTACAAAACCTAATTGACCTAATCGAGTGATTAGATCAATTATCTTTAATACATGGTCTTGTACTGATGTACCTTCTGTCATCCTTGCACGGAACAACTGCTTAGATATTTCATATCTAGCAGTTCTACTGTGTTCTCCATAAAGCTCTTTTAAATTTAGCAGTATGGAGTTAGTATCCATGCTATCATGCTGCCTCTGTAACTCGTTAGTCATAGAGGCAAGCATAACACATTTGACAGTAAGTGAGTCATTTTGCCACATATTATATGTGGTCTTCTCCTCTTGCGAGGCATCTTCCCTTGGTGGTTCCAAAATCGGGGTATCAAGAATATAGGAAATTCTTTCTTGACTGAGTACTATTTTCAAATTTCTCAGCCAATCAACATAATTCGGCCCAGTCAATTTGTTGGCATCTAAAATACTACGGAGTGAGAGTGAAGAGGCCATTTATCTACATTTAAACAAAGAACGAAAACATAAGCAAACAACCATGAAATGACAACACATAATTAAATTAGGACTTTAATTTAATTATGTCTCCCATTATTTTATCGAGCATCATAACCCTCCATACGATGATCGAGAAAACCTTAATTGATCTTTCTTAGTGGGGTTGAGATCCCAATCCCTCATAAAAGACCTTGTGTGTATACAACAAATCTTATATAAGTTCATAGGTAGGAAAACTCTTTCCAATTGTAAACTGTACAATTCTCAACTTATCTCGGCCTCTAAAATATTAATAGCCTTGTGTATACACAACAAACTATAATATTTTAGTTAAGTAAGACCCTTCATAGCCATATAGTCATGACTTTAATAGTAATACCCTTGTGTGTACACAACAAAATATTACTTTAAATCATGCCATAAACAAATAATTGTATTAGGCCAAAAATTGTGTTAGTCACCATATTAGGTCTTGTGTGTACACAACAAACCTAGTATAGATCGTAACACAATGATGACCTATCATGAAGGAAGGCCAATAATAGTATTTTAACACTAAGCATGTTAGTCAAGAATTAAATCAATCAGATCGGCCAGGCTAGTGGAAGAGATGTGGGGGTCCCCCCGTTGCTTTCCTAGACACCAATTTAAAATTGGCCAGGTCAGTCAACGGAACCAATTAAAAACCACGATTCCCTTTACCTTCCCAGAACCACCTTTCTAGACACCGAAATGACTAATTATCCATCATGACTAATAATGCTTATCGGTTAACTATACTACCACTTAATATAATTTTAAGAGGGGTTCATGCAATGCCAGCACATTCAATTTAAAAGCTATCACATATATTAATACATGCTTTAAACTAAGCAAATATGTGAAATGTGTGCCATCATACTAGGACAACCATTTACCACATAATGGATACACCATTATGCCAGGGCAACCTTATTTCAGTATGATGGCTCCAGGGCTAATCATATCTCTAAGACAATTAGGGTTTCAGTGGAAAACCCTAACTGGTGGCAATCATCAAACTCATGTTCAATCAAAGACATGCACTGTGCATCAATATAAAAACTTTAACATGATACTACATCATGAATTGAACTTCATAAGTATTAATCCTAATAAGGATGCTCTGATACCACTGTTGTGTTCGGTGACCAGTGCGGAAGTGTGGATTTCAAAAACTTTATGAAATCAGGTCCGAACCCTAATCCCAAAATCTCCTTATTAGCAATTAAAACTTATGACTACATGCATGTCCAAATTTAAACACAGTTTAGATACTAACCTCAGATCGCTATATCCAATCTGATGTAGAAATAAACTCCAAATGGAGTAACCTTTTGAACACACCAGGCGTCCACTTGTCCGCCCTCCGATGGTGATCCACACGGGCAGATGATCAAGACAGTGACTCCTCAATTTGGTTCCTTCCAATCAAGTTCTACCCCAAGAACTTGATATATGGGCTATTGGCTAGGACACCTCTAGCCAAACAGGGACTAAAACTTTCTCTCTTACCCTTCTCCTAGTTTTTTGGCAACTTTGGCCCCTTAAGACACTCTTGTCTTAAGAATAAGCCCTTGTCCTAAAGTGAGACAAGGCTTGTCTTGGAGGGAGAAGAAAATTAAGACAAAGTTGTCTTAATGTAAGAAAGAAGGAAAAAGGGGGCGCCTTCTTCCTTTACCGTCGGAGAGTTTCTCTCTCTGACTCTCCTTCTGTTCTGAGATTCGACAGAGCCTAGGCTCTGTAAAGGAATCAAAGAAGAAAGAGAGGAGGGGGAAACAGTCTTCTGGAGAGGGAGAAGGAAAGAGAAGCAAGGCTTCGCCGTAGAAAATCTGGAATTTTTTTTTTTTTTTTTTTTTTTTTTTTTTTTTTTTTTTACGGTGAAGCCTTCTTCTTAAATAGGCGACAGAGAGGCGCCTTCTCCTTCTGAAAAATCCTCTCACGCCCCTCTCTCCCTTCTCACGTCTTCTCTCTTAATCTCACGGCCCTTGGGATTAATCTCACGGCCTTTGGGATTAATCTCACGGCCTTTGGGATGGACAGACGCGAAGAGGGATCGAGAAAAACTCAGAAGGGCGCGCGCAGAGAAAAGAGTCGCGCCCCTTCGGAGTTTTTTCTTTCTTTTCACCGTAATTCCCATTTTGAAGAGTCCACGCCTAGGTGGACTCTGATCCACGCCTCATCAGTCAAAAGACGCCGTTCCCTTCTTTCTTTTCACGCAAAAACGCGATTTGGAGAGAGTCCACGCGCGTGTGGACTCTTCTCCTTGCGCGCGCGCGTGGGAAGAGAGGGGGAGGGGTTTTAGGCGATGTGCGAAAGGGGTTTAGCCTCTTAGGTTAGCCCAATTGCTAGCCTATTGTTAGCCCAACATTTTAAATCTTCAATTAGATTCAAACCGGAATGAATTTGGATCTAAAAAGACCAAATCGGAACCCTAACTCGAATCCGATTCAAGTAGAAGTCATGGTTTGCAACACATGCTAGTGTGTTCATCTGCAAACGAGATTTAATTCCAAATTAAATCCTTGATTATCTGTCCTAAGTGTGTGACCCATTGGGTTCCATACTTAGCCAGCAGTGGGTCCGAGTGCAAGTTGACCTAATCTGATCAGAACTCATTCTAATCGATTTAGGTCAAATCGAGCTAACTCGAGTCAGTCAATTAGGACTCCTCCTAATTAGTGATCCAATTAAACCATTTAATTTGATCAACCCACAAGACAAGATTGACGTCTAGCAACGTGTCATGTCTACCCGGAAGATATGGAAATTCTGGTATAATTCCAAAACTACCCTTAAGTGGAAAGTTCCCGTACAATTCGATCCTTCAATCATCTTGCATCCCGAATATAACTATGGATATGGAATCATGTCAAATCCAGTTTATACTCATTCCCAGCTCAGTCATACACTAATGATTCAATTAATTCGATATTAGAAATCATTTCTAATATCTGTACTTTGATCAAAGATTTCCTGAATCATCATCTGACCTAATTTGGCTGGATGCAATCTCCTCCTACTAGGAGTGATCAATTCCTTGTTGACCTACTCATTACCTTCATATACAATTCACCATACCCAGCATCAACCTCGTGCATGACCCAGTGTCATGATTGAGATTGAACCAAAGCATGGGTTCATGTACATAAGGTATTATGGCAGTCTCAGGTCATAGGACTACTTGTACAACTCCCACTATGTGAAACATCTATTGACATGCAGCTAAGGCTCCATTAGATGTTCTCAAACTGGATCTATTCAGTGGACTCATTCACTAATGAGCACCCACATCCTTGTATTAGTGTCCTACACAAATGACTGTGAGAGCAGTCACCCTTTTCAGCATACATAGGATGTGCCAGTCTTACCGGAAACCCTGATCCCCAACTCAGGGTTCCTATGACTAGGAATATTCTAGATTAGGGTTTTAAGGCCTTAGATCTCACTGGTATGATCTCATCATAGCCCTACAACCATAGCCCTAATCTATGGGGTTCATCATATAATGACACAGCGAATGATAAAAAATTATTGCCTTTATTAATTTGTCAATTTACAATGGTCTGGGAGATACAGATATTGGCTTATAGGGCATAATCCTTTCAAGAAGGTGGATAAACCATGGAAACTACGGATATCATGGATGCTTTTGGATACAGGCCACTCTACTATGGACTTAATTTTCGCAGGGTCAGCGGACACTCCTTCAGATGTGACTACGAATCCTAGAAAGATAACTCTATGTGTTAAGAAATCACACTTCTTGATATTGGCATAGAGGCTATCCTTTCTAAGGACTTGGCAAACTTGCCTTAGGTGGGTTAAATGGTGTGCCTTAGTCTTGCTATAGATAAGAATGTCATCAAAGTAGACCACCACAAATTTCCCAATGAAGGTTTTCAACACCTGATTCATAATTCTCATAAAGGTGCTGGGTGCATTGGACAGATCGAACGGCATGACTAACCACTCATATAATCCATCTTTAGTCTTAAAAGCGGTCTTCCATTCATCTCCAGGCCTAACCCTAACCTGGTGATAGCCACTCTTTAAGTCTATCTTGGAGAAAATCGTTGATCCGGCTATCATGTCTAACATATCGTCCAGTCTTGGAATTGGAAACCTATATTTAATAGTAATCTTGTTGATGGCACGGCTATCTACACACATCCTCCAGGTGCCATCCTTCTTAGGGATTAACAAGGCAGGGACTACACATGGGCTTAAACTTTCTCTAACAAACCCCTTTCTAAGAAGTTCACTAACTTGCCTTTGTAACTCCTGATGTTCAGTTGGATTCATCCTATAATGAGGCAAATTAGGTAAAGTCATGCCAAAGACTAAATCTATGGCATACTGTATGTCCCTTAAAGGTGGAAGACTATCGGGTAGGTCCTCGGGAAACACGTCTTCAAATTCTTTCAATAATTGGACCACCTCTTGAGGGTGTTCTACAGGAGTGTGGTCCTTAGTTTCCTTAGCATCTACCATCCAAATATGTGCTCCCTCATTAATGTCTTTTTCTAATTCTCTTGCACCTATCAAATTTAATCCAGTCCTTTTTTCTTTCAGGCTGCTAGCTCCTCTTTTGGTGTTGTCCTTAGGCTGAGTTGGATGAATGACAATTTTCTTGCCATTGAAATTGAAAGCACAGGAATTTGATCGACCAAAAATTGTTACATCATGGTCAAACAGCCATGGCCTACCTAGGATGATGCTACTTACTCCCATAGGGAGCATATTACACTAGACTCATTCCTGATAGGACTGAAGTTGGATTCGGACCTGACATCTCTGCTTGATTGGGATAGAAGTGGAATCGATCCAGGATACCTTATATGGATTGGGATGTGGTTCAGTGGATAATCCTAGACTCTTGGCTGCACTAGTGGAAATGGCATTGACACAGCTTCCACTATCGATCACGATCTTACAGACCTTTTCTCCTATTTTGACAAATGTGTGTAGGATGCTAGTCCTATGCCAGTCTTCCTACTCCTTGGTCTGTGTCATGATACATCTCACAACTCCTAACACATCTGATGAATCTACATTTTCTTCATCTCCTTCATACTCATCAGCCAAGCAATCCCCTGCTTCATAAACCTCCTCTTCATCATTCTCCAGGGGTTCTGATTCACCTTCTTCTGCCTCCCCTATATGTAAAGCTCTAGAGGGACATTGGCTCACGAAATGACCTGGTTTACGATACTTATAGCAGACTCGCTCCCTCTCACCTCGAACTTCAGGGCTCTTTCCTTTATCTTCTCTAGGAATTGGGAGAATGGCAGGGTTGGACCTAGGGGTTGGATTCGAGCTGGATCTTGGTCTATTGGTTGTACCTGGGACTGAACTAGGTCGACTAACAGGAGGATTAAACCTAATGGGCTCAGGTCGCCTAAATGTAGCTCTCCTTTGAAACCTCTCATAGTCCATGGCAACTTGGTATGCCTGATCTAAATCATGGACTTCTCTCAAAACAGTTTCCCTTTTATATCTTCATTCAATCCTGATCTAAACCTCGATAATGTGGCTGACTCAGACTCAACTACGTTGCATCGCATTACAAACTCATCAAATTTAGCAACGTATTCAGAAACGGTCTTATTTCCTTGTGTCAATCGCTGCCATTGATCTAACAACCTTTGCTGATAAGACATAGGCAAATATTTCTCTCTAAGCTTTCTCTTCATGTCTCTCCAGGTCACTATAGGTAAGTCTCCCCTCTGCCTAGCTATGCGTTCGACATTTCCCCAATACAACCTAGCCTGACGGACTAGTCTGATTTTGGCAAACTTGAATCTTCTCTCTTCAGACATATCATACCAGTCAAAATATTATTCCATGTTAGCCTCCCAGTCTATGTACACCTTAGGATCTAGGCTTCCCTCAAAGGTTGGTGCATCTAGACGGATATTCCTTAAGGCCCGATCATCCTGATCAAAAGTATCATGGCGAGGTCTTCTAGGATATGGCTATGGAGTGTGATCAGCATAATCCTGATGTGGCCTTCTATGAATTGGATCATGTGTATGTTCCTATCATTGGGCTCTAGGGCGAACTGAAGGTAATCTGAGTGAAGGTGGTTTAGTTGGGGTCAACCTAGATTCCTCTAGGTTTCCTATCCTTTCCTCGAATTGATCAAACCTAGAATCCAAACGTTCAAGTCGCTCAATCATATATCTCATAAGGGTTTCCATACTAGTGTCCATGGATGAACTTGGTTGGTCTTGTGAAGGGTGGTAAGGAGTTCCTGATCTAGTTGTCATGCAAACAATTTGACTCAAACTCGGGCTAAGGATTTCTAGACCTAGAGTATGAATTAGAGATCTAATTAAAAGGACCAACTAGCTAGTAGTAACTTACGTGACTTAGCCAGGTAGGTGGGAAGGGGAGTGGAGGTCCCTGTTCTGCCAACCTTAGACACCAATCTGTGATTGGCCAGGTAGGCGGACCAACCCACAAGCCCTAATACACCAATCCTAGACACCAAGCTCATAAGCACACACCAATTAGTGGACACAATCAACTTGACCCTAATCCGAACCCGACTCGTTGGTGTCCCTAACCCACTAGGGGGATTAAGTCTAATAGGTTTTAATTAAGGATTGTGATCGAGATGATGGGTTGTGGTTTTGGGCTAAGGACAAGTGATGAACTCTTGACCCCATGTCATATTGATGCCCCTAAGATGTTTTCAAATGAATGCAAATTTTTTTTTTTTTTTTTTTTTGTGTTTTACGAGCTGACTTAATTAATTGACTTGATTAGTTTTCAAACAATTTCAAATTCAAACTTAAATTTTAAAATTTAAATTTCAAACTCCAAGTTTCAGATTCTATAATGTCAGAATTTTAAAATTTTAAAATTTAAAATTTGAACTTCAAATTCAAAAATTTTTTGAGATTGGTTCTTACTGGAATTTCAGTTCAGATTGAATCTCAGAGAGTATTTCGAATGCTAGAAATTTTTACAATCGAAATAAAATCTAAAAACTTTTTGAGAAATAATATGAGTTATGAGGATCCCAGCAAAACAAAAATCAGAAAATTTTGATCTGTCTATATAGAGAAACAATAAAAACAACAGACCATGTACTGCAGACTATTTCAGCAGGACAGAAGATTGAAGTAGGAATTTTAGTATTTTTCGTGAATTTTTTCTGATGCTGAAACTTTGTGTGATTATAAATAACCTTATATGGAATCAAAAAAAAATTATGGCAATGCAAACTATACTATTTTTTTTTTTGAATTTTTTTTTTATCACAGCCAGCAGATTCAGATTCACAGAAAAAAAAGAAATTAAAGGAATTGTGATGCTTTACCAAACTCTAATCTAGAACTTCACGTCCGGCCCGGAGGCTCATTACTCCCATGGGTCATGACAGTGTACTGGAGTACACCCGCTCATGAGGTATGAGTTTTTGATCTAGTTTGGATTTAAGAGAAAACTATTCTACCCTAATGCAACCTGGCTCTGATACCAAGAATGGTAGGGGATGCAAAGTGAAGATGAAACTATGCAACTCTAAAGGAGATTAGCGAAGATTAATTGGCAGGTTCTATCGACATATGAAGAGTTCAGCATAATTTATCAAAGATAAGTTAATGAAGCAAACTTGAATGATCATGCATAACCCTAATTACCGAGACTTCGAAATAATAAAGAAATATGACAGAATTAAAACCACCAGTCATGCTAGTCAGATTAATGTCTCAGACCTAATTGATACTGACTTACCTGGCATTGATTTTCCAATAAGAATAAGATCACTCTTGAGGGGATCTTCCAGATGACCAGGCCATGCTACAGGTTGGAGACTCTTCTTGTTTTCTGGATTGGTGGCAAGAGATCCTTCCTCTTGAAGTCGGAATTCCAAAGAACCCTGCAACAAAGAAATCCCTAAGATGAAAGAACTTAACAAAACATGAAATGGAGAAAGGGAAGAGAGGTGGATGAAGCATTGATGGGGATCCTTCTTGGCGCCATGGTGGAGTGCTTGAGATGGAACAGGTTGGTCTCCTTGTGTTGATCCTCTTGATTCACCATTGCATGTTGAAGGCTCGCTTGAGATTGGAGAGGAAGAAAGGAGTCCTTGGGCGTTGGAGATGGAAGAAGGGAGGAACTAGAGTGGGCGTGGAAGAGGAGAAAGACTAAACCACATAGACACAAAGACAATCACATAGAAAGAATAATCCAAGCCAAAAATTTTATTCATCTATTTTCCTTACAATGGGGCATCCCAAAGTCTTTAATAGGAGCCTTACAAATCTTTAAAATTTGAAAATCCCTAAAATGCGGAGGATTACAAGGAGAGTTAGAGGATTTGTAGGCCTTGATGCTTGATTTGTGGAAGAGGGTGGCCAACCATCATTTTGAATTCAAACTTTCTTCTTGGGCGCCCTCTTGGAGTTCCTTCAACCCATAACAAGTGGCACCAAAGTGGGGACCACTTGATAAGGTGGCTTCTAGTTGAGATGGAGCTGAGGTGGCAAGTGGTAGCTGATGTGGCACTGAGGTGGCAAGTGGCATGTGGCACCACTTGGCTTTGGACTTGTCTTGATGCTTCAAAATCTGACTTTTAACTGGACTAAGGCTTCAAATTGGACCCGACCCAGCATGGACTCGAAATTAATTGGACTAAGACTTTGACTTCAACTGGACCAGACACCATATGGACTCGAAATTAATTACAAGATTATTTGGACTCAAAATTGAAAGAGAAATTACAGGACTAATTACAGGACTAATCCAACCATAAGGACTCAGACTTGAATTGAATAGGTTGGAGTCTTTTCCTGATTCTGGTTCCCACACCATGCATTCCATGTGCCAGAGTCGGCTCTCTTCTCTTCGAGTCAGCTCGGATGAGTTCTTCAGTGAATTATTAATCCTTCTCCAGAATTCATCCAGTAAGGCTTCAAGCTTTCAAGATGCCTTCAAACTCTTGTTACAACATACTCAAGATAATTTTAAGCTTGAAATATCCTAGAAGTAACCCATTTGATTGGTTCTTACTTAAGTTTTTCTTGGGGTTCTTCTTTACAAGATTCAATTACAATACAACTCAATACAAGAAATAAAAATGTAGGAGTTGAAATTGAGCAATGAATTCATCCTACAAAAACTTGTAAAACACTTGAAGAGTTGTTACTAAAACAAATGCATTCTCCAATGTTTTGTTATCATCAAAATCACTTATGAGGTCAACAATCTCCCCCTTTTTGATGATGACAAAATACTGGGCATAAAAAATTCTTTACAATTACATGTATAATTGTATTTGAGAGTAAGCATTAATATGTATTAAAGCTAATTGTATTTGCAAGTAAGTATCAGAGCTTTTGTGAAAAACTATATAGTATTAGTGTTAGTGCCTTTATATGTATCAGAGTATTAATGCTTGTATGTTTCAAAGTATCAGAACTAGCACAAACACAAAATATCAGAGCTCAAAATTATAAGTATTATAACTAATTCTTGAGCTAAGTTTTTGAAGCAATTAGAGCAAATTAGAAGTTTTGAGCTAGAACCATTCAGTTTCAATAATTTGCTCCCCCTTTCTGATGATTTGAAAATTTTGAAACAATTTCATGCTTAGTCAAATATATTCTCCCCCTTTTTGTATATTCTTAAATAGTTATAAGCTCAATTTTTATGAAAGAATGAGAAAGTTGATAAAGTTTGTTTGGGATAATTTCACTTTCTCTTCTCAACTTTGATATTCTAATTAAAATTTATGTTGATTAGCATTGTACAAATGATAGTATCATTGAGAGTATTGCTCAAGTTCAGTTTATACACAAAGGATATGCCAAAAATGTATTCATTGCATTTATAACTTTTCATTACACATTACAAAAGATTAAGATAAAAAGTCTATTCATTATCACTATCTAGCTGAGTAGTATTGGATGGCCCAAAAGGTGGTATAGATGCTATAGGGTCCATAAATTGTAGTTTAGAGGCTTGGGGCCTAAGTGAGGAGCTTGCTACCTAGGATGTGTAGTAGGTCCAGGTGTAGGTACAAGTCTAGGTTTAGGAGTGGCAAATGCTGCAATGATAATGGTTTTGAGCTGATCAAGTTGAAATTGAACCACCTCCATTTCTTCATGAAGTTTCTTCACCTCAGTGTTTAATGCAATTAACTCAGCTACTTGCGCATTTGCAAAAGTTTCAGCAGAACCTCACAATCTCCCAAATTATGACCTTAAGATCCCTATGCCCCTTGTATAATCTTCCTCCATCCTCTTTCCCTGTTCCAATGATCCTATTTTGAACCTTATCTCCTTTAGTTATGTTATGAATTCTTTCAAAGTTTGATCAACTATTTTCTTGATTTAATCAGAACCAGATGATATGGTATCAATGATAGGCTACAGATCAAGCTAAGATGTAGGTCTGGAGGTCTCAAGTGATTCAACTCTGCTCAACTCCCTGACCTCACTACCAATATGATCCAGTCTATAGTCCACTGATTGGCGAAACTCACCAAACATAGTAGCCAAGGAAGCAGTCAAAGATTCTGTCAGTGACTTCATCTACAGTGCTATGAAGTCCTGTGTCTCTAAAGGTTCAATTGAAGGTGCAGGTGGTCCTAGAATAGAAGGCGCAGGAGGAACATAAGTAGTATCTAGCATAGCTGGAGATGCTAGTAATGGAGTGTCATACTCAAAGTGCACTATCTCCACAGACTCAAATGTATCATGCTCAGTTTCAGTAGGTGCAAATCCAGGTACAGTAGTCTCAGCTGGCTCAGAAATGCTAGCAAAGTCAGTAGAAGTGCCAACTGGAACATCAACAATGTGCTCAGGTGCTGAAGACCCTGCAGTGGAGATCTCCCTAGGAAGGTCTTCACTATCACTATCCTCAAAACTGTTGCTGCTACTGCTGGAGGCTGCTATAGCCCTCTCTTCAGTTCCCTTCTTCTTCTATATCCCTTCACTAAGGATATATCCCATTCGGATTAGAGATTTAAAAGTATAAGTGTCGGTGTGATGAAGGGGTTTACCATCTTCTCCTTCTAAACTGATCTTGGAGGCTTAAAACAACAAGGTTAGAACCATTCCATAAGGTAAACATGCCTTAACTTTTCTGACAGCCTCCTTCATTTGCATTATCATGATATAGGGTAAATTTAATGCCTCCCCCTGAATGATGTGTTCCATAAAGCTGAGGTCACGTTCACTTATCCAATCAAATCTGCCAATCCTTGGAAGAAATATTCTACTAATGAAGTGATGGAGTAGTCACATTTCTAGTGAAAGTGTGTTTGACATGACAGTTCCCACTCCATTAACATCTGTCCTACCCAGTATTGTTTGAAGGGTTTTCTCTCTATCCTTCAAAATTAAGTGCTTAGTCCCTTCAGCAGGCATTTCCAATATTGTGCTGAGCCTTTCCTCTGTTACTATAATCCATTTTTCCATGTGCTGGGGTTCAATTCTCAGGTTTTCATAGAATGCTCTAACAAGGGTTGGATATGTAGATAAGTTCAGAGAGTAGAAGAATGTCCAGCCTTGTTCCTCAATTAAATCCCCAATTTTCAGTCTAATTTCTTCAAGAAACTTAAAAATAATCCTTCTACCACTAGTAATAGGCCAGTTAGACATTAAAATTACCTATCTTGGAGAGTGAGTAGAGGCCAACTGTTCTATTTCTTCTTCCCTCTCAACTGCTCGAGTCGGCTCCTCTTGCCGATGCTTTAATCTTCTTTCTACTTCCACTGAGGGTGCAGCTCTTTTTGATCTCTTCCCAATCACCATTTTCGATGCCATTGCAACACTTGTGGGAAGAAATGTGGAATGGGAGCTTGAGGAAAAAGATTTCTAGGTTTTGCTAGAGGTTTTGAGTGGAGTTTTAGGGTTTAGAATGAGAATAGAGAGTAGAAAAGTTAAAAAAAAAATGGACGACTCTATTAAAAGACTATTTGCTCGACATCCGAGTCGGCTCTAATAACCCTAAATTGCCCGAGTCGGCTCGACCAGAGCAAAAACTGAAACAACAGAGATTCGAGTCAGCTCGACCAGAGCCAAATTGCCCGAGTCGACTCGAACAGAAAATTTCCATAAAAGTTGAAATGATTCAGAAATTGAAATTAATTTGATAAAATCTTAAGGAAAGTTGTTCAAAGAACTTGAATTGATGTAGGAGGTTTCCTAGATAACTTTTCCTTAATTTTGAAAGAATTAGGTTAGGAAAATCTAGAAAGGATCACAAAGACTTAATTCTTCTCTAATCATTTCAAATCTATCCTGATTGAGTGGCTTAGTAAAAATGTCAGCAAGTTGGTTCTCAGTTGGGATAAATTATAGTTCAATGTCACCATTCAAAACATGATTCTAATAAAATGGTGTCTAATTTCTATGTGTTTAGTTCTAGAATGTTGAATTGAATTTTCTGTCAAATTTATAGCACTTATGTTATCACATTTGATTAAAATTTTAGATTGTATAACATCAAAGTCTTCTAGTTGTTGTTTAATCCATAACACTTGTTCATAACAACTTCCTATAGCAACATAATCTACCTCAGCAGTAGATTGTACTACCGAGCTTTGTTTCTTACAGTGCCATGAGATTAAATTCAACCCTAGAAATTGGCATGTGCCACTAGTACTTTTTCTATCATTTTTACAACCAGCACAATCAACATCCAAAAATCCAATTAAATTTAATGATGAATATTTTGAAAACCATACACCTAGATTACTTGTACCTTTCAAATATCTGATAATCCTTTCAACATAAAGCATATATGATTCTTTAATATTAGATTGGAATCCAGCACATACACATGCTGTATAAGATATAGGGTCTACTTGCAGTTAAGTATAACAAGGATCTGATCATATTCCTATAAAGCTTTTGGTCAATATTGGATCCATTTTTATCTTTATCCAATATGCAAGTTGGGCTCATGGGTGTGCTCATTTGTTTGCTTGACTCCATACCAAACTTTTTTATTATTTCTTTGGTGTACTTGGCTTGGTTAATGAAGATTCCTTCCTTTGTTTGTTTCACTTGAAGTCCAAGAAAGTAGTTAAGTTCACCCATTAGGCTCATTTCAAATTCTCCCTGCATTAACTTAGCAAATTCTCTACAAAGAGCTTCATTAGTTGCACCAAATATAATATCATCAATATAAATATGTACAACTAATAGATCATTATTTTTCTTCTTGATGAAAAGAGTTTTGTCAACAATTTCTCTTGAAAAATTATTTTCAATCAAGAAAGTGCTAAGTCTATCATACCAGGCTCTAGGCGCTTGTTTCAAACTATATAATGCTTTATTTAGTTTAAACACATGATTTAAAAAAACATGATCTTCAAAACCTGGTGGTTGTTCTACAAAAACTTGTTCAGAAATGAAACTATTTAAAAATACACTTTTCACATCCATTTGAAAAAGTTTAAAATTCATGTAGCAAGCAAATGCAAGAAGTAATCTAATGGCTTCTAATCTTGTTACAGGTGCATATGTTTTATCAAAATCTATACCCTCTTCTTGGTTATATCCCTTAGCCACTAATCTAGCTTTGTTTCTATTATATTTCCTTATTCATCTAACTTGTTTTTATAGACCCATTTGGTTCCTATGATGGGATGGTCTGATGGTCTTTCAACTAAAGTCCATACCTTATTTCTTTCAAACAATTTAGTTTTTCATGCATGGCCATCATCCAGTTTGGGTCATATTCAGCTTCTTCTAAGATATGAGATTCTATTTGTGATACAAAGGCTAGATAATCATGTGCATCTTTATGTAATGACCTAATCCTAATACCTTGTGAAGGATCACCAATAATTAATTCTCTTGGATGAGAAGCTGCGTACCTCCATTCCCTTAGTAGATCATCATGATCCTTACTTATCATTTCTTCTCCTTCTTAAGTTGGTCTTTCCTGTATGTTCATGTCTTCTATTTCTTTTTGAATTATACTTGCATCATTATCTATGCACTCTTCTTTCTTAGAAGGTGAAGAGTTAGTTTCATTAAAAATAACATGCATAGATTCTTCTACAGTAAGAGTTCTTTTGCTAAATATTCTATATGCTTTGCTATAGAATATTTAGCATCAATTTTTTTTAGATTATCTTTACCATTGTTAAGCACAAAGCATTTACAACCAAATACATGAAAATAATTAATGTTGGGTTTCTTTTCATTCCAAAGCTCATAGGGGGTTTTCTTCAAAATAGGACGAATCAAAATGTGGTTTAAGATGTAACAAGCAGTGTTCATCGCTTCTGCCCAAAAGTACCTTGGAAGATTGCCTTCACATAACATTGTTCGGGCCATCTCTTCCAAAGTCCTATTTTTCCTCTCTACAACACCATTTTGTTATGGTATCCTAAGAGCGGAGAAGTTGTGATCAATATCATTTTCTATGCAATAATCATCGAAAAATTGATTTTCAAATTCGGTGTCGTGATCGCTCATAATTGAAACTATTAAAAGATTTTTCTAATTAGAAACTTTTTTATGAAATTTTTGAAAGGCTTTAAAAGTTTCATCTTTATGAGTGATAAACAAAATCCAAGTAAATCTAGAAAAATCATCTACTATCACAAGAGCATATTTCATATCACCTAGGCTTGTGGTCCTAGTTGATCCAAATAAGTCCATATGAAGTAGCTCAAGGGGTCTAGTAGTTGAAATCATAATTTTGGATTTAAAGCTCCCCCTAGTTTGTTTACCCATTTGGCATGCATCATAAACATGATTAAAATCTATTTTAAATTTAGGCATGCCTCTAACTAAATTCTTGGAAATTAACTTGGCAATAGTATGCATGCTAGCATGACCTAATCATCTATGCCAAAGTAAGCAAGACTCCTTGGTCTTAGCATTCATTGCAACTAGATTGGAACTACTTAACATGGTAAGATCATTAAGGTCTACCACATAAATGTTTCCAAGTCTATATCTAATGAACTTACTACTAGAATCAAGAGAATTTGTTACAATACATATAGATGATTCAAACATAACCTTGAAGCTTTTATCACATAATTGACTAATGCTTAACAAATTATGCTTCAATTTATCTACTAGCAATACATTTTCAATAAAAGTACAGGGGGTTATCTTGAACTTATCAATTTTGATTATTTTTTTCTTGTCATTGTCTCCAAAAGTAACCATACCTTTTTCTTTCATCTTTAGGATGATAAATTGATCCTTATCACCCGTCATATGCCTTGAACAGCCACTATCGAGATACCATCTTTTTTTCAATTTTTGGGCTGCAAGACATTCCTACAAGATAATCAAGAAGTTCATTTAGGTACCCAAGCTAACCTGGATCCTTGCAGGTTAGCGGAGGTGGTTCCTTTAGGAACCCAAATATTTCTTACTTTACTCTTGACATTTCTAAAGATATTGCATTTAAAAGCTTTATGTCCTAACCCTTTGCATGCATAACATTCAATTTTAGAATTTTGAAAGGATACAGATTTTGAAATTCTAGATGTTGATGCATGAGATGCAAATATAAAAGATTTTCTATTTGAGCTCTTAGAAACATTCAATGTAGCTTTAGGAGTAGAAGCAGAAATACTTGTTGCAAAAGCTTTTTGAAATATTAATTTTGGAACATAAGCTTTTGGTGTCACAAAAGTAGTAGCTAAAATTCCATTTGAAATTAAAAAATTAAAATCAATTCCAGCTTTATTTCCAGAAATTCTTTGATCTTTTAAAATCAACTCAAGCTTGTTTGAAGATAATGTAAGTTTTTCAACAAGTAGCTTGAGTTTTTTAACCTCCTTTTTCAAATCATTGTTTTCAATAGTTAAAGCCTTGTTTTTGTCAATATATGCATTGTTTTCAGTTTTCAAAGCTTTAAACTTTTCAGAAAAGATATGTAAATTCGTTTGCAATATAATGTTCTTTTCAAAAATTTCTTCTTTTTTTGTAGCAAAGAATCAATGATATTCTTTAAGGATCTAATTGGTGCGGGCACCAGACTCAGAAGAAGACTTCAGAGCTCCATTTGGATCTCTGATTGACATTGCCCGAGAAATTAGGGTTTGTAATAAAGGTTGACCTGGTCAACCAGTTTATTTATTTTATTTATTGAGTCACCATTTAAATTTTGTTGAGTCATGTTGACTCAGTGCAAGTCCCAATGTGGTTTCAATTTGGTCCAAAATGGTGCCACATTTATCTTCCAGTCAAATCAAGGTTCAAGCAAGTGGAGGCCACACTCCAAGCCACACGCCCAGCCACACTCCGAGCACACGCCAGAGTCCAGGAGGCACCACAGAGGCATCCCAGTGTCATGGTCCCCACATCCAAAGAAGAAAAAATCAAATTGGAGGCTACTTTAAAGGAGGCGCCCATACCTGCCTATTTTACCTAAGCAAAGAAGGAAGAAGACTTCTCTTGGAGAAGAAATCAAAGAAGGACATCCAACCTACTCCTAATTGAAGTTCAAATCAAAATCAAAGAGCTTAACTTGGAGTGGAAGAAAAGAAGAAATACCATAAGAAGAAGAGGACTCCAAATCCAAATCCAACTCCAAAGGAGGCACCAAAAAATTCAAAAAAAATTCCTTTATGGCCGTCCCAATTTTTTTGAACTCTTGGTCAGCCAAGAGAGAAGATTTTCTACCTAATCTAGTGGTTGGAGGAGTTTAGTCCCACATGAGAATTTGTACAAGCTTGGAGAAAATTTTAGGTCTATATAATAGACCTCTCTTTGTAACTTTGAAAATCAATGAATGAAGAAAATTATTTTTTTGCTATTCTCTTGTGTTGAGTGACCTAGGTTTCTCTTCTTCCGCACTATTCTAAGTGTTGAGCTCCGTGAGGGGGTAATCCGGGTTCTATTGGAGCCTTGAGGAGGTGAGAGATCTCCATCTTTATCCAAAACCCTAGGTTAGCCACTTGAAATTCCAAAACCCTAGCCACCCTTCATTATTTTCAATCCATCAAACCCTAGATCCATCCATCTCCCACGGCCTCTCTCTCTCTACAAGTCCAGGCCGTCCACCTTCATCCAGATCCAGTCCGGCTACTTCAGATCCAGAGCAAGTTCCAAGGGAAATCACATCAACATCCAGGAGAATCCAGTTTTCAGCAATTTCAATCTTCAAGTTCATCAACCTGGTAAATCTTTCCCTTGACTCTCTGATTCCATCAATTGTTTTTCTTCTCTTCCAGATCTTGAGTTCAGGAGAAGCCAACCCGCCAAAGGACCAGTATTGGAGGATCCATTACGAAGATATCTGAATCCGAGGATCCAACAATCTGCTCGGGAGAGTTCTTCCACCAAAATCTGTGAAGATCATTGTCTGGTTAGATAAACCATCTCTTCTCTTTATTTCTGTTCTATTGAAAGTTCGGAGCGAAACCCTAGGTCTGGGAGTTTCTCAACCCCCAGCGATCCGTTGCTTCTGAACTACTCTGATAATTTAGTTTCCCTAAAATTGTGCTTTCAATTATCATATTAGTATCTTTCAATGTTAGGTTAACTTTTCTTTGATTTGAAGCCAACTTCTACAAACATATAAAAACAACAAAAAAAATTAGTTAATCCTAATTTGCTTCCGCATCGCATTCCTTTATATGTTCTGCATCATTTTTGGTATCAGAGCGTTCTGTTCTACATCATTTTGGTATCAGAGCGTTCTGTTCTACATCACTAATCTTTACTCCAGCCTTTTTGAATTCAGATAATAGATCAAAAAAGCAGAATTCAATTCATCAAATGTAAATTTTGTTGGAGCATTGGGGGATGTTACCTAATCTTCAAGACCCATTAGACAAAGATTAGTAGTTTCCGTGGTCTCTTCCTCTTTAGTTGAGGTGGATTCCTTGCTATCACTCCATGTAGCAACCATCGCCTTCTTTTTCTTCTTCTTGAAGGTTTTCTTTAATAGTGGACAATCCGGACGAATGTGTCCCAGTTTCTTACATTCATAGCAAGTGGGGACTTGTTCCTTTTCTTTTTCCTTGTCCTTGTCCTTATCTTTACTATATTCTCCTTTCTTGTAGAATTTTCTATAATATCTACCTTTTTTCTTTCCTATAAATCTTCTGAATTTTCTCACGACCATTATGATATCTTCATCTTCTAGATCATCTTTAGAGGAGGTGCAGTCATCTTTTGATTCCTCATCATGTCTTTTAGAATCAGATGCAGCCTTGAATGCAATAGTCTTCTTTTTCTTTTGATCATCTTCAATTCGGTGCTGCGTAGCCAATTTGTGAGTGATGAGTGAACCCATTAATTCATCTAGAGATAAGGTGTTTAAATCTTTCGCTTCTTGGATGGTAGTCACTTTGGGGTACCACTTGTCTGGAAGTGATCTGAGGATCTTCTGTACTAAGTCAACATTTGAATAAACCCTGCCAAGACTTTTCAAACCTTTAATAATATCTATAAATCGAGTAAACATGCTAGAGATAGTTTCAGTTGGTTCCATTTTGAAAATTCGTAACTATGTACAAGAAGATTAATTTTCAAAGTCTTCACTTAGGAAGTTCTTTCGTGGGTCACTTCGAGTTTGTCCCAAATTTTCTTTGTAGAAGAGCAAGTGGAAATTCGATTGAACTCGTTAGCATCCAAAGCACAATATAATAAATTCATTACTTTGGTATTTAATTTCCCCATCTTCATGTCATGTTCATCCCAATCCTCTTCAGGCTTTGGGACATCCATGCCATTAATTTTGATCATGAGAATTTGTGGCCCTTTAGAATGACTTTCCATAATTAAAAATTGATAGCTTGTATATAGATTTTCATTCTAGCTTTCCACTAAGAATAATTAGTGCCAGTGAAGAGTGGAGGTCTATTAGTAGATTGGCCTTTGGCAAAGGATGTACTCATGGGATGAGTAATCAATCTTTACTCTAAATGTATTCAGAGACACTGCTTTGATACCAGTTGTTACACATGTGGCTTTTCCAAGAGGGGGGTGAATTAGGAATTTAAAAAGTTTAAGCAATAATATGCTCTTTGAAAATCCCTTATAAGTGTTAAGTGCTGCAATAGGATAATTGAATGTAGAAGCATAATCAAATAAGAAAAGCACAACACAAACACAAGCAAATTATAGTGGTTCAGAGTAACCCAGCTCCTATGTCCACTATCCAAGATTACCACTTGGGATTTTCACTATATCCCCCATTGGAATACAGTCGGATTGTTTTAATAGGCTCACAATCCAAACCTCTACACTTTGGTTTTTAAACCAGGCTCACCAAAGAAATCCAACTTGGTTTTACCAGGATCTCCAAGAACCCAACACTTGGTTTTAACACAGGCTAACCAAGAACCTATTTGGCTTTTAAGCCAGGCTCTCCAAAAACCTAACAATTCAATAAAAGAATTGTAAAGAAAAGTAATTGAATGACAAACAGATTTTTATCGAATGGTTATCGATGCAGCTTAAGAGAAGCCTAGTTGATTACACTTCAGTGCACTTGGTTGGCTTCTTCAACTTCTTCAACAAATGCTTCAAACTTTAGTTGGTATTTGGTGAAGGCTTGAAGACTGTCTTGAATGCTCTTGCAGTGCTCTCTTGCTCACAAGGTAGCTTGGATATTCAATTTTTCATTTACTCATTATCTCTCTTTTTTAAAATAGTTCAAATCCCTTAAATATATAGTCTTGTACCCATCTAAGACAGTTTTAGTTATTGTAGACTGTTGGGATGTGATATTTGACTGTTGGAGTACTTTTTGGATTCAAATTTCAAGTTCTGGAACTAGCCGTTATAAGTCTGAAATCGACCTTCGAGTTGGCTCGGATTACTCGAGTCAGCTTGGATCCTCAGAGTAGTTATAGTTGAGTAGACTCTCTTTAGTATAGTCGACTTGGTTGCACAGTGTTCTGATTCCTCACTCTGTAAGAGTCAGCTCGCCTTGATTCTAGTCGACTCGGATCCTCATGCCTTCAAAATATAGTCTAAAAGAGTCGGCTCTTTCAAAATATAGTCTAAAAGAGTCGACTCGGATTCTTAGAGCTCTTTTTCTGGACTCTGGAGGAGTCGGCTTGAATCTCTAAAGAGTCAGCTCAGATGTTTGACTAAATGATAGAGTCGGCTCAGAGTCCCTTTGGGTCGGATCGCCTGTCTGATTCAGGAAGTGGCACTCTGGACGAGTCGGCTCGGGTCCCTTAGAGTCGCCTTGGATATCTGTATGCCAGAAATCTTCATGCGTGCCATATGCTAGAGTCGGCTCTCTTCTCTTCGAGTCAGCTCGGATGAGTTCTTCAATGAATTTTCAATCCTTCTCCAGAATTCATCCAGCAAGGCTTCAAGCTTTCAAGATGCCTTCAAACTCTTCTTACAACATACGCAAGATAATTTTAAGCTTGAAATATCCTAGAAGTAATCCATTTGATTGGTTCTTGCTTAAGTTTTTCTTTGGGTTCCTCTTTACAAGATTCAACTACAATACAACTCAACACAAGAAATAAAAATGTAGGAGTTGAAATTGAGCAATGAATTCATCCTACATAAACTTGTAAAACACTTGAAGAGTTGTTACTAAAACAAATGCATGCTTCAATATTTTGTTATCATCAAAATCACTTATGGCGTCAACATAAAGAGTACTTTGATAAATGAATATACTTTTTTCCTAAATGAAGTGACTTCTTCCTTTCTCATTTCTTCTTACTTTCTTTTGTTTTGAAGTATTTTCCAACTAACAAGAATGTCCCATGTTGTGAAGGGCTTATTTCTGCAATAAAGGAGGAGATTACTCAGTTGATGAATCTTTGTATTGTTCTTTCCTTCCTTCAACTTCTTTGCCCCTTCGCATGATAGGAAGATAGGCTCCATGGCTATCATGTGTGAGTCTTCCCAGGTCCTAGTCATTCTTGGCTGATTCCAAAATCTTGGGGTCGGCATGGAGGACTCTGGGAATACTCCAACCTCTCCCATCAATTTTGAGGTCATGTAGACTTGAGTGCAAGACTTCTGGAGTTTTCCTAGCTTGATTTATCGAATTGTGAGTCAGGGTAGATAGCGGGACTTTATGGATTTTTTGACTTATATCTTTGGAATGTGAGTAAGGTAGTTAAGTGCAGGGCTCTAGAGTCTTTCGCCTTTGGAGTGCGGGCTTCATAAGTTTCCCGGCTTTGAGTACAGGGCTTCATAAGTTTTCCAACTTTGAGTACGGGTCTTCGTAAGTTTCCTGGCTTTGGAGTGCGAGGCTTCATAAGTTTTTCAACTTTGAGTGCGGGGCTTCATAAGTTTCCCAGCTTTGAGTATGGGTTTTTATAAGTTTTCCATCTTTGAATGTAGGGCTTCATAAGTTTCCTAACTTTGGAGTATGAGGCTTTGTATATTTCCCGACTTTAAGTGCAGGGCTTCGTAAGTTTCATGGCTTTGAGTGCAGGGCTTTGTAAGTTTTCCAGCTTTGAGTAAGGGGCTTCGTAAGTTTCCTAACTTTGAGTGTGGGGCTTCATAAGTTTTCCAGCTTTGGAGTGTGGGCCTTCGTAAGATTCCTGGCTTTGAGTGTGGAGATTCATAAGTTTTTTGACTTTGAGTGCAAGGCTTTGTAAGTGTCTCGACTTTGGTCACCAGACTTGGAGTCGAACAGGTGAGTTCCTGCATAGGTGGGAGATAGAGTTGCACTAATAAGGAACTCTAATAATTGAGGGAGAGCCTTACATTATTGATAGTACATTCTCAAATTGCTGGCATTTCATGTCCGAGGGTATTGGTTGCCATTGAGCGTAGCAAGGTAGTAGGCTCTGCTTGGCAGAGCCCGACCACCTTGTAGGGGCCCTCCCGGTTCAGGGAGAGTTTGCCATATTCTCCTGGTTGGGACACTTCTGCTCGCCTGAGAACCAAGTCGCCTGGACGAAAAGTCTTGGGCCATATGGGAGTTGTAGTAGCAAGCTACTCATTGTCGATATGCTATCATCTGGAGTTGGGCCTTGTCTCTCATCTCGTCTAGCAAGTCCAGGTTGAGGAGAAGGTAGGCTAGATTCTCGGTCTCGTTGTATTGCTCTACTCGAAGCGTGGGCAGACCAACCTCCACTGGAATTAGAGCTTCAGTACCAAAGATGAGGTTGAAGGGCATCTCACCAATTGCCATACGAGGCATAGTGTGGTATGCCCACAGCACACTAGGAAGTTCTTTGACCCATCGACCTTTGCCCTCGTCCAGTCTAGTGCGAAGCCGTTGTAAGATAGTTCAGTTGGTCACCTCGGCCTCCCCGTTGGTCTAAGGGTGAGCTATCGAAGTAAAGCGATGGTGGATGTTGAGGTCAATGAAGAACTCCTTGAAAGCCTGATTATCAAACTGCTGCCCGTTATCAATGATGACTAAGTGCAGGAGCCCAAAATGATAGACGACAAACCTCTAAAAGAAGGATCTAACCTTGGCTTCAATGATTCATGCCAGGGGTTCAACTTTGACCCGCTTGGTGAAGTAGTCGATGGCCATAATCAAATATTTTCATTGGTCGGACGCAAGAGGAAATGGACCTAGAATGTCCATTACCCACTGGGTGAATGGCCACGTAGCTAATAGCTGGGAGAGCGAGGCAGCTAGCTGACGTTGGATGTTGGCATAACGCTGACAATGGTCACGTTTACTCACAAAATCAGCAGCGTCCTCCTGCATGGTCTCTTAGAAGTATCCTTGCTGGAGTGCCTTTTAAGCTAGCATCCTGCCCCCCACGTGATTCTCATAGACGCCTTCGTGTATCTCTTGGATCACGTAGGCAGCTTCTGAGGGCTTCAAGCACTTTTTGTAGGGGATAGGAGTAAGACCTCCGATAAAGTTGCCCATCCATCAGCACGAATCGTGCAGCCTTTTTCTTGAGGAGGCTGGCTTCCTCGCGATCCTCAGGTAGGATGCCAATAGTGATGTATTTAATGTAGGGGTCCATCCAGCTTGTCTCACAGGTGATTTGTTGGACCTCCATTGCAGACTCAAAGATGGAGATCTCTAGGTATTCGATAAAGGTACACCCCAGCAACTAATCCAGCAGGGTCGCCAGCATGGAGAGAACATAACCCCGGGCATTCTCTGCATGAGAGATATGGGAAATGCTGAAGTACTAGAGGTTCACTGTATATGAGTGTACCTTATCTAGATACTTCGCCATCATGGGATCTCAAGCTTCATACTCATCGGAGATGTGGCCCACTACAAGCTATGAGTCCGTGAAGACCTTTAGGCACTTTACGCCTAGCTCGCGGGACACTTTTAGTCCCACGAGGAGTGCCTTGTATTTAGCTTGATTATTGGTCACCTTAAAGATGAAGCACATTGCATACTCCACGATGACCCCATCGAAATTGACGAGGATGAGCTCAATGCTACTCCTGCCAGCGTTGGATGCATCGTCTATGTGGAGGATCTGTCATTGCTCCCGGGGCCGACTCGCTGGTCTGCTTCCTCCAGATCTTCGGCCGCCCAGGTGCACTCTATGAAAAAATTAGCAAGGACTTGGACCTTTTATGCCGATCATGGAAGGTGATAGACCGCGATGTTATCGTTAAGATACCGTAGCTATCGGTTTAAATTAACCGACTTCTAAAAAATTTAAGACTATGTAGAAAGGGTGAGTCAGGTCGAATCTATGGAGAAGGCAGTACTTAATATGTTTTGAAATCTTTGATTTTAAAAAAATAAAATAAAATAGTTTGAAGTCAAGAAATAAAAAGTAAAAGTATGAAAGAAAAGGA
Organism: Areca catechu; assembly: GCA_021397845.1. Classification (NCBI taxonomy): domain Eukaryota; kingdom Viridiplantae; phylum Streptophyta; class Magnoliopsida; order Arecales; family Arecaceae; genus Areca; species Areca catechu. The sequence goes on from CM038052.1 coordinate 118,648,284, forward strand.
AAGCTCAAGTACGTTCGATCCGCTAGTCGGATCTGAGCATCTACTTACGAGAAAAAAAATAACATGAATTTAAAGTGAATGAAAATAGATATTGCATTGAAAGAAAAATCCAACTACAAGAAATTAAAAATAATAATTAAACTTCTAAAAGCAGGAACAAAAACTCCAAAGTCAATTGGTGCAGTCTCATCGGGAAGTCAGTTGATGTCACATCCCCTTCTTCTATCATACTCCGTGGAGCAAATTAGGCTTTCTCTTCTTCTTCCTATTTTAGTCTTGATCTGGATATCGGCATAGGCTTAAAGATGGCATACTTGGCATAGCTTCTCCTCTAAGAAACATCACCCTTAGAGGCCAACCCATAACCCAAAATTAAACCTCTTATATTGTACCATACTTATCTCTTCAAAATACCTTCTACCATAATCCAGAGATCTTTTAAATAGAGCTTACCTAGGATTTTGTCCTAATCAAATTTGGATTCAATCGGGATGAAATTTGGACCATCCGATGTCCATCTTACTGGATGGTCGACGCTTTTGTCCTTTGTCTGTCTGGCTAAGGGAGTCCGATCCGGACTTCACTGGATCTCCAAATCCCAGACTCTCGCTGGACCTCCGAGTCCCCGAATCCGTGGGACTCGAGCTCTTCTCCCACTTTGACTCGGACCCCTCCCGATCGAGCAATGATGAGAGGCAGCGTGAGGTGGCAGTCTCGGTGACTGGCGGTGGTGGAATGTGGGTGGATGGGCCGATCATGGTAGATGGCTGGCAGATCAGGGAAGAAGCGACGGGGAGAGTGATGGCAATGGTTCTCAGGGAGGGGAGAGGTGCGGTGAGCTTCTCCAGCAAGTGGGGCAGTGGCGGCGATGGTCGGTGGTGGGCACGGCAGCAGGAAGTCGAATAACAGAGAAATGGCAGGGGTGGCTGGCTGAGAACAAACAACCGATGGTGGCCGACGTCGGAAGGAAGTGGTCGACGATGAGAGGGATGCTCGGTTGGCAGTGGCGAGCTGTTGGACAGTGACGGTGGGCAGCATTTTGGAGCGTATGGCTAGGAGGAAGAGGGAGGATGGTGGCCGGTCCAAAAACGGTCTTTCGGTGGCTCTCTATGGTCTTTCCGGCGAGGAATGGCTCCCGGTAGCGAGGGAAGGCTCCCCGATGGCTTCTCCGGCAAAGATAGGGCTCGGGAAGGGTGATGGTCCACGGACAGGGTCCGTGGACCGGCAGCCATGGCCGCCTATGTACCAGGAACCCCTCTGTAGATCGAGCCGCCGGTCCATGGTGGACCGGCTGCTCCAAAAATTGTGCAATCCCTTAATAAATCTTCAAAATTAAATTCCAAGTCCGTCTAGACTCTGATTTGAGAGCTGTTTATGCCATTGGACTCTAAAAATTGAGCTCTTCACATTGACGGTGTTCTTTCCTATAAATGATATATAAAAATATCAATTTGATATAAGTAAAGATAATTTAATTATTAAATTAATACTTTTATATGTGTACGTAATATGATTATCCGAAGGTAAGTGATGTTGAACTCATTGAGCTTCATCGTCCACTTAGCCAGGTGCCTCGATATGTTAGGGTGGCTTAGGATGGCCCTCAAAGGCTGGTCAGTGAGGACTGTAATTAATGTGCTTGGAAGTAGGACCTGAGATGCTGCACAGACACAATGAATGCAAAGATAATCTTTTCAGATCAAATATACCTGGTTTCTATATCACGGAGTAGTTTGCTAGTATAGTGGACTAGCAGCTAGGAGCTATCCTTGTCGATGCGAACCACCACTGAGCTGACCACCTTTGGTGAGACTGTCAAGTACAGGAGGAGCTATTCCCCAGGCTCCGGTCTGGACAGCAATGGTGGGGAGGTGAGGAGCTTCTTCAACCTCTCGAAGGCCTTCCGGTACTCCTCCATCCAAGTGAAGTCATGCATCTTGCACAGCACCTTAAAGAATGGCTGGCAGTGCTCGATAGAATGCGAGATGAAGCGGCTTAATACCGTGATGCATCTAGTCAGGAACTGAACCTCCTTCTTGAAGACAGGGCACCTCATGTCAGTGATCACCTGGATCTTCTCAGGGTTGGCCTCTATCCCCCTTTAGATGACCATGAATCCCAAAAATCTTCCCGTCACCATGCCAAATGTGTATTTGGCAAGGTTCGGCTTCATCTGATAGAAGTAGAGGTTGTTAAATGCCTTCACCAAGTTGGCAATATGGTCCGACTCCTGGCCGCTCATGACAAGCATGTCATCCATGTAGACCTGAATGTTATGATCGATCTAGTCTTTGAAGACCCTTTTGACCAGGCATGAGTATGTGGCCCCTGCATTCTTGAGACCGAATGGCATTATCCTGTAGCAGTACATACCTCTGTCGATCATAAATGATGTGTTCTTCTCATCCTTCGGGTGTATATGGATCTGGTTGTACCCGGAGAATGCATCTATGAAGCTAAGGAACTTGTGGCCTGAGGTCGTGTCCACCAACTAGTCAATCTTGGGAAGCAAGAAGCTATCCTTCGGGCAAGCTTGATTGAGGTCGGTGTAGTCCATGCATATCCTCCACTTCTCGGAGGCTTTCCTGACCATTACCACATTAGCAAACCAGTCAGGATATCGTACCTTACGAATGAAGCCTACTGTGAGGAGCTTTTTGACCTCCTCGTCATCGCCTTCTATTGCTCCAGGGCAAACTCTTCTTCTACCGAACTTGGCGGTAGTTGGGGTCGATGTTCAGCCTATGGGTGATCACTTCTAATGGAATCCCAGGCATGTTCGCTGTAGTCCAAGCGAAGACGTCTACATTGGCTCACAGAAAACTGAGCAAACGAGATCTCTCCTCTTCGAGCATAGGGCTCCTACTTGCACAGTCCTCAGGGGGTCCTGCCCTAGAGGGAAAGATAGTAAGGGGCTCGATTGGCCCACCCTTTGGCTCCCATTTTGTCAGGCTTGACTAGTCGATGTCCAGACCATGCATAGCCTCTTGTGCTCCCAGGACCATCTGCAGTCAATGCTAGACTGGCTACCGCGCTCCTCTCATCTCTCCGGTCCTCCAAGGAGTAGGGAACTGGACAAGGAGATGCTTGGTGGAGATGGTAGCATCGAGCAGATTGAGTCTAGGATGCCCCAGGATTGCATTGTAAGAAGAAGGAAGCCTTACGATAGTAAATGTTACCAACACAGTAGTCTACCATGGTGGCATCCCGATAGTTATTGGGAGTGTAATCTTCACTTTAACTCTAACCGAATCCCTAGTGAAGTCCACTAAGGGCATGAATACCGGTTTTATTTCATTAATGGACAAGTTCATCCTTGTAAAAGTATCGTAGAAAAGGATGTCAGCAGAGCTTCCACTATTAACCATAATTCTTTTTACAAGGTGCTTTGCTATCATCATTTCTATGATGACAGTGTCATTATTTAGGTTATCTATCCTAGTCGACCCTTCACTCTTGTAGGGAAGTACATCATTACTCTCTTCTCCCCTTTGCCCTCTTCGAGCTTCTCCCTACCCCCCAGGAGATCATTCGACTGGCTTCTCAGTAGGCTGGTTGTCGATGGTGAGTGGCTAGGGCTCTTCACTCCAAACTATTGGAGGCACTCCTCTCTCCACATACTTTCCAAGGTAGCCGTGCTTAATCAGGTCTTCTATCTCCCTCTTTAGATTGCAGCATTTCTCAATGTCATGGCTGTGGTCTCTGTAGAAGCGACATTAACATGATCTGTCATGTCCAAATGATGGCCTCGATGGGGGAGGACAATGCAGGAAGTGCTCACCCTCGATCTCCATCAGGATCTTTGCTCTCTAGGTGAGGAGAGGAGTGAACTTCTCTTCCTTGGCAAGATCGACTCTGGGCCTGGCCCCTGGCCGTGGGGCTAGCATAGCCTTCGAGGCTCGGGGGCCAGATGTTTCCCCTTCGGCCTGCCACTTTAATGGCCTCCTATCCGACTCCCTTCTAGTATGGTCGGCCTCCTCTGCATGGATGTACTTGTGGGCTCGGAGGAGGAGCTCTAAGTAAGTCTTTGGAGGGTTCTTGTCAAGGGAATAGGTGAAGCACGAGGTCCTGATCCCCTCTTCAGGGCCAGCATGGCGACTAGCTCATCGAGGTGATCTCTAAGGTGGTGGCTTTAAACCAAGACACGTAGTCCCGGAGGGGCCTCGATCCTACTGGTGGATCGAAAAGAGACTATCGACTTCATATGGTACCTCTCTACATGCATCAAAGTGTGCCACAAACTTTTTCTCCAGCTGTCTGAAGGAGTCGATGCTTTCTAACTTGAGTCTGGAGAACCAGGCTCGAGCAACCTTCCGAAGGGTAGTCGGGAAGGCGATGTAAAGGAGAGCATCGTTGGCCTCCTAGACCCTCATGAGGGCCTTGTAGCTTTTAAGGTGGTCCAAGGGATCGGTTATCCCATCGTAGGGATCAACCTGGGGCATGAAGACCAGCTAGGGATCGGTTTCTCTTGGATTCTGCAGGAGAAGGGTGGATGGGTGTCGTAACCCGTGGGCTCATTGGAAGGCCCTGAATCTTAGCAAACTGGCAAGACAAGTCAGCCAGCATGCGCTCTTGCTTTTCGAGGTGCCTTTCTGCTTAGTGGTGGATGGCCTCGCCTATGGACCCTTCGATGGAGGCCTTCAAGGATGAAGGGGGCATGGAGTGGAGGAACTCTCACTTGAATTCCTGGCCATGCCAGTGCTATTAGTGCAAGCGTGCACCATGGTCCGAGGTCGAGGAGTGGCTCTCCCGATCGGTCGGGCCATCTAGCTACTTCTTCTCAATCGCTTGATGGTCTTCCCGTGGGTGGGAAACCGCATGTAACAGCCCTTCCTGGAAGGACTATAGGCTGGTACAGGGGCCGATGGCATCGGTCGCTGGCATCCCTGGTTGCTGTTGAGTCACCAGGGATCGATGTCTCAATGGAGCTAGCACACCATCGCAGCCAGGGAAGGACCTACTGGGCCAGTGCAGTGATTTGGGGATCCACCGGAGGTGGCGGTGGTGTAGGGTTCCGATGCAACGCAGCGGAAGTGTAATTTCAAAAATGGAAATTAAATTCACACCAAGAATCCTAAACCAGGAACTCCTTAAGTAAGACTAGAACATATGGCAAGCATATCTATGTAAATTAGGATTAGGGTACCAACCTGTAATCGCTAATTCCAACAAATTTGATGTTGAAGGGGCTAATTGAATTCACCAGGCATCCAAGTGTCCACCCTCCAATGGTGATCCACACAGAGCAATGATCAAGTAAACCTATCTTCTTTTCAATGGTTCCTCCTATTGAGTTCTTCCTAGAACTCAATTGCTTGGACTATGGCTTGAATTCTTCCACACAAGAGGTAGCCTCCCTTTCCTTGATCTCTTCTCCTCCTTCCACTAAGACCTTGGCCCTTTAGACACCCTTGTCTTGAAGAAAAGACCTTGTCCTAAGAGGATATAGTCTTGTCTTAAGTTGGAGGAGAAATTAAGACAATAATGTCTTAATGTAAGAAAGAAGGAATAAATCAGAACTCCTTTCTTTCCTTTACGGTCGGAGACTTTTACTCTTATTCTTGTTCAGTAGCAGAGTTTTGACAGAGGTGTACTCTGTAAAGGAAACAGTGCAAGAGCAAGAAAAGAATAAAAGTGTCTTTAGGAGAGGAAGAAAGAATAAAGAAAAAATCTTAACCCGGTTCTGATCTTTCCTGCCCCTTAAATAGTTTTCAGAGAGGCGCCTACAAAACTCTCCGTAAACTCCTTCCACACCCTTCTCATTTTCTCACGCCCCATCCTCCCATCTCACGGCCTTCCAGATTAAATCCCATGGCTTTTCTTAAAGGAAAAAATGCGGTGTTTTAAAAGGAAAGGAGTCGCGACTTTTCATCTCCGAAGAGATGTTATTTCGCGCGCCCGAGAGGAAACAGCGACTTTTATCTTTCTTAAAAAACTTCCAGCCATTGGATTCCCATCCAAGGGGGACAAGTGGTGCGCTATTTCTTAAGAAAGGAGGCCGCCCCATCTTAATTCATCGGAGAATTAAGCGGGGCGCGCCAAGAGTCCATGCGCCATGGACTCTTCCAAATGGCACGCCAAGAGTCCATAAGCGCATGGACTCTTGGCATTTGGCATGAAAATGCAAGGGGGCGGGTGGGGAGGCTAGCCTAGTTACATGGCTAGCCAATAGGGTTAGCCATAATCCCTATTTTCACAATTAGGATCTAATTAGCTCCAATTAGAACCCAAATTGAACCAATCCGGAACCCTAAATTCGAATCCGATTCGAATAGAAGCTAGGGTTTGCAACACCTGCTAGAGTGTTATCCTGCAAAGATGATTTAATCACAAATTAAACTCTTGATCAATCCTCTGAAGTGTGTGACCCATTGGGTTCCACATCTAGCCAGTAGTGGGTTCGAATACAAGTTGACCTAATTTGATTAGAACTCTTTCTAATCGATTTAGGTCAAACCGGGCTTACCCGATTTGATCAATTAGGACTCTTCCTAATAAATGATCTTTGGATTTGATCAACCCACAAGACAAGATTGACGTCTAGCAATGTGTCATGTCTACCCGGAAGATATGGAAATTCTGGTGAAACACCAAAATTACCCTTCAGTAGAGAGTTACCGTACAATTAAATCTTTCGATCAGCCTGCACCCAAAATATAACTATGGATATGGATATATGTCAAATCCAATATTATATTTATTTTTAGCTCAATCATATATTGATGATTCATTTATCTTGATATTAGAAACCATCTCTAATATCTTTACTTTGATCAAAGATTCCCTGAATCATCATCCGATTGTTAACTAGCTGGATGCAATCTTCTCTTACTAAGAGTGATCGATTCCTTGTTGTTGGCTTTGGCTCCTTAGTTTTGATGATTAAGAAAAGGTTGAGTATATGTTTGGACTAATGTTTCATTTCAAGATAAAGTTTCAGGACTTAGGTTATTCAAAAAGAGTATCAAGAGTACAATGATGAAACCAAGCTTGCCTGATTTGGGAAAGAGCTCTTCTACCTTGAACAAAATCAAATTTCTCATATTGGACCTTCTTATTAAGAAGCAATTCACAAAAGAAACAAAGGCTTAGAGAAACTCAAGCATGGCACGCACCTCTCCAAGAGTTTCAGAAAAATTCAAACCCAGAGGTCGACGACCAGAGGTCGACACCTTGCCAAAGGTCGACCACCAGAGGTCGACTCATGAAGAAAAGAAAAGTTCAGCTAGGCCGGCATGGCAAAATTTCAGTGGCACGCTCCAGAGGTCGACCACCAGAGGTCGACACCTGTCCAGAGGTCGACACCAGAGGTCGACTCATCGCCTGAGAATTCAAACTGGGCAGAACTATGGTTTTCTGGATTTTTGCCTAAGATAAACTGGAGGTCGACTCATGACGTTGACACTTGATCCAGAGGTCGACTCATGAGGTCGACTCATGGCATAACGGCTAGTTTTTCTGAACTTTTGATTTGAATTCTAACGGCCATAAATGGCCATATTTTTGATTCTAACGGTCTTGTGGAGTTGTTTCAGCTTGAATGAGGTATTTAACCTCCACCTAACTTCAAAAAAGATAAGGAGACAAAGTGAAAAAGAAAAGAGTGAAAGTACAAAGCCTTCAATCAATTCTAAGCCAAAAAGGAGTGAGAAAACCAAGAGATTCCTTAGCCAAAAGCTTTCCATCTTTGAGGAATCCAACTTTCAAGTGTTTGGCATTTAGTGAGGTCCAAGATTCCAAGAGAAAGGCTTGAAGAGTCTCCATCAAGAGCTACATCGAATTACTTTTTGCTCAAAAGGAGTTTGTCTTGTTTTATTCATTGTATTCATATTCTTTTTGTCCTGGGCTAGTTTCAAGGGAATTTGAAACTAGTGTGAGGTTTGTTGGTGAGCCAATTGATAAAACCAACTAGGATTGCTTGTAAGCCCGAAGCCAAAATAAGTGAGTGAGGTTTGTTGGTGAGCCAATAGTTAAAACCAACTAGGGTTGCTTGTAAGCCCGAAGCCAAAACAAGTGAGTGAGGTTTGTTGGTGAGCCAATAGTTAAAACCAACTAGGGTTGCTTGTAAGCCCGAAGCCAAAATAAGTGTGTAAGGTTTTGACTTGTGATCCTTGGAAAACAAGTCGACTGCAATCTAAAAAAGATTATAGTGGAAATTCCCAAGTGGAGCTTGGGGAGTGGATGTAGGTGCTAGGTGCACCGAACCACTATACTTCTTGTGTGTTTGCATTGCTTTACTCTTCTTTTGATCTTTGATTGTTGCTATCTGTCATTGCTTCCGATGCACAAATTACTTGAGCACTATCACACTTCACTTTTGAACTTGATAGCACATATATTGCTTTAATTTTTAAAATACCCAATTCACCCCCCCTCTTGGGCACCACTTCTGGGCAACAAGTGGTATCAGAGCACCGGTACTCTCTTGTAGGTCCAACGATCTTGAGTGAAAGATCAGCCGCCCCTATTGGAATGGGTGTAGTTGAAGGTCAAGCATCAAATCGCCCTCCTTTCTTTAATGGCACAAACTACACTTACTGGAAAACTCGTATGCGCATTTACTTACAAGCTGTGGATTATAATATATGGAGAGTAATTACTAAAGGGCCTCATCAGCCCACTCACTTGGTTAATGGCATTATCACCTCAAAATCTGAAGAAGAATGGGATGACAATTACATCAAACCAGCTGAGTTAAATGCTAAGGCGATAAATTTGCTATTCTGTGCACTTGACCCAAGTGAATTTAACAGAATATCAAATTGTATTTCCACCAAAGAAATTTGGGATACACTTGAGGTTACCCATGAGGGTACACACCAAGTGAAGACCACAAAGGTGAATATGCTCATTCATACGTATGAGATGTTCAGGATGGAACCAACTCAAAGTATCAGTGAAATGTATACTAGATTTACCAATATAGTAAATGGTATGAGAAGTTTGGGAAAAATTATATCTAATGGTGAATTGGTTAACAAACTTCTCAGGTCTCTTCCGGCTTCATGGGATGCGAAAGTAACAGCCATAGAAGAAGCCAAGGATGTCAATACTCTACCTCTTGAGCAGCTTCTTGGATCACTGATGACTTATGAGCTTTCACTAAAGCAGAAGACAGTGGATAATGACAAGAAAAAGAAAGCCATAGCCTTCAAGTCCACTACAAAGGAAGAATCAAGTGATGAATCAGAAGAAGAAGCTGATGATGATGAGACAGCCCTCATTACAAGAAAATTCAAAAGATTCATGAGAAAGAAGAAGGGCTTCTACAAGAAAAGGCCACAAAAAGGTGATCACAATAAAGATAAAGAGAAAGAAAAAGAAAGGGATCCACCCATCTGCTTCGAGTGCAAGAAGCTTGGACATTATAAAATGGATTGCCCTTTGCTTAAAAAGAGTCGAAGGATGTTGAGAAAGAAAGCCATGATGGCTACCTGGAGTGAGAGTGAGGACTCCAGCAGTGATGAAGAGCAGTAGGTAGTCACCAACCTGTGTTTCATGGCCAATGAAGATAATGAGGTAAATTCTGAACCTGAAGTTGAATTTACTTTCAATGAATTACATGATGCTTTTGATGATTTAGTTATGGAATATGAAAAATTAAAACTGAAAAATAAGAAATTAAGAAAGCTAAATCTTGAGCTTACCAAAAATTCAGAAAAGTTTTCAACTGAAATTGAAGATTTAATTCAAGAAAACAAGAAATTAACTGAACATGTAAAGACCTTGAAAAATGATAAGGACAATCTTTTAAAAGAAAATGATTCTTTGAAAAATAATAGAAGTCTTAAAACTAATGAGAAAATTGAAAAACAAAACAAAGAAATGTTGCTTCAAAACAAGAATTACAAAGAAGAGTTAGAAAAAGTAAAACCTTTTGTAGAAAAGTTTACTAATAGTTCAGAAAAATTAAGTATGCTTTTAAATAGTCAACATGCAGTTTTTAACAAAGCTGGACTTGGATTTAAGCCACAGAATCAGCAAAAACTTTACAAAAACTTTTTCATACCTGCATCTTCAAATATTACCTGCTATGATGTGGTAAATTAGGACATAAATCATATATTTGTAATAGAAGAAAATTAATTACCTTTGAAAAGATTTGGGTTCCAAAAGGAACCAATTTGACTAACCCTAAAGGACCCAAGATGACTTGGGTACCTAAAGTTTCAACTTGATTAATTTTTGCAGGTGTGCCTTGCAACCAAAAATAAAAGAAGAATGTGGTATCTGGATAGTGGTTGCTCAAGGCACTTGACTGGGGATGTGAAGCAATTCTCATCACTAGCAACTATTGATGGTGGAAACGTTACTTTTGGTGATAATGGAAAAGGCAAAATCATCGGAATTGGTAAAATCCATATCACCCCTAATGCTTATGTAGATAATGTATTATTTGTTGATGGCTTGAAGCATAATCTTTTCAGCATTAGTCAGTTTTGTGACAAGGGTTTTAAAGTTATTTTTGAATCATCTTTGTGCATGGTGTCTAGTCTAGATGTCGATGGCATCAAGTTCACTGGTCATAGGCATGGAAACATTTACATGGTTGATCTTGATGATCTAGCCATGGAAAGTGGTCAATGCCTAGTAGCTAGGGAAGCCAAGGCAAGTGAAACTAGTTGGCTTTGGCATCGTAGGCTAGGGCATGCTAGTATGCAGTTGATTTCAAAATTAAGCAAAAAGAATCTTGTAAAAGAATTGCCAAAACTCACATTTGAAAAAGATAAGATTTGTGCTGCATGTCAATTTGGAAAACAAACTAAATCTACTTTCAAACCTAAAGGAGTTGTATCTACTACTAGACCCCTTGAATTATTGCATATGGACCTTTTTGGACCAACCAGAACAACTAGTTTGGGAGGTAAGAAATATGGGCTAGTAATTGTAGATGATTACTCACGATTTACTTGGGTAATATTTTTAGCTCATAAAGATGAAACGTTTTTAGCTTTTGTTAAATTTCATAAAAGGGTTTCAAACGAAAAAGATCTCACTATTGTTTCTTTGCGTAGTGATCATGGAACTGAATTTGACAATCATGATTTTGAAGCTTTTTGTAATGAAAATGGCATTAGTCATAATTTTTCTGCACCTAGGACACCTCAACAAAATGGGGTGGTAGAAAGAAAAAACAGGACTCTTGAAGAAATGGCACGCACAATGCTTTGCAAAAACAATTTACCTAGATATTTTTGGGCAGAAGCCATTAATACTTCCTATTACATTTTAAATCGTGTTTTAATTCGACCTATTTTGAAGAAAACACCATATGAGCTTTGGAAAAATCGAAAACCTAATCTCAAGTATTTTCGTGTATTTGGTTGCTGCTGTTTCATATTAAACAATGGCAAAGACAATATCAGTAAATTTGATGCCAAGTTAGATGAGGATATCTTCTTAGGATACTCTACTTCTAGCAAGGCATACAGGGTCTTCAACAGAAGAACTCTTCTAGTTGAAGAATCAATTCATGTAGTGTTTGATGAATCTAATGAAAAATCTTCTAGAAAAGAAGATTCTATTGATGATGAAACAGGTACAAAGAAGCTTGAGCAATTGACGATCAATGAAGATGAGCCCAAAGGAGATGATGATCAAGAAAATGAAGATCAAACTCAAGAGATCAATGCAACTTCACCAAAACCTTTACCTAAAGAATGGAGGTATGCACACGGACACCCCAAAGAGCTAATAATTGGTGATTCGTCAAAGGAAGTAAGTACATGCTCTTCTATTAGAAATGTTTGTGATTATTTAGCTTTTGTATCTCAGATAGAGCCTAAGTCAATTGAAGAAGCTGAAAAAGATTGTAACTGGATTAATGCCATGCAAGATGAACTAAATCAATTTAAAAGAAATAACGTTTGGACTTTAACTGAAAGATCCCTTAATGTTTCTGTAATTGGCACAAAATGGGTTTTTAGAAATAAACTTGATGAACATGGTATTGTAACTAAAAACAAAGCTAGACTTGTTGCTAAAGGCTACAACCAGGAAGAAGGGATTGACTTTGATGAAACCTTTGCTCCTGTTGCTAGACTGGAAGCAATTAGACTTTTTCTTGCTTTTGCTTGTTTTATGGATTTCAAGTTATTTCAGATGGATGTTAAAAGTGCTTTTTTAAATGGATTTATTGAAGAGGAAGTTTATGTTGAACAACCTCCTGGTTTTGAAAATCATGAATTTCCTAACCATGTTTTTAAATTGCATAAAGAATTGTATGGTTTAAAGCAAGCTCCTAGAGCTTGGTATGATAGATTAAGTTCATTTTTGATGAAGAATGATTTTTCTAGAGGTAATGTAGATAATACATTATTTTTGAAAAAGAAAAATGATGATCTCTTAGTAGTACAAATCTATGTAGACGATATTATTTTTAGTGCTACTAACGAATGTCTTTGTCAAGAATTTGCAAAGTTAATGCAGAGTGAGTTCGAGATGAGCATGATGGGAGAACTCAACTTCTTCCTCGGACTCCAAATTAAGCAAACCAAAGAGGGGATCTCCATCAACCAAGCCAAGTACACAAGGAAATTATTGAAAAAGTTTGGGATGGAGACTACCAAACCAATAGGTACCCCTATGAGCTCTTCATGTAAATTAGACAAAGATGAATGTGGTAAATCAGTAGACCAAAAATTATATAGAGGCATGATTGGTTCATTGCTATATCTAACTGCCAGTAGACCAGATATAATGTTTAGTGTTTGTGTGTGTGCACGTTTTCAGTCTGCTCCTAAAGAATCACATCTCTTAGCTGTAAAACGTATATTTAGATACTTATCTAGGTCAATTGAAATTGGTCTTTGGTACTCTAGAGAGTCATCATATGAATTAATTGCATATTCTGATGCTGATTTTGCTGGGTATAAACTTGATCGTAAAAGTACTAGTGGAACTTGTCAATTCCTAGGAGTTAATTTGATTTCATGGAGTAGCAAGAAACAGAATTCGGTTGCTCTGTCTACGGTGGAAACCGAATATATAGCAGCTGGAAGCTGTTGTGCTCAGATTCTATGGATCAAACAGCAACTCGAGGACTTTGGCATCAAACTAACTAAGACACCCATAAGATGTGATAATACTAGTGCAATCAATTTAACAAAAATTATGTAAAACATTCAAGAAGCAAACATATTGAAATAAGACATCACTTCATAAGAGATTACGTTCAAAACTCTAATGTGTTGTTAGAATTTATTTGTACTGATTATCAATTGGCTGATATATTCACAAAACCATTGAATGAAGATAGATTTTGTATGATCAGAAGAGAACTGGGAGTCATTGATCCTTTTGCTTGAAACTCTTCAATTTTCATCAAAATTCCTCAAAAAATGATTTATAAATTCTCAAATTGTTTAAAGCCTATTTTTCTAAATTTTATCAATTTTTTAAATTTTACCGAATTTTATTTTGGCTAATTTATTTTTTGGAGGTCGACCCCTGAGATTTTTTAGAGGTCGACACTTGAGGTCGACCCCTGAGATTTTTTAGAGGTCGACACTTGAACGGAAAACATTTTTTTTTAAAACCCGATCGCAAGCCTCTTTTTCTCCATTTCTTTCCATTTCTCCTTCGTGTGGTCCCCCTCCAACGTTCCTAAGGTTTAAACAGTGGATTTCCATCCCTCTCCCTCCTCTTTTTGGATAATCTTCTCCTCTCCTCTTGTTCTCTTTTGAACCAAACCGTTTTTGACTGTGTCCTTTGTTTTTGGACAACCGAAAGCTTTTGCCTCTATCCACCCTCTAATATCGGCTATTTTTCAATTGAAATCACTTATTTCTTTCCTCCGTTTCTTACATTTCCTCCATTTACTCTTGATTTTCTCCATTTTCACAAACCCTATCTTACCATTTCACCATTTCTTCTTTTGCTCAACCCGTGAACCTCTCTTCTCCTCTCTTTTCTTGGTTCCTTCCCTCTTAGCCCTGCATTATCCTACTTCTCCCTAATTTACCCCTCTTCCATCCATATGGGTCCAAGAAAGTACTTGGCAGTAAGAAAAAGGAGAATGGAACAAGGCCAAAGTAGCACTGAGCGATGAAGAAAGGTCAGACATGAGCGTGACCCGACCCCAGAGCCACCTACACCAGTGCCAACCAGCTTAGTACGGAAGAGCATTGCGAGCGGGAGGCGTGTGGACATACCTTTCTGGGATCAGCATCACTTTTTTATAGGAGATGTGCTGAGAGATGCAGGTCTGGTTCACTTCTGCACGATGACTGAGAGATTCTACCCAGACCTCATCAGGGAGTTCTATGCATCCATGGCCACTGATGGCATTGGATGGTTAGCTACTATTCGTGGGATCGAGATTCCAGTGACACCAGAGGTCATCAGTCATGTTTGGAGGATTCCACTTCATGGCACAGCTACCACTTCTATCAGCGACAGAGAGCGCACCTTCAGATGTATTCTAGAGCATGAGGATGTAGCGGCATTTCCACAGTAGCCGCTAACCAGCTTTCACTGGAGATGAGAGTGCTGCATCATATCATCGCCCGTATCTTGATTCCGAAGAGCGGGAGGTTCGACTTTATCACTGAGCGTGAGCTGGTGTTGATGGTGTCCCTGAGATAGCGGACTCCCATCAACCTTCCCAGGATCATGCTTCTGTAGATGGGTGAGGCAGCATCTCACAGGAGACTAGTTCAGCCATATGGCATGGGGCTGACACAGCTATTCAGGGAGCATGGAGTTTCTTTTGATGGTATACCTTTCAGTCAGCTGCAGCATACTGATACATATGGAGAGAAATCCCTGCATATGATGGGATTTCGACTGATTGGTGACCGTTGGGTGCAACGAGAGTCTGGCCAGGAGCCAGATGAGGAGGATGAGATTCGAGCTACTGAGGTAGGGCCTTCAGAGCCTACTGATCATGGTACACCTCCTCGCCCAGCACCAGAGTCAGAGACTGCGGAGCCTGAGCCATTCACGCCACCACCCTCATCAGCTCCAGCACCTACTGCTACTGCTACACCATGGAGGACTACAGCGAGCATATCGGACTTTGAGCAGAGAGTGACTGATCACATTTCAGAGGTCCGGACAGAGATTGCTGGTGTATGACAAGAGCTACATGTCTACGGATCCACACAGATATGCGCATTGGAGCTCTCTCAGCT
This sequence comes from Areca catechu, assembly GCA_021397845.1. NCBI lineage: Eukaryota > Viridiplantae > Streptophyta > Magnoliopsida > Arecales > Arecaceae > Areca > Areca catechu. The sequence goes on from CM038052.1 coordinate 118,663,418, forward strand.
AGTGTAGATGCAGGATTCCGACAGATCCTCAGCCTACTGAGATTAGCATTGCCACCAGGGACTGTAGATCCGACAGTACCACCTCCACATTCTGATGATGATGATGATGACTCCAGTGGATACAGTGACAGTGATGGAGATCAGCCTGGAGCAGGTAGCTCTGATGTTCCACCTGCAGATCCGATTCCAGAGATTCCCCCTTCTACTGATCCTCCTTCTGAAAGGGATATGCCCTACAAACCAATCTCTGTTGTATCTCCCAAACCATTGTAATTGATAATTTTCTAAATAAAGGCATTATTTTTCATCATACGCTGTGTTTATTATATGATGAACCCCATAGATTAGGGCTATGATTTTAGGGTTATGATGAGATCATACCAGTGAGACCTAAAATCTTAAAACCTTAATCTAAAGAATTCCTAGTCAAAGGAACCCTGAGTAGGGGATCAGGGTTTTTCCGATAAGACTAGCACATCCCGGGTATACTGGAAAGGGTGACTGCTCTCATAGTCACTTGTGTATGACACTAATACTGGGATGTGGGTGCTCATTGGAGAATGAGTTCACTGATATGATCCAACTTGAGAACATCTAATGGAGTCTTAGCTACATGTCAATAGAAGGTTCTCATAGTGGGAGTGGTACAAGTAATCTTTTGACCTGAGACTGCCATAAGTACCTTATGTACATGAACCCATCCTTTGGTTCAATCCTAATCATGACACTGAGACATGCACAGGATTGATACTGGGAATGGTGAATTGAATATGAAGGTAATGAGTAGGTCAACAAGGAATCGATCACTCTTAGTAAGAGGAGATTGCATCCAGCTAGTCAACAATCGCATGATGATTCAGGAAATCTTTGATCAAAGTGAAGATATTAGAGATGGTTTCTAATATCAAGATAATCGAATCATCATTATAAGATTGAGCTAGAAACAAATATAATATTGGATTTGACATATATCCATATCCATAGTTATATTTTGGGTGCAGGCTGATCGAAAGATTTAATTGTACGGTAACTCTCTACTGAAGGGTAATTTTGGTATTTCACCAGAATTTCCATATCTTCCGGGTAGATATGACACGTTGCTAGACGTCAATCTTGTCTTGTGGGTTGATCAAGTTCAAAGATCACATGTTAGGAAGAATCCTAATTGATCGATACGGGTAAGCCCGGTTTGACCTAAATCGATTAGAAAGAGTTCTAATCAAATTAGGTCAACTTGTATTCGAACCCACTACTGGCTAGATATGGAACCCAATGGGTCACACACTTAAGAGGATTGATCAAGAATTTAATTTGGAATTAAATTGTCTTTGCAAGATAAAACTCTAGCAGGTGTTGCAAGCCCTAGCTTCTATTCGGATCGGATTCGAATTAGGATTCCGGATTGGTTCAAATTGGGTTCTAATTGGACCTAATTAGACCCTAATTAAGAAAAATGGGAATGTGGCTAACCCTATTGGCTAGCCATGTAGCTTGGCTAGCCTCCCCACCCGCCCCCTTTTGTTTTTCACGCCAAACACCAAGAGTCCATGCGCATATGGACTCTTGGCGCGCCTTAAGGAAGAGTCCATGGCGCATGGACTCTTGGCGCGCCCCAAATAAAATTCTCCGATGATTTTATTTGGGCGGCCTCCTTCTTAAGTGATTAGCGCACCTTCTCTCCCCCCTTGGATGAGAATCCAACGGCTGATGGGATTTTGAGAAAGAGAGAAAGTGCTAACTCCTCCCGGGCGCGCGAAGTAACATCTCTTCGGAGATGAAAAGTCGTGACTTCCTTCTTTTTAAAACACCGCGGTTTTTCCTTTAAGAAGAGCCGTGGGATTTAATCTGGAAGGCCGTGAGATGGGAGGATGGGGCGTGAGAAATTGGAAAGGGCGTGAGAAAGAAATCACGGAGAGGTGTGTAGGCGCCTATCTGATTTCTATTTAAAGGGTCGGGAAAAATCAGAACATTATGTAATCTTTTTCTTTCTTCCTCTCCTGAAGACTCTTTTATTTTTCTTGCTCTTGCATTGTTTCCTCTACAGATTAAACCTCTGTCGAAACTCTGCTACTGAACAAGATAAAAGTAAAAGTCTCCGACGGTAAAGGAAAGAAAGAAGTTCTGATTTCTTCCTTTCTTTCATACATTAAGACATCATTGTCTTAATCTCTCCTCCAACTTAAGACAAGCCTATGTCCTCTTAGGACAAGGTCTTTTTCTTCAAGACAAGGGTATCTAAAGGGCCAAGGTCTTGGTGGAAGGAGGAGAAGGAGTCAAGGAAAGGAAAGCAAGCCTTTGTGTGGAGGAATTCAAGCCATAGTCCAAGCAATTGAGTTCTAGGAAGAAGAACTCAATAGAAGGAACCTTTGAAAAGAAGATAGAGTTGTCTTGATCACTGCTCTGTGTGGATCACCATCGGAGGGCGGACACATGGACGCCTGGTGAATTCAATCAGCCCCTTCAACATCAACTTTGTTGGAATTAGCGATTACAGGTTGGTACTCTAATTCTAACAATCTATGTTTGAATGTTAGTATGTATGTTTTAATTAGTAAAAGGAGATCTTGGCTAAGGGATTTCGGTGCAAATTTCATCATTTTGAAATTACACTTCCGCTGCGGTGCACCTGAAACCCCAACAGTGGTATCAGAGCCATCCTTATTACAGTTAAAACATATGATATGCATTTTAGTTGTAGTATCGAAATTAGGGTTTTAAACCCTTGAATGCTGATACACTTAGCATAATTTAAGGAATGCATATATGATAATTAATGTTTTGATGTATGCCACTAATTAGGGTTTTTCACTCAAACCCTAATTATTATAGAGATATGATTAGTTTTGAAGTCATCATACTGAAATAAGGTTGCCCTGGCATAATGGTGGATCCATTATGTGGTAAATGGTTGTCCTAGTATGATGACACACTTGGCACATATATGTTTATCAGAGTGATATCATTATGATATATTTTTATGTAAGAATGTGCTGGCAATTTTATAAAGCCCTCTTCTTAAAATCATATTAAGTCATAGCATATTTAACTAATAAACATCACTAGTCATGATGAACAATTGATCATTCGGTGTCTAGAAAGGTGGTTCTGGGAAGGTAAAGAGAATCGTGGTTTTTAATTGGTTCCGTTGACTGACCTGGCCAATTTTTATTGGTGTCTAGGAAAGCAACGGGGGGACTCCCACATCTCTTCCACTTGCCTGGCCGATTTGATTATATTTAAATCTTGACTTATATGCTTAGTGTTAAAAAAAAATGCTATATGTTGGCCTTCCCTCATGCTGGATCATTACTGTGTTATGAACCACATTAGGTTTGTTGTGTTGTCTGCAAGACCTAATAGGGTGATTGACATAATATTGGTCTAGTGCAAAATATGCTTACAGTATATTCAGTATAATGCCTTGTTGTGTTATCTACAAGGGCATTATATTTGAATATTGACTGTATAGAAATGAAAGGGTCTTGACTTAACTAGAACATTATGGTTTGTTGTGTATTCTGCAAGACTTATAATGTTCTAGAGGCCAAGTTATTTTTGAGAATTATATGAGATATAATTGGAAGAGTTTCCTACCTTAGAACTTATAAAAGATTTGTTGTGTTGTCTGCAAGATCTTTTATAAATTATAAGGATCTCGATCTCACTAAGAAAACCGATTAGGGTTCTTCTCGATTATCATAGTGAGGGCTATGATTTTTGATAAAATAGTGGGAGACATAATTAAATTGAAGACCTAATTTAATTATGTAAGTCATTTCATGGTTGTTTGCTTATGTATTGTTCTTAATTAAATGTAGATAAATGGCATCTTCATTATCACTGAGAAGCATCTTAGATACCAACAAATTGACTGGTCCAAACTATGTGGACTGGTTGAGAAACTTAAAGATTGTACTGAGTTCAGAAAAACTTTCTTATATTCTTGATACCCCTAATCTTAATTCACTAGGGGATGATGCCACACAGGAAGATATGGCCACATACAGAATGTGGCAGAATGACTCCCTCACTGTCAAGTGTATCATACTGGCCTCTATGACCAATGAGTTACAGAGGCAGCATGAAAGCATGGATACTCAATCCATAATGCTCAATTTAAAGGAGCTTTATGGAGAACAAAGCAGAACTGCTGATACGAAATATCTAAGCAGTTATTCCGTGCTAGGATGACAGAGGGTACATCCGTTCAGGATCATGTCCTGAAGGTAATTGACTTAATCACCAGATTAGGTCAATTAGGGTTTATTATGGATGGGGAGCTGAATCAGGATTTAATCCTGCAATCACTCCCAGAGTCATTTTCTCAGTTTGTCTTGAATTATCACATGAACAAACTGAACACTTCCTTGCCTGAGCTGTTAAATATGTTAAAAACAGCAGAGAGCCATGTTAAGAAAGAAAAGGCTCCACTTCTTCTTGTTAATAAGACCAATAAGAAGAAATCAGGCAAAAAGGGTTTTAGCAGGAGACTAAACCCTAAGGGTGGCATCAATAAGAACAAGAAAGGAAAGAAGGTCTCAAAACAGTCAACCTGTTTCTTTTGCGGCAAAGCGGGACATTGGAAAAGGAATTGCAAGGCTTACCTTGCAACTGTGAAGCCTGGTGCGGCAGACGCACCAAAAGGTATGTATGAGATACATACTATATTGACATTAAATTCATCTATATCAAATACTTGGGTATTGGATACCGCTTGTGGTTACCATATATGCAAATCTTTGCAGGACCTCCACAAGCTTAAAGTATTGAAGGAAGGCGACTTCAATCTCTACGGTGCTGGTGGTGATATCATCCAAGCAGAAGCTGTAGGGACCTATATTCTGAAGTTGCCTTCAGGGAAGATCTTGGAGCTAGAGAATTGTTACTATATGCCAAAGATTATTAGGAACATTATATCTATTCCTTTGTTATTAAAACAAGGATATGTAATGGATGTAACGAGCACTGGTTGCTCAATAATGTTATCTAATAAAATTATTTGTTCTGGCATATTTAGCAATGGGCTCTTAACTCTTTCTTCCAATGATAGTATTTTTCATGTCAATACTAAAAGGAAAAGAAAAGACTTTAATGATACTTTACTTTGGCATCATAGACTTGGTCATGTTAATGAGTCTAGGATTAGCAAGTTATACAAGGAAAAATTCCTTGATGCTTATGAGTATGAATCATTAGGAACTTGCGAATCATGTCTCATGGGTAAGATGACAAAAACTCCATTCACTGGACATGGGGAAAGGTCAACTGAGTTATTAGGACTTATACATACTGATGTATGTGGTCCAATGACAACTCAGGCCAGAGGAGGATACTCATATTTTATCACTTTTTACAGATGATTTATCTAGGTTCGGATATGTGTATCTTATGAAACACAAATCTGAAGCCTTTGATAAATTTAAGGAGTATCAAAGTATGGTCGAAAAACAAACCGGGAAAAGTATTAAAGTTCTTCGTTCTGATCGAGGAGGAGAATACTTATCCACGGAGTTTTTAGACTATCTTAAAGTTAATGGAATCCTTTCTGAATGGACCCCTCCTTATACACCACAGCTAAATGGTATAGCTGAAAGGAGGAATCGTACCTTATTAGATATGGTACGATCCATGATGTGCTTCACAAATTTGCCCATTTCCTTCTGGGGTCATGCCCTAGAAACTGCTGTTTATATTCTGAACAAGGTACCTTCTAAATCCGTTGTTAGTACTCCATATGAAATTTGGAGTGGAAAGAAACCATATCTTAAATATTTTAAGGTATGGGGATGTCCAGCTTATGTTAAAAGAAATTTTGGACATAAGTTGGAACCTAGAGCGGATAAATGTCTATTTGTAGGATATCCTAAAGAAGGTAGAGGATATCTATTCTACCATCCTACTGAACAAAAGATTTTTGTTAGCAGGCATGCCACTTTTCTAGAAAAAGAGTTCATTTTGGAAAAGGCAATGGTAGAACAATTGAACTTGGAGAAGTGCAAGAAATACAGATAGACAATTCTCAACCATTAGAACATATAGTTAGGACAGAACCAGAACACAAAACTCCTCCTCGTAGGTCTGACAGAGTGCCACGGGCACCTGAGAGGTATGGGTTTATTATTGAAAATAATGAAGCTCAAGTCATTCAAAATGATGAACCTCTGACCTATACGGAAGCTATCTTGAGTACTGACTCAGATAAATGGCAAGAAGCCATGGAATCCGAAGTAGACTCTATGTATGTAAACCAAGTATGGTCTTTGGTTGATGCACCAGAGGGTGTTAATCCTATTGGGTGTAAATGGGTCTATAAGAAAAAGATTGGGGCTGATGGCCAAGTTGAAACCTATAAAGCCAGATTAGTGGCTAAAGGTTTTAGACAAAAACAGGGAATTGATTATGATGAAACATTTTCACCTGTTGCCATGCTAAAATCAATTCGGATTTTACTTGCTATAGCAGCATACCATGATTATGAGATATGGCAGATGGATGTGAAGACTGCATTCCTCAATGGTTTCCTTGAGGAAGAAGTCTACATGTCACAGCCAGAAGGTTTTATTTCAAAGAATAAACCTAATCAAGTATGCAAGCTGAAGAAATCCATTTATGGATTAAAGCAAGCTTCCAGGAGTTGGAATATCCGCTTTGATGAAACTATTAAAAGATTTGGTTTTATCAAAAATGTGGATGAACCCTGTGTTTATAAGAAGACTAGTGGGAGTGCCATAGTCTTCTTGGTTCTGTATGTAGATGACATACTCCTCATTGGGAATGATATCCCAATGTTGCAATCAGTCAAGGTTTGGCTATCAAACCAGTTTTCCATGAAAGATTTGGGAGAAGCATCCTATATACTAGGTATTAAGATCTATAGAGATAGATCTAAGAGGATGCTAGGTTTATCCCAATCTAGGTACATTGACTTAGTGCTGAAAAGATTCAGCATGGAAGGAAGTCAAAGAGGTTATCTTCCTATGAGTCAAGGCATACATCTTTCTAAAAGGATGTCTCCTAAGACACCTGAAGAAAGAGATAGAATGAATTCTATACCCTATGCTTCGGCAATAGGATCCATAATGTATGCCATGTTATGTACCAGGCCTGATGTGGCATATGCTTTAGGCATTGTCAGTAGGTTTCAGGCTGATCCAGGAGAAGATCATTGGAAAGCAGTTAAAAATATTCTTAAGTACCTAAGAAGGACTAAGGATATTTTTCTGGTTTATGGTGGTTCTGATCTTAAACTAGAAGCTTATTCTGATTCTAGTTTTCAATCAGACCCTGATGATAGCAAATCCATTTCGGGATATGTTTTTACCCTAAATGGTGGAGCAGTGAGTTGGAAGAGTACCAAGCAGCAGACTGTAGCTGACTCAACCACAGAGGCAGAATACATAGCTGTTAGTGAAGCCGCCAAGGAAGCAGTCTGGATGAAGAAGTTCATCATAGAGTTGGGTGTTGTTCCTCAAATTGAAAACCCAGTGCCACTTTACTGTGACAACACTGGGGCCGTTGCTCAAGCTAAGGAACCAAGAGCTCATCATAAGTCCAAGCACATTCTGAGACGCTTCCATCTTGTCCGAGAAATAGTAGAGACACAAGATGTCTACATAGATAGAGTTGATACAAAGAACAATGTAGCAGACCCGTTCACTAAGGCTCTACCACAGCGAGATTTTGATCGCCACCTAGAATGTATGGGATTAAGATTCAAAGGCGATTGGCTTTAGTGCAAGTGGGAGATTGAAAGGGATATGCCCTACAAACCAATCTCTGTTGTATCTCCCAAACCATTGTAATTGATAATTTTCTAAATAAAGGCATTATTTTTCATCATACGCTGTGTTTATTATATGATGAACCCCATAGATTAGGGCTATGATTTTAGGGTTATGATGAGATCATACCAGTGAGACCTAAAATCTTAAAACCTTAATCTAAAGAATTCCTAGTCAAAGGAACCCTGAGTAGGGGATCAGGGTTTTTCCGATAAGACTAGCACATCCCGGGTATACTGGAAAGGGTGACTGCTCTCACAGTCACTTGTGTATGACACTAATACTGGGATGTGGGTGCTCATTGGAGAATGAGTTCACTGATATGATCCAACTTGAGAACATCTAATGGAGTCTTAGCTACATGTCAATAGAAGGTTCTCATAGTGGGAGTGGTACAAGTAATCTTTTGACCTGAGACTGCCATAAGTACCTTATGTACATGAACCCATCCTTTGGTTCAATCCTAATCATGACACTGAGACATGCACAGGATTGATACTGGGAATGGTGAATTGAATATAAAGGTAATGAGTAGGTCAACAAGGAATCGATCACTCTTAGTAAGAGGAGATTGCATCCAGCTAGTCAACAATCGCATGATGATTCAGGAAATCTTTGATCAAAGTGAAGATATTAGAGATGGTTTCTAATATCAAGATAATCGAATCATCATTATAAGATTGAGCTAGAAACAAATATAATATTGGATTTGACATATATCCATATCCATAGTTATATTTTGGGTGCAGGCTGATCGAAAGATTTAATTGTACGGTAACTCTCTACTGAAGGGTAATTTTGGTATTTCACCAGAATTTCCATATCTTCCGGGTAGACATGACACGTTGCTAGACGTCAATCTTGTCTTGTGGGTTGATCAAGTTCAAAGATCACATGTTAGGAAGAATCCTAATTGATCGATTCGGGTAAGCCCGGTTTGACCTAAATCGATTAGAAAGAGTTCTAATCAAATTAGGTCAACTTGTATTCGAACCCACTACTGGCTAGATATGGAACCCAATGGGTCACACACTTAAGAGGATTGATCAAGAATTTAATTTGAAATTAAATTGTCTTTGCAAGATAACACTCTAGCAGGTGTTGCAAGCCCTAGCTTCTATTCGGATCGGATTCGAATTAGGGTTCCGGATTGGTTCAAATTGGGTTCTAATTGGACCTAATTAGACCCTAATTAAGAAAAATGGGAATGTGGCTAACCCTATTGGCTAGCCATGTAGCTTGGCTAGCCTCCCCACCCGCCCCCTTTTGTTTTTCACGCCAAACACCAAGAGTCCATGCGCATATGGACTCTTGGCGCGCCTTAAGGAAGAGTCCATGGCGCATGGACTCTTGGCGCGCCCCAAATAAAATTCTCCGATGATTTTATTTGGGCGGCCTCCTTCTTAAGTGATTAGCGCACCTTCTCTCCCCCCTTGGATGAGAATCCAACGGCTGATGGGATTTTGAGAAAGAGAGAAAGTGCTAACTCCTCCCGGGCGCGCGAAGTAACATCTCTTCGGAGATGAAAAGTCGTGACTTCCTTCTTTTTAAAACACCGCGGTTTTTCCTTTAAGAAGAGCCGTGGGATTTAATCTGGAAGGCCGTGAGATGGGAGGATGGGGCGTGAGAAATTGGAAAGGGCGTGAGAAAGAAATCACGGAGAGGTGTGTAGGCGCCTATCTGATTTCTATTTAAAGGGTCGGGAAAAATCAGAACATTATGTAATCTTTTTCTTTCTTCCTCTCCTGAAGACTCTTTTATTTTTCTTGCTCTTGCATTGTTTCCTCTACAGAGTAAACCTCTGTCGAAACTCTGCTACTGAACAAGATAAAAGTAAAAGTCTCCGACGGTAAAGGAAAGAAAGAAGTTCTGATTTCTTCCTTTCTTTCATACATTAAGACATCATTGTCTTAATCTCTCCTCCAACTTAAGACAAGCCTATGTCCTCTTAGGACAAGGTCTTTTTCTTCAAGACAAGGGTATCTAAAGGGCCAAGGTCTTGGTGGAAGGAGGAGAAGGAGTCAAGGAAAGGAAAGCAAGCCTTTGTGTGGAGGAATTCAAGCCATAGTCCAAGCAATTGAGTTCTAGGAAGAAGAACTCAATAGAAGGAACCTTTGAAAAGAAGATAGAGTTGTCTTGATCACTGCTCTGTGTGGATCACCATCGGAGGGCGGACACTTGGACGCCTGGTGAATTCAATCAGCCCCTTCAACATCAACTTTGTTGGAATTAGCGATTACAGGTTGGTACTCTAATTCTAACAATCTATGTTTGAATGTTAGTATGTATGTTTTAATTAGTAAAAGGAGATCTTGGCTAAGGGATTTCGGTGCAAATTTCATCATTTTGAAATTACACTTCCGCTGCGGTGCACCTGAAACCCCAACAGTGGTATCAGAGCCATCCTTATTACAGTTAAAACATATGATATGCATTTTAGTTGTAGTATCGAAATTAGGGTTTTAAACCCTTGAATGCTGATACACTTAGCATAATTTAAGGAATGCATATATGATAATTAATGTTTTGATGTATGCCACTAATTAGGGTTTTTCACTCAAACCCTAATTATTATAGAGATATGATTAGTTTTGAAGTCATCATACTGAAATAAGGTTGCCCTGGCATAATGGTGGATCCATTATGTGGTAAATGGTTGTCCTAGTATGATGACACACTTGGCACATATATGTTTATCAGAGTGATATCATTATGATATATTTTTATGTAAGAATGTGCTGGCAATTTTATAAAGCCCTCTTCTTAAAATCATATTAAGTCATAGCATATTTAACTAATAAACATCACTAGTCATGATGAACAATTGATCATTCGGTGTCTAGAAAGGTGGTTCTGGGAAGGTAAAGAGAATCGTGGTTTTTAATTGGTTCCGTTGACTGACCTGGCCAATTTTTATTGGTGTCTAGGAAAGCAACGGGGGGACTCCCACATCTCTTCCACTTGCCTGGCCGATTTGATTATATTTAAATCTTGACTTATATGCTTAGTGTTAAAAAAAAATGCTATATGTTGGCCTTCCTTCATGCTGGATCATTACTGTGTTATGAACCACATTAGGTTTGTTGTGTTGTCTGCAAGACCTAATAGGGTGATTGACATAATATTGGTCTAGTGCAAAATATGCTTACAGTATATTCAGTATAATGCCTTGTTGTGTTATCTACAAGGGCATTATATTTGAATATTGACTGTATAGAAATGAAAGGGTCTTGACTTAACTAGAACATTATGGTTTGTTGTGTATTCTGCAAGACTTATAATGTTCTAGAGGCCAAGTTATTTTTGAGAATTATATGAGATATAATTGGAAGAGTTTCCTACCTTAGAACTTATAAAAGATTTGTTGTGTTGTCTGCAAGATCTTTTATAAATTATAAGGATCTCGATCTCACTAAGAAAACCGATTAGGGTTCTTCTCGATTATCATAGTGAGGGCTATGATTTTTGATAAAATAGTGGGAGACATAATTAAATTGAAGACCTAATTTAATTATGTAAGTCATTTCATGGTTGTTTGCTTATGTATTGTTCTTAATTAAATGTAGATAAATGGCATCTTCATTATCACTGAGAAGCATCTTAGATACCAACAAATTGACTGGTCCAAACTATGTGGACTGGTTGAGAAACTTAAAGATTGTACTGAGTTCAGAAAAACTTTCTTATATTCTTGATACCCCTAATCTTAATCCACTAGGGGATGATGCCACACAGGAAGATATGGCCATATACAGAATGTGGCAGAATGACTCCCTCACTGTCAAGTGTATCATACTGGCCTCTATGACCAATGAGTTACAGAGGCAGCATGAAAGCATGGATACTCAATCCATAATGCTCAATTTAAAGGAGCTTTATGGAGAACAAAGCAGAACTGCTGATACGAAATATCTAAGCAGTTATTCCGTGCTAGGATGACAGAGGGTACATCCGTTCAGGATCATGTCCTGAAGGTAATTGACTTAATCACCAGATTAGGTCAATTAGGGTTTATTATGGATGGGGAGCTGAATCAGGATTTAATCCTGCAATCACTTCCAGAGTCATTTTCTCAGTTTGTCTTGAATTATCACATGAACAAACTGAACACTTCCTTGCCTGAGCTGTTAAATATGTTAAAAATAGCAGAGAGCCATGTTAAGAAAGAAAAGGCTCCACTTCTTCTTGTTAATAAGACCAATAAGAAGAAATCAGGCAAAAAGGGTTTTAGCAGGAGACTAAACCCTAAGGGTGGCATCAATAAGAACAAGAAAGGAAAGAAGGTCTCAAAACAGTCAACCTGTTTCTTTTGCGGCAAAGCGGGACATTGGAAAAGGAATTGCAAGGCTTACCTTGCAACTGTGAAGCCTGGTGCGGCAGACGCACCAAAAGGTATGTATGAGATACATACTATATTGACATTAAATTCATCTATATCAAATACTTGGGTATTGGATACCGCTTGTGGTTACCATATATGCAAATCTTTGCAGGACCTCCACAAGCTTAAAGTATTGAAGGAAGGCGACTTCAATCTCTACGGTGCTGGTGGTGATATCATCCAAGCAGAAGCTGTAGGGACCTATATTCTGAAGTTGCCTTCAGGGAAGATCTTGGAGCTAGAGAATTGTTACTATATGCCAAAGATTATTAGGAACATTATATCTATTCCTTTGTTATTAAAACAAGGATATGTAATGGATGTAACGAGCACTGGTTGCTCAATAATGTTATCTAATAAAATTATTTGTTCTGGCATATTTAGCAATGGGCTCTTAACTCTTTCTTCCAATGATAGTATTTTTCATGTCAATACTAAAAGGAAAAGAAAAGACTTTAATGATACTTTACTTTGGCATCATAGACTTGGTCATGTTAATGAGTCTAGGATTAGCAAGTTATACAAGGAAAAATTCCTTGATGCTTATGAGTATGAATCATTAGGAACTTGCGAATCATGTCTCATGGGTAAGATGACAAAAACTCCATTCACTGGACATGGGGAAAGGTCAACTGAGTTATTAGGACTTATACATACTGATGTATGTGGTCCAATGACAACTCAGGCCAGAGGAGGATACTCATATTTTATCACTTTTTACAGATGATTTATCTAGGTTCGGATATGTGTATCTTATGAAACACAAATCTGAAGCCTTTGATAAATTTAAGGAGTATCAAAGTATGGTCGAAAAACAAACCGGGAAAAGTATTAAAGTTCTTCGTTCTGATCGAGGAGGAGAATACTTATCCACGGAGTTTTTAGACTATCTTAAAGTTAATGGAATCCTTTCTGAATGGACCCCTCCTTATACACCACAGCTAAATGGTATAGCTGAAAGGAGGAATCGTACCTTATTAGATATGGTACGATCCATGATGTGCTTCACAAATTTGCCCATTTCCTTCTGGGGTCATGCCCTAGAAACTGCTGTTTATATTCTGAACAAGGTACCTTCTAAATCCGTTATTAGTACTCCATATGAAATTTGGAGTGGAAAGAAACCATATCTTAAATATTTTAAGGTATGGGGATGTCCAGCTTATGTTAAAAGAAATTTTGGACATAAGTTGGAACCTAGAGCGGATAAATGTCTATTTGTAGGATATCCTAAAGAAGGTAGAGGATATCTATTCTACCATCCTACTGAACAAAAGATTTTTGTTAGCAGGCATGCCACTTTTCTAGAAAAAGAGTTCATTTTGGAAAAAGGCAATGGTAGAACAATTGAACTTGGAGAAGTGCAAGAAATACAGATAGACAATTCTCAACCATTAGAACATATAGTTAGGACAGAACCAGAACACAAAACTCCTCCTCGTAGGTCTGACAGAGTGCCACGGGCACCTGAGAGGTATGGGTTTATTATTGAAAATAATGAAGCTCAAGTCATTCAAAATGATGAACCTCTGACCTATACGGAAGCTATCTTGAGTACTGACTCAGATAAATGGCAAGAAGCCATGGAATCCGAAGTAGACTCTATGTATGTAAACCAAGTATGGTCTTTGGTTGATGCACCAGAGGGTGTTAATCCTATTGGGTGTAAATGGGTCTATAAGAAAAAGATTGGGGCTGATGGCCAAGTTGAAACCTATAAAGCCAGATTAGTGGCTAAAGGTTTTAGACAAAAACAGGGAATTGATTATGATGAAACATTTTCACCTGTTGCCATGCTAAAATCAATTCGGATTTTACTTGCTATAGCAGCATACCACGATTATGAGATATGGCAGATGGATGTGAAGACTGCATTCCTCAATGGTTTCCTTGAGGAAGAAGTCTACATGTCACAGCCAGAAGGTTTTATTTCAAAGAATAAACCTAATCAAGTATGCAAGCTGAAGAAATCCATTTATGGATTAAAGCAAGCTTCCAGGAGTTGGAATATCCGCTTTGATGAAACTATTAAAAGATTTGGTTTTATCAAAAATGTGGATGAACCCTGTGTTTATAAGAAGACTAGTGGGAGTGCCATAGTCTTCTTGGTTCTGTATGTAGATGACATACTCCTCATTGGGAATGATATCCCAATGTTGCAATCAGTCAAGGTTTGGCTATCAAACCAGTTTTCCATGAAAGATTTGGGAGAAGCATCCTATATACTAGGTATTAAGATCTATAGAGATAGATCTAAGAGGATGCTAGGTTTATCCCAATCTAGGTACATTGACTTAGTGCTGAAAAGATTCAGCATGGAAGGAAGTCAAAGAGGTTATCTTCCTATGAGTCAAGGCATACATCTTTCTAAAAGGATGTCTCCTAAGACACCTGAAGAAAGAGATAGAATGAATTCTATACCCTATGCTTCGGCAATAGGATCCATAATGTATGCCATGTTATGTACCAGGCCTGATGTGGCATATGCTTTAGGCATTGTCAGTAGGTTTCAGGCTGATCCAGGAGAAGATCATTGGAAAGCAGTTAAAAATATTCTTAAGTACCTAAGAAGGACTAAGGATATTTTTCTGGTTTATGGTGGTTCTGATCTTAAACTAGAAGCTTATTCTGATTCTAGTTTTCAATCAGACCCTGATGATAGCAAATCCATTTCGGGATATATTTTTACCCTAAATGGTGGAGCAGTGAGTTGGAAGAGTACCAAGCAGCAGACTGTAGCTGACTCAACCACAGAGGCAGAATACATAGCTGTTAGTGAAGCCGCCAAGGAAGCAGTCTGGATGAAGAAGTTCATCATAGAGTTGGGTGTTGTTCCTCAAATTGAAAACCCAGTGCCACTTTACTGTGACAACACTGGGGCCGTTGCTCAAGCTAAGGAACCAAGAGCTCATCATAAGTCCAAGCACATTCTGAGACGCTTCCATCTTGTCCGAGAAATAGTAGAGACACAAGATGTCTACATAGATAGAGTTGATACAAAGAACAATGTAGCAGACCCGTTCACTAAGGCTCTACCACAGCGAGATTTTGATCGCCACCTAGAATGTATGGGATTAAGATTCAAAGGCGATTGGCTTTAGTGCAAGTGGGAGATTGAAAGGGATATGCCCTACAAACCAATCTCTGTTGTATCTCCCAAACCATTGTAATTGATAATTTTCTAAATAAAGGCATTATTTTTCATCATACGCTGTGTTTATTATATGATGAACCCCATAGATTAGGGCTATGATTTTAGGGTTATGATGAGATCATACCAGTGAGACCTAAAATCTTAAAACCTTAATCTAAAGAATTCCTAGTCAAAGGAACCCTGAGTAGGGGATCAGGGTTTTTCCGATAAGACTAGCACATCCCGGGTATACTGGAAAGGGTGACTGCTCTCACAGTCACTTGTGTATGACACTAATACTGGGATGTGGGTGCTCATTGGAGAATGAGTTCACTGATATGATCCAACTTGAGAACATCTAATGGAGTCTTAGCTACATGTCAATAGAAGGTTCTCATAGTGGGAGTGGTACAAGTAATCTTTTGACCTGAGACTGCCATAAGTACCTTATGTACATGAACCCATCCTTTGGTTCAATCCTAATCATGACACTGAGACATGCACAGGATTGATACTGGGAATGGTGAATTGAATATAAAGGTAATGAGTAGGTCAACAAGGAATCGATCACTCTTAGTAAGAGGAGATTGCATCCAGCTAGTCAACAATCGCATGATGATTCAGGAAATCTTTGATCAAAGTGAAGATATTAGAGATGGTTTCTAATATCAAGATAATCGAATCATCATTATAAGATTGAGCTAGAAACAAATATAATATTGGATTTGACATATATCCATATCCATAGTTATATTTTGGGTGCAGGCTGATCGAAAGATTTAATTGTACGGTAACTCTCTATGAAGGGTAATTTTGGTATTTCACCAGAATTTCCATATCTTCCGGGTAGACATGACACGTTGCTAGACGTCAATCTTGTCTTGTGGGTTGATCAAGTTCAAAGATCACATGTTAGGAAGAATCCTAATTGATCGATTCGGGTAAGCCCGGTTTGACCTAAATCGATTAGAAAGAGTTCTAATCAAATTAGGTCAACTTGTATTCGAACCCACTACTGGCTAGATATGGAACCCAATGGGTCACACACTTAAGAGGATTGATCAAGAATTTAATTTGAAATTAAATTGTCTTTGCAAGATAACACTCTAGCAGGTGTTGCAAGCCCTAGCTTCTATTCGGATCGGATTCGAATTAGGGTTCCGGATTGGTTCAAATTGGGTTCTAATTGGACCTAATTAGATCCTAATTAAGAAAAATGGGAATGTGGCTAACCCTATTGGCTAGCCATGTAGCTTGGCTAGCCTCCCCACCCGCCCCCTTTTGTTTTTCACGCCAAACACCAAGAGTCCATGCGCATATGGACTCTTGGCGCGCCTTAAGGAAGAGTCCATGGCGCATGGACTCTTGGCGCGCCCCAAATAAAATTCTCCGATGATTTTATTTGGGCGGCCTCCTTCTTAAGTGATTAGCGCACCTTCTCTCCCCCCTTGGATGAGAATCCAACGGCTGATGGGATTTTGAGAAAGAGAGAAAGTGCTAACTCCTCCCGGGCGCGCGAAGTAACATCTCTTCGGAGATGAAAAGTCGTGACTTCCTTCTTTTTAAAACACCGCGGTTTTTCCTTTAAGAAGAGCCGTGGGATTTAATCTGGAAGGCCGTGAGATGGGAGGATGGGGCGTGAGAAATTGGAAAGGGCGTGAGAAAGAAATCACGGAGAGGTGTGTAGGCACAGATCTGATTTCTATTTAAAGGGTCGGGAAAAATCAGAACATTATGTAATCTTTTTCTTTCTTCCTCTCCTGAAGACTCTTTTATTTTTCTTGCTCTTGCATTGTTTCCTCTACAGAGTAAACCTCTGTCGAAACTCTGCTACTGAACAAGATAAAAGTAAAAGTCTCCGACGGTAAAGGAAAGAAAGAAGTTCTGATTTCTTCCTTTCTTTCATACATTAAGACATCATTGTCTTAATCTCTCCTCCAACTTAAGACAAGCCTATGTCCTCTTAGGACAAGGTCTTTTTCTTCAAGACAAGGGTATCTAAAGGGCCAAGGTCTTGGTGGAAGGAGGAGAAGGAGTCAAGGAAAGGAAAGCAAGCCTTTGTGTGGAGGAATTCAAGCCATAGTCCAAGCAATTGAGTTCTAGGAAGAAGAACTCAATAGAAGGAACCTTTGAAAAGAAGATAGAGTTGTCTTGATCACTGCTCTGTGTGGATCACCATCGGAGGGCGGACACTTGGACGCCTGGTGAATTCAATCAGCCCCTTCAACATCAACTTTGTTGGAATTAGCGATTACAGGTTGGTACTCTAATTCTAACAATCTATGTTTGAATGTTAGTATGTATGTTTTAATTAGTAAAAGGAGATCTTGGCTAAGGGATTTCGGTGCAAATTTCATCATTTTGAAATTACACTTCCGCTGCGGTGCACCTGAAACCCCAACAGTGGTATCAGAGCCATCCTTATTACAGTTAAAACATATGATATGCATTTTAGTTGTAGTATCGAAATTAGGGTTTTAAACCCTTGAATGCTGATACACTTAGCATAATTTAAGGAATGCATATATGATAATTAATGTTTTGATGTATGCCACTAATTAGGGTTTTTCACTCAAACCCTAATTATTATAGAGATATGATTAGTTTTGAAGTCATCATACTGAAATAAGGTTGCCCTGGCATAATGGTGGATCCATTATGTGGTAAATGGTTGTCCTAGTATGATGACACACTTGGCACATATATGTTTATCAGAGTGATATCATTATGATATATTTTTATGTAAGAATGTGCTGGCAATTTTATAAAGCCCTCTTCTTAAAATCATATTAAGTCATAGCATATTTAACTAATAAACATCACTAGTCATGATGAACAATTGATCATTCGGTGTCTAGAAAGGTGGTTCTGGGAAGGTAAAGAGAATCGTGGTTTTTAATTGGTTCCGTTGACTGACCTGGCCAATTTTTATTGGTGTCTAGGAAAGCAACGGGGGGACTCCCACATCTCTTCCACTTGCCTGGCCGATTTGATTATATTTAAATCTTGACTTATATGCTTAGTGTTAAAAAAAAATGCTATATGTTGGCCTTCCTTCATGCTGGATCATTACTGTGTTATGAACCACATTAGGTTTGTTGTGTTGTCTGCAAGACCTAATAGGGTGATTGACATAATATTGGTCTAGTGCAAAATATGCTTACAGTATATTCAGTATAATGCCTTGTTACCCTTCAGTAGAGAGTTACCGTACAATTAAATCTTTCCATCAGCCTGCACCCAAAATATAACTATGGATATGGATATATGTCAAATCCAATATTATATTTATTTCTAGCTCAATCTTATATTGATGATTCATTTATCTTGATATTAGAAACCATCTCTAATATCTTTACTTTGATCAAAGATTCCCTGAATCATCATCCGATTGTTAACTAGCTGGATGCAATCTCCTCTTACTAAGAGTGATCGATTCCTTGTTGACCTACTCATTACCTTCATATCCAATTCACCATTCCCAGTATCAATCATGTGCATGACTCAGTGTCATGATTAGGATTGAACCAAAGCATGGGTTCATGTACATAAGGTACTTATGGCAGTCTCAGTTCAAAGGATTACTTGTACCACTCCCACTATGAAAACCTTCTATTGACATGTAGCTAAGACTCCATTAGATGTTCTCAAGTTGGATCATATCAGTGAACTCATTCTCCAATGAGCACCCACATCCCAGTATTAGTGTCATACACAAGTGACTGTGAGAGCAGTCACCCTTTCCAGTATACATGGGATGTGCTAGTCTTACCAGAAAATCCTGATCCCCTACTCAGGGTTCCTTTGACTAGAATTACTTTAGATTAAGGTTTTAAGATTTTAGGTCTCACTGGTATGATCTCATCATAACCCTAAAATCATAGCCCTAATCTATAGGGTTCATCATATAATATAAACACAGCGTATGATGAAAAATAATGCCTTTATTTAGAAAATTATCAATTACAATGGTTTGGGAGATACAACATAGATTGGCTTATAGGGCATATCCCTTTCAGGTGGTGGAGCGGGGAGTTCCCCCTCAGGGCTCTATGGGTCACCACGATATGGGGGGCCCCATGCATGGCTGGTGGAAGCCTCTCTGCATGCATTGTCACCTTGAGGCCGTGGATATCCACGGGTGTCCTTGTGGTGGGGGACTTGCTACCGGAACATCCATAATCAATGGCATTTCTCCTATCACCATCACCCCCCCCACCTAGCATGATAATATGTTGCCACCTGGATTGTCATGGCCTATAGCTCTGACATGTTTTAGACACATCGGGCTCCTGTTGGGTGCTTTGTCCTCTTTTCTAGTTGGCTCCTCAGTCGAGTTGCCCTGCAAAAAAGAGGAGACCGAGGCCAGGAATTCCCACGGGGACACTCCAACAATCAAGTCAGTTGGAACGATTAAGGGGAACAGAACCTCTAAGGCAGAGACTAGGTGAAAGATGAGTTTTAGGAAATGAAAAGACTAGGTGAAGTAGAGTTAGAGAGCAGGGAGGTTCTCTTGGCTAGTTCCTTGCCCATTGGCTCTCTATATCTTAGCAGTTGTCTATCTCCTTTGTAGGGGGTCCTTTCCTTGATTTTTTGCGAGTGGAATGGCCCAAACCAAGTCTGGGGCTTCGTCGAGATGTCCCTTTCCTAGAGCCCCTTTCGGGAGGGGTTTTTCTGTCTGTGATCTCCCCCCTGTCGGATTGATCCTCGAAAGGAGATCCTTCTATTAGTGGTGTTCACCGGTGTGGTAAAGATCTTGTCCCTCTGGTGGTGCAATTTCTTGTGAGAGGTGTGGACACTGTGCCGCTGAGTCCCAAGCCATGATGGGGCATTTCTATTTTATGAGGGACCATCAGAGTGTCACAGGGCCTGAAACTTTAATGGGATACTCCTCTTGGAGAAGGTACAGGTTCCGTGTCGTGAGGGCTAGAGCCCCTGATTGCACTGTCGTTGACGTGGCAGCGTGCTACAGGGCCTGGAGCCTAGTGGAGCATGCATTGCACAAAACATGCAGTGGTGCATTGCAAAGCTTGCATTTTCGTAGGGCATGTGCCACCTCCTGGAGGTTGCAGGTGGTCGGGAGTTTCCTTGCCATGGTCTGAACTTTTGCTGATCCTCTCTTTTCTGCTATTGGCAAGAACTTCGATTCCAAAATGAGAGGGGAGCTCTATCTCGAGAGCTCAACCCTAGATGGCGGGAGCACAACCTTAATCGGGAGCTCGAACCTGGATGGGAGCTGACCTTGTCAGGGGCTCGATCTCATATGGTGGGAGCACAACCTTGGTCGAGAGCTCGACCCTGGATGGGAGCTGACCTCGATCGGGGGATCAACCTCAAATGGCAGGAGCATGACCTCAGCCAGGAGCTCAACCCTAGATGGGAGCTGACCTCAATCGAGGGCTTGACCTCGGATGGCGGGAGCACGACCTCGGTTGGGAGCTCGACCCTAGATAGGAGCTGACCTCGATTGGGGGCTCGACCTCGATGGCAGGAGCATGACCTCGATTGGGAGCTCGACCCTAGATGGGAGCTAACCTCGGCCAGGGGATCAACCTCGGATGGTAGGAGCACGACCTCGATCGGGAGCTTGACCCTAGATGGGAACTGACCTTGGCTAGGGGCTCAACCTCGGATGGTGGGAGCATGACCTCGGTTAGGAGCTAGACCCTGGATAGGAGCTGACCTCGATCGGGGGCTCACCTCGGATGGCTGGAGCATGACCTCAGCTGAGAGCTCGACCCTGGATAGGAGCTGACCTCAGTCGGGGGCTTGACCTCGGATGGTGGGAGCATGACCTCGGCTGGGAGCTCGACCCTGGATAGGAGCTGACTCAACTGAGGGCTCGACCTCGGATCTTCATTCGATTACCATGCACATGTGGCATCTCTCACTCATGTGGCCTTTAGCTAGGCCCAATACTAGTTCCACATTAGCGATCATGCCATATCAATATCTAAAACCAAGTAAAAATCAGAGAAGAAAAACATCTTACCTTAAGTGCTTTTCTTTCTTCTATTTCGATCGAGTCGGATATGATGGATAATTGGAGTTTTTGTCGAAGCCACACACATGCCCGATCTCTACTAGTATCTACATGGGGATGATGGCTGATCAAATCTTCGAGACCCCTCGAGTGCTAACTCCTTGCAAGCCTTTCCTCTGGCTTGGATCTAGATGCCGCACTTCTAGAACTAGAAGCTGCAATTTTTGTACAAACCTTTCACACAGATCTTCGAGATTTCTTATAAGATGCCAAGGGAGAGGGAGATGAAAACTCTTTTCTTCTCCCTTCTACTCTCTCTTAAGACTCTCTTTCAAATTTCTTATCCCTTCTACTCTCTCTCTCAAGACTCTCATTCAGAAGCTTTAGGCATGGAATAAGAAGAGGGAATAAAAGGATGGGCAGAAGAAGGAACTAGGCTTGCAGTAATGAATAACTTTGATAAAGTAGTAGTGCTCGGCCACTTTCTACTCTCCTTTTATTGTTTGTCACACAAACTCCCCACCCATCCCATGCCAACTCCTAATTCACACCTCAGCCAGGTAAGATCTTATCTTATAGAAATTTAATTCAAATTAAAAATGAAGAAATGGCATGAGGGGAAAGTGGCACTAAAAAATTATGGTGAGAAACATATAATGCATGGGTCTTACTTCCTAATTTTTATTTTTCACACAAATAAAAATCCAATGCCCACTAATGAGATAAAAAAAATCCATAACCTATTCCATTCAAAATAAAATTTTAGTTGGGATTAATTTTATCTAAAATGGGAGAGAGAATCTCAGAGAAGAGGGGCACCAACTCTTGGGGCCCTCCTCATTTTTTGCACACACCAACATTTCTTCATCACAAAATGCCATACAAACTTTAATGCCATGCCAAGAAGAGAGAGTTTAAACCCAATCTTATTAAGTTTAGGTGTCCTGATTTGTTTGGATTTAATTTGGTTCAAATTGAGTCCAATTTAAGCACGATTTGAATCTAATTCGAAAAGACTGTCAATCCTATTCCAAATAGGATCGAAATCCAAGTCCAACCTGGATAATTAAATCCAATTAGACTTAAATTAAGTTAAACCTAATTAAACTAAATCTAATTTAAATTAATTAGAACCTGATACATAATTCAATTAAGTCCAATTATATTGTAACTTTTGTAATAAAGTTCTAGTGCTAACAATTAGCAACTTCTAAATTTGTAACTCTTACAAATTGACTCAAATCATCAATCCAATTATAATTTGATCTTGATCCAAGCTCATGATCAGGTCAGACCCTTTTTGTGTGTGATCTTTTAGGTTCTATTTTATCTGGTAGTGAGACAAACCATAATCTTTATTATAGTATCATTGAAACTCTTTCAATAGATCGGAGCAATTTCAGCTCAACCCTAACAATGATCATTGATCCAAAAATAATCCTAGTAAGTTTTCATAATCTATCAATGATACCTAGTAGTATGTAGTAGCAAAAATCTAGTAGAATGGAATGATGAATCCTTAAGTATAGTTATCATATGATCAAGTTCCTCTATCAAGAGTCCCAACAGGATACAGGTCATGGAAACTCATCAAATTCTAAGTTTTCATCATATGCTAGACTTAATCAGTTTAAGCCTAATCATGATTACTCTGAAAACTCTTTCCATTATCATGCTATTATGGCCACAAACTTAAAGACTCGGCCTTTTAGATTCTATAGGACTACTTCTTAATTACTAAGACCGATAGATTCCCTATAGATATACTACCTATTCCTATAATGAACCTACTATAGTCAATGAATACCATAAGGCCCCAAATGTCTAGGGACTATATTTATGTACAATCAAACTATAGCCACCCCATAGTGAGTGACTAAGGCACCGCAAGTTAAGGAATTACTTACATAACTACAACATCAAGAAGCCATTGATGAGTAAGTAGAGATCCATATCACTTCTCATTCTTAGTCACGCTCAGTACCATTGTTCTCCAACAACCACCTATATTCTTACTCCAATGTTCCTACACTATAAACTCGAGACTTGTCTACCCACAAGCAAAGTGATTCGTGCTCCAATCTTGATTGATTAATCATCATCCTTGTAATGATCTAATAATTGAGAGTATTTAAGAGTTGATCTATAATGATACATATCTCAAATTCTCAACTCTTAAAAATGTATCATTGTCTATTAACTCCATGGAGGATTCATGGATACAAAATATGAATAAAAGAAAAAAGGTAATTTTATTGATAAAAATTTGATCAACTATAATTGATGACTTAGAAAACTATGATGTGTCAACCAAAATTAGCTTATAGGGCATACACATCTAACAAAATCAAGAAGGAAGAGGGACGGTGGAAAAGGATATGCAGTAAGGAGAAAACAAGATGACACGATCTTTGCGCTAATCCTCCTCTCCTTGTTTATATTTTGTCACACAAAATAAAGAGTCCAAACCCATGCAAATTTAGATTATATCACATCCTATTCTGAATTGAATTAAATTCAAATCAAATAGACTCCTAATCCCATCTACTGAGAGAGACCCAAGAAAGAGGAGCGCCAACTATTGGTGCGCCCTTTATCTTATTTTTTGCATGCAAGGAGGAGGGATGCAATTTCTTGCATCCCCTCTTCTTGATTGTTGATGAAAAGAGAGAGTCCTAGTGCTCTTGGATTTAAGCATCCCATTCTAATTGGATTTCAATTTGAGTTCAATTTGAATTTAATTTGAACCGAAATCAAATCAAATTTAAAATGTTGTCAACCTGATCTAATTAGGATTCAAATCCAAGTCCTACTCGGATTATAAACCCAATTAGCCTCAAAATAGGTCAAGCCTAAATAAATTTAATTTAATTTAATTTAATTAGGACTTAATTCATAATTTAATCAAGTCCAATTGTATTACAATACTTGCAATTAAGTTTCTTGGTCAACAATTAGTTCTGCTAAATATATAACCCTTACATAATTAGCAATTTCTAAATATATAACCCTCACATATTTAGTAGTTTTCAAATATGAAACAATTACATATTGATCCAACCTCATGATCAGGTCAAGCTTCTTTTATGTATGATCCCTCAGGTTTTATTATGTCTGGTAGTGAGACATACCATGATCTCTATCATAGTATCAACAAAATTTTTTTTGATAGGCTAGAACGATTCCAACTCACTCTATCAAGGATCACTAATGTAAAATGATCCTAATAAGCTCCCATAATCTACTAGTGATACCTAGCAATATATAGTGGTAACCCAATAGAATGAAAGATGAACCTTTAAGTATAGTTACCATGTGATTGAGTTCTTCTATCAAAACTCCTGACAAGATGCAGGACATGAAAACTCGTCAAACCCTAAGTATCTGTCATATGCAAGATTCAATTAGTTCAAGTCTAAATTATAAAAACTCATAAAAAAACTCTTTTCACTTTACCATGGCCACAGACTTAAGGACCTAGCGTATTAAATTGTGTATGACTATTCCTCAACTACTAAAGTTGATAGATCTTTTATAAGTACACACTCTACTCCTATAATGAACCTACTATAGCCAACAAATACTGCAGGGATCCGAATAGCAAGGGACTATGTTTATGCATTATCAAACTATAGCTGTAAGCAATCGAGGTACCATAGATCAAAGAACTATTCACATAACTACAACATCAAGAAAGTCACTGAGAGTAGACATCCAAGTAACTTCTCATGTTGATCACGCTCAGTACCGTTGTTCTCTAACAACCGCCTACACTCTTGCTCTAGTGTCCCCACACTGTGGACTCGAGATCTATGTATCCAAAAGAAAAGTAATCCATGCACCGTTATAACTAGATCAACCACTATCCCCTTGATGATCTTACAATCATGAGCACTTTACGAGTTAATCTATAATAACACGTATCTCAAATTCATAATTTTTAAGAATATGTATCATATACATTAACTCATTGGATGATACTATAAAGATACATTATGTAGGCAATAGTGATACAACTTTAAAACTTTTGAACATTGCATTGCAGTGGAAGACTAGATTAATCATTTTAATCAACATATAATATTAGAACATTTCTAATATATGCCTATAAATAGGTTCATGTATGAATATTAACATGCAAATGAAAGGAAATACAAGCACACAAAGTCGTGCATCACATAAAACCACTCTATGTTTGATGCACTTGCTAAAGAGCACTTCTTTAGCTAACTAACCAAGAACTTTACCTTTAATCTGATGCAACACTCACCCGGTTGAGGAAAAGCTCACCAAGAAAGACAATCGCTCTAGAAGCCGCACCATGTCTGACCTCTACAGGTAATCCACATCAAAGTTCTTCCTTGACCTTCTTCCTTTGAAGTGCTAGCTTCGCCGGAACAAATTGGCTTATGAACTCTTCTTCTTCTTCTTCAAGATGCTCCAAGAGATGAAGCACTATGGAGAATTTAGGAAGTGCACTCAAGAACCCTTCCTAAGACACTCTTCCCAAGCCTAGAACACTGGCAACACACAACCAAACCCAAACCTTTATTTCCCATGCAAAGGTTTCAAGCTTTCCTTGTTCTTTTCTCCTTTTTCTCCTTTTTAAGGGATTCTTCCAGCAAATAAATTTCAAAAAATGTTTCTCTCTCATGTCCTCATCAAGCCCCCATATGTAGGTAACTGGAGAGAGAAGAAAAGGGAAGAGTTATATAAGTTATGGGATTACATAATTATGGGGGGTTACAAAAGATTCAAGGCCATGGGAGTTACATCCTTTTAAATTCAAACTAAATTCTGAATTTAAAACTTCAATCAAAATTTGAATTCATAATTCAAACTTAAATCTGAAATGGGATGCAACATTTTAGCCCAATCACATTGGACCTAACCCAAGTCCAAACCAAATCACATTCAGTTTAACCCAAACTATATTGTTCAATCAAATTGAGTTAATCAAGTAATCACATTGCCACTAACCCTCCATATAATCACCAATATTTAGTAATTAAAATATTTATCACAATATTTATAACATGATTGTTAATACTTGATAAATCATCAAATCCCTATAACTGAGTCGACTCATGATTCTAGTCGACTTCGAAATGTAGATGGATAATCAAATTATCCAAAGAATCCAAAATGATTCTCAATCATTCAATAGCCATTTGGTCAATCAGAAACCCCTATGGTGTGTGACCCCATAGGTTCGAACACTAAGACGGTAGTACTGGAACACTTCCAGTCCAGCCAAAGTCGCCATCTAGCAATGACACCCGATATCCGGATAGGTCGAAGGTTATAGAGTAACTATCAAGAACCAAATGGATATGATAATTATATAATACATTCCTTTATCCCTCAATGCTCTGAATGACTTAG
Organism: Areca catechu; assembly: GCA_021397845.1. Taxonomy (NCBI): domain Eukaryota; kingdom Viridiplantae; phylum Streptophyta; class Magnoliopsida; order Arecales; family Arecaceae; genus Areca; species Areca catechu. Next base: position 118,690,081 of record CM038052.1, read on the forward strand.
GGTTTAATTGCCTAACCCTAGAATAGTCCATCACAATATGTCTCAAACTCAAAATCCCTTTAACTACTTACAAGGACTACCCTGGCCAAGGTTTTACTCAATTGAGACATAATGAGTCATTCACTCCAAACTCTTTTGGAGGGGTTAATCCCATCTTGATCCAACCACTGCTACATAAGTACTTGACTGTACCCAGCAACCTTTCATCACCGGATTAAAAATTTGGGTAGCCCGGTATCTAAGAACAGTGAGTTGCTTGCAAGCTACCATGATGATCTTAAGTTAGAGGAACACTTATATCCATATCCTGATGCGAACTACTCTTTGGTAGAAAGAATGTTCTACATATGGGTCACGTCCAGTGAAGTGTTATACACAACACCTGCATGCCATACCAGTATCTCTACACTTCTTGGTTAAGAGGACAACTAATGATTATGATATACAATTACCTATACTTGATACACTATTATCCTATGATAACGTATCATTTGGTCGCAGACCAATTTAAGAATTAGATGATATATCCTCTCTATATCAAATTAAAGTAGTCCTAAGGACTTCATCACACAATAGTTCATTACAGGAAGATGTAAAATATGATGAACTGCCAGAATAAACATTTTATTCAATATAATTTATATACAATTACAATAATAGCTCAACCATCTACAAACTAGATGATTGGCTTTGGGACACATTTTCCAACAACTCCCACTTGGACTAAAGCTAATCAGAACAGAATCATATTCCCATCTTTCATTTACAATCGTTGAACTCTTGAGCTCCAATAGCATTAGTGTAGGGGTTGGCCAGATTCTCCTTTCCATCGATCTTCATAAATTTGATGTCACCTCATTCCACAATCTCTAGTAGAAGGTGGTAGCGACGCAAAATGTGCTTAGTACACTGATGGGACTTTGGCTATTTGGCTTGAGCAATGGCTCCAGTGCTATCACAGTACATTAGAATAGGACCATCTAGGGAAGGTGCCATTCCCAGCTCGCCTAGGAACTTCTGCAACCACACAACCTCCTTTCAGCATCTGATGCTGTAATGTACTCTACTTCGCACACTGAGTCTGTCACTGTACGCTACTTGAAACTTTTCCAATATATGACTCCTCTATTTAGGGTAAACATAAATCTGGATACACTCTTACTGTTATCTCTATCTAACTGAAAACTGGAATCAGTATATCCCACAAGTTTTAAGTTAGATTCTCCATAAATTAGCCATTGGTCTTTAATATTTTAGAAATACTTAAGAATAGTCTTTACTACCTTCCAATGTGCCTCACCTAGGTCAGACTGGTATCTACTCACTACCCTTAGTGAGTATGCCATGTCTAGTCTAGTATATGTCATGGTGTACAAGATAGAACCCACTGTCAAAGCATATGGAGTCTTACGCATATGCTCTCTCTCCACAAGAGTTGTCGTACAATCCTTCTTAGAAAGAGTAATTTCATGACCTGTCGAAAGATAGCATTTCTTGGAATTTTTCATGTTGAACCATTTAGCACAATGTCTATGTACATAGATTGAGACAATTCCAAAAGCTTCCTAGATCTATCTATATAGATTTCCATACCAAGTTTATAGAAAGCTTCACCCAAGTCCTCTATAGAAAACTGAGATGACAACCATACCTTTATTCCTTCTAATGCAGGAATGTCATTTTCAATTAAGAGAATGTCATCTACATACAAAACAAGAAATACAACTACATAACCATTAGCCCATTTATATATGCAGGATTCTTCTCCATTCCTAACGAAGCGATACATCTTGATACATTTATCAAAATACATGTTCCAACTCCGAGATGCTTGCTTCAGTCTATAAATGGACCTCAGTAGCTTGCACACCTTAGACTCATCTATGGATATGAATCCTTCAAGTTGCATCATACACACCTCCTCTTCTAGCTCACCATTTAGGAAAGCTGTTCGGACATCCATTTGCCAGATTTTATAGTCTAGATATGCTGCCAGAGTAAGCATAATCTGAATAGACTTGAGCATTGCCACAGGAAAAAATATCTTGTCATAGTCTATACCATAGCATTGACGATATCCCTTGGCAACCAGACGGGCTTTATAGGTCTCCACCTACCCGTCTGCGCCCCTCTTCCTCTTGAAGATCCATTTGCATCCAATGGATTTTATCCCTTCAGGTGGATCAACCAATATCCGCACATTGATAATTTTCATGGACTCCATTTTGGATTTCATGGCCTCAAGCCATTTCTCAGAGTCAGACCTCTGCATTGCATCCATATAGGTGATCGGATCCTCGTTGTTCTCATCGAGCTCAACAGGATCATTGTCCCAGACTAGAAAACCATAGTATCTACCTGACTGATGCGGTACTCTACCAAATCTCCTTAATGGTTGCATAATAGGCTCAGATCTTATCAAATCTAGTTCTATAGCAGTCCTATAATGTGTTGTTTCTTCTACCTCTTGAACTTCCCCAAGTTCAACCTTAGTTGCTCGAGTGCCTTCAATAAGGTACTTCCTTTCCAAAAAGATAGCCCTAAGACTGACGAACACTCTATGTTCCTTATGCAGATAGAAGAAATACCCTTTAGACTTTTTGGATACCCAACAAAGAGGCACTTGTCAGACCTAGGTCCAAGTTTATCTATCTATAAACATTTGACATGAGCTGAACACCCCCAAACCCGAAGATGTGAAGTGTCGGCTTACGCCCAGTCCAAATCTCATATGGAGTTTTGTCAATGGATTTACTAGGAACCCTATTTAGAAGATAACACACTGACTCAAGAGAATATCCCAAAAAGGATATAAGTAAAGTGGCTAAGCCCATCATGGATCAGATTATATCTAATAGAGTCTGATTTCTCCTTTCAGACACTCCATTTAACTGAGATGTCTCTGGAGGAGACTATTGAGAAAGAATCCCATTCTCCTCAAGATAAGTCAGAAAGTCACCAGAAAGATACTCACCACCTCAATCTAATCGAAGAGTTTTAATAAACTTTCCAATTTATTTTTCTACTACATTACGATATCGTTTGAGTATTTTAAATTACTCATATTTATGTCTCATTAAGAAGACATAACTATAGCTTGATATGTTATCTATAAACTTAATGAAATAGTTAAACCCACCCCTAGCACTGATATTCATTGGTCCACATACATCAGTATATACTAGACTAAGAATATCATTAGCTTGCTCACCTTTTCTAGTAAAAGGTGACCTGGACATTTTACCAAGAAGACAAGACTCATAAGTTGGCAGTGATTCACAATTACTGATATTCAGGAGACCTTCTCCATCTAACTTGTTGATCCTATTATTCTTAATATGACCTAGCCTACAGTGCCAGAGATAAGTATCGCTGACATTATCTATCCTAGGACATTTGCAGGAAGTTGTCATTACTGTAACAGGTCATGATAGTAAGCATATTGTTGGGAATTATGTCCCAAAGCCAATCACTTAGGCTGTAGGCGGTTGTGCTTAGTATTGTAATTTGTATATGAATTGATAAAACTTTTGTTTGGCAGCTCATCACATTATTCATTTCCTTGTAATGAACTCTATTTATGTGATGAAGTCCTTAGGACTACACTGACTTCGATATAGAGAGGGTATATCGAGTGGTCCTTTTAAAAGGTTCACAACCAAAGGATACATTGCATAGAACGGCAATGTATCAAGTGTAGGTTGTTGTGGTTCATATTGCTTGGTTGTCCTCTTAACTAAAGGAGTGTGGTGACACTGATGTAATCTGCAAGTAGGATGTGTGACATCTCATTGAACGTGACTTCGTGGAGCTCCTTTATGCTAAAGGATTGCTCATGATTGGATATGGGTATATGTGTCCCTCCAACCTGAGGTCACCATGGTAGCTTGCAAGCAACTTCCTGTGCTTTGGTGCCGGACTATCCAAATTTCTAATCCGGTGATGGAAGGTTTCTGGGTACAGGCAAGTACTTGTGGAGTAGTGGTGGACCAAGATGGAATTGACCTGTCCAAATTGTTTGGATTGAATGTCTTGCAGTGTCTCAATTTAGCAAATCCTCAGCCGGGTAAGTCCTAGTGAGGAGTCACTGGACTTGCAAGGTTGAGACATGTTATGGATTGACTCAGTAAGGGTTGGCAGTCTAATCCTAGGTCATTTTGAGCATTAGAGGTCAAAGGGATGAATTATACGATAACCATATGCCAGAGGTTCGATAGATTGCTCGCGCATCTTCGGCCTATCCGGATGCCGGGACTCATTACTAGATGGTATCTTGTGCTGGTATTGGAAGTGTCCAGTGCTACCATTTAGGTTCGAACCTATGAGGTCACACACCATAAAGGATTTCTTTCTGATCCGGGAGCCGATCAACGATTGGGAATCATTTCGGTACTAAGATCAAATTATCTGATTGACCACATATTGGATTTTTTCTGATCCATCTGGTTTGATTTGGATCGACCAGGATTGGTTTGGATCAACCAGGAACTGCTCCTGGTAGACCAGGACTGGACCCGATTTCCTTACTGATCGGGTTTGGTCAGACCGGGGTCTTTATGAACCAGTTTTTGGGTTTGATGAATCGATTTATAACATGGCTTGTTTACATGGTGTTTTAAATGGTTCAACATTGTTTGTTTTATCCCATCTTCTCCTGCTCTTGATTGCCCTGTTATACCATTTGAATGGGATAAGAACATCTTGAAGATTGATTACAGCTTGGGATATCATATTATAATTATCATTTGCACCGTGATCTAGAAGGGGTCTCACGATGGACTCTCCCGCACATCATTCCTTTCTCTCGGTCCCTGTTTTCACGATGATATAGCCCTTTTGTTCTCTTCCAACTTGCGGTTCCCAGCATTCTCAACCGATCAAGAGCCAATTCAAAGAAGTTTGGGTTTTATCTGAACCCCTCTCACGATGACTTCCCTACCTTCATGGGTGTTCTCTGCCTCTCATATATTTTGGTTGAAGGTCGTGAGAGATGAATATGAGAAGAAGTTATAGGGCTTAAGAGAGGAGAAGAGAGCGAGCTTTTGGGATGAATATTTGAGTGCAGAAATTCATGGAGTGTCCCATGAAATCCTTCCCTGTTTTTAAGTTTTCCATTATGTGCTCTTGGTGGAGTAAGGGTGGTTTTGGAGAAGACCGTCCATTAAGATCTGTTTGGCTTTCCCTGGTCCGCATATCCATGACCTGTTCTTTGATTCTGGAGGACTAGCATCCATCCGGGGTTGGATCAGTGAGAGCCCGTATGTGGATACTCTAGAGGGTGGAGATTTGGACACCTTAAGAGATTGGAGCGACCCCTTTTTCTTACTATTGCTTATGTGTTATAGATTAAGTGGAAGCTCTGTTTGCTGATTTGTTCTAAAGACTGCTGGAGTTCATGTTGACATCTTCTTCCAGATCTGGTTTGCTGTTGAAAGAGTTCAACCGGCTACCTTGTTTTGCTGTTGAAGGGAGTCTAGCTGCTGCCTTGATTTGCTGTTGAAGGAGTTCAACCAACTGATCATTTCTAGTCAAGAAGGGAATCGGCTTCTTCCTACTTTGATCCAAAATTCAGAATAAAATGAAGCTCTATAAGTTATATTATTTCCTTTTGTTATCATGCATGTTTAGATCTAGATTTTATCGTATTGTTTATAATTATTGCATTTGCCTTTACAAGCCTGTGTATTAGTTACATGCATCATATTTATGTTAGATCCTGTGCATAAGTATGCTTTTCCATATGCATGTTTAAAAAAAAATTTAATTATGCAATACCTACTCCCTAGTGTAGCATGCCTAGGGTAGGCGTCCGATGCACTGATTTTTCTTTCAGTGGTATCAGAGCCAGGTTCTTGTGTAGCATATCATGATTGCATGTATTGTTGGTTTTGGATCTATATCTAGATTAGGGATTACTTTTATGAACCTAGATGAGACCTTCACCATGGCCGTGTGTCCATAGAGATTAATCAGGATTTAAAACCCCTAATTTTTCTATGGCACGAGGCGGTTCGTCTGTGTTGGCCTTTTCAGAAGAATCCTTAAAGAAAACCTACGGTATTAAAAATGTTTTAATCATGATATATGATTTTACATTAGCATGTCTAAAAGTTTTAAGGCTTGCAATATTATAAATTGATATGATAGGACTAGATATGATGCATGAAAGATGTAAAAGGATTTTACATGAATTTAATTAAAAATATTTTAATTAAAAGTTGGCTTATAATCTAACAATTATGAATTGAAAGATTAATTAAATGACATGCTAGATTAGGGTTTATGAAACCTAATATCATTTGAATAAGCCATCCAGGTTAATTAGGTTAGCTACCTGATTGGGTCTGTTTATTAGGTTAGACCTAAGGTTAGTTTAATTGGACTTAAAAGAACTAATCAAATGTTGATTAAGGACCTTCTCTTTAGTATCTATCTAATAGTTAGATGGGTTAGTCCATTCTTCTAAAATGGATCTAATTAGTGGCTCTGTGGAAAGCCTAAGTTCTTAGGCTGGTCTAACCGAGTCTGGTAAATCGATTGGTGTTTAGGAAGGTTTGGCAATTTTGATCATGGCTACATGAGGCTACCTCTTTCCTGGCCAACTTGGTTGGTGTCTAGGAAAGATGGTTAATGGCGGATACTCATCCATGATCTCACCTACCTGGCCAATCCGGTCAACCAGAACTGATTAGAAGTGCTTATTGATTCGAGTTAACCCATGTCACCCAAGTTGATCAGCCTGTCTGATCTTTAGGTGCCCATGGACCAACTTGTTGAATTTAATTCAACCCTCCTGAGAATTGATTTGATCAGCAAGAGGTTGATCCATGTTCTTCTCTTTATTCTTCTGTCATAATTTAATTAAAATCTTCTAAAATTATTAGGTCCTAAAAAAAGACTAAGTCAATGAGTTGATGGTGTCTTTGCCTCCCATTAAGTGGGTTAGTAATGAGTCCTTTAGCTTGGTGTACATCGGCAGTTCCAAAGAATGGGTGTGCATCCGGTTATTGGGATTACTCTCCCATAGATGATGGTTCAGTGCAACCTTCTTAACGGTGATTGGGTGGGCTTGCCAAAGTCAGGCTTGGTCATTCATTAGATGGAAGCATCGGATTTGTCATATTAATGGTTGGACCTAACCAGAGACCCGTAATAGGAAGCCCCAAGGTTGATTGGGAGTTTTGTGGGGCAAAATTTAACATTGGAAGTTGCTTAGGGAAGCAATTGGTCAGAGAACCTAGCTTTAGGCATGTATGTGTGAGCCGGCCAAAGTCGGGCTCATACGTGGTCTATTGGATTTCAGTACCCACTATGAAATGATGATTTCATAGATTGGAGTTAGAGGCTCCCAATCTGAAAAATTAGTGGGAGGGACCTTTAGACTAAAGTCCAAGTCTTTTTGGTTTAATTGATTAATTCATATACTGATTTGGTCTTAATTTTTCTTTCAGATGTCTTCAAACCTTTCGCTCCGGTCACTTCTCGATAGTGAGAAGTTAAAGGGTCCTAATTTTGATAGCTGGTATCGGAAATTGAGGATAGTCCTGGAGAATGAGCGGATCCTTTACGTGACAATGGATCCAGCACCCGATATCCCTCCTGTCAATGCTCGGAGTTCGATCAGGATACTTATTTAAAGTGGGTTTCTGATTGGACTACTGTTCGATGCATAATATTGGCGACGGTGAATGACGAGTTCAGTCACAAATTCGAGGAGGCCCAGCCAAACGAGATTCTTCAAAAGTTGAAGGAATCTTTTGACATGCCAGACGATGTGGAGTGGTACAAAGTATCTTGTGCCATCTACAATGCCAAAATATGGAATGGCGGTTCGGTCACTAATCATATATTGTACATGATCGAGATGATCGAACGATTGGGCAAGCTCGGATGTCCCTTGCACAAGTAACTCGGTAAGGATGCGATCCTGAATTTTCTACCCTCCCCTATCTTGACTTTCTCGATCATTATAGAATGAATAATCCTACAGTCAATTACAATGGTTTGATGGGATTGCTGTAGACTTACGAGAAGGGCCACCAACTGAATAAGAGGATGGTGAATTTAGTGGGAGGTTTTAGAGGTCATCGTCCCTTTAAGAAAGGGAAGAAGAAAGGTAAGGGAAAGAAGATGCAGAGTGCTCCTAGCCCAAGTCAAGCTAAGAAAGTGAAAGCTGATCAAGCTGGTGCAGAGTGCTTCTATTGTAAGAAGCAGGGACACTGGAAGAGGAACTGTCCTCTTTGTCAGGCATCCTTAGATCTGAACAGGCCAAGGAAGGGAAAGCAATAGGGTGCTGGACAAGGTATTTATATGATAAAACCTTGTAATTTCTCTATTTATGACACTGCTAACTGGGTATTAGATACTGGTAGTCCTGTTCATGTTTGCAATTCGTTGCAGGGACTGCAGGTTAGCAAGAGATTCGAGGATGGAGAGCATATCCTGAGCATCAAAAATGGAAATTGTGTTCCAGTACTGGCGGTCAAAGTTCTGAGTCTTCTTTTTGAGTCAGTACTATCAAATTAGTCGACTGTCATTATTGTCCTAGTTTTATTATAAGCATTATCTCTGTAGGCCTATTGGCCAATTGTTGTTATGAACTTTCAATAAAAGGAGATTTTTGCCAAGTTATTATGAATAACTCTCTGATAATGAAAGCTAAGTTAAATAATGGCATTTATGTTTTGTCATGGCCTGTTAATGTAATGTACACGTCTAGCAAATGCACAAGGATAGAAAATATCAGTGACTTGTATCTATGGCACTGTAGGCTAGGTCATGTTAACCAGAATAGGATAAACAAGTTGCGAGGAGAAGGCCTCCTTGAGGTCAGTGATTCTGACTCACTGTCCACTTGTGAATCTTGTTTTCTTGGTAAAATGACCAAGTCACCTTTTACTAGAAAAGGTGAATGAGCTACAGAACTTCTGAGTCTCATACATACTGATGTATGCAGACCCATGATAGTTAATGCCAGAGGTGGATACAGATATTTCATTACATTTATAGATGACCTTTCCAAGTATGGTTATGCCTTCTTGATGAGACATAAATCTAAGTCGTTTAAAATGTTCAAATGATATTGTAATGAAGTGGAGAAACAAACTAGAAAGAGTATTAAGACCCTTCGATCTGATCAAGGCGGTGAATACCTATCCGGTGAGTTCATGACACATCTTAAGGAGATCAGGATTCTCTCTCAATGGACTCCTCCAGGAACACCCCAGTTGAATGGTGTGTTCGAAAGGAGGAATCGAACCCTGTTGGACATGGTTCGATCCATGATGGGCTTTGCAACTCTGCCGCTATCCTTTTGGGGATATGCACTTGAGACAACTTGTTACTTGCTGAATAATGTTCTGAGTAAGTATGTTATCTCCACCCCATATGAGTTATGGACTGGACGTACGCCCTTAATTTCACACCTTCGGGTCTGGGGTTGTCCGGCTTATGTAAAGCATTTAGACTCAGATAAACTTGGTCGTAGGTCTAATCGATGCCTATTTATTGGATACCCTAAGGAAACAAAAGGGTATTTCTTCTACTTAGAGAACAAACAGAAAGCATTCGTTGCTTTTAGGGCTATCTTTTTAGAAAAAAAGTTCCTTGGAGAAGGAACTATAGCCTCTAAGATTGAACTTGGTAAAGTTCAACCAGTAGAAGAACCTACACACTCTAAGGATATCATAGAACTGATTGTGATTGGATCACATCCGGAACCCATTAATAGGAGATCCAGTAGAGTACCACGTTAGCCGAACAAATATTATGGTTTCTTGGTCTGGGACTGTGATCCTATTAAGCTCGATGAGAATGATGAGGATCCAATCACCTATATGGATGCACTTTAGAGATTTGACTCTGAGACGTGGCTTGGAGCCATGCGATCCGAGATGGAGTCCATGGAGATCAACAATGTATGGACATTGGTTGATCCACCTGAAGGGATAAAACCCATCAGGTGCAAGTAGATTTTCAAGAAAAAAAGGGGCGTAGATGGGAAGGTGGAGACCTATAAAGCCTATCTAGTTGCCAAGGGGTATCGTCAGTGATATGGTATCGATTATGATGAGATGTTCTTCCCTGTGGCAATGCTCAAGTCCATTCAGATCATGCTTGCTTTGGCAGCACATTTTGACTATAAGATCTGGCAGATGAATGTCCGAACCGCTTTCCTGAATTAGGAGCTGGATGAGGAGGTATATATGATACAGTTTGAAGGGTTCACATCCACAGACGAGTCAAAAATGTGCAAATTATAGAGGTCCATTTATGGACTCAAGCAAGCATCTCGAAGTTGGAACATGCGATTTGAAAAGTGTATCAAATCGTATGGCTTCATTAGGAACGGAGAGGAACCCTGCATCTATAAGTGGGTTAATGGTTCTGTGATTATATTCCTGGTATTGTATGTTGATGACATTCTCTTAGTCAGGAATGACATCGCAGCATTATAAGGAATAAAAGTCTGGTTGTCATCTCAGTTCTCCATGAAAGATTTGGGTGAAGCTTCTTACATACTGGGTATGAAGATCTATAGAGATAGATCTAAGAGGCTTCTGGGATTGTCCCAGTCTATGTACATTGATACCATGCTGAAATGGTTCAACATGGAGAATTTCAAGAAAGGCTATCTCCCGATAGGTTCTGGAATTACTCTTTCCAAGAAGGATTATGCGACAACTCCTAAGGAAAGAGAGCGTATGAGTAGAGTTCCTTATGCTTCTATAGTGGGCTCTATCATGTATGCTATGACATGTACTAGACCAGACATGGCATACATACTAGGAGTGGTGAACAGATATCAGTCTGACCCAATTGAGGTGCATTGGAAGGTGGTAAGACCATCTTGAAGTATTTGAGAAATACTAAGAACCAATGGCGGATTTATGGAGAACCTGACTTAAAACTTGTAAGATATACTGACTCCAGTTTCCAGTCAGACAAAGATGATAGCAAGAGTGTGTCAGGGTTTGTGTTTACCCTGAATGAAGGAGTGATCTGTTGGAAGAGTTCCAAGCAAGCAACAGTTGCAAACTCAGTATGCGAAGCAGAGTACATTGCAGCATCAGAAGCAGCAAAGGAAGTCGTGTGGTTACGGAAGTTCCTTGGAGAGCTAGGGGTGGCTCCTTCCCTAGATTATCCTATTCTAGTGTATTGTGACAGCACAAGAGCCATTGCTCAAGTTAAGGAGCCAAAGTCTCATCACCGCACCAAGCATATTCTGTGGCGTTATCACCTCGTGCAAGAGATCGTGGAATGAGGTGATATCAATCTTATGAAGATCGATGGAAAGGAGAATCTGGCCGACACCTTCACTGAAGCCCTCGGAATCAAAGAGTTCGACTATTGTAAAAGGGAAATGGGTATTAGATACTGTTCTGATTGGCTTTAGTACAAGTGAAAGTTGTTGAGAATTGTGTCCCAAAGCCAATCGCTTGGCTGTAGGTGGTTGTGCTTAGTATTGTAATTTGTATATGAATTAATAAAACTTTATTTTGGTAGCTAATCACATTATTCATTTTCCTGTAATGAACTCTGTTTATTAGATAAAGTCCTTAGGACTGCACTAACTTCGATATAGAGAGGGTATATCGAGTGGCCTTTTAAAAGGTTCACAACCAAAGAATACATTGTACAGGATGGTAATGTATCAAGTGTAGGTTGTTGTGGTTCACATCATTTGGTTGTCCTCTTGACCAAAAGAGTGTGGTGACACTGATGTGATATGCAAGTAGGATGTGTGACATCTCATTGAACGTGACTCCGTGGAGCTCCTTTATGCTAAAGGATTGCTCATGATTGGATATGGGTATATGTGTCCCTCCAACCTGAGGTCACCATGGTAGCTTGCAAGCAACTTCCTGTGCTTTGGTGCCGGACTATCCAAATTTCTAATCCGGTGATGGAAGGTTTCTGGGTACAGGCAAGTACTTGTGGAGCAGTGGTGGACCTAGATGGAATTGACCTGTCCAAATTGTTTGGATTAAATGTCTCGTAATGTCTCAATTTAGCAAATCCTCGACTGGGATAGTCCTAGTGAGGAGTCACTAGACTTGCGAGGTTGAGACATGTTGTAGATTGACTCGGTAAGGGTTGGCAGTCTAACACTAGGTCATTTTGAAGATTGAAGGTCAAAGGGATGAATTATACGGTAACCATATGCCAGAGGTTCGATAGATTGCTCTCGCATCTTTGGCCTATCCGGACACTGGGATCCATTGCTAGATGGTATCTTGTGCTGGTATTGGAAGTGTTCCAGTGCTACCGTTTAGGTTTGAACCTATGAGGTCACACGCCATAGAGGATTTTTTCCTAATCCGGGAACCGATCAATGATTGGGAATCATTTCGATATTAAGGACAAACAGTCTGATTGAGCACACATTGGATTTTTTCTGATCAATCTATTCTGATTTGGATCGACCAAGATTGGTTTGGGTCAACTAGGAACTATTCCTATTAGACTAGGACTGGACCTGGTTTTCTTACTGATCGGATTTGGTCAGACCGGGGTCTTTATGAAGTAGTTTTTGGGTTTGATGAATTGATTTTTCACATGGCTTGTTTACATGGTGTTTTAAATGGTTCAATGTTGTTTGTTTTATCCCATCTTCCCCTGCTCTTGATTGCCCTGTTTTACTGTTTGAATTGGATAAGAATAACTTGAAGATCGATTGCAGCTTGGGATATCATATTATAATTATCATTTGCACCGTGATCTAGAAGGGGTCTCACAATGGTTTCTCCTGCACATCATTCCTTTCTCTCGATCCCTATTTTCACGGTGATATAGCCCTTTTGTTCTCTTCTAGCCTGCGATTCCCAGCATTCTCTACCAATCAAGAGCCAATTCAAAGGAGTTTGGGTTTTATCTGAACACCTCTCATGATGACTTCCCTGCCTTCATGGGTGTTCTCTACCTCTTATATATTTTGGTTGAAGGCCATGAGAGAAGAATATGAGGGGAAGTTACAGGGCTTAGGAGAGGAGAAGAGAGCGAGCTTTTGGGATGAATATCTGAGTGTAGAAATTCATTGAGTGTCCCATGAAATCCTTCCCTGTTTTTAAGTTTTCCATTGTATGCACTTGGTGGAGTAAGGGCGGTTTTGGAAAAAACCGTCCATGAAGATATGTTTGGCTTTCCCTGCTCCACATATCCATGACCTGTTCTTTGATTCTGGAGGACTAGCATCCATCCGAGAGTTGGATCAGTGAGAGCCCATGCTGGATACTCTAGAGGGTGGACATTTGGATACCTTGAGAGTTTGGAGCGATCCCTTTTTCTTGCTGTTGCTTATGTATTACAGATCAAGTGGAAGCTTTGTTTACTAATTTGTTCTGAAGACTGCTGGAGTTCACATTGACGTCTTCTTCCAGATCTGGTTTGCTGTTGAAGGAGTTCAACTGGCTGCCTTGTTTCACTGTTGAAGGGAGTCTAGCTACTGCCTTGATTTGATGTTGAAGGAGTTCAACCAACTGATCATTTCTGGTCAAGAAGGGAGTCGGCTTCTTCCTACATCGATCCAAAATTTAGAACAAAAGGAAGTTCTATAAGGTATATTATTTCTTTTTGTTATCATGCATGTTTAGATCTAGATTTTATCGTATTGTTTATAATTATTGCATTTGCCTTTACATGCCTGTGTATTAGTAACATGCATCATGTTTATGTTAGATCCTGTGCATGAGTAGGCTTTTCCGTATGCATGTTTAAAAAAAATTTAATTATGCAATACCTACTCCCTAGTATAGCATGCCTAGGGTAGGCGTCCGATGCACTGGTTTTTCTTTCATATATATCATTACTTAAACGTCCATCCATAAGTTTCACACCATTCACAATGATAGAAAAAACATCATTCTTTATTGAAAATTCATAATTTTCGTTGGCCAACTAGCCTACAGAAATAACATTCATAAGAAAAGATGGACAGTAATGATAGTCATTCAAAATAACATTACAAGACTCGAAAACTAGCTTGATAATTCCCAATGCCAGGATTGGAACTTGGCTTTCATTTCCCATATTCAAGAATTTCTCACCATCCTCGAATCTCCTACTAACTTGAAGCCCCTGCAAAGAATTGCACATATGAATAAGACTTTCGGTATCTAATACCCAATTAGTAATATCACATATAAAGAAATTATAAGGTGTTATCATATAATTATCTTGTGCAGCAACAGCTTACTACTTTCTCTTCTTCGGCCTGTTTGGGTCAAGAGTAGCAAGGTGGCAGGACAGTTCCTCCTCCAATGACCCTGCTTATTATAATTGAAGCACTCTGCCTTACTCTGATCAGCCTTCTTCCTCGTCTGACTAGGCCCAGCACTTTGCACCTTCTTGGATTTATTCTTTTTCTTTTTCCCTTTCCTAAAGGGATGACATCCTGCTGCACTGCCTGCCCTTGGTTCACCAACCCTTTATTGAGCTGATGATCTTTCTCATAGGTCTGCAGTAAACCCAACAAACTATGGTAGTTTTCTACAGGCCTATTCAATCTATAGTAATCGAGAAAGTCCAAGTAGGAGGGAGGCAAGGAATTCAAAATTGCATCTTTCCCTAGCTATTCATGTAAGGAAAATCTGAGCTTGTTCAAATGCTTAACCAACTTGATCATGTACAGTACTTGATTAGTGACTGATGCTCTATTATGCATCCGAGTGCTAAAAATGGCAGAGAAAATTCTGTACCCTCAACATCATCAGGTGTGCCAAAAGACTCCTTCAACTTTTGAAGGATCTCCTCTAGCTGGGCTTCCTCAAACCTATGATTGAACTCATCGTTCATCGCCACCAACATAATACATTGCACCGTAATACGGTTAGAAAGCCACTTTTGATAAGCATCCCTGACTGCAATATGGGCATTGGTAGCAGGTTCCTCTGGTGCAGGATCTGATATCACATATATGATCCTTTCATGCTCTAGAACTATTTTGAGTCTTCGATACTAGCTATCAAAGTTGGGACCCATAAGTTTATCATTATCAAGCAATGACCGGAGCGATAGACTAGTAGATATAATCTGAAAGGAAAAAAAATATTAGTGTATATGAATTATTATCATCCTAAAGACATGGACTTTAGTCTAAAAGTTTCTCCCACTATTTTGTACAAATTGGTAGCCTCTACACTCCAATCCAAAGAATAACACTTACTCCTTAGTGGATACTAGAATCCAATAGATTACATATGAGCCTGACTTTGGTTGGCCAACCCATGTGCATCTAAAGGTAGGTTCACAACCAATTACTTCTCGAAGCAATTTATAGTAAATGATTTTGCCCCAGGGTGCCAATCAATTAGCCTTTGGGCCTCCAATTGAAGGTCCTGATTAGGTCCAACAATTAACATGACCGAATTCAATGCTTCTAACCAACGAATGATCAAGCCCGACTTTGGCCGACTAACTTGATTACTTGTTAAGATAGTTGCACTGAACCATCATATTCTGAATGGCAATTCCACCAGCCTAATGACCACCTGATTTTTGGATCTATCGATGATCACCCAACTAATGGGCTTATTACCATCCACTTAATGGGAGGCTAAGACTAGGTTATCCTATAACTTTGTCTTTTAAAGGACCTAATAATTTGAGGATTTAATTCATTGTGACATATTAAGAGAAGACATGGACCTAATCAAGAAACCTCCCACTATCTCATGGAGGGGTTCATGATCAATTGGTCCTTGGGCACCTAATAACCAGTCACGACTGATTAACCTTAATTGACATGGGTTAACTCAAATCAACAAGTTATCCAATCAATTCTGGTTCACCACATTAGCCAGGTAAGTGAGATCAAGAGATGGATTTTGCCAAGTAAGCCTCTTGCCTTTGACACCAACCTTGAGTTGGCAGGTAAGAGTTAGCCCCAAAGAACCTTGATCATAATGCCAGACTTATCTTAGACACCAATTGGTTTACCAAACTAAATTGGACTAACCTAAAGACTCGGGCTCACCATGAAGCCAAAATCAAATCCATTTAGATATATGGACCGATCAAACTAACTAATTAGAGTGATCTATATAGAAGAGATCTAATACAATATTTGATTAGACTTATTCTCTATTTAATCCATTTCATCTAAACTTAGGTCTAACCTTATTAAGGACTTAATCATAGCTAACCCAATTAACTGATCATGTCTTAAGATTTTGAATCACATTCCTAAATCTTAAAAGGTTATTAGATAACTTAATTCATAATTAAGTTTATCAATTCTAATTGAAACATTTTTAATTAATCACTCATTACTTGAAACGATTTCAAATATGTGAAACAATTTTACAAAAACTCAAAGATTTTCACCAAACTTTTTAATCGATTTAGATCATATCATTGTATTAGATCATATCTAAACAAATTAAAGATCTAACATGTAAGATTAAAACTATTTTGATCTACTAAACCTTTCACTTTTCTTCATAAGATCATGATGCAAGCGGCACCCCTACATGTCATAGAAGATCCCATTGAATGGGAAGAGAGGGACTTCAAACCCTACTTCTCTCCTATGACCGGACGGCCATGGCGAATTCATCTTAATCCAAGTACTTCCTATGTGAAAGGAAACTAAGATTTCATATCTACATGTTAAATAATCATACAAATGAACCTGGCTCTGATACCAATATTAGGAAACATTATGTAGGTAATAGTGATGTAACTTTAAAATTTTTTAACCTTGCATCATAGTGAAAGACTAGATTAATCATATTAATCAACATATAATATTAGAACGTTTCTAATATTGGCCTATAAACAGGATCATGTATGAATATTAACATGCAAATAAAAAAAATACAAGCATACAAAGTCGTGCGTCACATAGAATCACTCTATGTTCGAAGCACTGGCTAAAGCACACTTCTTTAACAAACTCACCAAGAACTTTACCTTTAATCCGATGCAACAATCACCGGGTTGAGAAAAAAAAGCTCACCAAGGAAGACAATCGCTTTGGAAGCTGCACCGTGTCCGGCCTCTACAGGTAATCCACACTGGAGTTCTTCCTTGACCTTCTTCCTTTGAAGTGCTAGCCTCACCAAAACAAATTGGCTTATGGACTCTTCTTCTTTTTCTTCGAGACACTCCAGGAGATGAAGAAGCACTATGGAGGATTTAGGAAGTGCACTCAAGAGCCCTTCCCAAGACACTTTTTTCAAGCCTAGAACACTAGATAGCACACACCTAAACCCAAACCTTTCTTCCCCGCACAAAGGTTTCAAGCTCTCATTCTTCTTTTCTCTTTTTTCCCCTTTTTAAAGGTTTTTCTAGCAAATAAATTTCAGAAAATGTCTCTCTCTCACATCCTCATCAAGCCCCCATATGTAGGTAACTGGTGAGAGATGAAAAGGGGAGAGTTACATAAGTTATGGGATTACATAATTATGGTGGGTTACAAAAGATTCAAGGCCATGGGAGTTACATCCTTTTAATTTCAAACTAAATTTTAAATTTAAAACTTAAATCAAAATTTGAATTCATAATTCAAACTTAAATCTGAAATGGGATGCAACAATTTAGCCCAATCACATTGGACCTAACCCGAGCCTAAACCGAATCACATTCAGTTTGACCCAAACTAAATTGTTCAATCAAATTGAGTTAATCAAGCAATCACATAGACACTAACCCTCCATATAATCATCAACATTTAGTAATTAAAACCTTTGTCACAATATTTGTAACATGATGTGCCAAAACTTGACAAATTATCAAATCCCTACAATTGAGTCAACTCATGGTTCTAGTCGACTCCGAAATGTAGATGGACAATCAAATTATCCAAAAAGTCTAAAATGATTTTCAATCATTCAATAGTCATTAGATCAATCAGAAACTTCTATGGTGTGTGACCCTATAGGTCTGAACACTAAGCCAATAGTTCTGGAATACTTCTAGTATCAGCCAAAGTCGCTATCTAGTAATGACACCCAACATCCGGATAGGTCGAAGGTTATAGAGCAACTATCAAGAACCAAATGGATATGATAATCATATAATACATTTCTTTAACCCTCAATGCTCCGGATGACTTAGGATTTAACTACCCAACCCTAGAATAGTCCATCACAATATATCTCAAACTTAAAATCCCTGTAACTCTTACAAGGACTATCCTAGCCAAGGTTTTTCTCAATTGAGACATAATGAATCATTCACTCCAAACTCTTTTGGAGAGGTTAATCCGATCTTGATCCAACCACTACTACACAAGTATTTGACTATACCCAGCAACCTTTTATCATCGGTTTAGAAATTCGGATAGTTCGGTACCTAAGCACAGTGAGTTGCTTGCAAGCTACCATGGTGATCTCAAGTCAGAGGAACACTTATATCCATATCCTAATGCAAACTACTCTTTGATAGAAAGAACGTTCTATAGATGGGTCACATCTAGTGAAGTGTCATACACAACACTTGCATGCCATACCAATATCTTTACACTTCTTGGTTAAGAGGACAACCAACGACTATGACATACAACGACCTATACTTGATACATTATCATCCTGTGATAATGTATTTTTGGTCGCAGACCAATTTAAGAACTAGATGATATATCCTCTCTATATCATATCAAAGTAGTCCTAAGGACTTCATCACACAAGAGTTTATTACAGGAAGATATAAAATATGATGAACAGCCAGAATAAATATTTTATTCAATATAATTGATATATAACTACAACAATAGCTTAACCATTTATAAGCTAGATGATTGGCTTTGAAATACATTTCCGAATAGATACATGGATACACATACAACATGTATGGATAAAATAGTCCTATTAGAATATTAAATATAAAATTATCTCCTAAAAAGAAAATATGCACCTACCAGATTGGCTTCTAGGGTATACATCTAATACTCAGGTCTAAGTATTACTTGCATAACTTTCACTCAGAAAACCATCTTTTTATATATAAGTAAGGCTCTATAAGATGTTCTTTATCAGTGAATCAATTCAATGAACTTATTCCTTTATGAGTACCCACGTACATCCTTGTATTAGTGTCCTCACAAAATAACTAGTGAGATCAATCACCTTCTCCATCAAGCATACATAGGATATTCCAATCTTTCTGGAATATTGATCCCTAACTTAATGCTCCAATGACCAAGAATGTGTAAGATTAGAGTTTTGATGTTTTAGGTTTGCAGGCATGATCCCAATCATGTCCCTTAAAACTATAGTCCTAATCTAAGAGGTTCATCATAATCTTTAAAATAGTAAGATACAGTTAAAATGATGAATCAAAAAACCTCACTTTATTAATATAATAATAAAAATTATTACATGAGTTGGAAGATGATACAAAAAAGTTCCATCATATCACTCTTGTGATTGGCTTGTATGGTACTTATTCTTTCAGGAATGCTCTAAAATGTGGCCGATTGATAATCCCAATTAGGAGACATACCATCGTGAAGTAGTAGATGTACTGCCATGATTTCGATATAACCATGCACGAAGATATTCTCAAAATTCAAAGAATTTCAACAAAAAAGTTGAAGAGTATAAACTTTAGCCTGACCCAAAAATAATCTTCATAGAGAGTGATCCAATTGGGGGGAGGATTGCATGTCCAATCAGTCGGGAGTGGGACTTCTAACTCAAACTCATGCGAGACTAGTATCGATGCCGAACCAAGTCCAGGTCTACTTGATAGAGTTCAGACTGGTAGTCCTCGAGGGAAAACATCTCTAGCTCAGAATCCTCATGCTCTAGGGAAACCCTCGAAGGCTTAGTCAGAACTTGAGATTCGGTCTATCCTAGCTCCGAAGACCAAGAACTAGATAAATCAAAATATAAAAAAATAGTGCCCTACAAGCCAATCACATAAGTAATGTGATAGGACTTTTCTAAGTAATCTTCCAACTCATGTTATAACAATATTCATGTTTTTATGACTTAAGGCATGTGATTCATCATTATAGCTGTATCTTACTACATTTAATTAAGATTATGATGAACTCCATATATTAGGGCAATAATTTTAGAGGATATAAAAGAAGTCATGCCTGTGAGATCTAAAATTCTAAAAACCTAATCTACCTGGTCATGGATCATTAAGTTAAGGATTAATGTTCCAATAGACCGGTACATCCTATGTATGCTCGATGGAGAGGTGAAGCAGCACGCATATGATTAATGTTTTGAATATGGTGTTTGTAGAGCAATGAAACCTAATTATACTTAGAATTGTACTCATCTTAATAAGATTTAAGGATTATATGAAAAGGGACTATTACATGATTAGACACAACTCTAAAACTAAGAAGGAAGAAGATCTAGACAATAGGGGCTAATGATTGTAGACTTACCGTGATGAGCTTTCCAACCTTCTTTTGATTCATACCTTGAAACTACCAACACTCAGAATTGAAGAACCTTGAATAATAGAGATCAGAACCCTGGACTTGGGGCTTCAGTTTGTTGGTTCTTTGTCAAGGTGAACCCGGTTCACAACTCAAAGACTTCGAAGGACCCTGCAATGAAGATCAAAGTTAAGGAAGAAGGATAAAAACATATAGAAGGGATGGGAGAATTTATGAACTAAGAACAGAAATTCGAGAAGATCTGGCTGACTCCAATGCCTTCATGTGAGCTTGGAAGATGCTTTGCTAGGGGAAAAGAATGGCTTTGGCATGGAGGAAGAGGATGGGAAACTTTTACATAATGAAAAAAAAAAAACACAAGACAACTTCTACTTCCAAAAATTCAACTTCAATTTTCATTCATTCCCAAAATCAATCCCTTTTACAATAGGCGTCCAAGGCTTTTAATAGCCTCACAAAGCTTTTGAAATTTAAAAACTCCCCAAATCGAGGAGGATTACAAGGGGGTTGGAGGATTTGGTGGAGAGTTTGGAGGGATGTGGGGGGGGTTGGAGGATTTGGTGGAGGACTTGGAGGGATGTGGCCAACCTCCTTGAATTTGAATCTTCCTTGTTGGCGCCCAAAGGGTGATGAGGTGGCTGGTGAAGTGGCACCTGATGACGTGGCATGGTGAGGTGGTCTTCTACTTGGATAAGAATGACATGTGTCGCCCAGTGGTCCTAGTTGATGGTCCTTTTCTCTTGCTTGGTTGATGTGTCTTCTCTTCTTCATGTGGTCAAATTCTGGGGTCTAGAATTTCAGTCTTGTTGCTGGCTTTCATGGCTTTAAGACTTGATTAGACTTAACTCAATTGAATTAGACTTAATTCAAATGAACTGACTTGACTGACCTAGACTTTAAAACTTGAAATGGACTTACAAGAAATAAAATTTTAAAAGTAATTACAGGACTCAATAAACACTCTTGTTTTGAAACTCAAAATTAATTACAGGACTCTTGAAAAGGAAATGACTCTTGAAAATAAAATATTTTTGAACTAAAGGATACAAGGTAACCTAATTATCTTCGATCCAAATTGGGATAAGGCTAACCTTGTTGGAGTGAAGTTTCTTTCAGCTTCTGGTGTCCACACCAATTCTCCTAGGGTGGGCAGAACTCGACCCAGTCGAGTATGGTTCAGTTTTTCCCTGGTAATGCTCGAACAAGTCTGGGTTAAGTCTTTGCAGGTCCTCTCGAGTAATCCAAGAGTTGTCGGACTCAGGTCGACCTTGCCATTGAACCAGGTATCGCTGATAGTCCTTATTCCTGGTAGTAATGATCTTGTCATCCAGGATTCTCTCAATCCTCTCTCTCTGCTCAGGTAAGGTTGGTGGTGGACACTCGGAAATATGTTCACTCTCAATGAAAGTTTCTGGCTCAAAAGGCTCACTAGGTATTAGTAGTGGTTCTTTGTATTATACTAAGTCTGAAACATTGAAGGTTGTACTAATACCCATATCAGGTGGAAGTTCCAAAACATATGCATTAGGCCCTATTTTCTTTAAGATCTTAAAAGGTCCCGCTCCGCGGGCATGCAGCTTCTTTATGGTTCCAGGAGGAAACCATTCAGGGTTGAGCCTAATCATCGCATAATCCCCTTCACATAATTCTTTAGCCCTCTTATGTGAGTCAGCTAAGTGTTTATAAGTTTCATTGCTCAGGTTAATCTTATTACTGATTTCTTTATGCATATTTGTGACATGCTGTGCAAAAGACTCAGCAGACTCAGAAACTTACACAAGCACTTACGAAATGCAGACTGAACTAGGCATCTTTATTAAGAGGAATTTTATTGGACTCTCTAGGGCCTAAACCTAACAGATTAATGACTCTCTAGGTTTGATCCTGGTCTGGTATGTACATGAGAATTTACCATGGGTTCCTAGCAAATGCCATAAGGTTTTCCAAAAGTAGGTAGCAAAAGGAATAGGCTTTAAAGGCTCATGCAACCTAGCAATCTCATCAAAATGAAACTTAATGGCTCTAAAATTAGGATAAGACTTAAGGAAAGGCAGGAAATAGGAATCCGAGTCTTGGGATAATTTAGGGGAATCTTGAAACAGACCTTGGTTACTCATGATGACCTTAAGATTTGAATATTGATCTACAGGCGGGATGCCTCTAGGTAGTTGAAGGTCATCAGGAAAGTCTTCTAAAATAATGATTGGGTTCTTCTCATGTACCTGAAGGAGTTCTTGTATCGAAGCTAAAATATTGGGTTCTTCCTGAGGGCATTGTCTTACGAGAACCAAGTCCTCACTAAATTTTGGTTGTTCTGATGTTTCAGGACTAGGCTCAATAATCTTTTCTTTACCAAAGGTTTCCTCAGGTAAGGTATTAAAGTTGTTCTCTTCACAGTCTTCCCCTTCATATTCATCTATTAAACTTATGTTAGTCTCATACACATATTTACTAGGTTCAGACTTGCCTTCTTCCTTCCCTAGCCCTTCAGTTTGAGGATACCCTAAGTCTTGAGTATTCATGAACTCAACTTGTACTTCAGGGTTCTTACTCCTATCATTCATATGAGCTAATGGGAAAGTAGGAGTTGGTTGGTCTAAGGAAAATTGGTTAGCCAGCATTTGGTTCAATTGGGCCATTAGATCATTTAGGCCTTTCAGCATGGTTTCAAGATTCGGGTCCATGGCTACACTGGACTGGGCTTGGATTGGTGAATATGGTGTCCCTGCTCTACTTGTCATGCATACAAATGGACTCAAGCTCGAGCTAAGGTTTCCTAGACCTAGAGCACAAATTAGAGGTCTAATTAAGTGAACCAACTAGCTAGTAGTACTTATGGGACTTAGCCAGGTAGGTGGTGGGGAGTGAAGGTCCCTGATTGCCAACCTTAGACACCAATTTGAGATTGGCCAGGTAGGCGGACCAAATCACAAGCCCTGATGCACCAATCCTAGACACCAAGCCAGTAAGCACACACCAATTAGCTGACACAGTTAACTTGACCCTAACCTGAACCCAATTTGTTGGTGTCCCTAACCCACTAGGGCAATTAACGTTCTACTCAATTTTAATTAATGGGCTGGGATCGATATGCTGGTTGGTGATTTTTGGGCTAGGGACAGGTGATGAAATCCTGACCCTATGTCAAATTGATGCCCTTAATTTGATTTCTCATGAGATGAATGAAATGCAAAGGTGCTACAGAAGTGTGTTGCAGTTTGAAAGTGGTGTGGAAAACGTGATGAAAAAAATATCCAAAAATTTTGAAAAATTCACAAAGGATTCCTAACTTATATGTTTCAATGCAGGTGAAAGGAATTTTAAAAATAAAATCTGTACTACTCTAAGCAGATCCTACAATTGAAGATAAATAAAAAGGACAGAACAGAACCCTAATGATAGTGTCGAACTGCAGAAATTTTCATTTTTTTTATAATTTTTTTCTGATGATGAAATTTAATATGGTGATAACTGACTTAAAAAGGAACAAGAAAAAAAATATTTCAATAAAAAATCAGCGACTTGCCTTTGGAGTTGCAGACGGATTACAGTAAACAGATACAAATTTTCAGAAAACAGAACCTAATCAAACAAGTGCAATGGCTTACCCAAAACTTCAATCTAAAAACTCACGTCTGGCCAGGGTCTCATTATTCCCATGGGTCGTGACAGTGTACTGGAGTACACCCGCTCAGGAGGCGTGAATTTTAGATCTTGCTTGGATTTAAAGAAAACTATTCTACCCTAATGCAACCATGCTCTGATACCAATTTGATGCAGCAGGCATATGATTAATATTTTGAATATGGTGTTTGTAGAGCAATGAAACCTAATTATACTTAAAATTGTACTCATCTTAATAAGATTTAAGGATTATATGAAAAGGGACTATTACATGATTAGACACAACTCTAAAACTAAGAAGGAAGAAGATCTAGACAATAGGGGCTAATGATTGTAGACTTACCGTGATGAGCTTTCCAACCTTCTTTTGATTCATACCTTGAAACTACCAACACTCAGAATTGAAGAACCTTGAATAACAGAGATCAGAACCCTGGACTTGGGGCTTCAGTTTGTTGGTTCTTTGTCAAGGTGAACCCGGTTCACAACTCAAAGACTTCGAAGGACCCTGCAATGAAGATCAAAGTTAAGGAAGAAGGATAAAAACATATAGAAGGGATGGGAGAATTTATGAACTAAGAACAGAAATTTGAGAAGATCTGGCTGACTCCAATGCCTTCATGTGAGCTTGGAAGATGCTTTGCCAGGGGAAAAGAATGGCTTTGGCATGGAGGAAGAGGATGGGAAACTTTTACATAATGAAAAAAAAAAAATACAAGACAACTTCTACTTCCAAAAATTCAACTTCAATTTTCATTCATTCCCAAAATCAATCCCTTTTACAATGGGCGTCCAAGGCTTTTAATAGCCTCACAAAGCTAGCTTTTGAAATTTAAAAACTCCCCAAATCGAGGAGGATTACAAGGGGGTTGGAGGATTTGGTGGAGAGTTTGGAGGGATGTGGGGGGGGTTGGAGGATTTGGTGGAGGACTTGGAGGGATGTGGCCAACCTCCTTGAATTTGAATCTCCCTTGTTAGCGCCCAAAGGGTGATGAGGTGGCTGGTGAAGTGGCACCTGATGACGTGGCATGGTGAGGTGGTCTTCTACTTGGATAAGAATGACATGTGTCGCCCAGTGGTCCTAGTTGATGGTCCTTTTTTCTTGCTTGGTTGATGTGTCTTCTCTTCTTCATGTGGTCAAATTCTGGGGTCTAGAATTTCAGTCTTGTTGCTGGCTTTCATGGCTTTAAGACTTGATTAGACTTAACTCAATTGAATTAGACTTAATTCAAATGAACTGACTTGACTGACCTAGACTTTAAAACTTGAAATGGACTTACAAGAAATAAAATTTTAAAAGTAATTACAGGACTCAATAAACACTCTTGTTTTGAAACTCAAAATTAATTACAGGACTCTTGAAAAGGAAATGACTCTTGAAAATAAAATATTTTTGAACTAAAGGATACAAGGTAACCTAATTATCTTCGATCCAAATTGGGATAAGGCTAACCTTGTTGGAGTGAAGTTTCTTTCAGCTTCTGGTGTCCACACCAAGAGGGGGCTAATCTCACAAGCCATTTGTGTGGGATACTAATACAAGGATGTGGATGCTCATTAGGAAAAGAGTTCACTAAATGATTTACTAAGAGAAAATATCTTATAGAGCTTTATCTGCATGTCAAAAGATGATTCCCTAAGTAGGAGTTGTGCAAGTGATCCTTGGACCTGAGATGATCATAGAACCTTATGCACAAGAATGTATCTCTTGGTTCATTCTCACTCATAAAAATTAAGTAATGAATGGGGTGTTCTGGATATGGAGGAATGTATATGAAAGTTGTGAGTAAATTAATGAGGAATCAATCACTTCTAGTAAAAGTAGTGACATCCTATGTATTATCATCTCTAGATGGCTCTAAAAGTCTCATACTAGAGTAGGATGAATATTACAAAGGTTTCTAATATTTTATCATTGAGTCATTGCTAATTGATGGATAACTAAAAGGAATATGTTAGTAAGTTTGACATATTTCCATACCCAGACATATTCGGGATGCAAGTGATCGAAGGATTGAATTACACTATAACTTGCAACTGAAGGGTATATGTAAGGCCCAGGGCTGTTTTGGGCTGAAGTCGACAGCCTTTGCCGACTTCATCCGGAACTCAGAAAAAAAAGGGGGGGTGAAGTCCGCGTCTGGGAACAGGGGATTTTAATTTTCTCTTATCCAACCAAGGTCTTCGTCGGAGATCATGGTGGACGGGCATCGAGGAGTTGGGATCAGTCGACGAAGGAGTCGGAGGGGAAGGATGATGGCATGGGGAATAAGGATTCTTCCGTATAAGAGATGTATTCCTCATCTGCCTCGGCTAATCCGAAGTCGTCTCCCTCCGGTGGCCGCCGAGATTCGATGTCGACTTCGCCGGTAAGTTTTCTTTCCTCTGTCTTTCTCTCGAGCGTGGGCGAGAGCAATGATGACCGGTGAGAGAGAAGGGGTGGGGTTCATTCTTTTTTTGGGGGGATTTCCAGTAGGTGGCCAAACGATCGCTGGTGGCAACACCGCCCGGTTCCCCTCCGTCCGTGGTGTTCAGGTCCACAACCTCCCATGGTTTTGATGGCCATGGGAGGCTTGCTCGAGCTAAGCAAGGGAAGAAGGTAGGAGATGGGTTCGGGAGATAAAAAAAAAATGGGACCTCTGTTTCTTGGGGAAGAAGAGAGAAAGACGGAAGAAGAGAGGGGAGGAAGGAGAGGAAGAATGAAAGGAGAGGGAGAGGAGAAGAGGAAAGGAAGAAAAAAAAATAGAGATGAGGGGGGTTGTTCGGTGGAGACGATGGAGAGAAGAAGCGAACGGAAGAAAAAAAAAGAAGAAGAAATAAGAGGAAAGAGGAAAAGAAAAGAAAAAGAGAAAAAGAAAAAAAAAAGAAAATAAGAGAAAGAGGAGAAGAGAGAAAGAGGAGAGAGAAAAGAAAGCAGGGAAAGGAGGAAAAGAACTGCTGGTTGAGGATGTCCCAGGAAATTTAGTTTCTATTTAATTTCTTTTTAATTTGTGATTCATGATCATTGTTGACCTTGGAAGACCCGATTTAGTATTTGACTACACGTAGTTGGCGGATGCTCTTCGGTAAGTTATCTTGACCTCTGATATTGTATGCCAATATGTATATATTTATGAAATAGTAAATATATATAATATATATATATATATTTGATTGCATTGGATTGCGTGCATCATGTTGGTGTGGGTGCATTGTGTTAGTGTGGGTGCATTATGTCGGTGTGAGTGCTCTCTAATCCGACTATAATCATATAAGGACCTAGTCTTCTTTTGGGCCTCCAGCGGGGCTATCGCTGGCACATGACCATTGAGCGGTATGTGACACAGGAGCTAGTTGCCTTATTTTAGCCACGCATGGCAGGCACATGCAGTAGATGCATGTTTCTCGTGTGATACTCAGAGCTAGTTTTTCTTTTGGGCCTCCAGCAGGGCTATTGCTGACACATGACTATTGAGCAGTATGTGACACAGGATCTAGTCTTTTTCAGGGCGAGCCATGAGCCGATCGTGGCCATAGTCAGAGGGACTAAGAGAGTAGAGTAAATGGTTGGCCATCCATAATCGTATCGTGTCTGTGTCGGTTGCATTTAAGTGTACACATTGGCATAGTGTTGCGGTATATTATTTTGAGATTGATATCTTGTATGTATGAGTTGTATATGTTACTGGTTGTTATTACATATTTGTATATGTATATTGGAGGTGATGATAACTTACTGAGCCTATATAGCTCATCCCTTGCTTTCTTATATTTTTGTTGCAGATACCGAAGTTCAATTAGGCCTTGGGAACCATCAATGAGGAGCTAGGGTTTAGGTGTTAAATCCTGAATTTATATTTTATTTATGTTTTATTTATCTATTAACCTTTATGAAAAATTATAGAAATAATAAATAATTAATGAAATTTGTTCCTTACCACTATTTGGATGTTAAGTTGAAGGTTAGGCCTGGCATGATCTCTAGGATGATACCTAGTGTTGTGCGACGAGTCGCATAGCCGATACTAATTTCTGGATTCAAGACGTGACAGAGTGGTATCAGAGCAAAGGTTTAAGATCAAGATGTCTTAGTTAGTGAGAGTGGGGTAGAATTAGGGTATTGAAAGATATTTGATGATTTGAAAATTTATATCAGAGTGCGCAGCGGAAGTGTGGGACTAAAGACACTAGAACTAATTTAAAGTGTATTATGATAGAAGAAGAGAGGCTCTTGTTGGGATTACTGAATTCGGACAGAATGGTACTTGTGAGTATCGGATCATGTATATTTGAGTTCTAGAAGATCTAAGATTTTTTTAAAAATTTTAAGGACGAAATTTTTTGTTAGGAGGGGAGAATGTGAGGCCCAGGGCTGTTTTGGGCTGAAGTCGGCAGCCTTTGCCGACTTCATCCGGAACTTAGAAAAAAAAAGGGGGGGTGAAGTCCATGTCCGGGAATAGGGGATTTTAATTTCCTCTTATCGAACCAAGGTCTTCGTCGGAGATCACGGCGGACGGGCATCGGGGAGTTAGGATCGGTCAGCAAAGGAGTCGGAGGGGAAGGACGATGGCATGGGGAATAGGGATTCTTCCCTATAAGAGATGTATTCCTCACGTGCCTCGGCTAATCCGAAGTCGTCTCCCTCTGGTGGCCATCGAGATTCGATGTCGACTTTGCCAATAAGTTTTCTTTCCTCTGTCTTTCTCTCGAGCATGGGCGAGAGCAATGATGACCGGCGAGAGAGAAGGGGTGGGGTTCGTTCTTTCTTGGGGGGAATTTCCAGTAGGTGGCTAAACGGTCGCCGGTGGCAACGCCGCCCGGTTCCCCTCCGTCCGTGGTGTTCAGGTCCACAACCTCCCATGGTTCCGATGGCCATGGGAGGCTTGCTCGGGCTAAGCGAGGGAAGAAGGTAGGAGATGGGTTCGGGAGAAAAAAAAAAAAATGGGACCTCTGTTTCTTGGGGAAGAAGAGAGAAAGACAGAAGAAGAGAGGGGAGGAAGGAGAGGAAGAATGAAAGGAGAGGGAGAGGAGAAGAGGAAAGAAAGAAAAAAAAAGGAGAGATGAGGGGGGGTTGTTCGGTGGAGATGATGGAGAGAAGAAGGGAACGAAAGAAAAAAAAAAGAAGAAGAGGAAAGAGGAAAAGAAAAGAAAAGAGAAAAAGAAAAAAAAGAAAATAAGAGAGAGAGGAGGAGAGAGAGGAGGAGAGAAAAGGAGGAGAGAGAAAAGAAAGGGGGGAAAGGAGGAAAAGAACTGTTGGTTGAGGTTGTTCCATGAAATTTAGTTTCTATTTAATTTCTTTTTAATTTGTGAATCAGGATCATTGTTGATCTTGGAAGATCCGGTTTAGTATTGGACTGCACGTAGTTGGTGGATGCTTTTCGGTAAGTTATCCTGACATCTGATATTGTATGCCAATATGTATATATTTATGAAATAGTAAATATATGTAATATATCTATATTTGACTGCATTGGATTGCGTGCATCGTGTTGGCATGGGTGCATTGTGTTGGTGTGGATGCATTGTGTTGGTGTGGGTGCTCTCTAGTCCGACTATGATCATATGAGGACCTAGTCTCCTTTTGGGCCTCCAGTGGGGCTATCGCTGGCACATGACCGCTGAGCGGTATGTGACACAGGAGCTAGTTGCCTTATTTTAGCTATGCATGGCAGGCACATGCAGAAGATGCATGTTTCTCGTATGATACTTAGAGCTAGTTTTTCTTTTGGGCCTCCAGCAGGGCTATTGTTGGCACATGACTGTTGAGCAGTATGTGACACAGGATCTAGTCTCTTTCGGGACGAGCCATAGGCCGATCATGGCCATAGTCAGAGGGACTATGAGAGTAGAGTAAATGGTTGGCCATCCATAATTGTATCGTGTCTGTGTCGGTTGCATTTTAGTGTACACATTGGCATAGTGTTGCTGGTATATTATTTGATATTGATATCTTATATGTATAAGTTGTTTATGTTACTGGTTGTTATTACATATTTATATATGTATATTGGAGGTGATGATAACTTACTGAGCCTATATAGCTCATCCCCTGCTTTCTTATGTTTTTGTTGCAGATACTGAAGATCAATTGGGCCTTGAGAACCATCAGTGAGGAGCTAGGGTTTAGGTGTTAAATCCTGAATTTATATTTTATTTATGTTTTATTTATCTGTTAACCTTTATGAAAAATTCTAGAAATAATAAATAATTAATGAAATTTGTTCCTTACCACTATTTGGATGTTAAGTTGAAGGTTAGGCCTGGCATGATCTCTAGGGTGATACCTAGGATTGTGCGGCCGGTCGCATAGCCGATCCTAATTTCTGGATTCGGGACTTGACGTATATTTGATATTGTCATCAAATTTTTCATCTTCTAGAGAGGCATGATACATTGCTATATATCAATCTTTCCTTGTAGGTTTTCATGAATTGATGTAATTGATTCATGAGTCAATTAGAAAGTGTTCTAATTTGATAAA
This sequence comes from Areca catechu, assembly GCA_021397845.1. Lineage (NCBI taxonomy): Eukaryota > Viridiplantae > Streptophyta > Magnoliopsida > Arecales > Arecaceae > Areca > Areca catechu. Next base: position 118,720,527 of record CM038052.1, read on the forward strand.
ACAGGTCAACATAGTTTGAACCTTTATCGATTATAAGTGATCTAATCAAATTAGGTCAACCTGCACCCAAACCAACTACTAGTTAGATAGAAACCCAAAAGGTCATACATATTAAGGAATTAGCCAAGGATCTATTTGACATGGTTGATTGAAAATTTGGATCCAATGCCACCACTAAGATGCTAGCCCATGTGGAAACTCTAGCTACTTGAGTCAATTTCAATTTGGGCTTGAATCTTGTAAATTGATCAAACCTAATTGACCTATTAGTTTATTGGAGTTTGGATCTAAATTAGCCTCCAGGAAGTAGCCAAATATGGCACCCAAATTTCTAGCCACATACCTAAATCAAGAGCCCCAACTTAGTGGGACTCTAGGCACCTAATTTGTAGGAGGGCACATGATAAATTTTGGTGTGAGAAAGGATGACGAATATTTCTTTGATGGGTTTCAAACCTATATGGCATGAAGAGGGGATCTTAATCTTCATCAGCACTATTTTTACAGAATTTATTGGCTTCTTGGTTTGGCATGGGATACCAGGAAAAGAGGTGGCGAGTGCATGGATTTCTGATCATGCGTGAAGGGGTGTGAGACTCCTTTAGCTTTAAGCAATAGGGTGTTCCTTGTTGGATCATAATTTTTACCATTCCAGATCCTCTTTAAAAGGGGATTTCACATGGCATTTTTGGAAAATTTTTAGATCAAGTTTGAATGGCTAAAATTCCTCATCTCACCAAACTGCATGCACATGAGTCTCTATGGTTGCGTGAAATGATGCCAAGCATTCCTTCTTTTTAAATAGAAAGATGCCTTATAAAATCAGGATTCTTCCTTTATTTGAATCAAAAATCAGTGATGATTCAGCATGTCGAATATGGGAAGGATCCGATAATGATTGGATGCCTAAATAAATACCTCTTCATAGATGCACATGCAAAGGGTCATGATATTTCTTTTTATTTTAAATAAAAGGCATCTTCTAATCAGATTCCTTGCCCTTTCGATCAGATTCCTTCTGGCTCTATAAATAAGGCATGACATATAGGATTCTATATGGATTTCCTTTCAAGAAAAAAGTGCTATCCAACTTCCTATTTAGCCTAGGTATTAGGATATAGCCTAGTAATTTTAGGACAAGGGCTAATCCTATTATATGAAGGCTAATGGAGGTCTTAGAGGAGGAAATCAAAAAGTTTATATGAAGTATTCTGATGATTCAAAACATGTGCTAATGGTCGAGATAAATAAATGGAAGTATCGACTTCCAAGTGTGAGGCTAGTTGAATTTTAGAAGCTAAAACTTTTGAAACAAAACATCAAGTTAGATCATTGTCCTTGGTGCGATTCCTATGTGGATCACTATCGGAGGGCAGACACTTGTATGCTTATAAAAAATTTAATAAGACAGGTAAGTCTCGATACCCTCTTATTACATATTGATCTTTGATTATATTGTTAAGGTGAATCTTGGGCATTAAGATTTCGGTGTGCTAGGGTGTTTTGAATGAAAATTTTAAACACCAGTGCTTCAACTATGCCTGCCAAAATCCAACAAAAGTTTCACTCATCTTCAAAAATCAAGAAAAATCAATGAAAATCAAAGGAAAATTGATTCAAAAAATGGATGACATAACCATTCTTTGTAGATTCAAATATGGATAAGGTAGAAGGCTAGGAAAAGAACCAAAAGCAGTAAACCTAGGGACTAGGAGTCCAGGAAACTATAGAGAGCCTTACCTAAATGATGGAAATGAGATTAGTCATTGGAGAAACATGTCGATAGAGGAACCTAATTCTTTGGGATGGCCTTTGGAGGAGAAGAAAGGAGAGGAGAAGGAGAAGACATGAGAGGAAAAAGCCAAAGAACTGGCAAGCAGGGACCCAAACTTTGGCTATTCATAAGACCCTTCGATGGATAGGATCTAACACTAAGAAGATCGTCACCATCAAATGTCAAACACATGGTGATCCAAGATAGGCCAGGTCCCCCTCACACGGATCAAAGGATGGCATGCATCTGAGGAGTGGAACACTGACTCTTCATCTCTCGCAACGATAGGCAGTTTGTATCTCTTCGAACTCCATGCCCCTGTTGGCCGATGTGCTGCATTTAAGGTTGACATCTCATTCTCCACAAAATCAATTATGGAACACCACCTCGAGTCTCGAGCCTTACTGGTTTGGCATCATCCTTGTCCCCATGTGCCTTGGGAAACATGTCCCTCGACCGATCGAATAAATGGTCGAGGATGCATCGGCAAACTTTACACTTCCCTCCACTTACTGAAACATCCAAAGCCGATCCTCCAATCTTGTGTAACCTGACACCCCAATGTCATGATCAACCGAATCTTGTGAACCTCGAATCAGTAAAATTTGCATTCGACAATGAATCCGCAGGCACAACAACATTGGATCGCACATAAAAAAATTTGTGAAAACTAAATATTTTATTCATTTGCCAAGTTATTATTTACAGAGGCAAAAACCCTGCCAAACAACAAAAAAAAGAAACAAACAACCAACAATGATGAATGAAATGCAAAGGAGGATGAAGTTATTGTGCTTGGCCTGGGTCGGCATGGAGGACAACTAAGGCATGGGAAATTGCAGGAACAGGGATTTGAAGCAAGCATGCCTCGGCCAACAAAAGATTCTATATTGCCAAGGCCTTGCATTCTTCAAACCTAGTCTTGTAGGCCTTCCTCTATGCGTGCCGAAGTCGAGTGTCACCTAAACCCATGTGTGCCTTAATTAATGATAGCCAACTCCGTAGCATCCTAACCTCTTGCCCACTCCTATCGGTGTCTTCCTTTAGGCTCTCAATGGTCTTCCCTATGACCTTGAGTTTGCCTCTTAGAAACACTGCCTCCCACATCTCCGCACGAATATCATGGGCCCATGCCCGTTCCACTATGTTTCTCTTTCTCTCTTCTTTGAGCACTTGTCAGAGGAATTAGGCCTCGACCAAAGTTTCATTCCAAGCCTACTCCACCTGATGGATCCTCTCCTCCTGTCCCTGGCTTGAAGACCCCTCCTGATTCTAAGCCTTGTTACGAGCCTGTTGAAGTTCACTCCAAAGCCACTCATTATCATCTCTCGAGACTAGAGTTGATCCCATAGCCAATGGATTCTAGTATGAGAATCCTCCTTCATGAAATTTCATCATAGAAACTTTCCTTTAGGTTCACTATCTCCGTCTGCACCTTGGTGACTTAAATTTTTAGCTAACAGGCATTAGTCATATGCTTGCACATCAATGCAAGCTATTCTCCTACCTGCTTCAGCTTCTTTACCAAATTCTTGGCATCATCCATTACAACATCAGCACACCTCCTTGCTTGCTAAAACATCAACTCCACCTTCGATGTGCACCTCTCGGCCTTACAAACTAACATCTTTATGGAGTCAATGCAGGTAGTGGAGGCCAAGGCGGTGGTAGTCGATGTACACATCTCGGCCTCACAAACTAACATCTTGGCAGAAGTGGCTTTCCAGTCGACTACCACTACCTTGGCCTCCACTACCTCCACTGACTCCATAAAGAAGTCAAGCTATTGCCCTAGCTACATGGTAAAACCTCGTCAAAAGAATTCAAAGATCAGGTAATCATGTGTAGGGTCATACTTGGATGATCGATTAAAAAGCCCCATGCCTATAGTGTTCGGGGTCGATCTCACACATGCTCTATGTGTTGACCAATAAAAGGAGGGATTGGACTATATCTTCAACCACCCTTGGACCTTCGAAGCACTCAAGGTTGGCAATTTCAAGGCATGCTTCTCAAGTGCTTGCTCCATCAATGGTGTTGCATGGGCTGGCTAGGAGTTGGTCTCACCAAAAAGCCTGACCTATGAAGCCTTTGTGCGGCCCTTCACAACTTCTCCAGATCACTCGGGTCCATCAGTCTTCGATTCTGCATCGAAAAATCTCAAAGACCTTTGGACTTTGCCACCGGGAAATCCTTGATAGAAATTGCTGCAATCTCCAAAAATTGCCTTCCAATGAGCAAAAACCTCTCCCCACCAAGCTATAGTAGCAGACCAAAGCTCCTTATAAATGAAAAAATTGTAATAAATTTTCCGTTCACCCAAGGAGTTCTATAAATGCGACACGAGACAGCCTCTTAGACGTTAATCCTCCATGTGCTCCTTTTAAGAAATATCTTAGCTTCAGCCTAGTCTTGGGATCATTCGGGCATGCATACGAGTTTACTTCCCAATCCAAGACCTTTGATGCTCAGACTAAAAAGTGGAGCGTAAATGATGTGGGATCAACCCCTCCATCGATACCCTAAGACTTTGTAGGTCAAGCCTTGCCCCCAACAGTCAAGACCTACCATCCTTCCAAGCAAAGCAGTCATATCTTGAACCCCTCGCATGACCAACCTTCAACCTTAATAAAAGCTTGAACCGACCCTAAGCCTTTGTTCCTAATCACGATGAGAAAAGACTCGTAGTGCTCCCTCGAATAATCCAAAGAATGGTCCAACCAATGCTCATCCCAATGCACGATTGCATGACCAGAAAGCTATATCATATCCCATAATCACAAATAAATTCTCGTAATTAAGAAACATGACTAGTTCCGAATCATGTCACAATTAAAAAGTATGGCTATTTCTTCATAAAAGACAGATCCCATTTAAGAAATGACAAATATTCTATACAAAATGAAATGATTTTTTGACAGCCTTTATAATAGGACTTTCAACCGTTACTTCTCACCAACCTCACGTTTCATCTCGAAAATATCCTTAAAATCGCATCTATAAAAGAAATCTCCTAAAAACTCCCAAAGTAAGAGAACAATAGAATTTTCTCTAACATTTTTCAGCTCATCTCCCTCTTTCTTTCTTTCTTTTATTCCCATATTCCCACCTGACTTGACCGTCAAAAGATCCACACCAAAACAACCTCCGATCAAAGACTTTTTGCAGGTATAATCTACAAGCAGCACCTCTCTAGCCATCTCCAACGTCCTATCATGGACAGGCAGCAACACACCATTGCTTGGTTGATGAATGGTGATGAGAACTATGCATTCGGACAAAATGGCAGGTAGTGCTGGATACGACGCTTAAAAGTATACATGCAGACATGCAGATTGTGTTGGCCATTTAAAAACAAGAATTCAGGACGAGTCGCACTTGATCATTTGTCATGCATAAATTATTTAACTTTTCATCCTAAATGGATTGTGACCCACGGATTGTGCAGTCTTGAATGAAACATAACAGTGCACCAGAAGCTTGCTTGATTTACCAAGAAGTTAGCTTGAAATATTACTCTAGGAATTTTGGTTGCTGCCTTCAATCACTTAGAGTGATTGGTCTTCAATCCCATGGACAGTATGTAAGAATCTAACATTAAATCTTCAGGAACATTGACGGCACTCTAGCAGACTGGTCTTGCCATCGGTTATATGGAGATCACAAAAACTCCATTCCATCTACACTGGACAATTCATGGGACAATGGAAGGATGAGCAAAGGTAGACTGAAAGAGGCGGTAGCTAGTTCAGTTCATACTCCAGAGTTTCAATACACACGAGACCTAACAAGAAAACTTTCCTCTTCATCTGAAGTTTTTGCTCATTGCCCACTGGTTGCTCTCAAGGGTCTAATCTTGAAGATGCTCTTTGTCCGACTAGCTTTGCACTGTTAAAAAGATTCAGAAGTGTTTTATATAATGCAAAGCAGTTACTCTTGTCACATGTTTTAAATTAATGTACTTGTTTTGCAATCAATCGTATTAACATGCAAAATGCATCGCTTCTCATTATGTGGAAGCACTAACTTTGGCACCTTGGTTAATCATATTCAAGTTCATCAGGTGTAATTGGCCTTTTAAATGGTATGACAGACTTCTTCTCAACATCCTGCGACAATGCTTTCCGCATATCTGAAAATGGCGGATGACTTCATGAGAAATACAGAACATGTCATGTATAATTTGAATATTATCACTAGATTGTTGGTAGCCACTTACCCAGACCATCTTCTTCCCCAGAGTAGTAACGCAGAACCCGTCGATAGATGACATAGCCAAGCTGCGGGCAAAGCAGATTAAGAAAAAGAAGAAGAAAAGTAAATGGCATTACTGATCTAAGGTGCAAAATTTATGCGGTGTGCACTATGAAGCTGCTACTAAACATCGCTACAATAAGAAATGCGCCATGACACCCACCCTAACTTGTGGCATTGTTAGAATGCAAGTTCCGGTGGTGGTCGAAATTAAATCCCACTTGGTACCAACTGCCAGATTAATACTGGTTCAAAAGGGGGTTTGTTTCTAGTCTGATGCATTAGATTTTTGATGGCCACGATAGCTGTCATGAAACAAATGAACTGGCTATTACACAAAAATCTTAGGGTTCATTTGGTATAGCTTTTCTTTTTGTTTTCATAAATTCAAGAAGGAAAATGAACTAGACTGAAATATTTGTGTGATGAAACCCCTTTTTTCCCTTCATTGTTCATAAAATTGAGTTTCTACAAGCAAAAATTTTATGCTTTCAGAAAGGAGTGAAAATAAAACCAACAGACAGCACAAATATTCTGCAAATTTTTTCGTCATCAGCGATCTCCATGTCATATCTCCCTACCTTGTTAAGAAACAAGAAAAGTGAAACAGCAGTGGGCCGTTAGTTACACTGGGACCCTATTCATTTCCAATAGCCACAGTGACTGTTTAAGAACAGCATAGATTTCTATCAATATCGAGTCTTGCTTACTGTGATTTGAATTGTAGAATATGCATTGTAGTATTCTTTTCATGTTAGCAATGTTAATGATCCAGCTCTAGAACACAGCCTAGAGACCCTCAATAATGGGTTCACAGTTTTTTCACCTGTCCAAATATGGGCCATCAAATGTGAACCCAGTGCACTCTAATGCCTGGTCTACCAGCTCATCACCCAAGACTCAACAGAAAATGTGAACAAGTTGGTATGGTTGATCGTGTAAAGTTTTGATAGACAGAACATACCTTTTCATACATTTTTATGGCTGGCATGTTGGATGCCCTTACGAAGAGATCCACAAAGTAAGCCTTATCCCTACAAAAATTTTTAAAAAAATAAAATAAAATAAATCTCAAGTTAATTAAGACAAATCATGAAACCTGCCCTGAACAAATAACAAAGAATAACATGGCTCCATTACAGCTAATGGAATTTTCTGAAATGAGACTAACGATTCATGAAAGTAACTGTTGAAACATGGAACCTTTTCCAGAAGATGAAATGACTTGTTATGGACATACAGGCAACTAAAAAATAGAACAAAACATAGGTAAACCATGATCACCAAACAAAAGGAAATGTGACACTGAGGAAGAAATAGTGCCTTCAATCAGTCGGTAATTGCTAGTTGCATGGGCTATATTTACATATAGGCAGTCAAGTTTCCTATTTTTCAACACATGAAACCTACATGCCACCAAATCATAATTTTCAGAAATCACTTATCATACGAGAACTAAACTAAACCAACATTTACTGTTATTGTTGTGTGGGAAAACAAGTAATGTCTACCACTCCATAAACAAACATCAGCACTTAAGAGTAGGGTTAAGATGAGATTTTACACATACAGATCAACATTTTGCACAAAATAATGAAGTGAGATACATAATTTGAACACAATAAACAAGCATTCTTAATCAGTATGCACATGCACAAGACATTTTTCCTGGTGCCTACTTCACAATAACCTCAGCTAACTTTGGTGAATATTGAATTAGGAAAAAATATTAAACACAGATCTTATCTGAGTATAATAAAATACTCATGAAATTTAATCTTTAAAAATTTATATGATGACTGACATCTGAGTACGCTTCTACAATGTCTCACTGTGTGGATATGCTTAACAGATTATTCACAATTATTGATGTGAACCCCCAAAATATTCAACTATACCATTATTCCAAAAGCAAGAAGGAAAACATGTAAAGTTTGCAATGTTTTCATGAGAATTCTGCAATATGTCAAACATTGTTAGAACATGAAGCCACATAACCACAATCAGCAACTTTAGGGTCAACTGCTTCTTTACCTAACCTAATACAGTTCATTAAACATACCCACCTATACAAGGATGTTGGACCGGACAAGTACCTAAGAATCAGATACTTCAAAATGAAGCATTACATATTCCAAATTCCACTGTATAGAGACAATGATTCATGAAGTAATATGCTTTCATGGAGTTCTTAGGGAAGAGAAACTCAGAAACAGTCTCTTTATATGCAGGGTAAGGCCGCATATATCTGACTCTCCCCAGAACCCACAATAGCAAGAGCCCGATGCACTGGACGACTCTTTATCATCACTCAAGAAGCTAGCAGACTCTAAAACATTAGCAATTTGGCCTAGACTCTAAAACATTAGCAATTTGGCCTATTCATGAAGGTCCTTTAATTATCTTGAAATATGATTTCAAGAATACGAGTTAGATAACAAGAAAGTAACAATGAATTCCCCTGAAACTTCTAAAACATGCCAAGGTATTTTCCAAATAATCCATGGCCTCCTTTCCCTCTGCTATATAATATAATAATGAATTTGCATTACATGCTGTGTTCTCCATGCATCAATATATTGACCATTATACAGGTGTGACATAGCACAAAAGAAGAATAACAGAAATGATAGTTACAGTTAAACAATAACTGGAAGAAGAGAAATAATCACTAAACCTTGTCCCAGCTACATGGAGTCAGCTTCTTGGATCATTTGTAATTCATCATGAACCACATTACCACTGCAAGCATTTAATTTTTCTTCTCCCAATTACCATCCAAACTAGCTTAGCTCTTTGGCAGGAGCAGCAGGACCATTTAACATATCCTTGCAGATGTCCTTACCTAACCACCTTAAATCTTTGTTACACTTGCTTATACCAATAAATTAGTTCTTCATCACTTTTGTCACAATTTGTGCAACTCTTTCATCTCTTCTAAGACATAGTCATCATTTTGATACTTAATCTCTTGTGAATAAGACAATCTCGATTAAAGTTTTACTGAGTTTTGCTTCTGTATTAGAGTCTTTACTAGCTTTTGCTTCTATATATAAGTTGGTTGTACAACCAATAAATGTTAATGATGCCTTCCTCAATAAATTTAGAAAGAACAGCATGTAGGGCAACATGAAGAATTCATTGGAGAGTAAAAATATAACGTGTCTAGATTAGTTAAACTCTTTATGGGCATAAACAAGCACTAAAATAATGGTATAAAGTTTAAAGGTAACCCAATTGCATGGTTTTACAGTAAATGAACCAAGATGAATTTATACTAAACTGAAAATGATTGTCATCCCCAATGTTTATATGGATAAGATCTTATCCAACTCTAACTTAGAAGTTGAAAATGAAACTAAAACCAAGGTTCATCGGGATCGGGGGGAGCGGTGTGGAAGGCAAGGTGGGCAAGGGAGAGGTTGAAGGGGGCATGGGAAGAAACGGAGTTGCAAAGAATGGTGGTGATGGCATGGGAGAGGAATTGCTTGAGAGAGAGAAAGGGAGAGGGAGAGAGAAGACCTCAGAATGCATTGCAAGGAGGGGAGGGGGGGGGAGTGGAGGGGATGAGAGAAAGAGAGAGAACCTAGAGCATCAGCATGGTGGGGGGAGGCTCGGGTGGCTTTAAAGGGGCTGAACCAACCCAACTATTTGAAATGTTCCAATTCTTAACCAGTTCTCTTAGTAATAAGTCAGGCAATTATGATTTTATGAATCAAATTAATTAAATCATCCAAATGAATAGCTTTAACTCATAATCATGCTAATAAGATGCTGAAGAAATTCAAGTAATAAAACTATAAACATGTTTCAACATCACTTGATCTCAATTTACATCTAACAAAAACTTACAAAAGCTTGTTCCTCAAACTAAATATGCTCAAAGGATGAATTTCATATGGCACATAATAACTAAAACCTCAACCTGCATAGCTTCTATCGTAGAGAGATTGTACATACCGAGTAACCCAAAGAAAGAACATTGGTCTTCCCTTAAATTGTTATTCAAATATTTAAAAAATATAATGGATTTGCTCTATATTATACTGGTTTTTCAAATGTAATAAAAGGATATATTGATGGATAACTAACTCTTAAGATGTAAGCTCAACTACAAAGTTATTATTTCCTTTTATGAGGTGACTGTGATCACTTTGGTTTCCAATGAGCAAATTTTAATCTCTAGGAGCTTAGTGAAAGCAAAAGTCATTGCCATAGATACCTCTTTTCCTGAGACTGATTGGCTTTGTTGGAACTTAATTCCTTCAATTACTAAATTTAGCCTTTTGTAGTTTTGTTCATTGTGTTATTGCAAATTGCTATTAAGTTATCAAAACATATGAAAAATGAATAAACACATCAGTTAGATTTTTATGCCATTTTTGTAGTGCTCATGTTGCTAGGAAATAATATTAGTCACTGTTTTTGATTTTTTGATCAACTAATCCAGCCAATCTATCCTATCAATGAAACTATTTTATATCCAGGCATGTTTAACTTCTTAGTTGTTTCCTAGCAAATAGAACATATTGTCCATCAAACTTTGCGATAGTTTTTGATTTCTCAAAATCATATGGACAAAGAGAAAGGACTTAAGTGTCTGCCCGTGTCATTGCTAACCCAGCATAACAAGTAACAAGCATGCCAGCCCATGTTAAATAGCAGTAGTCCACATTGAACTACATTGTTTTCAGGATGAGTCGATACCGCCCAGTACTAAGCCAAAAATCTTTGTTTTCCTTTTTTCAACACCCAATGATTGGTCTCAGCATAGCACAACGTGGCACATATTGGTTACCAACTAGCAGACTACATGCTGGCAACCATGGTCCACAAGACCAGTACCTACCATATCAATACATTACTGATTTAGTATGGCATGTTCGATACAGTACGTATCCCGTAGCAAGACAAGCATCTACCTTTCTCTTGCTCCTAGATGTGTTATCACTTGAAACCAGGTAGTATGAAGCAGTTCCACAATTCAGATCAATACAAACTGGTTTGGCTCATACCAAGATGAACCTATGATACCTGGGCCCGGTACCCCCCAAACCAAGGCCCAAGCCCATCCTTTGGTACACCGCTCAAAGTGGTGTGCAACCGTGCATGAAGGGACAGCAGGGAGGGGCAGAATTTGCAGGGGGACGGAGCAGCATACGCGTGCTTTTGCTTCACTGCGAAGAAAGTATATATATATATATGTGGAAAGGAATGGGAGAAGCAGAGAGGAGAGAGGGGGGGACGCATCCTTTTATCACATTTTCCTCTCCCACTCTTGATCTCTCATGCTTCCCACTGTCGGTCTCTCATGCTCTCCCTCTCTCTTGGTCTCCCACTCTCTCCCTCTTTCTCTCACCCTCTCCTCCCATGGATTCTTCTCTCTCCCACATCCCTCTCCTCCTATGGCTCATCGCTCTCTCGCATCCCTCTCATCCCATGGTTCTCTCTCCCTTGTCCCTCTCTAAGTTTGCCCTAGAAGGATTTCGTTGTGCTATCCTATTCCTTCCCTGTGGCAAGAAATAGGATAGGGTTAGTAGTTTATTTTTTCTTATAAAAAATTTGGGATTGATTAGATATCTTGGTATTATAAAAATATTTTATATATTAATTTAATACTTTACCATGCCACTGATTAAATTCGTTTGTGATCTATATTCTTAGGTCTTGAATATCCAAGCAACCGGATAACTTATCTAGATTTTTTGCATTTGCAAGGTAAGTGACGTAACAATTTTCAATACAATTTAAAAATAATTAAATGAATTTTACATCTATCCGAATAAATGACCAAGCATGTTATGCTTTATTTTTGGTTGAAGAATTAGGCATATAGTTGTTGATACTCTTGTGTATAAATTAATTTGAATACATGCTCTTCTGAATAATGATTTTAAAAACATGAGACCGGGTAACTTATGAAAATATGTTTGTACATATACCACATAGCTATGATCTGGTCTCGCCAATGGAGATTATACGTTGGATCTATCGACTTGTAATCTAATAAACTAGTTTCAACACCACACCACCAATGACTAGAATTATGGTATTTGGATGCCTTATCTACTACCTACCCATGCCACTAGGTTATGTGGCCATAGCCAAATATTGGATCTAATATTAGTTTATTAAAAATATAATTTTGAAAAATAAAGATATTTTCTGATATTTGATATGTCTAACATTTTGCCAGACAAATATATATATTTAGTTTTATCATGAATGTTATGCTTGATGCATCTTGAAGTATTATGGAACTTACTGGATTATTATAGCTCATTTTCTTCTTTTATTTTTATTTTCAGATGATGAACTGTGAATGCTTTCAAGGCTCTGGGAAACATGCTAGCTAGTTGTGAGCTTTTATAATTCTTAGTTAACTTTGAGAATTGATCTTATGTCAAGTTTTATAGATCTGAAGGTTGTTATCTGATTTATGTTAGTTTAGAAGTGTTATGACTTTTATCATTCCAAGATTATATGGTAATAAAAAAGGATTATGGGATGTAATTATATCAACTTTCGAAGGTTGTAACTGTTTTAATTATAATTGTTATGAAAGGATGTGAATTGTTATTCAGGTAGCCTTGCATGTCTATGGGTTCCACCTTATAGACATGCGGTGTCTGTTACGCGCTTGATTCGAGGTGTGACAGATTAAGTGGTATCAGAGCTTAGGTTTAAGATCATTAAGAATTGTGTCTAGATTGTGATAGAAATAGTCATATATACCAGGATCCTTAAGGCTCGTCAGAAAGATTAAGAGTTGGGTGGAACTAGCTTAAGAGGTGTCTTTGATTGCTTTTCTTGTTTATAAATTTGTATTATGTTATTTGAATCTCATTCATGATGTTTATTTTATTTTTTTGTGAAATTAGTATACCGTTTCATTATACTAATAGCCAAATGTAATGAATTACTTGAGAATTCATGAGGCAAGACAATTGTGTTTTTGATTTGCAGGATTTTGATCCAAATTAAATATAAGAGGATTTGCCATCGAGTACTATTATGCATTGTAATTATTTATTTATTATTTATTTAAGTGAAATTGATAGTTCAATTTGATGCAGGTGCATACTTTAATATTAATTCAGCTCAAAGTTAATTATGTGGTGACAATTAAAGTTCATTCTTGAGAAATTGGTTGAGGATCAAGATCAAAATAATTTTCATGATATACATTTGAAATATTTTTTTTCAAGATTAAAATTTGTGTTGATCATGTATGAAATTGTTGTGTTTATGGGTATTAACAATAAGCCAACCTTTTATTATAGAAACTGGTTTAATTCTAAGATCATAGAGTATAGAGTGGAACTTTTGATGATTCTGATCATCATCTTTGGATTAAAATAACAATTTTATTTGTCTATGAAGACTATGATATGTGTGAAATTTCTCAATTCAAAAATATGGATTTGTAAACAGATCTAGAAATATCTTGTCATTGTTCTTGGGGTTGCTAGTAGAATCTAGTATTGAATGAAGAATTTGATTTTTGAAAGGTTTACATAATTATATGTATGATCTATGATGAATACTTAGAATCTCGATAAGAAAAACTCTAAAAGAGATAACTAAGTTGATTTTGCTTATATATGTGTTGATCTAAATCCTTCTATTGTAGTAGTTGTCCCCAATGGTTAAGAGCATGGCAATTATCTCAAGGGTTAATCAAGATGAATGTACTTGAGGTAAATTAGGGATGAGAATTAAAAGTTTTCTTTATAGGTTTGAAATTTAAAATCTATTGGAAATTGTGTCCTAGAGCCAATTATCTAACTTATAGGCGGTTGTGCCATTTATAATTGTATATGAATTATTATTAATAAAAGTTTTTTGATAGTTCATCATATTGCATCTTCCTTTATGAAATCTTTTGTGATAGTCCTCAGAACTACATTTATACAATAAAGGATTTATTGTGGTTCCTAAATTGTTCACGACCAAATGATACGTTGTTATAGGATGACAACGTTTATTAAGTGTAGGTCATTGTGCACCATATGGATTGGTTGTCCTCTTAACCAAGGAGTATGGAGATACTGGTATGGTATGCAGGTGAAATATAATACATTTCACTAACCCATTTGCGGAGCACTGCTGTCAAGGATTACTCACGAAGGATATAGATATAAGTATTCCTCAAACCTAAATCACCACGATGACTTGCAAGCAACTCATTGTACTTTGGTACTGGACTACCTAGATTTCTAATTCAATGAAAGAAGGTTTTTGAGTACAATCAAGTATTTGTGAAGTTAGTGTGTGAGTCAAGATGAATTAACCACTCCAAAAGATTTGGAGAGAATGTCTCACCGTGTTTCAATTTAGCAAAACCTTGACCAAGGTAATCCTTGTGAAGAGTCACAAGATTTGTAAGGTTGAGACACTATATGGATGTACTAATTAAGGATTAGTAGTTTAACCCTGAAGTCATCCTGAGCATTAAAGGTCAAAGAGATGAACTATATGTCAAAGGTTCAAGAATGTTGCTCTTCAACAATTTGACCTATCTGGATATCGGGTACCATTGCTAGATGGTCACTTCAAGTACAGGAAGTGCTTCTTTGCTATCGGTTTAGCATTCAAACATATGAGATCATACATAATAAAGTTCTTGCCTGATCTAATGGCTGATCAACGATTGTGAATTGTTCTAAGATTTAATTGTCAATATGATTGATGATCATCCTTGAGTTGACTCATCTATGAGTCGACACTTCAGTATTTTTTGTAAGTCGACTCATCAAATTTTCACTAAAAGTTAGTGAATTATGGAAGGATTTATTGGCAATTACATTGCTAATTAGTTCAATTTATTAAGCAATGAGGTCTGGTTCAAATCTAATTGAATTGGATTCAATTAGGCTGGCCCGATTGGGTTATAAGAAAGCCTAATCGCTAAGAAGGTTTGATTCCTGATTTGATCAAGACTTGAGCTTAATTAATTCCTAATTAATTTAGGATTTAGCTAAGAAAAATGGGTTCCTAATTTAATTAGGTTCACTCATCTCTTTGGATCTAACAAAATAGGATTTGGTTTGAGCTTAAGTTAAGTATAATTGAATTGGACCACACCCAAGCACCCTAGCACCATTTGAATTTGAATTAGGAATTAAAATTTGAATTGGTTTATGAATTTGAAATCAAACTTGAATTTTAAATTCAACTTTGAATTTGAATTCAAATTTGAATTTGAATTCAAATTTGAATTGAGTAGTTTTGATTTTGAATCAAAACTATCCAATCTCATCCTAACTCCCTAATCCCCTCTAATCTCCTAACCAGGCACCTTTATTTTAAGAAGAGGAGGCTGGTGCGCATGGAGGGGTTAATCAAGGCTGAAGAAGAGTCTTTTATCCTGTAAATAGAGGGGGGAGTGTGGGTTCTTGTAAAGAAAAAAAAGTTCTCTCGGGTGTAGGTTCTACCTAGGTCTTCTTTTTGGTTTTGGAAAGAACAGGAAGATTAGTGTCTATCTTCTACTTCTATACCTCCTCCTAGGTGTTTTCTTCTTCATCCCTTGGAGCGTCCCAGTGATTTGAAGAAGATTCGATTAGCCATCGAGATCTCAATGAGAAGCTAGCATTACAAGGAGACTAGTTAGAACAAGGCTTCGTGTGGATCATCTGCATATACCATAACAGGTGTGGCTAGGGAAGCCTTTATACCACGATATTCAACAGCAACGATCATCGACCCATGCAAAGATAATGGGTTCTAAACTCAGACTCTGTAGATGTGATCTACAATGCCGAATTTATTGCATAGATATGATTTATGCCAAGGATCTCGGTATCGGTACCGTACCGTATCATGTGTCGGTACAATAGGCATGCCGGTTCAAACCAACATGCCCAGGGTTTGCGGTATCGTTCCGTACCGCCTGGTACAAGGCATACTGTATCATACCAGCCAAGAGCTAGTACGATTCACCTATAAAAAACAGTCCGGAATATCAAACCATTGAAAAAAATAAAAAAAATTATATTCCATACCAGTATGGTACAGTACCGTACCGATGCGTACCGTCCGGTTCGGGTCTGATTTGTACTCGATTCAGGTCAAATAATTTTTTCATAGATAGGGAAGGAGTTTTTTTAAGATTTTATGGGTCAAGGACTCGGTACCAGTTCGGTATTCCTTGGACATGCCCATCTTTTTTTAGGATTTAGGATTTTTTTTAGGATTTAGGGTATAGAATTTAGTATTTAGGATCTAGGGTTCAAAGTTTAGGATTCAAGATTTAGGGTTAGGATTTAAAAAATCCTAATACATTAAAATAAGCTTCCAACCATTAATTCTAATTAAAGTAAGATATAAAATTATAATTAAAATAAGATTACCAGTAATTAATGAAAGTAAAAGATGAAATATAAACATAATTACATACCGATATTTAGAATCGAATTAAGTAGCAAGTCCATAAATATCGGGATTATTAAATACCGAGGAAGATCAGTAAATCTCTCTAACCAGGCAGCATGAGTGTAAGCTCATCCCAAGAGGTATGCGTGATGCATCATAACTCATCACAGATCCTTCGTTAAGGTCCCGACTCTGAGAGATATCCATAGACTGATGATATAGCTATGCAGGGGCCCATCCAAATATACCAACAGTAAAATCAGATCCGTAACATGCTCCAGGCTGCATAGGATAATAACAACCACTAGAAGATAATGTCTTGGATGCACCATATGGAGCAAGGTTCATGGAGCCATCCCGTACCGCCCGGTACGGGGCGTACCATACCGTACCGTCCGATTCAAGTCAGTTCGGGCTCGGTTCATGTTCGGTTCAGTGAGGGGGAGAAAGATTATTTTTTTTAAAATTTAGCATATCGATACACATGCCGGTACGGTACGGTCCGCCCACTAACCGATACAGGTCCCGGTACCGGTTCAGCGGACCTTGATATGGACCATATAAGTTACAAGCTGTCGATACCTACGGATAAGAGGATCTTAAATATAAGGATGACCCTGATACATCTATGGATCCTATTCCACGTGCAAGAGCTGTAACTGCGTCGTCCCGAACAATCTCGCGGAGCCCGTTGTCTATATGGAATCGTATCACCATGGGATCTACCAGTTGGTGCACATAATCTGTATCATGTGTGGCATGACTAAACTGTGACTCACCAGTAAATCGAAGATGAATAGATGGCTGCATCTCCTATCCTCCAACTTCTCCCTGATCACTAGATCCATCACTATCTGAAGAAGCACTAGTAACACTCTCTGGTATTTGAATATGAATGAACTGAGTGCTCCGGTAGAGGTGCAACTGTATTTCCTTTTCTTCTATCTCTGGACCGAATAGATGGCAGGGAGGGATAATGTGATGATCTGCTAGAGCCCTATGAAAAATATTGCTTGTTCATTGTTCAACATCCACCCATCTCGCTAGCTACAAAACTGGTTAGCCAAGAAGGCGATCCTAGCTCATCAAGCTCTGGCTCCTGCTACTGACTCACGACCCATCCAATCATCGAATCTTCATCCTCATCAACATAATTACTTGCAATGGAATTGGAATATTTCAATTCAACTCTCCTGAATATACTTTAGCCTCAACCTTAAATTATAATATACATAAATAAAATCGTTGAGGCATTTCTGTTTTAGACGGTTCCTCTACTTGGAGTAGATAAGGTCAAATATAGACCAGCTGTGCTCACATCCACTAGATGACATCATCTGGAAAAGGATCTTGACAGCAAAAACATTTAAATGTTTTGCAGATCCATCAAAATGCACCCACCATTCAGCTGCAAAAGACATTAAATCATTTAGAATTTTAAACTCAACAAAATTCAAAAATCAATCTGAATCTAATATTAGACTTAGTACTTAGTAGTACGTACCAAGATTCATCTTTGATTTACTTCTGATAGCTACAATGAATCCAAAAGAATCTATGCCCTCAAAAAATTATCTAAAAAAAATGTTATCATGTACTACTTGTTGAAATTAGTGCTAATAAAAATCACTCAATAATTTCAACCTTACTTCTTCTAGGCACATAGCTGCGACATTTGGTCAGGCTCCATCTTATATATAGCATTGCATATGATAGACATAAGATGTTCATCCATGGTAATGTCCAGTATGCAGTATTGAAATCTTGGATTCAGATAATAAGCTGCACATATATTTTAAGAATTAATCAAGTGTACTTATACAAATATAATTTAATTTAAAGTTTTAGAGAGTTCATGATTTATTGCATACCTGCTAGATATAAATCCGAATTCATATAACTCCACCGTCCATCAATAATCCGGATATACTCAATAGCATGTATTGGATCTGTCTCTTGGATCTTTTTTTTGTACTTTGCATCATGTAATACAAGAAGCCCATTTAAGCATCTCTCTCATAATCCACAACCCGAAGTACCTCATATAGAGACTTGATAACCTCCACCATCCTTTCAACCTACTACCAGAATGTGCCTCGTTACTAAATTCTCCACATTGCTCCCCTCAATCTTGTCCTAGCATATCTACTCTGCTATCATTCTTGACTAACAAACATCTGACATAGCTCTACTTTTTTGCCAAGAAGACTATCAAGTGCTATATAATTTATAGCAAACCATGTAACCCCTGGTCTCAATATTTCTCTCAGTAAAGCTCCTTATCAATGATAAGACCCATGTATATTATAAATGAATTCGGTGATAATTTTGCCAACTCAACTATCTTCTGCACCCTATGGATTTTTTCAATATCCATCAACATAAGGTCAATACAATATGGAGCACAAGGGATCCAAAAAATATGTGGTCGCCGCTGCATCAAGAGCTGTCCTGCAGCCCTATATTGTGATCCATTATCTATAATGACCTGCATGGCATTCTGCTCTCACCAGATTAACCATTGATGGGGCACAAGATTGGGGTAGGATCATCGGTGAGCTGAGAAGTCACCGAAGATTAGGATACTACTATTTTTTTATTTTATTTTTCTAGGGGGTGGCAAAGGAATAATGAAGATGGAAGGCAGGAAAATTGGACTCTCATGGACTTGGGACTTACATTCACGGAGAGACCTCTCACCTCTAAAGCATCTCACCCATCCCACTACATGTAGCCAAGGGCATCCCACCCATCTCACTACATGCGAAGCCTAAGGCATCCCATCCAAATCGTTACCTGGGGCCATGAAGGAAAATCTCTAAGACCATAGAGGGGACTCGACAGGAAAGGGAACAACTAGGGCCTCACGCCCCTCGACGCTCGAAAGCGAAGGCATAGGGTCTCACACCCCTCGACGCCCGAAGGCAAAGGCAAGACGGGCCTCACGCCCACTCCTTTACAGAGGCAGAACGAAGAATCACTCTTCCCTAACTCATCTTCATTAATCAATCTTTTTACAAAGGAATGAGGGTAATATTTATAGACCTTCATAGCCCTCATTTGAATTTGAATACAAGATAGAAAGATAAGCATGGTTCAAATTCAAATACAAGATAAGACCTATCCATACTAGATAACTCAATCCTAACCAATCAAAACTAATCCTAAATCAAATTTCAAGACAATCGTAAATCCTAAAATAACTAATCTTCGAATTTGAATTTATTTGTATTAAAATCTGTGCTGCATCAGAATTGGTATTGTCTCGAGATTCATGCTGCATCGGGATTACTGCTTCAGGATCTGTGCTGCTGATGTCCCCATCATTTTCCTGAGGTGGGGAAAACTCGACTCCATCAAGTCAAGATCATCAGGGGCTTTGATGAACCAAATCCAAAGGCTATGCTCTGAGATCTGTGCAGCTCTAAAATCTGTGCAGTTCTGAAATTGTTTAGCTCTAGAAACTGTCCCAAATTATTTTTTCCCTTTTTTTTTCATTTTTTTCTTTCTTTTTTTCTCTTGGCGCCTTGCTTTGAGAAGCGTGCGAAGCTTGAAATCAGTAATAGAAGCCGGAATGGCTTTCACGATCGTGCGATCCCTTCACTTCACAGACCGACAGCAAGGAACAGGGGAGGCTTGCGGAGAGGGGGTTTCACCAGCGGGCTCTCCGGCGACGGTGCTGGGCAGAGACGACGACACGGCAGGGAAGAAGGCCAACACGGTGGCACTGCAACACGAGTGTAGGCGGCACAGATGTAGGGAGAGGAGGAAGGAGTTCGACCATTCGGGGGCTGGCGTCATCTAGGATGGAGATGGCCGGCCGGACACGGAGGAGGTGATGCTGGGTTCGGAACAGGAATGACCTCACGGGGCGCCGGCAAGGAGGCAATCATGGCAGAGATGGAGGGGCTTGGATCTGGGTGGAGAGGGTCCGATCGACGGTGGTTTTGCTCACGGACGGAAGTTCGACGATGAGGGAAGGAGAAGGTGCACCGGCCCTGTTCCGGCAATTGGCAATGACACAGTGGGGATCTGGACGGGAGAAAGGGATCGGCCAGTGGCTGTTCCGAGTGATTGGCAGCAGCAGATGGGCTGCGCTGCCGTGGCCAGTGGCATGAGCGATCAACGATGGCAGCAATCGAAAGGGTGTCGACCGCCGTGGGGGCGATTAGGGGAGTCTGGTGGACGATGGCTTCTCAGATCGGTTTGGAGGTCAGATGGGAGGTGGGAGAGCAGCAATCGATGACTCTGTTCCAGCGATGGCAGATGGAAGATATA
The DNA here is from genome assembly GCA_021397845.1 of Areca catechu. Lineage (NCBI taxonomy): Eukaryota > Viridiplantae > Streptophyta > Magnoliopsida > Arecales > Arecaceae > Areca > Areca catechu. Next base: position 118,741,207 of record CM038052.1, read on the forward strand.
GGCAGCGACCGTTGGTGTTCAACGACGACTGGGCTTCACGGGGGGCAGCGAACGGAGATGTCTCCAGTGAGATCGGCGACCGGAAGATGGGTGAATGGTGGAAGATGGCATCTAAGGCAATTGTGGAGGTTCTCCAGGATCAGATGAGGGAGAAGGCGGCAGTCACTAGCGGCTCCAATGGTAATAGCGAGCGACCAGAGGTGAGGAAAAGAGCGCGAATTTTTTTTCGCTTACTGGTGAGAATGGCGGAGAGAGGAAGTGGGATTCGGGCGATGCAGTGGCGACGTTGATTGGGAGTTGCCGACGGGGCTAGGTGGAAACAAGATTAGAGATGAGGAGATTAGCGACACGATCGGTAGTTGGCGGATGGATCAGTGGCATGGAATCGTTTGGACAAACTGGTTGAAGCATACCCTAATCAACCTGTTCTGATACCAAATTGATGGGGCACGGAATCGGGGGTAGGATCGTCGACGAGCTGAGAAGTCACCGAAGATTAGGATACTACTATTTTTTTTTCTAGGGGGTGGCGAAGGAACAATGGAGATGGAAGGCAGGAAAATTGGACTCTCATGGACTTGGGACTTACATTCACGGAGAGACCTCTCATCTCTAGGGTATCTCACCCACCCCACTACATGTAGCCTAGGGCATCCCGCCCATCTCACTACATGCGGAGCCTAGGACAATCCCACCCAAATCGCTACATGGGGCCGTGAAGAAAAATCTCTAAAACCATAGAGGGAACTCAACGGAGAAGGGGATAACTAGGGCCTTACGTCCCTCGACGCTTGAAAGCGAAGGCATAGGGTCTCACACCCCTCGACATCTGAAGGCGAAGGCAAGACGGGCCTCACGCCCACTCCTTTACGGAGGCAGAACGAAGAATCACTCTTTCCTAACAACTCATCTTCATTAACCAATTTTTTTACGAAGGAATGAGAGTGATTTATAGACCTTCCTAGCCCTCATTTGAATTTGAATACAAGATAGAAAGATAAGCATGGTTCAAATTTAAATACAAGATAAGACCTATCCATGCTAGATAATTCAATCCTAACCAATCAAAACTAATCCTAAATCAAATTTCAAAACAATCGTAAATCCTAAAATAACTAATCTTCGAATTTAAATTTATTTACATTAAAATCTATGCTGCATCAGAATTGATGCTATCTTGAGATTCATGCTGCATCAAGATTGTGCTCCTTCAGGATCTGTGCTGCTGATGTCCCCATCAACCATCTCCATTAATCTAAGGATGTAACTGCTGTCATGCACCGTCATGCACCAGATCTGAAACATCAATAGATTTATGAAAAAAATTTCATTACAATAAGTCAAGAAATTGATGATGCTCCATCTAGTAGAACCAGTTCAACCATCATACATCACTGTCAATCCACACGAGCCACTTGCTCTGATAGAAGACAATCCAATTTTCTAGCTCCTTATTGCTGTCCAGGAGCTAACCATAAATATCCCTCGATCCTGGAAGATCTACACATGCACCAGCAACCTGTATAAATGCAATAGCAGAACGATAATATGGATTGTCTGCTGCATGCACTGGAATATAACTGAAATGAAATCAGGATCCGATAACCTATCACATATCTTTCTTTTTATTCTTTCTCAGCATGCTATCAATCCTCTATTGATTGGAATCTCTACTAGGAAGGGCATGTGGATCGATATCATGGATAGTGGCTCCTGCTAGAATGTTCCTAAAAGACTTTTTTCTACTGCCAAATGCTTTCAACATAGATGCAATACAGCTGGTATCTCTCATAATGAGCTCTCTAACTGAGAAGGTCCTAAACTGTCTCAAACTCTCCTACAATACTTGTAGGGTCCGATCCCGACTCAAAAATTGATGATTTAAATTGCTGTCTACTTGATCATCTTCTTTAGCTGCATATGCTCATACAAACTCGCCTGAATGGCAACATCCATCTGTCTCATCAAAAAAATAGATGCTCTCTGACATCCTAAGTAATAAGGTGTTTTGCGACTTTGCGATCCACCTCTGTCTTCTTCTTTGATATTATTTTCTTTTCTGCTTTGAAATTAGTAAAATACTTTTTCATCAATTAACGAACCTCATGTGGACACTATCAACATGCAGATACATCAGAATAGCTGTTAGCCAAGTATTGCTTTAACCTTGTTATCCCATCATCTTTGAATTCTACATTGCACCATTTACATCTCTAGTGATGCCGACCCGAGAACAATTCTTCATGCAACCAACCAATATCACACTCCGGATCCTTATTCCTCATCGATGGATCCATTCCTGAATATTTAAAAAGCACATAAGCTTAATAATTACATATATTAATTAGTACTTTATTAACCTAATTTTTTTTATTTTTTATATAAAATATTTTTTTATTTTTTAGATTTAAAAAATATAAAATATTAAAATATTATTAAAAATAAAAAATATTAAAATATTATAAAAAATAATTTGATCTTATATTCATGTAGGATCCTATCATAAATGATACATATATTTTTTTAAGATACTAGAAATGCATGAAAGGCCATTTTTTTTCAATATTGGATCTAAAGCATTACATAAAAGGCATCAAAATTTAGATAAATCGATACGAAATTTATAGTAAGAGTAGCTTATGAACCCTATAATAATAATCTATAATTATAATTTTTTTAATTAATTATTTTATTTTTTAATATTTTTAATCCAAAAATAATTTTTAATTTAAAAAATTATATATATAACAGAAAATCAAGATCTTAGTATCATTGTATAGATCTTTCATAGATCTATAACATATTATAAAAATCATGCTCAAAAAATAATTGATAGTATTTCTCTTTAATTTTTTATTTTCCATGAATTTTAAAAAAATTGAAAGAGAAAGAGAATGAAAGCTATACATACCTTGAATCTACCTTCCTCTTGCATTTTGGTATTTGATTGGCTTGAAATCAGGAAAAAATAGTCTGCAGCCTTCATTGAAGCCTTCCTTCCAACAAAGAGCTCTCTGGATCTCAGAGAACTCTCAGGTACTTTATAAAGCCCCCCAATAAGTGCATAGTAACTAAAAGAAAAAAAACCGGTTCCAACCGATCTGAACCAAACCAAATCGGCCGAACCGACCAATTCGGCATGGTTAGGGCCAGTTTGGGATCGGTTCAGACCGGTTCATCAATTTCTTTTTATTTTTGAAATTGGAGAACCAGTTTTTGGCACCGAATCATGCCGGTTGGCCACCGATCCGGTTTGGTACGGACCGAACTAACCGGTACAGCACGGTTCGCCGAACCTTGATCCATGCTGTATGCTTATATCTTTTGGTTTAGATTTTTAGATGCTTGTATCGAATTCAAATTTGGATTTAGTTTTGATTTTGAATCAAAACTATCCAATCTCATCCTAATTCCCTAACCCCTTCTAACCTCCTAACCACTTGGGCGCCTCTTTTCAAAAAGAGGTGGCTGGTGGGTGTGGAGGGGTTAATCAAGGCTGAAGAAAAGTCTTCTATCCAGCAAATAGAGTGGGGGAGTGTAGGTTCTTGTAAAAAGAAAAATGTTCTCTTGGGTGTGGATTCTATCTAGGTCCTCTTTTAGATTTTGAAAAGAAAGGAAAGATTAGTGTCTATCTTCCACTTCATCTATACCTCCTAGGTGTTTTCTTCTTCATCCCCTGGAGTGTCTCGATGATTTAAAGAAGATTCGATCAACCATCGAGGTCTTAGTAAAAGCTAACACTTCGAATAGACAAGAATAGGGCTTCGTGTGAATCACCCGTATAGGCCATATCATGTGTGGCTAGGAAAGCCTTTATACCACGATAATCAACAGTGACGATCATCGACCCATGCAAAGATAATAGGTTCTAAACTCATGGACTCTGTAGATATGATCTATAGTGTCGGATTTATTGCATAGATATGATCTATGCTGCATAGATATGATCTATGTCGTATGCTTGTATCTTTTGGTTTAGATTTTCATATGCTTCATTATTATGTAATAGATCCTAGTGTAGGTTGTTTTAAGAAATGATCTTATGCATGTTTAGATTAATTTGATTAATTTTTAGTCTTCCGCTACTTATTTTTAAAAAAAAAATTGAAATGCATGCATGAAACGGCCTTGGATTTTTTTAGTTTATAATACAAAGTGGAACTTTGATCGAAAGTTATTTAGTGAATTCAAAGAATATTAGTGGGTTAGATCAGAGTGCATAGCAAAAGTATGGTGGTTTGGATTGTTTTTTTAAATGGTCAGTAATATTAACTCTTTGAATTAGAAGATTATGATAGATGGTTTGATATTCTTTGTAAAGGACTTCATTAACAATGAAAACAATAATATTTTTTATTATAAATTATTTTGGATATCGCTATGTGATTATCACTAATTGGTCTTCCTATCTTATGCAATCTAAGCAAAGTTTTGGCATCTTGAGGTTAGGGTTAGTATCGATGATCTTGAATTTGGAGTATTTTAGTGTATCTCATTTCTCCTAAATTTGAAACTCAGACTTCTCTATTTGTTTGAAAGAATTTGAGATTATTTTTTGATCTTGAAGAATATCCTATCCTCAAATATTCTTCCATTGAGGGTAATTAGAGTTGTCTATAATCTTTTGATAGATCAATTAAATCAAGAGTAGTTAATGGCTTTGTCAAGGAACTTTGTCTATTAAGTTGTTGATTTTTGAGTAACTGATTTATATTATCAACACAAAGGATCAATTACAAGATTTTCTTGATAAATATTTTCTTAGACATAGTATCTTGTTTTTAGGAGCTTTAATATTATTTGTTAAGAAAAAAGATGATAGTATGAGCTATGCATTAATTTCCGAGAATTGAACAAGGTAACAATGAGAAAGAAATATCCTTTGCCTTGAATTGATAATCTATTCGAACAGTTAAAAGGAGCTCAGGTATTCTCCAAGATTAATCTTCATTTTGGGTGTCATCAATTGAAGATAAGGGTAGATGACGTTTCCAAGACTACCCTCATATGGTATAAGCACTATGAATTTTTGACCATACCTTTTTGGGTTGATCAATGCTCTAGCATCCTTTATGGACTTAATGAATAGAATATTCAAGCCTTTTTTTTGGATAAATTGGTGGTAGTCTTTGTTAATGATATTTTAAGTTTACTCAAAAAATCAAGCTAAGCATGAGTTACATTTAAGGATTATATTATAAACCTTGAGATAGAGACAATTGTTGGGCAAACCGAAAAAGTGTGAATTTTGGCTAGATAGTTTGACCTTCTTAGGTCATATAATATCCAGGGATGGTGATTCTCGTAAAATTTATACTGATCATAAGAGTTTGAAATACCTTTTTACTCAAAAAAAACTTAATTTGAGATAAGAAAGATGGTTAGAGTTGATCAAAGATTATGATTTGTCCATACATTATCATCTAGAAAAAGCAAATGTGGTTATTAATGCACTAAATGGAAAATCTTCAGGAAGTATAGCTGCTTCAATTTCTTCTGAGAGGTGTATATTAAAACATTTAAGGAAAAAAGAGATTGAGATATACTTACCTAGTTTTAGGGTACAATTAGCTAATTGTGCAAGATCAGTCTACTATAATTGAATGATTAAATTTGCTTAGGTAAATGATCTTCCTTTGTAAAAGATCACGAAAGATGTTGAGTCAGGCTCTCGAAAAGAGTTTAGAATCTATGAGGACGGATCATTAAGATATGTTCTTGATGATTTCAAGTTAAAAAAAAAACATGGAAGATATATGGAAGCTTGTGCTATCGATACGAGAGGTTTTTTAAAGCTAAAAAATAAAATGAAGTATCTGCATCTTTTTTTAATCAAGATATGTTAAATTTAGGGATGAAATTTATCTCAAGGGAAGAATGTAATACCTAGGCCCAGCAATCCCCAAACTAGGGCCAGGCCCATCCTTTGGCACACCGCTCAAAGTGGTGTGCAGCTGTGCATGAAGGGACAGCAAGGAGGGGCAGAATTTGTGGGGGGGGCGAAGCGATGCACGTGCAAGTTTGCTTCACCACGAAGAAAGAAATATATATATATATATATTTGAAGTGAATGGAAGAAGCAGAGAGGAGACATGTCCTTTTATCTTGTTTTCCTCTCCCACTCTCGATCTCTCGTGCTCTCCCTCTCTCTTGGTCTCCCATGCTCTCCCTCTTTCCCTCTCTATCTCTCGCCCTCTCCTCCCATATCTTCTCTCTCCCGAATCCCCCTCCTCTTGTGGCTTTATCTCTCTCTTGCATCCCTCTCATCCCATGGTTCTCTCCCTTGTCTCTTTCTAAGTTTGCCCTTGAAGGATTTCGTTGTGCCATCCTATTCCTTTCGTATGACAAGAAATAGGATAAGGTTAATAATCCATTTTTTCTATAAAAAATTTGAGATTGATTGGATATTTGAATATTATAAAAAAATTTGGATATTATTTTAATACTTTACTATGCCGCTGATTAAATTTGTGTGTGATCTATATTGTTAGGTCTTAAAGTATCTAAATAATTGGATAACTTATCTGGATTTTTGGCATTTGCAAGATAAATGATGTAACGCTTCTCAGTATGTTTTAAAAATAATTTAATGAATTTTACCTCTATCTGAATAAATGGTCAAGCATGTTATGCTTTATTTTTGCTACAAGAATTAAGCATATAATTAATACTCTTGTATATAAATTAATTTAAATATATATTCTGCTTTGAATAATGTAACTGGGTAACTTGTGAAAATATTTGTACATATTCCACATGGCTATGATCTGGCCCTGCCAATGAGGATCATATGTTGGACCTGTTGACTTGTAAATCGAGAAATTAGTTTCAACACCGCACCACTGGTAAATAGAATAGTAATATTTAGGCACCTTATCTGCTATCTAACCCATGCCACTAGACTATGTGGCCATAGCCAAATGTTAGATCTAGTATTAGTTTATTAAACTATAATTTAAGAAAAAAAGATATTTTCTAATATTTGATGTCTAAACTTTTGCCCAGTCAAATATAGGTATTTAGTTTTGTTATAAATTAGCATGCTTGATCCACCTAGAAATACTATAGTACTTATTAGGCTATTATAGCTCATTTTAATTTTTATTTTCAGAAGATGAACCGTGAATGCTTTCAAGGCTCGAGGAAACATGCTAACTAGTTGTGAGCTTTTATAACTTAGTTAACTTTGAGAATTGATCTTATGTAAAGTCTTATTGATGGGAATCGAAAAAACTCATACCTATTTCGTGTACCTTAAGAAACCCTAATCCTAATTTTATTCTAGAAAGAGGGTTTATTTAGGATTTCCTTTATTTACGATTTCCTTTATTTTCATTGTTATCTTTACTAGAATTTTTAATTCTATTAAAATTTAGTAATTTGACTTCCATTCAAGTATAATTTGTTGCTCTATTTAAGGGCTCTAGTTGTATGGAAAAGATCAAACTTGAATATTGAAATTTAATATCAAAGAAATTGAGTTTTTCTTTTTTATTTTTATTTTGTTCTTCTTTTGATTCATGTCCGCATTAAATTAGTATTAGAGCAAATTACAATCCCAATTCATTATTTGCACTGATATTCTTTGCTTCCCATTTGGTCGCTCCAAGCCTCCCACTCCAAATGAAGCACTCCCTGTTCAGCCGCTCCATCTGCCGGGGGAAAGCTTCCCGTTCAGCCACTGCACACCTTCGCATGATCGAGACTTTTAAGCATGGAAGAAACCAAGGAAAATCTGGGAAAAATGGCTCCCTATTTGGCCACTTGAAGCCTCCCACCCAAGACTCCTGAGGACCATAAACAAAAGAAGACTAGGAAAGTTGCTGCCATCTTCCACCATTGACCGGATCCCCCGTGCCAACAAACAAATCATCTCCTCCATGTCACCGATCGTCGAAGCCACCAATGCCCTTCACCGTCGCTATCTTCTCCTTTGCTATCGCAATCGCTGACTCGCCAACATTGGAACAAGGAGAGACCTTGCCCTTGCTTGCTGTCGCCGACCTGCCATCGAAAGAAAAGGAGAGCTCGCCGCCTCCACTATTTATTGCGTTGTCGGAGCTGCTATACTTCACCGATGCCATCTTGTCGCTCGTAGCCGACAATGCCTTCCCCATCAACTTTGCACTTCACTAATGCCACCCATCGTCGACACTGCCTTCCCCATCACCGCTGCACTTCACCAATGCCACCTTCCCCGCCTCTTTCACCGTCATCCATCGCCATCCCTGATTTGCCAAGGTCCTGAACTCTATGCTTGGGAGCTCCATTGCTGCTGAAGCCACCACCGACTCGTCATCGCCGCCTTCCCAACAATGTTGCCCATCACCATCATCGAAGCTGCATTGCCAACGAAAAAAGGCCTATGGAAGAAAGCCCTCAAAACCCCCACCCCTCCCCCATTTTTGATCGATCGTGGTCTATAGGCCATCTGTAGACCGTTCAGTCCACAGAGCAGCCCATAGACCGTACAATCTACAGGCTAGCCCAGTCCACAAACCAAAAAAATTAGAAAAATAAGAAAAAAAAAAAAATAAAATTCCTCTTACCTTGTCTTCGACTTGCACACAGTTATCCAGAGTTTTCGAGCCTATTTTATAAAAGGTACGATCTCTCCATTAAAATTTATTTTTTTTTTAATTATTAGATAATTCTATTATTGCTTAGATCCTTATTTTACCTATCATCAAACTTTATCCATATATTACATGTACCAAACACATTGACACCACATTAATTCTACAAATCTATTATAAGAATCGTAGCTAATTAAATTTTTTAGTAATCATAACCTTTAGCCTAAGATCCAACTTTTTTTGTATCATGACCATTGGCAACCTCAAAGATGCATACACCGCCATGAAAAAAGAGCTTAAATCTATTAAAAATATTTAAATAACATTCCAAGAGACTTTAAATCATATATGCCAGTCAGTAGACAAACTTCATATAGAAATTAGTGAGCTTCGTGCCAATCAAGTTGATAATCACGTAAACCTGGCAAATCTCATAGGTCAGCAGGTAGAACACCAACTATCCCTAAGGGAGTCAACATTAGGTAAACAACTACTAGAAGATGGCCTTCCTAATAGTCAACCTATCTATCAGTCACCTTCTTAGATTTTTAAACCTAGTAGAAGTCAGAATCATGTGAGATACACCAGTCAGCCATTTCAAACATCCCCAATCTACATGACTCACATAGTTACCACTCCACAAATACTTTTGAGGGTCCTTTATCATAAAGTTTCGCGGAGGGAAGTTAAGGATGAGTACAAACGTGATGACTATAAAAAATAAATAGAGCCACCAATTTTCATAGCTAAATATTCTAAACAGTCTACTAGGTATGCACGAGGTCCTGGATACATTAGATTCCAAGGATAATAATTTAGACGATATCCACTGAGATTAAAGATTTCAAGGAACCACTAAAAGAGATCAAGGTTGATATCACCTCTTATGATAGTAGATTAGATCTAGAGGCATTCCACGATTAGTTACAAGATCTAGAAGCTTATTTTGAGTAGTACCATATATCAAATGCATCCCGCATTCGCTTTGTAAAAATGAAGTTAGTAGATTCTACCAAGCAATTTTGGCATAGTTCAAAGAGAATTAGAGTGATTTAAGACACCCAACTATAGTCCTTTAAGAGGAGATGAAAGTTAAACTTCGCAAAAAATATGTTCATATTTATTACAAGATTCAGTTATTGACCAATGGTATACTTTTAGACAAGGAAACACTAGTGCTACTGATTACATGACTCGTTTTAAGAACTTATAATTGAAGTATGATATATCTGAAGAGTCATAAAAAATTGTATCTAAATTTATTAATGATCTAAAAGTCGATTTGAAAAGAGAAGTTTCCTTGTATTCCTGACTTTATAAGAGAAGCCTATCACAAAGCATTAAAAATTGAAAATTTTCATAAAACTTCAGTCCAAAGGAGAGATTCCTTTTCTAATGGCTCTGGACAGTCTAGGGCTACTCCTATTAGTCATTTAAGAAATGATGCACAACTAGTGCCTTCTCATGCAAGCCCACATCCGATAGTCACTAAGATCCAAGAACCCACTCCAATGGTGTCACAGACAGCTAGTTCTTTAAACATCGAATATCACTTCTATCGTGAAAAGGATCATATAGCTACTCATCATCCACATTGTACTTTAGTCATGAAAATAGAATATAAAAAAGCTTTACCTGAAAATATACTAGAGGACTTCAACCACCTAGAACCAGCTATTTCAGAGAATGAGTATAAAGAAGATTGTGAAGAGTTAGGAAGATGTGTTAATATCATGCGATATATAGTCACCACTCTTGTAGACTCTGAAGAATGAAAACGATTAGCATTTTTCATACTTACGCCCAATATGAAGATAAGGTCTGCAAGCTTGTCATTGATGGTGGTAATTACATAAATGTTATATCTAAATCTACCATTAGTCGATTAAAGTTAAAACCTCAACCCCATCCTCATCCTTATCGAGTTGCTTGGGTCAACAAAATATCATTCCCTGTTAGTGAATGCTGTTAAGTACTGATTCAAATGAAAACCTATTCAACCGAGATTAGGTATGACATGTTATCCATGAAGGTAGCCAGTGTCCTATTAGGTCGATCTTGGATTTATGTAGATGCTCATAACTTTGATAGGGAGAATGCTTATATTTTTACATATAACAAAAAGAAATTTAGTTAAACCTTGCTAAATCTAGCACATCACAATCTTCAAAACAATGTAAGAGTTCTCAAAATTCTATAAAAAAAACTGCCGCATCTAAAATTTATAAAGAATTTAATGAGTTCAGAGTCTGGAGTCATGTTAGCAGTCATTCTTAAAGGTGAAATTCAACCAACCTCAAACTTTCAAAATAATCTGCCTTCCTAGATTGAATCTAATGTTAAATTTATAAATCATTTTTGGAAGATCCTTTGAAAACTGTTTGAAACTACTTTCAAGTTTTATTCAGCCATTCATTCCCAAACAGAGGTTGTGAATCCCAGTCTTGGTGATTTACTTGGTGTTTGGTTGGAGATAGACCCGATCTATGGGATTTATCATTGCTTACAATGAAATTTGCTTCTAATAGCTTAGTGAATTGGTCTACTAGCAAAAATTTGATATTTTTCATGGCTTTAACCCTCGCCAACCCATTGATCTTGTTTCTTTACCTATGAATAACTATACTTCTGAATCTATCACTTCCTTTGCCAAACACATTCATGATATTCATACTAATATTTGCTATGAAAACTGAGAAATGTAAAATCTCTACTGACGCTCATCGTAGAAATATAAAATTTAACGAGAATAATTATGTGATGGTTCATATCTATCCAAAACGTTATCCCAACATTCATTCAAAAACTTTCATGCTCGAACCACTGATCCATTTCACATCCTTCATAAACTTGGACCTAACGCTTATTATATAGAATTACCCTTTGATTAAAATTTAATCCAGTTTTCAATGTTAGAGATTTGTTACCTTATTGAGACACATTTGAGCCTCCTACTATGCATGCAAATAATTTCAAGATGTACACTCAGTCTCCTCCAATGCCAATTCCAGTTCTTTCTTCACTTCCGACATCTTCGCCAGATCGTATTGGATGCATTATCACTGATGAAGTTGTTTCTTTTGCTAATAAAGGATTTCAAAAATTTTTGATTAAGTGGCATGGCTATTTAGATTTAGATACTACTTGAAATTATGAAGAAGAATTGTACTGTATTGATTCAGATATGCTAGAAGATTATCTCAATTCCTTACTAGAGTCGAGTCCTTTTCAACCAAGAGAGAATGATGGGATCGAAAAAACTCATACCTATTTCATATATCTTGAGAAACCCCAATCCTAATTATATTCTAGAAAAAAAGGTTTATTTAGGATTGCCTTTATTTACGATTTCATTTATTTTAAAGTTTTCTTTATTTTTATTGTTATCTTTATTAGAATTTTTAATTCTATTAGGATTTAGTAATTTGACTTTCATTCAAATATGATTTATTGCTCTATGTAAGGGCTCCAGTTATATGGAGAAGGTCATACTTGAATATTAAAATTGAATACCAAAGATATTAATTTTTTCTTTATTTTTATTTTATTTGTATTTTATTTTTATTTTATTCTTCTTTTGGTTCATGTCCTATATTACTTATAGATATGAAGGTTATTATCTGATTTATGTTAATTTAAAAGTGTTATGACTTTTACCATTCTGAGATTATATGGTAATGAAAAAGAATTATGAAATGTAATTATATTAGCTTTCGAAGGTTGTAACTATTTTAATTATAATTGTTATGAAAGGACATGATTGGTTATTCAAGTAGCCTTGCATGTCTATAGGTTCCGCTTTACAAACATGCGACATCTGTTACGACTCGGTTCGGGGCATGACAAAACCCCGGTACCATACAAAAGAGATAGTATGGATCAGCATGGCAGGCCTTGCTAGCAAGGCTTAACAACAATGATATACTCTTAAAGAAGCCTAGAAGTTCACTTGCAAGCTCAATTATCAATAAATGCACCCAACTTATATCTCAAGCTATTATCCTTTTTTTTTTTTTGGTGACCATATGATTACCTAGACAAATTTGATTTATGCCACAAGTTTCCAAGCATATGACTATTTAACCATCTAATTACATTAGCATGATCAAATACCAAATGGCTTCTCCAACCTAAGCCCATCTACATAACAAATGATGTTCGGTCCATCAATAACCAAAGACTGAAATATGACATTTAGTTCACTTTAGTGTGATGGAGAGCAACAATATCCAGATAAATATTAATTTTCCTTTAAATGGGAAGCAAATCCTAGAATTATTCTTTACACTCCTAGAAGGGAACCACAGATCACTCGACCTTCGGAAGTCAAATTACCTCCTAACCCTCACCATTTCTAGGTAATGGCACATTAATCCTACTATCCTCTTCAAGTTTCCAGAACCAAGTTTCCAGAACCAGTATCAAAGACTATTCCAACCAACCGGCAGTATGAGTTGATATGGCCTGTATTGGACTAGATCGGTAAAAACCGACACAAAAATGAAGGGACAAACCTGAGAGGATGACAAGAGAGAAAGAGAGAGAAAGAGGGGACCGAAAGTGGGGACGTCGCCGCCGCCCTCCGCAGCACCATGTCGCACAACAGGGCTTTCAATCAAGGGAGATAGACAGAAAGGGAGCAAAGGTACTAGATGGCAAGAAGGTGCCAAAGATGGTGGCCGAAGGGTCACCGGAGGTTGCCGTGGCCACCTGGAGACGGAAAGGGCTCCCACGTAGCCATAGCAGTCGAACAGGGGCAAGAAGACACTGTTCATCATCGATTTTTTAAAAGTGAAGCTGATAAACAAATCACTAACTTCACTGTTCATCTTTCTTCTAAAAAAATTAATGAATAGGGATGAGAGATTTTTTAAAAATGAAGCTGATAAACCATTGCCGACTGATTGTTCATCTTTTTTTAAAAAAACCTGATGAAAGGGGACTTCTCGTTCTTGTTCTAAACTTGCAAAGGCTAAAGGAGTTTTGTCACTTGCCCAATGGCTACGGCGACCCCCAGTAGCTCTTCGACACCCTATCTAGTACCTTTCCCACATTCCAGTACTCTTGCTTCCCCTCTCTCTATCTCTCTTGATTAAAAGCCGATAGGGGCAACACAGAGCCACGGAACCTAGCCCTCCAATGGCTTCGACGAGCCACTACCAGCCCTTCGACGACGTCGTCCGCCCTTTCCCTTCCCTCTCTTTTTTTCTTTCCCTCCCTCTCGTCCAATGTTCTATTTTTCAAGCCATAACTATCCTGGTTGGCCGCCAGTACAATTCAAAACATCCCAAACCAGCCAGTTTGGTCCAATTCAAAAAATCCTGATCCTCTTATTCAGTTCCTTCTAGAATGTTCAGTAAGTTGGAAAACGGTTATTATAAAGCACAGCGAGCAATACATCTTACCCTGCTTGATAAAATTATTAAATCAGAATGTTGTAAAGAAATCTCCACAAAACCCGGGAATATTGAAGCTCAAGCCTCAGCGATCCACTATGTTAGGACAAGAAGATCATGAGAATGTTCTGCAGCCTTACAACTTTTTATGTGTGATGACCAAGTTTCAGCTCGATGTTGAGCGGGGGGGTCCTTTAAGTTAGGACATGTTCACAGCTTTAGAACACTATTATAGGAGGACATGATTTCCATCTCTTGTACTAGTCTAGCAGGGACTGGTCAAATGTATTCACGACTTTTGACAGTAGGTTTCTTTCTTTCCCTATCAATCAGCATACTTTCCCTCCTACTAAATAGGAATTGAAGATACATTTTATCTCTACTCCTTTGCCTACTCTCACTTCTATGCCCAAAATATCAGTAACCTACTACACCCTGTAAAAGGTGAGGTAGATATTTTGGTTTAGCAGTAAAAGCAGTTAATGATGTTTACACTTTACGTTAGGCCTCTCTACACCCAAGACTCATTGGAGAAGAATTTTTGTTCAATCTTTCACAACTTGGTGTGAAAGATTGAACAAAAAGTTCTGGGATCTTTCATAACTTGCTAGGGAATTCCCCTCTAATTCCATTATCTTGCCCTTGATGCACTTAACAAGAGGAAAACATGGTCATAACTTTTTAGCTCCTGACTTCTAAAAGTTCTGGGTTACATTGAATATTATTTACACATTAGCTTCGTAACGTTCCTGCTATTAAGAAACTTCTGCAAGGGGATACACTAAGAGAAGACCTTTCCAGCCTCTTTTCCAAAACTACAATTATAACTTTTGGCACATTTACATCAGCATAAACAAAAAGCATTTTGGAGGACATTTACCTTGAACACAAAAACTCAAAGATTTTGATTGTGATAAAATTGGATTTTGGAGCTAGATAAATCAAGTTGACAAGGACAGATTGTACTTCTAGGATATGATCAGTCTTTGAATTTCCCTTACAATTTCCTTCTTCCTCTAGTTCACCCCCTTCAGCAACTTACACTACAAATCAAATTTAATTGTAGTGAACATTTAAATTCAAAATCATGCAAAAAGTCCTCATGTAGGGATGGTAGTCAGGTGGGTATTTCTAGGTACCTAACCTATTTCAAACCCTAATAGGACATGTTTAGCATACCCTAATAGGGTTTGGGATTTAACATTAAAACCCGAATGGGTTTGAAATTTACCCCTTGAGTACCCACTACCCGAACACATATATATATATATACACTAAAAAACCTAACCCTAGCCATCTTCCAAATTTTAAGCTTCCCTATTCAGCCACAGTTCCAAGCCTTTGCCTCCCACCCAATTGAGACTCTGGAGGACAGAAAAAACAGAGGAAAAAACAAGGGAAACATAGAAAAAATCCATGAAAACAAAAGAATGATAGAAAAAATTTAAAGGTAAGACCTTTTCCCACATATAGATTGATCATTTTTTTTTATCCTTTTTCTTTTCATTTCGTTCTCTATTTTGGAGATTTGTGGGGAAGGAGAGTACCTGAGGGAGATTTTGTGCACCTGAGGGAGATCAGAGGGGTTTCTTGGGGTTTTTAGAGGATATGAGATTTTGTGCAAGTTGTAGTGGTGTGAGTTGGCCCTTGGGGTTTTGAGAGCTTAATCTTGGTAGAAGCATGTATTTTGTAGGGTTCGGGGATTTTCGATCAAAAGGATTCTTTTTTGGCACGAGGCTAAGTTCCACCTTTCTAAGCAGTCAAGTGGATATGCATGATTATGAACAAGGTCTTTCTTACACTATTCAACTCCAAGGGCCAACTGTTCATTGTGGTAGCTTGTACCAGCCACCATAGATTCACAAAATGAGAGAGAGAGAGAGAGAGAGAAAGAGAAAGAGACTTAAGGCTTATAAGTAGGAGTCATGTCCTTTTCCTTTCTGAACACTAGCTTTGTGAGATACGAGGTGGTCTAATTGTTTTGACAGTTTGGGTAGCAGTCATGCTTGGCATCAAAGAAACCATTTTATTTTGCTGTATGTAGAGATGTTGATGTAAATGATGTATGTATTTTATGAAATTTTCTTTTAGAAGAGGTAAATTTTGTTTGCATCATGGTTGTTTATTTAGAGAGAGATGTTTATGTGAAATTCTGTTTGGTTGTTCATGTATCTTATTTTTCACAAGAATTCTCAATACATGCTGTCCACTATTCATGGCTTTCTCTTTCCAATCTCTTAGATTTCCACTTACTTTGGCGGGTTAGGGTGATAGGCAAGCTTACGTAAGCAAATAACCCAACCCGGATATAGGATAATTAAGCAAGTTCGGGTACCCAACAGGTATAACAATCTTAAGAGGGATGGGTTTGGGAATTTTGGTTAATTTTGTAATTGGGTTTGTGATGGGTTTGGGTAGGTAAGATCTTAAATGGATTCAGGTTTGAGTTTGGATAGGGCAAATTTTGCAGGTACCTTGCCCGTTGCCATCCCTAGGCTCATGCATAGTGGGTTCAATCCTTCAACAAACCAACTTAATATTGTTAAGATCATAAGACAGCTTAAAAGTGGTGATTAATTGGAGAGGTCACTCTATCTTGGTCAAAGGGAACTACCCACCACAATTAGATGGCTTAAGAATGCCATATCTAGGGAGGGCATACAACCTGTTCCTTATCACTTTTAATCATGAAAGGACATTGCCATATATTCTATTGATTATGTTTATATAAAGGCAAATCAAGCCATTTCCTAGCTCACCACTGAGTCTAAAAGGCCTGAAAATAGAATTCAGAAAGCATGTCTGATGCGGGATGATTTATGCATGCAAAGTATTTTTTCGTGATTAAGCATGAAGTTAAGGTTTTAGATCCCGAATTTCAAGCTAAGATTCAAAGTATAGAATTCTATGAAAATTTTGGAAGTCATGTATGCAAAAATAAATCCTAAACAAATAGATAAGCAGGATCACCAAGGTTGAGAAATCCTAGTCAGGCTAGCTTTCCTACAATACCACTACTGATGAATCAAGGGGGTGTACCTGGCAACGATAGAAGCGCCTGCTGAAGATCGTTCCATGAAGAGATCGCTTATGCTCCCGGATGCGGCCTGGAAGAACAAGCTTCTGACCCTGCGGATTCGCGGCTTTCTGCTCGGTGATCCGACGGCTGATCAAAAGGTATCCTCGGACTCGTGGGAATTGAGGGACTTACAAATCACCATCTGGGGTTAAAAAACTAAGAGTATGAAGACTGAATAATTGAAAGAAGGGAAAAGAAAGGCTCTTGGATGATGGCGGCCAAGTGTTGGAAGGAAGGGGCGGCTAAGGTTTTGATGTTGTAGTTGGAGGCAGGGCGCAGGAACAAGAACTCGCACACAGCTCGCACACAGCAAGGGCACACAGCAAAGAGAAAAAACTCAAATTTAATTCATCAATATCTGAAATTACATGAAGGGAGGCCTTTAAATAGGTTTACAAACTTGGGGCTCAAGTAAGGGTATTCATGAGAAATTACATTAGTCCTAAACCCATACAAAGACATAGACTAAGGCTCTCCACTTTTGACTGAGCCTCTCTCTCTCCCTCTCCTCTTGGTCAGCCAAAGAGGAGTGACTCTAAGGGAGGCCGACCAAGGGGGGTGACCATAGGGGTTGGCGCCCCTCTTGATGCTCCTCATGGGCCTTGGGCGGCCAGCATGCTCTAGGCTGCGGTCCAGGGTTCCAAGACCTTCAAATTCTCTTACCGGGTCTTCCATGGTCTTCAAGTGTGGCTCCATGATTTTAAGCTAGCTGGATCTTCGATTATCTTGAGTCTTCTACTTGCAAAATTTGACTGGACTCACTATAAAATTTACAGGACTCAGAAAATGACTAGCTCAACATGAGCTAACTTGACTGATAAACTTCAAAACTTATAGGACTCAAAACTTTACCTGACTCAACTGACTTGGCATTCTAAATACAGGACTCAAGTGTGGACAGGACTCCAATGGACTTACTCACAAAACTCAAATAAACTCACTCAAATTGACTAAACCCTAATTACAAATTGAACAAAACTTGGACTAAACCCTAATCTCTAATTTGATAACCACAGAGGGTTGAAATGCCTCTGCCAAAGTCTGGGGCCTCTGATGTCCCCATCAATGTCTTTTGCAAGATGGCCAGGTCATTATCATTCATGAATTGTCAGCCAAATTGTTGAAGGCCAAGAACACCCCTATAAAGAAGATAATAGAAAATAAAACAGCATTGACTTGTTGAGGCATGTTGCAATTTCAGTGCATAAGTGCATATAATACCCCAACATGCTTGACATCCCATACGGGGGGTGGGACATAAGTTGAAGCCTTAGTTTCAGCCAAAGAGAGGAGGCAGGAAAGAGAGAAGTAGGTCAAAGAAGAAAGGCCATTGAATGTGCAACTCCAAGACTCCCAGGGTATCTTAAATTACCCTTAAAATGGATTCTAATATCTAAACGTGGATTTGTTGGATGTTCTAACTTGCTAACCATATAAATACCCCTTTTAAATGGATGCGCAATGGAAACAGATTTTAAAATTTTTAAAACAAGATTTAACAATTAAATTTATACATCCAACATCCTAACCAAGATCTACTTGCATAAAATAATGAAATAATATAAATAACTAAAAATAAATGCGTACCTGGATGATAATCGTCTAATGCCGATCTGTAATCCACAAAGTCCTCAAATGCGAGCCCTCCAATGGTGATCCACATAGAAACCTCTCAAGGACCTTCCTAATTAAAGAAAACCTACTAAAATTCTTGAATTTTAGTCCTCCTTCTCAAGGAGATGCACACCTTTCTTTGTTTCTTGTAATTTCTTTTCAAAAGATCACAAGTCCCTCTCTTTTTCTCCCCTCAACTCTTAGTCTAACTTTCTTAGGCTAAGATCGATGGACCTCCAATCCTTGGAAGCCATCTTATTTATAGCCCAATGTCAAAAACCTTTTGATATAGGATTCTCAAAACCATCCAAGCATTTTCCGAACTCATCAAGGATAGGACTTCACTTTGGATGCAAACTATTGGCATGTGAAGAGGCTTTGGCATGGAGAAAAGGTTGAGGAGGAGGGGAGCCAATCTATGGTCAAAGCCCCCTAGGACTCCTAGGGTCACCAAATCCTTTCTTTGCACCAAGAATTTTAGCATCTAAGAAAACTCACACCAAAACCTTTTTGGCATTAACCAATCCTATCCAATAGGGGGTGTGAGGAGAGAGAGTCCCAATAGGAGAAAGACTCCTCTTGGGTGCTACACTCCCTGGGGTGTGAAAATATTGCACCACTTTTCTTTTGGTGCATAAGAAAACCAAAGCCAACAATTTGGCACTCCCAAAGTCTATCCACATGTGGCATGAGGGAGAGAGAGAGAAACCTAGTGAAGGACTTCTCCGGACTTCTCCAAGTCCTCTTCATGCAAGAAAAAAAATCAGGGAGACAGATATATGGCACCTCTTTTATTTGAGTGCAAGTAAGAGTCCTACTCCTATTAGGTTTAGGATTTGACCAAGTCAAAATTGGTCATTTCTTTGATTAGGAACGGGATCTAACCCATGTACTAGCAATCCTATTAGATCCATAGGATTTACAATAAATCTTATTAGATTAGGTCCATGATTGATTGCCTATTGTGTGTGACCCATTGGGTTCTACACCTAGCCAGCAATAAACTTAAGTTCGAATCCAATCCAATTAGGTCAAATCCTAATACACTAATTAATTAGAACTCCTAATTAATGACTAAATTAAACTCTTTAATTCATGCAAGTCCGCAAGCCAAGATTAACATCTAGCAATGTATCATGGCTATCCGGAAGATGTAGAATTTTGGTGAAATTATCGAAATACCCTTATGCGATGAATTACCTTGCAATTCAATCTTTTGATCACACAACATCCCGAAAAAGCCATGGACATGGAATCATGTCAAGCCTAAATACCTAATCAAAGACTCTTTCTAATTTTCATCCTACTCTAGTCAAAGACTCCTAAGTCATCATCCTATGAGATCACAAAGAATGTCCTCTCCTCTTGCAAGAAGTGATCATCCCTTGTTGACCACTCACAACCTTTATGCACACTTCACCATGCCCAGAATATCCTGTACATAAATCAAAGCATCATGCTAGGATATGAACCAAAGCATAGATCTATATGTATACAAGGTACCATGGTAATCTCAAGTCCAAAGATCAAATGCACCATTTCCACTAGAGAAACATCTATTGACATGCTTATAAGGCTCCATTAAAATGTTTCTTCTATAGATTAATCCAGTGAACATCTATCCGCTCGATTCGGCCGGTTCGAGACCGGTTCGGCCCGATTCAAACCCGTTCGAACCAATTTTTTTTTGGTTTTCCTCACATGGCTACTGTAGCCATGTGAGGTGGGGTAGGGGGAATCTCTTAAGCCAACAATGTTGGCTTTGGGTTTTAAATGATAGAGAGCTCCTGAGAGCTCTTCGTTCGTTCTTCTTCAAACGACGACGGCCTGAACAAATCTAATCCCTCCATTTCAATGTAATCAAATGCCCAAAATTTGAAAAGAACAGTAGAATCAAGGTACGTATAGCTTCCCTTTCCTCTATTTCCCTCTTCCCTCTTTTTTTTGTTAAAATCCGTGCAAAATAAAAAATTAAGAAAAAATACTATCAAATTATTTTTGTTAGCTATGATTTTAGAGTATGTGGTACATCTAGGATAGATCTACACAATGATACTAAGATCTTGATTTTTGTTAAGTATATAATTTTTTAAATTAAAAATTAATTTTGGATTAAAAAATTAATTAAAAAAATAATTAGTAAAAAAAACTGTAATTATAAATTATTAATCTAGGGCTCGTAAGCTACTCTCACTATAAATTTCATATCGATTTATCCAAGTTTTGATGTATCTTATGAATAGTACTCTAGATCTTAAATTAAAGAAAAATTGGCTTTTAATGCATTTTTAAGATCTTAAAAAAATATATATAGCATGTATGATAGAATCCTACATGAATCTATAATAAAAAATTTTTAATTTTTTTTTTAAAAAAAAATTAAATTAAAAAATTTTAAAAAATAATTTAAATTTAAAAAATTAAGTTAATAAAGTATTAATTAATAAACATTATTATTGAACTTATATGTAATTTAAATATTTAGATATGGATCCATCAAGGAGGAAGAAGATCCGAAGCGCGACATTGGCTGGTTGCATGGAGAGATGCTCTCGGGTCGGCATCATTAGAGGTATAAATGGTGCAATACTGAATTCAAATGTGAGGGGTAACAAGGTTGAAGAAACACTTGACTGGCGGCTATCCTGATATATCTATTGCCGACAGTGTTCACAGGAAGTCCGTTAGTTGATGAAGAAAACTTTGCTGATTTTAAAGCTGGGAAGAAAAGAGCAGCAAAAAAAAGGGCAGAGGTGGAGCGCAGTCACTAAACCACCTTCTTATTACTCCAGGGAGTCAGAGGGAACATCTATTCCTTCTGATGAGGAGGCATAAATGAAGACTACCATTCAGGCGAGCTTGTATGAACAGAGATAGCTAGAGAAGACGGCCAGGCATAGACGGCGATTTAGACCATCAGCTTTTGAGTCGAGATCGAGATCCGGCTCTGCTAGTGTTGCAGGAGAGTCTGAGACACAATTTAGAACTCCAGTCAGAGAGCCCGTCAGGAAAGACACCAGCCGTATTGCATCCATGTTGGAAGCATTTGGCAGTAAAAGAAAGTCTTCCAGAGCATTCCAGAGAGAGCCACTATCCATGATGTCGATCCACATGCCTTTGCCAGCAGAGATACCAAGCAATAGAGAATTGACACTGCTGAAAAAGGATAAGAAGGATATGTGGCGGGCCATCTCCTCCTGATTTCATTTCAGTCATATCCCAGCGCATGCAGCAAACAATCCATATTATCGCTCTACTATTTCATTTATACAAGCTGCTGGCGCAGGTATAGATCCTCCTGAATCGATGGATATCTATGATCAGCTTCTGGACAGCAATAAGGAAGAGCTAGAAGGATGAATATCCTCCTATCAGAGTAAGTGGCCCATGTATGAGTTGACAATGATATGTGATGATTGGACTGGTCCTAGACGGAGCATCGTCAATTTCTTAACTTATTATGATGGAAAGACTTTTTTCAAAAATCTGTTGATGCTTCAGATCAGGTGCACGATGCCAGTTATATCCCCAGATTGATGAAAGTGATTGATCAGGTGGGAGAACATAATGTCGTGCAGGTCATCACAGATAATGGACCACAGTACAGGACCACAGGGCAAATCTTGATGCAACGGCGACCGCATATTTTCTGAATCCCTTGTGATGTACATTGTATAGACCTCATGTTGATGGATATTGAAAAAATTCGCAGGGCGCAGAAAATTGTTAAGCTAGCACAGTCTATCACCAGATTTATATATAACCATACATGGGTCTTATCATTGATGAAGAGCTTTAAGGGAAGAAATATTGAAACCAGGGATCACACGGTTTGTTACTAATAACATTGCACTTGATAATCTTCTTGGCAAGAAAGCAGAGCTGCGTCAGATGTTTGTCAGTCAGGAGTGGTAGCAGAGCAGATATGCTTGAACAAATACTGAGGGAAGCAATGTGAAAAATTTAGTGACGAGACACATTCTGACAGCAAGCTGAGAGGATAGTGAAGGCTATCAAGGCTTTATATGAGGTACTTCGCGCCGTGGACTCCAAGAGGTATGCTCAGATGGGCTTCTTGTATTTCATGACGCAAAGGGCAAAGGAAAAGATCCAGGAGGCAGATCCATCACATGCATCTAAGTATATCCGGATCATTGATAGACGATGGAGTTTTCAAATAAGTTTGGATTTGTATCTAGTAGGTACGCAATAATTTATCAAGTCCCTAAAAATTTAAATTCAATTAGATTTATACAAGTACGCTTGACTAATTCTTAAAATATGTGCAGCTTACTATCTGAATCCGAAATTTCAGTACTCCGTACCGGACATTGCAATGAATGAAGAGCTTATGTCTGTCCTATGCAATATTATATATAAGATGGAGCCTGATCCAGATGTCACTGCTATGTGACTAGAAAAAGTCAGATTGAAATTATTGAATGATTTTTATTAGCATTAATTTCAACTAGTACATGATAACAAAAAATTTTTCTGGTAGACGAAATATTTTAGGAAGAGCACATATTCATTTGGATCCACTGTAGCAATCAGAAATAAATCAAAGATAAATCCTGGTGATACTACCGGGAAGTGTAATATTATATTAAAATTGAATTTTTTATTTTGTCGAATCTAAAATTATAAATGATGTAATGTCTTTTACAGCTGAATGGTGGATGTATTTTAGTGGATCTGCTAAAAATCTGAAGGTTCTTGCAGTCAAGATCCTCTCCCAGACGGTATCTAGTGGATGTGAGCGTAACTGGTCTATATTTGGCTTTATCCACTCCAAGCAAAGAAACCGTCTGAAACAGAAACGCCTCAACAATCTTATGTATGTATACTATAATTTAAGGTTAAGACTAAAATACATTCAGGAAGAAGTAGAATTGAAATATCCCGATCCCACTACACGTTCATATGTTGATGAGGATGAAGATCCAATGATTGGGTGGGTCATGAGTCAGCAGCAGCAGCCAGAGATTGATGAGCCAGGATCGCCTCCTTGACCAACCAGTTTTGTAGCTAGCAAGGCTGGGGTGGATGCTAGACAATGGACAACAAGCCATATTCCTCACAGGGCTCCAGTAGATACAGCGCATCATCCCTTCCCGCCATCTATTTGGTTCGAAGACAAGAAAAGGAAAGGCAGTTGCACCTCCATCGGAGTACTAAGTCCATTCAGATTCAAATACCATATAGTAGTGATAGTGCTTCTTCAGATAGTAGAAGATCTAGTGATCAGGGAGAGACCGAAGGACAGGAATTGCAGCCACCTATTCATATTCGATTCACTAGAGAGTCGCAGTTTAGCCATGCCACAGGATACAGACCATGGAGTACTATCTGGTAGACCTCGTGGTGATACAATTTCATATAGATGACAGACTCCACGAGGTCATTCGGGACATGATGCAGCTGCAGCTCTTGCACGTGGAGTAGGATCCAAGGATGTATCAAGATCATCATCATATCCAGGATCCTCTTACCCGCAGCTACCGGCAGCTTCTGGTCCATATGGTCCATATGATGTATCTGAGATGTCATCTTCCAGTGATTATTATCCTATGTGGCCTAGAGCATCTCATAGATCTGATTTTGCTGCTGGTATATTTGAATGGACCCTTGCACTGCCATATCATCAGTATCTGGATAGCTCTCAGAGTCGGGACATCAGCAAGGGATCTGCAATGAGTTATGATCCATCGTGCATACCTTCTGGGATGACCTTAGAGGAATATCATGTTGCCTGGATGGAGGGATATACTGATCTTCCTACAGAGTATATAAATGATCCCTATATTTATGGACATCGACACTCTACCCGATTCTAGACATTGGTATGTAATTATATGAATATGTTACATTTCATTTCCATTAATTACTGATAATTTTAGTTTAATTATCATTTTATATTTTATTTTAATTAGAATTAATATGTTAGCATTTTTTAAATCCTAAATCCTAAACCTTGAAATCGGACATATCCTAAACTCTAAATTCCAAACATTAAAGGTCCTAAACACTAAATCTTAAACCCTAAACCCTTAAAAATAAAATAAAAACCTTAAAAACCCAAAACCTATCAACCAAAATCCAAAAAACAAAAAAAAAAATTGGGCATGCCGGTTTCATACCGGCACGCCCCACCATACCGCGTGTCGGTAGGGTACGGTACTGGTACCATACCATACTGGACGGCCACCGATACGAATCCGGTACCAGTACCAGAAACCCTGCTTGAGAGTGTTCTTCATAGCTTTTCAATTTACATGCTGTTAGACAACTATATTAGTTGTCAAGATACATCTAGCTGTGAAACCGGCACGCCCCACCATACCGCGTGTCGGTAGGGTACGGTACTGGTACCGTACCATACTGGACGGCCACCGATACGAATCCGGTACCAGTACCAGAAACCCTGCTTGAGAGTGTTCTTCATAGCTTTTCAATTTACATGCTGTTAGACAACTATATTAGTTGTCAAGATACATCTAGCTAGCTTTCTTTATTAATGTATAGAATATTAGAAAGTACATTATCTAAAATATTCTAAGACATGATCTTTGAAATTGCTAGAATATTCTACATGATCTTTGAAATTGCTAGAATATTGTACATGATCTTTGGGATTAGAAGGATCTTGTGATTACCTGTCTGATTCTCTTCATCTTTATATAAGGATATACATTTCATAATAAAAGACATGGAAGAAATTTTTTCCACTTGTTTCTGATTTTCTCTTCTTCACTTATTTCTATCACATCCATTCATGTTGAACATTTTCAACATAAGATCTATGTAACTAGACTGGAACAAGCCAAGCATCCTTTTAGATCTCTCTATAGATCTAAATACCAAGTATATAGGATACTTCACCCAATTTTTTAATAGAAAACTTCTGTGATAGCAGGTTTTGACTATTTACAATATTGGGATATCATTCCCAATAAGTAGTATATCATCCACATACAAGACCAAGCAGACAATGGCACTCCCATTTATCTTTTTATATATACATGGTTTATCCATATTTTGATGAAGTCAAACTATTTGATTATCTCATCAAAATAGATGTTCCAACTCCTAGATGCCTGCTTGAATTCAGAAATGGATTTCTTTATCTTGCATATATGATTTGCCCTCCCATCGAAGACAAGTTCCTCATGGTATGTAGCTACCAAGCAAAATCCGAATAGATTTGAGCATCACTATTGGTAAAAAGATTTCATCAAAGTCAACTCCATGGCTTTGTCAAATCCTTAGCTACCAATCTAGCCTCGTAAGTCTCTACTCGGCCATATGCTCCAATCTTCTTCTTGAAGATCCAATTATAGCTTATTGAGGTCAAACCCTCAAGCTGATCAACTAAAGTCCACACTTGGTTGGTATCCATGGAATCCATTTCATATTTCATGACTTCAAGCCATCTATCTGAGTCACTACTCAATTGCATCCAAATAGATCATGGGATCATCATTCTTAATGATGTATGCTTTGTCATTCTCAACAACAAGGCCATATCTAAGTGGTACACTTAGGGATAGCAATCAGGTCGGGTCAGGCATACACGGGTCGGGTTTGAAAAGCCTCAACCTAAACCCAACCTGTTTATTAAACGGGTTATAATTTAAAACCTAAATCTGATCCATTTAATAAACAGGTAACCTGACCCAACCCGTTTAACCAGTTTATTAAATGAATAACGCGCTAATCCGACCCAACATGTTTAACCCATTTAATAATTGAATAACCTGTTTATCCGACCTAACCCGAACCAACCTATTTAATTAATAGATAACCTGTTTATCTAACCCGACTCGACCCGACCTGACCCGTATATTAAATGGGTTAAACGGGTAAACAGGATAGGCCTAAAAAATATAAACCTGACCCATTTATTAAATGGGCTAAACAGGTTGACCCGTTTACGACCCAAACCCGTTTATCCCAAATCCAAACCTGTTTATGACAGGTCGAACGTGGGTCAGGTTGGCGGATCAAATCATAAATTGCCATCCCTAGGTACACTATGCACTCGGCCTTTGAATAGAGGTGCATATGGTTGTGCCTCAACAATGGGTACATCTAGCTGAGGAATCTCTTGTGGACAATCCACACAATTGTAGGTCTTGAACTCTCCAAGTTTAACTATCCTCCCACTGGCCCTTTCTAAAATAAACTCTTTTTTCAAAAAAATGGCATGCCTATTGACAAATACCTTTTATTCAGTAGGCTGATAGAAGTAGTATCCTATACTTATCTAAGGATAACCCACAAAATGAGCTGGAAAAAAAATCTCTCCCCTTTCTCAAGCAAAAATCGCTGAACCAAAGCTGAATCGAACCCGAACCGAGCCAAACGAGCCTGAACCGGAGTGTACCGGGCGATACTGTGCGGTACCGTACTGTACGGAAAATTAATTTTTTTTATTTTTTTAACGGTCCGGCTCCTCAGACCATTTTATATGGCTGAACCTATAGAACACCCCATACCGGACAGTACGGGACGGTTCTGGGTTCCATGGAAACAGGTACCCTCGATGGAGATATTCTTCGCCTTTGACTTCTTTAAGATGCTAGAATTAGGGTTGAGCGTCTTTTTCTTTGAACCCTTCTTCCCTGCCTTCTTCCTAGAGATGTCATCTACAAGCAGAACAGGAGCCTTTTCATCCTTGAAATGGCTCCCAACTATCTTCAACATATCGAACAGCTCTAGCAAAGTAGTATTCAATTTGTTCATATATGATAATTTATAACAAACTAAGAGTCAAGGAGTGATTGCGGGATCAAATCCTGACTGCGCTCACCATCTATGACAAAACCTAATTAACCTAATTAAGAGATCAAGTTAACATTTTCAGAACATGGGCTTGCACGAATGCGCCCTCACTTATCCTAGTAAAGAATAACTGCTTAGATATCTCATATCTAGTAGTCCTACTATGCTCACCATATAACTCTTTTAGATTGAGAAGTATGGATGGTGGTTCCATGCTCTCATGCTGCCTTTACAACTCTACTCATATAGGCTAGCATGATGCATTTGATATTCATACTGTCATCCTGCCACTTCTTATAAGTGGCTCTCTCCTCCGAAGGATCATCCCCGACTATATTAGGATCAAAAGCATATCAAGAATATAGGAGATGTTCTCATGGGTGAAAGCAATTCTTAAATTCCTCAACTAGTCTACATAATTTGATCTGATCAACTTATTAGCATCAAGTATGCCCCGCAATGATAGAGAAAAAGCTATTTTATAGACTAATCTACAAAATCAAGGATAACTATATTAGCGAACCACTCATGATGATATGCACAACTAGATAAGGACTTGTAAATCTAGTTCTCTCACCATTTTATCACGAATATTGTAGCCCTTGCCTATAGTATGTGAGAAACTTTCCAAGTATCTTTAGTGGGGTTGAGATCCCAATTGCTCAAAAATGCCTTATAGATTGCAAAACAAACAATCATGAATACAAGGGTGGTAACTCTTACCAATTGCATCTCATACAATTCCCAATTTCTCTTTTGCCTTAGACACTTGTAGTATTGTGGATAGCATAACAAAGCATAATATTTTAGTTGTCAGATCCTTCATTTCCATGATCATACTCGAAGAATGCCACCTATAGCACAACAAAGCAACACTATTCAAATATGCCATAAGCATCATTATGCACTAAGTCAATATCATATCAGTCCCTATCGCGAGACTTGTGGATAATACAATAAACTCATTATAGATCTCAATATATTCTATTGACTCAGCATGAAAAAAGGCATAGGTTACGTTCTCAACACAGCCATTTTGAATAATGGTCTTAACACTAAGCAATCATAAATCAAAACCAATTAACCTAATTAGCCAAGTGTAAGATTGGTGGAAGGCTCCTCATTGATGATGCAATAGTCCTAATTAAGTAACTACCACTCTTGAACATTTTTCTTAGACACCATTTGATCTAGTTCCAAATTCAATTAGCTTTTAGTTTCCACCACTATGACTTAATATACTTTTAAGAGGGATGTTTGGACTTGGTGTAGATCTTAAACATGTATCTCATGCATGTACCAGCATACATTTATTGTTACTAATGATATCAAAAATATGATATCATTCATGTATCATTATCCTACTATCCTAGGGTTAATTTGATTCAACTCTTGAGCCAAATTGTTTTGGACTATGATTCTTAGTCCAAATTAGGTCAATCAAGTGACAACAATTGATTCGAGTCAACTTGGGTTCAGATCCGTAATCGATTAGGTTCGAATTAAGTGAACCTAAACTCAAATCCTAATCAAATCAGGATTGGATCAGGTAAACCTGAAACCCTAATCTAATTAGGTTAACCTACGACCCTAATCATTAAGAGCAAGGTTCCCGGTACCGGGTGCCGTACCGATGGCCGGCTGGTACCGGTTCGGTACCGAATCGTACCGTGACGACACACGGTACGACGGGGCGTACTGATCCAAACCGGTACGCCCAAAATTTTTTTTTTATTTTTTTGTAAGTTTAAGGTATTTATTTTAATTTTTAAGGGTTTAGGGTTTAGGGTTTAGGGCTTAGGGTTTATTTTTTAAGGGTTTAGGCCAGTTTAGGATTTAGGCCGGTTTAGGATTTAGGGTTTAGGATGGCATACCGCTTTAGGGTTTAGGACTAAATACTAATATTTAGGACTATTTTCAATTGAAATATAAAAAAATGATAATTAAACTAAGATTATCAGAATTAATGAAAGTAAAATATGTCATAAACATATAATTACATACTAATGTCTAGAATCGGGTAGAGTGACAATGTCCATAAATATAAAGATCATGTATGTACTCCGTAGGAAAGTCGGCATGTCCCACCTGCCAGGCAGCATGATACTCCTCTAAGCTCATCCCAGGAGGTATGCGTGACGGGTCATAACTAATCGTAAATCCTTCTCTGATGTCCCGACTCTGAGAGCTGTCCAGAGACTGACGATATGGCAATGCAGGTGCAGGGGAAATCCAAATATACCAGCAACAAAATCAGATGCATAAGATGTTCCGGGATAATAACCACTGGATGCTGATGTCTCGGATGCACCATATGGATCATATGGACCATAAGCTGCCGGTAGCTGCGGATTAGAGGATACTGAATATGAGGATGATCCAGATACATCCAAGGATCCTACTCCACGTGCAAGATCTGCAGCTGTATCGTGTCCCGAACGACCACGCGGAGCCCGTCGCCTATATGGAATCGTATCACCACGAGGTCTATCAGATGGTGCTCCATGATCTGTATCCTGCGTGGCATGGTAAAACTACGACTCCCCAGTGAATCGAATAAGACTAGGAGGCTGCGACTCCTATCCTCCTGCCCCTCCCTGATCACTAGATCCTCCACTATCTGAAGCACTATCATCACTGTCTCTGGTATCTGAATCTGAGTGGACTGAGTACTCCGATGGAGGTGCAACTGCCTTTCCTTTTCCTGTCTCCAAGTCTACTAGATGGTGGGGACGGACAATGTGCTGTATCTGCTGGAGCCCTGCGAGAAATATGACTTGTTGCCCATTGTCCAGCATCCACCCCAGCCTCACTGCTACAAAACTGGCTGATTGAGGAGGCGATCCTGGCTCATCAAGCTCTGGCTGCTGCTGCTGCTGACCCATGACCCACCCAATCATTGGATCTTCATCCTCATCAATATATGAACTTGCAGTGGGATTAGGATATTTCAATTCTACTTCTTCCTGAATACATTTTAGCCTCAACCTTAAATTATAGTATACATACACAAGATCGTTGAGGCGTTTCTGTTTCAGACGGTTCCTCTGTTTGGAGTGGATAAGACCAAATGTAGACCAGTTGCGCTCACATCCACTGAAGGACATCGTCTGGAAGAGGATCTTCACTGCAAGAACCTTCAAATTTTTAGCAGATCCACCAAAATGCACCGATCATTCAGCAGCAAAAGACATTACATCATTTAAAATTTTAGATTTGGCAAAATAAAAAATTTAATCCTGATATAATATTAGACTTACTCCTTAGTAGTACCTACCAGGATTTATCTTTGATTTACTTCTGACCGCTACAGTGGATCCAAATGAATCTGTGCCCTCCCTAAAAAATTTCGTCTGTCAGAAAAAAAATTGTTAGCTTGTTGAAATTAATGTTATTAAAAATCATTCAATAATTTCAACCTAACTTCTTCAAGGCACATAGCAGCGATATCTGGATCGGGCTCCATCTTATATATAACATTGCGCAGGGCAGACATAAGATCCTCGTCGATGGCAATATCCGGTACGGTGTACTAAAATCTCGAATTTAGATAGTAAGCTGCATATATATTTTAAGAATCAGTCAAGCGTACTTGTATAAATCTAATTGAAACTTAATTTTCAGGGACTTCATAAAATACTACGTACCTGCTAGATGCAAATCCGAACTCATTTGATAACTCTACCGTCCATTAATGATCCGGATATACTCATGTGCATGTGATGGATCTGCCTCCTGGATCTTTTCCTTTGCCTTTTGCATCATGAAATATAAGAAGCCCATCTGAGCATACCTCTCGGAGTCCATGGCACGAAGTACCTCATATAGAGGCTTGATAGCCTCCACTACCCTCTCAGCCCGCTGCCAGAATATCTGTCTCGTCACTAAATTCTCCACATTGCTTCCCTCAGTATTTTCCCTGGCATATCTGCTCTCCTGCCAGTCCTGACTGACATACATCTGACACAGCTCTGCTTTCTTGTTAAGAAGACTATCAAGTGCAATATAATTAGTTGCAAACCGTGTGACCCCCGGTCTCAATATTTCTTCCCCTGTAAAGATCCTCATCAATGATAAGACCCATTTATGGTTATATATAAATCTGGTGATAGACTGTGCTAGCTCAACAATCTTCTGCACCTTGCGAATTTTACCAATATCCATCAACATGAGGTCTATACAATGTGCAGCACAAGGGGTCCAGAAAATATGCAACCGCCGCTCCATCAAGATCTGCCCTACGGCCCTGTACTGTGATCCATTATCAGTGATAACCTGCACGACATTATGCTCTCCCACCTGATCAATCACCTCCTCCATCAACATGATGGCCTGAATCGCTGTCTCTGCCAGGTTGCCTCCTCCTGCTGCCTCTGCTCATACAAGCTCGCCTGAATAGCAGCCTCCATCTGTACCTCCTCATCAGAAAGAATCGCTTTCTTTGACTTCCTGGAGTGATAAGAAGGTGGTTCTGCGGCTCTGCGGTCCACCTCTGCCTTCTTCTTTGCTGCTCTTTCCTTTCCAGCTTTAAACTCAGCAAAGTGTTTCTTCATCAACTGATGGATCTCCTGTGGACACTGTCGGCATGCAGATACATCAGGATAGCCGCCAACCAAGTACTGCTTCAACCTTGTTACCCCCACCTTTGAATTCGGTATTTCACCATTTACACCTCCAGTGATGCTGACCCGAGAGCATCTCTCCATATAACCAGCCAATGTCCCGCTCCGGATCCTTCTTCCTCCTTTATGGATCCATACTTGAATATTTAAATTACATATAAGGTCAATAATAATGTTTATTAATTAACAGTTAATTAACCTAATTTTAAAATTTAATTTATTTTTTTTATTTTTTTTAATTAAAAAAATTCAAAATATAAAGAAAATAAAAAAATTTTAAATTTTAAATTCATGTAGGATTCCATTATACATGCTACATATATTTTTTTAAGAGCCTAGAAATGCATTAAAAGTCATTTTTTTTTCATTTTAAGACCTATGGGCACTATTTATGAGATGCACAAAACTTAAATAAATCGACATGAAATTTATAGAGTAGCTTACAAGCCCTAGATTAATAATTTATAATAACAAATTTTTTTTCCAATTATTTTTTTTAATTAATTTATTAATCCGAAATTAATTTTTAATTTAATAAATTATATACTTAACAAAAAATTAAGATTTTAGTATTATTGTGTAGAAACTCAATGAAGGACTTCTCCGAGTCCTCACACAGGCAAAAATCAAGGAGAGATATATGGCGCCTCTTTTATTTGAGTACAAGAGTCCTCCTAGATTTAGGATTTGACCAAGTCAAAATTGGTCATTCCTTTGATTGGAAACTTGGGTGAACCCATATACTAGCAATCTTATTAGACCCATAGGATTTACAATAAATTATATTTAATTAGGTCTATGATTGATTCCGTAACCCATTGGGTTCCACACCAAGCTAGCAGTAAACTTAAATTCGAACCTAATCTAATTAGATCAAATCCTAATACACCAATTAATTAAAACTCCTAATTAATTACCAAATTAAACTCTTTAATTTGTGTAATCCACAAACCAAGATTGACATCTAGAAACATATCATGACTGTCCGGAAAATATAAGATTTTAATAGAATTACCAAAATACCATTTCATAATGAGTTACTGGGCAATTAAATCCTTCGATCACACAATATACCAAAAAAGCCATAAACATGGAATCATGTCAAGCTCAAATACCTAATCATGTCTCTCAATCCAAGGTGATAACTCAGTTGATGAAACATCAGAAACTCTTTCTAATTTTCATCATGTTTTGGTCAAAGACTTCTGAGTCATCATTCTACCAGATCCCATAGGATGTTCTCTCCTCTTACAAGAAATAATCAATCCCTTGTTAACCACTCACAACCTAAATGTACACTTTACCATGTCCAGAGTATCCAGCACATTTATCAAAGCATCATGCTAGGGTATAAACCAAAACATATATCCATATATACAAGATACCATGATTTTAGGTCTAAGGATCACATGCACCACTTCCATTAGAGAAACTCTATTAACATACTTGTAAGGCTCCATTAGATGTTTTCTTTGTAGATCAGTCCAATGAACTCATGAACTCATTCCCAAATGAGCATCCACATCCTTATATTAGTGTTACCACACAAGTGATTGTGAGATCAATCACCTTTTATTGAAAGCATATATAGGATGTGCCAGTCTATCCGGTATCATCAATCCCCAACTCGATAATCCTATAACTAGAAACATTCTATATCAGAGCTATCAAGATTTTAGATCTTACTAGCATGATCTCATCATGGCCCTAAAACTATTGCCCCAACCTATGGGATTTATCATAATTCAATATAAAGAGAATGCAGATATGATGAAACACAGTACCTCTATATTAATGTCATTTATATGAATAGAAAGACAGTACAAAATATCTCATCGCATCGACTTACGATTAGCCTGTAGGGTACTATTCTTTCACAAAATACCGCTCTAGGTGCAACTCCCCACTTTATATTTGGGGATAAACTCCCCACTTTATATTTGGGGATACAAGCATCTTGATGCCAGAAAAGAGTAAACTGAAGATGGAGAATACGAACAATCACATGGGCACAAACTATGCTACACTTGCCATTCTAATTGAATCCATCAAGGGGATAAAAGCAACATACATTTAAAAACTCTTTTAAAGGTAAAGAAATAAAATTTTCATTTAGTTACCTACTTCAACACCACCTTTCTTCATACATGGCTGGCCTTCATATATCCATAGTAAGGAACAAGAATCGCTAAACCGGTATGGAACGGTACCGTATCATACCATACTAATACCCATACCGTACGTACCATACCGTACTGAGACCCATACCATACGTACCATACTATACTGATACCCATACCAACTTTGTGAAAATAAGGAAAAAACCAAGGAAAAAACCCCCTTCCCCATGGCTACGTTGTTCGATCTGAACCAGACACAAACCAGGCCCGAACTGGACCAAACCAAATGGAACATGCTAGTATGGTATTGTATTATATCGTATCGATCCGATACAAGCATTTTTTGGCAGCTCGGAATTCCAGACTGTTTTTCATGGCCAAACCGTACCGATTCTTAGCTGGTATGGTTCGATATGCCCCAAACCGGGCAATTCGGGATGTTTCCAAAAACCCTGGTAAGGAAGATCCCTCCAACTTCACGCATGTGATATTAACAACAAACCAAAAGTAAAGAAATCTCAGGAATTTCTTAAAGGTTGATAACACATGAAATAAAGGCATATTTGGAACAAACCCATGATTAATTCAACAAACAACCAAGGCCAAACCTTGTGAGATCCAAACTCATGAAAATCAAGAAGAAGCTTCATGGAATGTGCTCTACAGAGCAAGCTTCATGAGATAACTTTTATAGGCTTCTTTGGACTAGATCCATGGACACTTCCTGGTTTCAAGCTCTGTGAATTTACATGAACTTGCCATCATGTTCAAATTTTCATTTAAGAGTTTGATGATGCACTCACAAACACTTTCTACCAATGCACTCACAAACACTTTCTACCAATGCTGCTCCAATTATTATCCTCTTACATTTGTCAACAACCTTCCACAATCAGTTACGTAGTCACATAGCATTGTGCTTGATAAAGTCCTGCAGTTTTTTCTCCCATATCAATCTAACCAAAGTTTAGTAGTCACTGGTCACAAATGATAAACAAGTTAATCATTTTTGCAAAATAGAAATCCTTGAGTTCTTTGAATAAAAGAGATGAAGAGAAAGTAAGATGGTCAAATCTTCTTCATGAACTTGCTACCGTTGAATCATTTACTTTGTTGATATATAATTCTTTTTCTTTGATGCCTCTAATTTCATCAACTGGTTGAAATCACAGCTGATATTTGTTCAACCATAGTTTGTTTCAAAAATGCTTTTAAGAATCATTTGTAGTTGGATCATCTCAACCAACATTTAAATCTAATCCACAAAAACCCAGTCATCTTTGCTAAAAGATTTGAATTGACTGCAAACACAAGTTCACTGGTATTTTAGAATACTTTATCCAGATAAATATTAAAGACAGAGAGTGAAACTTATTTTACAACTTGTTGAATTTAAATCTAATTTGAGGAGAAAATCTTCATTAAATATAATTCCTTCTGAATAATGATAGCATCATTACAGTAACGGAATTTTTAGCATACAAGATGCCATTGGAGATGTTGCAATTGTCTCCACAGGATATCTGACACAATGTCACAGGAGTCATGCTAAGGTACTCTCAATGAATCCACACATGGTATAGAAGCAAGATAATCTTAGAACAACTCCTAAAGTAAAAGAAACAAAACTTCAATCAAAAATCACTTCAACTCTACCTTCTCTCAAACATGACCAGCCCTTCTATATGTATAAGATGAGACATCCCTCCAACCTTATGTGTGCAAAATTAGTAAAAAACCAAATTTTAAGGTCTCCACTTTCTTAAGGATTGACAAGACATAAAACTAAAAGTTATACTTGGAACTAACCCAACATTAGCGCAACAAACAACCATGCAAGAAATACTGAACCGGTGCTGGGCCCCGTACCGATCACCGACCGATATGGTATGATACAGTACTGCACCATACCAGGTCCCATACTGAATCTAAGAAATTATAAAAAAATGCCTTCCTTTTTCATGGTAATATTGTTTAACTTGAATCAGACCCGAACCGGGCCTGAACCGGACAAAATATACCGGTACGATACCATACCATACCGTACCGGTCCGATACAAGATATTTTGAATGATCCAGTAGTTCGGACCGTTTTTCATGGCTAAACCGTACAGCTCTTGGCCAGTATTGTATGGTACGTCCCGAACTGGATGGTTCATGAAGGTACTGAGAACCTTGCAACCATGACATTTAGTTCAATTAATAACCAGCCCCATAAAGATAATCAGAAGGGAGTTTCAAGAAGTGGATCAGAAATAGGCTTCTTTTTGGATCTGGTCCATGATCACATCCAATTCACAAACATTTAATGTGATTTAATTTCTTGTACATTTTATTTACATATAAAGAGCAAATGGAAGTCAAGGAAGGCATTCTTCTTGATCTCAGGTTCTATATATTTTTGAGCCTGTGATGAAATAAACAGCAGTAAACTAATTGGGAGGGGTATATTATGCGGGGACATCAAGTGATTCCATATACTTTGCAGCAGACTAGCACATTTAATATTTCTAAATTGCAGCCAACTAATTTTACACCTCTGAATCAATAAAAATTAGCAAGACAAAAAATCCAGCAGTCGTTCTTGTCTTGGTTGCCACTGTCTCCTATCTGTAGTGGTAATTGATTCGAAAGCCATTATCAGGCAGAAAGCAAAGATGAGTGTGAATGATGCAAAAAATAACTGTGATGAACCTAGTACCATTATGTTCATCTTTTTTTTCCTGTTTGCCCATCAGAAATATTGAACATTAATAGGACAATAGTTGTAAATAAAAACCTACAGCAAACATCTAACAGATTGATGTTTAGACCATTATACATGACCCATGGCATAGCAAATGCATCAATGTCCTTTCCATTGTGCTTCAATTTTAAACAAGGTAGCGCAGAGAAGCATATTAAAAAGTTGACTTGGGATAACAAATGCACAAGAGCATTGAAATACATGATAGTGGAGAGTAACAGGCAATCATATGCAGCATCTAAGCCTGACTTCAGTTATCATAATCAGAAAAGCTCATTTTAAGTTAAATTTTCAACAAGTAAAATAAAAAATCAGGCAATATACAAACTTTTCACTGATGTCCTCCAGTAAGTGCATGAGTTTCTTTGCTAATTGTTGCCTCCGGTACTCCGAAGCAACAGTTACTGCAGTCACATGACCATGCCAAGATTCACCTTGCCCTTCAACTTTACCCATAACTGCAACAAACATGTCCTGTACCTTGTCAGATCTACCGAGAGGAGGCCAGGAACCATGGAAATGAAATCTAACAAATTGGATAGATAAAAAGAGAAATCATCAAGCAAACAAGGAGTTTTCTACAGTAGAAATGAATATTTGGCATGCCACGCCTTCAACTCAAGATTTCATAATTGGACTACAATAAGTATAAATTCCAGCTCAGCATTAACATAGGATAGAACAAATGTTAACCTGATAATTAATCTAAAATAAGGATGAAAATAACAACGTAATGCAGCAAGAGAGACAAGTACAAACTCATAAATGGGATAGTTATGTAATATTTGCATTATAAAAAGTAGTATGTGGCATGTGGTGTGCATGTTTATTCTAGAGAAAAAAACATTTGATGGATGACAATGGTCCCACTAATCAAGTTTGTTTGTAGATTTGATAAGTATTAAGTCCAGTCCCCATTATTCCATAAACTCTCCCTTTCTTATTCATTTTATAGTGGATACAGAATTAACATTTATCATATAAGAGGTGCAATAAACATAGGAAGTCCAGTCCCCAAGGAGTCCCTAAAGAAGTTTCTAGGTCCAAATATGTGTGGTGGAGATGGAAAAGGAGTGCAGATGCATGGCCCAACCCAAAGGAGTTTGCATTATCATACTACAGATGTAGTGTTGACTCTCGCCACTTATACCACCACAAGGAATTCCCCAACAAGTTCCTAGAACCAAGATTTTGAATCCCATGGGATGGGGATATCCTAGTTTCTCAATGGAACGGGATGCCACACTGTCCCACCCTGTCTTGGCAACCATTCTAGTCAAGCATCCTGATAAATACCCTTTAGCTCTCTCCCCTTTCTTATTTCCTTTTTTCCTTTCTCTTTGTTTTTCTTTATCTTCTTTATTTCTTTCCTTCCTTTCTTTTCCTTCTTCCTTCCTTTCTTTTTACTTCTTTCCTTCCATGTTTCTCCTTTTCTTCATCTTTCTTTCCTTTTTCTCTCTCTTTCTTCTTCGTTCTCTACATATACTCCTACTCCCCATCCTAGTCTCATTTTCTAATAGAAACAAAAAAGGACAGTCAAGACACCCCACGTCCTGCCAGGATTTAAAATCTTGCCTAGGACATTAAGAAGATCTGGTGGAGATGCATAGGCCCCATCGTCAAGAGTTTGCATCATAATACTAGACAATGTGGTGCTGATTACGCCATCAATACCACTAACACTGTCTCTTATTAGCCCACTATCTTTGATAACCATGAATTTTAAGTTTTCCTAGAAATTCCATGCTCATGGAAAATTAAGAGTAATTATTTGAAAGAATATCAGGATCAATGAAGTGATAAAACCATTAGTAATTATCCAGCATAAAATCAAAAAATAAAAACAAATAAGATGATGTGGTCATTAGTGATTATCTAGCATATATAATACGTAGAAACATAATATAAAGATACACTCATAAAATCATTTAATATAAATGAGCAATGTACAGCAGTACAAGCTTCAGAACTGAACTCAATCAAAACCTTCTCTTACTCATCTGTCTTCCAAACAGTATTTACTAGACCAAACATGATCACCAACAAGGATGTTTAATCAAAAAAGTACTACTTGTATAATATGCCCATGGCATTTGAGTTAGTTATTATGTTACGCTTCTAGCTAAAATATGTAAGTACTAGATACATGATAAGATGCAAAACTAGTGATAATAAAAGTATCTGTCTTGTAGAATTACAACTACATCATAGGATTATTGAGGAACAATATGTAATTTAATTAATTATAGAAGTCCATCATAATCCTCTCATAGAATATCTGCAAAAGCATCTTATATCACATCAGAAACAAGAGGTCCTAATGCAACATACAAGGCTATTTTCGCACTCATTTTTATTAAGAGACAATGCAACCGGTGCAAGGAGAAAGAAGTTGCAAGCCTCATATTGGCTCTTCCAAGAAATCCATGGCCCCAAAGCCTGTTGCACTAGCACCCGATCAAGGTGTTACAGGACAACATCCTGGCTCATCTAAAGAAGATGCCCTCATTGCTAAGGATTTATGATGCACTCATCCTCTCCCCTCCCCTGACTCGTGGTGCACTTTGATCGAGGCACTCATGGAACCGGAGAAGTCTCAGGAGCCCTTTTGTTGCAACCCAGCCCCGACAACAGACAACCTCCTTTGGTGTAAGGTAATAAGGATTGATGCATAGTGGCTTCCTTTTACTAATCTTCTATTTATCTCACAGGCTCACACCCTTGAAGTGTGACTGTGAGTAATCAATGGCCATACTTGCAAGTCAGAAGGCTTTATTCATTTAATAATCATATAGTAGCATGCATAGGATTTCTAGTCACGAGAAACATTTGAAATCACTTTGAGACGAATCAAGGTCAGGTGTACATATCTCTGCTTTCCATTATAGACATAAACCTTGAACCACTAATGAAATGCTTCCTTCTTGATAAATAGACTCTAACCTAAGACAGGTCAACCCCCCTCACAATTTCTTCTTCTTGGTAAAAAAAAGACCTATTGCTTCTTGAACTTCCAACATATGAGATATTCCCATACCAATGGCCTTGCTTTTGCATTTTTCCCATAGCAATGGTTTTTCTTTTTTTTTTTCTTTTGGAGATAACAATTTCAATTTCAAAGCCAGCCTATTCCACATCATCTTGGGCAATTGCAGTTTTTTTGGTTTCACATGCCAGTTATGCCTAGCTAATAGGCAGGTATAAGACAAGTAGTGGTATGGGATGGCAAATCAGGCCCCAAACATCATGCCTTGTAGAAGGCAATTCACAAGAGAATCAACAGAATTCCATCTAAATGACATGTGAATGCCCATGATCAGCTCAGTTTGGTGATGGATTTCATGGCCAATGTATAATCAGCATGAAAACACCAAGATGAAATGAGTTCCCCATAGAGCATACCATTTGTCAATCTTACATCTATTATAAAAATCAGCTTTTAGATATAGAAAGCTGCTCACTTTCTCGTCCCTTTCCATGATAGTTGTGTCTCGTATGAAACTTCCGCTCCTATCACTGTCTTAAGTACAGTGGAAACAAGGTTGGTCAACTGCTAAAGAGGTAAAATCCATTGCCTCCAAGATCCATGAGAAGGTGAACCTGCGGAACATTTGCACCAGTCCTTCGTGCGATGCTATCAAAGGGCCAGGGGCAGTAGGATGGCTCACATTACCACAAACATTGCATGGGGTATTGGTTTTGAATGATAGTATCTAAACCAAGGATCCCAGTACCGGTACCGGTACCGGAACCCATACCGGCACTGGACCAGTACGATACGGTACTGGTACCATACTGATATACGGTACGGTACTGGTACCATACTGATATACGGTACGGTACAGAACCGGCATGCCCAATTTTTTTATTCTTTTTAGAATTTATAAAATATTTTTAGGTCTAAATAGATGTTTGTTGATACTGGTACTAATTGATGTTTGTATCACTTCAACATACTACAAAATGCTATCTAGCCTCCAGTCATGATATATTTTTTAAAAAATTCTAATTAAAATAAAATTACTAGTAATTAATTAAAGTGAAAGATAAAATATAAAAATAGTTACATACCAATTTTAAAATCGGATCAAGTATCGATGTCCATAAATATCAAAATCATTAATATACTGAGTAGGAAAATCAGTAAATCCCTCTAACCAGCCAACATGATACTCCTGTAAGCTCATC
Organism: Areca catechu; assembly: GCA_021397845.1. NCBI lineage: Eukaryota > Viridiplantae > Streptophyta > Magnoliopsida > Arecales > Arecaceae > Areca > Areca catechu. The sequence continues at coordinate 118,782,332 of CM038052.1, forward strand.
CGAGGAGATATGCATGATGAATCGTAACTCATCACAGATCCCTCCCTAAGGCCCCGACTCTGAGAGGTATCCAAAGACTGATAATATAGCTGTGCAGGAGCCCACCCAAATATACCAGCAGTAAAATCAAATTCGTAAGATACTCCGGGCTGCATGAGATAATAACTACCAAAAGATGATATCTCGGATACAACATATCCATATTCATATGGATCGCAAGCTGCCGGTACCTACAGATAAAAGGATCTTGAATATAAGAATAGCCCTGATAAATCCATAGATCCTACTCCACGTGCAAGTTTTGCAGGTGCATCGTGTCCTGAGCGACCTCGCGAAGCCCATCGCCTATATGAAATTGTATCACCACAAGCTTTTCAACTAGTGCACTATGGTCTATCCTGTATGGCATGACTAAACTGTGACTCACTAGTGAATTGAAGATGAATAGCTAGCTGCATCTCCTACCTCCGGTCCCTCCCTGATCACTAGATCCCTCACTATTTAAAAAAGCACTAGCACCACTCTCTCTAGTATGATCTGAATGAACTGAGTGCTCCAATGAAAATGCAACTGCTTTTCCTTTTCCTCTATCTCTGGACCAAATAGATGGCGGGAAGGGATGATGTGATGTATCTGCTAGAGTCCTGTGAGGAATATTGCTTGTTGCCCATTGTTCAGCATCTAGCCTAACCTCGCTAGCTACAAAACTGGCTGGCCAAGATGATCCTGGCTCATCAAGCTCTAGCTCTTGCTGCCAAGGTTCACGGAACCGTCCCGTACCACCCGGTACCGGGCGTACCGTACCTTACCGACTCTACGCCCCGTACCGGCCAAGAGCCGGTACGATTCATATATAAAAATCGATACAGCATTAAAAAAATAAAAAAATTAATTTCGTAGCGATATGGTACCGTACCGTACAGGTACGAACTGCCCGGTTCGGGTTGGTTCAGGCTCGATTCGGGCTCGGTTCATGTGCGGTTCAGTGAGAGGGGGGAGAAAGATTGTTTTTGTTAATTTAGCATGCCGGTACGGTACAGTATGGACCGTACCGTACCGCTCGCTGACCGGTCGGGTCCCGGTACCGGTTCAACGGACCTTGCTTGCTGCTGACTCGCGATCCATCCAATCATTGGATCTTCATCTTCATCAACATAATTATTTACAATATGATTGGAGTATTTCAGTTCAACTTCCTCCTAAAAACATTTTAGCCTCAACCTTAAATTATAGTGTACATAAATAAGATCGTTGAGGCATTTCTGTTTTAGACGGTTTCTCTACTTGGAGTGGATAAGATCGAAGGTAAACCAGTTGCGCTCATATCCACTAGATGACACTGTCTAGGAAAGGATCTTAACAGCAAGAGTTTTTAAGTATTTTACTGATCCACCAAAATGCACCCAACATTTAGCTATAAAAGATATTAAATCATTTAAAATTTTAGATTCAGCAAAATTCAAAAATCAATTTAAATCTAATATTAGACTTAGTAGTACCACCAGGATACATCTTTGATTTACTTCTGATAGCTACATTGAATATAAAAAAATCTATACCCTTCCTAAAAAATTTTATCTGGAAAAAATTGTTGTTATCATTGCTACTTGTTGAAATTAATGCTAATAAAAATCACTCAATAATTTCAACCTAACTTACTTCTTCTAGGTACATAATTGCAACATCTAGATCGGGCTCCATCGTGAAAAAATTATACAAATATAATTTAATTTAAAATTTTAGAGAGTTCATGATTTACTGCATACCTGCTAGATGCAAATCCGAACTCATTTGATAACTCCACCGTGAAAGAATTATGCCCTGAAATCCAATCATAATTATTGTATCAGTAGCATTTTTGTATTCTCTCAACTCAAGATTGATATTAATAAAAAGCATTTATCATACTACAGCATCTTATCAAGATTATGATGAACTCCATAGATTAAGACAATAAAATTAGGATTATAATGGAGATCATAATGATGAGAACTAAATTCCTATAAACCCTAATCTAAAATGTTTCAAGTCATTGGATCATCGATTCGGGGATCAATATTTCCGAAAAGACTAGCATATCCTATGTATGCTCGATGAAGAGGGGGTTGGTCTCATAGTCATTTGTGTAAAGACACTAATACAAGAATGTGGATGCCCATTAGGGTATAAGTTTACTGAACTAATCCACCTTGAGAACATCTTATGAAGGTCTTACTACTTGTTAAAAGATGGTTCTCATAGTGGGAGTTAATGTGGCATAACCACTGACGTGGAGCCCATGACAACAATAGCTATTAACCGCGCGGGTGGAAACTGCCACCTAGATGCGGCACCCAATTGAAGACCCAAAGACGAGCCCTCCGTCCGATGTCAGCTCCCAGCCGGGATCGTGCTCATTAAACGAGCCCTCCGTCCGAGGTCAACTCCCGGCCGGGGTCATGCTCATGCATGCCAAGGTGAGCCCTCCATCCGAGGTCAGCTCCTAGCCGGGGTCGTGTTCATAAGGCAAGCCCTCTGTTTGAGGTCAGCTCCTGACCGGGATCGTGCTCATGCGTGCCAAGGCGAGCCCTCCATCCGAGGTCAACTCCCAGCCAGGGTCGTGCTCATAGGGTGAGCCCTCCGTCGGAGGTCAGCTCCCAGCCAGGGTCATGCTCATAGGGCGAGCCCTCCGTCTGAGGTCAGCTCCCGGCCGGGATCGTGCTCATGCATGCCAAGACGAGCCCTCCATCCGAGATCAACTCCCAACCGGGGTCGTGCTCAAGGGCGAGCCCTCCATATGAGGTCAGCTCTCGGCCGAGGTCGTGCTCATGCATGCCAAGGCGAGCCCTCCGTCTGAGGTCAGCTCCCAGCCGGGGCCATGCTCATAAGGCGAGCCCTCCATCTGAGGTCAGCTCCCGGCCGGGATTGTGCTTATGCATTCCGAGGGTGACCCCCCGCATCCGGGATCGAGCGCCTAGCCAAGGTCGTGCACCCGCTTCCGAAGTCAGGCTCTCCAGATCGAGCTCTCCCCTCTCCTCCTGCCGAGTTCAGAGTTCCCACCAGCAGCAGAGAGACGGAGGACCAACAGAGGTACAGACTGCGACATGGAAGCTTCCTGCTACCTGCAACCTCCCAGAAGTGGCGCATGTCCTGCCGAAAAATTCAAACCCTGCAATGCGCCACCCACATGTCCTGTACAATGCATGCCCTGCCAAGCTTCACACTGCGGCATATCGCCATGTCAACAGCCGTGCAACCAAGGGCACTGATCCTCGCGACATGGAACCTGAGCTTCCTCCATGAAGAGTATTCCATTAAGGCCACAGGCTCTGCGACGCACCAATGGTCCCTCCTGGAATGGAAATGCTCCACCATGGCTCGAGGCTCGACGGCACGACACCCACCCCGCCCACAGGAAATCGCACCACCAGAGGGACAAGATCTGTACTACGCCGGCGATCACCCCCAAATAGAAGGATCTCTTCCAAAGGACCGGTCCGACAGGGAGGAGGCTGCAGACAAAGAAAAATCCCTCCAGAAAGAGATACAAGAAAAGGGACATCTCAATGAAACCCCAGGCTTGGTCTGAGCCACTCCTACCCATATAAGACAGAAGAAAGGACCCCCAAGAAGGGAGAAAGGCAATTGGTAAGACTCAGAGAGCAAACGGGCAAGGAACCAGCCAAGAGAACCTCCCAACTCTCTGATCTCTACTTGACCCTGTCTTTCCATTTCAAATTCCATCTTTCATCCTTTACGTGGAGAGTCCCCAAGCTCTTCGCCACAGAGATTCTGTTTTCCTTGATTATCCCATACTGACTTGATCGTCGAAGTGTCCCCGCCGGAATCCCTTGCTCGGGTCTCCTGTTTTTTGCAGGCCATGCCGGGAGAGGACCGAGCATCCAACGGGAGCCCAACGAGTCCACGTCACGTCAAAGCTACAGGCCACGACGATCTTGGCGGCAACAGATTGGTGGTTGAGAAGGAGAGGACCAAGCATCCAACGGGAGCCCGATAAGTCCATGCCACGTCAGAGCATCCAACAGGAGTTATGCAAGTGATCCTTGGACCTGAGATCACCATGGTTCCTTATACACATAAAACCATGCTTTGGTTCATACTCATTCATGACAAAGAGTCATGTATGGGATGTTCTCAGATGTGGTGGTTTGTACATGAAGGATATGAGTGGATCAACGAAGAATCGATCACTCCTAGTAAGAGAACTTATCCCATGTAATCTCTTCAATTGTTGACTCAAGAAGTCTTTGATCAAAGCAAGATAAGATTAGAAAGGATATATAATATTTCATCGATCGAGTCTTCGTTATCAAATTGAGATTCGAAAGGATTAAGTGATAGGGTTTGACAATTCTCCATACCCATCACTTATTCGGGATAAAGGAAGATCGAAGGATTAAATTATACAGTAACTTTCTACTGAAGGGTATTTTGATAATTTCTACCAAATTTCTCATCTTCCGGATAGGCATGATATGTTGCTAGACGTCAATCATGTCTTGTAGATTTTCATGAATCAAATTGGATAGATTCATGAATCAATTTGGAAATTGATTCGAATTGGTTTCAAATAGATCGAAATAGCTTGGACCTGGACTAACCAATTTAAGTGGGACTTAGATTGGGTTGAGTCCTAATTGGGACAGCATTTATCTGTATTTGTCTAGAATTAATTGAGCATTATCCTTGGATTATGGAAGAGTTCAAGTGGGATTGGACTCTTGGCACCATGTTTGGCGTGCGCCAAGATTAAGGGGCACAGGACCAAGAGTCCTTCTGCCACTTAATCACTTATTCTAGATAAATGCTAGGACACTCCCTTATCTCCATGACTATTTGGATTGGGCTTGACCGGTCAAAAGATGAAATCGGCGTGGAAGAATTATGGCGCACAAAATGAAGGGATGCGTCCCTTCATATGTGGCGCGTAATCTTAAATCCAGAAGTCCTGCTTGAAGCCTTCCGGTTCTCCGATATATCCATTGGAATCCCACATTCCCTAACCAAATTTTAACCAGTTACTTGCCACATGACAAGTAAAAAAACTGCTGAAAAATTAAAGAGACATGTCTCTTGGTGCAGTAATATCACATATCATGATAAGACCTTTCATCCAAGGGACTCCTACTTGAAGGGTCCTATCTGATCATTAAAAATCAGATCAAGGACTAAAGAAAAGGTTTATCAGGCATCCCCTCAACATAAAAGGCATCGGTATTATAATGCCAAAAATATCTAAAAAAAATAATCCGAAAGAAATCTTTTCTATTTCTCTTCCTTCTCTTAGAACAAGAAGTCTTCTTTAAGATAAGACTTGCCATTTTAAGACAAGAGCCTACGAAGAGATATAGGAGGGATAATCGGATTTTGAAAGAGAATCAGAGGTCTCTAAGGGCTTACAGGAGGGTAGGGATTTCAACAAAGGGAAAAAAGTCACTGAAGGAACAAAGGCTGCCCGGAGGAGTCCTAGTCAAATAAGCAAGCTCGGTAAGAGTGCTTCCTTAATCCGATTCATATGTAGAACATCTCTACAGGGCATATAATTATGTGCCTTATGGAAATTAAGGAATATAACGCTCTAAGTATTCCTCCATAATCCTAAAATTATGATTTATTAGTTATGGTCCAGTGATCTTTGGGTCTAGGGTTTCGACCAATTAGGATTTCAATAATAAAAATTTTGAAATCCAGTCTTCCACTACATCAACGCGAAACCCAATAGTGGTATAAGAGTAATCTTGATTCATGCAATTAGTAATCATTTTAGTGTTAATTGCTTACTTTGCTATGACTCTTGCATGATTAGTTCATATTACATATGTGATATGTTATGCTCTTAGTAACTGCTTCGGATTGGGTTAGTCACTATGGTCGTCCGGTCATAGGAGCTAAATAAGATTTAAAGGCCCTCTCTTCCCATTCACTGGGATCTCCTATTACGTGTTGGGATGCCGCTGTGGCCTTATCCCATGAACAAGTAAGATGAACGAATTGTTATAATCATGCTATGGTCATGCATATTAGGGTTAATATGCTTATTTGCTGGAATATGTGTCATATTGCCATGGTTAATTAGAATGTATTTGAGACCATCAAAGTCCTCAAAAAAATTTTATTTAGTCATAGTGTTTTATAAAATCTTGATGCAAATGCTTTTTAGGGTTTGATTGATCGATTGGTGTCTAAGTGGTTCTGGGAAGGTAAAAAGAATGTGGTTTTTAATTGGTTCCATTACTTACTTGGCCAAAATTATTTCATGTCTAAGGCAAGAACGGGGGGACTCCCACGCCTCTTCCACTTACCCGGTCAATTCGATCAATTTAGACCTTAGAATTGGAAATGCTAATTGATTTTAAACACCCTATAAATTGCTTTCATGCCAAGCCAAATTTGTATCAAAACTATACTAGGTTTGTTGAGCAAAATCAAGTGATGGAGGACGAAAATAAAATGATGAATGGAGAGTTTTAGCAAGCTAACCAGCAAGCAAACTTGAGCATTAATCATCAAATAAATGGGCTAAATTAATCCAAGAAAAGAATTTTCATAAGGAGACTAGTTGATCTAATTTTTAAGTCCAGCAATGTAAATCTAGTTCAAAATAAAGATTAGGATCTTCATGGCAAGGAAGCCATCACTACTAGAACAAGTTAACCTTCAAATGATCAGATCTAATGAAGCTTAGAAAGAGTTTTCCTACCAACAATGATGGCTAATTATTTGGTGAAAGAAGGAGCTCTCATCACTCAAGAATTGAGGTCTAGAAGTCAAGATTGGCACTCTCTACTTTGAAACTCACCTTGGCCTTGATCCATGGCTTGGAAACCTTCATCCTTGACCTAGGAACCTGAGAGAACCTACAAAGAAATTTAGAATTAGACATGGAAGAAGAATTGGAGTTAAAATGGAAACAAAGAAAAAAAAAAGAAGAAAGTGGCCGATGGCTTGGGACTTGGAGCTTGATCGTAGATCCATCAATGGGTGTCCCATCCTTTACTCCTTGCAATGGCACTCTTCACTCTCAAACTCAAACTTAGAAAACTCTCATTCTCTCCTTGGATAAGGATCTACATACTTAAACTAGCTAGAAAACTTTCACTCCAAACAAGAACTCAAGAAAACTAGAACACAAGGAAACAATCCTTTCATTAATTCAAATCATAGCATAGAATGAATACAATGAGAGCCTAGGGACTCTATTTATAGGCTCCAATGCTAGGAATTTTGTCCAAGGGTGGAGAGGAGGGGATAAGGATGGCTTAGTTGGCTCCAACAATTTTTAGGTGAGTGGTTTTAACTAAAAACAAATTATTGGTAGAATGTTACAACCACTTGACATGTGGCATTCTAGAAGGTCTTCATGTGGTTGTCAAATGCTGATGTGGAGGCTTAGGTGTCATTAGAGGTGGCGCCCCACATGTCACTTGTTGGAAGGTATCTTTATGTTCCTCATAAAAGTCTTGATGTAGTGTAATTTCTTCTCCCCCAAGGTTTCTTGATGAGGTGTCCCCCATGTGAAAATTTTGGCTTCAAGTCTTGGCTTGAATTGGGCTTGAATGGCTTGAATTGGGCTTTGAAGATGTGGCTTTCCATCATACTTTGAGCTTGAGTCGACTTATGAAAAATTTTCTTCTTCCATATATTGACTCATGAGTATGCTTCAAAAAAATTTGGGACTTGTTTCATGGCTCAAGATTTTATTAACTATAGCTGCAAAAACAAAGTTAGTTAATCAAAGTATATATTCTTATTATTGATGTCCCCATCAATTCTCCCGAGATGGAAAAAAGGCTCGATTCCGTCGAGTAGGAATTCATCTGGCTTTGGTGATACTCTAAGAGGTCTCATGGTCGATTCTTTGTAAGTCCTCTCGAGTGATCCATGAATCTTTGGAATCAGGTCGTCCTTGCCAGTGAACCAAGTAGCGTTGATAGTCTTTGTTTTAAGTAGTGACAATCTTGTCATCTAAGATTCGTTCATTCCTATCTTGCCACCTTGGTAATATGGCTGGTGGACACTCAAGGGTTGGTTCACTCTCAAAGGTGGAATCATGCTTGAATAGCTCGCTAGGTATCATTGTTGGTTCCTTATACTTTACTAAATCTGAAATGTTGAAAGTAGAACTGATACCAAAGTCGGATGGTATATCTAGCACATATTAGGTCCAATTTTTCTTATTATTTTGAAAATGACCTACACCACGGGCATATAATCGTTTTGAGCCTAATTAAGACATAGTCTCCTTCCTGAAATTCTTTGATTTTTTTTTATAAAATTTAGCCATATGCTTGTTAATTTCATTGTTCAAAATTTGTTTTACTAATCATGCTATGCATATGACTCTCGTAATCATGGATACTTATGCATGGGATACCAAATGATAAGAGACAAACGCAAATGATACTAAATGGTAAAAGACAAATAAAAACAAAACAAGCTCAAATGAACTTTATTATCTATGGACTAAACTTTATTGTTAGGCTAAGAAACAAGGTTCCTAATTTCCAATATTCTCTAAATGGCTTTGAAGACTTTGGCACAAAACTTCATGTAGGTGGCAGTGAATCTTAATTTGGCTCCCAACATATGCCAAAGAGTCTTAATAAAGTAACTGTTGAATATCACTAGGACTAGATCAATGGTATAGTAGATGTCCGAACCGGATGGGATATAAAAGTGAATGAAACGTAATGGTGGATCGGGATGGTGGATGTTCAAAAATGGAGAATCGGAGATAGAACAGTTGTTAGGGAAAATATTTTGTAGGATTTTCAAAGGCTCTACAGCTTCTTGGGACTGATCCGTAGGGTTTTGTTCTTTGATGGTCAATACCCCAATATGTGATCCTTTATTGATCTCTAGATCTAAACCTTCAACATCAATTAATTCCGGATCTTCTATGTTATCCTCAGATTGATCTCCATGGTTTTGTCCTTGGATTTCATTTTGATCATCCCCGTTGATTTCTTTAGACTGGGTAATTATTTTATCTTCAAGTAATTGTTCTTGACCATATTCGTCCATAAGGTTAGACCCTGCTTCATAAACTTCTTCTTTAAGTTCTTCAACGGGTTTAGGATTCTCTTTCTAGCCCTTCATTTGGACAAGATTTTGATTCTATTTCATCTTTCTTCTAAATTCTCAGTGGATTCAGTCTCTTCCTCATCTCCCTCATACTTATTGAATTTAGCAATATATTTAAACACAGTTTCATCATTTTGTCTCAATTTGTACCATTGGGTTGGAAGATTTTGCTTATAAGATTTGCCTAGGTACTTTTCCCTCAGCTTATTCTTCATCTCTCTCCAAATAATTATTTTATCCCCACTATGATTACTTTTATACTCAATATCTTTCCAATATGACTTAGCATGTTGAACTAGCTTTAATTTGGCAAATTGACACTTCTTTACTTCCGACATTTCGTCAAACTCAAAATATTAATCAATTTTCTTCTCCCAATCGACATACACCTCAGGGTTTCCATCAAAAGTGGGTGCATAGGATCGATTGCTCTTAAAGACTCTCTCCTCCTGATCTACAAAGTCTTGGCAGGGATATCTAGGATTATACTCAGGGGTGAGATCATGACATTGGGCTCTTGGACCAATGGGAGGTGGACTAGGTGATTTGGGCTTGTATAGTTTCTAATTTGATTGTCCATTTATCCTAACTCTTTGTTCATTAATCCTAATTGTTTAGTTATGGTATCAAATTTTTCAATCATGGTCCTCATAAAGAATTCAAGATTGGGGTCCATGGGTAAACCAGACTGAGGTAGGACTTTGTTATAGAGCTTTATAGGACACAGTACAAGGATAAGCAATACAATGGGCAAGCAAACAAGATCTAATTCTAGGGCTCCTAGACCTAGTTCAAGAATACAAGATTTAACTAGGTATTACTTAAGAATGTAATTATCCTGTCCACTGGCCAGGTAAGAGGTAGGGTTGTGGGAGGCTCCCCTCGCTTTCGCGAGGTCCTAATTAAAAACCGCAAGTCCGTTTAAAGCGTTTGCCATTTGACCTCTAGCCTTAGACACCGATTTCAAGGAATAAGTACTAACTCAAATAATACTGTCTTACCTTGTACTTGAACCCGACTCGTGGGTGTCCCTAGTTTAGGTTCCTACTTGATTTTACTTATGGTTTAGGTCAATGCAAATGTGGATGATTGTTTTGGGTTAAGGAAAGGTAATGATCTCCTTTCCTTATGTAATATTGAATGCCCTTAAGATATTTTAAAAATAGATGCAAACAATTTCAGCAAAACAATGTGCACAAGCAACTATACTTAGCACAAATACATGAATTTTTAACCCAATTTCGAAATGTCAAATAATGCAAATTTAAATTAAGTAATTCGAATCTTGAAGTCTAGATCACAGTAACCAAATTTTAAATTTTAAATTTCAAAATTTAATTAGAAAATTCGTCCTTGGAAGCAAAGTGGTTAAAATGTAATTTTCAGTTTCCAACTAACCTGCAACTAACCTGAATTTGAAAATTTGAAATTTAAAATTTTAAAAATCCAAAAATTCAAAATAAAACTGATTTGGTTAGCTCTCAGATCTGAAATCTCGAAATTTAACTTTTGATTTCAAATTAATTCGAATTTCGGTTAAGAAGGTAGTTTGAAAACAGTTGCTAAAAGGTTTCAGTAGTTTAGCTAACTCTTAACAACCTGAATTCAAATTTCGAATTCCGAATTCTAAACCTCTTCAAAATTCAAAATTCCGATGGAAAATGATAAAACTTCGAATCTGGATCTCAGATCTAAAATTTTAAATTTATAAAAAATATTTTTGTATTTTTTTGACAATTAAATGAAATAGAAGGCTAAAACAGAATTCTTGACAGAGCTTCAGAAACGACCTAAGAACTCGTATTTTTAAATCTAGAAATCGAGGAAAATATTTTTTTTAAATTTTATATTTTGAATCCTAACACACTAAAGTATTGGAAAAGTATTTTTTTGGATTTTTTTGACCAATGTTAAAAATACGAAAAATCATAGAAGACTCGGAAGACAGTGAGACAGAACTTCAGCAGCTTGCAAAGCTTAACCTAGAAACAAAGCTCTGATACCAAAAAATTGATGGGGGACGAAAATAAAATAATGAATGGAAAGTTTTAGCAAGCTAACCAGCAAGCAAACTTGAGCAATTAATCATCAAATAAATGGGCTAAATTAATCCAAGAAAAGAATTTTCATAAGGAACTAGTTGATCTAATTTTTAAGTCCCGCAATATAGATCTAGTTCAAAATAAGGATTAGGATCTTCATGGCAAGGAAACCATCACTACTAGGATAAGTTAACCTTCAAATGATCAGATCTAATGAAGCTTAGGAAGAGTTTTCCTACCAACAATGATGGATAATTATTTGGTGGAAGAAGGAGCTCTCATCACTCAAGGATTGAGATCTAGAAGTCAATATTGGCACTCTTTACTTTGAGACTCACCTTGGCCTTGATCCATGGCTTGGAGACCTTCATCCTTGACCTAGGAACCTGAGAGAACCTGCAAAGAAATTTGGGATTAGACATGGAAGAAGAATTGGAGTTGGAATGGAAACAAAGAAAAAAGGAAGAAGAAGAAAGTGGCCGGCGACTTGGGACTTGGAGCTTGATCGTAGATCCATCAATGGACGTCACATCCTTTACTCTTTGTAATGGCACTCTTCACTCTCAAACTCAAACTTAGAAAACTCTCATTCTCTCCTTGGATAAGGATCTACACACTCAAACTAACCAGAAAACTTTCACTCCAAACAAGAACTCAAGAAAACTAGAACACAAGGAAACAATCCTTTCATTAATTCAAATCATAACATAGAATGAAGACAATGAGAGCTTAGGAGTTCTATTTATAGGCTCCAATGCTAGGAATTTCGTCCAAGGGCGGAGAAGAGGGGATAAGGATGGCTTAGTTCGCTCCAACAATATTTTGGTAAGTGGTTTTAACTAAAAACAAATTATTGATAGAATGTTACAACCACTTGACATGTGGCATTCTAGAAGGTCTTCATGTGGTTGTCAAATGCTGATGTGGAGGCTTAGGTGTCATTAGAAGTGGCGCCCCACATGTCACTTGTTGGAAGGTATCTTTATGTTCCTCATTAAAGTCTTGATGTAGTGTAATTTCTTCTCCCCCAAGGTTTATTGATGAGATGTCCCTCTATGTGAAAATTTTGGCTTCAAGTCTTGGAGTAAATTGAGCTTGATGGCTTGAATTGGGCTTTGAAGAGGTGGCTTTCCATCATGCTTTGAGCTTGAGTCGACTCATGAAAAATTGTTTTATTCCATGTGTTGACTCATGAGTATGCTTCAAGAAAATTTGGGACTTGTTTAATGGCTCAAGATTTTATTAACTATAGCTACAAAAACAAAGTTAATCAAAGTATATATTCTTTCTTATTATTGATGTCCCAATCATTAAGGCTTACTATTAGGGTTTGATAAAAAAAATTTGACATGGTGCATTTTATGCTTTATAGTATGCTTAATAATGTTACTTTGTTGAGCAAACTCAAAGATGACATTATTCAATCATAACTATATAAAATGAAGGATCCAACTAAATTAAGACATTATGATTTGTCGTACAAACACAAAACTGTAACTGTCTTAGAGACAAGTATTATGTTGAGAATTGCATGGGATGCAATTGGAAAAGAATTTCGTATCCTTGAACTTATAAATGTTTGTTGTGCAAACACAAGACATTTATAAGAAATTGGGATCCCAATCCCACTAAAGAAACCAGATATTGGTTTTTCATTTACCGTAGTTGAGGATTATGGTATTCGAAGAAAATAGTGGGAGACAATTAGATTTAAAGTCCTTATCTAATTGTGATTATCATCTTGAGTGGTATGCTTATGTATTGTTCTTGTTTAACTGTAGATTTAAATTAATGGCTTCATCATTATCACTGCGGGGCATGCTAGATGCCAATAAACTGACCGGACCAAACTGTGGACTGATTGAGGAACCTGAGAATAGTACTTGCTCAGGAAAAAATATCCTACATCCTCGATTCTCCGGATCCAGATTTGATCGGAGATGATGTGACAGAGAAAAAAGTTACTTATAGAATGTGGCAGAATAACAGCTTGACTGTCAAGTGCATCATGTTAGCCTCGATGAGCAACGAGCTACAGAGACAACATGAAGATATAGAACCTCAATCCATACTGCTCAATCTCAAAGAGCTATATGTACAGCATAGTAGGATAGATAGATATAAGATATCGAAACAGTTGTTCCGAGCACATATGAGTGATGACTCGCTTGTACAGGTCCATGTTTTCAAGATATTTGACTTAATCACCGAATTAAGTCAATTAGGTTTTGCCATGGACAAGGAGCTTAATCAAGATTTAATCCTGCATCACTCCCAAATTCTTACTCTCAGTTTGTCATTAACTACCATATGAACAAACTGAACCTTTCATTACCAGAACTGCTTAACATGCTTAAGATAGCTGAGAGCCACTTCAAAGATGATATGGCTCATTATCTTCTTCTAGTTGATGGAAAGAAGAAATGAGTAATGAAAAAGAGTTCTAAGAGAAAGCTGAACCCAAAGAAAAGCATCAAAAAGAGAAAAAAGGCAAAGAGGTCTTTAAATGATGGATCCTGTTTCTTCTGCGATAAGAAAAGACATTGGAAGAACTGCAAGACATACCTTGCAAGTCTGAAGCAAGATGCCAATAGAGCATCAAGAGGTTTGTTTATGATACAAACAAACTTATCATTTAGTTCTCCAACTTCTGATTCATGGGGTATTAGATACCGCATGTGGGTCTCACATATGCAAATCTTTGCAGGGACTCCACAAGATTAGAAGATTGAAAAAAGGTGACTTCGAGCTTTATGGTACGAATGGAAAGGCCATTCATGCAGAAGCTGTTGGAACCTACATGTTATTATTGCCTTCGGACAAGATATTAGAATTAAAATATTGTTATTTCATTCCAAATGTTGTTAGGAATATTATTTCAATACCTTTGTTATTAAGACAAGATTTTGAAATAAAAGTTAAGAGCAATGGTTGCTCCATTTTTCATTCTAATGACCTTTTCGAATGGATAAATTTGTGAATGGTCTTTTAATTCTATTCCTCAATGATAAAGTATTACTTATAGAAAACAAAAAGAGAAAGAAGGATGATACTAAGAAAACATTCCTTTGGCATTGCCAATTAAATCATATAAGTGAGTCAAGGATTAACAAGTTATACAAAGATGATTTCTTTGGTCCTTATGATTATAAATCATTAGGAACTTGTGAATCTTATCTCATGGATAAAATGACCAAATCTCCATTCACTGGACATGGAGAAAGGACAACTGAGTTGTTAGGGTTAATATATTTAAATGTATGTAGACCTATGTCAACTCAGGCGAAAGGAGGATACTCTTATTTCATCACATTTATTGATGATTTATCTAGGTTCAGATATGTGTATCTCATGAAACATAAATCCGAAGCCTTTGATAAATTTAAAGAGTATCAAAATATGATCGAGAAATAAACTGGAAAAAGTATTAGAATCCTTCGATCTGATCAAAGAGGAGAATACTTATCTAGTGAATTTCTTAATCATCTTAAGAAAAACAATACTCTCTGAATGGACCCCTCCATATACACCATAATTAAATGGTGTAGCAAAAAGGAGGAATCATACCTTATTTGACATGGTAAGATCCATAATGTGCTTCACAGATCTTCCAATATCTTTCTGGGGATGTCCTAAAACTGCTGCATATGTATTAAACAGGATACCATCAAATCAATACCTAGCACTCCATATGAATTGTGGAATAGCAAGAAACCAAGTCTTAAACATCTTAAGAATTGGGGTTGTCTAGCTTATGTTAAAAAGGAATTAGGACATAAGCTAAGTGCTAGGACCGAGAAATATAGGTTTATTAATTATTCTCAAGAGGGTATTGGATACCTATTTTATCATCCTACTGAACAAAAAATCTTTGTTAGTGGGCATGCCATTTTCTTGGAAAAAGAATTTATCCAAGAAGAAGATAATGAAAGAATAATTGAATTGAGTGAAGTTCAAAATGAACAAACTCAAGCCCCTCAACTAGTTGTACCAGTTGATCAAGTACAACCACGACACACCTCCTCTCCGTAGGTAAAAAAGAGTGCGAGAAGCACCTCTAAGATATGGTTTTATAATTGCAAATAATAATGAAATCAGCATCATTAAAGATGATGATCCACTAACCTATACGGAAGCAGTCATGAGTAAGGACTGATAAATGGCTCAATGCCATGAAATCTGAAATAGACTCCATGTATGATAACCAGATTTGGACCTTGGTTGATCCACCTGAAGGAATTGTTCCAATAGGGTGCAAATGGATCTTTAAGAGAGAGATTGTAGCAGATGGGCAAATAGAAACCTACAAGGCTACATTGGTGACAAAAGGTTTCAAGCAAAAGCATGGTATGATGAAACTTTTTCGCCAATTGCCATGCTTAAGTCCGTAAGGATTATGCTTGCCATTGCTATATACTATGATTATGAGATCTGGCAGATGGATATTAAAACTGCATTCCTCAATAGAAATCTTGAGAAAGAAGTTTATATATCACAGCCAGAGAGTTTTGTCTCAAGTGAGAGACCAAACCAAGTATGCAAGCTTAGGAAATCCATTTATGAATTGAAGCAAGCATCAAGAAATTAGAACATTCGTTTCGATGAAACTATTAAGGAATTTGGTTTCATCAAAAATACGGATAAGCCATGTGTATAAGAAGACAAGTGGGAGTACTATTGTATTATTGGTCTTGTATGTCGATGACATACTTATCATTGGAAATGATATTCCAATGATGCATCCAGTTAAAACATAGCTGTCAAAACGATTTTCCATGAAGGATTTAAAAGAAGCATCCTATATTCTAGAAATAAAGATCTATAGAGATAGATATAAAAGGATGCTAGGTTTATCCCAATCCAGGTACATAGACTTAACATTGAAGAGATCCAATATGGAGGAAAGTAAGAAGGGTTACTTGCCCATGAGTCAAGGCATACACCTATCACATAAGACTATAAGAAAGAGATAGGATGAATAAGATCCCTTATGCTTCAACAATGGGATCAATTATGTATCACATGATAAGCAGGTTCCAGGCTGATCCGGGGGACGATCATTGGAAGCTGTGAAAAACATTCTTAAGTATCTGAGAAGGACTAAGGATATTTTTCTAATATATGGAGAATCGGATCTAAAACTAGAAGACTATACAGATTCTAGTTTCCAATCTGATCTAGATGATAGTAAATCCATATCAGGGTATGTCTTTATTATGAATGGAGGAGCAGTGAGTTGGAAGAATACCAAGCAGCCAACTGTAGCTGACTCAATCATTGAAACAAAATACATAGCTGCTAGTGAAGCCGCTAAGGAAGCAATCTGGATGAAGTTCACCAAGCATAGTTCCTGTAATACAACAAATGCCATTGTATTGTGATAACACTAAGGCTGTTGCACAAGCAAAGGAACCAAGATCTTACCATAAGTCCAAGCACATTCTAAGATGCTTCTACCTCGTTCGAGAACTCATTGAAATAAATGATATGGTGGTAGAACGAGTTGATACAAAAGAATATAACAGACCCATTTACTAAAGCACTTTTTCTATAGCAGTTACATCGCCATCTAAATTGTATAGGTATTAAATACAAGGGCGACTGGCTTTAGTGCAAGTGGAAGATTGAAAGAATTGTCCTAAAAGCCAATCACAATTATTGCATCAATGGCATTTTTGTATTTTCTCAACTCAAGATTGATATTAATAAAGGGCATTTGTTGATTCATCATACTGCAACATCTTATCAAGATTATGATGAACCCTATAAGTTAGGACAATGAAATTAAGGTTATGATGGAGATCATAACAGTGAAACCTAAGTTCTTATAAACTCTAATCTAAAATGTTCCTAGTTGTTGGATCATCAATTCGGGAATCGATATTTCCGGAAAGACTAACACATCATATGTATAATCGATGGAGAGGGTGGTTGACTCAGCAATTTGTGTAGGGACACTAATACAAAGATATGAATACTCATTAGGGTATGAGTTCACTGAACTGATCCGTCTTAAGAACATCTTATGGAAATCTTACTAGTCAAAAAATGGTTCTCATTATGGAAGTTGTGCAAATGATCCTTAGACCTGAGATCACCATGGTTCCTTATGCACATAAAACCATGTTTTGGTTCATACTCATTCATGACAAAGAGTCATGTACGGGGTGTTCTCGAATGTGGTAGATTGTGCATAAAGGATGTGAGTGGATCAACAAGGAATCGATCACTTCTAGTAAGAGGAATCTCTTCGATTGTTGACTCAGAAAGTCTTTGATCAAAGCAGGATGAGATTAAAAAGGATTTATAATCTTTCATCGATCGAGTCTTCATTATCGAATTGAGATTCGAAAGGATTAAGTGTTAGGATTTGATAATTCTCCATACCCATCACTTATTCGGAATAAAGGGAGATCGAATGATTGAATTGTACAGAAACTTTCTATTAAATGATATTTTGATAAATTCTATTAAATTTCTGATCTTCCGGGTAGGCATGACACGTTGCTAGACATCAATCATATCTTGTAGGTTTTCATGAATCAAATTGGATAGATTCATGAGTCAATTTGGAAATTGGTTCAAATTGACTAACTTGGATCAACTCGATTTGACCTAATTGAATCAATCAATTTCGATTGGATCGAAACAGCTTGGACCTGGACCTACTGCTGGCTAGATGTGGAGCCTAAAGGATCACACATGCTAGGAAATTGGTCAAGGAAATCAATTGGATTTTAGTTAGGATCATTGAATCCTAATGGGCTAACTAATTTGCATACTAGCATATGCATGCTAGCCTAACTCCTAATCCAATTGGATTGGATCAGTTTGCTTGCTATTTGGGCTAACCAATTTAAGTGAGACTTAAATTGGGTTGAGTCCTAATTGGAGCAGCATTTATCTATATTTATCTGGAATTACTTGAGCATAATCCTTAAATTATGGAAGAGTCTAAGTGAGATTGGACTCTTAGCACCATGTTTGGCATGCGCCAAGATTAAGGACCGCAGAAGGACCAAGAATCCTTTTGCCACTTAATCACTTATTCTAGATAAATGCTAGACCACTCTCCCTCATCTCCACGTCCTTTGGATTGGGCTTAATCGGTCAAAAGATGGAATTGGCATAGAAGAATTGTGGCGTACAAAATAAAGAGACACGTCCCTTCATGTGTGACGCGCAATCTTAAATCCAGAAGTCCTGCTTGAAGGCTTCTGGTTCTCCAATACGTCCATTTGAATTCTACGTCCCTTAGCTAAATTTTGACCGGTTACTTGCAACATGGCAAGTAAAAAAATTGCTAGAAAATTGAAGAGACATATATATCTCTTAGTGCAGTGATATCACATGTCATGATAAGACCTTTCATTCAAGGGACTCCTGCTTGAAGGGTCCTATCTAACCATTAAAAAATCAAATCAAGGGCTGAGAAAATTGTTTATCAGGCGCCCCCTCACTCAGTATAAAGGCATCAATATTCGGATGCCAAAAACATCCAAAAAAATAATCTGAAAAAAATCCTTTTTATTTCTCTTCCATCTCTTAAAACAAGAAGTCTTCTTTAAAACAAGACTTGTCATTTTAAGACAAGACTTATCATTTTAAGACAAGCCTACGAAGAGATATAGGAAGGATAATCGGATTCTGAGAGAGGATTCAAAGAGATCTCTGAACGCCCTACAGGAGGGTAGGGGTTCCAGTAAAGGAAGAAAGGTCGCTGAAGGAAGGCTACCTGGAAGAGTCCTAATCAAATAAGCAAGCTCGGTAGGAGTGCTTCCATGGTATGTTCCTATGTGGATCACTGGTGCATTGAAATCCAAATTCATTTGGACCTCCAAACAGTGCTTCAAAGTGACATCCGGAACCCAGAATTTATGTCCATAGGCTGAAGCTTTGAAGGAGAATATCTTGAGCTTCCGAGGGCCAAATGATGTGATCCAAAGGCCTAAATTCAAGTGCATTCGAACAGCTACAAGTTTCATGAAGAGTCCAAGGCCTAAAAACGTGTCTATCATATTAAAAAAAATTGGTGCAACAAGTGTTGTTTGGGATGTGCTGGGCTTCAACAGTTAATGGGAAGACACTCAAACACGTAAGCGAAATTAAATGATGGTACCCAGCTGAAGCTTTTCCAAAACACAGGGAAGATGGTCTACCGAAGCAATGGAGTGGTCCATCAGCCATTAACCATTGGTCCATGAATTTCACATATACCACAAGCCAAATAATGCTAGAATCAGCGTGGAAAGAGATTGGAATGCCGAGATTCGACATGGAAAAGGTTAGAGTTCGGTGCTAAGTAAATAAAGCAGAGGAGATTGGGATGTTGGGTTTTAACGGTTATGGAAGTAGTTGGAAAAGAGGAATTTTGGGCAGCGTTGTCGAGGACTGAATTTTTTTCTAGTCAAATTATTTGTGGTTTGCAGGTCTTAATTAAGCGCCTTGGTGGTAATTCCTGTTGGTTTATGGTTTGACTCAAACCTCTCATTTGGGTGAATTGAAATTTGATCCATAAATTGAAAGAACCTTGCATAGATTGAGAGAAGCTAGGCAAACTTCGACAGAGAAAACTTCAACATCTAGGAGAGCACTTGTATCTTCGTCGGGCATCAACATAGCTCTTGAATTAGATTCTGACAGTGGTTCAGAAGTAGAGGAAGTCATGGCTGCAAATAACAGAACTTTAAAGGAGTTGGTTGCCCCTGATTTAAATCAACCTTTGTGCATTAAGTACCCTACTTCAGATGCTGCATTTGAATTGAAATCGAGACTAATACATTTATTACTTACTTTTCGTGGTCTTGCAGGAGAGGATCCACACAAGCACTTGAAAAAGTTCCATGTGGTGTGTTCAAGCATGAAACCGCAAGGAATTTCGGAAGAACAAATCAGACTGCGAGCTTTTCCATTTTCCTTAGCAGACTTGGCTAAAGATTGGTTGTACTACCACCCATTCGGTTCTATTGATTCATGGAATGAGATGAAGCGATTATTTTTGGAGAAATATTTTCCTGCATCCAGAGCTGCCAACATAAGGAAAGAGATATGTGGTATTCGGCAGAATAGTGGAGAGACGTTGTATGAATATTGGGAGCAATTTAAGAGATTATGTGCTAGCTGCCCTCATCATTAGATTAGTGATCAGCTCTTAATTCAATATTTTTAAAAAGGTTTGATACCAATGGATAGGAGTATGACTGATGCTGCTAATGGAGGTGCCTTGGTAAATCTAATGCCGGAGGATGCGAAGAATTTGATTTCTAACATGGCAGCGAATTCTAAACAATTTGGGACAATAACAGATCATACACTTAAGAGAGCGAATGAGGTAAGCATATCTTTCCTTGAACAAAGAGTAGAAGAACTAACCTCTTATACATCAATTTGTTGTAGGAAATAAGCAGCAAGTCCATGCATGCGGTATTTTCTCGGTCACGGGTCATGCTATAGATATGTGTCCAACTTTGCAAGAAGGAGAACCGTCCAGCAAGCAAATGTCATAGGTAGCTTTCCAGGACAACCTCAGCATAGATATGACCCATATTCCAACTCAAACAACCCTGGATGGAGAGATCACTCAAATTTGAGATATGGAAATCAAGCTACTCAGAATCGGTACCAACCTCCATTTCAAGCTAGGCAGCAAGTAAATCAAAGTCCAAATATGTCACTTGATGAGATTGTTAAGATGCTAACAACCAATACATGACAATTTCAACATGAAACAAGAAACAGCATTCAAAACTTGGAGAAACAAATTAGTCAGCTAGCAATATCAGTGAGCAAGCTTGAGGCTAAAGACTCTGGAAAATTGCCCTCTCAAACGATCATAAACCCACATGAGAATGCAAGTGCTATTACACTACGAAGCGGAAAAAAAATTGAAGCTTCCGCTCAGAAACCTTTAAAAGTGGCTAAGAAAGATCAAGTGGAGAAGGAGACCAAATTCAATGCTGAAAGTTTCCCCAAGGTAAAACCTCAAGCTGTTGTGCATAATTCTACCAATTATGTTCCTCTTCCTTTTCCTAGCAGGTTATCCAAATTTAAGAAGATCAAGAAAAGGAAATCCTTGAAACTTTTCGGAAGGTAGAAGTAAATATTCCTTTATTAGATGCAATCAAGCAAGTCCCAAGGTATGCAAAATTTCTAAAAGAGTTATGTACTATGAAAAGGAAGCCAAAAAGTAATGAGAAAATTAGTGTAGGAGAAAATGTGTCGGCAATGATTCAACGTAAGTTACCTCCAAAATGCAAGAATCCAGATACATTTACAATTCCATGTATGACTGATAATACTAAGTTTGAATATGCCATGCTAGATTTAGGTGCATCCATAAATGTTATGCCATATTCAATTTATGCATCTCTGAATTTGGGTCCATTAAAAGAAACAGGTGTAATTATCCAGTTAGCTGATCATTCTAATACATACCCTGAAGGGGTAGTTAAAGATGTTTTGGTACAGGTGAATGAGTTGATTTTTCCTGTTGATTTCTATATTTTAAGCATGGAAGACAATCCTCCGCAAATCCTGCCCCAATTTTGTTCGGAAGGCCATTCCTCAAGATAGCAAGAACAAAGATTGATGTTTATGATGGTACCCTTACCATGGAATTTGATGGGAAAATTGTCAAATTTAATATTTTTGAAGAAATGACATATCCTAGTGATAGTCAATCTATATTTTCTATTGATATAGTGGATGTGTTTGCACAAGAGTCTTTTAAATTGAGAGATATGGATGAAGCTGGTGTGCAAAGAAGGTTGCAATTGCAAGAATTGGAGTTACAACTTGAGGCATATGAGAATTCAAAAATTTACAAGGATAAGTCAGGCGTTTCATGATAAAATGATTGTTAGGAAGCAATTTGTGGTTGGACAAAAAGTTTTGCTTCATAATTCACGACTTAAATTAATGCCCGGTAAATTACGTTCTCATTGGATTGGACCATTTAAAGTTACTAATGTGTTTCCTTATGGTGCAGTTGAAGTGCAGAGCTTCGAGATTAACAAAGTGTTCAAGGTGAATGGACATAGACTCAAACCATTTTATGAAGGTTTTAAGGAGCATATGATAAATGAAGTGCAACTGAAGGATCCAGTTTATTCAGATTGAGGAGAACTGCAATGTCGGGCTAACGACATTAAACAAATGCACTGCTTGGGAGGCAAGTCAAGGGAGGCCAACTGGCCATAATCATATTTGCGTTCTTTATTCCTTCTCTATTTATATTTGTAGGCATTAATCTATTTTCGTCTTTTCTTTGCATTTAGGGCTTTGCATTGAGAGTTAAAAAAAAAAAGAAAAAAAAATATTTAAGTGTTTTTAAGATATTTCCCCAATGATGTCTACGGATTCATATGCTATAAACTTAGACTAAATTAAGATAAGAGTGTCATAACATGATTGAATGAAAAACTTGCATATTTAGACTAAAAGTTGACTTGAGCTTGATTTTGAAATGTATTAACTTGTTTTGGTAGACCAAAAATATGTTTGGGTGAGCTTTTGAACCTATATATATATATATATATATATATATGTTTCTATTGTGAGTGTGTTCATTCATACTAGGTTACTCTACAACTTGCTTGTAAATGCTAGTCGAGGTTACTAAATTCATATGCACACATAGAAATGACAATGGCATATAGGATTTTACACCACTTAGCTTAAATGGCCAACCTTGAATCAATTAACTTTAGTAAACCCACTTTGAGCTTTTAAACTCTTTTGTTAATTGAAGCCCATATTTATGAGCCTTGAACCAATTTATTATCCTTATATTTTACCTACCTCAAGAGTTAGTAGAGCATTGAGATTTGTTTGATAGGTTTTGAGACAAGAATATGTATTGAATAGGTGTGGGGGAGCTACTATTGATTGCTACACCTCTATTTTGAAAAAATAGAATACAATGGGAGTAAGATGTCTTGCTATGTTTCAATGTCTCTTTACTGGGGAAAAAAAAAAAAAAAAGGGAAAAAAAAAAGAAGAAAAATAGAAAGTTATAATTGATGAGATAATGGAGAATATCACAAATGGATGCGGAGACCAATGTATCACTAAGACCCCTAGCAGCAAGTTCAGTTTAAGAAATCCACATGTCTCATCAATTGTGCACAAGTATATACAAACATATGCTTTTTCATCGTGAAACATTTTCAGTCTATGCAGCAAATAAGAAGAAGAAATTAGAAGGATTGAATGTTTGAGCATTTAATATCTTAATTTACCCAATTTATGTCTTAATGCTCTATTAGTCTCTTAGGTTTCAACCTCAGTATCTCTTTTTATTCCTACCCTGAGCCTAAGCCCCATTACAACCCTGATTAGACCATTGGATCTATGTGTGACAAGTAATACAAGTGATGGAGATTGGATAAACAAGCAAGCCTATGATAGTGATTTGGTTTGAATTGAATTTTGAGTGAAATTATTTTTCTATCCTTTAAACACTTGAGTGAATTGAGAGTGACCTATGAGTGTTTACCAAACTTGTTAATTACTTTTTGAATGAAGGTTTCTTGTTTCTTTCAATTTAAATTTGTTAAGTATATTTAATTCATATTATGTTATGGTATTTGAATTCTTGGTTCTGTTTAAGAATTATGGTATATAATATTGTACGGTATTATTGGGAGAATTTAGTGAATTGTGAATTATCTGAGTGTGTTTAATAAATTGTATAGCTTAGTTGCCCGAGGATGTGCAAAAGTTAAATGTGGAAAAATTTGATAGGGACATAATTATACATTTTATTTCTCCTTATATTTTGTCTATTTGATATATTTATTTCCTCATTGTGATGATTAATGCATAAATTTATGTATGAGGATTAATTTTCAGCATTGTATAATTTCGCCTCTCTGGTTTTTTCTTACAGATTTTTGATAATCTTAGAATTAGAATTGGATGAAATGGTCTTCAATGAAGTTGTAGATGACATCTTAAGCTTTCCAGAGAGTTATGGTGCATTGAAATCCGAGTTCATTTGGACCTCCAAACGGTGCTTCAAAGTGATGTCTGGAATCCAGAATTTCTGTCCGTAGGCTGAAGCTTTGAAGGAGAATATCTTAAGCTTCCGAGGGCCAAATGATGTGATCCAAAGGCCTAAATTCAAGTGCATTCGATCACCTACAAGTTTCATGAAGAGTCCAAGGCCTAAAAACGTGTCTATCATATTAAAAAAATTGGTGCAACAAGTGTTGTTTGGGATGTGCTGGGCTTCAACAGTTAATGGGAAGACACTCAAACAAGTAAGCGAAATTAAATGATGGTACCCAGCTGAAGCTTTTCCAAAACACAGGGAAGATGGTCTACCGAAGCAATGGAGTGGTCCATCAGCCATTAACCATTGGTCCATGAATTTCACATAGACCACAAGCCAAATAATGCTAGAATCAGTGTGGAAAGAGATTGGAATGCCGAGATTCGACATGGAAAAGGTTAGAGTTCGGTGCTAAGTAAATAAAACAGAGGAGATTGGGATGTTGGGTTTTAACGGTTGTGGAAGTAGTTGGAAAATAGGAGTTTTGGACAGTGTTGCGCTGGCTGTTAGGCAGATATGGAACTAGGTTAGAGACTAAGTTTGGAGTGCTTGATGCGTTGGAGCAGATGAGCTAATCACTGGATTTGTTAGCCATGGAACTGACACGGATAAAGATAAAGAAACAGAGTATGTTGGAGTTTTATTGGATTGGGTTTTGTTTGCTGTTGGAATCGATCACGAAGGAAACCAAAAAACGAGATGGACACGGAGTAGGTTGTAGAGGACACGGAGCAGATATAACCTCCACTATTCTCTCGGCCAGCTGCTAGAATACCTGTCTCATCACTAAATTTTTCATAATGCTCCGTTCAGTATTTGCCTTGGCATATCTGCTCTGCTGCTATTCTTGACTGATAAATATCTGACGCAGCTCTACTTTCTTGCCAAGAAGATTATCAACTGCTATATAATTTGTAGCAAATTATGTGATCTCTGGTCTCAATATTTCTCCTCCAATAAAGCTCCTCATCAATGATAAGACTCATGTATGGTTATAGATTAATTTGGTGATAATCTGTGCTAATTCAACTATCTTTTGCACCTTACGAATTTTTTCAATATCCATCAATATGAGATCAATACAATGTACAGCACAAGAGATCTAGAAAATATACGATCGTTGCTGCATCACGAGCTGTCCTGCAGCCCTATAGTATGATCCATTATCTATGATGATCTGTACAACATTTTACTCTCATACCTGATCAATCACCTCCTCCATCAATCTGAGGATATAACTGTTGTCATACACCTGATCTGAAGCATCAATAAATTTATGAAAAAAATTTACATCATAATAAATCAAGAAGTTGATAATGCTCCGTCCAGTAGGACCATTCCAACCATCACACATCACTATCAATCCATACATGGACCACTTACTCTGATAGAAGGCAATCCAATTTCCTAACTCATTACTATCCAGAAACTGACCATTAATATCCCTTGATCCTAAAGAATCTACACCTGAACCAGCAGTATATATAGATGTAATAGCAGAACAATAATATAGATTATCTATTGCGTGCGCTGGAATATGACTAAAATAAAATCAAGATCCGATGGCCTGTTATATATTCTTCTTCTTATCCTTTTTCAGCATGCTATCAATCCTCTGTTGCTTAAACTAGAAAAGGCATGTGGATCGACATCATGAATAGTGGCTCCTACTGGAATGTCCCTATAAAACTTCTTTCTACCGCCAAATGCTCCCGACACAGATGTAATATGGCTTACAGGCTCTTTAACTAAGGTCCTCCTAAACTATCTCAAATCTCCTATAATATTTTTAGAGACCGATCCCAATCCCAACTCAAAAGCTGATAACCCAAATCGCTGTTTATGCCTGACCATCTCCTCTAGCTACCTCTGTTCATACAAGCTTGCCTGAATGGTAGCTTCCATTCATGCCTCATCGAAAGGAATAGATGCTTCCTCTGATTTCCTGGAGTAATAAGGTGATTTTGTGATTCTGCAATCCATTTTTGCCTTCTTTGATATTTTTTTATTTCTTGCTCTGAAATCAGCAAAATACTTTTTCATCAACTGACGGACCTCTTGTGGATACTGTTAACATACAGATATATCAAAATAGCCATCAACCAAGTGCTGCTTCAACCTCGTTACCCCATCATCTTTGAATTCTATATTATATCATTTACACCTCTAATGATGCCGATCCGAGAGCATTTTTCAGGCAACCAACCAATGTCACATTCCAGATCCTTCCTCGATAATCCATTCCTAAATATTTAAAAAACACATAAGCTCAATAATTACATATATTAATTAGTATTTTATTTACCTAATTTTTTTATTTTTTATTTAATTATATAATTTTTTTATTTTTAAATTTAAAAAATATGGAAAATTATAATATTATAAAAAAAATTAATCTTAGATTCATGTAGGATCCTATCATAGATGCTACATATATTTTTTTAAGACAGTGAACATGCATGAAAAGCTATTTTTTCTTCAATATTAGACCTAGACCACTATTCATAAGATGCATCAAAACTTGGATAAATCGATACAAAATTTATAATAAAAGTAGCTTACAAATCCTATAACAATAATATATTTTATAATTTTTTACTTAATTTTTAATCCAAAAATATTTTTTAATTTTAAAAATCATAAACTTAACAAAAAACATGATCTTAGCATCATTATGTAGATCTTTCATAGATCTACAACATATTCTAAAATCATGCCAAAAAAAATTGACAATATTTTTCCTTATTTTTTCATTTTTCATGAATTGTAAAAAAAAGGGGGAGAGGGAAAAAGAAAGAAGGAAAGCACATGTGTACCTTGAATCCACCTTTTGATTGGCTCAAATCCAGGAAAAATGGATTCTGCAACCTTCTTTCAAAGTTTTTACTCAAAACTGAGAGCTCTCTGGCTCTCAGTTCACTCTTATTAACCCCCCAAACCAAACAGTAACAGTCAAAAAAAATATTGAAAACCTGTTCGAACAGGTTCCGAACCGACCGATTCATCATGGTTTGGACCAGTTCGAACCGATTTCTAATTTTTTTAATATTTATAAAGAAAAGAACGAATTTTTATAGCCGAACCATGCCGGTGTGGTGTCAGTCCGGTTTGGTATAGGCCGAACCAGCCAATTCAGCATGGTTCGGCGAACCGTGATCTAAACTTTACTTGAGATGGCGATGCAAGAGGTGTAAAAGCTTAGAGATCAAGGATCATCAATGTAAATGATGGATTGGATGTAAGTAGTTGTGGATAACTAGGAAGGTAGAAGGGAAAGTAGTGCATAAATTGGTGATAGGAACCACTTGTAGCAGGCTCATTATGATATATGATTTTCCATTTTGTACAAACCTTCTTGGATATGCCGGAGTTCTTCGATGTCAATAGGCTTCAAGATTCTTTACTTTGTAGAAAAATGAAAGACCTCTCTGGGACCAAGCCCATGATCAAGCAGGAAATTGGCTGCCTTTTGGACCTTCCTTTCACAATACTAACGGCCACTTCATTAGCATAGTACTTGTCAGCTAACAACTTGATCCAATAAGTGAACCAACCCACTTCCCCGCCAGTCAGTGAAGGGTCCCTATCAGGCTTCTTCCCCACCAAAACAAATTGCATGTCAGTTTCCCTTCATATGGCAAATCATTCTTAAATGTGCCAAAAGGCATTTTTCCTTAGCTGGGTGATTCACGGGCTTGCAACTTAGTGCAAGCCGCAATGGAACTATGACCAATGGAGTCTAACACAAAGCATCATACCTTTTTTTTTCAATGTGTCCCAGGAAGGATCTAACTCCTTTCACATTCACAGGTGTCATCATTTCTAAGATCACCTTCATGGGTCCCCTTATAATCCTTAAGAGCTTTGTGTCCTAGCACACATTCCTAGATGGCTTATCATATAACAAAAGATCGATATCACATGGAAGACTCAATATTACCCTATATGGGATACTGATTCAAGTTATAGTACTTCTTAGATTGATTAAACTAGCCTTTTCACTAATAGATATAAGGATAGAGAGGGAATCCTCGAGCACAAGAAGAAAAGGAGAGCAACCAGCCGTAGGTTTGTGGTACCATCCCATACCGTCCAGTACAAGACGTACTGTACTGTACCAGCCAAGAGCTGGTACGATTCATATATATAAAACGGTCCGACACTCGGACCGTTACAAAAAATTAAAAAAATTAAATTCCATACGGTACAATACCATCCGGTTGATGTCCAATTCAGGTTAAAAAAAATTATAAGGAAAGAAGATTTTTTTAAGAATTTGTAGGCCCGGTACGGGACCGGTATAGTACCGTACCATACCAGTCACCGATCGGTATGGCACCCGGTACCGGTTCCGAGTTCCTTGTTTATTACATTAATTATTAGCAGATAGGTTTTTCTTTTTCCTGAAGATTAGATGAGATTATAGTAGAAATCAAATACATTTGCAATAATAGGACCCAAAAGAAATAGAGGATTCAGTAAATAGGCCACTCTTCAACATCCAAGCTTTGAGGAGAAAGTGAAAACTAGACACATGGTTATTGCTTAACAAGTGGAACATTAATATTGGCTTTAGTAGACCTCTTGAAGAAAGGGTCAACAAATGGAAAAAAAAAAAAAAGGCCTTTCATCTCTGGAATTGGCAAAACCATTCCAAGCAATTAGAGGCCTAGATGATCATTTGATCGATCAATCCTTCCTTCAATCTCCTGGTCCAATCCACCAAGGCATACTTCCTAGTTGACTTCCCTGAGGCTATCATTTCCGAGACCCCCTACCACTGTTTGGCTCACACTAGTCAACCCAAACCACTATCTATAGCATCCCTAGCCCTGGTTCATCAGCCAATATATTGTTGAAAAGTCAAAAACTAAGAGATAAAGGTTTTGTGGCATCTTCAAGGATGTTCATTGGTAGAAGTATTGACTGAACTTTTTTGGATCCACAATTGGAGACTATAGACAAAGAGGGAGTTCGGTGGAAAAGATCAGTTTCCATGGAGGTTCATCTTCTTTTTAGTTCCCATGATCCAAGTGAGGACAAAATCCACCAAACTATGTGAAGATCACTGCCTGGTACATAACCCTTCCCTTCTCTTTATTTCTGTCCTGTTGAAAGTTCAGAGCGAAACCCTAGGTCTGGGAGTTTCTCAACCCCCAGCGATCCTTTACTTCTGAACTACTCTGATCATCTAGTTTCTTTGAATTGTGCTTTCAATTATTATATAGTTTCTTTCAATTTAGTTTAACTTTCCTTTGAGTCAAAGCCGACTTCTGAAAATATATATAAAAAAATAAATAAATAAATACATTAATTTTAATTTGCTTCCGCATCGCATCATCTTTTTTGTTCTGCATCAATTTTGGTATCAGAGCTTTCGTTCTGCATCATTTTTGGTATCAAAGCCCTGTCTAGGGTTCTTGCTTGTTTGATTATTTTTTTTCGTTCCTTTTTACTTTTGCTGCCTGGAGTAGACTCCCCTGGCCGTCCGGTCCTAGGAACAAGCGAGATGCAAGCCTCCTCCTCCCATTCCACGGGGGTTCCCAGGGCGTGTAGGGGTGCCGCTGAGTTATAACTTCTAGGCAGGGATTGTAAACGGGACATACGTTCTGTTTTCTGCCAGTAACTATCCTGTTATTCGAATTATTTCTCCCTGCAGAAAATTCCAAATTAAGTAATTCTTGTTTTGTTGGAACCAGCATAATTGAAAGTAATTTACAAAAAATTTTCATGATTTATTAATTTCTTTAGATTTTCTGAGATCAATTTTACTGCTGTTCTGCTTTTTATTTTCTGCAAGTTGTTTTTTTTATTTGAGTGTGCATAAATTGAATTTATCTTAAGGGCACCGAAGTTGCAACATAAGGGGAGGATTGAGACCCTCTCCTTAGCCCAAAACCACCTCCCGTGCATTCGAATCTAAGCCTTTAATCCTAAAATTAATTAGACCTAATTTGCCCTAGTGGGTTAGGGACACCAACTGATCGGGTCTAGGCTAGTGTTGAGTCAGTTTGTCTAGTTACTCTGTGTGTGCTTTGTACTCAGTGTCTAGAACGGTGGTTCAGGGATTCTATCCCGAAGGGCTTGTGTGCTGGTCCGCCTACCTGGCCAATCACTGATTGGTGTCTAGGATTGGCAATTAGGGACCTAACACTCCCCTTACACCTGCCTAGCTGAGTCCCGAGTTACTACAGGCTAGCTTGCCACTCTGATTGGGCATCTAGTTTGGGCTCTAGGTCTAGTTAGCCCGTAGTCGTTTCAGTCGAGTCTCATTTGGTATGCTTGCTTGCATCATCATGTCCACCCGGAACGGAGTACCCTACCAACCTGGTCAAACCCAACCTGATTTAGAGGCCATGATTAGAACTCTTACCGAAAGTATGACCAAATTGAGTCAGGATATGAATGAGGGTTTTGCCCAGTTTAGAGACCGAGCCCAGGGACTTGAGAAACGTAGACATCAAAATTGGACCCCTGATCCAAAATTTAGTAGACCCCAACCTCACCCACACCCAGAGCCTAGGAGACCTTTATACAAGGATCCTGAACCTAATCATTGGAGGTTTGATCTAAGAGCCTATGACCATGATCTTGCCCCTGAGTTTAGCCCTAGGAGCCTATACCCATACTTGGTTGACTCAGAGAAGGGACCCGTTAGGAACACCGAACCTTATGCACCCACTTTTGATGGAAGACAAGAGACATATTAAATGGGAAGAACAAATGGATCGGTATTTTGAGTGCACTAACATATCGGAATTAGGACAAGTTAGGTTGGCCAAACCAAGTTCACCAAACATGCTAGGTCGCATTGGTATGCTATTGATCGTGAGTGTTATCAAAGAAAAGAGGAAATATATACTTGGAGAGATATGAGAAGTAAGTTGAGAGATAGGTACCTAGGTAGATCCTATGAGAAAAGACTTTTAGACCAATGGTACCAATTGCGACAATGTAATAGGCCTGTGTCTAAATATATCGAGGACTTCCAGTGGTATGACATGAAATGCAATACCATTGAGACCGAAGCTCAGATCACATCGAGGTTTAGGGTTGGGTTACACCCAGACATTTATAGGAAGCTATGCCTTGAAAAGACCAATAAGTTAGACCGAGCCTACCAAGAAGCCCAAGACTATGAGTGGTCTTTAAGATATAACCAATCAAGTACTTTGGACTTAAAGCCAACCTCTACCAACTTGAGTCAAGTTCCGATTGATCCGACACCCGTAGTGAACCAGACTTTTGTTTGTCAATTCCCACTTGTGTCACCTCTTGACCAGAAGGATAACACTGAGAAGGAGTTAGGCATGGCCATCCCAAAATTGGTTGACCTTACCAGAGCCGTACTTAAAGAGGAATCAAAGGAGAATAGATTAGAACCTTTCAGTGAGATTGAGGAAGAAATATGTGAGCCTGACATAAGTTTGATAGATGAATATGAAGAAGAAGAATTTGAGGATATCTCTCCCGATAATTCAATTAACCAACTCCTACCTGATGGGGTTATTGAGGGGACCCCTGCCACTCAAGGAATTCAGGAGCTAACCCTAAGAGAAGACCCTTTTGAGGAAGTTCAGGAAGAGGAAATTGCACCCAATGAGAGTTTAAGTGAGAATACCCCTGAACTCATTGAGGAATCCAAAGAAGACACCCCTGAATCAAATCTGGTAGAGAAATGTGAAGAAGGAAGGGGTTCACAAGAATTTCCCATTGAGAAGGTCCAAGAACAAGAAAAAGACAATAGCTTAGAAGACTTTCTAGATAAACATTCCAAAGACCTTCCTGATAACCTTCCACCTTCTAGGAGCACCCAGCCTATCCTAGAACTTGCACTTGTAGACCCTCCTAGAGCAAATCATGAGGTTTGGATGAGTGCACCTATAGAACAATGTCCTCATTTTAAGGTCGTCCTGAATAACCAAGGTATGTTTCTTGTTTCCTATAAGCCACCTCAAAACTCTGATTCTTATTTCCTACCCTTCCCTGAATCTTCTCATGTTTCTAGAGCTATGGGATTACACTTTACTGAGATTTTTAGGTTGCAAGACTCCTTAAAACCTATTAGGTTTGCCACCTACTTCTGGAAGACCTTATGGCACCTACTAGGCACCCATGATAAGTTCTCATGCTCTGCATGCCATCCTCCGACCCAAGGTCAAACCTAGAGAGCCTTAGTTTGTTAGGTTTAGACCTAGGGTTCCTTTGAATAAAGTCCATTCTTTAGGAATGCATCGTCAGTCGAGTTTAGGACATTGACTCAGATTTTGGTTGAGTGAGAATACCAGGAATTGGGATTTGTATTTACCCAGGGCTGAATTTGCATATAATGACTTGGTCAAAAGGTCTATAGGTAAAAGCCCTTTTGAGATTGTTCATGGGTACAAGCCTCACACACCACCTGACCTAATTCCTTTGCCAGTCCACACACGAGTCTCCGAGTCTGCTGAAGACTTTGCACAGCATGTAAAGAACTTGCATAAAGAAATTCATGCCAAAATAAATTTAAGTAATGAAACTTATAAGAAGTTGGCTGATTCTCAAAGACGAGTCAAAATTTTTGTTGAGGGAGACTATGTAATGATTAGATTAAGGCCTGAGCGGTTTCCTCCTGGAACCATTAGAAAGCTACATGCTAGAGGAGCTGGACCATTTAGAGTGATGAAGAGAGTGGGACCCAATGCCTATGTTGTCTCCAGAGCTAGGCATTAGCTCCACTTTCAACATTATAGACCTAGTAGAGTACAGGGAGCTAGCTGTGATTCCCAGTGAGCCTTTTGAACCTAATCCTGTTATTGAGAGTGATCCCGACCCTGTATGTCCACCAACAAACTGGCCTGTGAGGAAAGAGCAGATAGAAAAGATCCTGGATGATCAGGTTATCTCTACTCGTAATCGAGGATACCAAAGATACCTGGTCCGCTGGCAAGGAAGGCCAGATTCTGATGACTCTTGGATCTCCCGAGAAGAATTACAAGAATTGGACCCAGACTACTTGGAGAGATACCAGAGCCAGCTTGATCCATACTCGACAGGGTCGAGTTCCTCCCACCCCGGGAGAATTGGTGCGGGCACCAGAATCAGAAGAAGACTTCAGGGTTCCATCTGGATCTCTGATTGACCTTGCCGAAGAAAATTAGGGTTTGTAATAGGGATTGACCTGATCAACCCAATTTTGAGTCTGTAATTTTGTCATTTCAATTTTTGTTGAGTCATGTTGACTCAGTCCAAGTCCAGGTCCAGGTTGGTGCCATTCCCTTTGCCATAGGGTGCCACATTTTTTCTTCCATGGTCCAGCTACAAGTGGGTGCCACACTCCCTGCCACATCTCCATCCAGTGTCTTTGGTCCCCACACCATAAGAAGTTCCCCTTTTTTCTTGCACCACTTGGAGGAGAAATCCATCAAGATACCTCAATCCAAGGAGGAGCCAACTTCTTTCCAGATAAACCCAAGCCAGGATGGCAAAAATTTTTCTTGAAGAGAGGATCAAGGAGGTGCCCCACAATGTTCCATAAAAATCCAAGTTATAAAAGGGAAGAGAGCATGTCTTGGGGAGAAAATCAAGGAGGCACCCAAAAGTTTCCTAAAGTGCCAAAGCCATGAAAAGAAGAAGCCTAAACTTGTGGAGCAAGACTAGGAGGTGTCCAAAAGAGCCAAACCATGAAGGGAAAATCCTTGATTCATGGAGAGATACTAGGAGACACCCCCATAACCTGCCATTTGGAGCTGATTTTCAAGTTTTCTTGGAGTTTTTGGGCCGCTCACTCATGGAAGGAGTCTTGGTTGGCCAAGGGAAGAGAATTTGATGCCTAAAGTATAGATTAGTCCTATTAGTCCCACATGGGAACTTGTATGGTTTTGATTTTTCTTATAGGTCTATATATTAGACCCCTTTTGTAACTTGAACTTATCTTATGAAAATGATGAATGAAATCAATTTCTTTGTGAGCAACTTTGTGTTTCTCTCTTCCGCACTTGTGTTCAGGTGTTGAGCTCCGTGAGGGAGTAAATTCGAGTTCCCTAGGAACCTTGAGGAGGTGTGAGATCTCCAACCCCAAAACCCTACCAAAACCCTAGGTTAGCCACTTCAATTCCAAACCCTAGCCGCCCATCATCTTCTTCATTCCACCAATCATCCAAACCCTAATCTACCTCATCATCTCACGGCCCCTCTCTTCCAAGTAGAGGCCGACCACCAACATCCAGGTCCAGATCGGCTACTTCGAATACAGAGCAAATCCCAGAGGAAGTCAGATCAGCATCCAAGAGAATCAGGATTTCAGCAACATCAATTTTTTTCAAGTTCTTCTTATCTGGTAAATCCTTTCTTTGAGTATCTGGTTCCTTAACTTGTTCTTCTTCTTTCCCTGATCCTGAGTTCAGGAGAAGCCAACTCTGCCAAAGGGCCAGTATTGGAGGATCCATTGCGAAGATATCCGAATCCGAGGATCCAACAATCTGCTCGAGAGAGTCCTTCCACCAAACTCTGTGAAGATCACTGCCTGGTACATAACCCTTCCCTTCTCTTTATTTCTGTCCTGTTGAAAGTTCAGAGCAAAACCCTAGGTCTGGGAGTTTCTCAACCCCCAGCGATCGATCCTTTACTTCTGAACTACTCTGATAATCTAGTTTTTTTGAATTATGCTTTCAATTATTATATAGTTTCTTTCAATTTAGTTTAACTTTCCTTTGAGTCAAAGCCGACTTCTGAAAATATATATAAAAAAATAAATAAATAAATACATTAATTTTAATTTGCTTCCGCATCGCATCATCTTTTTTGTTTTGCATCAATTTTGGTATCAGAGCTTTCGTTCTGCATCACAAACCTTGCGAGGGAGAGAAGCTATGGTGATGGCTCCAGAAGTCTAGGATCAACTTGGATCCTAAGACTAGAACCGGTTTGGTCCTAGGGTAGAGGTTCGGCCCTCCATAGGCTCTAAGGTCCAGGATTTTGGATCTTGAGGGGACTAATCCATGTTGGATTGGGTTTGAATCCAAGTGGGTGTGAGAATGGGTCAACTCATGAATGTACATAGGCTTGGATGAATGCTCTCCTGATTGGATTAGTCTTGGAAGAATTAAAGTTAGGTTTAGGATTGTGTTTCTAGTCATATTTGGATTAGGAGAATTCTTTGGTCTATAAAAGGATATTATATATAAACCTAACTTAAAGGAATAATAAAACCCTCTTCCCCCTATCTCTTCTCCTCCCCTCTCTCTGGTGTTGCACGCTATCCAAGGAGCAGCAACAAGGCAGTGAAAAGAGGCTTCACACGTACCCCCTCTTTTCCAAGAGGGGCGCACGGCATAAAGACTAGCGCCTAAGAAAATCTTGATGCCATTCATTCTTCCTATTCCCGATTGATCTAAGGTGTTCCTGGTTGTTTTCTCATTGACTCAAGGTCCTAACAGGAGGTGGATCAAGTCTGGAACATGTCCTAAAGGTATGGGAGGCATTGGAAAAGAGGAAAGGCTAGCACTAGAATTCCTAGTCAAACTAGGAATCCCTAGCGCCCAAGGATTTGGAGCCACCCTTTGTCCCACCTATTTGGAGTTCAACCAAGAAACTTGGTGGGCTCATTCCATGCTAGTTTGAGGTCCTTAACAAGATTTTTCAGATCTAAAATAGATCTGGAAAGTTTGTGGGATGTTGGACAAGTTTGAAAAATCCTAGGTGTCAAGGCTGCTACAAGGAGATGCTGCCAAGGAGTCGTGTTGAACTAGGACTCCTCATCCATGTTTTCAATCCAGATCTTCATACACCAAGGTGCCACGCCCCTAGCTAGGTTCTTAGAGTGTTTGGCGGTAGAGTTTGAGATATGAAAGCGCATCTGAGATCAGATGAATCACAAAGACACGAACTGGGTTGCTACAGCAAGGTTCTTGACGCACAACCTAAGGCTTGATGTTTGGCTGCCCAAACAGGAGGGAAGTCACCCAAGGGATCTTGGTCAAGGTGAAGCTGAAAAAGTAACTATACGGCCTTCGGATGCAGGAAGGCAGGAAAGTAGTTGGGATACCTTCAACGGTTCGACCAGAACAGGATTTGCAGAGCCTTGGGATGATGGAGAGGCTGATTAGCGAAGTGTCGCTACTGGTTCAAAGGAGGAGGTCCTCTTAAGAGTTTTAGAGAGGTCTATGGAGTTTGGAAGGCCCGAAACAGGAGCAACAATGGTGGAGGTGCAGTAGGACAGCTTTGAACAGCTGACCTTGATTTTTTTTTTCTTCTACAGGGGCTCAGGAGTTGTCATTCAAGTGGAGCACCGGCCAGAGGTGCCTCCCCAGGTGAAGGAAGATTTAGCATAAACTCAGAGCCAAGAGGTGAAGGGAAAAGCATCAATTCCAGCACCAGCTGCAATGATGCACTACACGGATCAATGCGGGATGTGTAGGCACCGAAAAGGCATGACTCTGGGAAGACCATGTAAGATGGTTTGGTTGCGTGAAAGAAGACCTGGATACCTATGAGAAAGCTGAGGCGAGCCTCGGAAAAGATAGGTGGGTCCGAGCCAGGACAGGTAAGTTGCAATCCCTCTAGGAGAAGCTGAAGTGAGGGTTGGTGCAAGTGCAAAAAAGGAAGACGTCAACATGACCAAGAGGGTGCCCGGACACAAGCTCAGTCGGCGGTGTTACTCCTAAGGCTGGTGCCTTGCAAGCTGAGGATGCTATCCCCGATGTGCCCTTGGAAGTTCCCGTCGCTGCCTTAGTCATTGGGGCCTCAGCTTCAGCAGCCAAGACTTCTGCATCAACCCCCCAATCCAAAACACAAGTCAAGGGCACTAACAAACAAGTGCCTTCTACTACCCCACGTGTCAGCATTCGTGATTGGGCGACTGCACGGAGGGCATTTAACAGCATTCTCTTTTCCGGCAATGTTGAAGACTTCGTTGGGGCTCAAGCTACTCACCATCTTCAAGATGCAATTCAAATTTACCTCCAGGTAGGTGCCATTTGCCTCGGATCATCATTTTGTCTCTTCACATTTTATTGATGCCTTCTCCTTTCAGAAATGGGTCATTAAGTAAATGATTAATCTGAACTATGGAATTATACTAGAGAGGTGGACAGGAAGGTGGTGATGCTAGAGGCTAAAGTCGACACTGCCAATTCTGCCGTCTTCTTTGGAGGCTGAAGTCGCCCATCTGAATGAGGTGATCTCTGAGAAAAGAAAAATGCATGCGAGGATGGAGGACCAGAAAGAGGACTGAGCATCACACTTGCCGATGCATGCCGCGAATTATCAAAGGGCAAGGATAGGCTGACAGTGGTGGCCTAAGAAAGCGTAGTGGCTTACAAGGCCTCAAAAGAATGCACTCATGATTGGAGGGTATATACTTCTTCGTCCGACCTTTACAATAGGGAAGAAGTCCAATCCAAGGTGGCCCTGAAATATTCGAAGCTTCAGCTCGACTTTTTGTACAAGTCATCTGATGAGGACAAGGCCCCTGAAGCTAGCACTAGTCCACTGGCCGATCAAAGTTCTAAGCCAGCAAATGCCTGAAGTTATTTTCTCTTCTCTTTATTTATAAATGGTTTCGATCCGTCTGTAAACAGACTAATTTTGTAGTGGCCTCAAGGCCCTTTTTGAATGATATCAGTGAAATTTTCCTTTCACATTTTAATGCTTTTCACTTCTGTTTTCATAATTTTCCATCTCTTGTGGTTTGGTACTACGGTTACTAGGCCAATAATGTTGTAGGACGCCGAATTCAAAGAATTGCATTTTTTCTGCCCATGGGTTTTCTAAAAGGATCAAGGTGTTGCTGGTAGTTCATTTCTAGCGCCTTATTTAGTCTTCAATGCTTCGTGCACATATGACGGGCGAGGGTCCTGAAGGCCGATCATTGGTGTGTAGGTGAGCAGTTCCATTAGTTACTTCTCACCTATGTTGGGGCCTCCTGGTTAACCCAACTAGCCAAGGGACAGGGGTCCTCTTGGTTCCCTTCGTCTCAATGTTGGGACCTCCTGGTTTAACCCAACTGGCCATGGGATGGGGGTCCTCTTGGTTCTCCTCGTCTCTATGTTGAGACCTCCTGGTTAACCCAACTAGCCGAGGGACAAGGATCCGCTTGGTTCCCCTCGTCTCTATGTTGAGACCTCCTAGTTAACCCAACTAGCCGAGGGATGGGGGTCCTCTTGGTT
Source organism: Areca catechu (assembly GCA_021397845.1). Taxonomy (NCBI): domain Eukaryota; kingdom Viridiplantae; phylum Streptophyta; class Magnoliopsida; order Arecales; family Arecaceae; genus Areca; species Areca catechu. Next base: position 118,820,659 of record CM038052.1, read on the forward strand.
TCCCTCATCTTTATGTTGGGACCTCTTGGTTAATCCAACTGGTCGAGGGACGAGGGTCCTCTTGGTTCCTGTCGCCTCTATATGAGGTTTCAAAGGTAACTTTGCAATAGATAGAAGTTCTCGAGAAAAATTAAAACACAAATAAGAGTTCAGATGATGAACCAACAAAGATGTTTTGAAAAGCATAATAAGCCCAAAATTAAATCCAACAAATGCCCTTAACATGGAAGGATGTCTACGTAACTCGAGATGCCACTTGTCAAGACTTGATTTTGAAAGAATTTTGACTTATCTTTTCAAATGGCGGACGCCTTTATGGCACCACCTGGGTGAGAATGTTGGAGAATATTCGCACTAACTTCGTATGGATAAGAATGTTGACTTGAGAGGCTTGCCACCTCAACACTCCTCAAAGGTGCTTCATTTTTCAGGATGGAGACACATGTCCACTCGTGACGGTAAATGGATCAACAGGGATGTGTCTGGCGTTGATTGCTCTCAGGTATTGCCAGTTCCTACCTGGCTCTCCTATAAATAAAGGCCAGCGGTGTATAATTTTACTATTCTTTTTATCACTAGGCTCATCTCTAGACTTTGCTGGAAGATGTCGTCGCTAGCCTCCAATGCAAGCACCCATGATGTGGGATTTCCTCTCCTGATAGAGGGATTCTTCCCTTAAATGGAAGATATTGGAAACAGCTAGCATTCCAGCTACATCGCTGCCACTGTCGCCAGTTGGAGGATGGAGCTGGAGGAGGGCTTAGGCTGAATAACTCATCACCCAGTTCCTCTTTCAGCAGGAACTAGGCGTTGGGGAGAGGCAACAAGCGCTTTCCTAGCCTTCACTGCGAACTGTAGGTGGTTAGAGGCCTCCAAGATGTTCCTCCCTCTCTTGCAGCAGGCGGAGTCCTCAATCTGCATCAACTTTTTCTCTCTCATTTGGTTGTGGACCAAGGAGGACCTTTTTATCGCACTAACTCCAGGCAAAGAGGGTCCGTATCCGACATCTGTCGGCTTCACCTACAGTATGCCTCTCTGTGGCAACAAGACCTTTATACATGTCGATGGATATTGGCTACTTTCAGAGCACGAGGAAGGCTTTTGACTCCTTGGAATGGAACTTCACCATCTCAGAGGTCAGGACTAAGTCCCAATTCTCCTCCAATCGATGCAAAACCTGAAGTCTCAAGCTGGCTTTCCGAAGTTTGCCCGTACTTTGGCTGTACTTCATAAAATATCCTTGAAACAAATATAATTTAGCAAAGATCAAAAATACGTGAAATCGGATAATGTATTAATAAAATGATATCCTTTTGTGTTTCTATCCATGTTTGTTGCTTGCAAAGTTTTGTATTGCATGGTCATGTTGTGTTTAGTTCTCCGCTTTTTCCATCAACAGTTTAAACCTCGGTTTTACAAATTTTGGTGAGGGCTTTGCCTCGGCTCAAACTTTGGCTCGGCGGCCTCAGATGTTGGCTCGAAGGCCTTCACTATCGGGACTTAGCTTTTTGCTGATTTAGAGTAGGCATAATTTAAAAGAGAGACTTTCATTTAATTAATTGAGGAAAGACTGCATTACTAGTAGTATATCCATAAATTTTCAAATTTCCATGGATGAGACAGGGGCACCCGTCTAGTTGCGTCAAGCGATAGATTTCGAGTCAGATGACTTCTTCCACCCAATATGATCCTTCCCAATTTAAAGATAGCTTTCCTTGAATAGTTGGCTAGGATACTTCGGCTCGGTGTAGTACGAGGTCTCCGACTTGGAAGAAATTGTCTCGGACTCTCACATTATGGTATCGGATGACTCTTTGCCGATAGGTTGCCATTCTCACCGCAGCCTGCTCTTGGACTTCTTCCAACATGCCCAAGTACGCTCGCAGATGTTACGAGTTGTCATCCTCACTAAAGTTCTCAACCCAGAAAGATCGGAGGTTCAATTCCAGCGAAATCATCGCTTCGGTCCCGAAGGCTAGATTGAAAAGGACCTCACTAGTTGGGACTCTTTACATGGTTTGGTAGGTCCAGAGAACATGATATAATTCCTCAGGCCACGTCCTCTTTGCCCAATCGAGCTAAGTTTTTAGCTCCTGAAAAAAAGTTATGTTAGTGATCTCGACCTTCTCATTAGCTTGGGGATGGCCGATAGAAGTAAAGAAATACATAATGCCTAAGTCGTAGCAAAATTCGGCCAATTTAAAGGCACTAAATTATCGACCATTGTAAGTAATAATGGCCCTTGAAAGGCCAAAGCGACAAATAATGAATTTCCATATGAAGTCCTTCACTCGGACTTCAGTGATTTTGGCGAGAGGCTCAGCTTCTACCCACTTCGTAAAGTAATCTATGGCCACAAGTAAGAACTTCCGTTGTCCCAAGCCTAGGGAAATGGACCACGTATTTCCATCCCCCATTGGGAAAAGGCTATGGCGCGCTAATTGGAGTCAACAAAGTGACTGGCTATCGCTGCATATTAGAATATCGTTTATTCGTTGGCACCAATCGCATTTCCTAATAAAGTCCATAGCATCTCGGTACATGGTGGGCAAGTAATATCCCTGCCAAAGGATTTTAAAGGATAGGGCCTTGCCCCCAAGTGACTTGCACATAGCCCTTCGTAAACTTCTTATAGGGTGTGTCTTGCCTCCGATGGACATAGGCACTCCAATAATGACAGGAAAAAGGATCTTTTGTACAACTTATCCTTATATAGGACATACTATGAGGTGTGCCTCAGCTTCCGAGCTTCCCCCCAATCAGTAGGAGAGTTCCATCTCGTAGGTAACAAATCAATGGATCGATCCAACAGGGCTCGGAATCGAGCTGCAGCACTAATGTTGGTTCTTTGATGCTGGGCTCCTCCATTACTTCAAAGAAAACCTGAGCGCATAAATCAAGTGGCATGCATGTTGCAAACCTTGCCCGGGTGTCAGCTTTAGCATTTTCCACCCTGAGGATTTGTTGGATGTCAAAGCTCTAGAAGGTTCAGATCAAGTCTTTCGTCTTCAATAGATATTTCTTCATGCTTTCCTCTCTGGCTTCGGACTCATCACGTACATGGCCAACAATGAGATGGAAATCACTGCAGGCCTTCAGGTGAAGCACACCCAACTCCCTGGATATTCTAAGACTGGCAATCAAAGCTTCGTATTCGGCCTCATTGTTAATGGAAGAGAACCTGAAGCAGAGGGCATACTGGAGAACATCTCCCTCGAGGCTGGCAAAAATTAGACTCACCCCCAAGCCATTAATGTTCGACAAGCCGTCTACATGCAGTATCCATTGATTCTCTAGGTTTCCCTCCCCCAAGTTGCCCGCTGCCATCAGTTCTTCATCTGAGATGGTACACTTGATCACAAAGTCCGCTAATACTTATGCCTTAATGAAAGGTCGGGGCCAAAATACCAGATTTAACTCTATAAGTTCGAGGGCTCATTTGGCCATCCTACCAGCCACAACGAGCTTATATAGGGCTGCCCTAAGTGGTTAGTCCATTAAAACCACTATAGTATGGGCCTAAAAGTAGGGACAAAGCTTCCTGGCCGAGACTATAAAAGCAAAGATTAGCTTCTCGAGCCTAGGATACCGAGTTTCCACATTTTGCAGCACCCTACTAATATAGTAGACTGGCTTCTAGATTTGATTTTCTTCCCAAACCAGTACGGCTCCGATGGATACAGGGAAGACTACCAAATACAAGTATATCTCCTTACATGCTTCAGACTTGCTAAGTGGAGGCGTGGCCTGATAAGCTTTGAGCTCCTCGAACGCCTTCAGGCATTCATCTATCCATCAGAAGTCCTTTGGCCTCTTCAAAGTTTGGAAAAAGGATAGATACCGTTCGATCAATCTAGAGACGAATTAGCTAAAGGTGGCTATTCTTCTAGTGAGCCTTTGTCCCTCTTTTACCATCTTCAAAGCACTCATTTGTCTGGCCGCTTGGATCTTCTCTGGATTGGCTTCGATCCCCCGGTACGATACCATAAATCCGAGAAATTTGCCAGAGGTGACCCCGAACGTGCATTTTGCTAGATTCAGCTTTATTCAATATTTATGTAGGGTAGCGAAAGTCTCCTCTGGATCATCGACATGATTTTCTAAGGCTCGGCTCTTAACAAGCATATCGTCGATGTAGACCTCCATATTGGAGCTAATCTATTCTTTGAACACTTTATTTACCGGTCACTGGTAAGTCATCCCAACATTCTTTAAGCCAAATGGCATGATTTATAGCAAAACAAACCATGATCAATGATAAAAGCTATTTTTTCTTTATCTTCTGGCACCATACAATTTGATTATATCTAGAGGTGTTCATAAACGATAGGAGCTCATGGCCTACGATGGCGTCCACCAACTGATCAATTCGAGGAAGTGAGTAGCTGTCCTTCGGACAAGCTTTGTTTAAGTTAGTGAAGTCAATACACATCTGCCTTTTCCCGTTAGCCTTCTTCACCAGCACTACGTTGGCCAGCCATTCAGGATAGTTGACTTTGATGAATCCGGTACTCGTGAGTTTATCCACCTCCTCAGCAATAGCCTTCTGCTGCTCAGGAACGAAGTTTGTTTTGTTTTGTTTTATTGGCCGATGCTTCAGGTGGTGCACCGTAATGCAAAGGGATGGTTAGAAGATCTTCAACGGGTTTCTTTTATTCTTCAGTCAACTCATCACGAGTATCGAGACCTTTAACAGAGATGGTATTGGATGGCCTGGCTTGGAGGGACACCATATAGCAATGTTTGGCCAAGGCTTGATTTTCTCGGACTTCTTCGACCCCTCGCATCATGGAAAATTCATAAGTAATAGGTCAAGATGATCGCGTGAAAGGTATTTAGTCTAGGTCAACCTAGTATGGCATTGTATGCCGATGGGATTTAGGAGGCATGATAACTCTACTCGTTGTTTCTCCCAAAAATGGACAAACAGTAGGCCCTTTATCTATTATGGCTAAAATCTAGCTGGCCGCCAAAGTATATTGGAGGAGGTGGTGCTCTCAGGTTGTGCCTGCAAAAAAACCCCATCGAAGATGCCTCCGATGAAGGCACTCCAATGCTCAAATCAATTTCAGGCAACAATAGAAAGAAATAGAGTGGGATAATGAGTCTCCTGAAAACGTACCTTGGGAGCTCTTAAGGAGCTCCCTTTTATAGTCAGGGTAGCAAGGGCATTCTAGGAATGTTGGAACTGTTAGTGGGTTGGTGGGATCTGACTAAGTGTCAGATCATGTTAGGAGATCTAGTGGGAGACAATCCTGCTTACCTAGACTTTCCACCTCCCCATTAATGAGGTTTTTGTCCTGTTCATGTCACTAGCAATTTTCTTTAATGATGATTTGGACTATAGCTTGAAGTAGGTCAAGTCCCTTTTAATTAAGAGGTTTTGCGAGAGATTACAGGACGCGTCTCCTAAATCATGCCTCTATGCTTATGGGAATAAGCGTCGGGCGATCTTCCTTTGGGTTGCCTAATAATATGCTGCTATGAGGCCTTGGCCTCCCTTGGGCTAAGGGTCCTAGCTTAGACCTGTTCTTTGTGCCGAAGCTGAAGGTCGAGACCGAGGATCTCAGAGAACAATATGATGCGTTTGAGCTTCGCTGTTAGGAGTGCAATTGGCCTTTGCCAAGATAGGAGGTTGAAAAAGCTAAGGATCCTAGAGACTGAAGCAATCAGGCCAAATGCCCTCCATGCCAAGGGTCGATAGGGCCGAGAGTTGTACACTGTTATTTTGCCCTGTTTGAGATGAGTTGCTCTAGATGTTAGAGATATTGAAGAGGTGAAGGTCACTTATTAGAATCGAGAAGATTGAATTGTCCTGCCTCATCATTAGGCCTCGGATGAGATCATCCTAAAGAAGTATTGGGCTCAAAAGGCATGTAACTGGTGTTGTTCCATCGATCATCCGAGGGATGCCTTGACCGACCTTCCTTCCTCTATTGTAGATGTTTGGTTGGTATTCCTCCTGAGACAGTGCCTTCTATATAAACAGTCCGAGTGTGAGTGGCTCGGTTCCATGGATTGCAACAATCAGAGGGGTCAAGAGGGTCTTGGTTTCACCTGGAAGACGGATCGCTGTGTGCCTCAATACTCGTCACAGTCTACCGCGATGCTCGGCTTGGGGGGCCCTTAAGATGCCAAGGATGGGGTTTACCCCACATCAAATCCCATTCCAAAACATTGAAATAGTAGTCATATCTTCTCCAATCAAAATGAAGGTCCTAGAAATTTATCATCTCCAGTAGCTGCAGCATAAGACTAAGAAGCAATTTCAAGAAAACTAAGCAAAAATGTTTTAGCAAGGCATCACTAAGATGGGTTAAAAAACTTTTCTACAAAAAATTATGATTGAGAAAAGGATCATTATTAAAGTCTATATCCATTAACCAATCTTATAAAAGATTGTTTAATAAAATCCCACCACTTCATTCAAATGCACATGTTGAAGTCGATTGCACCAATAAATGCAATAGTTTAAATGATAGTACTGGTTGGTAATTCCCACTGAAAGAGCCCCTTCTTCAACCATATTAGCTATCCACGAAATCAAAATTACTTTAAAATTTAAATGTTCTTCAATCAAGGATTAAAGACCTTCCAATTTCCTTTGAATAAAATTCAACTTTCTCTCTCCATCTATTTTGGCTTTGTTTCTTGCAAACATGCTATGCTATTAGAGTCTCTATGGACTTCACTAACTGCGCTTCGTTTTTACATAAAGCTCCATGACAAACCATCGCTGCTTGAACTACTTATCCCATCTTTTTACCTGTGACATCAAAGTTCCTACATCCCATTCATGGCCAATTGAATGCCTTTGGAATCCAAAACACTACAAGTATTCTACGTCTGATAGCCTCTTGAAAGTATTCTTCCATCTAATGGTCTCTTAATAAATAACACAATTTTGACTTGAACCTGCAAGACCTAGTTGGTTTAGGAAATAATGGAAAACCCAAAAAAGGACAACACCATCAAACATGATATACTATACAGTCCTCTATTAGAAAAGAAATATGCCATGTGGATATTTCAGCACCCTTTAGGATGCTGAATAGCAATGAGTCCCTTGACGGAATAACAGACAGCACAATTTGCTGTCTTTACTTCTATATCTATTACTATAATGTGATCTCCTCCATCTCTCTCAATGTTATAGTTTTTGTCTACTGTGGCTTAAGCCCATAGCACTATCCATGTCAGGTGGCAATTCAATGCCCATTTCTAAGATAAGTATAGCAAAACCTAGTTCAACTTGGTCAACCTAAAAGATATCCCTCCTAGTTAATCCAATTCATCTAACCAGGGAATCTGACACCCCTTATTTTCTCAAGAAACTGAAACTTTTCACTATCCAGAATGATTTGAACCAGTAGAATCCTCTCAACACATACTTCCAAGGAACATTTCTTCCCAGCATATTTTCACCATCATCATCCAAAAGCTAAAAGTTAGTCATAATTTTTTAATAAGCTTGCAAAAGAAATTACTGTAACACGGTATGAATAGAGCAAGAATTGAAACAGTTAAGGATAGCAAGTGGCTTTATTATATATTCCCTCCAAACCTTTAGCTGCATGTATACATGACATTAACTCCATAGAAAGGAGACTTGCCTTGTTATAGAAAAATAAATTTAATTTCTAGAGTCCTATTTCCCAAGCAACAATTTCTGGCATATCAGACCATCTTTCCCAATAAAATTTTCTAGAAGATTAAAAGGAAATCCTCGGACCTTCAAATTACAACTGGCATAAAATACTTACGTTGACAGAATGATAGATATTGTCTCTATTTCAGAAATCCAAATTTCCAGACCTAAATCCACCATTACCAAGATGACAGGCTCAACCTAGAGACAACCTTAAATCTCCAATTACATATATTTTTGGTATTAAATACATTATACATAAATCTAAATTTGTTACCCCTTTTTGTTTTCACCAAGATAAGAGGGATTTCTAAGATCACATGTTATGCGCACATATTTTCCTTTGATCAGATGCAATGCACCTGCAGGATCCCATATGGGCCATATCCGATCAATATGGTTGGTTGAATTAATGGAGAGTTTCATGTCTCTAGTTTCCATGCTTACCGTGAGTCAAGAAACTTCAAATAATTCGAAATTTACTTCCAAAATGATGAAGAGAGAAAGCATTTTCTTTCCCCAAGGTGATTGATTTTCTTTTCTTTCTCTCAATTTTCGTTTTTTTTATTGCACATAAGCATGGGCGTACCATCGAATAAATAAAATCTTTTGAGGTTATGTACATCGAAATAATGGAAAAAAAAAAGGAAGTGAAAGAATGGCTATTCCGAGGGAGAAATAGAAAGGGGCTTACTGTATCCCATGATACGGTTGCCGGGGCCCTCGGCAACATGAAAATAGTCGGGCCATCGAGCCAGGTAAGTCATGTAGAACGACATGTTGAACTGATCGGATGCGAAAAAGAGAGAGATGGGTAAGCATAAGAAGTAGAAAGAGAGAGGAGCAGAAGGACGAGCAAGAGGGGAAATGAGAGACGGAGATGAGGCTTACGGTTTCAGTAAGGTGGTCGAAATTAACGGGGGCGAAGCGGAGGAGGTCGTTGCAGCAGAACCTGCGGATGGTCGTCATCGAAGGGAGACACGCTGCCCTGCGCGCGACACTTACTGTACGAATCTTCAACCTTCTTCCACAACGATCGTTCAAAAGCCCTTTTGAGAGCTAGCACCGACCCCTTCTATATTCTCTTTCTTTCCTTCGCTCTTTCTCTCTCTTCTTATTTATTTTTATTTAATTATTTTTTAAAAAATTTAGTAGGCACGTGCATAAAAGTCTGCATTTTGAAGAAAAATATTTAACCACATTGGATACATAAAGACTTAATATTCGGCATAATAATCAAGCTCTAATCTATTTAAGATATATATCAGCTAGTTTACATGATAAAATTATCTTTTAACTTATTGTCGCATGAACGTAGAGGTACATATCCATCAATTTTTTATATGCATGCTAATTATTGATGAGTCTGCCTTATCCATCCATCCATACATGCTCCAAGTATGACAGTCTGTTTGCTACTTGAAGAATACCCCACCGCAGGAACATGATATGCGCCACCACTTCCTATCTCATCTATCATGGCATAATTTTCCATCCTAAACATGCCTGCAATAGCCAAAACATGCCGGTCATCATTCCTCATCCTTAGGTATCGGTACATGCCTATAAATTAGTTACCAGAGACCCTTCTATTGGGAAATGTGTTACAAAGCTAAGCATCTAGCTTGTAAACGGTTGAGCTATTATTGTAATTGTATATAAATTATATTGAATAAAATATTTATGATGGCTGTTCATCACATTTTACATCTTCCTATGATGAACTCTTGTGTGATAAAGTCCTCGTGACTACTTTGATATGATATAGAGAGGATATATCATCTAGTTCTTAAACTGATTAGCGACCAAATAATACATTATTATAGAATGATAGTGTATCAAGTATAGATCGTTGTATGTCATAGTAATTGATTGTCCACTTAATCAAGGAGTGTGAAGATACTGGTATGGCATGCAGGTATTGTGTATGACACTTCATTGGACATGACCCAACTATAGAATATTCTTTCTGCTAAAGAGTAGTTCGCTTTAGGATATGGATATAAGTGTTCATCTAACTTGAGATCACCATAGTAGCTTGCAAGCAACTCACTATGCTTAGGTGCCGATTACCCGAATTTCTAATCCAGTGTGAAATGTTGCTGGGTATAATAAGTATTTGTGTAGCAGTGGCTAGATCAAGATGGGATTAACTCCTCCAAAAAAGTTTGAAATGAATGACTCATTATATCTTAATTGAATAAAACCTTGGCCAGGATAGTGGTGAGGACACTAGGGCCCGAAAATATCAACAGGTTGAATCCACATCCTTGTGGATCACCTGTGAATGAAACCCTTGTCCCAACCCTTTTATCCATGTAAATAATTTATTTTTAATTTTTGTTATTTTGGATTAGTTAGGGTTAGCCCCTTTTACCAACTGGAATTAGGGTTTTATTTATTTAGCCTTTTAGGCTAAACCCCTTTTACCAAGTTGAACTACGTATTTACATGTCTTGCCTTTTTGATCAAATTGGGTTCCAATTGATCAAATAGGACTTTAGTTATTTATTGAATCCTGTAAAAATTAGTTTTTGAGTCTTGTATTACAGGGGAGACCAATTATAATACCCATGTGACTCAAATCAAGATCCATGTGCTAGTTCAAGACAAGCCCATGTGACCCATGTGCTAGCACAAGCTCTTATCATATGCTAGCCTATTTTGCATGTCAACTTTGCATGATTTTAGGACTACTATTGTCAAGTCACCAGGGGGACAATGACACATGGCCTATCACTTAAATTTGGACAAGCTATACTTATCAAGACAATTTCTTTTGGTCGGCCCATGAAAAAAGGCGCACAAAATTTTTAAGAGGAGTAATTGTGAAGGACTTCTCCCAGCAGGAGTCCAGGCAATGTAAACTTGAAGTTTAGAGTTGTAATGAAACTCTTATATTTGAGTCCCTCACTTCTCTGGTTAGGGTTCTATAAATACCCCTACACCTCCCCCATTGTAAAAAAAGGAATTTTTGATGAAATGAAATGAAACTCTGTCGAGTTCTTCTTTCAATTCCTTTCTAGCTGCGACGGCTGATTGGTGCTAGGTGTGACGTCTAAAACACTTAGATGCGACATCCAAGTTCTACCGGGATGCGACGTCCTATTTATCCATCTAATCCCTCCATCAGATCTGATCCCTAAGTCTCTTCAAGGCCTTCATCCAATGTTTTGAAGAGATCCTAGAAGCCAACCAAAGAAGAAGATCCCTAGAAGAACCAACAACCCTGGTGCCAGCCTTCCTTCTAGTTTTTAATTTCCAATGTTTTATTGCCATTTTTGGTGTTTTTGGCAGATTCTCTTGAGATCTGACTCTGAAGATCGGCATTCATGCTTTGGAATCAGTTCGTTCGGAATCCGGATGCCAGGAGCGATCAGTTTGGAGTCCGATTCTTCAATCCTAGAGTGCAGTGATCCAGATCTTCATCAGATGAAGCTTCTAAGCATATCGGTAACTCAAGATCCCTTTCCCTTCCTCTAGATCTGATGTTAGAAAGTAGGAACCTAATCTATGATGGTTTCTCAATCGTCGTGATCCATCTAATTAATTATTTTGTTAGGTATGCATGCGGCTGATGTAATCCAGTATTTAGTTGCTTGCTATAGATTCTTTAACGTATTATTTAATAGGCTGTTAGGTTAATGAACATTTGCTCTCGATTAACATAAAATTTAAATCAACCTTTAGTACTGCATCGCATCCGTGTCCCGCGTCAGATAGTCTTTGTAAGCAGTTATAGGGATTTTGAGTATTGAGACATATTATGATGGACTATTTAAAGGTTAGGCAGATAAACCCCAAGTCTTCCGAAGCATTGAGGGTTAAAGAAATGTATTATATGATTATCATATCCATTTAGTTCTTGATAGTTGCTCTGCAACCTTCGACCTATCCGGATGCCAGGTGTCATTACTAAATGGTGACTTTGGCTGGTACTAGAAGTGTTCCAGTACTACTGACTTAGTGTTCGAATCTATGGGGTCACATACCATATAGGTTCTGATTGACTTAATAGCTATTGAACGATTGGGAATCATTTTTTTGGACACTTTAGACAATTGATTGTCCATCTACATTTCGGAGTTGACTCATGAGTCGACTCAGTTATAGGGATTTGATGATTTGTCAAGTATTAACACATCATGTTATAAATATTGTGACAAAGATTTTAATTACTAAATATTGGTAATTATATGGAGGGTTAGTGGCAATGTGATTGCTTGATTAACTTAATATGATTGAGCAATTAAGTTTGGGTTAAACCGAATGTGATTCAGTTTGGGCTCGGGTTAGGTCCAATGTGATTGGGCTAAATCACTGCATCCCATTTTAGATTTAAGTTTGAATTATAAATTTAAACTTTGATTTGGCATTTAAATTTAGAATTTAGTTTGAATTTAAAAGGATGTAACTCCCATGGCCTTGAATGTCATGTAACCCCCCGTAATTATGTAATCCCATAACTTATGTAACCCACTTTGTTTTGTAACTCTCCCCTTTTCTTTTCTCCCCACTCACCTCTATTTTTGGGGGCTAAATGAGGATGTGGAGAAGAGAGTTTTTTTGAAAGTTTTTGCCGAAAAAACCTTTAAAAGGAGGGAGAAAAGGCTAGAAGATTTTGAGACCTTTGTGCGAGAAAGAAAGATTTGGGTTTGGGTGTGTGCTACCTTGTGTTATAGGCTTGGAAAGAGTATCTTGGGAAGGGTTCCTGAGTGCACTTCCTAAATCCTCCATAGTACTTCTTCATCTCCTGAAGTGTCCCGGCGAAAAATAAGAAGAAGAATCCATAAGCCATTTCATTTCGACAAAGCTAACACTTCAAAGGAAGAAAGTCAAGGAAAAACTCTGGTATAGATTACTTGTAGAGACCGGACATGTATGCGGCTTCCAGAGCAATTGTCTTCCTTGGTGAGCTTTTCCTCAACCCGGTGAGTGTCGTATCGGATTAAAGGTAAGGTTCTTGATGAGTTTGCTAACGAAGTGCACTTTAGCATGTGCATCGAATATAGAGTAGTTCTATGTGATGCATGACTTTGTATGCTTATATTTTCTTTCATTTGCATGTTAATATTCATATATGTTCCTATTTGTAAGTCTATATTAGAAATATTCTAATATTATATGTTGATTAATATGATTAATCTAGTCTTCTGCTACAATGCAAGGTTGAAAAATTTTAAAGTTGCATGACTATTGCTTATATAATGTTTATTTATTACGGTATCAGAGCTAGGTTCATCTGTATGATTATTTTACATATAGATATGAAATCTTAGTTTCCTTTCACATAAGAAGTACTTGTATTAAGGTGAATTCGTCATGGCCATGTGGTCATAGAAGAGAAGTAGGGTTTAAAAGCCCACTCTTCCCATTCAATGGGGTCTCCTATGGCGTGTAGGGGTGCCGCTTGCATCATGATCTTATGAAGAAGAAAAATGAAAAGTTTAGAAGATTAAAATAGTTTTAATCTTGTATATTATATCTTTAATTTGTTTAGATATGATCTAATATAATGATATGATCTAAATTCATTGAAAAATTTAGTGAAAAACTTTGAATTTTTGTAAAATTATTTCACATATTTGAAATTGTTTCAAATAATAAGTGATTAATTGAAAATATTTCAATTATAATTAATAACATTAATCAAGAATTAAGTTGTCTGATAACCTTTTAAGATTTAGGAATGTGATTAAAAATCTTAAGATATGATCATAACCTTGGGTTAATTAGGTTAGCTATGATTAAGTCCTTAATTGGGTTAGGCCTAAGTTTATTTGAAATGGATTAAATATAGAATAAGCCTAATCAAATATTGTACTAGGTCTCTTCTCCATAAATCACTCTAATTAATTAGTTTTATCGGTCCATACATCTAAATGGACTTGATTTTTGGCTTCGTGGTGAGCCCGAGTCTTTAGGTTAGTCCAATTAAGTATGATAAACTAATTGGTATTTAAGATAAGTCTAGCATCTTGATCAAGGTTCTTTGGGGCTAACTCTTACCTGGCCAACTCAAGATTAGTGTCAAAGGCAAGAGGCTTACTTGGCGCAACACATCCCTTGATCTCACTTACTTGGCCAATATGGTGAACCGGAATTAATTGGATAACATGTTGATTTGAGTTAGCCCATGTCAACTAAGGTTAATCAGTCATGACTAGTTATTAGGTGCCCAAGGACTAATTGATCATGAATCCCTCAATAAGATAGTGGAAGGTTTCTTGATTAGGTCCATGTCTTCTCTTAATGTGTTATAATGAATTAAATTCTCTAAATTATTAGGTCCTTTAAAAGACAAAGTTATAGGATAACCTAGTCTTAGCCTCCCATTAAGTGGATGGTAATGAGTCCATTAGTTGGGTGATCATCGACAGATCCAAAGATCGGGTGGTCATCATGCTGGTGGAATTGCCATTCGTAATATGATGGCTTAGTGCAACTATCTTAACAAGTGTTTAGGTTAGTCGGCCAAAGTCGGGCTTGATCATTCGTTAGTTAGAAGCATTGAAGTTGGTCATGTTAATGGTTGGACCAAACCAGGTCCTTCAATTGGAGGCCTAAAGGTCGATTGATTGGTACCCTGGGGCAAAAATTATTCACTAGAAATTGCTTCGAGAAGTAATTGGTTGTGAACCTATCTTTAGATGCACAAGGGTTGGCCGGTCAAAGTCGGGCTCATGTGTAATCTATTGGACTCTAGTACCTGCTAAGGAGTAAGGGTTATTCTTTGGATTGGAGTGTAGAGGCTACCAGTCTGTACAAAATAGTGGAAAAAAATTTTAGACTAAAGTCCATGTCTTTAGGATGTTAATAATTCATATACACTAATTTTTTTTCTTTCAGATTATGTCTACCAATCTGTCGCTCTGATCATTGCTTGACAATGACAAACTTATGGGTCCCAACTTCAAAAACTGGTATTGAAGACTCAGAATAGTTCTAGAGCATGAAAGGATCCTTTATGTGATATCAGATCATGCACCTAAGGAACCTGCTGCCAATGCCCATATTGCAATCAGGAATGCTTATTGAAAGTGGCTCTCTAACCACACTACGGTGCGATGTATTATGTTGAGGCAATGAATGATGAGTTCAATCGTAGGTTCGAGGAAGCCCAGCTAGAAAAGATCCTTCAAAAGTTAAAGTCTTTTGGCACACCTAATGATGTTAAGCGATACAGGATTTCCTCTGCCATTTTCAGCACTCTGATGTGTAATAAAGCATCAGTCACTTATCATGTACTGTACAGGATCGAGCTGATTGAGCATTTAGGCAAGCTCGAATTTTTCTTGCATGAGTAGCTAGGGAAAGATGCAATTTTGAATTCCTTACCTCCCTCCTACTTAGACTTTCTCGATCACTACAGATTGAATAGACCTGTAGTAAACTACCATGGTTTGTTGGGTTTACTACAGACCTATGACAAAGATCATCAGCTCAATAAAGGATTGGTGAACCTAGTGGGAGGCAGTGCGATAGGATGTCGTCCCTTTGGAAAAGGAAAAAAGAAAAAGAATAAATTCAAGAAGGTGCAAAGTGCTGGGCCTAGTCAAATGAGGAAGAAGGCTGATCAAAGTAAGGCAAAGTGCTTCTATTGTAAGAAGCAAGGTCATTGGATGAGGAACTGTCCTGCCTACCTTGCTACTCTTGACCCGAACAGGTCGAAGAAGAGAAAGCAGCAAGCTGTTGCTGCATAAGATAATTATATGATAATACCTTATAATTTCTCTGTATGTGATACTATTAATTGGGTATTGGATACCAGAAGTCCTATTCATATTTGCAATTCTTTATAAGGGCTTCAAGTTAGTAGGAGATTTGAGGATGGTGAGAAATTATTGAACATGGAAAATGGAAGCCAAGTTCCAATCCTGGCGTTGGGAGTTATCAAGCTAGTTTTTGACTCTTGTAATGTTATTTTGAATAACTATCATTACTATCCATCTTTTCTTATGAATGTCATTTCTTTAGGCCAGTTGGCTAATGAAAATTATGAATTTTCAATAAAGAATGATATTTTTTCTATCATTGTGAATGGTGTGACACTTATGGATGAATGTTTAAGTAATGGCATATACTTACTATCACGACCTGTTATAGTAATGACTACTTCTTGCAAATGCCCTAGGATAGATAATGTCAGCGATACTTATCTCTGACACTATAGACTGGTCATATTAATAAGAACATGATCAACAAGTTAGTTGGAGAAGGTCTCCCGAATATCAGTGATTGTGAATCACTGCCAACTTGTGAATCTTGTCTTCTTGATAAAATGACCAAGTCACCTTTTTTTAGAAAAGGTGAGTGAGCCAATAATATTCTTAGTCTAGTACATATTGATGTATGTGGACCAATGAATATCAGTGCCAAGGATGAGTATAACTACTTTATTACATTTATAGATGACCTATCTAGATATGGTTATGTCTTCTTAATGAGACATAAATATGAATCGTTTGAAATATTCAAACGATATCGTAATGAAGTAGAAAAACAAACTAGGAAGTTTATAAAACCCTTCGATCAGATCGAGGTGGTGAGTATCTTTCTGGTGAGGTTTTAACTTATCTTGAGGAGAATGGGATTCTTTCTCAATGGACTCCTCTAGGGACACCTTAGTTAAATAGAGTGTCTGAAAGGAGGAATCGGACTCTATTAGATATGGTCCGATCTATGATGGGCTTAGCCACTCTATCTATATCCTTTTGAGAATATACTCTTAAGTCAGCATGTTATCTTCTGAATAGGGTTCCTAGTAAATCTGTTGACAAAACTTCATATGAGATATAAACTTGGCGTAAGCCAACACTTTCACATCTTCATATTTTGAGGTGTCTAGCTTATGTCAAATGTTTATAGATAGATAAACTTGGACCTAGGTCTGACAGGTACCTCTTTGTTGGGTATCCAAAGGAGTTTAAAGGGTATTTCTTCTATCTACCTGAGGAAAATAGAGTGTTCATTGGTCTTAGGGCTACTTTTTTGGAAAGGAAGTATTTTATTGAAGGCACTCGAGCTGCTGAGGTTGAACTTGAAGAAGTTCAACAGGTAGAGGAAACAACACATTCTAAGTACGCTATAGAATCAGATTTGATAAGATCTGTGCCTATTATGCAACCATTAAGGAGATCCGATAGAGTATCGTGTTAGCCGAATATATACTATAGTTTTCTAATCCAGGACAGTAATCCTGTTGAGCTCGATGAGAACAACGAGGATCCGATCACCTATATGGATGCAATGCAAAGGTTTGACTTTGAGAAATGGCTTGAGGCCATGAAATCCGAAATGGAGTCCATGGAAATCAATAATGTGTAGACATTGGTTGATCCACCTGAAGGGATAAAATCCATTGGGTTCAAATGGATCTTCAAGAGGAAGAGGGGCGCAGACGGGCAGGTGGGACCTATTGCCAAGGGATATCATCAACGTTATGGTAGACTATGACGAGACATTTTTTTTGTGTGGCAATACTCAAGTCTATTCGGATTATACTTGCTCTGGCAGCATATCTAGACTATAAAATCTGGCAAATGGATGTCCGAACAACTTTCCTAAATAACGAGCTGGAAGAGGAGGTATATATGATGCAACCTAAAGGGTTCACATCCACAAATGAGTCTAAGGTGTGCAAGTTATAGAGGTCCATTTATAGACTGAAGCAAGCATCTCGGAGTTGGAACATGCATTTTGATAAATGTATCAAGACATATGGCTTCGTTAGGAATGGAGAAGAACCCTGCATATATAAATGGGCTAATGGTTCTGTAGTTGTATTTCTTATTCTGTATGTGGATGACATTCTCTTAATCGGGAATGACATTCCTATATTGCAAGGAATAAAGGTTTGGTTGTCATCTTAGTTTTCTATGAAGGACTTTGAAGCTTCTTACATACTTGGTATGAAAATCTATAGAGATAGATCTAGGAAGCTTTTGGGATTGTCTCAATCTACGTATATGACACTATACTAAAAGGTTCAGCATGGAAAATTCCAAGAAAGGCTATCTTCCGATAGGTCATGGAATTACTCTTTCCAAGAAGGACCGTATAACAATTCCTGAGGAGAGATGGTGTATACGTAAGATTTCATATACTTCGACAGTGGATTCTATCATGTACACCATGATATGTACTATAGCAGACATGGCATACTCACTAGGGATAGTGAGTAGATACAAATCTGATCAAAGTGAGGCACATTGGAAGGTAGTAAAGACTATCCTTAAGTATTTATGAAATACTAAAGACTAATGGCTAATTAATGGAGAACTTGACTTAAAACTTGTGGGGTATGCTGAATCCTCAGATAAAGATGACAGTAAAAGTGTATCCGGATTTGTGTTTATCATGAATGGAGGATTCATCTGCTAGAAAAGTTCCAAGCAGCATACAGTGGCAGATTCTATATGCGAAGCAGAGTACATTGCAGCATCAGATGCGACAAAAGAGGCTATGTGGTTGTGGAAGTTCCTAGGCGAGCTGAGAGTGGCACCATCCTTGGATGGTCATGTTTTGGTGTACTGTGATAGCACTGGAGCCATTGCTCAAGCCAAAGAACTAAAGTCCTATTAGCATACCAAGCACATTCTACGTCACTACCATCTTGTACGAGAGATCATAGAACAATGTGACATTGAACTTATAAAGATCGATGAAAAGGAGAATTTGGCCAACCCCTTCACTAAAGCTGTTGGAGTTCAAGAGTTCAACATTTGTAAATGGAAGATGAAAATACGATTCTGTTCTGATTGGCTTTAGTCTAAGTGGGGGTTGTTGGAAAATATGTCCTAAAGCTAATCGTCTAGCTTATAGACAGTTGAGCTATTGTTATAATTATATATGAATTATATTTAATAAAATATTTATTTTGACTGTTCATCACATTTTATATCTTCCTATAATGAACTTTTATATGATGAAGTCCTTAGGACTACTTTGATGTGATATATAGAGAATATATCATCTAGTTCTTAAACTGGTTTGCGACCAAATGATACATTGTTATAGGATGATAGTGTATCAAGTGTAGGTCATTGTATGTCATAGTCATTAGGTATCCTCTTAACCAAGAAGTGTGGATGTTGATTCCGTTATTGATTTTGATGATAAGTAAAATGGTTAAGTATAAGTTGAGTACTAATGATTTCCTTGAAGTATGTTTTTTATTAAAAAATGTGCTTACAAATTTAAAAAAGTTTGTTTGATTGAAGAAGCCAAGTTTAGATGAAAGATCTACTCAAAGAAGACTTAGATAATCAAAGTTTGCTTGAATGGTTATTTGAGTAAAATATAAATTTGATTCAGCACAAGTTCAGACATTTTTGTGAAGATTTTAATGAGGTGTCGATTCAAAGTGTCGATACATGACACCAAGTATAGACATAAAGAAGTGAAGTGTTGACTCAAGCCGGTATGCAAAAAATGTTTCAGATGGCACGGCTGAAGTGTCAACACATAGACTTGAAGTGTCGACTCAAAGTGTCGACACATGATCAGCTCATCGCCTGAGATTTTTAAGTCACATAACTTGCTGAAAATGAAGAACTGCAGAAGTGTCGACACATGGAAGCGAAGTGTCGACTCACCTGAGAAAGTGTCGACACATCTAAGATTTCCAAAGAACCAGATTGAAAATATTTGAACTGGGTGTTGACTCAATAAGTTCAAGTGTCGACCTAAAGTGTCGACTCACAGCCTGAAGTGTCGACACATGAAATTCTGGGAACAATAACGGCTAGTTTTTCAAATGCAAAACTCGACCCTTTTGCCCTTCAACGGTAGATTTTCAAGTTTAATGGCTAGAAACCGGATTTGAGACCTTCGGAAGGTATTTATATACTCCAAATCAAATCAAAACAATAATAATTGATGGAAATAAAATAAAAGCATCCAAGAGAGAAGAAAAGAGAGCATTCACTCCTATTCATTAAAGATTCAACCACTCTCAAGTAAAAGCAAGCCTCTAAGCAATCAAGAGCCTTCAAGAGCATTAAAGATCATCCATTCTTGAGCAATCAAAGAGGCTTCAACAAGTTCAAAAGCACCACTACATCGAGCTTCAAAGAGATACCCATTTTTTATTATAAAGCTTTTTTTTTCTTTACTTCAAACAATTATTTGTTGTAAGGGTTCCTGGTTAGCCTATTGCAAAACCAAGGGAGGTTATTGGTGAGCCTTTAAAAACCATTTAGGTTCATGGTTAGCCCAGAAAACCAAGAGAGGTTAGTGGTGAGCCTTAAAACCATTTAGGTTCTTGGTTAGCCCATAAAATCAAATGAGGTTTTGACTTGTGAGCCTTGTGAAAACAAGTTGGGTTTTTGATTAGTGAGCCCAGAAAACTAATCAACTGTAATTGATAGAGATTATAGTGAATTTCCAAGGGCATCTTGGGAAGTGGATGTAGGTGCATTGTGCATTGGATAGCACTGAACCACTATACTTCTTTGTCTTTGTGGTTGATTGTTCTCTCTACTTGCTTTTTCATTTATTGCTCCTTATTTTTGCTGCACTTTTACTTAAGAGTGTTATATTTGAATTCTTAGTAGCTTGATCAATTGTTGGATTAGATTTCATACTATTGCATTGCATCAAGTAATAATTTTTAGAGACCCAATTCATCCCCCCTCTTGGGTTGCTTACTGGGCAACAAGTGGTATCAGAGCCCTGTTCTCAGTGTATAGGCTTTACCACCTTGAGTAAAGATCTATGGCAGCCCCTATTGGTACTAGCGTAGTTGAGGGTCAAGCCTCAAATAGACCTTCATTTTTCAATGGATCAAATTATACATATTGAAAAACTATGATGAGAATTTATATGCATTCTATTGATTATAATTTGTGGAGAGTTGTTGATAAAGGTCCTCTTATTCTTTCGGTTGTGGTTAATGGTGTTTCCATTCCAAAGCTCGAAGAAGATTGGGATGAAAATGACATTAAACAATCCGAAATCAATGCTAAAACAATGAATCTCTTTTATTGTGCATTAGATCCTAGTGAATTCAATAGGATATCTATTTGCACTTCAGCCAAAGAAATATGGGACATACTTGAAGTTACCTATGAGGGTACCGATCAAGAGAAGAATACTAAGGTGAACATGTTAGTGCATACTTATAAAATATTCCGAATGGAACCTAATGAGTCAATCACTGACATGCATACTAGATTTACAAATATTGTAAATGGAATGAGAAGTATAGGAAAAGTTATGTCTAACGCTGATCTTGTAAATAAAATCCTTAGGTCACTTCCAACATCGTGTGATTCGAAGGTGACCGCAATCCAAGAAGCAAAGGATGTTGATAAGCTACCTTTAGAGCAGCTGGTTAGATCGCTCATGACTTATGAGCTGAACTTGAAGCAAAAGTTAATGGACATGGAAAAACGAAAAAGGGGATTGCATTCAAATCAAACATACAAGAAGAATCCTCAATCGATGAGTCCGAAGAAGAAGAAGAAGATGAAGGTGAAGAAGCCCTCCTTGCTCGGAAATTTAAAAGATTCATGAAGAGGAGGAAGTTCCCTTACAAGAAGAAATTTTAATCAAATAAAGAAAAAGGAGAAGAGAAAGAGAAAGAAAAGGAAAAAGAAAAGGAGAAAGAAATACCAACATGCTTCCAGTGCAAGAAGCCGGGTCACTACAAGTTCGATTGCCCTCTCCTAAAGAAGTCAAGGAAAAATTAAGAAAGAAAGCGATGATGGCCACCTGGAGTGATAGTGAAGACTCCAGTTCTAAAGAAGAGCAAACAGAAGTTGCAAATCTTTGTCCTATAGCATATAAAGAGCAAGATGAGGTAATGTCTGATACTGAAATAGATTTTACTTTTGGTGAGCTAAGAAATGCTTTTGATAAACTTATGCATGATTATAAATTGATTTTATCTGAAAATAAAAAGTTAAAAAAGCATGCAAACAGTTTTTCTCTTGAAAACAATTCTTTATTAAATAAAGTTAGTGATTTGAAAACTAAATTAGATATTTTGGAAAAGAAAAACAATGCTTTGACAATGGAGAATGAAGTTTTGAAAAGACCCAAAACTGTTATTTCTAATGGTGTTCTTTTAAAGAAAAATAAAGATTTAGAATTAAAAAATGTAAAGTACAAAAATAAACTTGATAAAATGAAGTCATTTATTAAAAAATTTATCTATAGTTCAGGAAGACTAAATCTACTTTTAAATAGCCAAAAAGCCGTTTTCAATAAAGCAAGATTAGGCTATAGACCACAAAAATAATAAAATATTTTAAAAACTTTTTTGTACTGCATCATCTAGCATAACATGTTTTTCATGTAAAAGGCAAGGTCATAAATCTTTTCAATGTAATTTGAGAAAAATTAACTCTTTTGAAAAAGTGTGGATTCCAAAAGGAACCATTTTAAGTACTAACCCTAAAGGACCCAAGTTGGCCACTATAACTACTCCATATGGACTCTTTGGACCAACTAGAACATCAAGTCTAAGAGGCAAGAGATATGGATTAATCATAGTGGATGATTTTCTGAGATTTACATGGGTTTTCTTTCTAGCACATAAAGATGAATCATTTTCTCCATTTATAAAGTTTTATCGAAAAGTCTCAAATGAAAAAGGTGTTTCAGTTGTTTGCATTTGTAGTGATCATGGAACTGAATTTGAAAATCAGGATTTCGAAAACTGTTGCAATGAAAAAGGTATTGAACACAACTTTTCTGCACTTAGGACACCTTAGCAAAATGGGTAGTAGAAAGAAAAAATTATATTTTAGAAGAAATGGCACGCACTATGCTTTGTGAAAATGATTTACCAAGATATTTTTGGGCTGAAGCTATTAATACTGCATGTTACACTTTGAATCAAGTTTTAATCTGCCCTATTTTGAAGAAAACTCTTTATGAACTTTGGAATAAAAAAAAACCAACTTTAAAGTATTTTTGAGTTTTTGGTTGCTAATGTTTTATTTTAAATAATAAAAAAGATAATCTTAAAAAATTTGATACCAAGTCTGATAAAGGTATCTTTTTAGGATTCTCCACATCAAGCAGGGCATACAGAGTTTTCAACAAAGAACCTTAGTTGTAGAGGAGTCAGTACATGTTGTTTTTGAAAAATCTACTAACAAATCCTTCAGAAAAGAGGATACATCTGATGAATATGCAAGTGCTGACAAGCTTCAAAAGTTGACACTGAATAATCAACCCCCTCAACCAAGAGAAGAAGATCAAGGCAAAAGTGAAAAAGGTGAAGTCACTCTAAAGCACCAAGATCTAACTAAGGAGTGGAGGTATGCTCATGGACATCCTAAGGAATTAATCCTAGGTGATCCATCTAAAGGGATAAGAACTCGAGCCTCAATTACAAATGAATATGACTATATAGCTTTTGTTTCTCAAGTTGAACCTCAATATTTTGAAAAAGCTGAAAAAGATCCTAACTGGATTAATGCCATGAAAGATGAACTAATTCAGTTTGATAGAAATAATGTTTGGACAATAATAGAAAGACCATCTAATATTTCTATTATTAGTACAAAATGGGTATTTAGAAATAAATTAGATGGAAATGGAATTGTGGTTAGCAATAAAGCTAGGCTAGTTGCTAAAGGCTACAACCAGAAGGAAGTAATTGATTTTAATGAAACTTTTGCTCCTGTTGCTAGACTTGAAGCAATTAGACTATTATTAGCATTTGCTTGTTTCATGAATTTTAAACTGTTTCAAATGGATGTCAAGAGTGCTTTTCTAAATGGTTTTATAACAGAAAAAGTTTTTGTTGAACAACCACCTGGATTTGAAAATCATGCACATCCTGATCATATTTTTAAATTGCACAAAGCACTTTTGGATTAAAACTAGCACCTTAACCCCAGTATGAAAGACTTAGCAAATTTTTGATTGAAAATGAATTTTCTAGAGGCCATGTTGATAAAATCTTATTTTTGAAGAAGAAAGATAGTGATTTATTAGTAGTATAAATATATGTTGATGATATCATTTTCGGTGCTACTAATGAAATTCTTTGTCAAGAGTTTGTTAAGCTAATGCAGGGTGAGTTCGAGATGAGCATGATCGGAGAACTCAACTTCTTTCTCGAACTCTAGATCAAGAAAACTAAAGATGGAATCTTCATCAACTAAGCTAAGTATACAAAAGAGATTATAAAGAAGTTTAGGATGGAGAATACTAAATCAATAGGTACACCTATGAGCCTCTCTTGTAGACTTGATAAGGATGAGCATGGTAAATCAGTAGATTAAAAATTATACAAAGGTATGATTGGCTCTTTACTGTACTAATTGCTAGTAGACCAGAAATAATGTTCAGTGTATGCATGTGTGCTAGATATCAGTCTAAACTTAAAGAATCACATCTATTGGCTGTTAAGTACATAATTAGATATCTATCTAGTACAATTGATATTGGTTTACAGTATTGTAGAGATTAATCTGCTGAATTAATTGGATATTCTGATGTTGATTTTGCTAGTTATAAATTGGATATAAAGAGTACTAGTGGTACTTGCCAATTTCTTGGAGTTAACTTAATCTTCTGGTTTAGCAAGAAACAAACTTCAGTTGCACTATCCACAACTGAGGCTGAGTATATTGCAGCAGGAAGTTGTTGTGCTCAAATCTTGTAGATTAAGCAACAACTTGAAGATTTTGGAATCAAGTTGATAAGTACACCTATAAAATGAGATAATACCAGTACAATTTACTTGACTAAAAATCCTATTCAACATTCTAGAAGTAAACATATTGAAATTAGATATCATTTTATTAGAGATCATGTTAAAAATAATGATGTTGTGCTTGAATTTATTAGTACTGAATTTCAATTAGCTGATATTTTGACTAAGCCTCTCCTGGAAGATCGGTTTTGTATGATTAGAAGAGAGCTCAGGATCATTAATCCTTTTGATTAAAATCTTCCTATTTTTGACTCAAAACAATCATATTTGACATCAATCATACTCAATCATTGTTAATTATGTTGAATTTAATTGAAATTCTAGTGATTTTGATCAACCCTTATTTCTCTTATTTTTCGATTTTTAAGACACATTCGTGAGTCGACACATTCGTGAGTCGACATATGAACAGCAGCAGATCGAGATAAGGGCTTTTCAAGGTATTTTTTTTTTCTTATTTGGTCTTCCCTCTCGAGTCGACACATACCCTAAGGTACTCCACACTCCTCCTTCCCTCTATTTCATGCTTTAAACCCTCTGATTCTTTGTTTGGGATGCTTTCTTGTTCGGATTTAGTGACATTCTGCCTCCTATTTGTAATTTGAATCCTAGAAACCCTAGGTTTCCCCTTTAAAGTTGTCCAAATTTTTATTCTGTGCAATGGGATCCTGAAAACAAGTAGTCCATCACCCTCGTCAGTCCAATCAAAAAAAAGAATGAAGGCCAAACACGAAGCTAGAGCTCCAGATCCGCTATCTCGACCTCTTTTCGCAAGCTATAGCCGGATGAGTTCGAAGACCGTCGTCAGAGGATGACGTGTAGACTTCAGTTTCATCGACCAGCAGTACTTTAGGATCGGACAGTGGATTCGAGAGGCTGGTTTGACATCATTTTGTTCTCTGAGCGAGAGATATTACCCAGGGCTTATTCGGGAGTTTTATGGATCACTAGCCCAGGATTGATGGTTGGATGGCTCAGGTGAGAGGCAGGGACATCCTAGTTACCTCAGAGACATTGAGTAGAGTATAGGATATTCTGATAACTGGGTCAGTTATGGATAGCCTAATTGATAGATTGAGTGGTCTTCAGTATATCTTCGAGCCAGACATATTGCCTGAGGGAGCCACTGTGCCTGCATCCCGTCTATCAGCAGAGATGAGACTATTGCACCATATTGTCGCCCGGATCCTTCTGCCGAAGACCGGACGGTTCGATTACATCACTGAGCGGGAGTTGCTCATGATGGTCTCATTAGTACAGCACACACCCGTCTGCCTTCCCATGCTCATGGTTCACCAGATGACAGAGGCTTCGACGAGTTAGTGACTTTGCCTACCCTATGGGATGGGGTTGACTTTACTGTTCAGGGAGTATAGCGTCAGTTTTGAGGATGAGCCTTTTTGCATGCTACTTCATACTGATGTGTATGACATCAGGTCATTACATAGGATGGGTTATCATCTGTTCCGAGGCTAGTGGAGATGCAGAGTATCTGGTTAGGCTGACGACAGAGTTGATGATGATGATGCTGTAGAGGAGGAGCGCATCCTTTCTAGCAAGGCAGGACCTACAGAGAGTCAGTCTGAGACAGCAACTCAGCTAGAGACCGCTTCTCAGTCTAAGCCTACTACTTCAGCACAGCCTTAGCCAGTTTAGATGGAGACTCTAATAGTTTCAGAGAGTTTATTGGACAGAGTCAGATGCATTGAGATAGATAGTTTGATCATTAAACAGTGTCTTAACTGCTTCATTGCTGAGACTAGAGAGAGCCATAGTGGACTAAGTGATGGCATCTTAGCTATTCTGACCGCACTGTCCAGACCTACAGGGAGTACTCCAATTTTTGATACAGCTCCACTTGCTCCAGCACCAGTTGTTGATGGTGACAGTGATGATGATGGAGATGATGAGGAGATCGACTCTGATGGATTCGATTTTCTAAATCTAATTTCAGAGCCAGTGGCAAAGGTGACGGTAGACTTGTCCAGGAGTTCCACTTGTGACCCTTCTAGTTCACCTACCTAGACTCCAGTCCTATCTTCTCCTCCTTCCAAATCAGATGATCATGTTCTGATTCCTATTCTTTCACCTATAGTTGATTCTCCTGTTGTTCATTCACCAGTTGTTGATTCACCCATTCATTCTTCAGCTGATACACCTATCGTTGATACACTTATTTTATCATCAGCTGATACGCCTGTCTTTGATACACCCTCTATTGATACACCTACTATCCATACATCCTCACTTATTTGAGAGCTTGGTTTTTACACACCTGGTTTTCAGTATCTTGGTTATGGTCCATCCTTTGATCGTACACCACTTCCGGCAGTCGCAGAGACTGTCGACCCGATTTGTTCTGTTCCTGTCGAGGACATTGCTTCCACTTCTACTCCAGCCAGAGGTCGGACATATGCTCGATGCAGAGGACATGGTTGTCATACCCTCCATGACCGATCAGGACCCGTCTTCGAGATCTTATATCAATATGGCATCGAGCTCGATCTTTTACTGATACTGGATCGATTGAGATTGGATTATCTTCTGATGATGATGAGGATGAGGATTAGGATATCTTTGTGTCTTTAGATAGTTTACTTTCATGTATCTTTTGTATGTTTTGTCGTTGTACAAATTTTGACTTTAAATGAAGTATTATGTTATGCTTCATGTTTATGACTTCAAGTGAATGGAATCTTCTAATTTTTCTTTAGTACTTCATTGTCTTCATGTTTGAATAAGTCAATGAATTCTTATTGTACTTCAATGCTATATTGCTATTTGTCTTCCTACCTTTTTAATGATAACAAAAAGGGGGAGTAATAAGACTAAAGTATAAATGTGATGTGCAAGGGATAATAAAAGTATTTGCAAATTTGAAAATTATTTTGAAAACTTGAATTGAAAATTGTTTACAAATTTCTTAAGCAAGGGGGAGCAATACTTTGTTTACTTTGAAAATCTTATCTAAATTATATTTCATCCTAAATCCTTTCTTTAAATGTTTGAAAATATTTTTACATACTCTTTTATGGATCATCAATTCAGGTGGAGCCTTGTTTATTGCTAAATTTTCTTGTAGAGTATCATGATATATGTGTTTATATCTTAAATATATCTCAAAGCTCTGATACTCTCAATCAGTATAACAAACTCTAACACTCTTAATCATTATATCACTCTTGTTCTGATACATCATGTTAATATTGCAAATTACCTTTGTTGCCTAGAAATGGAGCCCAAGAGAGGGGATGAATTGGGTATTTTAAAATTTAAAGCAATAATGTGCAGGCTTTATAGTGTTTGTGAGTTACGAAATTGATGCACTAGATTATATGCAGTAGAAAGCAATAAATAGAGTGCAAGAAGTAAAGAGCAAGAGATAGAAGAGACAATCACACACAAATACAAGGTTTATAGTGGTTCGGTGCACACCTAGCACCTACATCCACTCTCTAAGCTACCCTTGGAAATTCCACTATAATCTTTCCAAGATTACAGCCGACTTGTTTTTTCAAAGGCTCACAAGTCAAAACCTATGTTGGTTTTATCATCTAGGCTCACCAACTAACCTTTACACTTGTTTTATCTTCGGGCTCACAAGTTAACCCTAGTTGGTTTTGTCCCTTTGGCTTACCAACAACCATAACAACCTACTTTCAAGAAATCCTTGAAAGCTAGGTCAAAACACAAAAGAATTTCAGATATACAATTCAAAATAAGCAAAACAAATTCTCTTCAAGAGTAGAATGGAAGCTTTGAGGCTCAAGTTGATGCTTTGTCTTGTCTTCTCCTTGGAATATTCTTCAAGCTCTTTTTTTTTGGAAAGATGAAAGGATAGGCTTGTAAGCTTTTTTAGGAAATTACACTATAAATGGCTTTTGAAGTGAAGTTCTTGAGGGAATATTAGTTTTTGAGCTTTCAATGGACTTCAATGCTTCAAGAATAAGTTTGGTGAAGCTTAAATACTTCAAAAACTTCCAAAAAACGGTTTGTGACCGTTTGAGCTTCGAATATAGCCATTGAGATCTTGAAAAGATATTTCTGTAACATAGAAAAATAGATCCACTAGGGCTGTCAGAACCCGAGTGTCGATACTTGGTTTGTCAGGTGTCGACACTTGGCTATCAGGTGTCGACACTTGACTTCCAGGTGTCGATACTTGAACTTTTAAGTATCGACACTTGATTTACAAGTGTCGACACTTGACACAAAAACACTCCAATGGTCATGTTCTGGATTTTCAAAAAGTCTTAGGCCTTGAGTCGATACTTGGGAACTTAAGTGTCGATACTTGAGTTTCAAGTGTCGACACTTGAATTCTGGGTGTCGACACTTGGCGTGCCAAGGAGTTTTTCTATATGCCAAATGTTGAAGTGTCAACACTTGACTTCCCAGGTGTCGACACTCGGTTCTGCAAAATTCACAATTAAGTATAATTCAAAATAAAAACACAAGTGTTGAATATGAAACTTAAATCCAACTTAAATAAATAATAAATGAACTCTTTTAAGCCCTTTTTGCATGAAGAAGACTCCTCAAATTACGAAATATGCTTCGTGTCACAGCGTGCCATGATACTTTAATTTTAAGAGTTTGAGGTGTTTGTTTCCTGAAAACTCACAACTAAAAATAAACATTAGTACACAATATGTACTTAACGTTTTGTTATTTATCAAAATCACTAGGTGGAGCCAACAATCTCTCTCTTTTTGATGATGACAAAACCTTAAGTATATCAACATTTAATTTCAAATTTCAGATATGATAATTAATAAATATGATTTCAAGCTTATACATCCATAACTTGCATAGTTAAGAAGGATGAATCTCCCCCTTAGTTAGTCAATTCTAATCAGAACAAGCAGCAGTATGCAATATTGGTATCAGATAAAATTTAAAATTCAGATGAATAAAGATAAAGATAGGGTATTCTACTCCCCCTTTTTGTCAATCATTAGAAAAAGGGAGTAAGCTCCCCCTCAAAACGAGCATGCAGACAAAAAGTAGTAGAGTATCAGAGTTGATACAAGAGAGTTTTTTTAAGAGTTAATAGGTATTGGAGCCAAAATGTATATCTATCAAGTAAATGTATATGTATCAAGTAATGTAAACAATCAAGCTGTCAAAATCAATCATAGTGATACAAAAAATGGTAATCATCAAGCTAAAATGCATATATATATCTGTCAAGTAATGTTTTTAGTACAAAATTTGCTGACTCATCAGCAACACTGAGACAATCAAAATACATCATGAGACATAAATCAATAATAACATGAGACATAAATAACATACAACAATATAAACATCTGTGAGGCTAATCCTCATCAAATAGGATCTTAAGGCCCTGTTTGGTTACAGGATACGGGGTCGAATAAGGAGAATAAGAGGCTTATTCTTCCAAACGGCTGCAAAATCGAGGAAGAATAACAAAGTTTTGTTATTCCGGTCAACCCAAATAATTCTGGAATCTATATTCCATGGGTTTCTATGGAATTTCGCTATTTTCGTTTCGGTATTCTCGGGGCAGCTCCGTCATTTGGCTCGATCCAGAAGTTTCTTCATCTTTCTCGTGATCCCTCTCCCTCTTCCTCCGTTCCGGTCTCTCCCTCCATTCCAAGAGCAGCTGAACCCTCGGGTCTCTCCCTCCGTTCTGGTCTCTCCCTCCGTTCCAGGAGCAGGTAAACCCTCCGGCATTTCCCTCCATTCCGGTCTCTCCCTCCGTTCCGGTCTCTCCCTCCATTCCAGGAGCAGGTGAACCCTCCGGCATCTCCCTCCGTTCCGGTCTCTCCCTCCGTTCCAGGAGCAGGTAAACCCTCCGGCATTTCCCTCCATTCCGGTCTCTCCCTACGTTCTGGTCTCTCCCTCCATTCCAGGAGCAGGTGAACCCTCCGCCATCTCCCTCCGTTCCGGTCTCTCCCTCCGTTCCAGGAGCAGGTAAACCCTCCGGCGGGGTGGGGTAGAAGTTTCAAGTATCTTATTTTATTATCTGTTGTTCCAACTTGGATGTTGTTTATTTGTTGATATATATTGTTCCAACTTGGAATATAACTTGGATATCTCCAGTGCATTCGATAGGGGAAAATAATTATTTGCAAAAATTGCATTGCAGAGAGCTTGGCCATTACTTAAAATCATGATAAAACTCTTGTGATGGTGCTTTGCATGTAGTATCGGCTAAATGATGATCTGGGGCCTGGAGAGTTTGGTTCCAAGACATATGGAACACAGGCCTCTAGAGTCTGATTTTAGTCCTTTGTACTCTATAGGTGAACATCAACATGAACTTTGTCCTAGATCTTGCTAAGATTGTGAAGCATTTTTATTCTATCTTTGTGGTGGTGGATTGATCCTTTCAGAATCAATCAGCCATCGATGCAATTATGGCATTTGCACAAGAAAAGAAAAAAACTGGTTCATCATGTGATCATAACCAAAAGGATTGGCACAGTATATTGTTGTAATCACTAGAAAGAATCGGCCCTGAATCTGAATTAGGCTTGTATTTTGACACAATTAAAGAGAAACATGATTGGGGTTCATCACTCGTTTCTCAACCAAACTGCACCAAATATGCCTTCAATCATGTATGTTTATTATTCTGTCAGTAAAACTTTCTGTTCTTTCTTTACATTTTATGATATATATTAAGAATTTTTAAGAAATAACCTGATTGGTATTCCTTCACTTTTGACACTCTTGCAAAATAACAGATTAGCCTGACTTTACAAAAAGACTAAACAAGTCCAGTAGGTTGAGAATACCTCTCTCTCTCTCTCTTTTTAAGTGAAAGAATAGGACTTCTCAAATCTACATTTTACTGTAGTAGGTTTATGAGCAAGAGAAAGGACATGCAATTAATTCTTTGGATTCTTATTTCACTAACCTAAATATAAATTAATCTTATAATAAAGCCACAACAGTGGTGATTGTTTTGCATAATTAGTGTGGACTATATTATGATTCTTCTTCTCTTTTAATAATACATATGTTAGAACACTTATAAAGAATGTTAAAAATATTGATGTTGGCATAGGTCCCACTGCTTTGCAGTTGAATTGTTATATTCCTGAATGGTTGGATATACAAAGTTATAATTTTAATTTACTATTATTGTTTATCTATACTATTAATTGTTTATCTATTCCTGAATTGTTGGATATACAAAGTTATAATTTACTATGGTTGAATTGTTAATAGGATTTTGGTACTACTGTTAGATGAACAAGGTATTGATATTGACTTTTCCTTTTTCTTTTTTAATAAAATTTGAGATTTGATTCTGATTTATCCTATGCCGGTGAAGTGGTACTCGTCATCATGTTTCAATTTTTGGTATATGTCTACATCTGTCAAGCTATACACATGAGTGCATGCACACACTTTTTTTCTATTAATTTTGGTCTATAATTCTAGATTTTATTTACTTTTTGTGCAACAAAATGTTCTTTTTGTGCACACACTGTTTTGTGCTCGTTTTTGGGTAACGGGCTGTGGGATTTTAGCTTTAATAAAGAATGATCTTGGATGGTTTGGCAGAATGGGTCTTTAGTTTTGCTTTTGCTACTCGGTATTAAAGATGTAATTTTTGCTCCTCTTACACTGCGAGAATGGTGTTTCTGTCTGATGGGAATTTGGGTTTTTATAATGAGAAGGTCTTTGGGATCGTCTCATGGGTTT
The DNA here is from genome assembly GCA_021397845.1 of Areca catechu. Classification (NCBI taxonomy): domain Eukaryota; kingdom Viridiplantae; phylum Streptophyta; class Magnoliopsida; order Arecales; family Arecaceae; genus Areca; species Areca catechu. Next base: position 118,852,668 of record CM038052.1, read on the forward strand.
CTTGAAGATCTGGAATGTTGATGGGCATTTCTACAGGTTCTTTCTTTTTCCAGTAGAGGAGGTTTCTATAAGATTTGCCCTGTAAAAAAGAAAGAACCTGTAGAAATGCCCTTCCACTCTTATCATGTGATATTTGATATTTGAATACAATGCTTCTGTGGCATTGGTTAAAACCCTGCATCCCTTCTACTTGACTCGGCCTGCCGTGCCGGCACCGGTCCCGGTGTTCTTATACTCCCTGTAATACAATGTATCGAGCCCGAAGGATCCATTATTCCACTCGTGCCACCCGGCGGGATCGATCACGTCGGTGATTTTCGACTCGATTATCACGGTCCTCGAGCATTCTTTCCAAAGATTGAGCAAATCCATCTTTGGTCTAGGTTTTTTTTCCCTGAGCCAAAACAAGAAATGAGACAAACAGAAATTCATACATGGAGCAAAAAGAGAAAAGGTCTATAAGGTCTATAAGGTCTATAAAGGGACATATGCAATATGCATTCATAATTCTTTCTAATTAATCTATCATAAACATGCATGTCTTCACAAAGATCAAATCACCTCATCTAATTAGTCTTAATGTTCATAGCCAAAGGTTGAAAGTGATCACCACAACTAATTATGGCAACCATATATCATCTTAATTACCATGTCAACACAAAAAACAATAACCTGATGAATGTTTGTATTAATGAACATCTTGCTTTCTAGTTTTATGTACAATTTATGTTTGTTTTTACATTTTATCTGATGAATGTTTCTTGGATTCAAGTTACAGTTGTTTTGAAAATGTCCAAATCACATGATAAAAGTGAACAAGATGTTGAAGGTTCCTTTCGTCGAAGGGCACCTAATTGGACAGATTCCCTCGACATGATCATGATTACCTTAATGCGGCAAGAATACGATGAAGGTAATTGTATAAATGGAACCTTTACAAAGGAAACATGGAAAAAGATGACCTTGTCTTTTAATCAACAAACAAGAAAGAGTTTTACATACCCCAACCTGAAGAACAGGCTGAAGGTCCTCAAAAAAACCTTCAATCTTTATTTCAACCTTGCTAATCGATCGGGTTGGGGTTGGGATCCTGTACTGAAGGTGCCTACTCCCAGTGATGAACAGATATGGGAGGAGATCATTGCGGTGAGTGCTTTGTAGCTAATACCATTCTAACCAAGTGTTAAGTATATCAATTTATGTAGTTAACATGTACACCTGTATGATGTATAGGTGAACAAAGCTTATGCCCGTATTAAGGATAAGCCTTTTCCAGCCTATGAAGATCTAGAGATCTTGTTCTCTAGAACCACAACCACTAGTAGGCGTGGGGCTACATCTGCTTTACCGGAAGGTGTATCGGATAATTCAACGTCCGATGATGAAGGACAAACGAGAAATTTTGATTCCTTGCATTTTAGGCAGTCTTCACAAAATATTGACCGCGTATCTGCTGCTTCATTCTACCGTTTGGAAGATTCAGATGAAAGCAGATCAGATGAAGCACCCAACAGCCCAGCCGCATGTACCTCGACACCCGTAACCGAACCAGTTTCTGAAGGACGGCCTTCTTCTGATAGTAAAAAGAGCAGGAGGATAAATTCCCAGACCGGTAGGTCATGTCGAACTCGGATTAGTAGTGATGCAAGTGATGCACTACAAGAGATCGCTGAACAAGGAAGAAGAAGATTGGAAATTGCAAATGAGCTTCTACGTAGGGAGAATCTTGGTAGGCCAAATGTTTATTCTATTGCTGAATGCATGGCTAAGTTGGAGAGTTTACCCGGAATTACACCTGAATGCATCATAGATGCATTCGAAATTTTCAAAAATGAGGACAATCGATGGTTCTTTATGAACTATGATGGACATGTTTTGGATGCATGGCTTCGGCGACAACTGTCCGAATTTAATCAAGGCCCTAGATCGATGCAAGCTCCTCCTGCATCAAATGTCTATGTCCCAAATATTTACACTCCAACTTCCATGCATAATGTCCACAGAGCTGCCCCAAATTATTTTATGAATCTGTCCATGAATCCAAACATTCACTCTACACCATATATGTTTAGTTCAACTTCTATGCAATCAGGAATTCAAGGTGGTACGCCATCATTCACGGACCAAGTTTTTAGGGCTAGTACTGGAGGTAGCCCAAGTGCAGCTCATTCAACATCTACTGAACAAAGCTCGCAATTTTTCGGTACAAGCTCTTCCGCACCACGAAATCAGTCTGATGATACATACAGACATGATTGACGGATGACCTACTGTGTTTCTATGTCTGCTGAAGTTAACATTATCCTTAATTACTTTTAATTTACATATGCTTGAAGAATGTATTATTACAAGTATTGTATGTTTGTATTGCTATTTTTATGTTTACTTAAATGTTCTACATATGTGTATGCTGTTATGGAATCTTCATATGATATATGCTGTAATGGAATCTTCATATTTTCACTCTACATATGTATTATATTTTTATTGCTTTTGAATTGATGATATGAATTAAAAAGGATGTATATTTTATAAATCCATTTCTAATCCTATATATTTTATTTAGATGTCTCCCCCGAATCAGCTATTGCAATTCATTATTGATGAGGAAGATTTTTGGGATGATGTTCTTATGACATTGTTAAGTACAGGATTGATTCAGTTGGAGGATTATAACATACATTATAAGAGACCATGTCGAACTCGTCCATTTTCAGGTCACAATCTGATTACAGACATTATGAGTGGTCATCCTGACAGGGGTTACTCTCATTTTCGAATGACAAATTATATGTTCCAACAATTAGAACAGCTGCTTGTCTCACGAGGACTTATAAGCGGCACTCGCAACGTAACCTCTACCGAACAATTGGCTTTCTTTTTGTACTGCGTAGGGCATGGGGTCAGTAATAGAGTTTTGTCCGAAACTTTTCAACATTCAGGTGAGACGATATCAAGATACTTTAACAAAGTTCTTAAAGGGATTTGTTCCCTAAAGCATGACTTCATAGTTCAACCATCTGCTGATGTGGGTGTGCATCCAAGAATACGTGATAACAACCTCTTCTATCCATACTTCATGGTATAATTCAAAGCTTTATCTAATTACTATTGCTACATTATATTCATGATTTGATTTTCTTTGGGTATGTGTCATCAAAGAATGCTGTAGGCGCTGTTGATGGTACACACATACCTGCTCTAATAAAGAAGAGCAAATAACCTCGATTCAGGAATCGCAAGGGAACACTTTCTCAAAATGTTATGGCAGCTGCTACATTTGATCACACTTTTCTTTTCATCTGTACTAGCTAGGAGGGCTCTGCAGCTGACATGCGTATTTTGCGTTGGTGTGTGGAGTCCGGTGGTTTTAATGTCCCTGAAGGTATCGAATGCCTAATGAAGTTATAAAAGTTATGGGATATTGTTGAAATTGTCATTGAGTTCATTTAAATGTTCTTATGCATTTCAGGAAAATATTACCTTGTTGACTCTGGATATGCGAATACGAATAAGTTCCTGGCTCCTTATAGAGGAAATAGGTACCACCTGAGTACATTCAACAATCCTCGAACTCGACGTTATTCAAACAATCGAGATCTATACAACCATAGACATGCACAATTACGCAATTGTGTAGAGAAGGCCTTTGGAATTTTGAAGAAACGTTTTAAGATTTTGAGGACTGCTATGCCGTTTCCATTCAAGGTACAGAAGCGGATAGTAATGGCTTGTTGCATTATTCATAATTTCATAAGACGCAACCAGGATAATGACAAGTACTTCAACATGTCATTAGCACCAATGCCTCCTGACCATGATGAGGATGACATAGATCCTTTGTTAATTATCGGTGATGATGAATGTCGTAGAGGGGAAGATCTACGTAATTCCATATCAAATAGGCTATGGGTTGATCATCTACATCGAGGTATGTGCAAATTAACAGAAAGCAAATGGCATACCTTTTTACCCCTATACATTGGGATTTATTTCATAAATTGTTTGGTACTAACTGTTGTTAATTTACATTACTACACTACGTATAATGTGATGTTTTTTTTTTTGTTATACAGGAAGGCGAGTTCCTCGTTAGCTACCTCCAGTAATGACATCTGGAAAGTACTATGTAGTTTTTGAGGGTCGCCGAAGGGGAGTTTATGACTCATGGGCAGAATGTCAACGTGAAGTTTCTGGTTATAATCATGCTTTATACAAAAAGTTTAGGACACAATCTGAGGCATTCGATGCATTTGACAGATATGTACGAGGTTTTAACAATCCTGCTATACATGAGTATGATATCAATGAAGTTGAGGCAGACAACATTCATCATGACCGGGGCAATAATAATCACCCGCGATGTGCCCTAATGTTTGTTGTTTTACTTGCCATCCTCGTAGGCTATGTGCTCGGCTTGCTGACATGTGCTTCTATATGAAACTAGGATGTTATGGATTATGAATATTGTATTATTAAGACATGGTACTGTTTGTTGTATGCTTCATTTTGTTGTGTGCATAAAGTATTGTTATGTTTTTGTCGTATGCATAAAGTATTGCTATGTTTTTTGTCGTGTGCATAAATTTTTGTTATGTTATCCTTATGTGGCAATCATGTTTGAATGGTTTCAGGTGAGTCTGGTACATTTCTGGTTTTGATGAAAGGAAAAGATGTAGAGCTGCCTATCGATGGAGCATGGCCTGGAGACAATAGTTGATCCTAATATTGGTTATTTTTACATACTATTGTAGCCGCGATGCTCTCGGTCATATCAATTGCGGATAGTATTGAGCCATCTTTTCCAATCTACATCCTTGATTTTTACAATTTACATTTTGATATTTCTTATTCATTTGATTTTTGTAATGTGGCAATGATGATGGGCTGTCTATGGATGGAGCAATGCCAGGAGACAATAGTGATACGATGTATCTAGGTTTGTTACTATTGTAGCCGCATTGCTCCATTGACGAGGATTCCACATTTTGCTGGAGCAATGCCAGGAGACAATAGTGATACGATGTATCCAGGTTTGTTACTATTGTAGCCGCATTGCTCCATTGATGAGGATTCCACATTTTGCTGGAGCAATGCCAGGAGACAATAGTGATACGATGTATCCAGGTTTGTTACTATTGTAGCCGCATTGCTCCATTGACGAGGATTCCACATTTTGCTGGAGCAATGCCAGGAGACAATAGTGATACGATGTATCCAGGTTTGTTACTATTGTAGCCGCATTGCTCCATTGACGAGGATTCCACATTTTGCTGAGCCACAAACTCAATTAGCCATTGTAAGGCATTATTAAAGTGTCAGCCCTTAAAGTCCCGCTATATTGAGCTTCCTTGTAAAGTTTGATTGTAAATATGTGCATGGTTTTTTAAATAAGGCAATGATGATGGGCTGCCTATTGATTGATTGAGCATTGCTGGGAGGCAGGAGTGGAATTACATTTTTGTTGTTACCATACATCTTGTAGCCGTGATGCTCAATTGAGATTACATTCGCTGTCCTGAGCCAATTATCTTAAATTTATATTTGAACTAGTAGTAATAATAGCAGCTTTCAGGTTGCTATACTTATATTTATGGCAGCCCTAATCATTTCAGGATTTTGAAGTTTTATATGGATTATATGTGTTTTATATTTACTTCATGTATTATCATTAAATTCATTTGGTTCCTACCGTGCCACATTGACTGGTAGAGGCCGTGCCATCATTATACATGCCGTGCCACTTTGCCGTGCCACTTTGCTGTGCCACTTTGATTGGAGGTAGGAGTGAAACACATTTCATTATTTAGCTTCTTGATAGTTTGCCGTGCCACTTTGCCGTGCCATCATATACATTTCTTGTTATATGTATCACTTGTTGGTGTTATGGTTTATGATGATACGCAGGTGTGCTTCTATAATGTTTAAGTGACTACGTGTCATTTAAGTTCCTCATTTCACCGGAATAAGAAATTCCTGTTATTCTCCCTTGATTTTGGCGCTGTTTGGCAGAATAAGGTATATATTATTTATGTGGCAATGATGATAGGCAGCCTATTGATTGAGCATTGCTTGGAAGCAGGAGTGGAAATGCGACATTTGTTGTTTTCCTCTTGTTACCGTGGTGCTCAAGTGAGATTACATTCACTGTCCTGAGCCATTTTTCTAAAATATATGTTGCTACTATTTTACATTTTGGCAGATGTTTTCCTACTTTTTCTAACATAGCTTCTTCATGTTGTGTGACGAGGTATGTTTATATGCATGATTTGGTACCGTTTTATGTTGGATATGGCGATGATGATGGGCTGCCTGTTGATTGAGCATTGCTGGGAGGCAGGAGTGGAACTTCATATTGGTTGTTTTTCTCTTGTAGCCATGATGCACAAGTGCCATTCGTGCCATGTGTGCCATCCGTGCCATGTGTGCCATCCGTGCCATCCGTGCCCAGGTTTAGTATTTCATATACCTGACATCAACTATTTCATTTATTTTGTAAGTATTGAAACTGTTTATATTTTGTTACAGGTGATACAGTGCTTAAAAATGGTCAGGAGAGGCGATACCAGATGAACATAGTCATACGACTTACTGTGGATTGTTAGGGACTGAACTGCAACATCCTAAACATGAATTTGTTTAAGTGATTACTATGTATTTTTTGATTTATAACTGATGGCTGTATCAGTTTCGGTCATGTATTCGCTGGGCATGTATGTAACAATCGTGTTCTTGTAAGTAGAACTCATTTTGTATCCATTCCTTATGATGATGCTACATAATATTATGATATGCACTGTTCCTGAGATATTGCAGAGTTTTTTCATGTGTTATAATAATTTCTGCTTGTGTTGTAAAATATATTTCATTTACAGGGATCCATGTACAGCTTTTGTGTAGGGAAAGTTTTTGCAAATTTTTTTTTTAATAACCAATTATTAGTCTCGTATATGACTGTAACGTACTAGGGTTCGCCGGATATTTTTCAGGCGGGATCGAAGCAGGACAGGATTTCTGGTTCGGTCTAAGTACATAGGGTTGGTCTACAGGGTATAACTATTCCAGGCCTATATTGGATCACTGCGAATCCCTGGTATCGATGTACCTTTTCGAATCTGATAGGTGTACCCGATATATAATATCGTTCTGTGATCCCGGTACCGTGCGACATCTCCAGACACAGGCATCGCTAAATAGATTAATTACTTTTATTTAAATAGTTTTAGTATGGGTTTTCACGTATAATCAAAAATTTAAAATATTTTGATTACAGTTTAATGGCTCTTATTATTATATTATGTATTGTATCTTAAATTTTCAATATTAATTTAATACATTGAAATAATATTATATTTTGTATGACTTAATTTTAATACATCATTATCATAACTGTATTAACATTAATTTAATTAAACATATTATTTAAGTATATTATGATAGTATGTTATTTATTTTATAATTTCTTATTTATATCTTAATAATTTATTATTACGATTAATAAATTATTTTTTATTAACATATAATTATTATTTCATTTATTATTCGTTGTTTTTAATACTTGTGGGAACTCAGGTTCATTTGTAATCTGATTTAAATAGATTTATTAGTACTTTTCATGGATATAAAAAATAATTCAAATAGGATATTGAATGGTTACTGGATCATAATAATAAATGCAAGTCCGACCTTGCGGCGGACGGAGCTCGACTTCGACAGGCGGTCCCATTGTACTGGGGGAGCTCAGCCTGACGAAGGAGTCCAAGCAGGAAAATTGATGCGGTGTCTGACACGGCGGCTTTCTTTGACATGGCACATGTCAGCTACCATGGAAAATTTAATATTAATAAATTTATTTTTATTAATAAAATATATATAATAAATTAATAAATTATTTGGTATAATATGTTTTAATACATCATATTAATAAATTATTATTAATATAATAATATATTTACTTAAATATAAAATTAAAAAATGATTTTATAACTCATTTTATTTATATATATAACTAAGGGCATTTTGGGGATTTCAGAAAATTCCTTCTCTATTCTTGGTGGAATACAGGCTTATTCCCATCTCATCCAAACACCATTTAGAATAACACCGCATTAATTGCACTGGAATATTCTGGAATACCAGATTTTCATCCAAACAGAAATTGAGAATAACAACGAGAATAAACTATTCTTGGAAAATACCTATTCCTATTCTCTCTATTCCTATTCCCCAACCAAACAGGCCCTAAAAGATATAGCGCCTGTAATCCTAGACCTATGGGCTAGAGCTCTAGGAGTTTTCAAGATACCACGACTCCTAGTCCTAATAGAAGGTCCAAAGCGGGGTGCAACCTTAGAAGATCGAGTAGAGGGAGGTGGAAGAGTCTCAGTAGGAGTGACAAAAGTTGGATTTGTGAAGACAGGTGTGCCAGTCGAATCAGTTGGAGGAACAATAGGTGACTGCGACTCTCAGCTGACTACCTCATATCCATCTGCACTGCCATCACTGTCACTATCACTATCGTCATCAATAATATCAGTATCTCTGTCCTCAATCCCATCATTATGGTCACCACCATCAATAGTGTCATCATGTCCATCCTGGTGGTCCTCGTCACCATCATCATCACCAGCATCAGGAGGTGGAGCTGCAGGTGCTGTTGGAGGTAGAAGGGATCTTAGTAAATCCTCGATACGAGCAAAACCCTCCTCCATAGTCCGACGAATCTCAGCATGCTCCAAGGTGGTATGAGCTCGAAGACCCTCAATCTCGATGCGTAACTAGGTCGTGCGAACACCCAATCCAATCATCTCACTCCTGAGATCTATGAACTGCTATCTCGCATGCTCCTAAAAAGATATGTCCATAGAAGGTGGAGGAGGATCTGAAGGTGTAGCTGTTGGGGTCATCGACTTTGCCTCTGATGCAGGAGCAGCCTGAGGAGGTGTACTAACTGGCCCTGATGGCCCTACCTCTGCCTCTCGAATCTCACCCTCCTCATCTGGCTCCTAGCCAGACTCTCTCCGAACCCATCGACCTGCAACCAATTGATATCACATGCGGTGTAGCGACCTCTCGTCATAGACGTCAGTATGTAGAATCTCCTTGGGGATCTCCCCCTCTAAAGGAACTCTACATGCTCTAAATAAATGGGTCAATGCCATACCGTACGATAGACAGTGTCATCGCTGTGTCGCTGCATCATGCATTTGAACTAGCATCAAAGAGGGTAAATCAACCTAAGTCCTCTTGGTCAGACATACCATAAGCATCAACTCTCTCTCGGTGATGAAGTCGAAGTGCCCAGTCTTCGGAAGCAATATCCGAGCTGTGATATGGTGCAGAAGGCGCATCTCCATAGATAACTGGTTCGTGGTGACTATTGTCACTCCACGAACGTCCTCACGCTCAAGGATGCACCTGAAGGGTGCCTCTCTGTCCTCCACTAAGAACACACTGACGCCTCGACGAGGAATCTCTCATACTCTACTCAGAAGCTCCTCAATCAAAGAAATCTTTACTCCTCTAATAGTAGTCCTCCACAGTAATCGGTGGCAGTCCAAGGCGCCATACAACTCCCTTACTAGATGGGGATAGTACCTCTCCTGTATAGTGCAAAAGGATACTAATCCAGCATCAGTGAGTGTCCGCTAGATCTAGAAGTGCTGTTTATCAAAAAACTCAAGGTCTATCCATCATCCTAAAGCTACAGCCTTCCCTACCATCATCTCTGCAGGGGGGAAACTGGAGCTGCGAATTGCTGGCCTTTCCTGCATCATATCTGGATTTTGTTCTCCTCTCAGACCCATGTCCAGTCCTACTCCTAACAGCTAATCTCTTTCTCGGACCCATTCACAATCAAGCTGAGCAAGAAAGAAAAAAGATAAATAACCTAGGGGGTATTAATTTCAATCAGGTTAAGAACTAGAGATCGGCTATAGGTTAGGCTACAGGAGACTATGTTTTCCTAAAAGAGGGATATTGGCTTTTAAGAGAATTTAGAATAGGTTTTAAAAACTGGGATTAACCATATTTGAGCTGTAAAATGCCTTTATCATCGAAAATCGAGGGTAAAATACCTTTATCAGGGAATTTTATCCAAAAAATATATTTGGGTTTCCAAAAATACATTTTATAAACTAGTGAACTGGGGCTAGTTGAAATATATAAAGTACACTAAATACATGGGATTAGGGTTAAAAACAAAATATATTTATGTTTTAGGTCAAAAACAAGTAATCAACCAACAAAATGGTGGAGATGGGGGTAAAATTCCATGAAATTATCACAAATAACCCTTCCAATACGAATGAAATCCTAACAAATTGCATAGAAATTTGTTTTTGGAGTGAAACCCTTGAATATTTCGGCCAAAAATCCAATCCAACAGTGAAATTAGGAGAAACGGATGGAATATGTGAAAAATTAGCCAAAAATCAATGGGAAATCCAAGATAAACACGTTCAAACATGATTCCCTCTAAATGGAAACTTCCAAACGGCTAAAAACTCTGACAAATCTAATTAAAATTCATTAAAATGGTTGGAAAATGCAAAACCTAGGTTTCATGATTTCAAAATGAGAAAAAATGGGGAGAAGTTTACCTGATTTTAGTCGGGGCAAAGGGGGAAAGAGTTGATTTGGAAGGTAGAGGAGCTTGGGGGACCACTGGAGCTCGAGTGAAAACGGGGAAAAATAAAATACAAAACACTCGGTCTGCCCTAAAAAGATAGAAATTTTTTGCGAGTGTCGACACTTAGGATTTCTCAAGTGTCAACACTTGGTCAGGTGTCGACACTTCGAAAAATCCAAGTGTCGACACTTGGCCAAGAAAATCCCCAAAAAAATCTGAAAAATTTAAAAAAAAATCAAAAAAGTTTTTTTAAAAAGACTTTTGGTACTTAATACAAGTGATTTTTGGATAAAAACAACTTAGGTAAGATGAAATTTGAGAGAGTTCTAGGAGAATGGATCAATGATACCTAACTCTCTTCTAATCAAACAAAATCTCTCTTCACTCAATGGTTTGGTAAACACATCAGCTAATTGATCATTAGTACACACAAATTCAAGTATTATATTAGAGTTTTGTATGTGATCTCTTATGAAATGATGTCTTATTTCAATGTGTTTACTTCTTGAATGTTGCACAGGATTCTTTGTTAGATTGATTGTACTAGTATTGTCATATCTTATGGGTGTCTTAATTAGTTTAATATCAAAGTCTTCGAGCTGTTGTTTGATCCATAGGAGTTGAGCACAACAACTTTCAGCTGCTATATATTCGGCTTCCGTCATAGATAGAGCAACTAAATTCTGTTTCTTGCTGCTCCATGAGATCAAATTTCTCCAAGAAACTGACAAGTTCCACTAGTACTTTTATGATCAAGTTTACATCCAGCAAAGTCAGCATCAAAATAAGCAATCAATTCAAATGAAGAATCTCTAGAGTACCAAAATCCAATTTCAATTGAGCTAGATAGATATCTAAGTATACATTTAACAGGCAAAAGATGAGACTCTTTAGGATTAGACTGATATCTACCATACATACAAATACTAAACATGATATCTGGCCTACTAACAGTAAGATATAATAATGAAACAATCATGCCATATATAGTTTTTGGTCTACAGATTTACCTGATTCATCCTTGTCTACAAGAGGAGCTCATAGGCATACCTAATGGCTTGGTGCTCTCCATCCCAAACTTCTTGAGTATTTCTTTTGTGTACTTGGCTTGGTTGATGAAGATCCCCTCTTTGATTTGCTTTATTTGGAGTCCGAGGAAAAAGTTCAGTTCTCCCATCATGCTTATCTCAAACTCACCGTGCATTAACTTTGCAAACTCTTGACAAAGAGATTTATTAGTAGCACCGAATATGATATTATCTACATATATTTGTACTACTATGAGATCATCATTCTTTTTCTTCAAAAATAAAGTTTTGTCAACATTCCCTCTAGTAAAATCATTTTTAAGCAAGAAATAACTTAAACGATCATACCAAGCTCTAGGAGCTTGTTTCAAACCATACAAAGTTTTATGAAGTTTGAAAACATGGTTTGAAAATTCAGGATTTTCAAAACTAGGCGGTTGTTCAACATAAACCTTTTCTTTGATAAAACCATTCAAAAAGGCACTTTTAACATCTATTTGAAATAATTTAAAATCCATAAAACAAGCAAAATCCAACAATAGCCTAATTGTCTCAAGTCTAGCCTCAGGAGCAAATGTTTCATCAAAATCAATCCCTTCCTTCTGATTGTATCCTTTGGCAACTAGTCTAGCCTTATTTCTTGTAACAATACCATTTTCATCAATTTTATTTTTAAAAACCCATTTGATGCCAATAATTGAAACATTTGAAGGCATATCTACAAGAGTCCAAACATTATTTTTTTTAAATTGGTTAAGTTCGTCTTGCATAGCATTTATCCAATTATAATCTTTTTCAGCTTCTTCAATCATTTTAGGTTCAATCTGAGAAACAAATGCTAAGTAATCACAAACATTCCTAAGGGATGAACGAGTACTTATACCTTTAGATGGATCACCAATGATAAGTTCTTTGGGATGGCCATGAGCATACCTCCATTCTTTGGGTAGAGGATCAACTGTAGATGTATTTTCATCACCTTGTGCTTGATCTCCTTCATTGTTTTGATGAATTTCTTGTTCCTTAGCAGGCTCTTCATTGTTGTTCACTTCTTCAGTTCTTTTAGTACCTATTTCATCATTAAGCATATCTTCTTTTCTAGAAGATTTCTGGTCAGATTCATCAAACACAACATGTATGGATTCTTCAATAACAAATGTTCTTCTATTGAAGATCCTGTATGCCTTGCTAGATATAGAGTAGCCTAGAAAGATATCCTCATCTGACTTGGCATCAAATTTGCTCAAATTGTCTTTACCATTGTTTAAGATGAAACAACGGCATCCAAAAACACGAAAATATCGAATTGAAGGTTTTCTACCCTTCCAAAGCTCATAGGTGTTTTCTTTAAAATTGGTCGGATTAAAACACGGTTTAAAACATAGCATGCAATGTTTTTGGCTTCCATCCAAAAATATCTAGGTAGGTCATTTTCACAAAGTATGGTGTGTGCCATTTCTTCAAGAATTCTATTTTTACCTTCTATCACCCCATTTTGTTGAGGTATCCTAGGTGCTAAAAAATTGTGATGAATACCATTTTCAATACAGAATTTGTCAAAATCAGAATTTTCAAATTCGGTTCCATGGTCACTTCTCAAAGATACAATTGAAACACCTTTTTTCATTTGAAACTCTTTTATAAAATCTAATGAATTCAAAAAATGCTTCATCTTTGTGTGCTAAAAACATGACCCATATAAAACGTGAGAAATCATCTATAATGACTAGACCGTACTTCTTACCTCCCAAACTAGATGTTCTAGTTGGCCCGAAGAGGTCCATATGAAGCAACTCTAAGGGTCTAGATGTAGAGATTATTCCTTTTAGTTTAAAAGATGATTTTGTTTATTTTCCAAGATGGTATGCACTACAAATCTTATCTTTTTCAAAACTGAGTTTTGACAAATCTTTTATCAAATTCTTTTTGTTAAGCTTTGAAATCAAATACATACTAGCATGTCCTAGTCTACGATGCCAAAGCTAACTAGTTTCATTGATCTTGGCTTCCATTGCCACTAGGCATTGACCATTTTGAACAGGAAGATCATCAAAATCAACCATATAGATATTGCCATGCCTATGATCAATGAACTTGATGCAATTATCATCTAGCCTAGAAACAATGTACAAAGAAGATTCGAAAGTAACTTTGAAATCCTTGTCATAAAACTGACTAATGCTAAGTAGGTTATGTTTCAAACTATCTACATACAAAACATTATCAATATAAGTAGAAGGAGTGATATGGACTTTACCAATTCCAATAATTTTGCCCTTATCATTATCACCAAAAGTCACATTACCGCCATTTTGATACTCGAGTGGTGAGAACTACTCCACATCTCCGGTCATGTGCCTTGAGCAACCGCTATCGAGGTACCACATTCTTTTCTTATTGGTTGCAAGGCATACCTACAAAAAGAATCATGTAGAGATTTTAGGTATCCAAGTCATCTTGGATCCTCTTAGGTTAGTGGCAATGGTTCTTTTTGGAACCCAGATTTTCTTAACATTACTTAATTTTCTCTTATTGCATAAGTAAGATTTATGCCCTACTGTACCACAAGTGTAACAAGTAATGGATGAAGATGCTAGCACGAAGAAATTTTTGAGAAATTTTTATTTCTTCTGAGTTCTAAAACTAAACCGACTTTATCAAAAATAGCTTTTTGATTATTTAAAAGCATATTTAATTTTTTAGAACTATATATAAATTTGTCAACAAAAGGTTTTAATTTTTCAATTTCTTCTTTATATTTTTTGTTTTCTTCTAAAATTTCTTTGCTATGTTTTGAAAGATTTTCATTTGATACAAAAAGATTTTTTTTTTCAAAACTTCTTTTTCTTTTTCAAGACTAGCAATCTTATCATTTAGCTTTTTATTTTGAAGAAGTAGAAAATCATTTTTATTTGAAAACTTGTCATTTGCTTTGACTAAATTCAGATTTTGCCTTTTTAGTTTTTTATGTTTTGATTTTAGCTTTTGAAATTATATAACTAACTCATCAAAAACTTCTTGCAGTTCATCAAATGTAAATTCATTTTTAATTTTGGATAATACCTCGTCATGATCTGCCATTAAGCAGAAGTTTGCAACTTCTTGCTATTCTTCTTCAGAGTTGGAGTCCTCGCTGTCACTCCAGGTTGCCATCATGGCCTTCTTTGTTAATTTTCTTCTGCTCTTTTTAAGTAAGGGGTATTCCATCTTGAAGTGGCCTGGTTTCTTGCATTCAAAGCATGTGGGCTGCTCCTTGTCTTTCTCCTTCTCTTTCTCTTTGCTTGGCTCACATTTCTAAGGTTTCTTCTTGAAGTTGTATTTCTTCTTCCTCATGAACCTTCTGAGCTTTCTTGTCATTAGAGCCGTTTCATCATCTTCATCTTCTTCTTCGGATTCATTGCTTGACTCTTCTATTGTGGTGGATTTGAAAGCGATGACTTTCTTCTTCTTTTCAACATCCATGTTCTTTTGTTTTAAGGAAAGCTTATAAGTCATCAATGAACCTATTAGTTGCTCTATGGGGTAGAGTGTTGACATCCTTGGCTTCCTCTATGGCCGTCACCTTGGCATCCCATGAAGCCGGAAGAGACCTGAGAAGTTTATTTATAAATTTACCATTAGATACAATCTTTCCCAGGCTTCTCATGCCATTCATAATATTTGTGAACCTAGTATACATCTCACTAATATATTCAGTAGGTTCCATCTTGAATATTTTATATATGTGAATGAGTATGTTAACCTTAGTAGTTTTCACTTGGTGTGTACCCTCTGGGTAACCTTAAGTGTGTCCCATATCTTCTTAGCGGAGAGACAATTAGATATTCTATTGAATTCACTCGGATCAAGAGAGTAATATAATAGATTCATAGCCTTTGCATCAAGCTTTATTTCTTAATGTCATTCTCATCCCAATCATCTTTCATTTTTGGAGTGAGAATGCCATTAACCAACATAGTAGGCTGATGAGGACCTTTTATGATTGTCCTCCAAAGATTATAATCCATGGCTTGAATGAATATAAGCATGTGAGTTTTCTAATAAGTGTAATTCGTGTCATTAAATAGTGGGGGATGGTTTGAAGCTTGACCTTCAATAATATCCATTCCAATTGGGGCTGCCATGATCTTTTACTCAAGATCCTTAGACCTATAAGAGAGTACCGGTGCTCTGATATCACTTGTTGCCCAGAAATGGAACCCAAAAAGGGGGGTGAATTGGGTCTTGTATAATTTAAAGCAATAATGTGCAGGCCTTGTAGTGTTTGTGAGTTACGAAATTGATGCATTAGATTATATGCAGCGAAAAGCAATAAATAGAGTGCAAGAAGTAAAGAGCAAGAGATAGAAGAGATAATTATACACAAACACAAGGTTTATAGTGGTTCGGTGCACACCTAGCACCTACATCCACTCCCCAAGCCATCCTTGGGAATTCCACTATAATCTTTCCAAGATTACAGCCGACTTGTTTTTCCAAAGGCTCACAAGTCAAAATCTATGTTGGTTTTATCATTTAGGCTCACCAACTAACCTTTACACTTGTTTTGTCTTCGGGCTCACAAGTTAATCCTAGTTGGTTTTGTCCCTTTGGCTTACCAACAACCACAACAACCTACTTTCAAGAAACCCTTGAAAGCTAGGTCAAAACACAAAAGAATTTCAGATATACAATTCAAAATAAATAAAACAAACTCTCTTCAAGAGTAGAATGGAAGCTTTAAGGCTCAAGTTAATGCTTTGTCTTATCTTCTCCTTGGAATATTCTTCAAGCTCTCTTTTTTTGGAAAGATGAAAGGATGGGCTTGTAAGCTTTTTCAGGGAATCACACTTTAAATAACTTTAGAAGTAAAGTTCTTGAGGGAATATTGGCTTTTGAGCTTTCAATGGACTTCAATGCTTCAAGAATAAGTTTGGTGAAGCTTAAATACTTCAAAAACCTCCAAAAAATGGTTTATAGCCATTTGAGCTTCGAATCTAGCCATTGAAAGTTTGAAAAGACATTTTTGCAATACAGAAAAGTAGATCTGTTAGGACTGTCAGAACCCGAGTGTCGACACTTAGCTTGTCAGGTGTCGATACTTGGCTGTTAAGTATTGACACTTGACTTCCAGGTGTCGACACTTGACTTCTAGGTATCGACACTTGACCTTTCAAGTATCGACACTTGATTTACAGGTGTCGACACTTGACACAAAAACACACCAATGGCCATGTTCTAAATTTTCAAAAAGTCTCAGGCCTTGAGTCGATACTTGGGAACTTAAGTATCGATACTTGAGTTTCAGGTGTCGACACTTGAATTCTGGGTGTCGACACTTGGCGTGCTAAGAAATTTTTTTGCATGCCAAATGTTGAAGTGTTGATACTTGACTTCCCAGGTGTCGACATTTGGTTTTGCAAAATTCATAATTAAATACAATTCAAGCCAAAAACATAAGTGTTGAATATGAAACTTAAATCAAACTTAAATAAATAATAAATGAACTCTTTTAAGTCCTTTTTGCATGAAGAAGACTCTTCAAATTGCGAAATATGCTTCGTGCCACAGCATGCCATAATACTTTAATTTTAAGAATTTGAAGTGCTTGTTTCCTGAAAATTCATAATTAGAAATAAACATTAGTACACAATATGTACTTAATATTTTGTTATTCATCAAAATCACTAGGTGGAGCCAACAACCTTGATACACCTATTGCATTTAGCTCTATACACCTTGATGATTTCTTTTTTTGCAATTTATACTTAAAGGTTTTATCATTATAAAAAAGGAGAAGATTGTTGACTCTGTTATTGATTTTGATGATAAGAAAAATGGTTAATTATAAGTTGAGTACTAATGATTTCCTTGAAGTGTGTTTTTATAGAAAAAGGTGCTCACAAATTTGAAGAAGTTTGTTTGATTGAAGAAGCCAAGTTTAGACGAAAGATCTGCTCAAAGAAGACTTGGACAGTCAAAGTTTGCTTGAATGATTATTTAAGTGAAGTATAAATTTGATTCAGCATAAGTTCAGACATTTTTGTGAAGATTTCAATGAGGTGTCGACTCAAAGTATTGACACATGACACCAAGTATCGATACATGGAAGTGAAGTGTCGACTCAAGCCGGTACGCAAAGAATGTTTCAGATGGCACGGTTGAAGTGTCAACACATGGACCTGAAGTGTTGACTCAAAGTGTCGACACATGGATCGGCTCATCACCTGAGATTTTCAAGTCATTGAACTTGCTGAAAATGAAGAACTATAGAAGTGTCAACATATGAAAGCGAAGTGTCGACTCACCTGAGGAAGTGTCGACATATCTGAGATTTTCAGAGAACCAGATTGAAAATATTTGAACTGGGTATTGACTCAAGAAGTTCAAGTATCGACCTGAAGTGTCGACTCACAGCCTGAAGTGTCGACACTTGAAGTCTGGGAACAATAATGGCTAGGTTTTCAAATGCAGAACTCAACCCTTTTGCCCTCAAATGGCTAGATTTTCAAGTCTAACGGCTAGAAACCAGATTTGAGACCTTGGAAAGGTATTTATATGCTCCAAATCAAATCAAAACAATAATAATTGATGGAAATGAAATAGAAGCATCCAAGAGAGAAGAAAAGAGAGCATTCACTCCTATTTATTGAAGATTCAACCACTCTTAAGCAAAAGCAAGCCTCCATGCAATCAAGAGCCTTCAAGAGTATTAAAGATCATCCATTCTTAAGCAATCAAAGAGGCTTCAACAAGTTCAAAAGCACCACTACATCGAGCTTCAAAGAGATACTTGCTTTTTATTAGAAAGCTTTTATTCTCTTTACTTCAAACCATTATTTGTTGTAAGGATTCTTGGTTAGCCTATTGCAAAATCAAGAGAGGTTATTGGTGAGCCTTTAAAAACCATTTAGATTCTTGGTTAGCCTAGAAAACCAAGGGAGGTTGGTGGTGAGCCTTAAAACCATTTAGGTTCTTGGTTAGCTTGTAAAACCAAGTGAGGTTTTGACTTGTGAGCCTTGTGAAAATAAGTTGGATTTTTGATTAGTATGCTCGAAAAACTAATTAACTGTAATTGGTAGAGATTATAGTGAATTTCTAAGGAAATCTTGGAAAGTGGATGCAGGTGCATTGGATTGCACCGAACCACTATACTTCTTTATCTTTGTGGTTGATTTTTCTTTCTACTTGCTCTTTTATTTATTGCTCTTTATTTTCGCTGCACTTTTACTTAAGAGCATTACATTTGAATTCTTAGTACCTTGATCAATTGTTGGATTGGATTTCATACTATTGCATTGCATCAAGTAATAATTTTTAGAGACACAATTCACCCCCCCTCTTGGGTTGCTTACTGGGCAACAGTGGAGACACTAGTATGGCATACAGGTGTTGTGTATGACACTTCATTGGACGTGACCCATCTGTAGAACATTCTTTTTTCTAAAGAGTAGTTCGCATTAAGATATGGATTTAAGTGTTCCTTTGACTTGAGATCACCATGGTAGCTTCCAAGCAACTCATTATGCTTAGATGCCAGACTACCCGAATTTTTAATCGTGTAATGAAAGGTTGCTGGGTACAGTCAAGTACTTATGTAGCAGTGGCTGGATCAAGATAGGATTAACTCCTCCGAAAGAGTTTGGAGTGAATGACTCATTGTGTCTCAATTGAGTAAAACCTTGGCCAGGATAGTCCTTGTAAGCAATTATAGGGATTTTGAGTATTTAGATATATTATGATGGACTATTCTAGGGTTGGTAGATAAACCCTAAGTCTTTCGAAGCATTAAGGGTTAAAGGAATGTATTATATGATTATCATATCCATTTGGTTCTTGATAATTTCTCTGCAACCTTCGACCTATCCGAACGCTGGATGTCATTGCTTGATGATAACTTTGGCTGGTACTAGAAGTGTTCCAGTACTACCGGCTTAGTATTCGAACCTATGGGATCACACACCATAGGGGTTTCTGATTAACCTAATGGCTATTAAATGATTGGAAATCATTTTTTTGGACTATTTGGACAATTTAATTGTCCATCTATATTTCGGAGTTAACTCATGAGTCGACTCAGTTATAGAGATTTGATGATTTGTCAAGTGTTGATATATCATGTTACAAATGCTATGACAAAGATTTTAATTACTAAATGTTAGTAATTATATATAGGGTTAGTGGTAATATGATTGCTTGATTCACTCAATTTGATCGAGCAATTAAGTTTGGATCAAACTGAATGTGATTCAATTTGGGCTCGTGTTAGGTCCAATATGATTGGGCTAAATCATTGCATCTCATTTCAGATTTAAGTTTGAATTATGAATTCAAGCTTTGATTTGGCATTTAAATTTAGAATTTAGTTTGAATTTAAAAAGATGTAACTTCCATGGCCTTGAATATCATGTAACCCCCCATAATTATGTAATCCCATAACTTATATAACCCCCTTTATTTTATAACTCTTCCCTTTTCTTCTCTCCCCACTTACGTTTATTTTTGGGGGTTGAATGAGGACATGGAGGAGAGTTTTTTTGAAAGTTTTTGCTGAAAAAACCTTTAAAAAGTGGCACAAAAGGCTAGAAAATTTTGAGACCTTTGTGTGGGGAAGAAAGGTTTGGATTTGGGTGTGTGCTGCCTAGTGTTCTAGGCTTGAAAAGAGTGTCTTGGAAAGTGTTCTTGAGTGTACTTCCTAAATCCTCCATAGTACTTCTTCATCTCCTGGAGTGTCCCGGCGAAGAAGAAGAAGTGTCCATAAGCCATTTCATTCTGAAGAAACTAGCACTTCATAGGAAGAAGGTCAAGGAAGAACTCCAGTATGGATTACCTCTAGAGGTCGAACACGTATGTGGCTTCCAGCGCGATTGTCTTCCTTGGTAAGCTTTTCCTTAACCCGGCGAGTGTTGCATCGGATTAAAGGTAAGGTTCTAAAGAAGTGTGCTTTAGTATGTGCATCGAACGTAGAGTGGTTCTATGTGATGCACGACTTTATGTGCTTATGTTTTCTATCATTTGTATGTTAATATTCACACATGATCCTGTTTGTAGGCCTATATTAGAAATATTCTAATATTATATGTTGATTAATATGATTAATCTAGTCTTTCGCTATGATTCAAGGTTGAAAAATTTTAAAGTTGCATGACTATTGCCTACATAACGTTTTCGTACACCTTCAGGTAAGTCGGGTGAAAAATCATGGTAAGGATGCAAGGAAAAGAACAAGGGGGACAACAGAGACAAGACCGAGAGCCCATTCCTCTTAAGAACCACTTCCCTCTATAAGGGAACACTCTTCTTGCTCTCACTTAAAGAATGCATCTAAAGCTCCCTAAATTAAATCTTTCATAGCTCTCCACCTGAGTGAGATCCCTACAAGCCATCCCACACACTTCCCATTGCTCATTAATTTTCCGGGCCTCTGCAACTACACTCATCCATGTGCCAAACCTAGAGAAGCAAGACTCATAAGCACTGAGATTCCTTTCTCTCACAGATCCCGTTCTATCCCTCTCTCTCCTTCACGTCTTCTCCAGCTCCTCTCCAACTTCTGCTCTAGAACCAGAGGGGACTCCAAGCTTCCTTAGTTTATTTCTCAAGGAAACTGACCTAGACATCGGAGGGTCCACCACTAGGAACCCACCCCTGGTATGTCAAACTTTCTGGTCTTCTAAGTCTTATAGGATCGACTCCCAGTGATACGACCCTGCGAGACCAAGCTCCATACTAGCAGCCACTCCTGTCCCAGCCCTATCTGAGCTGAACCCGAGTCAGCACCACCTCCTAGAGATCTATAATAGATTGGCACTAAAGGAAGGGCCCGTGCCTGTAAACTTTATTGATGATTGGAGTTTCCCTTTGATTCCACTTTGTCCTTGATTTGTACTATGGCCAAGGAAAAAAGGACTATCACATTCACTCCTACCGATGCATCGGTAACCTTAGCTACCCCCTCTTCTATCTCGCTAGAAGGAGGCGAGGTGGGATATCGACTACTTCGACTGTCACCATGGAACAATTTCAATAGCTCTCTCAATAGGTCCAGGTGCTGAGGACCTTCGTACAGAGTCTTCAGCAGGCCCTATCGAGGCTAGAGATGGAGCCCACACACCAACCATCCGCATCACGTCCGCCTTCCCCCAAGCAGGGCAAATAGCATATGGTGGAAGGCAACCTTTGGGCATAGGCCGAGCCTGGGATTGCCCCCACTGTAGAGCCGAAGGCTCCCCAGATGAAGCAATCAGCTTAAAGAGCGAGGCAGCTCCCTGTCGAGCCTCGCCCCAGCCCATCAAAGTCACCGGTCTCGCTAGAAGCCAAATGAGATGCACCTATTTAACTCTTTTGTTTATGTTTCCTCCTCCATGTAGGATGCTTCACTGGAGGAATATTCAAGTCGTCGACTCGCTCGATAATCAGGATAGTAGGGCGAGCTGGCCCGCAAGCTTTAGAAGGTAGATGGCTACCTGAGAGAGCTTCACCAATATAACTTGACTTCGGGGGATGAGCCTTGATTCACTGTTCATCCTCCATTCTCCTGTAAGATTATGGAGGAATTGGTGCCCTACCATTTCAAGGTCCTTGCTAGTTAGGCCTATAATGGCACCTCCAATCTGTTCAACTACTTGGAGAGCTTCAAGTCCCTCATGCTACTCCAAGGAGTGTCAGATACTCTCATGTGCAAGACCTTCCCAACCACCTTCAGAAAAGTGGCGAGATCCTTATATACTCGACTTCAATGGGGGTCGATCCATTCCTTCGAAGAATTCAACCAAATTCAAGGTCCAGTTTTAGAGCAACAAGAGGCCCGAGTGAGGCTCTGACTTCCTTTTCTCAGTCCAACTAGGGAAAGGTGAGTCCCTCCATCACTACATGGGTTGCTTTAAAGTGGCCATGCTAGAGGTCCGTGGCCTCGAACCCTCTATCACCATGTTAGCCTTGAAGAGAGGACTACATGAAGGTAGCTTCTACTTCTCTCTTTCTAAGAAGTTCCCCCAAAGCCTTTCTGAGTTTTTGGCTCGTGCAAAAAAATACATCGATACCAAAGAAAACATGGTGGAGTGGTGTGGGCACCAGACCTCTGAATAGGGTTTAATTTTTGAGACTTGTAATAAGGCTTCAAGCCTAAACCTTGTAATTTTTTTTGCTTTGAATTGAGTCTCATGTGTCTATGTCTAGTCCTGTACTTTGACCAATTGGGTCAAATTGTATCCTGTACTGAGTCAAGTCCTGTATTGAGTCAATTGTGTCCTGTACTAAGTCCAGTCATAGTCAGTTTGAAGTATGGGTCCAAGCAAGATTGGTCTTAAAAATCTAGTCACTTTAGAGCCAAGCCTGAAAGGAAGCCAACTCAGCTCAGGGGCCCACCTCTTCATCCTATGTGGCGCCATGTCAACATGCCAAGGGGGCTGTAAATTTCAGATTCTTGAACGCCCAAAGGGGGGACACAATACTTGATACACTCCCTTTTTCCCTCCCCACATCAAGCTAGTTTCCAACTATGGGTGGTCAGCCAAGTGAAGGTCAAAGGGAATTTGAAATGTGGAGAATTTGAATCCCTTTCTTCAAGCCCTCCTATCAAGCTATCTTCCTAAACTACACGAACAACTATGGAAGGAAGGCAAGAATCCATGGGCGCTTCCATCTCCCACTCCCCACATCTTGTCTTATTCCAAAGTTGGATGCACCTCCAAGGAAAGGAGGAAAACACATGCCTTGCTACAAGCCCCACTTCAAGTCTTCTTCCAAAATAAGAAATCAACCTACCCAGTTAAGGGTACCAAGATCTCTCTTCCAAGCCTCAAGTAAAGCCCCATAAAATCAAATCCAAAGTATTGGTTGGCCGAAGGAGAGAATTCTGAATTTTTTTGGGTGCCTCTTCAAAGAAGACTTGTATTTTCATTTGAAATTCAAATGGGATCCTAAGGTGCCTATAAAAAGGACCTTACCCCTCCTTTGTATTCTTGATTGATATTGAATGAAAAAAAATACAAGTTTGTGAGAGCCAATTTCTCTTTAGTTGCCTTCGTTCACTAGGAACGTCGATCTTCGTGAGGGAGCGCCTTCGCCTTCGGGCGTCGAGAGGTGTGAGGCCTCAAGTTACCGTCTCTTCCGCAACTCCATCTTCCAACTTTGAATCAGAGCCCATTGGGATCATCCGCTCGGGCGCCTAGCAAGAAGACTCCACCCATCACCACATCAACTCTCTTTCCTTCTTCTATTGCTATCTTTTTTATCAAAACCTAACTTTTCTTCTTTGAATGCTCGCAGGTCCTCCAGGTGCCATGAACACGGAATCGGCCTTCCTCGCCTTCATGACCTTCGGATCGAAAGCCGGCACGTCCGCAAGGTTGAGGGCTCGATCATTTAGGTCGCATTCGCGAGAGTGAGTTATATCGGCATCGGGTGCTTCAGATCTTTGAGGTTTGCAACCCTAGACTTCTAAGTAGGTATTATTCTGAGAGCTAAGTCTTACGGGGTTTCTCAACCCCGGGGTCCTCTATTTATCATTGTTTAGGGACTACTTGCTTGCCTGAGGTTCTTGTTAATATAGAACCCTAGATCTACTCTTACTTGTTTTCGGGAATCCAAAGAAAATCATTAAAACCTAAAAATCATAAAACAAAAAAATCACTTGCATCATCATTTCATCCTGGCATCTATTTAGTCCCCCCATCATTTTTGGTATCAGAACAGGTTAGGACTTAGCACTTCTTAAAGTACTTGGATAAGGTGCTTCACCAGGACGTCCGGTCTTAGGAGAAAAGTAGGGTTTCAAGACCCTCTCCTGCCATTCCATGAGATCTCCTAAGGTGTGTAGGGGTTCCACTATGATAGGCCTTTGAAGAGGAACACAAGAAGATAAGTGTTTAAAAAAAAAAAAAAAAGAAAAGAAAATTTTTTGCATCTTAGATCTCATCTTTCAATTTCTGCATTTCTTCCTTTCCGAATATGGTCTGTTGTTTTTCATGTTTCTATTTGTAGGAATCCTCAAATTATCTAATTCTTATTTTGTTAGATCACAAATAATTGAAATTATTTTTGATAATTTTCTCAGATTTTATTTCAGCTTGTAAAATTTCTACAAGCTGGAATACTACCTGAGAAGAAGTTCTATTCTTAGAATTTCAGCAATTGCATTTTCTTATGTTTACATTTCTTAGATAGTTTAATTTGTATTTAGCTTCATCTCTTATCATTTCCTTCATCTCATTTCTACTTTCATCCTTCAAAAAAAACCCAAAATATAATTATAGACATCTCATTAGAGCATTTGCTTGCAATCATTTTCATAAATCATTTTAAGGGCAGCAGTTTAAAATAGGGTCAGGATTTCACGACCTGTCCCTAGCCCAAAAAATCACTAACCTGCATCACGAACTCAAGGTCTAATTAAAATCGAGTAGACACTAATTTTGCTCTAGAGAGCTTAGGGACACCAACTGGTCGAGTCAAGACTAAGTGTCTATTCTTGGTGTCAGCCCATTCTGTGTGTGCTGTTGCTCTTGGTGTCTAGGCTTAGTGATTCAGGGTTTGTGAGTTTGGTCCGCCTACCTGGCCAATCCCAGATTAGTGTCTAAGGTTGTGTTCAGGGACCTCCACTCCCCTACACCTACCTGGCCAAGCACAGAGTTACTATAGACTGGTTTGCCATCCTGACTTAGGCAACTGGTTGAGATTCTAGGTCTAGTAGATCATAGATGATTTTGCGTGCTTGACTCATGTCGACTAGATCAGGAGTCCCTTATCATCCCCACCATTCCCAATCAAGTGAACCTATGGAGAATGAAAGAGAAGATCAACTCAAGGTTATTCTTGAGTAATTGGCTAGGATAAACAGTAGGCTAGACAAGCTTGATGATAGAGTTGGAGCCATAGAGAAGAATAGTCCTAGGCCATCTGTCGAGCCTGAGTCTGAATCACCTTTTTCCCCTAGGGATTACCCTCATCATGAACCATCCATAGAGGCTGAACCCAGGAGAATTCCCCATTTTAACCCAGCCCAAGAGATTCACCCTAGGAGACCTAATCAGGAGTTCCTGAACTAGGAAGAACTGCATGAGTCTGATGACCTGTTAGGAGTAATTAGGTGCATCCTTATCCAGGACATAGTGTAAGAAGATTGGCATAGGACTAACATCCTACAAACCTTTGCCTGACTAGGAAAAAAGGTATGCAAGATCATAGTTGATAGTGGAAGCTGTGTCAATGCCATTTCTTCAAGTACTGCCAAATCCCTAGGATTGACCCCAGTTCCTCACCCTAACCCTTATAAGGTCTCGTGGATTGATTCAACCTCCATACCCATAAATTCTAGGTGCCAAGTCTTGATCAAGTTGCAATCTTATGAAGAGATGATTTGGTGTGATGTCCTTCCCATTGGTGTCAGTAGTATTATCTTAGGATGACCTTGGCTGTACGATCATGATGCCATTCTTCATGGTCGGACCAATACCTGTACCTTTAACCACCATGGGAAGAAATTTACAATCAACCCAGTTCAGTCTAAGGATCAGGTTAAAAAAGGATCAAGTAGTCTAAAGGAAAAGAAGCCAGAAGTTAACCTAATCAAGGACAATGAGTTAGAATAAGAGATTACTGGGAAAGGACCCTTTAAAGAATTTCAGGAAGAGAAGGATGAACAATCTGAAAATTTGAATACAAAAACCCCTGAGCCCATTGAAGACTTTAAGGTTGAGCACACTGAGAATCTAAGTGAAGAAACCTCTGAGCCTATTGAGGAATTCAAAGAAGACATCTCTAAATCAAGCATAGTGGGGAAGTGTGATGTAGATGAACCCAAGGTTGAAGTCATCAAGGAATCAAAGGATAATGATCCTAAACCGACCACAGAATTTAAAGAAAAATGACCAAGTTAGGATCAAACAAAGTCGATGATAGTGAAGGTTCTCAAGTATCGCCCATAGAGAAGGTCCAAGAACAAGAAGAAGACAGTAGTTTAGAGGACTTTCTAGATAAACTTTCCAAAGACCTTCCTGATAACCTTCCACCTTCTAGGAGCACCCAGCCTACCCTAGAACTTGCACCTGTAGATCCTCCTAGTACTAATCATGAGGTTAGGATGAGTGCACCCATAAAACAATGTCCAAATTTTGAGGTTATCCTGAATAACCAAGGTCTGCTTCATGCTGCCCATAGGTTGCCCCAAGACTCCGACTCCTATCTCCTACCCCTTCCTGAGCCTTCTCACATTTCTAGAGCCATGGGGTTGCATTTTGTTGAGATTACTAGGCTGCATGACTCCTTAGAACCCATCCCTTTTGCCATTTACTTCTGGTATACTTTATGGCATTTATTAGGGATCTATGATAATTTTTCTTGTGCATACCAGACCTGGGTCAAGCCTAGTGAGTCAATAATCTATTAGGTTTAGGCCCTAGAGAGTCCAATAAAATTCTGCTCTATAGGAATGTTTAGTTGAGTCTGCTTTTTGCATCATGTTAGGATTCTATATTGAGCACTAATTTTTAAATAATTTGACTGATTCCCGAAAGTGAACCAAAGAGTTTGATCAAAGGGATTCTGTAATGATTAGGCTTAGGCCTAAACGGTTTTCACCCGGAACCATTAAGAAACTTCATGCTCGTGGAGCTGGCCCCTTTAGAGTGATAAGGAGAGTTGGCCCTAATGCCTATGTGCTTGAGTTACCCTGGATTATGGCATTAGCTCGACTTTCAATACTCCATACTTAGTCGAGTTTAGGGAACCAGCAAACATACCTAGCAAGCAATTTGGGCCTAACCTTTCATTTGAGAGCGAACCCGACCTAGAGTGTCCACCTCCAATTTTACCTGAGAGAGGAGAGCGGATCGAGCATGTCCTGGATGATCAAGCTATGACCACCTGGGATAATGGCTATCAGCGTTACTTGATCCG
Organism: Areca catechu; assembly: GCA_021397845.1. Lineage (NCBI taxonomy): Eukaryota > Viridiplantae > Streptophyta > Magnoliopsida > Arecales > Arecaceae > Areca > Areca catechu. The sequence continues at coordinate 118,880,202 of CM038052.1, forward strand.
ATTGCAAGGCTGACCATAGTCCGATGATTCGTAGGATACCCGAGAGGACTTGCAGCACCTCGACCCCAACCTTTTAGAAAAATATCAAAGCCAAATCAACCCTTACTCGACAGGGTCGAGTTCCTCCCACCCCGGGAGAATTGGTGTGGGCACCAGACCTCCGATTAGGGTTTAATTTTCGGGACTTGTAATAAGGCTTCAAGCCTAAACCTTGTAATTTTCTTTAGCTTTGAATTAAGTCTCATGTGTCCGTGTCTAGTCCTGTACTTTGACCAATTGGGTCAAATTGTGTCCTGTACTGAGTCCAGTCCTGTATTGAGTCAATTGTGTCCTGTATTGAGTCCAGTCAGAGTCGGTTTGAAGTATGGGTCCAAGCAAGATTGGTCTTAAAAATCTAGTCACTTTGGAGCCAAGCCTGGAAGGAAGCCAACTCAGCTCAGGGGTCAACCTCTTCATCCTATGTGGCACCATGTCAACATGCCAAGTGGGCTACAAATTTCAGATTCTTGAACGTTCAAAGGGGGGACACAATACTTGATACACTCCCTTTTTCCCTCCCCACATCAAGCTAGTTTCCAACTATGGGTGGTCGGCCAAGTGAAGGTCAAAGGGAATTTGAAATGTGGAGAATTTGAATCCCTTGCTTCAAGCCCTCCTATCAAGCTATCTTCCCAAACTACATGAACAACTATGGAAGGAAGGCAAGAATCCATGGGCGCCTCCATCTCCCACTCCCCATATCTTGTCTTATTCCAAAGTTGGATGCACCACCAAGGAAAGGAGGAGAACACATGCCTTGCTACAAGCCCCACTTCAAGTCTTCTTCCAAAATAAGAAATCAACCTACCCAGTCAAGGGTGCTAAGATCCCTCTTCCAAACCTCAAGTCAAGCCCCACAAAATCAAATCCAAAGTATTGGTCGACCAAAGGAGAGAATTCTGAATTTTTTGGGCGCCTCTTCAAAAAGGACTTGTATTTTCATTTGAAATTCAAATGGGGTCCTAAGGTGCCTATAAAAAGGACCTTACCCCTCCTTTGTGTTCTTGATTGATATTGAATGAAAAAAAATACAAGTTTGTGAGAGCCAATTTCTCTTTAGTTGCCTTCGTTCACTAGGAACGTCGATCTCCATGAGGGAGCGCCTTCGCCTTCGGGCGTCGAGAGGTGTGAGGCCTCAAGTTACCATCTCTTATGCAACTCTATCTTCCAACTTTGAATCGGAGCCCATTGGGATCATCCACTCGGGCGCCTAGTAAGAAGACTCTATCCATCACCACATCAACTCTCTTTCCTTCTTCTATTGCTATCTTTTTTATCAAAACCTAACTTTTCTTCTTTGAATGCTTGCAGGTCCTCCAGGTGCCATGAACACGGAATCGACCTTCATTGCCTTCGTGACCTTCGGACCGAAAGCCGGCACATCCGCAGGATTGAGGGCTCGATCATCCAGGCCACATCTGCAAGATTGAGTGATATTGGCATCGGGTGCTTCAGATCTTTGAGGTTTGCAACCCTAGACTCCTAAGTAGGTATTGTTCTGAGAGCTAAGTCCTATGAGGTTTCTCAACCCCGAGGTCCTCTATTTATCATTGCTTAGGGACTACTTGCTTGCTTGAGGTTCTTGTTAATATAGGACCCTAGATCTACTCTTACTTGTTTTCAGGAATCCAAAGAAAATCATTAAAACCTAAAAATCATAAAGCAAACAAATCACTTGCATCATCATTTCATCCTGGCATCTAGTTAGTCCCCCCATCATGGAGAAATGGAAGGAGAAGGGGAATCAAAAAGGTCCTCTAGAGGACCACTCCCATCCAACCCTTCCTCTCCAATAGTAGCAACAGCAGAAAAAGAGAAAGCATGACACGGAGTTCCACCGTCAATATGAAAGTCCTAGGCCACATCGCTGGGAGAACTTCATCCTTTTGAATGCTCCCCGAGGGTAGATCCTGATGGAGATCAAAGGTCAAAAATTTGTTTGGTGGTCGAGGAAGATGAACAAGAAGGCCTAGAAGGATTCCAAAAAATATTGCCAGTTTTATCATGACTTCAAACATGACACTAAAGATTGCATCTCCCTGAAAAGAAAGACAAGTCACTAATCAAGCAAGGATACTTACATAGTTACATCGATTAGCCTAATGCCTTGGAGGGCGGTGCTCAAGAATCCCAGTCAGCGACCGAACCCCTTATCAAGAACAGAATCTATGTTGATACCATCTCTAGTGGACTGGTTGCTAGAGGGCAAGTTCCTCGGGGTGGCGAGCATATGTCAGGCTATCCCAAGTGGAAATCCACCAGCACAAATGCCAAAGGATAGGAGAAGAACTTATTACCTTTTTTGTTGATGATGCTAATGGAGTTTTGTTCTCGTGTGATGATTCTATGATTGTTTTCCTTGCTATTTCCATCTATGATGTAAAGAGAATCCTGATGGATAATGAAAGCTCTGCAGATATTCTGTTCTATGGTGCTTTCTCTCTGATGGGTTTGCCCAAGGATTGCCTTTGTCGGGTGAATACTTCCTTGATTTCTTTTTCTAGGGAAGTCATTCCCATCGAGGGAATCGTGACACTACTTGTGATAATTGGTCAGGCCTTGAAATAGACCACGGCCTTTCTGGATTTCCTGATGGTTAGAATCCCAGTAGCTTACAATACCATCTGGGGAGACTTGACCTAAATGCCTTATGGGCCATAGTCTCAACTTACCACCTACTGATAAAGTTTTCCACACCCCATGAGGTGGGCGAGGTGATAGGCAATCATGTCTTGGCAAGGTGAAGCTATATGGGGACTCTCAAATAAAAGCCTAAGGAAGCCATATCTATTAAGAGCCTCAACCTTAGAGATTAATGGAAGCTACAACGTGGAGAGCCTGTAGAGGAATTTATTTCTATTCCCCTAGACTCGATCGACTGGTGTGGGCACTGGGATTAGATAGAGGCTCCTCAACCCTATGTGGATCTTTGATTAGGGTTTTAATTTGTTGGATCCTGTAATAAGGCTTCAAGCTTGGGCATTCTAATTTCGAGTCATGTACTTAGTTCTAATTTTTGTTTTAGCCTTGTACCTTGGTCAATTTGGTCAAGCTAGGTCAATGGGTCTTGTATTTAGCTGTATTGGTCCAAGCATAAGTCTACTTGATGATTGAGCTCAAGCTGGAGTGGACATTTGAGTCAAGCCCAGTTGATGGATCAAGCCATCTTCCCCACGCTAAGTTGGATCATCATTTCAATGCTTGGAGCGCCACTTCATTAGTGCCATGTGGCATGAGGAGGCGCCACCTCACCAAGACATTTGGGCAGCCAAGAGAGAATGGAGGGATTCAAAGTCAATGCTTGTTGGACACCCATGCTCCAAGCCAACAAATTCCCCATCCCACTCCCCACATCAAGCTGTTTTCCAAAGAAGCTTGGTCGGCCAAGGAAGGTTGAAGCATCCTATGAATTTTGAAGACATGTTCCTTTCTTAAAGCCCCCACATCAAGCTCTTTTCCAAAGAAGCATGGTCGGCCAAGGAAGGTTGAAGCATACCATGATTTTTGAAGACATGTTCCTTTCTTCAAGCCCCCACATCAAGCCTTCTTCCCAAAGAGTCATGGTCAACCATGGAAGAAAATAAAGTCAATTGGGTGCCACCTTGAATCAAGAAGACAACATCCCCCAAATCAAGCTCCTCCACCAAAGCAAGGTTGGCCAAGCATCCAAGAATTCAAATTTCAAGGGATTAAATTCATATTTGGGCTCCCCTTATTTAATATTTTCGTAACTCCCCTCATTTGAATTCAAATGAGACTTAGGCGCTTATAAAAGGAGCCCTAACCTCTTGTAATTTCAATTTTGATGAAATGAAAAAAGAGTTCAAGTTTTCTTCTATTAGCCCTTGTCTTCTTAGACTAGGAACTCTATGAGAGAGTGCCTTTGTTCTTCAGGACATCGAGGGGTGAGAGGCCCTGTGTTACCTTCCTCCTTCGCAAGCCACCAGTCCATCTTCAAGCTGGGACACCACCTGGAAGATCCACCTGGATGCCTAACAAGAAGAACCCTCTTTGACCACCATCTTTGATTCCTTTTCTCCTCCCTTTTCACTTTTTCATACCCCAACTTGCTGTTTTCTAACCCTTCTCTTGGTTCCTCGTAGGTCCTCCAGGTGCCACGGATGAAGGATTCAGTCTCCCTTGCCTTCAAACCATCGGACGGAAAGCCGATGAATCTGCAGGGTTGAAGGCTTGATCTTCTAGGCCACATCCGCGAGTGTTAGAGAACTCGGCATCGGGCGCATCAAAAACTTCAAGGTTTGCATTCTCTGGTCTCCTAAGTAGGTATTAATTTAGTGCTAAGTCCTACGAGATTTCTCAATCCCGGGATCCTCTCTTCATCATTGTTTAGGGACTAAACTTGCATGCTAGAAGTATCTTGTTATTATAGAACCCCTATATCTAGTCTTTGCTCAACTTCGGGAATCAGAAAATCACTTAAAACCTAAAACACCAAAAATAAATCATTTGAATATCCATCTCATCATTAGTATAGTCCCGCATCATCCTAGGTCCCACATCATTTTTTGGTATCAAAGCCCGGTTGGGGCTTAGTTCTCTTTAGGTACTTGGATTGGGTGCTTCACTATGGCCGTCCGGTCATAAAAAAAAGTAGGGCTGCAAGGCCCTCACATCCCATTCAAAAGAGATTTTTTATGGTATGTAGGGGTGCCGATATGATTGATCCTTGAAAGGAAAAACAAGGAGATAAGTTTTAGATCCTAAAGAAAAATCGTTTGCATCATTAGATTTCATCATCTTTAAATTTCTGCATTCTATCTATTCAGTATATAGTCTATTATTTTAGTTATTTCTATCTGTAGAAATATTTAAATTTACTGATTTTCATTTTGCTACATTCCTCATAATTGAAAGTAATTTTCAGAATTTTTTCAGATTTTAATTTAGTATGTAGATTTTTTACATGCCCGATTACTATCCGAGAACAAATCTACTTTGAATTTCCAGCAAGTTCATTTCATTATACTTTCATTTCCATATAGTTTAATTTCTGCACTTTAAGTTCATTTCATTTGATTTCAGCATCTTATATTTTGCTAAAACTTATCAAAACACAAAAAAAAAAAAACTTAAGTACAATTCATTAGACATCATGTGTATGCTATCATATACATAATTGACTTAAGGGCGTCAATTGTTGGAAATTGTCCCAAAGCCAATCGCCTAGGCTATAGGTGGTTGTGCTTAGTATTGTAATTTGTATATGAATTAATAAAACTTTATTTTGGCAACTCATCACATTATTCATTTCCCTATAATGAACTCAATTTATGTGATGAAGTCCTTAGGACTGCACTGACTTCGATATAGAGAGGATATATCGAGTGGTCCTTTAAAAAGGTTCACAACCAAAGGATACATTGTCAGGACGGTAATGTATCAAGTGTAGGTTGTTGTGGTTCACATTATTTGGTTGTCCTCCTAACCAAAGGAGTGTAGTGACACTGATGTGATCTGCAAGTGGGATGTGTGACATCTCATTGAACGTGACTCCGTGGAGCTCCTTTCTACCAAAGGATTGCTCGCGATTGGATATGGGTACATGTGTCCCTTCGACCTGAGGTCACCATGGTAGCTTGCAAGCAACTTCCTGTGCTTTGGTGCCAGACTACCCGAATTTCTAATCCGGTGATGGAAGGTTTCTGGGTACAGGCAAGTACTTGTAGAGCAGTGGTGGACTAAGATAGAATTGACCTATCCAAGTTGTTTGGATTGAATGTCTCGCAGTGTCTTAATTGAGCAAATCCTCAACTGGGGTAGTCCTAGTGAGGAGTTGCTGGACTTGCGAGATTTAGATATATTGTGGATTGGCTCAGTTAGGGTTGGCAGTCTAATCCTAGGTCATCTTGAGCATTGGAGGTCAAAGGGATGAATTATACGGTAATCATATGCCAGAGGTTCGATAGATTGCTCTCGCATCTTTGGCTTATCCGGACGCCGGGATCCATTGCTAGATGGTATCTTGTGCTGGTACTGGAAGTATTCCAGTGCTACCGTTTAGGTTCGAACCTATGAGGTCACACGTCATAAAAGATTTCTACCTGATCCGGGAACCGATCAATGATTGGAAATCGTTTTGGTATTAAGGTCAAATGGACTGATTGAGCATAAATTGGATCTACCTGGTCTGATTTGGATCGACCAGGATTAGTTTGGGTTAACCAGGAACTGTTCCTGGTAGATCAGGACTGGACCCTGGTTTTTTTACTGATCGGGTCTAGTCGGACCGGGTCTTGATGAATCGGTTTTTGGGTTTCTTGAACCGATTTATATCTTGGTCAGTTTACACGGTTTTTATTTTCTCCCCGCCATTTTTTTTAAAATCACCGGTTTGGACTTGCCCTGTTTCCCTCTCTTGGTTTCACCTATTGGATGGGTTTTGATCTACTTGGAGATCGGATGATGCTTGGGATTTCAAATCAATATCCTTAGCACCGTGATCTGTAGGAGTCTCTTCGTGATTTTCTCCCGCACGATTTTTCCTTCCACTCGATCTCGGTTTCATGTTGTTTTTGTTGTCTTCCTCGGTTCCAGCATTTAAACCAAACTAGAGCCTATCCTGTGGAGTTTTTGGATTGATCTGGACTCTCTCACGCGTCTTCCCTGCCTTCCACGGGATTTCTTAGCAGATTTTACATCTTTGGGCCGTGAGGTGTGATACAGAAGGAAAAGAGGGCGTGCGGGAGTTCAAAAGAATAGAGCCCGAGTTTTCTCAATCTGGTTTTCATCTTGGTTTCGTGGCCATGACTTGCGATTGAGAGAGAGGATCTTGGCTTGCGGGGAGTTGGGAAGAAAACAGGGCATGGGTTTTCTCAGCCGGTGTTTGATCTTGGTTGGAGGCCGGGTGTTGGGATGGAAAAAAAGGCAAGGGGAGTGCAAGAGAAAAAGAACAGGGCATTAGAGAGAGGGGCCGTCAGAAACTGACCGTGAAGATCTGATCGGCGTTCCCTGCTCCATTTTCCATGACCGGTTTTTGAGTTTTCTTTGTGTGCTCTTCATGAAGTTAGAACCGGTCTTGGAGAAGACCGTTTGTGGGAATTTTTTTTTGGTATTTCCTGCTCTACTTAGCCGTGACCTATTTTATATTCCCGGAGGACTAGCATCCATCAAGAAGTTGGATCTCTCGCATGGATACTCTAAAGGGTAGACATTTGGACACCTCGAGAGATTGGATCGATCTCTTCCATTTTTTTTACGGTTGCAGATCTGATTTGCTATTGAAGGAGTTCAATCGGCTATCTTGATTTGTTGCTGATCTATTCTAAAGACTGAGGGAATTAGCTTCTTCCTGCTTTGATCAAGTATATTATTTGTTTTTGTTATCATGCATGCTTAGATCTAGATTTATCATGTTGTTTATAATTATTGTACTTGCCTTTACATGCCTGTATATCTATTTCATGCATTATGTTTATGTTTATGTTAGATCCTATGCATGAGTAGGTTTTTTCGTATGTATGTTGAAAAAGTTTAATTATGCAATACCTACTCCCTAGTATAGCATGCTTAGGATAGGCATCCGGTGCACTAGTTTTCCTTCAGTGATATCAGAGCCACAAGTTCCTGTGTAGCATATCATGATTGTATGCATGAGTTGGATCTGTATCTAAGTTAGGGATTACTTTTAGGAACCTAGTTGAGACCTTCATCATGGTCGTGTGTTCGATTAATCAAGGTTTAAAATTCCTAATTTTTATGGTACGAGGCGGTTCGTCTGTGTTGGCATTTTCAGAAGGATCCTTAAAGGAAACCTACGGTATTAAAAATATTTTAATCTGATACATGATTTTACATTGGCATGTCTAAAATTGTTCAGGCTTGTAATATTATAAATGATATGATATGACTAGATATGATGCATGACAGATGTAAAAGGATTTTACATTAATTTAATTAAAAATATTTTAATTAAAAGTTGGTTTATAATCTAACAATTATGAATTGAAAGATTAATTAAATGACAAGCCAATTAGGGTTTATGAAACCTAATATCATTTGAATAAGCTATCTAGGTTAATTGGGTTAGCTGTCTGATTGGGTCCATTAATTGGGTTAGACCTAAGATTAGTTGAATTGTACTTAAGAGAACTAATCAAATATTGATTAAGGACCTTCTCTTTAGTATTTATCTAATAGTTAGATGGGTTAGTCCATTCTTCTAAAATGAATCTAATTAGTGGCTCTGTGGAAAGCTCGAGTTCTTAGGCTGGTCTAATCGAATCTGGTAAATCGATTGGTGTCTAGGCAGGTTTGGCATTTTTGATCATGGCTGTATGAGGCTACCTCTTTCCTAGCCAACTTGGTTGGTGCCTAGGAAAGATGGTTAATGGCGAATACTCATCCATGATCTCACCTACCTGGCCAATCCAGTCAACCAGAACTGATTAGAAGAGCTTATTGATTTGAGTTAACCCATGTCATCCAAGTTGATCAGCCTGTCTGATCTTTAGGTGCCCATGGACCAACTTGTTGAATTTAATTCAACCCTCATGAGAATTGATTTGATCAGTGGGAGGTTGATCCATGTTCTTCTCTCTATTCTTCTATCACAATTTAATTAAAATCCTCTAAAATTATTAGGTCTTGAAAAAGACTAAGTCAATGAGTTGATGGTATCTTAGCCTCCCATTAAGTGGGTTAGTAATGAGTCCTTTAGCTTGGTGTACATTGGTAGTTCCAAAGAATGGGTGTGCATCTGGTTATTGGGATTACTCTCCCATAGATAATGGTTCAGTGCAACCTTCTTAATGGTGATCAGGTGGGCCGACCAAAGTCGGGCTTGGTCATTCATTTGCTGGAAGCATCGGACTTGTCATATTGATGGTTGGACCTAACCAAAGACCCGCAATAGGGGGCCCCAAGGCCGATTGGAGGTTCTGTGGGGTAAAATTTATTACTAGAAGTTGCTTAGGGAAGCAATTGGTTAGAAAACCTACCTTTAGGCGCGTATGGGTGAGCCGGCCAAAGTCGGGCTCACACGTGGTCTATTGGATTTCAGTACCCACTATGAAATGATAATTTCATGGATTGGAGTTAGAGGCTCCCAATCTGAAAAATTAGTGGGAGGGACCTTTAGGCTAAAGTCCAAGTCTTTTGGTTTAATTAATTAATTCATATACTAATTAGGTCTTAATTTTCCTTTAGATGTCTTCAAACCTTTCTCTATGGTCACTTCTTGATAGCGAGAAGTTAAAGGGTCCCAATTTCGATAGTTAGTATCAAAAATCGAGGATAGTCCTGTAGCACGAGCGGATCCTTTATATGATAACGGATCCAGCACCCAAAATCCCTTCTACCAATGCTCGGAGTTCGGTCAGGGATACTTATTTGAAGTGGGTTTCTGATCTGACTACTGTCCAATGCATAATGTTGGCGGTGATGAACGATGAGTTCAGTTGCAAATTCAAGGAGGACGAGCCAGAAGAGATTCTTCAAAAGTTGAAGGAATCTTTCGGCATGCCAGACGATATTGAGCGATATAAGGTGTCTTGTACCATCTACAATGCCAAAATGTGGAATGGCAATTCGGTCACTGATCATGTATTGTACATGATCTAGATGATCGAATGATTGGGCAAGCTCGGATGTCCCATGCACGAGCAACTCGGCAAGGATGCGATCCTGAATTCTCTACACTCCTCCTATCTTGACTTTCTCGATCATTATAGAATGAATAAGCCTGCAGTCAATTACCATGGTTTGATGGGTTTGTTGTAGACTTACGAGAAGGACCACCAACTGAATAAGGGGGTGGTGAATTTAGTGGGAGGTTTTAGAAGTCGTCTTCCCTTTAAGAAAGGGAAGAGGAAAGGTAAGGGAAAGAAGGTGCAGAGTGCTCCTGGCCCTAGTCAGGCCAAGAAAGTTAAAGCTGATTAAGCTGGTGCAGAGTGATGCAGAACGAAAGAGGAGATGATGCGATGCGGAAGTAAATTAAAATTAATATATTTTTTTAATATATTTTCAGAAGTCGACTTTGACTCAAAGGAAAGATAAACTAATGTTGAAAGAAACTAAGAAATGATAGAGAGCACAATTAAAGGAGTGGATTATCAGAGTAACTCAAAAGTAGGATCGCTGGGGATTGAGAAACCCCCAGATCTAGGGTTTGCTCTGAGTTTCAACGAAACAGACAAAGTGAGAATGGAAGGTTCTTGTTACCTAGCAGTGATATCTCTCGTTGCTTTAATTGGAGGACACTCTCGAGCAGATTGTAGGATCCTTGGAGACGGGGTATCTTCGCAATGGATCCTCGGATTGTAGTCCTATGGCAAGGTTGGCCTCCTTCTCGAACTCAGGATCTGGAAGAAGAAGAACAAAAGAAGAACCAGAAACTCAAAGAAAGACACTGACCTGAGGACTTAATGAAGATTGTTGGATGTAGAAGTTCCGGAGATCTTGATACTGATCTGACTCTCATTTGAACTGGCTCTGTAGTTGAAACAGTTGATCTGAACCTGGATGCTGGTGACCGGCTTCGATGTGGAAGAGAGGGGCCGTGGGATGAAGATGGAAAATTAGGGTTTGGTGGTGGTGGAGTAGAGATGGGTGGACTAAGCTAGGGTTTTGGGTTGGAGATCTCACACCTCCTCAAGGTTCCTAGGAAACCCGGATTTACTCCCTCACGGAGCTTAACACCTGAATACAAGTGCGGAAGAGAGAAACACAAAGTTGCTCACAAAGAAATTGATTTCATTCATCATTTTAAATTCAAGAGTTACATAGAGTTGAATATATAGACATAACAAAGAAATAAAATTTTATACATTTCCCATGTGGGACTAATAGGACTAACCCACACTTTAGGCATCAAATTCTCTTCCCAAGACTCCTTCCATGAGTGGGCTGCCCCAAAACTCCAAGAAAACTTGAAAATCAGCTCCAAATGGCAGGTTATGGGGGTGTCTCCTAGTATCTCTCCATGAATCAAGGATTTTCCCTTCATGGTTTGGCTCTTTTGGACACCTCCTAGTCTTGCTCCACAAGTTTAGGCTTCTTCCTTTCATGGCTTTGGCACTTTTGGAAACTTTTGGGTGCCTCATTGATTTTCTCCCCAAGACATGCTCTCTTCCCTTTTATAACTTGGATTTTTATGGAACATTGTGGGGCACCTCCTTGATCCTCTCTTCAAGAAAAATTCTTGCCATCCTGGCTTGGGTTTATCTGGAAAGAAGTTGGCTCCTCCTTGGATTGAGGTATCTTGATGGATTTCTCCCCCAAGTGGTGCAAGAAAAAAAGAACCTGCTTACTTGAGGCATGGGGACCAAGGTACACTGGATGGAGATGTGGCAGGGAGTGTGGCACCTACTTGTAGGTGGAAAATGTGGTGCCCTATGGCAAAGGGAATGACACATACCTGGGCCTTGGACTTGGACTGAGTCAACATGACCCAACAAAAATTGAAATGACAAAATTACAGACTCAAAATTGAGTTGATCAGGTCAACCCTTATTTCAAAACCAGAAAACCCTAATTCTTCGGGCAAAGTCAATCAGAGATCCAGATGGAACCCTGAAGTCTTCTTCTGAGTCTGGTGCCCGCACCATAGAGTGCTTCTATTATAAGAAGCAGGGACACTATAAGAGGAACTATCCTCTTTATCAGGTGTCTTTAGATCCGAACAGGCCAAGGAAGGAAAAGCAGCAGGGTGCTGGACAAGGTATTTATATGATAAAACCTTGTAATTTCTCAATTTGTGATATTGCTAACTAGGTATTGGATACTGGTAGTCCTATTCATATTTGCAATTCGTTGCAGGGACTGTAGTTTAACATGTCACGGCCTGTTAATGTAATGTACATGTCTAGCAAACGTCCAAGGATAGAAAATGTCAGTGACTTATATCTATGGCACTATAGGCTAGGTCGTGTTTACCAGAATAGGATAAACATGTTGCAAGGAGAAGGCCTCCTCGAGGTCAGTGATTCTGACTCACTGCCCACTTGTGAATCCTGTTTGCTTGGTAAAATGACCAAGACACCTTTTACTGGAAAAGGTGAACGAGCTACATAACTTCTGAGTCTCATACATATTGATGTATGCGGATCCATGATAGTTAGTGCTAGAGGTGGATATAGATATTTTGTTACATTTACAAACGACCTTTCCAGGTATGGTTATGTCTTCTTAATGAGACATAAATTTGAGTCATTTGAAATGTTCAAACAATATCATAATGAAGTGGAGAAACAAACTAGAAAGAGTATTAAAAGCCTTCGATCTGATAGAGGTGGTGAATATCTATCCGGTAAGTTCATAACATATCTAGAGGAGAATGGGATTCTCTCTCAGTGGACTCCTCTAGGAACACCCTAGTTGAATGGTGTGTCCATAAGGAGGAATCGAACCCTGTTGGACATAGTTCGATCCATGATGGGCTTTGCAACTTTGTTGCTGTCCTTCTGGGGATATGCACTTGAGACAGCTTGTTACTTGCTGAGTAATGTTTCGAGTAAGTCTGTTGTCTCCACTCCATATGAGTTATGGACTGGACGTTAGCCCTCAATTTCATACCTTCGGGTCTGGGGTTGTTCGGCTTATGTAAAGCGTTTAAACTCAGAGAAACTTGGTCCTAGGTCTGATCGGTGCCTGTTTATTGGGTACCCTAAGGAAATAAATGGGTATTCCTTCTACTTAGAGGACGAATAGAAAGTGTTCGTTGCTTTTAGGGCTATCTTTTTGGAAAAGGAGTTCCTTGGAGATGGAACTATAGCCTCTAAGATTGAACTTGGTGAGATTCAACTAGTGGAAGAACTGCTCACTCTAAGGACATCATAGAACCGGCTGTGATTGAATCATACCCGAAATCCATTATTAGGAGATCCGATAGAGTACCGTGTCAGCCAGACATATACTATGGTTTCTTGGTTCAGAACAGTGATCCCATTGAGCTCGATGAGAATGATGAGGATTCGATCACCTATATGGATGCACTTTAGAGATCTGACTCTTAGGCGTGGCTTGGAGGCATGCGATCCGAGATGGAGTCCATGGAGATCAACAATGTATGGACATTGGTTGATCCACCTGAAGGGATAAAATCCATTGGGTGCAAGTGGATTTTTAAGAGAGAAAGGGGCACAGATGGGAAGGTGGAGACCTATAAAGCCCATCTAGTTACTAAGGGGTATCGTCAGCAATGTGGTATCGATTATGACGAGACGTTCTTCCCTGTGGCAATGCTCAAGTCCATTCGGATCATGCTTGCTTTTGCAGCACATTTTGACTATGAGATCTAGAAGATGGATGTCTGAACCGCTTTCCTGAATGGGGAGCTAGATAAGGAAGTGTATATGATACAGCCTGAAGGGTTCATATCCACAGATGAGTCAAAAGTGTGCAAATTTGGAGGTCCATTTATGGACTCAAGCAAGCATCTCGAAGTTGGAACATGCGATTTGATAGGTGTATCAAATCATATGGCTTCGTTAGGAATGGAAAGGAACCCTGCATCTGTAACTGGCTTAATGATTCTGTGATTGTATTCCTGGTACTGTATGTTGATGACATTCTCTTAATCGGGAATGACATCGCAACATTGCAAGGAATAAAGGTCTGGTTGTCATCTCAGTTCTCCATGAAAGACTTGGGTGAAG